>JAUDJH010000025.1:2400000-4800000 GCA_036320925.1 Automeris io | reverse complement strand
CTGAGGCTAGTAACACTAGTTTCTAAATGAATAAGTTTTAGCCAGCCCCTTCCAACTCAGGGCAAAAGTTTTGTCACGTTAGCGGTCTCGCTATCTCTTTCTTTTTTCCATACATAAACTCTAGTGTCTCTTTCTTAACTTAACATTCGAAAAAAGTTCACGCACACTAAGCATTACGTAAACGTATCGGTGTAACTGATAGTAAATTCATTCAAGTGTCAAGTCAACTGTCAACTTATTACTGACACTTGGCGCTAATGGCGGTTGGCTGTTATTTATCCTGTTCAAACTTTTCAACTTTTAACTATTTTGCAATACCACTTTTTATGCTATTTATTATTCAATTTGGTTTATTTACGTGTTGTTATATTGTTGTTAGATTTGCTAAAGTGTTGTGTTTTGTAGTTTGTGCTCAGTGAAAAACATCGTTTATTTATTGAAATTAAGTTTTGTTCATTTGATATTCGTTTTAATTCGTTTGGTAAAATGACTTGGGCTTGTGCTGTCCCCGAATGCCCTAGTCGTCGCACTAATTTTAAATTATTTTGCGTACCTTTTACAAACAAAGCTCGATGGGAGGCATGGTTAAGTACATGTCCTTTTTTGCGATCATACCCTTTTAGGCGTCTTTCTAATGTAAGAATTTGCTCATTACACTTTAGATCTGACCATATTAATGATCGTAATAAATTATCTGTTAGTGCAATCCCAACTTTAAATTTACCAGCAATTCCCATAAAGAAGTTATATTTAGAAATTGCGCCTCTAAAAATTAATGAACCTCTTTCTGTCACCGTAATGTTTGATAAAGAACGTAATCTAGAAACTGTCAATAGTCCATTCACATTAGAAACAATATCACAAACTTGCTCTCAATCTACAGAGAAATTTATTGATATTCAACCTACTCAAGAACCATTGAGTCCTGATTTGTCTCATAATATTGTTTTGCCTACCCTGCCATCAGTTATAACTCCACATTCTGTTCAGGGCTCTTCAGTGCGAAATAGTGCCACCTCCTCCCATCTTGAACCATCTGTTATTATATTATAACAATTTTCAGAAAAAGGACCTTAATATTGCCGGAAAACGAGCGACATGGAAGCATCTTGAGACACTCTACCAAGTAGATGGCTACCAAGGACGAGCCAGAGGCACAAAACTCACCGACAAACATATAAATCCAAAATCTTATGACAAAATGAAGGTAAGTCTTTATTTTACCTCCGCTATAAGAATCATTCCTATTTTACAAATAATTATTTATCAACTTCAATGCATTTTTCACCATCATTTAGGATATTTATTTTAGGTAGTTTGCACATATAATTACATTTACAGGTTACAGGTCATTAAGGCAAGGGCTAGACGCCATAATGTGTAATAAATTTTCATGTACCACCACAATATGGACGTCAAATGAAAGAACTCGTCCTAGCAATTCCGAATATATAACATATGTATATTTTTAAACCTTTATATATTAGTTAGTCTGGTTTTAATTTCTTTTTAAATATTTTTAAAATGTAAAAGCTTTCAATCTTTTGAAAAAATGGTTTCATGTCAATAATTTACTTTATTGGAATAATGGTAATTATTTACATATGGAGTATCTACTATATAATTTCAGGTCAAATATGCAGCACAAGTATTCAGCAAGGAAGTGTCCTCATTATTGCAACTGCTCATGAAGAGTCAAGAAGCTTTACAAGAACATTGTTATAGTACAGTTAATCTGGACATTGAAAGCGGTCTTTTTACAGCTGAAATTTTATTGTTTGTAAATAATTTAGTACAAACTAAGGTTACAAGAGGTTCTAGTTACAGATCAGTCAGGCTTCGTAGTACCTAATTTTTAAGCTTATTACAATCTTTTACCCGCAGCTGTGGACTTGGCAATAGTAGATTTTTTCACTTGGTGATGATGCTCATCCCCTGTGTATTAGTAATCCATGCGATAGTAAATACCCTATTTCATTTTAGACTTTGTTAGCTGTACAATATTGAAAACCCCATCAAAATCTATACGATACTGTTCAGTTTATTTATAGCCCCAGAACAAATTTTTTAATAACAATTTTTCACCTATGATTTTGTTTAAATAATATTATTTTATGGTATCTTTTTTCTTTTACTATAATTGGGAAGATGTAAGCTATATGTTAATTGTGTACTGTATGTGCATGCTCTAGTGTCACAGAATCAATATAGTACTACATAATAGTGTTTAATTCATTGTAATTTTAGTAATGTGCAATTTATTACCTAACTGATTAATGTTTGTAAAACATCTTTTTTTTATGGTATAAGGGCAAGCGAGCGGACGCTTTACTTTTTGTTTTGTTAGATTTTACTTAAGTTATAGTTTTTGGATTCTTGAACTTTTACAATTTGCTGGGATTTTCGTACTGTTCATTCTGTATAAGTCTTAGCATAATGATTTGTACCTCTAACAATATTGGTCAAATGGATAAAAAAAACATAAAAAGTACTATTTTTTGTGCTGAACTTTGTTATTTAATTTTTTGTCGTATTACTTAGCCCGAGCTTAAGCTCATATTTTAATGTAACTCTTTAGACTAAGTATTATTAACAACCCGCAGCGTAACTCGATCGTTTTTACTTGGTAAGGTTCATCAAATAACTAAATTTAAAAAAATTGTTTAATTTGAAGTTTAACGTAGCTCCAGCCGCCAGCAGCTCTTCAGCAGATGACAAATACTATAATAAATATAATTCAATCCTCTTCTCCCACAGCCTATATAGCTGTGAAAGAAGAAGATTGAATTATAATACAATATTGTAAACATAGATATTATAAAAATCTATTCTATTAATATTTATTTTGTAAATAGAGCTGGATCACGTAGTTTCTCGTACAGCTTCTTCGCCAATTGTTACAAATAAAAATGTAATTTGTTCGCAAGAGGTAGGTACTCAATTATATTGTAAATGTAGTAATTACCCAAATACTCTGTTGTAAAAATATTTATTTTAGAGTGTTCATGTGAAGTTTATCGAGTTTCTTGCGCTGCTAATTCTTTACATATTATTATGAACTTTACGCAGCTGTAGTAGCTTGAATTCATAATCAATAAACATTGAAATTAAATCGTGTTTTATTACTTAATCAAAAAAGAAATAAATAATTATTTAGGGAAGAATATTCAAAAATTATTCAAAACCGGTAATTTGCTGTAATTACAGTAGCAGATTATCGATTCGATATTTAACGTTAACGATTCAGAAACGAATGTTATCGGTTGAGTCACATCACTAATTTACTACGGTATCTGACGTTTGCTTCAAATTTATATTTATGTATATCTTAGCAAGAAAGAGAAACAAAAGTTCGAAGCAAAATTTAATGAGTAAGAGCAGGATGCATCATATGCAAGATGAATGATGTATAGCTAATACTTCCTCGCCCCTTAGGCCGCGCCTCATACCTCGCGCTATCGTGACAAAACTCTTGTATGAAGATGGTCGTCTGTATTATTTATTAGTCTGTGGTTTTAGCCGTTTATTACAAAAATGACCTCCGATTTATAATTTTATTTTTGTTTTCTTTTGTAATATTAATCAATACAATGTTATAATTACTGGAAATTTTAATCTAATTAGGTGTCTTCAGATTATTCCTTTAAAGAAATATGTGACTTATCTAGTGTTTATCATTGTTTTAATTTATGTTTTTGTGTCGTTAGTAAAATGAACTCCTCAGATATTTCCCAAATAGAAAGACTCAGAAATGAGAATTTAGAACAGTTTTTTACCTTAGTCCGGATGCATTTATCATTTATTGTTGACATAAATACGGACGAGTAAGTGTATATTAAACATTTACATTTGTCATCGTTGCGGACATCTGCTTTAACACAATAAGTTTAAAAATACCAAAATAAACATTATTTTTCAGTGTAGACTGTTCATCTGATAAACCAAAGCAATTTCGATGGAACTTTAATAAAAAAACAAAAAGTTCTAATTTCAATTCTAGTCAAAATAATTGCAGTAGTACAAAGAATAACATAGAAGTGAATTCTATTACTGAAGAAGGAATATCTAGGTTAAACGAACTTATAGACTTTTTATCCAAACCAGAAAGTAAGTAAATATGATGTTAATATTTGTCTTATAATTTTCTATATACATTTGATTAAGCTCCAAGGATTTTAAATGCAGTTTTCAAACGTGTCTAAAATTTTTATTAGAAATCTAACACTCGTACAAGTAAGTTATGGTCAACAGAACATTTGTTAAATTATTTTGATTTTTTTTTATATCTTGATTTGGCATAGTGACCATACCATGCCTTATGGTAAGCATGATGCAGTCCAAAAATGACAATAACTATCAACAGTAAATAAAACCTACTGATAGTAGTAGCAGTCAAACAGGCCTTCACATATATCTTTTCATGCTTCGCTTAAAGGACCCCATATCTTAGAATGGTGGGACCATGCTCACTGGAAGACCATTCTACACCTCAATGACTAGCATAAGATAGAGAACTTGTTAGTCGTAGCTGAGATATGATGTGAGTACTATATACTAGAGATGACCCTGGAAACCTGCACTCGTGTTTCTGCTATGGAAGGGGGAGGGAAGAACAAAGAACTCCTCAGAAAACTTGCTATGATTCAGACAGTAGAAAGTAATTGATTTGAGGTTGCCTTCCTTAAGGAGGATACAGGCACTTATTACTTGTTTCAATTGCTTGCATGATAATAAACAGTTATTACATGAATCGATTATAACAAACTCCTATAAACACTTTAGAAATATCTCTTAACACCCTTGCATAATTTTAACCATTTTACAGATGTAACACAAGAAGGTATCTTTCGACGTACCGGGTCTCTCAGTCGACAACAAGAACTCAAACAGTTATTGCTTAGCGGGTCTGTTCTAGGTTTAGAACAAAGCCGTTTCTCAGTTCATGATTGTGCTTCAGTTCTGAAAGGATTTCTGGCTGAATTACCTCAACCTTTGCTGATGGATCAGTATTATCAAACTTACTGTACTTTGGCTGGTGAGTATGTGTTTTGATAGGATGCAAGTAGATAGAGCTAGTAGTATGAGTGATAGTAACTCCTCTCATGTGCCTGTTGAATCAATTGTTAAAATTGATATCAACAATTAACTAGAAGCTTTAATTAGTGTTATGAATCAGCAGTGGTAATCCTGATAATATATGATATTGGTGTATGGTGAAAACATTGTTAAACTATATGTGATAACTGAACACACCAGCAGAGATATAGCCACATCAGCTAATAGCTGCTCACCTATTATTAGATAATAATAATAATATATAAGTAAATTGAGTAACAAAAGGATAGAATAGGCAACTTTAGCATTGCTTAAGTTAAAAAATAGTTATTTTTCATAGAATGAGGTATGTTTTATAGACAGGTGTTGATATTTATGTATTTAGTACAAAAAAAAATGACAAAAGACTAGGGTTAGATAAAAAAAAAAATGACATGAATAGCATTTGCTTGAGAATGAAAGAGAAAAATTATAATTGCAATTGTAAAGGACTTTTAACATAATCAGGCTGGCACTGTGATGAATGTTTCTAACCCATAGACTCCTGAGCTTAATGCTTTTTGCGCTATCATTACTAAAAAGATATGTTTCAATTAATATAGTAAATATATGATCTAAACTCTAAGCTAGGGTGGTACACGTCACCCTAAGAGGCAATCATTTGTGAGTCACTGGTGGTATGTGATGCTTGATGAGGCAATCATCTGTGAGCTACTGTTGGTATGCCCCTCCCAATGGTGCTGTCATGTGCAAGGCACCGGATACGCGCCGGTGTGCACGTGTTGAAGATGAAAAAGCTAGACAATAACCATACCTTTAAGCCATGCACACATATATATTATTTGTTGTATTTGACCACCATATCAAGTTGCAGATGATATTAGTTGAAAAAAAAAACAGTGGATATATAATGGAAGATACTAAATCATTTGAGAGCAGCATATTGAGACTACATTAACCTCTGTCATGATACATGTCGGAGATTCAAATATGCTGATCTGATTGGGCAAATGAAACACATTTCGTAGACCCAGCTTTATGCCTCTTGGAACTGGATTAAGTATCAATATTGTGCTCAATTAAACTTATTAATTCTGCAGGTCAATATCCACCGAATGCAGAATCTTCTGAAACCAAACTATTGACAGCCCTTCAATTGTTATTGCTTTTACTCTCACCTTTGCATAGAAATTTCCTACAGAGACTATTGTCTTTACTGAGGCTGGTGGCTGACAATGAGGCATCTAATCGAATGTCACCAGACACCCTGGCAACAATGTTTACGCCACATTTATTGTGCCCCAGGAAGGTGAGTAACAACAAAAAATAAGCATTTTTTTTTTGTTTACAAACTAATTTTTAACACTTTTTACACCCTCTTATGGGTGAAATATTGAAACGCCCCCTTTAGTGAGTTTCTACATCAAAAAAAGAATCCAATAAAAAGTTCCATGTTTTTTTCGGCAGGACATTATACCAGGAAAGGTCTTTACAATCTTACCGAGCGAAAGGGAGCGAGCACTTGCGGTGCTCAGCCAGCTAGTTTAGGTTGGATATTAACCTCAACTTGGGGAGCTAGTCAGGAAAAGAACCTAACAATGATCTAGTAGCGTTTCAAAAGTGACTACCTTGAGGAAAAATGCCAGAAGAAACTCAAGGCTACGTCGGTGTGGAACTGCGCTTCGGAGCGTATGTTTCTGGCGTTAGCACTTTAGGCTCTTCGAAGATCGCGGTTTGAACTCTTGAAGGAGTGCGCTGTCTTAAATTTCCGGGCGTGAGCGGTACGTGATGTGTTCCTACGTACCGCTCCAAGACACGAGACGAGCAAGGTCGTGGCTCTCTACACCGCCCCTTCCATAATGAGAATGAAGCTTAAAAAATATCCAATATCGCCGCGTTGCGTGAGGAACCTGGCCATACCTTTCCCTTAGAATTCGGCAGACGGGAGGAGAAAAACCCCAGTAGTTTTAATCGGTAAGAGTTCGACACACCGGAGCAGCGGCCCTCACCAGACCGTCAGGATCCATAAAGATTTCCACCGAGTTAAAAAAGAAGGTTCTACGAACATATGTCAGGAGTCTTTTTACTTATAGATTAGTGAAACTGGACATTAGGCAGCTTCTTTATTTTTTTGTTGTGTTCAATTCCAGTTATCGCCAGAAACCTTCCACGTGGATTCCATAGCCCTGTCTCCGGTGATCAGCTTCATGATCCGTCAGTGCACGCGATTGTTTGAGCCACCTTCGCAACTAGCAACTGATGCAATCGCTTACTTCACAGTGCGTGATAGGAAGCGTGCAATGTCTCCGGATGTTGACCTTGATGAGAGTATCACTGACAAGTAAGTAATTGTTTTTGTAATAGGTTCATAAATCGAACAATATATTAAAAAATAAACTACTTCAAAGTGAATAACACTAAAAAAATGTATTATGAAAAGTAAAGAAGAAAAGAAAAATAAAATACAAGTTATGACAGGTGGTCATACAAGTTATGGGTGTGTTGGTAGAAAGACAGGGATTTTGGCATTTTACTGTTTATTTGCACTTTAAGGCACACCGAACTGCGACGCACATACTCTAGCCTTGGGTCTCGGTAGTCGACTGCTTTAGCTAGAGCATCCCTTGCGCGCGCGCACCCCTTACCCCGCGCGACCCGTAGCACCCTAACGACCCTTAAGGCTAACACAAACATGTGGCATACAGTAACAGTGTAACAAACAGGCGTCTACATGCTATAAAGTTAATAAAACGGGTTCAGGGTTTTTTATGGCTTGCACTTGACCTCATTTTCACCTATTGGAAAATAATGATGAGGTCAATGATGGAGCACGTTCACCTAATAAATACAGATTCACTCGACGCTTGAAGATTCCCATGTCATAACATGTTGGAAAAACAGACGCAAGAAGCGAATCCCACTCCTTGGCGGTTCGCAGCAAAAAAAAGGAGACAAATCGTCTCATGCCAGCAGCTAGAATATCAACCACATATGGGTGCAAACCCGCACGGCGTTTTGTCAATCTATGGTAGAAGGGGGAAGGGGGAATTAAATTATATAGCTTAGCTGCACACTCTCCAGGGTATAGGCTGTAGACAAGGGTGCGAGCGGCGCGCGACGTGTTCCCGCGTGCCAAAGATGTATGAGAGGGGTGGCTTTTTACACTACTCCTCCTCAAACGAGTAGAGGCCTACTCAAGGTCGCACGCCTTGCTCGTCATCGGGGATGAGAACCCAGTCGTGCCCTCGATGCCGGTAGGTGGAAGGAACACCCCGGGGGTTTTAGTCGGTGCAAGTCCGACAAACCAGGGGGCGGCCCTCACCGCCCCCCGAGGTCCGTTAGGGATATCCCCCGGGTTAAAAAAAAGAGTATAGTCTCCTGAGTGTAGAAAACCGATAGACAGGCCCCTCTACGTAGGCGTTTCAAACGGAGTAGCTTATGTGACGTAAAAGCCTCATCAAAGCCATGAGTAACCGAGCTCGGCGATTAATTAAGTCCGAGGTTGGTAAATGGCGTTTGGCGGAGCCGTCCCAAAAGTGACAGCAATACTCCACACACGACCGTACTTGGACTTGATACAGGTTAAGAAATTGGGTCGGCGTGAAATGCCGCCTGAGCTTAAAAAGAACCCCAATTTCTGAGCAGCTGTCTTTGCTTAAGTTTCAATGGTATGTTTAATCGAATGCGAAATCTTAGTTGCCGACAACATTTTAGATAAGACATTTTAAAATTTCGAGTTTCCTACACATTATAAATAGTTTAACGGGTCTTATGCGTCAATTAACTTACTTTTAATTATGGCTCGACATTTTACCTGGTAACACAGGTCATGGTCACGAGCAAACTGACACTCCCCAGAAATTTCGTTGGGGGTTGGTTTTTACTTCCTCTACCCTTTTTTGTTCTTGATAATTTGAATAGTCGCGACACACAGCACTCACAGTATCAGCATCAAGTAAGAGTCATAATTAAAAACAAGTTTATTCGCGCATAAGACGGGCCGTAAAGTACTAGTAATATTTTAGATATTGCCCGTAGTGTACAGTTAGCATATAATTCCTTTTGTGATAGAACGGCTGCAAACACGGTGTACACGTTCGTGGACCAGCATCGCACTCGTGCCGAGAACGAATCGAACCCGACAGATACGGCGCTCGCGCAGCTCTACGCGCACATACAGGCGTTGCCGGATTCGCACCAAAAGCGGCGACTTGTCAAGCACTTTAACAGGCAGAATGGATATGGTACGACTGTTGTAACCTTCCCTCCTGTCGTAAAGCTGCGACCTCGTTGGCCATAAGTGTTGAAACGGACCTTTTTTTTATAATTTATAGACGAACGCTTGACCTCAATCACACTTGGTGGAAGGTGAAGATGAGTTCGATGATGAAACGCGATCGCCTAGCAAATGCCTATTCACTCTTCTCTTAAAGACTCCCAGGTCATAAGATCGCGGAAATATGGCCGCTGGTAGCATATTCCACTCCTTAGCCGTTCGCATGATAAATGTAGAAGCGAATCTTTTCGTGCGAACATAAGGAACATCCACCACATACGGATGGTATCCGACACGATGTCTAGTGGTTTTGTGGTGGAATCCTCCACTTCTGTGACTGTAAAATTTCTGCATGAAATTAACGTTCCATATTCTCCATTTTTTATTTTATTGATTGCTATAGAATATGTTACACATGTGTTACCATTCCCTAGTACGATTTTATGCCCTCATAATTCTATTGAACCAAAATTAAACCCAACTCAAGATGATAAAAATAATAAAAAACTGAAAATTGTTATATTTAAAAACATTTTTTTTTATAGATGTTCGAAAAATTAATACTCAACAAAAATATATTTTAATTTTTTTGTTGCTTTATGTATGTTTTTTTAATAATGATTTATTTAATGGTTTTGTGTTGATTATTGACATATTTCTTCTTAATACGATTGTTTGTTACAAATTAAATAAACATATTTTCCATTGTGATATTTTACGTCCACTGAGTTTTTTTTTTTATTATAGATCTTCAATTGTACAGAAAAAAAGAAACAAAATTCATAATAATGTTATGTATTTATAAATATGCATATATTGATTTAGCTAGCTTCTAACTAAAAATCTGCTTACCCCGTTTATATACAATAAGAACGCCAATGCTCGCGATCGTATAAAAAATTTCGAGTTATTTAGCTCATCTGCTAAGTCCCTCTTATTGCACTCTTATTTTAATCTCTTTGAAAGTATAAAGTCGCTTTATATTTTTACTATATTTTTAATCTGTATTTTTCAGGTACTCCCATTCAAATACAAAGGACGGGCAAAGCCGCTGGGTCTAAAAGTTTCGGTGATTCCATTAAAAGGCATATATTCAATAAAGGTCTCCTGAATAAAACGCCTAAAAAAGGATCCGGATGTAATATCAATACGATAGAAGAGGTAAAAAAATTTACAATGCCTTACTATAGAATATATATAGCCGTAATTTATTGAATTTCTAGATGTAAATGTTGAAAAGCTTTATTCGTGTCATGAATAACATTTAAATACAATATACACAGCGAGGGGGCGCGTGTCGGGTCAGGAGTTTGACGAGTTTAGCATGTTGGTAGAGTGTGCGGGTCGGCCGCAGTGGGGCTTATCCAGTGTACAGTCTTCCATATAAATACAAAGAATTATCACACGTCGATCTCCAGAACCGATCCGCGCCCGCTCGCTGTGTGTGTTCCGCTTTACTGCCGTTAGCATCAATTAAAAAAGATATCGAGGGGTGAAAAGTTATTTGGCTTAAGCGACATTTTTTGGTGATATAGTAATTATATTATTTTTGGAATTGGTAAAAAACGCTGATTCCAAAAATATATATTACTATATCAACAAATAATGTCGCTTAAACCAAATAGCCTTTCACCCCTCGATATACAAATATAAAAATATATATATACCATTCATGCAGTTGAAGTATTGTCTATCAACACAAATCGATATCTTTAAGTTAAATTATTTTTAATTGATTGATAAGATTTAAAACTAAAATAAACTAATGTATCCATTCAAATATATATCACAAACGCTAATTGTAAAGTATAATTAAACGTTTTTTATTATTAATATTATTTCAATAGAATGAAATTTATTTGTACTAAAAGTTTGAAACATACTTTTGCCGTTATTATAAAATTAAAATGTGTTTTGAATTAGTTTCAAATAGTTGAAACATTAATGTGTCGATAGACTTAAAAGTAATGCTTGCTCTTGTGACTAACGTGGTCATGCGCCGTGACTTATTGTGGCGTGCATTGAACATTAAAAAAGGCGGTCTGTAATTATAAAGACTATCTAATGCCAGAAATGTATCCATTTTACAATTATCGATCTCAGGTTCGAATGTAAACTTTCATAAGAATACTTATTAACTTAGTTTTTGTAATAAAATGCGGAGAATTCAAGTCATACTATCAGCAGATAGAAATTAGTCCTTGTATAACCTTTTCCACAAGTACCACAGCCTTCAACAACATAGCCAAGAACATAAACAAATTCGATAAATATAATATTGAGTGGGTTCAAAAAAACGTCGTAAGAGACATTTTTAATTTAATACAAGGTAATATTTTTCTTTATTACTTTTGAAGTATTTATTATATTTGCAATATTTTCATAATATAGAAGTTTGGTATGACAACTCCGAAACTTCTGAGCAACTTAACAGATGGGTGGCGAAATGTTTCTGATATGAGTCCATTGCCTAAGAAAAATTACAGTCCATCTTTTTAATCCCGTAAAACCTTCCAAATTACACGGCGTTTTCAGTTATAACATAATTTTTGAGATTTTTTGACTTGCTATGTTCTTCTGGATATATTTTAAACGGCATAAGATATCATAGTATACCGATTTCCTATTTTAATCTTCATCTCACGCCATTGAACTTGCCTTATGTGTTACATTCATATCTGTCTGCATCTTGTATTGTCGCTAACTTTCTTACCACGTAATCGCACGCGTTGCAGAGGAGCGCCAAAGGAAAACTGAGATTCACAGACGAAAAAGTAGACGTGTCACACAAGAGTATCGTGCTTAAAAATTTGGCGAACAAAATCGCCAGTTCAGAATCCTTTGAGGACGATTACGAATCAGATGGTAGCAACGAGAGCACGTTATCTGATGGTGCTATAAGCAAATCGAAGAAATTGAGTCCGAAATTCGTCTCCGAGCCGAATCTGAGCGTGCTTGATTGTGAGGAAACACCAAAAAACGTTAAAAAGAGGCTGTTTCGGTCGAAAATGGTGACGTCACAACAGAAAAAATACCACAAACGTCACGCTTTAGTTCGAACGACGCCCGCTTCATGCGTATCGTGTATCGATAATCAAGATTCGGTATCCGATATATCGAGCTCAGATGAGAGATATCAAATACAGGATACGCCAAAGAAGTCAAGAATGCTAGATGAGGAAGTTACACAGTATTTGACAAGCACACCGGGCATAGCTGAGAAGGTTTTCAGTGAAGATTGCGCAACGCCGTATACGATAAACTTTAGGAGAGCGTCGATGTCCCCAATAACTAAATCGACGCAGAAATTGCCGAAAGCGATGCAGGTTGGTTTCATTCGCATGCCAGCATGTGTTCATCTATCTCTTTTGCTTATTGTGTGTCATTGTTTTTAAAATATTCATTTTAATTAATATATAGTTTTGACAATATTACATTCTATCACTTTATTGATTCAAGATGTTAAAAATAATTACTTAGGATTCACCATAACTCAATTATTTTTTGTATTTGTAAGTACATTTCGTAGAAACCATTGAATTGATCTTCACAGGATTTTAAAAAATTTTAATACTTCTATTTTTTAGGCAACCAACACCTCTCATTATACTTTTTTTTACAGGAAGCAAATTAAAGGCTACCTCGAATTGATGATTATGCTTTAAACATAAATATTAAATTAAAGTTAATTAATTTAATGTTAATTTTAACTATTGAATTATTTATAACAATTATATACATTTACCAAATATATGTGTCGGCAGATACCTAAAACTCATATATCCATGTTCAATAAAGTCAAAGAAATGCTACAAAACACCTAAATAAATTAAGAGTGTAAGCTTTGGACATGAATCTTTCATTTATAATAAACTAGCTGTCCCGGCAAACCTTGTTCTGCCCTATTTCTCTAAAACAAAGTCACATAGTTTTTTTTAATGTTAATAGCTTCCCCGTCAGATTTTTTTTAAAATTGTTTGAAGGTACCTGGCCTTAATGCTATATGTATAAAAATTGACAAATATTGACATTAATATTTATACGTCACTCAATAATTGTTTTGCCTTCCCGGAACCCGTCCACTAACATTTAAACTTTATGGTATGGTGTTAAAGTTCAAATTTACTTTTAAATATTATTACGAATTTTTTGTATGAGAATATAGAAAAGTGGTGTTTTTAGACTTTTTCAGACAATTTTTTTAATTTTTCTCTCCGTAATAACCTTCCCCAGACTTCAACAAACACAACAAAAAAGAAATCAGCCAAATCGGTTCAGCCGTTCTCGAGTTTCGCGCTTATCAAGACATTTAGCGATTCATTTTTATATATAAAGAAGATATCCAAAAATTTAGAGCAACTATTTTTTTTAAAACGTACTTTTTCGATGTGGTGTTAAGGTCTTATATTGTTTATTAGGAATCTATAATGACGCCTCGTTCACGGAAACCACTTATAATAACATCGGAACAACGCGACTGTCTGTCCGGCCCAAATGACAACAAACAGACGGCCAAACCAAATGATATATACCAGTCGATGTCGCCGAAGAACGACAGCGATTTCGTCTCGTCTGATGATGAAAATGTTAATTCAAGATCTACATTCTCTGGCGAACGGTAAATATTTTTTATGCACTAATTATATTGGCTATTATCATAGAATGCTAAAGAAATTAAATGAAATGTATTTATTTCGCCACAAAGTAACAAAAACGCCAGAAAGAAAAGAAAAATACAAAAACACATAAATATGGCGAAAATGGGACCTTCATCAGCTTAAAGCCACAGGGGAAGTCTGGAGTGCTGATTTTCGTGAAGGGCCCGGTCGTTTAACATCTTATTAGAAATATCTATAAGCAATAAAATATACAATAAATAGAATAACATATAGCAAGTGAAGTTTTGAGGAAAAACTTCTTGCGGTGCCATGCTGTGCAGTATACGTTTTCCAGGTGGTAGGTTGATTGCCCAAAATAATTCGTGACCACAGTCCACAAGTGTAAAGATCGTTATTGTGATTAGCTTCGGTCTATCGCGATTCGGGATTAGTTTTTGTGTATCCAGTTGATAATATACCTAGAAACCTTCTGTCGTGGTATATGTGGGCCGACATGGCGATGGTGACTGTTAATGGATGTTCGTCCCTTGGCGGTCGTTGCGGTTGGACTACACTATACTCTCCAACAGGTGCAAAATATCAGTATAAAAAAGCTCCCTCCAGTCAACTTTTTAGTAAAGTCCATCCAGTTTCATCTCTGATGGCACGAGTTTCCTTGTCCGAGAATTTTCATTTTCAACATATCCTCGACATGAATTTCCTAGATTGATTTTTCTACATATGTCAAGAAGGCTACTTTGTATATTGAATACGGCTTATATTTGAGCTGTTTTTAGTCATATCTCTCCATTGTCCCTCATCAGCTAAAATCCAGCGCTGGATGGCGCGTACAGCGTCGCCCAGCATACGCTGAGCCGAGTGCTCTTTGAGATGGGTAGCAGCACACAGGATACATGATGTAATGTTATGTAATATTCTTTCATTGTTGTTTTTATATAAATGTGTTTATTGTGTGTTGTTTCTTTTGTCTCAATAAACTTTTTCTTTCTTCCTTTTTTTCTTTCATCAATGGATTCTTGTCCTTTGGCAGTCACTGCTGTTCTTAGACTATAATATAAATTCAGTAGAATAAAAAAAATATGTACTAGCTTATATATATATATATATATATTTGGAATCGGTAAAAAACGCTGATTCCGAATATATATATTACTATATCACCGAAATATGTCGCTTAAACCAAATAGCCTTTCACCCCTCGATATAGTAACACTGTATACTAACTTAGTAGTGGTAACATACGGGATACTAATATAGAGTTACATTTAATTCCAGATCTAGTCATTCTGCAAACTCGACATTGCCCCAATCGAAAACGCCATTCGATGGAAGATCAATATCGATAGGCGACATAAGCCCCTTGCGATCCAAAAATACTCGATTCATCATAAGCCACGAGAAACCTAAGTTCGTTCAACAAAACCTTGACGCAACGTTTAGCAGCGACGAAATGCTATTACCAAAGTCAATATCGCATGAAGTCGCAAATATCGAGCAAAATACAGAATCGCTATCAAATCCCTTTCGAGAATATCTTCGGAGTAGATCAGTATTAACAGCAACCCCGATCGATTTATCGTTATTAAACAAGTCCACAGATATAGATGATAAGCTATCGGATTCCTTAATGTATTGTCTGGACGGGAACGTCCCTAGTGACTTGACTTTATCGATAAACAATCTAGATGTCGATAGAAGTGTAAGGTCGCCGTTGAAGAATTTAAACGTGAATATCGATAAAAGTCCGAACAGGAAACGTTGTGCGAGCTCAATATTATGTTCGGGTGCTGATGATAATGCAACGGAAGTAACAAAGAAAGCGATTATCGATAAAGAAAATTGTAAAAAAGTTTACAAATTACGCGAGACTGAATTGTAGTCTTAAGAATGCATAATCTTATGTATTTAAGTGCCTAATACTATTGTATTATATTATAGTTGATATTTTTTAATTTAATATTGTTTTGTCATCTTTGTAATTCAAGGATCGTGTTGAAGACTACGTTACCTAAGATATTTAATAATATGTAGTTATTGTGATTTTATACAAGAAACGTGAATACTTAATTTTAACTCCTTTAATGTCCATAATGTAGGCTTATGTGAAATTATAGTATTATTTGCGATTTTTATCGTTTTATTTGTTTAACCCCTTAACCTACAACTAGTACGGGCCTAGCCCGATGATCGGGTCAAATAATATTCTCGAACGTAAATCATAGGTAAAGGGGTTAACTAAACTCATGTTTGTGATTTTCTATAAATGGATATAATTTATTTTCTATTTCTTAAACTCCTGCTATAGTTTTATGCTTAACAGTTCGATATTTTAATTAATTGAGGTATCCACTCGATCAATTAAATGTTTTTAGGATTTTACTGCAGGTTGAAAATTATCGGAAATAGTCAAACTTCTTTTATCTTCCCCACACTAAATCAGAGATGAGCAAAATGTAATCTGATTAATGATTAACCATTACAAAATGTAGTCGTAATTTTAATTTTCTTGGTCTGTAATCATGATTAAATCCATTTAAAACATTAAGGAGTCATAAATGTGATTACAATCTCTGATTTTGTAGTGTTTAAACATAGATGAGCAAAATGCAGTAATATTAATAGTTAAAAACGTAATATGTAATCGTAATCATTTTTTTCATCTGATTACATTTTATCCAACTATGCACTAAACTATATTGTGGATACATTTACGAACAAGACTACTACACACAACTGCCTTCAGGCTATATAAATAATTGTTCTGTTTGGGAATCAAAGTCACTACCTTATAGCACAATTAAACAAAATCATAATACGATAGTTGAGACTCATTACTTACACAATTTCACCTTTAACGTTATTATAAAACAAGAATTATTTTTTCAGACATTAATGATTAGGATTTTTTTAATACGTTTTAACAATCGTTAATGTCACTACTTTGAATGCATACTTCGTAGCAAAGATAAAAAAATATCGTTACGCTATCTCTCTCGGGGTGAGCAGAGATGCATTTGTGGCTTAATCATTTTGAATTTATAATAATAAATCGTGACCGACATGGACCAGTAGAGCAGCAAATCGCCGAGATTAAAAATACATAAAATAAATATGATTTAATTCAACCAAGTAACCATTTTACAGAATAAAAATAATAAAAAACACAACCAAAAGGATGCAGGTGAGGTAGCAATAGCACTGGCAGCATAGCCGATAGAACCAGTTACTGAAGCGATAGCTCCGGGATTCGTAACGGTTACTGTAGCAATAGAATAAAAAATTTCTTAGACCTGAGGGCTAACAAAGTAACATTTGATTCTGAAATGCAGAACATCGAGCATCGATGTAAAGTAGCCTGGCTCGCAGTATTTTACCGGTTGCACAAAGGCGAGTTCTCAGGAGAAAATATTAACGATGACTTTTAAAAAATTCGACCCTGAAGAGGTTAAGTAGTTATATAGTTACGTAATACCTACAATATAATTATTTTCGATATTTTTATCCATTACGATATTTTCTCAACATGATTGATATTATTGTACTAGGTACCCTACAATGTTTAATTTTAATGGCTTTTTAAAACCAGAAGACGGCAAAAAATCTTATAGGCGTATCCTACTATCTTTAAACTCGAAAAGAGATTTAAGAAGGCTTAAAACAGAATTGGTATTCCATTCTTTCTGCTTCCCCTAATTGTGTAATTCCCGAAACTTGTGTGCTAATCGATGCAAAGATTTTATTTGGCTAGACAGAAAGAAGGGAACCAAAAAGGCGAAAGGCTTACTAATATAATGCTATGTGCTTAATATAAAAAAGTACATTAGCTTACGTTCTTTTGACTGAGACATATCGTGATTGAGATCGAGGCTTGGCACTGACCGCCCGTCTTTTCACTCGAACTTTCTTCTTAACTTTCGGTGGCGGCAGCGACTCTGCTCTTTGTTTCATTACATCATAAATCTGCAGCTCTTTTTGAATCCACGCTTGTTGTCCCATATTTTTCTCTTTCTTCTTCTCCTTATCTTCTTCGTTAGGAACTTTTGAAGTTCTTCGATATTTATACCGATCATGAAGGCTTTGTCTATTTACTGTATTTACTGGTTCAACAGAAGGCGGTTTCCAACATGAGTCCCATTGAGATTGCCAGTCAAAGGATTGAGGGGTTGTTGCTGGTTCTCTGTAACACTCCCCGACTATTGGAACGCGTAATCGTCGCGGTTCTTCGATGAACACTCGAGGTCTGCCAACAAATCTAATAATCAAGCCGGGGTTCACTCTAAGACTTTTCCAGGGTACGATATTACGAATACCTTTTATATCTGGGAATTATAAAAAAGTGCATATCAACTGGTTTAGTTTTATAAACCTAAGTAAATAATTGTGATTATAACATAACTTCCTTTTCTTATTAGATTCAGTTTCCTCATCTCTGAAGAGATTCCGAGACTTTATTTACCGTGGTAATTGACAATGGAAAGTGGCAAAAAGTGTCAATTCATGACTTAACTTTAAGTTTACTATAGCTTGAAAGGAGTATAAGTTTAGTCGTCGATTAATTATTAATAATAAGTATTATTAAAATTGATAATAATAAATAGTTTGTATTAGGATAGGTTTTTTTGCCCTGATGAGGTGGAGGCGGTTTGTATGCCTCCTAAGCACCGTCTGATAGAGAAGACCTGAGGTGTGGGCTCTTTACACCTTAATCTCCCAGATACTGCCTGTAACAGGCTGTTTGTTCACCAGGTCATAAAAAGAATATGGACTCCCAGGACTGGTTTGTGGCGTGTTGAGGGATACCCCGAGAGTTTGTGGCCAGTAGGAAGCTGGCACACCGGGGCCGCAGCCCTCATGGTGGTCCGAAAGATCCAATACAGGAAATACACTCAGACTACAAAAAAAAAGGACAGTTAAGTGAATTATCGTTAACTGATGTGTTTACGCTCCAAGGCACAGATCCACCGTGACGTAGCTATGAGATATTTCAGTGTTTTTTATCAAGGTAATGGCTTCCAAAACGCTAATAGATTACCGTTAGGTTCCTTCCTTGGCTGGTCATCTAAGTACAGGTTCGTAACCAACGGGGGTGCTCTCATGTTGCCAGCCAACCTATAACTCGGTGGCTGAAAATCTTGAGTGTTCGCCTATCTCGCTCGGTGAAGTAAATGCCTTTCCCGGCCAGTGGCATGCTGATAGTTGGTTTTTTAATGGTCTGTATTACTGCAGGGAAGCACCACTAGGTCTAGATTTTCACATAATTAGTTAGGGGACAAACAGTTCCTTTAGGAACAGTGACATTCGTATATGTAAAAACGCATTTACCTGGAAACTGGATGCTGAGGACAGGCTACTGGTGCTCCTCAGAGCCCATCGTACACAATTATATTTATAGAGAATAATGTACTGCCGTAGTGTCCAAAAGAATATTCCACTTTTAGTGTATTTCTTTTCGCCTACCGATAATAATTAACCGAACTGCTAAGATCCGGGTGTGGAGTGCGGTGAGGAAGCAGGGCAGGGAGGCAAAGTACCTTTTTTACCAATCCATGCACCGCGCCTGAACAGTGTTAAAGCTCTGTTCGGCCAGTTATATATACGAGCTGTAGAAAATAATTTTGATATATAAAACCTCGTTTACCTGTACACCATATAAATACAATCGAGTGATAATTCGCATGGATTATGTATAGCGTGACCATACGCCCCGCTTTGGACGGGACAGTCCCGCTTCCAGGCAGTTTGTCCCGGTATCCCCAGTGAGACCTACATTGTTCCGCTTTTGCAAACAGACCAAACGATAATAAAATATTAAATATACAGGATAATTTTATAAAAAGAGGAAGCTATTCAGGGAGCATATTCATTATTTAATTCTAAATACAAATATGTAAAAATAGTGATATGTTTATATTTCTATTAAAACATAGTAAATTATAATCAACATATTTATGGATAATTACACACATGAATGAATGAATACCAAGTAATTATTAAGTCGGTATTGTGCTTGTTCTAAGCCAGGATAAAGTGCGAAGGGAAAGTGAGTCTATTCTCGTATACCTAAAATTACGTAAAAGAAAATTAATGTACTTACCAATCAATCGTGCGCCACACGAGCTGCGGTGTCTACAATTTTTACGATTGAATTCTCATTTGTTCATTAATTTTTTGTTATGATTTATTAAGAAATATAATGATTTACATTTTTATTAATTACAAGAAGGTATAAATTACTATATTCTGAAATATCTCCCTTATTTATAAAACCGCCCTGTATTAAAATATATTTGTGCCGCTCGAAATGTGTGACATGGCGCCCCGCACGGGATATATATAATTCCGCAGATGTCCCGTTCTCCAATAGAGAAGGAGGCCTCTCCAGCGGCGCCACCTCCGTCGCTGCTTGGCAGTTTTGCCTCTAGAGGAGCGTCAGGTAACGAGCCTGAGGGGGCCGTTGCCTGACATGAGAGCTCCAGTGGTGTCGTGCGTGCTTCCACGCACCACTAGGCGGTAGTAGAGGGGCTTGGCCCCTCCCAATTCGTGGAGTAGCCCACAGGGCGGATCTCACACCAGCCCTTTTGGAGGTCCTCGGTGTGCCCGGGGGCTGGTGCAGATGCGAGTTAAGGAGCACCCCAGGGGTTTTAGTCGGTAGGAGTCCGGCATACCGGGGGGCGGCCCTCACCGCCCCCTGACGATCCGTGAGGATTTCCCCTGGGTTATCAAAAAAACAGATGTCCCGTTCTGGTAAAAAAAAATATGGTCAAGTTAGTTATGTAGTATGTAACTTAGACACCTATTAAATTAAACTCGGCAATAATATGAATAATTTAACTCGCCTGCGGTTCGTTAGTGAGGACCGCCGAAGTGGGTTATGCCTATTAATCGATGGACAGACTGGCACGACCAATATCGGTCTTGAATATCCGATAAATTATCGTAATCCTTAGAATTACTATGAGTGACAGGTTTGTTATTTTATAGAATCAATTATCGTGAGTAATGAAATCTATTAGTATTGTTTTTAGGTATCATCGGAAATAATAGTCATAGCTTATGTACTTTTCCTTAAGGTAAAAACAGAAGATAGCATTTAAATTAATATGAAGAAATATACACAAAAAACAAAGAAACAAGTAAAGGAAAATAAATAATCCATCCCCTGGAAAGCCTATTTTTCTTGAACTACATTGTACTTTCTAATACGTACGTTGTATTCTTTGTTGAACTAGCATAAAAAATATGCTCCCCTAATACGAAAAGAACGAATAATAATTTTGATAATATTTCAATTATCCGCCTATACATATAATATTGTTATATAAAATCCAACTAGAAGACTATTGTGATGAGAATAAATACAATATTGTTCAAACAATACAGGTAAATAATGTTTATTAGTACTGAGGACATCCGGGGATCAAACTGTTGTACTACATAGAAGAGATTTAATTCGCAATGGAGTTGCACAAACTTGAATATTCTAGTGTCCTCTACAAGATTAAGAAAATTAATTGATGCGGTATTTTTATAAAGATTTTTTCTTTTGTTAAAAATTAAATTGTGAAGTTTTTTTTTTGTTTTTGTTACGCTTACATAGTAATATTTACACTAAGAAAATATAGATAAATGTAATTAACTTAAAACCTAGTGCACTGTATAATACACATAATACACTATTTCATATATCGCATTTGCATCTCTTAGCCGTTGCAACGGATTTTTAATTGTTTAATATCTTCCATCAGATGTCATACAATTATTTAACAAGACAATTTAAAATGATGAAAAGATGATGTAAAAGATATACAATATAAAAGTAAGTGAAAGTAAGGGCCGAGGCTGATCGAGCATTATTTACACAGATTAAATAAAGAGAGTTCTGATGGAGGATAATGTTCAAATTATATGGAATCTGCGTAAGGGCATGAAGGGATCAACATAGCATTCAGTTAAGGAAGCAAGAAAGGTTTTTAGAAATAAAGAGAAGTGGCATACCAATATCTCTGCCTACCCTAATACAAATACAGATTGATGATAGATAAATAGATTCAAAAGACCAATCAAAAGCTGTACTGTAGTCAACAATCATTTAAGACCATTTAATAATATCTGACCTGTTTCTAAATCTTAACCCATTATGATTGCAAATAAATAACGTACGCAAATATTATTTTTTAAATGTCACCCTACAGTAGACTTTTCTGCTATGTAGAGCAATTAAAAACAAATTCCTTGTGCATATGCTCCAACCCTGATCAACTACTTATATGCCATAAAAATATACTTTGTTTTGTCTGGAGACGGTGTCCGTGATCAATAGCGTAGAATTTGATAGTGTAATGACAGCATTTATCGATAATGCCACATCCATAGAAAAGTAAACATTTGTCGTTCTATGTTATTATCGCAGCATTGTTAGTTGCGCTACCGTGAATATTTGAATGCAAGCCCGCGACAGGAATTTAAACCATCCGATCGAAACCACACCCCTGTTAGTACATTTGTAATCCTATCTGCAGTGTACATTCCAAAACATTGTTCTATTGTACTTTGAAGTCTAAAGCCTAAATCCCATCAGCTTTTTTACAATTGTGGTTTTAATTTAGGCAAAGGTTTAATAGTAGCAAGAGTCCATTGTTATAAAAAATAAACTTTTTCTAAAGATTTGTGTTACTACTGAGTTTGAACATCTATTCAATACCTTCACAAAATCACCGCGATCATTGCGATTGTAATTGGGTACTTATTAAATGATATTTACCAATCACAACTAAATTGTGATATAAAGTGATTATAAAATAGATTATTATTATAGTGGCTAGTAAAATTTAGTACACTAAACCTGATGGAAAGTTTTGTATAGTCCAAAAACTACATCGATTGCAAAGGATGAATTTTTTATTAACAGACGCCGTCGTTGTTTCAACTCTCATATACCGAATAAGATCTCTATGCGTATAGACAACTGGAGTAACACACGCGGATCCTGAAACGCGACTGGCGGAAACGAGTCATCACGACGGTCATTACACTTGTGCATTCTGTATTTTTGCGCACATTCACTGTTTCACAGAATATATTACTTCTCAATGATTAATATTGTAGTTATGTCGAATTCGATTGATTATTCAGAAAATTACAACTAAATATCGTCATAACTCACTGCAGTGCCGTGTAATTTGTAGTAATTTGGGAGTCTTCAAAGGATATTTGCATATATATAGTTCTACTAAAGTCCAAGATGTTGTTAAACGAATTACATCACGGAAATGGCGATGGATAGAATACCTCGCCAGGCGCACTGATGGTGGTTGAAGCACAGCCCATACTGCTGACTTAGGGGTACCAGTGGCCTGCCACTCCACCTGTTGCGAGACAGGCTGATGATTTGCAAGGTTGTAGATAAAACTTGGCTCAGAGTGGCACTGGTAGAATCTATGTGGCTAATGGGGAACAGGTTCATACACAGCAGTGCAAACGACCTTATAATGATGATACAGGTCTAAACCTTTATACTAAGGACGACTTGCACTAATAATTTAAATCTAGTTTTGACTTGTATAAAGCGCTATTTAATTGGACCGTTTTAATTTCGGCCTCAATTATGATTTGAATTTGATCGTTGCTTAAGCTAGATAATGTGTCCGAACAAGATAAGTGCGGTTAAATGGTAAGTAGTGGTTTATAAAAATGTAAACCAGATTTAATTTGTTGGTGCTAGCTGTCCTTAACCTGTTCCTAAACGCGAGAATATTATTTCCTCTGTAGCATCATAGTAATACGTAATGTTATGAACTTATAACTACATATTATGATAATATTTATGATAACAAACAAAGTATTCTGCTGAAATCGGGTTCCTCATATATACGTTATTAGATACAGGATGTTTTGTTATGCTTTGAAAAAAAAATTGTTAAAAAAATACATAAATATAGTTATATTTTTTATTTTATGTAATCTACCGCTTCAGTTGCGCAGAGATGTTGCCTCACTGAGCGTTTTCTACCGTCTGTATCATGGCGAGTGTTCCGAAGAGTTGTTTAACCTTGTTCCGCCATCTACTTTCCTGAATAGAAACACGCACGCAGGTTTGCGGTGTCACAGTTATACGGTATCTCACATCCCGGCTAGGATTAAGAAGTTCTCTAACTCCTTCTTTTGCCGTGTCGTTGGGCTGTGGAATGGTTTTCCGGCGAGCGTGTTCCCATCATCCTATGATATGAGATCCTTTAAGCGAAGCGTGAAGAGATATTTGTGCAGGCCGGCATAATCGCTGCGACTACCGATGCGTTTTTCTTACCTTTCGATAGTCGTTGGCGTTTTTTGGACTGCACCATGTTTACCATCAGGTATGGTGCAGTCACTATGTCAAGTCAGTTTAAAAAAAATCTTTGTGACGGTGTTTATTTATTCCTAAGATGGTGAAATTAAAATAAAAATTAATTCAAACAGACGTATCATAAATACTGATAGATTACACAGATCTGCAAAATATGGGTTACGATTGTTGTCGACCAACTAAGGATCATTTTTGCGTAGAATTCGAATCCGGCATCAGAATTGCTCTATCACGTCAGGTTTTTAAAATATCTTAACCTAAAAGTGCAAAAAACGGTATTTAAAGATACAGATTTTGTCAATTTGAAAAAAAAAGTCAAAAGCAAAATGTGAAAAATTGAAAAAATAATGAAAACTAGGGTAGAAACTAAACGTGAAATTCGTGTTTAAATTTTTTTTTACACTGGCTCGACATAGTGACTACAGAGTACCTGATGGTAAGTACAGTGTAGTCCAAAAACGAAAGCGACCATCAAAGGATGAAAACCCATTGACAGTCTATATCGTCATGCCGGCCCACATATACCACGACCGAAGGTCTCTAGGTATATGAGCTACTGGACACACACAAGCTGATCCTGAAACGCGACAAGCCGAAACTGGTCACTACGACGGGCTTTACACCCATGTACTGTGGTCGCGATCCAGACGGGCACCGACGCCCTACCACCTCGCTGCTGCTCGTTTAGCACCACCCAGGAGTCACGTGTAGGGAAACTAGGGTAAAGCCTACGGACGCGAGCAGCTTCGATTCCCAAAAATATATCACTGTTGACAGTTACTATGTCTTATTTGTTTTGTCTGCGATATAATTAAGATCACCATGTACGTAATATCAAGCGTATCGTTATCATATTCGTCACTTATTACAATTTATTGAAACATAAATGGCCGGCCTACCAGTGGCTTCGCATTTAATATACAGATATCGTTGCATATACGTCGATAGTATGCATTTTACATAAAACATGACCTTTTTATATAATTCGCAATAACAGTTACGTTTTATTTTATAGAAATCCAGTTTAAGTAAGAGAAATGTGTTACAATAAATTTTTATCGTGTTTTAAAGCTTGTGGAGTAAGAAATAGGTTTTATGGAGGTGTTTCCTTCGTGAATCAAACGAGATACTTCTCCGTTAATGGATTGACTTTAAATGTAAGTTCACTTATGTTACACTACATGTATACTAACTGATATTACCTATATTTAAAAAAAAATCCTGCCAAAATGCCGCATTGGCTAATTTTCAATGTATATCATAAAATCGCTTGTTTTGTGTATATTAGTTCGCTTATATCTACGAAAATACGTAACAAATATTAATACTATTTTACTAAATTATAGCAAATATATTCTGAATAGTTTATGAGTATAATACATTTACATATAATTAAAAAAAATAGCAGTAATGCGCTCTCTTGCAGAAACTGGACCGTGGCTGTGAGTTTTCATGTAATTGAAACTAATTGAAATATATCAAATTTTAGAGATGAAAACGTTTTAATTTGAATACATCATACAACTAAAATGAATATGTCAATATAAATTCTACAATATTCATAATAAATTAAAGCATGGACGAACTCACAAATAACTTTCTTATTACATTCCAAACTAACTTTAAATCTTAGTTGTGTGTTCGCATAGAGCAAAAGGCTGAATTTGTTAACTCTTATTAAGCTATTCAAATATCGTACAAAACTTTGGTAAAAGATATACATGTCACATATTCGTGAAAACATGTAATTAATTACAAGTCAGTACTTTGCAAGTTTGAGAGTTATTTGAAATATACGAAACCTAAACTTTATAAACGGTAAAGCTAAAGTTATACCACTTTATAACAGTGTTTTTGCAATATTACGTTTTCATATAATAACCTACATAAAACAAGATTATTTTAGTCTTACATTGATGAAGTTGTTTTAATGAACCGATTGTCAATTTGCATGAATTAACCCCACAGGAGAGTCCCGTGTAAAGAAGGTATCGAGGGTAAAATTTATAGACGCGAGCAGAATTAATCTTCAAAAATGAATACCGCGGTTCTATAACAATTTTCATATCTTTTTTTTACTTGGGGAAAATCCTCATTGGACCGTCCCGGCTACACATGGGGGATGGTAACCGGGATGTGCCGGACTTTTACCGACTAAAAACCCCAAGTTGACCTCATCCGCACTAAGACAGGACTGTGGGCCCAGTAATCAATTGCTCCACAGCCCCGCCGTGAACAGTTTTAATATCTATCATCCAAGTTAAAACTGTGTTAAAATGTCTGATGATGATTGGTTGGAGATCGGAGATATAACTTAACATTTCCATAGTAGGTACTCTCCCGACGAAATTATGTTGACTAAGAAAAAAATACTATTTAAAAGTGCCTGTATGGTTTCAATTAAACTGGAATAATGGATAATTCGTATTGTTCATTATTGCAAAAACAGATAATTTAATGCATTGATAATACTTAATAGAGGGCACTGCTGTTATAAATTAAAAATACGTTACTGTCAATTATTCGTTAATATCACTGTCATTCGCAAGAGCACTTTAACAACAACATTTTATCTGTTGGACTGCCCGTTCTTAACAAATATATGTTGTCAGCGCAATGACATTTATCGTTGTAAGTTGTGAAAAATTACTTAAGATGTCGCTAGTGTGCACTATTTAATAAATAAATAAATAAAATAAAAATAGCCTTTATTTTCTCTGACCTTTCCAATTTTTTGTTAATTTAAAAAAAACAATATTTTACTAGATAACTATTAACTATTAATTTATGTTTCTTTTTTTTTTTTTTTCAATCATCAGCAGCCAGGTCAGGTTGTCTTGCGACATAGGCCTCCTCAAGTTCTCTCCATGCGTACCGATCTCGTGTTATATGCCTCCAGCGTTTGGGCAGATCATCTTCCCACCTTTTAACTTGTCTACCTCTTCGCCTTTTTCCATCCCTTGGATACCATTCTGTAATTTTTGTTGTCCATTTTTCAATTTGTGTTCTCATTATATGACCTGTCCATTTCCACTTCAGTGTTCGTGTTTTTATTCCAATATCTGTTATTTTTGTAATGCTCCTTATTTTTGATGCTTTTATTTTATCCTTTAATTTTAGCCCCAACATGCTCCTTTCCATTCCTCTTTGGCATACTCTCAGTTTGTTTTCGATTTTCTGCGTAAGAGGCCAGGTTTGACAACCGTAGGTGAGACATGGAAGGATGCAAGTGTTATAGACTTTTCTCTTTTCAGCAATGGGTATATTTTTATTTTTCATGATTTCCTTGAGCGACCAAAATCTTTGCCAGGTGTTATTTACTCGTCTGTCTATTTCTTTATTTGATAGCTCTTTAACCGATATGACTTGGCCAAGGTATATATACTCATTCACATATTCGATTTCATCTTCGCCTACATCTATTTTGACTCTGATCTTGTTGGTCATCACTATTTATAGACTATCAATTTTAGATCACAATTTCGAGTTTTTTGATAAAAACAATAAAGTTTATATTAATGAATAACAGTTTATAGATACTGTTATTTATGGACAATGTGACAGGATTATTAATTATTGAAAAACGACCGTTATTACAGCTTCTACTGCTAACGTGGGCCCAGTTACAGAATTCTAAAGTAAACAAGGCAGGATAATTAATAATCGTGGATTGTATCCTATAATAGGCACACTGACTGTTGTACAGACAAGAGATTGTTTATCAGCCGCACTTTGTCCACTGTGTCACTCGCAGTGGACAGAGGAAACAATTATCAGTTACCTCATTTACTCAAACATAGCATTATATTATTGTGTACATGTCGCAAATAATGGAGAATTTTGCTAAATCCCTAGGGTTAGTATAAAATCATGTAAGCATTAAATATAGCTTATTGTAAACATCCATGTTTCTACCAAAATTTGTCATAGATAAATAAGAAAATACACCACAATATTTCTGTAGTTATGAGCACTTATACTATTTTTTAATATATATTAATACTCAAGCAATCTTATAATGATGATGTCCTAGCCGGTTTCGGCCACGGTGACTGTTTCAACACCGGTTAAGAAATTCGAGGTTCAGTTTTCGGAAACAGTCAATTGCGCAGGAGATATTTAAGCGCATAACTGAACGCGCTGCCAGAAAAGCACTCTCTCGTCCGAGCTCCCTCGGGCCCGATGGAATGGAGAACCAGTACGATCGGGAGGGAGCGGGATGCAGGTTTGGTCGAGTTTTCCCTTCTCTGAACACCTGGTTGAATTGCGGTGTTCAAGAGATACCTTAGTCGCCTTTTACGACACCTCAGCAAGAAGAGGGGGGAGCTATTCTATTCTGCCGGCAGCCACCACGGCTTATCTTATAATAATGATATATCGTCATGCTATATCCTTTTCGGAGCAAGCAGAGACACATTAGTGGCTGTATCCACTTTGCGCTTATATGTCGTGTCCAACGTAAGAAGTAGCACAGCTGATCGCCGTTCTCAGGGCTTTTATACATGACATTTCTATCAGATGCCATGCGGGTTTCCTCACGATGTTTTCCTTTACCGGTGAGCATGAGGTGCTTAAATCCTTACGTAATCTGGAAAACCCAGAGGTACGTACCGGCATTCCAAGCTATGACTATTCGCGTTGTTGCGCATGGAAGCTGCTCCCCAATCCACTAGGCCACTACAAAAATTACCAGTAGCGTTCATTCCATAGATGCATGAAAGCATTGCATGCCCTAATGATAAATAAGTCTGGAATAAATTGCTTAAAGTTAAACAAAAACGGAACCATTTACATTCATATGTATACTATATTCATGTTGTCTATCTTTCCTTTGAAAGCAATATAGTATTTACTAAAGTAATATAATATTCAAATGAATTACGTGAATTTTGCCTGCCCTGTCCAAATACCCTATACACGTCACTGCAAATTACCTATAAATTTTTTGTTGTTCATTCAAGCGTGAAGGCCAATATCTCCGAAGACATTCATCAGAACATTTTTTTTGTATCCCGGGGGAAAATCCTGCATAGGACCATCAGGGACGCTCTGAGGGCAGTGACCCCGGTATGTTAGACTTCTACGGACTAAAAATCCCCGGGGTGTCCCTGTAATCGCTCCAGCCGGGCCTGGGAAACTAAATTCATCCACACGCCCGGGGAGCGAAAAACCGTGTTGAGGCTACCCCTCTGGGAAGGGTAGAAGGGGACTCTTTAGTCCACCCCTCCAAAACCTCTCAGCCGGCGCCCCGGACTCTGCGCACCACCCCTCATCCGGACAGCAAACTCCCCCAATTCTACTGCCCGGCATATTCATCAGAACTGCACCAAATGGAACTAATTAATACTACACCCTATCAAACAAAAAAGCCACCATCCAAATCGGTCCATAAATGGCAGAAAAACGTTTTTTTTTTACACTGGCTCGACATAGTCACTACAGAGTACCTGATGGTAAGTACAGTGTAGTCCAAAAACGAAAGCGACTATCAAAGGATGAAAATCCATTGATCGTCTACATCGTCATGTCGGCCCACATATACCGCGACTGAAGGTCTCTAGGTATATGAGCTAATAGATATACACAAGCTGATCCCGAAACGCGACAAGTCGAAACTGGTCACTATGACGGATTTTACACCCATGCACTGTGGTCGCTATCCAGACGGGCACCGGCGCCCTACCACCTCGCTGCTGCTCGTTTAGCACCACCCAGGAGTCACGTGTAGGGAAACTAGGGTAAAGCCTACGGACGCGAGCAGCTTCGACTCCCAAATAAAAATAAATAAGACTCGTATTTGTCGAATACAGAATTACCTGCTTATTGGGGTTAGTTATAAATTTTAAATACCTAGTTAAAATTTCGATAACATCATTAGCTGTGACTTGAGAATTTACCTAGAAAATTCTGAAAATTCCTGATATTTTACTTCCATTGCGACATGTTGTTACACAAATGGAAAAAATGTATAAAAAACTTTAACTGCTAAGTGGACAATACATTGACCTATATGCAGTATCTAAACAATTACTGCATAATTATTTGCTTGTCCTGCAACGTATCAATATTTATTGACGATGCTCAGAGCAAATAATGTTCAAGGTCCACTCATGAGTCGTTAATTGATTGCTTACGACGGGTATTATGTGACAAATATTAAAGTACTGTAAGAAATAATCTCATATTAATGTTGAATTTTATAAAAAAACACTAATAAAAAAATATATTATTATTTTTCGGAAATGTTTTATTCTCTTTCATAAGATGTTTTTAGTTGTATTACATCTATGTATTGGCTTTAAATAATAAGATACGAATTATAATTTCAAATAAGTGATTATTTCTAGTTGCTGTTTTGATCTATTTCTTATTTATTTTTTAATATTACTCTGTTCATTTACTATACAATTTACATATCTCATTTTTAAATCAAAATCAGTGATAATCATAATTGTTTTTTGTAGAATTAATTTCATAATATAATAATGTATCGAACATTCTCTAAGGGCCAAAAATTTAGACTAAATATGTATTTCTTAAAAACGAAATGATAAGAAATCCGTGGTCCTTATTATACATACATTTACAGTATGCACAGATGTGCATATAAATAGACATTTAGTTATACTTTTGGGACGTTTTACCTGTAATAATTGTTTGTAATGTTCAAGGGTTGAATTTGTTTTATACAGAAAAAAAAGTATTCTAACAAATTGAAAAATGTTAAACATGACTGATTTACTTTTTATTTATATATAAAGCGTAGGCATGTAATCGTTTTTTCAGTCTTTGTTCATTTTTAAGAATGCGTAAATTAAGCGTTAATTATATTAATTTAACACTGAAAATAAATAATCTTATAAAGATTTTTTGTATCATTTGCGACTTTATTATAATTAGCAAAAATACAATAATAAACACATCAAAAAGTCTAAGGCTGAGATTTATAGACGCTATTTCGACTTTACTTAGCAAAGTCCTCAAAAAATTATTTAGTTATGACAAAAACTTAATATATGATAGGAATTTGAGTATAGCTATACTATTCGCAGAGCCAAAACCATGTTGACAAATTCGGTGACATATCAAATCCTTTGACATTAATTGAGTAATATAAATTGTAATGTTTTAGTGAAGACTAAGCAAACTTAAAGTTACGACTATAAATCTCAGCCTAACACTCGGACACACTTTTGAGGTCTACTAAAAAACTGCAAGTGTGTAACTTTCTTAAATCAGAATTTAAACTGAACCTTGATCTACCAGAAAACAGGGCATGAGTCCACTGATTTTCAGACCATTGTGGGTGAACCTGTGTCCATTGTAATCGTCGTGCTCGATTGCCACGCTGAAGAGCTTGGACCCGCTGTGGCCACGAGACCTGAAATCATTATGGGTGCTTCCAACCACCTACTGTTCAGACCGCAGGCTTTTTCGAGTTGCCGTACTTTGAGGGTCTCTTCTGACCATGTTTTGTAAAAATGCTCTTGTTGCTGAGTTGTTGCGTAATACATTCCAAGGTCACGTCTCTACAATCGATGAAAAACCGATTGGTTAGAATTAAAATAGCCACAGCAACTTCATGTTGTGAAAGTCCAGCTCTGAGCATACTCACAGTATATAATAATACTTCTTCTCGAGTTAAATAGCGATGCGATATTATGCAATGACAACGCAAACTATCTTCTTCTTTAAATCGTTTTTATTTATTTTTTTAATATACGTAAATTCTCCGAAATTTTAAAGAAAAGGAAACTTGAAAACAGTCATGATAATTGCAGTTTCGTTTTATCGCCAATTTATGCACATTAAACAAAAATTTTATATAATTTGAATTTAGAACATTATTTTTATTTTTTATACTTATTTACTTTTTAAATCTATAAGTGGCCAGCACATTAATTCGAGTAGTTTAACGGTCTCAGTCTTAGACTTTGTTGACGTGTGTATATTAAAATTGTAATACAACGATTAAATATTACCATTATGTCATAATTAGTACGTTATCACACAATGTAATAACAAGCCAGAGGCACGGGTTGTGTTTTACGTCCAATAAATAATGCTAGCACTACAATAAACGCATCTTATATTACGTTAAATATTGCTTAATGGTTATCGAATTAAAGTGATCTTAGAACCATTACATTTTTAATCTGTAATTGAAAAGAACAATTGTGTATTATTTTACTGTGAAATTATTATCTCACAATTTATATGATGATAAATATCTTATTACGTTTTATTTACGTGTGTAATTTTTGGTATTCTTAAAAGGGTACATTAACCATTTTAAGTTAGTGTACTTAGTTGATTACTTGAAAATGTTACGTCTTTGCGGAAACTTTGTTAAGGGACTAACTGGAAATAGATGGTACACGGTTGTAGGATGTGACAAATATCTAACTGTTGCACAATGTGCCGCTCAAGATGTAAGTATATTTATTTATTTTCTAAATACATCATAGAAAATCAGAATTATATGCAGTTATGGGAGTCGAAGCTGCTCGCGTCCGTAGGCTTTACCCTAGTTTCCCTACACGTGACTCCTGGGTGGTGCTAAACGAGCAGCAGCGAGGTGGTAGGGCGTCGGTGCCCGTCTGGATCGCGACCACAATACATGGGTGTAAAGCCCGTCACAGTGACCAGTTTCGGCTTGTCGCGTTTCGGGATCAGCTTGTGTATATCTAGTAGCTCATATACCTAGAGACCTTCAGCCGTGGTATACGAGGGCCGACATGGCGATGGAGACTATCAACGGATTTTCATCCTTTGATAGTCGCTTTCGTTTTTGAACTACACTGTACTTACCATCAAGTACTCTGTAGTTACTATGTCGAGCCAGTGTAAAAAAAAAAGTCAAAATCTGTTATAATGACATCGAAGTGACTACTCATATTTAGTCGTAAAACCCGATAGTCGTAACAACCGGAGATGTTTTCAAGGTACGAAGTCCTCTTTTTTTGCTGAGACCTTTGTTCTGGGTCAATATAATCGGTATGTTGTTCTAAACGATGTCGCCATAAACGGTTTTGACGTATATTTGTTTTGATTTTTAAAGTAAGCATTTCATTCACCTACTTTTGAATGTTAGAAAATAATATTATGGACGCAGATAAATTTTGTTTAGTCTTTTTTTAATACAAACAGGTTTGCGCTTGACCTCAATTACATCTGATGGAAAGTAACGATGAAGCCTATGATGGAGTGCGCTCACTTAACAGAAACCTATTCACTCCTTCATATAATTCTTCCGATATATTTTTGTTGATATATGATTTTATCAGTAATTTTTTTTGACTGGTACGGCAAAGTGGCTGGGTCGCACCTGATGAAAAGTACAGGGAAGTCCAAGAACGGTAGTAATAACCGAGAGACAAATCCATTGACAGTAGCCGTCGTTATGTCGGCATTCATATATCACGATAGAAGGTCTCTACGATTATAATCAACTAACGCACAGAAGCTGATCTCAAAACTGGATAGGTCAACAACCATAAATGGGCAAAATGTAATCAGATTAATAAAAATGATTACGATTATATTATATTATTTGCCATTAATATGACTGCATTTTGCTCATCTGTATTTTAAACACTATAAAATCCCATATTGCAAACTCATTTACGATTTCTTAATGTTTTTAATGGATTTAATCATGATTACAGAGCAATAAATCTCAAATTACTACTATATTTTGTAAACGTTAATCATTAATCTGATTACATTTTGTCCATCTGTGTCAACAACGAGTCACTATGACTGTCTTTACATTCTGAAAAATGTATCAGATGTAACGTTATTTATTGTATATTTTATGATCTTTGTATTTACTTGTGTTAACTTGATAAATGCTTTTATAATACACAGAAAAATGACTGTTTTTATAGGCCAGTATATCATTAAATACGCAAAGGTCAAGCTATATCATTAGTTGGTCAACTATAACATTCAAGCTTGATTGTTGGGATGTTTTGAAATATAATGATGTGATCTGTCTGAGAACTGAAGTCGTTGACATTATTCAGTCAACTGAGAGGCTGAGGTGCCAATGAACTAGAATTTGTCATAGAACCGATAACCGCAGAATGACGGACTAAGATCGGGATTCTGTAAATGTAGTACCTACATTTACTAAATTTACATTTAGTAAGTACATTTAATAAAAAAATATATTTACATTTATTTAACAGACTTTTCTATTAGTTTATTTAAAAAAGATTAATTGAACATACAAAAAATGGGCTTGATGCTAAATAAGCAATAATAACGAATGATTGGGTAAAAAGATATACATCTGAAGAAAATAGCTATCAAATCAGTTAATCCTATACTTCCAATAAATCATTATAAAAACGAAGCTGGTACAAAATAATTAGGTTGTGGCAACTATAAGAAAATTCGATGAGAGGATAAAAGAAGGAAATAATACTCAAAAATGTTTATTAAAGTTGTAAATTTTGCTTTCGAATTATAATTTTCTTACTCAAAAGATTTATAGGTTACTTACTTCACACTCAAAAGATTTATTTTATACATATCTAAATATAACATACTAGCAGTTAAACAAAATATCGAGATAATCTTTACAAAAACACTTCCTGAAGATATTATAGGGTATTATTTCCCTTTGTCATGTTCCGTTAATAACCATAGAACGAATGCGGAACCAAACGTGAGGAGAGAATTTCCAATTTATTTCTTAATAGATTTCTACCCTGTGGTGTTGGACGTAATATCTTTCCCTCTAATATGTCGCTGAATTAGTTGATATAAAAGTACAAAATGATGGTATTTTATTAGAAGATCTACAAGTTAGCTTGTACGATATGATAGACATAATTTTTAGATTCCTATATTTAGTATTTTTACTGTCGTTCCATACTATGAATTAATGTCGATATTTTTGTGTTTCTATCTGTGCCTATGAGTTTTTCTAGATAATATACAGATTTTGGTACCACATGCTCACCGATGAAGAAAGACATAGTCAAAAAACCTGTATGGCATCTGATAGAAATGTCATGTGTAAATACCCTGAGGACGGGTATCAGCTGTGCTACTGGTCACATTGAGCACGACATATATGCGAAAAGTAGACACAAACAACCACAAATGTATTTTTGTTCACCCAGTATGGGATATAGCTTGACGATATATTATTATAAGTTTGTATAATTAATTTGTATTAAGTTTAAAAATAGTACAGGTTGATTTGCGTTGCACATTATGTTTACAAATTCGCAATATATACTTCTAAACCCCATATATACATCACACTATATACTGTAAGGGATATAGCGTGACGATACATTATTATTATTCAAGAATTTTTCTTAATTTTTTTTCAAAATTTATCTGCAGTAAGCTTCTCCAGAGCCAAATTTTTACTTTTACTACCCTGCTATTTTTATTGTATCCCGGGTGAAATTCTGCATAGTACCATCGGGGTCGCTGTGAGGGCAGCGACTCCTGTGTGTCAGACTGAGACTTATAAAAAACCACGCGGGTGTACCTCTAATTGCTCCAACCGGGACTGGGCAACCAAATTCAGCTAGACGCCCACTTCTCTAGGAGGGGTGGTGGTAAAAAGCCCACCGCTCCAAAATCTCCCTCTCGTCCGGGCAGTAGACCCCCTCAGGTCTACTGCCTGGCTATTGTCACTGGAGGATGTCAAGCTCGCTCTGGGCGAACGCGTCCCTCCGGCATCGGTGCCTTGGCCGCCGAGAGGCCAGAGAAGATGTTCGCTCTCTGACCCTTTAGGCAGCCTCTTTCTGTTTCATGAGAACCTCGCAGAAGGATGATACTTCCTGCCATGCCTCTTCGCTGCCGACCAAGGCTTTCACCACCGCCGGCAGCGAGAGGTCGTCCCCAAAGTGGTTCTGAAGGACCTTCCTTTCGTCAGCCCATTGCTACCCTGACTCCGGCAGCGTCCTATATCCGTATATATTTGTTATATATATTGTATATAAGCTATTTGTATATTTTATTTAGTTAGTTATATGTGAATAGCAATTGGTAAGACATTTAAATATTAGACATCTGAATATTACAGTTATCGATATAGATACCACTTGTGTCGCTTCATTCCTACTCATTGATATGTCCTCTATATTTTATATAAATTAAGTGATATATGGAATAAATTAAAATACCCTTGACTCTATTTGGTATAAATGTTTTGCAATGAATGAAATCGCAACTGGATCACAACAAGAGTATATAGTGCAAAGTCTAACTTAGTATCCCGTTAAGCATAATACAGGCGATTTTATAAACAAGAGAGATATTTCTTGATACAATCATTTGTACTCTCTTGCAACTGATGATGATGATGTCCTAGCCGGTTTCGGCCACGGCGACTGTTTCAACACCGGTTAAGAAATTCGAGGTCCAGTTTTCGGAAACAGTCAATTGCGCAGGAGATATTTAAGTGCATAACTGGACACGCAGCCAGAAAAGCACTCTCTCGTCCGAGCTCCCTCAGGCCCGATGAAAAGGAGAACCAGTAAGATCGGGAGGGAGCAGGATGCAGGTTTGGTCGAGTTTTCCCTTCTCTAAACACCTGGTTGAATTGCGGTGTTAAAGAGGTACCTTAGTCGCCTTTTACGACACCTCAGCAAGAAGAGGGGGGTGCTATTCTATTCTGCCGGCAGCCACCACGGCTTAAAACAACTCTTGCAACTAATAAAAATGCAAACAACTATATTCACTGAGAAATTATAAAGAAAAATTCATTATCAAATGAGAATTATTCGTAAAAAGTATTGGAGACACGTGGTGTAAATCCATTGGTAACTGGATAAAGATACTTTTACGTAACATTAAGTAAACAGTTATTGACTTGTTATCCTTTTTTTTTGCGACTCAGAGAAAAGTCCTGTATAGGGCCATACGAGCCGCTGTGAGAGAAGCGAACCAGGTGTTTCAGACTTCTACAGACTAAAAACACCTGGGGTGTCCTTCCAATCACTCAACCCGGGCCTGCAAACCCAGATTCTTCATGTTCAGGGAACGAACTTTGGCTGCATCTCTCTTCGTAAAGAGAAACCCCTGCAAACCTTTCTCATTTTCCTCTCATCCGAGCAGTAGATTCTTGGATCTTTTCCCTTCGTAGTTTTTCTTGGCTTAGGACAGGCAAAACACCAACTTAATCATTAAATGTTTTAAAGGAAATATTAAGATATCGCTATTTTTACATATTTGAAATTAAAATTGAAATCACTCTATATATGTAAGTAGTTATTTTACACTTACACTATATACATCAGTCGACTCTTTCGATGCCTCAACATGACGAATAGGGAGGCACTATACTATTCTGTCAGTATGCCCCACGTTGCGTTTATTTTTATTTTGCAATGATTCTTTAAATATTTATTTAGATTAGGTGTATAGGTGATCACAAGGTGCATAAAATGCTTTAGTAACTATTTAAGTAACTAACGTATTTAAGGGCGGCTTGCACTAACAAATTGAATCTAGTTTAAGCTTTATAGATACTAATTAATCGAAGCGCATTAATTCCATCTTAATGATGATTTAAGTTTACGAGTTGTTACAACTGGGTTTTGATTCTGTGCAAGACTATAAGTACAGTTGAGCGCTAAATAGCATTTTATGTAAGCCTAAACTAGATTTAATTTGATAGTCCAAGCCGCCCTAAATAAATAAATATTAACGTTATATTCTAAAAAGTTTTCCAATTATTCCATTCTAAGTGAGCAGTTTTCAAAATAATAATACATTATGGACGTGTTTCATTAACAATTAATACCATTCTTGCATTGTACGGTACTTCGATAGCTCCGCAAGTGGCACGGGCTACCTAAAGAGTCTCACTTACCGCGATCACCAGTTCGCCAACTCCTCAGGGGCCCCTGCTTCTCCTTCAGGATACTGGTGTCTTTGAGGATCTTCCAAGCACACTTATACACTTTGGAATCGGATAATTTGGTTGAGTTTAATGAATATTTGTATGTTTTATGTCGTTACTCGGCGGATCGGTTCGAGCGAGAGCAAAACTCAATTGATAACCCGTACGGTGTTGCCAGAGCATAATCGAAGTTGTCCGCACACTTATTCGAATACGGAACATGCATAATATATTTTCATTGTATATTCGCAAAAGTATTAGACATCTTGATGACATTGCGGTCTCGATACAAGGTCCATTTGTATCTTTTACGTGCAACCGGTGCCTTGTGTAATCGGCAATAAGAGTCCTCTGAATATTCCATATTGAATTCTAGAACATTTTAAAAACGTATCTGTTCTTAATTGAATTTTCTTCTCTACTATAATAAGAATCCAAATATTTTTTTGTAAATTCTTTGTCTGCTAATCTCGAAAGGGATTTAGTGCGACGATACATACTCACTCTCCCACACACATACGTAAGTTACCTATGACCCAAAACACACTAACTGAATGTATTTTTGTTTTTATCCCGGAGGAAAATATCACATAGGACCATCAGGGACGCTGTGAGGGCAGCGACTCCGGTGTGTTAGACTCTTACTGACTAAAAACTCCCGGGGTGTCACTCTGATTGCTCCACCCGGGCCTAGGAAGACAAATCAAATTCGTCCAGACGCCCAGGGAACAAAAGGTCTTGTTGAGGCTACTTCTCTAGGGGGTGGGAGTAAAAATCCACCCATCCAAAACCTCTCTCTTAGGCGGCGCGCCGGACACCGTGCACCGCCTCCTTCTCATCCGGGTAGCAGACGCCCTCAAGTCTACTGCCCGGCTATTGTCACCGGGGGATGTCACGCTCGCTCTGGGCGAACGCGTCCCTCCGGCGACGGTAGCAGAATGTAAATTGCAAGTGGAAGTTCTTAACTGACACTGTAGTTTTTTACATCGTGTATCATTGCTGTGAAGTTATTTTTTTTTTATTCCAAAGCATTTTTTGCTAATCGTCCATTAAATAAAGGTCGATTACTTTACGTTACGTCTCCTTATTTTCGTCCATTTTGCTTCACCATTCCCCATTTTAATTTAAAGTTTTTGCATACTAAATTAGGGTACTGAGACCTTACGAATCAGGTCTAAATAATGCGGGACTTTGTCTAAATTGTGTGTATTTTGTAGCCATTTTGAGCAGGAAGCTGTGCATAATATTATTAAATTGTAATGAGAATACGGATCCTTTTTACTAAGTCGCTGCGTTAATTTTAAAGACATTTTGTAATGGTGATGAGTTGATATATCAATTAATTCCTGTCCCTTAAATTAGATCTTTGTAAAAACGTTTTTTCTTTCAATTAGCTAGAAGACTAAGAAATTTTACGTTATATTTTGCAAAATTTTACAGAACAGGTTCAACAAATTGTCTACAGTGTACCTTTTTTTGGTAACCCAGGGGAAAATCCTGTATTAGACTATCAGGGCCGCTGTGAGGGCAGCGATTCCAGTGTGTCAGACCCCTGCTGGCTAAAATTCCCCGTGGTGTCCTTTCAATCACTCCACCCGAGCTTGAGGAACTAAATTCGTCCAGTTCCTGGTGAGTGAATAGCCTATTCAGGCTTCCACTCTGCCAGGTGTGGGTGTAAAGAGCCCACCACTACAAACCTTTCTCAGGGTGGCGCACCGGACTACGCTGTACCGGATGCAAGGTACCGTGTAGTCCAAAAACGACAGCGTCCACCAAGGGACAAATCCATTGACAGTCGCCATTTCCATTTTCTATTAATTTTTAGTGAGTGTCAAAATAAATTAAGTCTGATTTCAGAATATAACATTATATTATACGTGTCATTAGAAGTAAAAGAAATATAACTAGCTGAATGCCGTAAACAGTTCTATTTCAGATCATAACATTTTACTAGTTGAGTAATACCATATTTATTTATCACATTCAACCAGTAGCAAAGTAGGCGATATAATCCTATTCAGGTAAAACGTTGCACGGTAAAATATTAAATAGGATCGTGCGACCCAGATCACCTGCCAGAACGGTTAGAAAAAACCCGAGTAATCCGCAAATACCCGCTTAACTCCATTTTATCTAGACCGAATACAGTAAGTACACTTTAAACGAAGGTTTTAGACACTCAGATTGTACTGACTTACCGAATAGATCATAAAAACTTAATACTAGCTTTAATACTAGCTTTAAAGCTAGCTATAATTTTATACTATCTGTCTTGCATGCTATTGTTTTTTTTTTATTTAGCATCACACTAAAACTGACTGCTGTATCGTGGATGCCGCTACAAACATAAATAAACTCTACATGTACAATAATACGATATGCAAATCATGCAAATATTTATGGATCTTAAATTATTTAGGATATTCAATGCTTTAAGTTACGGATATTTATATTAGGGGTGTTTAAACAGTTGCTTTTATAGAGCTTTTTGAGATGATCTCGGCAAATATTGGCCGATGTCGGTCGCTTTACATTTGTTAAATCAGGATAAATCACTTTCTATCGCTACCAGCAGTGATTAGGGCCATGGTTGGCAGCGAGAGATCGTAGTACAGTATGATGGTCTTCTGCAAAGGGATTATCAGGTTGAAAGTGGCTGCATAAAGTGAGAAATCTCCTCTCGAATTTTGGTGGGCCTAGGTATCGTCACAAGAAGAATGACTTTGCACGAGACATGTGAAGCATCGTTCCCTGAAATTGACCTGGCAGTAGACAAGTCGAGGGAGCCTGCTGCCCGGATGAGGCGGAGGCGGTACATATGCGTCCTGGGCGTCGGCTAATAGAGTGATCCTGAAGATCCTCTCTATTCCCACGTCTCCCAGAAATAGAGCATGAGAAAGGCTACTTTCTCGCTGGGCTGTTGAAGGAATAAGAATCCCCAGGCCAGGTTGGTAGTGAGGTTAGAGACACTGCGGAGGTTTTCAGTCAGCAAGAGTCTGTCACACCGGGGCCACCATGTTTTTTTTTTTTTGTTAACCCGTTGGAAATCCCTTCGGACCGTCAGGGGAAGTGGTGAGGGCCACTCCCCCCGGTGTGTCGGACCTGCCCCGACTAAAACCACCGGGGTGCCAGCACTGCCCTCTCTTCGCTTTCGCCGAGCCTGGGAATCCGGATACTTCCGACGGCTCGGCGAGCGGTAGGCCTTGGGCAGGCCTCCTCTCAGGGAATTGAAACCCCTCACTTCCTCTCTATGGGAACGGCGTGTGGGCACACACACACCGACCCTACCTCTCTCCGCTGGACGGGGACGCCCTCAACCACCCGCCCAGCCTGTGTCAGGAGAGAAGGTCGTCGCCGGGCCCACCACGTGCCCTCACAGCTGCTCGGACGGTTCACTGCCGAATTTTTCCCTAAGTTACCAAAAAAGGATATACCATTTATACATTTTTTATATCGATATAATCTTCTGCAAGCGATAAAGGGGGGCTTTATTAATTAGCTAGCTAAAATGTTGCTATGTGAAAATCAATATAGACGCTCTTTTTATAATGGCTTTTATAGAACAGTGAGCTATACTACAACTATGATCTATTTATGCAAAGATAAACCCTACCTAGCTACACTACAATCATAGATGGGCAAAATGTAATTAGATTAATGAAAATGATTAAGGATTACATTTTACGTTTTTTACCATTAATATGACTGCATTTTGCTCATTTATGTTTTAAACACTACAAAATTCCAGATTGTATACACATTTATGATTTCTCAATGCTTTAAATGGATTTAATCATGATTACAGAGCAATAAAATTAAAATTACGACTACATTTTGTAATTGTTGATCATTAATCAGATTACATTTTGCCCATCTCTGACTACAATCTAGTATCAGACACAGTTGCGGCATCTATATACCGATGCATAGAGTCGATCGCAGTCTTAATATTATGAGGCAATCACCAGCAGTTTAAGTCTGAGGTTCTCTGATCTACATTTTGTATACTCCTCAAATTGATAATGTTTATCTATGCACGTGTTCTTAATATCACGAGAGGTTTCACGAAGACTGAGCAGTATTGTGAAGCTGACTTCATTACTGACGTTACACGAGATATTTTCATGAAAATGCTTTGTACAACGCTGGAAAAAATGTAATAAAAATGCTGTACGAATATTCGTCTTGCTGATATAAAAAGTTGTCTCATTTCAAGTGGAGCGTCATATGTCGTATTCAAATATGCTTGCTACGCCTGTTGTGTCTTTGAAACTATGTTGATTTCGTTGAGATTGTTTCTGTTTTTTTATATCTCTATGAAAAACCACTAGTATATTTTATTACATCTCTTTTTATTAGTCTGGCTCGTACATTTATTTTTTCTAATTTTCTTTTTGGGGCCGATAAATGGACATTAAGCCGCCGATAGACACAGAATTGTTGGTTTTGAAATGTGATGCTGGCGCTGCATGTTAAGGATTCCTTGGATAGCCCATCACATGAATATCTCGGTCCAGAAACTATTGAATATAGAGTATCTACAGCGTCTGTTTTTAGTCTGTCTAATCATACATTACAGTACTTTAGCCACCTTGTTTGTAGAGGTTCCAGTGACTGGGAACGTCTGATAACTAAGAAGACAGACGGGAAAAGACCCAGAGGCCGAACCTTAAATGATGGACGGATTAAGACCTAGAAGAGTTGAAATTTCTGTCACCAACGTGCTCCACCAGGCGCTTGAACAAAACAGATGAAGGCGCTTTCCCGAAGGGAATGTAGCCACGATCCTAAGCAGTGAAGGATAAAGGAGCAAGAGAGATTATTCTGTTATGACTGGATAGTTGGTTTGACATTAACTGTTCCCAACCAGCCAACCTTGTATTAAGGATCATAATCTTATTTTAGTGTCTCCTTTTTATAATACGCCTTACTTCCTCCGTAATACACGCGTTAGTCCTTTAAGATCAAGCAAAAAAACGCAAAAATAAAAGTTTATAACTAAAAGACCAAAAATGTTGTAATCGTGTCGGTGATCTTGGAGAAAATGAAAAAGGAACAAGAGATACAAGAGAAAAACACAAAACGTGACAGATGAAGGAGAGTTACTATTAACAGGGATAGAAATAAGTGATATACAAGATAACACGCCTAAATATAGCCACAAAAAAAAAATCTCACCATGCCACAGTATAAATTAAAACTTAAAAGACATTAAAAGCATGGGAATAAATCTAGAGTAGTTTTATTTAGCGTGATCTAGATACAAATTTGAACCAAAGTGCAGTATAGTGCACTGCGTCACAGACTGCCCGTCAAGCATGAGTTACTGCCGTAACACCGCATACGTGGCAGGGAGGATTATGCTCTGCTCTGCGATCGTATTTCGTTTAAGTGGCGTGGTTGCACTCTGTTTTTGCTGTTAGCCTAGCTTAATTAAATCGTATGTATGCGGAAACATTATAGAAATATGCTAAAAACTTTTTTTTTTACACTGGCTCGACATAGTGACTACAGAGTACCTGATGGTAAGTACAGTGCAGTCCAAAAACGAAAGCGACAATCAAAGGATGAAAATCCATTGATAGTCTATATCGTCATGTCGGCCCACACATACCACGACTGAAGGTCTCTAGGTATATGAGCTACTGGATATACACAAGCTGATCCCGAAACGCGACAAGCCGAAACTGGTCACTATGACGGACTTTACACCCGTGTACTGTGGTCGCGATGCAGACGGGCACCGGCGCCCTACCACCTCGCTGCTGCTCGTTTAGCACCACCCAGAAGTCACGTGTAGGGAAACTAGAGTAAAACCTACGGACGCGAGCAGCTTCGACTCCCAAAAACAACATATTTCTCTTTAAAATTAGGAAATGCCAAAAATATTTAGTTTTTTGTTTTAAGTATCCGTATAGGCTTAGTGAGGCAATATTTTTGCGCTACTGGAGCGGTTCAAGATGCTTAGTAGAGTCTGGATTAATCATAATGTGGATAATCCTCCACTGCAATCTATCCAGGGCGTCAATTGACCGATGGACAGAACTGTTCCAGAGATACGAACAGTATTCCATGCAGGCCTGACCTGGGCCTTATACAATAGATTTTGTTAATTCGACGTGAAAAACCGTCTCACTCTCTCCAGAATACCAAGTCTATATGGCATTAATTAAATAATATAATTTGTAATGTTTGAGTAAAAAGAAAAAAAAATGAAAAAGTATAATATATATTTCGCCACAAAAATACAAAAAAAAACAGAAATTTAAATGTAGCAATACAAACAACACACAAAAACAAAAGAAAATACAGAACATATAAACATGGCGAAAATGGACCCTTCAAATAAAAGTAAAGTATAAGTAAAATCAAAGCAGCATCAATAAATCGCAGTCCTAGATACTTTGCATGTGTATCTTGTACGCCTTTTTTCATCATTAATATTTCTACATATTCGACAAGTAAGCATACCACTGTGTGTGTGTGTTGACTATATTTAAAACCAGGATATTTAATAAATAGTGCATTATATAGAAGGAATAGCATAAAATAGATTATATACTATTCATGACAATCTTTCGCAGGGCTTGAACGTAGACAAAAGAAATCTGGCAAGCGCAGAACGGAAGCAAAGAACCTTCACGGACAGATCTCAGTTAAAGTACGCCAGAAGACTAGTGGTAAAACTAGGCAGTGCTGTTATCACAAGAGAGGATGGCAATGGACTGGCTTTGGGAAGACTTGCATCTATCATTGAACAGGTAATCTTCATCTATACTTTATATATTCGTAAGTAAATAAAAAGTGCTTGCTCAGTGTGCACGCCGTTAAGGGTCGCGCTGGTAAGTTTCCGATTTACATGGATTACATAACCTTATGTGCTAGTAAGGTTGTGATTCTGGCCCTCAAAAGTACATATGACTATTCTCGAATATATTTATTTTTATTACGCTAACCATGCCGTTGTGGTATCTTTCTGCCTGCCAAATGAAAGTAGGAACAGATTTTAGAGCACCGACTCTTATGCACCACCGTGCGCCCAAAGAGAAATTGACATAAATTGTCCATGAAACGTGATACCAACTCCGTGCCAAACAAATGTCTCCAATACACACATTACAAAAACCACCGAAAGCACAATCAATCGAGATGTAGCAATCCGTAGTAGCAATTCCGAAAAAACAACAGACTTCCTAAAACTTCCTCCTTGTTCCCTGGTTCCTTCTCTCTTGTTTTCCATCACCGGTATTCATGTGGTGCCTTAATTCATACGTAATCTGAAACCATCTGGCGGTATGTTCCAGGATATATTGACCCATAGAAATGCTATAAAAACAAATAGCCCTTCACACTTCGTTTAAAAAACCCAATATTTGGATAAAGGGAACGCTTTGTATGGGTAATACATAGGTAATTGACACTGTTTCACGATCTCAACACTCAAGACTGGCATAGTGAATTAGGACTCGCTCTCTTCAATATGTAAACGATATTAGTTCAAGAACACTAAAAGAGGTAAGTAAGAGCTTTGTTCCAATGTATTCCCCATTAACTTCAGCAGTGCACCAGTTCAGAATTTTCAACGAGGTCAAGCCATTCATTGCTTATTCATATTGCGCTCCATTTTAATCTGCAAAGTTAATAGCTAAATACTTGAAACTTTGATCGTAAGGATATCTCACAATTCTTTGCGATAATGTGGTGGGAACTGGCGCATTCGTATTGTGCACAAGTTGTGTAATCATACGTTTGTGTAAATATTGACTTCGGAAATGAAATGGCTAATTTTATTTTTGTATTCAGGGCTATGGTATACATTTATTATGTAGGTAGGTATTTATGGTATGTAATATACATTTGACGACTAAATTAACTCTTGCTATGAGGTAATATGAACAAAATTCCGATGACATTTTAAAGACTTTTCCAGGTCAAAAGCATAATTCATCAAGGCGCCCTCCTGAATGCCGCCCCCGCGGCAATGGAGACACAGTCCGAGAATATCTCCGCTGTGCCGCGGGAGGAGGACCCTATCACATAGGGGTCCTCCCACGGAGTGTCGGGCAGCTCGGCTGTGGAGCCAGCTGCTTAGACCATACTCCGATGGTGTTGTGTGTGATTCCACACACCATAAGGCGGCGGGGAGGCGACCATCTGCCTCCCCTACACTCAGGATGAGCCCGTAATGGGGAACGCGCAGTGCCGGGCTTTTGGGAAAGGCGCGTAGCCATGCCCATTCGGCACACGATGCGCTCGATGGACCACCCCGGGTGTTTTAGTCGGTAGGAGTCCGGCATACCGGGGTCGGCCCCCACCGCCCCCTGACGATCCATGAGGATGTCCCCGGTTTAACAAAAAAAAGGCCAAAAGCATAATGACCTGCCGAAAAATAAGGACAAATTGTTTGCCTTTAATAAACTTTAAAATAAGTTGCAGGATTTATTCTTAGATAAAAAGTTATGATTTTGTAGATCAAGATAGCACTAAATTACTCATCACTTAGTTTTTTAGGCCAAGATTATAATATGAACAAAATCTCTTAATGGTTTTAGTCTAATTTATGTAAAGAAATTGCTGAATATTCACTTCTATTTGAATTAAAATGGTTTTTCTGAAACCGAAAATATTTTTATAATGATTTTATAAGGTTGCAGAATGTCACCACGAGGGTCGCGAGTGCATCATGGTGACGAGCGGTGCAGTCGCCTTCGGTCGACAGAAGCTGACCCATGAGCTACTCATGTCCTTGTCGATGAGGGAGACGTTGTCACCGAGCGACCACACTAGAGAGGTATTTTGTCCAATTTAGTTCTAGCATACCCTGAAAGATACTTATATAACGGCTATTATTCAATAATTAACTACATATGCTATTATGTTATTCACAGAGATGGGCAAAATGTAATCTGATTAATGATGAACGGTTACAAAATGTAGTCGTAATTTTAATTTTCTTGCTCTGTAATCATGATTAAATCCATTTAAAACATTAAGAAATCATAAATGTGTATACAATCTGGGATTTTGTAGTGTTTAAAAAATAAATGAGCAAAATGCAGTCATATTAATGGTAAAAAACGTAAAATATAATCGTTAATCATTTTCATTGATCTGATTACATTTTGCCCATCTATGGTTATTCAAAAATAGCAGTTTCTATAACTACATAAAATTCGAGGTATACTTTACTAATTCAAGGTATACTTTACTTGTCTTCACTTGTATGAAACTGACAACTCTGTGATGAAAAAACCGCGAGATATTACTTTGGTGAATTACAGGTGAATCTTCGTTCGCGATTAAATTCGCTCAATATTTTTCCACGCGGTAAAATCCACAGTGTGAACTAAGCCTAAACATAAAAGTACAAAGTTGTAATTGATAAAAACAGTGAACAGTAGCGTCATCTCGTATAAAAGTTTCACAACTGACGACAATAAATGTTATTGCGCTGACTACATACAGTAGAATATTTTTTTGGGCAAGTATGCTTTTGAAGATAGATCACTTATGTAAAATGTATTCTCAAAAAACTAAAACAGGTGCCATTTATGTACTGCAAACTTTTCTGGCTTCTCACAGATTGGTTTTTGGCAGTCATGAAGAACTGCACTAACTTTTTATTTTTTTATCTTACTTTTATATAATTTCATATTATTCTTTATATTATTTCTTTTTTTTTATTACGCAGTTTTTCATGCCATTGTTAAACAGAAAAAATTGATTAAAATTTCCACTACACGAGTACATAAATATACTATCTGTTTCAAATAATAAGTCAAATATTCCAAACATATTTGCAAATATTATACCTACATATATTTCCTTTACAAACTGTTCTAGTATAAAAATATGAGACTTATTACTTACTATTACTATTCAGATTATTATTTTATAAATCTAAAAGAAAAAATTATATCCAACTAGGAACCTGAGATTAACTCTTGTCTGATGTCAATAACTACCTACTTCAAACATTTCATTATTTTACCTCTGTTTATAGTGTACACTCTTGAGAACATGTTTGTATTAGTAATATAGGTGTAAGGGAATAATTAGCTTCGTTATTGTGTTGCCAGGATGCGGGGAGCATCTTAGACCCCAGGGCGGCGGCAGCGGTCGGCCAGTCCGAACTTATGGCTATGTACGACGCCATGTTTTCGCAATACAACGTGAAAATAGCTCAGGTGAGATGTTGCATTATAATTAAAATATTTTTATATAGGGGAGTCGAAGCTGCTCGCGTCCGTAGGCTTTACCCTAGTTTCCCTACACGTGACTCCTGGGTGGTGCTAAACGAGCAGCAGCGAGGTGGTGGGGCGTCGGTGCCCGTCTGGATCGCGACCACAGTACATGGGTATAAAGCCCGTCATAGTGACCAGTTTCGGCTTGTCGCGTTTCGGGATCAGCTTGTGTGTGTCCAGTAGCTCATATACCTAGAGACCTTCAGTCGTGGTATATGTGGGCCGACATGACGATGTAGACTATCAATGGATTTTCATCCTTTGATAGTCGCTTTCGTTTTTGGACTACACTGTACTTACCATCAGGTACTCTGTAGTCACTGTGTCGTGCCTGTGTAAAAAAAAAAATCTAACTCGACACTATGAAAAAATACATAAAAACCTTCACTAGTGGTATATGTGGGTCAATTTGAATGACGGAAACTGTCAATAAATTCTCAGTTCTTGATTGTCGTTTCTATTCCTGTACTACAATGTACTTCCCACCAGGTGGGCTTTAGGTTGGTTTTTTGATGGAGGGGCGATTGTCCAAACAGTGTCATGACCACAGTACAAAAGTGTAAAGACCGTCATAGTGACTCGCTTTCACCTGTCGTGTTTCGGGATCAGCTTGTGTATAGCCAGTAATTCACATATCTAGAGACCTTCAGTCGTAGTACCTATATGTGGGTCGACACGACGATGGAGTCTGAATGGATTTTCATCTTTTGATGGTTGCTTTCGTTTTTGGACTACACTGTACTTACCGTTAGGTGCACTATGTAGAGCCAGTTTAAAAAAATATGAGATACGAACCAGCACTTACAACACCTAATCAAGCTACTTGTGTCGTGATAACAAAATGCTGCTGGCTCAGTATAAATGCTTAGAGTGGATCACCCTCGGCTTGATCTTTGGTCAGCGCTCTGTGTGTGAGTGTGTTTAGCGTGGTAGGTATGGTTGTAGTGACCAACCTTACACTATAGCGCAGGATATCGTGATAGAGATGAGATGGTGAAGAATGAAATAAAGAAGTCTAGACAGCAAGTTGATAGGCGTTTAATACAGCACAGTAAAAAGTCACAACACGAATAAGGAAGCACAAGTAGTGTACAATAATTAGAAGTAAAGTCCAGAGCAGAATACACGAATAAGAACACGTAAATAGCAACTATGAGATCAGTACGAACGGCGTGCGAGTGGTGCGTAGTGGCGCGTCAAATGTGATAGCGAGACTAGTTTACTGGGTGCGCGGGCGGTGAAGCGCTCGCGTCGCTTACACATGTACAATCCCCCCGCGCGCCCCGGTATCCCGCGGCTCTCTAGCTTAGCGCCGTTTCCACTGCACGACACGATATAGTAAATAAATATCAAGTGTGTTAGTATGAAATGTATTGATAAAATTACTTAGATAAATTAGTGACGATATAATAATGTTATTTAAAATAGTTGTTAGTTATAGGTTAATATAGTAAAAAGAATTAGAAAATAGATAATGCTAAAGATAGAAATAAATAAATAGATAGTGAGTATGCCACATGTGTCGATGGGTGCGTCTCTGTTTATACGTGCGTATGTAAGCGCGGGAACGGACCGACACTCCACAACCAACCCAGAACCGTATTGACATAACAGAGACAGGTTTAGAACGAACACATTCTCAATTCCATTAACAACTGGTACCAATAAAAAAAAATGTGGGCTGAACGTAATAATCTCGTTTTAAATTCGACAAAATCTAAATGTATGATTCTCAGGACCAAGAAGCAGATCGTAGCTACTGGACTTGCGAATTCATCAGTGAGGATAGGTTCTGATTTTTTAGAACAAGTAAATTATACTCGCAATTTAGGATTACTTTTTGATCAACAACTTAATTTTGGTAAACATATCGTTGACGTTGCCAGTAAGTGTTTTTATAAATTAAAGATACTATATAGAATACGCAAGTACCTTAGTCTTCCCTTACGCTTGAATTTGTGTGAATCTTTAGTGTATCAAAGCTCAACTATTGCGATGTAGTATACGGCCCTTGTCTACTGGCTTCGTCGGAGCGTCTGATACAGCGGGTACAAAACGCCTGTGTACGCTTTTGTTATCGCGTTCCCCGGCGGTCGCACGTCACTCCATTTATCAAAAACGCTGGCCTTTTAAAAATGACAGACCGTCGTTATATACATCTGGCTTGTTTATTATTCGATGTGATACATACTCAGGCACCAAAATATTTATACAACAAGTTGGTTTGGTCCTCAGACGTGAGTACTTATAAAACGAGGGGTTCCGAATTCTTGCTAGTTACACCGCGACACCGCTTGACAACATTTCGTGGTAGTTTCCGGTACCAGGCTACGAAGTGTTGGAACAATTTGCCGCCACCGCTTAGATTATCCACATCCAAATTAACTTTCAAAAATAAAAATAAAATTATGTTTATTTTATAATCTATCAGTTTCAAGTAGTCTATTTAATTTATTTACTCTTATACGTTTGCTCTTGTTTTAGGTATTTATACATTTGTGCTATGGTGTCACTAATACATTTTGTAATCGATTTGTTTATTGTATGTAATAGTTTATTTTAGAATTATTTATTTTTGAGTGGGTGTATTGTTATTATCTATACTTATTATTATACTTTATATTTAAGATTATTTAAGCTGTATGTTATCCTATTTCTTGTTTATTATGTTTTTTATTGCTTAGTAAGATGTAACACGACCGGGGCCCTCCACGAAAATCAGCGCTGCAGACTTCCTTTGTGGCTTTAAGCTGATGGAGGTCTCATTTTCGCCATGTTAATATGTTTTTGTTTTTTCTTTTGTTTTTGTATGTTGTTGTCTTGTAACAGAAATGTTGCTTTTGAATTTCTAGTATTTTGTTAGTTTGTGGTGAAAATAAATATATTTCATTTCATTTCATTTCAATATACTATATTTTAAAAAAAAAATATTTTAACGGGTTTATAATGCGCGAAATAACTTTCTCTCAATTATAGTTCGACGTTTTAACCTAGTTACACGGGTCATGGTTATGAGCAGACTGACGCGCCGCGAAGTTTTCGTCGGGAGCAAAAAGTTACTGCCCTACCCGCTTTTGTTCTTGATAATTTGAATAGTGATGACACAACACTTCAGGAGCAGAATTTTTAAAAGGCGACATAAAATGATGTCTCAGTTTTCTAATCACTTGGATACACGCTAATTAAGCCCTTAACTTACATTGGGATGATTAAAATTTTTATATAAGCGTTTTTAATTTAATATAAAAACTGCAGAGAGTTTCAGGATTTTTTTTTGGAGTAGCTATGATTGCACTGTATCTAATAGAAGTGTATATTAGAATAAAAAACGGAGTATAACTATCGAGAGGTAACTAACTCGACGCCGATAATCATACCAGTTTACATATATATCTATCACGCTCCCTCCGGAAGACTATTATATAAGGCTAAGAGTTAGAGAACTTCTTAGTTCTAACCGATATATGTAGAAGTCACCGTAACCATAGTGCGGGGTTCTTTCCTGACAGTGAGAGGTTGGAAAGAAATTATACAATTCTACTAATAATAAAGCGTTCAAAGCTATTTAGATAACTCTATACCCAACTTCTAACTTTCAAGGAACTACCATTTGAACGAAGCAAGATAATAGAACTAGATAAAACAAGTTATTTTGTATTTCAATAAATTGTTGATTAATTTTTAATTTCTGATGGTCTTATTCCATATATAGATGGGGAAAATATAATCAGATTAATGAAAATCGATTAAGATTACTTTTTTATCATTATTAGGAATAAATTTTGTCCATGTATGTTTTAAACAGTAAGAAATCCTCAATTGTCAATAATATTATGACGAGATTTTGTAATCGGTAATCATTAATCTGATTACATTTTTCCCATCTCTGATTCCATGAATATGATATAGACAGTCTAGAATTGGAAAATAAATAAAATACTTTGATATATGTCTCAGATATATTTCTTGACATATTACTATATCTTATAAAATATACACTAAAATTAAGTAGCAAATATTTTCAACAAATTTCTACATCAATGAATGTTAAAGAAATTTTAATATTTAAATATATTTTAGATAAAATTGAAGTGACCTGTCGATGCATTGCAAGTGTTTAGAGTAAATTGAATGATAATTTTCCAACAAAGTTCAACGTTTTCCTGAATAATATTTTCCTCAAAAGAATTTAAAACGAGGGTCGTTATGCAGATAAACCATTATTTATTTATTAATTCTGAAATTCAAATAGGCACTGGGGACAGCATACGAGAGTTGTATTGCGAACTTTTTTATGTTTGATATTTTAATATCACGTATTTCCTTCTTTATAAAATAAAAGTAGATACCTAAATAGCTGAAAGCAAGCTTTGTCAATGACTATGTGAGAAAAAATAGTCAAATAACATGCAATACGCACTTCATTAACTATTTCTGTATATGGAACAAAGATGATTTCTAATGAACAACTTTGTATGAAAATTAATAAATTGAATCAGGATTGATCGTTTCTGTCGAAAATTATAATTTACACTTTATTAATGTGTCATCACACTAGAACGTGAGAAGAGATGTATTATAAGCTGTATTTTGCGCTTATATAAATATGTCCTAATAACAAATTATAATGTTCACAGACAGTAAAAACACCATAATTGCTCACTGATACGTATATTGCACGAAAACCTTAGCATTAAACATAAATTTACAAAAACAAGCAATAATAATAAGCGTCCGTATGTAAGGCGCGCGGCCGATCGAAAGACGTCGTGAATCTCCCTCCTACCGTCCACCGCGGACGATGCGCAAGCGTTCCGTACAACCATTACGGCGTCCGCGAGAGTGGATCGGCAGAGTGCACGCTACAAAATCTATTATTTTTACAAATTCATAACAGTATTTCAAACAAATATCAAATAAAAATAATGCCCATTATATTATACATAATATGGTGTGAATAGTTTGGAAACTATTTAAGTAGCTCGAACGTCTAAAGGCGCGCGTCTCATTCTGCAGTTGCGACTTCATAGCTTCCTTTATAATAAATGCATAAAGACCGGAATTTCGCTACCCGATAGTCGCTGCGATCACTCCGACGCAGCCTTCAGTTTCTTTCGGAGTTTTTTCTCAAGGTAGTCGCTTCCGAAACGCTGGTAGATCACCGTTAGGTTCGTTTTTAACTGGCCGGCCGCCCTAGTCAAGGTCCATACCCAAAGGGGTGCCCTTGTGTAGCCGCGTTTTGGGAGTCGAAACTGCTCGCGTCCGTACGCTTTACCCTAGTTTCCCTACACGTGACTCCTGGGTGGTGCTAAACGAGCAGCAGCGTGGTGGTAGGGCGTCGGTGCCCGTCTGCGTCGCGACCACAGTGCACGGGTGTAAAGCCCGTCATAGTGACCAGTTTCGGCTTGTCGCGTTTCGGGATCAGCTTGTGTATATCCAGTAACTCATATACCTAGAGACCTTCAGTCGCGGTCTATGTGGGCCGACATGACGATCTAGACTATCAATGGATTTTCATCCTTTGATAGTCGCTTTCGTTTTTGGACTACACAGTACTTACCATCAGGTACTCTGTAGTCACTATGTCTAGCCAGTGTAAAAAATTAAATAAAAACCTTATAGTCGCTGCGATCACTCCAACGCAGCCTTGAGTTTCTTCTCAAGGTAGTCGCTTCCGAAACGCTATAGATCACCGTTAGGTTCGTTTTTAACTGGCCGGCCGCCCAAGTCAAGGTCCATACTCACAGGGGTACCCTTACGTAGCCGCCCAATCCACAAAATTCACTGTCTGAGCACCTTCTGCGTTTGCCCACCAAGCCCGATTTAGTTGTAAAGGCCTTTCCCGTTGACGCAATACGGTTACTCAGGAAAAAAAAAAGTCACTGTAAGGTCACAGCTGTCGAGTTGCAACTACTAAAAAAATGTCACTGTAAGGTCACAGCTGTCGAGTTGCAACTACTAAAAAAATGTCACTGTAAGGTCACAGCTGTCGAGTTGCAACTACTAAAATACGACGCAAGCCTTAACTGCTATAGTCCGGAGTATTTCTCTTTTATTGCTTTCGCATTGGGAACATTCGAGAGTTTTTATGATAAATATAACTGTTGAAAGTTTGCGTCTTGTATTTTATTCCTTGTACCTTCTTAAGTTGAGATTGTTTTGTAAGTATATTAGGTGCAAGGCTTATACATACATATGTTGAAAAGAAATTAAATAGTTCATATTTATTAGGGTCATTTTATTGACCAATAATTATATTTTTTGTAGAATCATCTTTCGTTGATAATTTTGGGAGTCGAAGCTGCTCGCGTCCGTAGGCTTTACCCTAGTTTCCCTACACGTGACTCCTGGGTGGTGCTAAACGAGCAGCAGCGAGGTGGTAGGGCGTCGGTGCCCGTCTGGATCGCGACCACAGTACATGGGTGTAAAGCCCGTCATAGTGACCAGTTTCGGCTTGTCGCGTTTCGGGATCAGCTTGTGTATATCCAGTAGCTCATATACCTTGAGACCTTCCACCACGTCGTGGTATATGTGGGCCGACATCACGATGTAGACTATCAACGGATTTTCATCCTTTGATGGTCGCTTTCGTTTTTGGACTACACTGTACTTACCATTAGGTACTCTATAGTCACTATGTCGAGCCAGTGTAAAAAATAAAATATTTTATCTTCCCTGGGCATACTGACCACAAGTGGCCTGATAGTAAGTCATAGTTATTTGGCATAGTGCATTCCAAAAAACGCTTGTCTTTCAACAGCAAAGAAAACCCTATTAACAGTCGCAGTGGTCATGCCGGCCTGCACAAATATCCCTTCACGCTTCGTTTAAAGGATCCAATATCATAAGACGGAGGGAACACACTCGCCGGAAGACCATTCCATACTTCAACAACTCGGCAAAAGTATAAGTTATTATACTTTATAGTCCTAGCCAGGATTTGTGTTATTGTAAAGCTTTGACTCCGTAAACCCACGCGCATTGTTCTATTAAGGAAAGAGAGGATGGAACAAGGTTAAACAGCTCTTCAGAACACTCACTATGATACAGACGGTACAGAACGCTCAGTGAGGCAACATCTCTGCGCAACTGAACTGGTTCAAGATGCTTAGTCACGTCAGGATCATTAACAATCCCCCGAGAAGTCGGCGGTGCATCGTGACGCGCTTCGTCGAAGTACACTAGGTGGTATCGGGGTAGGCGGCGTCTCCCCCCCCCCCCCCCCCTTGTGATTGTGCCTGTCAGGCGCGGCGTAGTGGGGCTGCGGCGAATTGATTACAGGACCCGCAGTCCCCACTAATTCGCAGAAGTAGTCACCTTGGAGTTTTTAGCTGGTATAAGTCCGACACAACCCCGGCTGCTTCCCTCTTCGCAGCCGGGACGGTGATATGAGACTTTTCCACAAGTAAAAAAGAAGGATCATTCACAATGCGGACAGCCCTCCGCTCAACCTCAGAATATCAAGCCAGTCGTTATTCAGTAAATTCTCCATATACCTTGTATAGTATATTGTACTAGCTGATCCGGCAAACGTTGTTTTGCTATATAAGTTATTGTAATATCTTCTAAGATGTTCATTGAAATTAAGTGATGTCAAAGACAATTTTGTTCACAATTAAATACTCTTAATCAACAACACATTTATATAAAGGATAAAGATTAATATTATTACGTTGATACAACTCTTAACAAATAATGCATTAATTTCGACCAAATTTGATTACCATAAAAACGGTTCTAGTGAGTTAATCTTAAAAGATAGATATATACTGTCGCGGACATTTTTTTAGATCATTTTAAGAGGAATAACTCTGTCATACATATATTTTTGGTATCTTGAACCGTTTTCGCAGCGCACGCAATGGAAGCCCTCAAGGATGAATAATTTTGCCCGTTTTTTTCACATTTTCCATTATTTCTTCGCTCCTAATAGTTGCATCGTGATGTTATATAGCCTAAAGCCTTCCTCGATAAATGGTCTATTCAACACAAAAAGAATTTTTCAATTGGAACCAGTAGTTCCTGAGATTAGCGCGTTCAAACAAACAAACAAACAAACTCTTCAGCTTTATAATATTAGTATAGATTTGTTGGGAAGCGTAGTGCAATCTAAAAGCGCCTACTGTCAAGAGACGACGGTCTAATGACAGTCGCTACCAGCATGCCGGCCTTAATTTACCATGACCGAAGATCTCTAGAAATTTCTTTGTTTCGAAATTATACATTAATGAGCGTCGCTTTTAAATAATACTGTTTTGTTTTAATTAACGTAATTTAACACAGCCAAACCCGCGGGTAGTCGCTAGTATTAATTATGTCGACGTCGCGTCGGGTTAAACATGTATTTAATTTAATTTCACGTTTTACCTTTGTATTAAAGTCAAAAGTGTCTTTATTTTCCATCACTTTAAACAATGTTACACGGTCTTAATAAAGGAAGCTTAAAGCAACGATTCTCAATCTTAGATTCGCAAATAATAAAATGTAAATATTAAAAAACCAGATATGTTATTTTTTATTATAATAGAAAACTTTATTTTTAATGTATACTCCGTTCTATTGAAAAAGTTTTTTTATTTAAGTTTCCAATAGCATTTATTTAAAAGATCAAAATATATCAATTATAATTTATAATCTGTTTATACTACGCGTAACTACGGCAAAATTCAATGATAAATAAACTTAAAAACATTTTTATAAAATCATAATAAAATAATAGTGTTAAAATATATCATAATATTAATTATAATTAACATAAATAAAAATAATGATATTCCCAATCAATGTCCAGTTTTAAGTTAGAAGATATGTAATTAAACTGTAAAAGTCATTTTATGACCAGTTTAATTGGTTTTACATAGCAGCTCCCGGGCTACTAGAAGAATTAGGATTCTCAGCCCTAAGTATAGTAATTCGATCGACATCCCTTGGGGTGTGTTAGTCAGAAGGAGTCTGACACAGGTGTTTTGGCCCTCAAAGCAGCCCGATGGTTCTTTGAAGGATTTCCCCCGTGTTACCAAAAACAAGTTTTGCATTTTTTTTTACACTGACTCGACATAGTGACTACAGAGTACCTGATGGTAAGTACAGTGTAGTCCAAAAACGAAAGCGACTATCAAAGGATGAAAATCCATTGATTGTCTACATCGTCATGTCGGCCTACATATACCACGACTGAAGGTCTCTAGGTATATGAGCTACTGGATATACACAAGCCGATCCCGAAATGCGACAAGCCGGAACCGGTCACCGGCCTTTACACCCATGTACTGTGGTCGCGATCCAGACGGGCACCGACGCCCTACCACCTCGCTGCTGCTCGTTTAGCACCACCCAGGAGTCACGTGTAGGGAAACTAGGGTAAAGCCTACGGACGCGAGCAGCTTCGACTCCCAAAATGACTCCCATGCTTCGCATGGCGCGTATACACTCGTAAATTTTCTAAAAACAATCGATTTGGATTCTGATTCTAAATGTTCAGTAATAGAGTTTATTTTTATGAGGATATTAAGCGAATTTTATTTCAATATTTAATAATACAGAGTTTAACAATCCGTGACGATCACCGTTAATAGTTACATTGCAAGTAAAAAAGATTGGGAAGCGTTGGTTTACAGCGGAAGAACGTATCGCTCTCGGGCAGAGCATTCACCTCCGTGCTAGAACATAAAGCCTTATACATCGTTGTATCCTACAGAAGCTTTTGTTTTCTAGAGAAACGAATAGTTTACTTTTTAATTATTTTTAACCCGAGCGCCGGGTATAAATTATTTTATTCTTTGTTTTATTTTATACTTCACTAGTTTCGCACGTCTTTCTTAAAGTTGGCTATGATAAAATGCTCCCTACATATACAAAATTCGTTTACCTCGCCAGGAATATACAATGACTTGCGTTATTTTACAGGTATTAGTAACAAAACCAGACTTCTATAATGAAGAGACAAGAAAAAATCTGTTTTGTACACTGTCCGAGCTGATATCTCTGAACATAGTACCGATTGTGAATACGAACGATGCTGTCAGCCCTCCAATGTACATCCATGATGATACGGTCGTACCTGGTACTGGGAAGAAGGTATTTAATTATATATTTTTATTTTTATTTGGCATAAACTCGCTATGATTGTTTATCGATGTATATATTTGTTTATATATTATAAGTTATTCAACGGATTTTGATGCGATATTCATCATGATTTAGGATAAATATTGTAAACTGTTTAAATGTATGTATAAGGCGTTACTATTAAAATAAAAAAAATAGTAGACTATTCTCGATGGTTATAATGAGGTCCAAAAGGATAGTAAACGTCCGCTCGCCAAAAGCCTACTATCTATGTATCTGATATATAATTAAAGACTTTAAAAATTCATATAAATTATAATAATTAATAGAATTTATCTCAGTTAGAGTGTTTATATAGTGCAGGTGTGAGCGGTGTGTAATGTGTTCCCACACACCGCTCCAAGACAATTTAGGCGAACGGAGGATGCTTTTTACTCCACACCTCACAATGATAGAAGAGAATATAGAGAGAGATGGTTTATAGAAGGTTCAACGTCGCTGAAAGCTGAGGGAGCTGGCACAGTCGTACCCTTGGCCCTGGCAAGCAGAATAAAATGGGTAAATGGGTAGAACACTCCGATGGTTTTAGTCACTAGGAGACCGACACACCGGAGCCACTATTTTCACAGCGGTCTTGTCGCTCCATGTAGATTTCCAACAGGTTACGAAAAAGGCGTTTATATTCTATATTCAACCCTATATTCAATTTCAATGCATGAAAATATATTTATTACGATTTTGGGTTTATTTAGCTTATTCAACAATAAAAAAACTTATATTACTTTATAATTAAGATTTTGCCATTTTATTTTAACATACTTCGTAGTAACCCCTATCTGATGTCCACCTCAGCGCCAGTCTCAATGATTCCCGTGATATGTCAGTTAGCAAGAAAAAAATATCTTTTTACTGTAAGGTACAAAAATGTGGTATTATGTTCTTATTTACGAGACGTACGAAGTTTTATTCCACAGATTTTTTTAGTCCCGAATAATGTGCAACTTTAGGATACCTAATCTATTTTCTATTACATTTTATGATACAAAAGGAGAAAATCAAATTAACGGGCTGTTCTTGACGAGAAACATGTTTTCAAAACTAAGGGTAATCTTGATTTTTATAAGAACATTAAGGAGCTTAAATTAAAAAATAATTTTTGCTTGAACTTCGATTAGGTATAATAAATTCGAGCTTTGTAATCATCACAAGAAGATAGAAAATAAGTTAAAATGGATTTTTATTTTGGAAATCCTTTGGTGCATTATTGGATATAAAAATATTTTTACTTATTTGATGTTTAATCTAATTATTTTTTCCCTTTGAAATACAGTTTTAAAATTATGGTCTTATTTCGTGACTTAGGCTTCATATGATTTATTTTTAACGTAGACCATTTCATTATATTTTATAGTCTATGCGTGAGGGCTGAGGTTTTTATTTTGATATAGACATTCTAGTTTAATATTACTTATCATTGTATAATGTCTTTTTTAGGCTTAAAGTTCACCCTTGAACTGTTAAGGTGAAATACTATTTCGAAATAATTATGAAATATCACGTACATGAATCATAATTTTGCTGTCTAACTTTAAGTCGCGACACTGTAAACATTATTTTATAAAAATCTTCTAAATCTAGAAATCTTTCTTAGAAAAAAAAGTTGGTTTAATTATTTAAAAAAAAAATGTGCTTTTACAGTAAAATTATAAGTAAATATTAAAGAATTTATTCTAAACTAGATGTGCCTGCGACTTCTTTCGTGTAGGCGTAGTATTTTTGTTATCGGATAAGAGGGAGGCGGTGCACGGTGTCCGGCGCATCACCTGCAAATCATAGTCAGGGATTACTTGTTGCAGCTTGATTATTTACAAACTGAAAATCTTTTAAATACTTATATATAATCTGCACTCACACACAACACTCTTTACTCACCCTTTTCTACACATAACACACCTATACACAACACGTCTGTATATTTTTATATATTTTTGTAATTATTTGTATTCTCTGTAATGTAGGGCGCTGACGTCTGCGATACAGTCTCACAACTAGTGCAGGCGTCAACGTAAATCAAATTATATAATGTAAATTTTTGATCCAATAAAATTATTATTATAATTATTACCTGGGAGAGAGGTTTTGGAGGGGTGGGCTTTACTCCTTCCCCTCCCAGAGAGGTAGCCTCAACAAGGCTTCTTGTTCACTGGGCGTCGGGATGAATTTGGCTTCCCAGGCCCAGGTGGAGCAATCAGCGGGACACCCTTTGTTTTATAATATATATATATATATATATATATATATATATATATATATATATTTGTTATGATAATAATTATTCCAAGCTTAAATATGTAGTATAAATGATATAAATGCTATCGATTGTTTCTTATTTAAATAATTACAATAACTAAATATAGAACTCAGTTAGTATAAATGACTTACAATAGTCGACAGTAGATGTCGTTAGTGCTTTCTTACAATTTTAAGGTAAAAATAGAGGGTATTTTTTACGATAAAAACCAGCCTAAACTTTTATGCAGTAAATAAGTAACTCTACGTGATATTTTATTAAAGCTCATGTTAAAATTCGTAAATTTTCTAAAAAATTCAAATTTTCTGCCCAATTCCTTATATTTTCATTCCATCAAATCCTTTTACAATTTATTATAAATAAAAAAATGATGAATGAAACCGGTGATGTCGTTCTCAAATTATGATGTTTCCGAAGGAAGCAGAGATTGATTTATATGTAGGTAGATACATTATTGTTGTTAACTAAAACAGGTTTCTTTATTATAATCTTGTTTCAATCCTAACCACTACTATTGACTTTTCTGATCTGTGGTGGCTAGTAATATGCGAACTTCTATTTATATTTGTAGCCTTACCGAATCACAGTTAATTAACCTTTAACTTCTAATTAAAATATTTTCTCAAAAATAGATTTTTTTGTTTTTGTAAAGACTGTATACAAAAATATTAAACTATATTCATTACCTTTATTTAGATATACCAAAATTTACGAATGAGACTTCCAAAATTGACAATTTACATTTTTCTATAATTATAACTCAATGACTTTTGCGCCAATATCGCTGCATCGTGGTTCACCAAATCGACATCATGTTAAAAAATACTAAAAACGACTAAAAACCTTGAAAGTGGGCAATATATAACTTGTATGATTTAATAGTACTATAGTGGCAGCACGTGGTATAAACACGACTTTTTTAAAAACTTTATCAGCTATCAGACCGACTGCCCACTTAACAATAGATAGTTACTGTTGCCCATGAAAACCTGCGACAAAAGGAGCGTTATTATTGCCTAGCAGAGCTTCTTGAACGTTATTCATTGCTGTCTTGAAGAATCTCATATCATAGTTTTGGGGAAAAACTGTACCTGTCAGCCCATTCCATAGCTTCAAAGTTCGTGATAAAAATGTTCTAGAGAATCGCTACGTTGTCATGTTTTTGCAAGACTTTAAAGTGTAAGCCAACAACCAATGGCGAATGGTGAGCGTTTGAAATGACGCTGAAGATACCAGGCTGAACACTTCTTCAGAGCACAAACATTGGACAAACAGTAGAACACAGAGACTTGACGTCTCTACGTAGGTATACAGGTTCTATACCGGCTGTCGGGTATTTGTTAAACTGTTTTTAATATACCGTGTTTAATGACAATAAAGTCAGATCTTAAACCACCGCCCGTCTTTCATTACACATATTTAACTGGCGACGAGGATTAACTTTCTAAGTACAGTGTAACCTCCATATAACGTCACTCGATTTAACGACAAACTCCCTAAAGCGTCGATATCACTCGGCTTTGGTTGGTTTAGCTTGTTTCCCATAGCCGGGCAGTAGACTTGAGGGAGTTTGCTGCCCGAATGAGAGGGCGGCGGTGCGCAGTGCCTAGCACGCCGCCTATGAAAGAGGTACTGGAGGCGTGGGCTCTTTATACCCATCCCTCCCAGAGAGGAAGCCTGAATAAGGCTGTCCGCTCGCCGGACGCTGGATGAATTTGGTTTCCCAGGCCTGAGTGGAGTGATTAGAGGGACACCCCGGGGGTTTTTAGTCAGTAGGAGTCTGACACACCGGGGTCGCTGCCCTCACAGTGACCCTGATGGTCCAATGTAGGATTTTCACCCGGGTTACCAAAAAAAAAAAAAGTTGTTTCCCATACAATGATACACTCTATATAGCATTACACCCACTCTCAATAGCGACAGCAATTTAATAATATAAAGTATTTTTTGAAGTTGCCAAAATTAGTAAAAACTGTGCAGCTGTGTACGTTCTTTTGTCGCTTTATTATCCTAGCCCGTAATAAGCTGGACTGTCGGCATGAAATATACCGAACTTTCTAAGAAATCCTATCTGGAAGCAGCTAAATTATTGGAAAAGTACTTTCTATATCACCAAGATGCCTCAATATCGCAAGATATGAATAAAATAATTTAAAAAAATACAACAAAATTACTAGTGTACCAAAAGACGTCAGACAAAAAAAAAAACAGATTATACTCAATAGCGATCAAATAAGAATTGTTTTTTATGTCATTACTAACACTAGTCTCAAATAAACTTTTTCTTTTTCTAATACAGATTTTTCTTCTCTCCATTTAACGACAACTCTCTATAAAGTCAAAATATGGACAGTCCCTTGAGGGTCGTTATAAAGAGTTTGTACTGTATTTTAAACGTGATACAATGCCTTTCGGAAAAATTGAGTGTTTGGAGCTATCTTCAAAAAAATGGACTCCGGCTTTGTTACAATTTCATTGCAGTTGACAATATTTTTATCGCAGGGCATAGGGATAAAGGACAACGACAGTCTATCAGCTCTCCTGGCTGCAGAGATTCAGTCAGATCTTCTTATCATGATGTCTGATGTGGATGGGATATATAACAAACCACCCTGGGAAGACGGCGCTAGGATGATACACACCTACACTTCTAAAGAAAGGGATCAGGTGCAGTTCGGACAAAAATCGAAGGTACGAAACTTTTTTCATTACACATTTTTGGACCTTCATATTGCTCTCGAATGTAGTTTTTAGCCTCAAAACGTTATAGATTTTTCTTAAATGGTTACAGGATGACGATTGGTTACAATTACACCTGGTGGTAGGTAAAGATGAGGCCAATGACGGAGTACAATCGCTCAACAAATGCCTATTCAGTCTTCTTTCAAAGATCCCCAGATTATAAAATCGGGGAAATACAGACGCGGGTAGCGCATTTTACTCCGTTGCTGTACGAATTATGACTGATAAAGTGAACCTGTTAATACTGATATAGGGAATATTCACCATCAGGGGCGTGAATGATGTGAAAAAATACTATCTTGTTATTATTATATCCAATCCCGATTTTAAAGCTCTGGATTTAGTAAATACCAGAGTAATAAGTCAATACATATATTTATTAAATGTCCAAGTATAGCAAGGTAATGATTTTATGGGATGTACGCTACTATCCACCACATAACGGTGGCTTCTGGATGGTTCCCACTAAGTCCGAGAAGCAGATTTGAGTGAGTCTGCTGTCCGGATGAGAAGGTTCCGTAGGAGCGGGTCCTTTACCCCCACCCCTATCAGCGAGGAATCTTTAACAAGGCTAGTCGCTCCCCAGCCCTGTAGACGAATTTGGATTCCCAGATCCGCGTCGAGCGATTGAAAGGAAATCCCGGCGGTTTTTAATCAGTAGGTGTCTGACACTTCAGGATCGCTGCCCCGTAACTGTCTTAATGGTCCTATGAAATATTACCTCGGGTTTAAAAAAAAAGTAGCAGGAAGGAGGTAAGGCATATTTATGCATGACAGATATCCACAATATATAATATTCTCTTACGGAGACTTGCCTAAGCCAGTTTGGTTCGGGATCAGCATTTCAAGCGCATGTTTTCCTCTGCTTCTCGACAGAGGAAGCGCGAGGTGAGCATTTTGATGATACACTGAGCTTTAGGAGTTAATGTCATTTTCTATCAGGAAGCTGCCTTTTTTTACTAATTTTTGGGTTAAGAGAAAGTCGAAAAAATTTACTTTACATAGTAGCACTTAACTATACTATTATTTAGTATAAAATATAAATGGTTAAAATGATGAAAATACTTTCTATATAAATACGCATAACTGAACCGTCTGAAATTATGCGGATATCCGAAAATAATTCCATATCCATGTTCGTAACTGAAACCGGAAATGGCTGATCCCTCCGTCGCTGCGCTAAATGTATTTTCCGACAATGTTTCGGAGACATGAGGACATATCAGAGATGAGTTAACACGTTTACTGCGTTGTGGGTAGCATTTTGGTCTACGTTTTGCGCTACCTTTGTGATGAATTTCCATAGTTTTAAATATATTTGAAATTAGGACCCGATACGGGAAAATATAGGCCGTAACGCATAGCTGGTATTCTTATAAGAGTAGTATGGTGCTGTAAGAGACACTTAAAGCACGAGAAGTAAGGTTGAGATTTATAGAATTCCTATTATTATATATATTTCGATTTTTATCAAAGACGAACTCATTTCCTAAGCAAAGTCTAATTAACGTTTACAAATATTCCGCCTAAGTCTGCCTAAGTTAACCTAAAGCGGATTCCGTAGTCTTTTCTATTGAGAGACCCCTGGTTTGCAAATTATTATAAAGTAAAGAAAAACCCCTTTTTATATTTATTTATTTATTTATTTTACTTAATAGGGTACCCAACATGGGTAACATTAGACAAGAAAACAAAAGGATCATGGTACTTAAATAGAACATATAAATGCTCCCACAATTATAGGGCACCACGGCATGCACAGTGATTAATATATAAAGCTAGTTTACATTAAAGAATAATAATAAAATTTCAAAAAAAAACATATACATAAATATATAGACACAACACAAAAGGATAATATTGTAGAATGTATAAGTAACAACTTTAAACGAAACTGTGACTGATTCCAAGCAACACAAAAAGTAACACAAAAAAAAAAGAAAAAAGAAATACAGTCACTTTCTACACGAAATAAAAAAAAAACAAAACAACTTATAAATGAACTTTTAATTTATTTAAGCAAAATAATTTACGAAATGTAGAATGGCCTGTGGCTATGGTTGCCTAGTGGATAAAGCATCAGTATCCATGTGCGGTGATGCGAATACTCGTAGGTTCGAATCCCGGCTTGTACGTCTAGGTTTTTCCAAATTAAGTACGGATTTAGGTACCACGGGTTCACCGGTGACAGAAAATATAGCGACGAAACCCGCATAGCATCTAATAGAAATGTCATGTATAATTGCCCTGGGAACGGCGATCAGCTGCGCTACTGGTCACGTTGGTCACGACATATAAGCGCTAAATAGACACAACTATTAATGTATCTCTGCTCACCCCGAAAGGGTTATAGCGTGGCGATATGTTATTATTATAAAATGGTTTAATAACATTACGTTCAGACAGGGGATCTGAGTGTGCTTGGACCCTTACAATTACTTATTTTTCTACGTGGTTAATCTCACATTCGATGTAATATAATACTATGCAATGTACAGGCTTAAAAAACCATTTAATCAAATATAACTTATAGACAGTGTTTTAGCATAAGAAGTTATTAAATATTATTGAAAATTAAACACTTCTTAGAAATTTGACATTTATATTGCTTCAGTTACGAAGTAATTTTGAGTGAAAAGAGCTTTCGCTTAATGTACTAAATTGAAAATGACTTAGTTAAAAATTCAATTCAGGCTGACCTTTAGACTAAGCTCTTAACTTTAGATATTTCTGTTTTCTTTTGTCATTGCCAAAGTCGGACTTTTAAGTGAGTTACAGTATTTTCTAGGAATAAATTAGAAACTATGTCCATTCATCTCAAATAAATGATTACTTTAGAGCTGTTATATAAAAAATACTATTTCTATTTAGTTTTATAAATGAAAACGATAATTGTTAATTCTTTTTTTTTTTATACCGACTCGACACAGTGACTGCACCATACCTGATGGTAAGCATGGTGCAGCCCAAAAAACACCAACGACTATCGAAAGGTAACAAAAAACCCATCGGTAGTCGCAGCGATCATGCCGGCCCGCACAAATATCTCTTCTCGCTACGTTTAAAAGATCCCATATCATAGGATGGAGGGAACACGCTCGCCGGAAGACCATTCCACAGCCCAACGACACGGCAAAAGAAGGAGTTAGAGAACTTCTTTGTCCTGGCCGGGATGTGAGATTCCGTATAGCTGTGACAACGCAAACCCGCGCGCGTGGATCTATTCAGGAAGGGTGGAACAAGGTTAAACAACTCCTCAGAACACTCGCCATGATACAGACGGTAGAAAACGCTCAGTGAGGCCGCATCTTTGCGCAACTGAAGCTGTTCAAGATGTTTAGTCACTTCAGGATCATTCACAACGCGAACAGCCCTCCGCTGCAACCTGTCCAGAGCATCAAGTAAGTACTGGGCAGAACCGTCCCAAAGATGCGAACAATATTCCATGCAAGGCCTGACCTGAGCCTTATATAAAAGGAACAGTTGATTTGGCGTGAAAAACCGTCGCACCCTATTCAGGACACGAAGCCTACGTGATGTTGTAGAGATGACAGATCCTAAATGATCCCTAGGATTGAGATCACAGCGGATATTCATACCTAAGATTCTTAGGCTTTTTTTTTATACTAGCTCGACAAAGTGATTATACCGCACCTTTTAAAAACTACAAACTATTTTAAGAACGACAGTGGCTATCAAGGAATGGGAAACAATTAACGAATGCTGTCGTTACGTTTGCCCAAAGGTCTCTATGAGGAACTGGACGTACATATGTTGATTTCGAAATGTAATAGACTGCAGCGAGTCACTATAACGGCCTTTCCACTTTTATATTGTGTTCTCGATACAGTTCGAATAATTGGCAATCATAAAAGCTATCCCTATCTTTTTTTTTATTTGGGGAAAATCCTCATAGGACCGTCCCGGCCGCGCAAGGTGTTAGCAGCCGGGGTCTGCCGGACTCGCTGAGGAAGTTGGCACAGCCCTGCCATTTGGCCCCAGCAGACGGGAGAAGGAACACTCCGAGGGTTTTGATCGATGCGAGTCCGACAAACTGGGGGCGGCCCTCAACGCCCCCTGACGGCCCATAACGGGGTTTTCTCGGGTAACAAAAAAAATGTGACTACTTCTGCGAATGACTGGCGACTGCGGGTCCTTTAATCAATTCACCGCAACATAGGGTAGATGTCTTATTGTATGATAACATGACAAAACTGTTGTCTATAAAAGAGGATAACACCAGAAGTTAAAAAAAAAGTGAAGAAGGATCGGGACATACATGCGCTTTTCTCAAAATGCATTATTAGAAAAGATTCAATAAGTGATTAGACGCGAGACAAGTTACAACATGGGTTGTAATTATTGACCTGCCAGTAGACTTGAGACAGTCTGCCGGCCGCATGAGGCGGAGGCGATTCGTGCGTGCTCTGCACACCACCTGATAGAGAGGTCCTGAATAGCAGGCTCTTTTTATTTACCTCTTTAAGAAATGGAGCCTAAAAGGTTATTCTCTCGCCAAGTTGTTGGAGGAATGAGGACTCTCAAGCCCGGCCAGCAGTGATTTTAGGGATACCTCGGGGGTTTTAATCAATAGGAGTCTAAAACACCGGGGTCGCTGGCCACGCAGCGGCCCAGATGGTCCTATTCACAATTTTCCCCTAGTTTCAAAATATAAAAAAGAGGATGTATTTACTATAAGTTTTGTTCTTGCGCACGTGTAGTATTATCATAGTGCTATCTCCGTCTTGATCTGTGCGGTTTTCACTTATAACTGTTAAATAGCCGGTAATTTTACTATCACTAATACTGACTCTTTACCATCCCACCTCGTTTAAGACCACTGAAGGCAAAGCCAATAAACGCGACTATCATCTGACTAAAGATCTGCATCAAAATCAACTATAGTTGGTAAACAGGGAAATCACTGTCGATTTAACAGTGATAAATGAAAATCACGTTATCGATACCGAGATAGTACTATGGTAACACTACGTGTGCGAAAGATGTTAAGCTAATAGCAGGCTCGCCCCTGTTATAAGTGTATTGTCGCATGACTAAAATATTGCACAACACACAATATTTTTTTGATATCAAGTATATTATTCTAATGAAACTGGTTCACATTGGATGTTGGCAATTACATATAAATAGACTACATAGCAGTTGAAAACAGCACGTTCATTTCACGCAATTGGATAACTGATATTGTTCATTATTGAAATTACAGACAATTTACTGATTTTTTTTATACCCTACTGTTAAAAATTTTAAAAGTATATATCAATAATAAGTTGATTTTACTACCCTGTGTAAGAACACGTTTACAGTACATCTATTAGACCAGAGATGGGCAAAATGTAATCTGATTAAGTGTTAACGATTACAAAATGTAGTCGTAATTTTAATTCTCTTGTTCTGTAATCATGATTAAATCCATTTAAAACATTAAGAAATCATAAATGTGTATACAATCTGGGATTTTGTAGTGTTTAAAACATAAATGAGCAAATTGCAGTCATATTAATGGTAAAAAACGTAAAATGTAATCATTAATCATTTTCATTTTTCTGATTACATTTTGCCCATCTATGTATTAGACTGTACTTTCCCAATGAATATTTGTTGCCAGCGCAATTACATTTAATATTGTCAGTTGTGAAAATTTTACAAGAGATGACACTACCGTTCCTTTTTTTAACAATTAGTATATTATGATTTTATATGTATTTATGTAACAAAGCTTATATTAATGTATAGTATATATATTTATAGGAAATGTTATTTGCGGATGCCTTATAGGATTATTCAATATTGAGCGGTCTTACATTTATTCTCAATATCAGGATAACGGTAAATAGGAATTTTAAAATTTTATCTTTCATAAAAAAACAACCGCGAACTGGATTCAATGCGAAAACAGCTCGGAGAGAATAATAAGGTTAAATTTATTGTCCCAGAATATTATTCAAGATAGAGCGCGCTCTGGGTTAAGTCGAAATCTAAATGGCATGAATTTTTCTCGAGCTTTGTGAAAGGTGCTCTGTAAATTCAAAGGTTCAGATCGTTATTAAATTTCACGAAAGCAGTCCCTATCAAACGGCAATTTTGTGCGTGCTTAGATTTTTAATGCTCAATGACTGTTATAATCATAAAAGCAAAGTATTTTAAATGCGTGTTGAGTAGAGTTCTTTAAAAATACATATTTTAAGCGACTTTATTAATGTATTATTTTAGCGAAGTTTAAGTCATGAGATATAAATTAATAATAATAAAGCATCACGCTATATCCCTTTCGAGGTGAGCAGATTTATATTAGTGGTTTTATCCACATTGCGCTCATGCGTCGTGCCCAACGTGACCAGCAGCGCAGCTGATTGCTGTTCTCACAGCACTAGTACACAGGACATTTCTATTAGATGCTATGCTGATATCCTCACGATATATATATATATTTAATTCACAAAACTGGTTACATCTCACGACTTATAAAACACAACATATTAAAACATACATTTTTGAGAAACAACCTACTTGATGTGAATACAACGTGCAGATATAATATACAAAATGCTATGCAAATACAATCACAACTAAACAAACGACGAAAAATACATAACCACGTCGAAAAACAAAGACCAAAAAAAAGCAATACTTCATCTGTTTAAGTTAAAAAAAATTGTGTTAAGAATACAATTTGTATAATTTTAATTTAGTAGCATAAAAGGAATCGCCAAAAATATCAATATCGTTTCTTATATTATTGCAAAAAGAGAGCATACGGTAAAGTGGCGAGTGAGTGCCAATATTCGTGGAGCATGCAGGCTGGAACAGAGTTTTACGGTTCTGCAACCGGCTACCCAGCCGAGCTATCCTTCACTAGGCAGCATATGGTGTCTAAATCCGTACTTAGTCTAGGAAAATCCCGATGTACGTGCCGAGATTCGGATTCGGAAATTTTCCGGACCGTAAAGGACCGTGGAAACGGTTATTTGGTGTTTATATCAACTTGATATCTTCAGGCGTTCCTGAGTAAAAAATTCTTTATTTTTTTTTTATACACTAGCTCGACATAGTGACTACAGAGTACCTGATGGTAAGTACAGTGTAGTCCAAAAACGAAAGCGACTATCAAAGGATGAAAATCCATTGATAGTCTACATCGTCATGTCGGCCCACATATACCGCGACTGAAGGTCTCTGGGTATTGTGTGTTAAGTGTATATCCATTAGGATATACACAAGCTGATCCGAAACCCGACAAGCCGAAACTGGTCACTATGACGGGCTTTACACCCATGCACTGTGGTCGCGATCCAGACTGGCCCAGACGCCCTACCACCTCGCTGCTGCTCGTTTAGCACCACCCAGGAGTCACGTGTAGAGAAACTAGGTCTGTCCCGTTTCTGATCAGTTTATGTATATCCAGTTATTCATATACCTGCAGACCTTCCATTGTGGTAAATGTGAGCCGACTTAGAGATGATGACTATCAACAGATTTTCGTCCATAGCCAGTTGTTACCGTATTTGGACGGCACTGCAATTTCCATCAAAACAAGGTGGACAACAAAGTTATTCTGTAAAGGTTCCATTTTTTCCTTTTGATGCACGGAACCCTAATTAAACGAATAAATATTTCTTAATTAATTTATTTATAAGAACACTTATATAGTCTACATTAACACATATCTGATATATAAGATATGAACAAGATATTACAAATGCAACCAGGTGAATTATAGAGTTTTGTCGAAAGAGTATAAAAACAAATATTTCCCTCAGGTCGGCACGGGTGGGATGGATTCGAAAGTGAATGCAGCGACGTGGGCGATGGCACGAGGTGTAAGCGTCGTTATATGCAATGGAATGCAAGAGAAGGCCATTAAAACCATTATCAGTGGTAGAAAAGTTGGTACCTTCTTCACAGACTACGCTACGAATTCATCTACATCGGTGGACGTTTTAGCCGAAAATGGTACAGTTATTTCATATTTATAATAAAAAAACGATCAAACGCGAGCCCGATTCCGCGCGCTGAGGATTCCGTTATGAGTTGATTGGTCGCGCCAATATTTAATCATAATAAATTATATTACCTTTTTTGTTCTGCTACCCTTATCATATCACCTTTTCCATCACATGCGTCCGTGCCTCTACGACGGATGTACTAGGTTCGTTTAATATGTATTCCGGACGGTTGCCTCATAATTGGTCTGTCTATACTGCGAGGGCACCTCATCGCCCTACAGTAATTTGCACTTCCTACGGGATATTATATTCCCTTACGTTCAACGTGTGCCTCACACACGAGTGTGGTAATAATATTATAATATTCCGCGTACTGCGTGGATGGTATCGCGCCACAACCAGAAGAAAAAGATGAAAGTTGATGTAACCAGAGCCGCGAGGATCGTGATGTCAGTATGTATACTTTTATTCCTCTTTCTCTCCATGGTGTCGACTTATTCACAACTACTATTGATGCCACCATTTATATTAGTATTTTTTATGTGATGGAAGTGCCAATTTATTTATGGTTTTCAAGCTATTTCCTACACTGGAAATATAAATCTTTGTTTGATGTCTTTCATGATTTTAAGTTAACAGAAAGTAGACAAGGATTTTGGTTGTCTTGCAATAATGTAAAATTTTGTAACATAAATGGCTGTATATTTATTTATTTTGCATGAATCTGAAACTTTTATTTTTTTAGATCTACAAGATACTGCAACTTGACAGATAGGAAAACGTAAACGATGTGATCGAAGAACGAAGGGCTCTTTTTTTGTACGGAGCCCTAAAAGTGGAAATATATGTATAAATGTCATTTAATTTTTTTCAGCACGTAGTGGCAGTAGAGTACTCCAAAAATTGACACCATCCGATAGAGCTTCAGCAATACACTCTTTAGCAGATCTGCTTATAAGCAAACAAGAAATAATTTTAGAGGCAAACAACAAAGATTTAGAAGAAGCAACTAAAAATGGCGTTGCCAAGCCATTGCTAGATAGGCTATCATTGAGTCAGGGAAAACTTAAGACGTTATCGGTCGGTTTGAAACAAATTGCAGATGCTAGCTATGAAAACGTTGGGAGGGTTCTAAAGAGGACAAAGTTAGCTGAGAATTTAGTTCTGAGACAAGTTACTGTTCCGATCGGAGTTTTGTTAGTTATTTTTGAATCACGACCTGATTCTTTGCCTCAAGTAGCAGCTTTGGCAATGGCATCAGCTAACGGGCTGCTTCTAAAGGGAGGCAAGGAAGCAGGATTTTCAAACAAAGCTCTAATGAATTTAGTTAAAGAATCATTACAAACAGTTGGCGCTGAAGATGCTATATCCCTAGTCTCGACTCGAGAAGAAATTAGTGATTTGTTGGCGATGGAGAAACACATCGATTTGATCATTCCACGTGGTTCATCAGAGCTTGTGAGGAATATTCAGAAGCAATCCCATCACATACCAGTTTTAGGACACGCCGAAGGCATCTGCCATGTGTATTTAGATAAAGATGCTGATTCTGTAAAAGCTCTGAAAATTGTCAGAGATTCAAAATGCGATTACCCAGCAGCATGTAATGCCATGGAAACTTTGCTTATACATGAAAATCATATATCTGGTCCACTCTTTACTGATATATGTAATATGTTGAAAGAAGAAGGGGTTAAAATTAATGCAGGGCCTAAGCTAGCTAGACAGTTAACTTTTGGTCCTCCTCCAGCGAGAAGTATGCGTCATGAGTACGGTGCATTAGAATGTTGTATAGAAGTAGTTAAAGATTTGGAAGACGCTGTGGATCATATCCACAAATTCGGTAGTTCTCATACTGACGTCATAATTACAGAAAGTGGTAAGTTTTATTATTTTTTTATTTATTCATAGTTGCGTAGAATATTTCAAGTATTTAACTATGTAGTTAGAAGCAACTGTTTTTGAAAGAAAAACTATTTCTTATTGCTATAAGAAGCTAATTGGAATCATGGAATTATTTCCCAATTTTGAACAAAAATACAATTTTGAGACAGTAAAATAAGTAATATTGTAATTGACAAGTGGTTACATAATTCAAAACAAAAAACTAGAATATTTTCTTTTTATATAGTTTTTGAAAATCAGTCAAGTATGGAACTTAAATGAAATCTTTCACGTAAATCTTTATGACTTTGCTAGTGGTGTAACAGTCGATATTGTTAAAGTTTTATATATTTCTATACATTTTATATTTTATAGTAGTATAGATCCATATTAATACACAAACGTTAGTCTTGCATCACAATATGCAGATTTCACGAAACTACTATGTTTTAGACTGTTTAACACTGTTATCAATGTATAATTTACAAACAAGGAAGTTAATGTTAGTGTAAACAAATAGCTATGTAAAATCAGTTTGCTGATACAACTGGCAGAATATTGCGTTTTACGAACATATCAACAATGAAACCTAATGGTTTAATTGTAAATAGATACCGCAAGATGCCAAGTACTCTCTATTAAATATCAGTTGGGATATGTCCTTTGAAGTTAACTCAGATTCTGGAAATTAATATAAGAGCGGTTACGCACTGCGATAGATCCGATTTCGTGAGCTTACATATATCTATAGAAAACTCGGGGCGAATTCGGAGACGGATTTACGCACTGCCTGCTTTTTTGGTAAACCGGTGGAAAATCCTGCATTGAATTGTTAGAGCTACCTTGAGAGCCGCGGCTCCGGTGTTTCAGACTTATCAGCTCAAAACTCCCGGTGTATAATCTCTTCATTGTTGCTAACATCGACATATGTTCTTCAGCTCGGCGAGCGAAAGGCCTATAGGGGTCTCTTCTCTTGGAGGGATGGATATAAATGATGCCCCTCTAGTTACCACGTAGGTGGTGTATTCCACATGCTGTCTCCATCTCATCAGGGCAGCAGACGTTCTCAAGTCTACTACTAATTACTGTCAGGAAGGGTAGTCACACGCAAAATCCCGTGCGAACACCTTTCTCCCATTGCTTCTTGTTCCAGGACGCTATCCATGAGCGAGATTGTTCTCTGCCTCTTTTATTTATTTATTTTTTTTACACTGGCTCGACATAGTGACTACAGAGTACCTGATGGTAAGTACAGTGTAGTCCAAAAACGAAAGCGACTATCAAAGGATGAAAATCCATTGATAGTCTAAATCGTCATGTCGGCCCACATATACCACGACTGAAGGTCTCTAGGTATATGAGCTACTGGATATACACAAGCCGTATGCCGTGGTGGCTGCCGGCAGAATAGAATAGCACCCCCCTCTTCCTGCCGAGGTGTTGTAAAAGGCGACTAAGGTATCTCTATAACACCGCAATTCAACCAGGTGTTCAGAGAAGGAAAACTCGACCAAACCTGCATCCCACTCCCTCCCGATCGTACTGGTTCTCCATTCCATCGGGCCTGAGGGAGCTCAGACGAGAGATTGCTTTTCTGGCTGCGCGTCCAGTTATTCACTTAAATATCTCCTGCGCAATTGACTGTTTCCGAAAACTGGACCTCGATTTTCTTAATCGGTGTTGAAACAGTCACCGTGGCCGAATCCGGCTAGGACATCATCAATACACAACCTGATCCCGAAACGCGACAAGCTGAAACTGGTCACGGCTTTACACCCATGTATTGTGGTCGCGATCCAGACGGGGACCGACGCCCTTCCACCTCGCAAAACCTAACCTCTACTAATCAGCCGTCTCCTTTGTCATGACAGACTCGCTCAATGCACTAACTTGAAACATATTTTCACGGGCTTAGATAGGATTCAGTGCGTAGATATTTATTCGGCATTTCTGTAATTTCAGTGGAATATTAATTTCATGTACTACTCATGAACCCGACATTTTATGGGAGTTTTCAATCTTGATAATATGGGTTATTGCTTGATTCAAAGGTTTACTGTTTCGAGTAAACTAAATTAGGAATTTCGTTCATTGCTAATTATTAATGTTTTAATGAAAAGATTGCAATCTAAACCTATTTTATATTAAATTACATATTTTGTAGGTTATCTCGACTTTACGACATCATGGTTCAATAAAATAAAATAAATTACAAAATAAATAGTGATCAACTGTGCTAATGGTCACGTTGGTCACGACATATAAGTGCAAAGTGGATACAGCCACCAATATATTTCTGCTCACTTCATAAGGGATATAGCGTGACGATATGTAATTTTATAAAATAATAATATGTCTTTACACTTTACTCTTTCTCGGTGAGCAGAGAAATATTAGAGGCATTATCCACTTTGTGCTTATTTGTCAAGCCCATCGTAACCAGAAGCGTAGTTGATTGCCGTTCTCAGAGCACAAACACATGACATTTCTATTAACAAAAAAAAACACACACACACACACACGGACTTACTAATTTAACTTTATACAAACATATTTTATACCAGCATAACAAAATGACCCAGTACACTTGATTGAAAATTTAGTGCTGTCCAAAAACAGCAGCAACTACCAATATATAAGTATCCATTGAAAGTCCTAATTATCCCACCAGTCCACACACCCTGATTGAAAGTCTCTGGATATAGCAACTGGAAGTACACAAGCTGATCCTGAAACTCGACAGGCCGAAGCGAGTACCTAGGACAATTTTCACACTTGTGTACTAGCCACGACTTAGTTCGGGCAATTGCCCTACCAACTCAAATCTATCTTATACCTACCATATATTTGAATCATTGCTATATGCTTTAATTAGCATATTATGTATTTCAAATGGGAAGTACGTAATGATGTCTTTTTTATTCTGTCCCTAAATTGATGTTTTTCTTATTTATATTGTGTAAAGCCTCGTTAATTTTTCTTTTAGAATCTGCAGTTCTTTCCTATTCTAATTTTTATTATAGCATGGTAAAATGAACTTCAAGATCAATATCGAGGGGTGAAAAGCTATTTGGTTTAAGCGACATTTTTGGTGATATAGTAATATATATATTTGTAATCGGTAAAAAACGCTGATTCCAAAAATATATATTAGGTCATTACATATGAAATTGGCGTTTTTCGTACTGGTCACTTTAATCACAAATTTCTCCTCTTTGGTAAGGAATTCCAAATTCAAATTTATACAGCTATAGACTCATGTATTTGTGCTTCGATGATCGTCATTCATTTGTTTTTTCTTCTGTTTTTTTCTGTTTGCGTCACTCATTTTACAAAATGGAAAACTTAAAATATCGCATTATTTACGAGTACGAGTTCCGCCGTGGCACTAGTGCTGCGGAAACAACTCGAAGGGTGAATGATGTGTATGGCGGTCGTGTTGCAAAAGAAAACACAGTTCGTTTTTGGTTCCAACGTTTTCGTTCTGGAAATTTCGACCTGCAGAACAAGCCCCGTGGACGGCCTGAGACTCAAGTTGATAATGAAGAGTTGAAGGCTATTGTGGAAGCGGATCCATCGCAAACCACGTCCGAGTTAACTGCAGGCTGCGATGTTAGTGATAAAACTGTTTTAATTCACTTGAAGCAAATTGGGAAGATTAAAAAGCTTGAAAGGTGGGTACCTCACGAATTGACTGAAGCAAACCGGCAAACGCGCGTCGACTGCTGCGTTACATTACTAAACCGGCACAATAATGAAGGTATTTTAAACCGAATCATTACCTGTGATGAAAAATGGGTTCTTTACGATAATCGGAAGCGCTCAGCGCAATGGTTGGATCCTGGCCAGCCAGCCAAATCCTGCCCCAAGCGAAAATTAACCCCAAAAAAGTTACTTGTAAGCGTTTGGTGGACTAGTGCCGGTATTGTTCATTACAGTTTTCTCAAATCTGGCCAGACTATTACGGCTGATGTCTATTGTCAGCAATTGCAAACCATGATGGAAAAGCTAGCGGATAAACAACCTAGGCTGGTCAATCGCTCCACGCCACTGCTGCTTCACGACAACGCTAGACCACACACTGCGCAACAGACGGCTACTAAATTAGAAGAGCTTCAATTGGAAAGTCTAAGACATCCTCCGTACTCCCCGGACCTTGCTCCAACAGATTACCATTTTTTTCGAAATTTGGATAACTTCTTGCAAGGGAAAAAATTCAACTCCGATGGGGCAGTCCAAATCGCCTTCAAAGATTTTATTGATTCCCGTCCGACTGGTTTTTTTAGTAAAGGGATCAATGAACTACCTATGAGATGGCAAAAGTGCATAGAAAATAATGGTTCATACTTTGATTAATTAAATATATTATATTAAAAAATATTCGACTTTTTGTTTCTCCCATACAAAACGCCAATTTCATATGTAAGGACCTAATATTACTAGATAACCAAAAAATGTTGCTTAAACCAAATAACCTATCACCCCTTGATAGGGTCTTAAAATCGGCATTTTAACACCTTAAGACCCTATTTACATATAATTATTTTAATTAATATCGTGGGATCAAAAACCTTAAATAAGCACTGTGTACGCTATACATCCGAGCGTATGACCGGCTTACAAATAATTTTTCCCGCAATATTTAAATAACTCAGTATTTTTAGCACAGGAATATTTCTATTGTTGTTAAGTTCGCTTGTTACAAAACTTTTTCATAGCATAAAATAACTTTATTTGTGTAATATTTTAGATAGCGCAGCAAAACAATTTCTGAATGCGGTGGACAGCGCTTGCGTGTTCCATAACGTTTCGTCACGGTTTGCCGACGGATTTCGCTTCGGTCTCGGTGCAGAAGTCGGCATCTCAACGGCTCGGATTCACGCTAGAGGTAAGTGCAGTTTGAGCAACTAACGCATAGACAGATAATAGAATCTGCATGATAAACAAGCTTCTAGAGCTTAGACAAAAAATCACTCCATTAGCACTAGTAAAATGTCTAACAATGTGTATCATTGTCATAAACTATGGAAATATCACGTGATCTACGTTGTCTCAACTCCAACATTCTATGATATTCTACTGGCATTATCTATGTATATGTATAAAAATCAATTGCTGTTTGTTAATCTGGCTAAAACTCGAGAACGGCTGAACCAATTTAGCTAATTTTGGTTTTGAATTAATTGTTGAAGTCCAGAGAAGGTTTAAAAGGTGAGTAAATATAAAATAAATGCTAGGAATATAGAAAAATAACAATTTCGTTTTCCCATACAAACCACTCTGTCCCCAGCTGTCAAACATATGATGTCAATCAAAACAAAACAAAGGTATGCCTTCAAGTTGATTAGAGGTTGCATGTCATTAATGAAAATTATAATTTATACGCCAAGTAATCAAACAAAACATAACCTAAAACTGTCCCATAAACCATTATAGTAAAAATATCATTACCTTAGATATGAGATAAGCCTTTCAATGCAATTTTATTTCTATTAGACTGCGACAGGCCAATAACTTTTGACAGAATTATATCTGACGGGGCAGCTATTAACATAAAAATAACAGTGTAACTTTGTTTTAGAGAAATAGAGCAGAACAAAGTCTGCCGGGACAGCTAGTCGTTGATAGATATTACCATATCTAAGTCCTTAGTTCTTTAATTGAATCAAATGGTTTGACTGGTTAAGCTGAGAACACGTTGTGGCTTAGCCAATTAAATTCGAGCCCGGTGCGTTTACTGGCCCACGATTCCCTATTAAATACCAATATACACTGTACTTTTCATTAGTTGCAGATGTAGTAACTTTGTCGTGCCAGCATAAAAAAAATCGTATGTAAAAGTCGGAAATAAATGTTACGACAAATTTTACACTTGTGGTGGGCATATTAACTCGCTGTGAAGTTTTATTTTTATAGAACAGAATGTTGTTAGTCTAAGAGGATCTTGATAACTACACTAAATTTAAAATTCGTGTTTAAAAGTGTTCTAAAATTTAATTAGCGTTTCTGAAACCAAGCGACAGCCTTAATCTTAGCATTCCAAGGCGCAGTACAACGATTGTAGTCAAGCAATATGTAATATACTTATACTTACCTAAGTAGGTATATTAATAAACATCTATACCTTTACTTTTCCAGGACCAGTTGGAGTTGAGGGTCTCTTAACAACCAAATGGATACTGGAAGGTACAGATCACACTGCTGCCGAGTTCAACGAAGGCAAACGCAATTGGCTGCACGAAAAATTGCCCATCGATTGACTAAGCACATATCAAAAAACTTTCTGGAAGAAGTTAAAATATATTTTTGTAAATAGTTAATTTAATTTTATTCCTTTGTGCCATCAATGTAAATCCAATTTAAAAGATAAAATGTATTATGTATGTAATATTTTAGAAAATAAAGAAATAGACAATTACGTTTGTGTTTTTTTAATAGTTGTGGTGGTAGGGCGGTTGCACAAGCTGGGTCTTGACCACATTATATGAGTGTTAAAATCGTCATAGTGACTCGCTTTGGGGTGTTGTGTTTCGGGATCAACTTGTGTATGTCCAGTGACTTATATACTTAAAAACCTTCAGATGTGGTATACGTGGGACGTCATGACAACGGAGACTCAATAGATTTTTCGCCTTTTGATAGTCACTTTCGTTCTTGTTCTATACTTTACTTACCACCATGTGCAATGCAGTCACTTTGTCGAGCCAGTGTAAAAAAAAACCGTATAAGACTGATATAATACATACAAAGCATGCAATATATAAAAACGTCTAGGGAATACCCACTAATGCCACTTCGATGCAGCTTTGAGTTTCTTTCAGCGTTTCTTCTCAAGGTAGTCGCTTCCGAAACGCTGGTAGATCACCGTTAGGTTTCGTATTTTGGCTGGCGGCTCAAGACGAGGTTCGTACCCACAGGCGTGCCCCTACCTTGCCACCCAACCTATACATTTGCCGGCTGAGCACCTCTTTTATATTCTTTACTGTAAACTAGCATTATACGAGTAAATGAATTATTGTGCATGCTGTGGTGCTCTATAATTGTGGGGCCATTTACATGAGCTATTTTGGTACAATTATCTTTTCGTTTTCTTACTGAATAACACCCATGTTGAACACCCAATTATATAAAATAAAAATTACATGACTCGAAAGCAAGTTTTCAATTTTATCGCCAAATTGAAGTATTTTCAATTGATTTCGTTATTAGGAGGGCACGATGCGGTAATCTAGGGACTCAAACGTGAAAGAATTTTATCAATTCTAAGCTTACTTCGAGCGTGGCGGTTGGGGCGGCGTCGCAATGGCGTCGCTGCCTTCTTTGGAAATTCTTAGAGCCACAAGATTATGCCATTTACATCCTACATTTTATACATTTTTAGAAAAGTTTTAAACTGAAACTAATTCTGGATTTAAAAAAAAAATAAAAGACCGTAAACCAACTATAGATGATCTCCATAAAAAGTATTCGGAATGAGACAAATTTTCAATTTTCCCTCAAATAGAAACGCTTTGTGATGTCACTCTGAAGTGACCATTTGGATAATGGTTCAGTTTTTATGCACAGCAACGCGAATGGTTGCAAGTTCGAATTTCGGTAACTCTTTGTTTTCCAAATTACGTACGGATTTAAGCACCACATGTTCACTTGTGACGAAAAAACATCGTACGGAAGCTCGCATAGTATCTAATAGAAATGTCTTGTGTAAGTGCTCTGAGAACGGCGATCAGCTGCGCTTCTGGTCACAGTGGATATAGCCACTAATGTATCTCTGCTAACCCTGCAAGGGATATAGCGTAATGACATATCATTATTAATACTCTCTCTTTAAGCATATAGTTCAGGGAATTTATAAAATTTTACTGTATATTGACAGCAATTTTCCCTCACACCTCTTATGAACATTCCAAAGGTTCTTATTAATGCAAGGTATTCCTGGCACGCTTTAATGACTTCGCTATTAAGTTGATGATAGCTCACGGAACAAAGTCCTGATTATCCTTAATTTTATCCCATAAAATTCCTTTCAGAGAATTTCAAAGAAAGCTCAACGCTATGAAATATCTGTTAATATAAATATATATTATAGCATGTAGACGTAACCCGATACGCTCTTGTCGCCCTAAGGGTCGTTAGGGTGTTACGAGACGTGCGGGGTAAGAGAATGCGCGCGCGCGCACGGGACGCTTAGAAGTTAGTCGACTACCGAGACCCAAGGCGGGAGTACGTGCGTGTACGTCGCAGTTCGGTGTGCCTTAAAGTGCAAATAAACTGTAAAACGCCAAATTCGTATCTTACTATAACCACACCCACGACCACCGGTCATAATATTTTTATTTATTTATTCCATGGTCACAACACAAGCAGATTTAAGCGCCGTAGGGTTTTCGTCGGGAGCGAGAAGTAAATTCCTCTATCAGTTTTCGTTCTTGATAATTGGAATAGTGACGGCACACAGCACCCACAGTACCAGCATTTTTATAAGGCGACATATAACGAGGTCCTGGTTTTCTCATTTCTAGGCGTTACGTCTAGGACAATAAGCCATGATTCCAATTGAAAGTTTTACACTTCTTAATGTCTTGTCGTTTCTAGTTCCTTCACACACGAAATCCGTTAAAGCATAAATAGTTTTAACTTTGCTGTACTTCTTTCATTGTTTACTTTTCTTACTATAAACAGTATTTATTATAAATTATATGTTAGTGAACTAAAGTATTTATATCGTATATCAAATTGCCAATTTCTTTATATCGAGGGGTGAAATATATTTTCGGAATCAGTAAAAAATCCTGATTCCGAATATATATATATATATATATATATTACTATATTACTATATTACCAAAAAATGTCTTAAACCAAATAGCCTTTCACCCCTCGATATCTAAATATATATAACTCAAAGGTGACTGACTGACTGACATAGTGATCTATCAAGGCAGAGCCCAAACCACTGGACGGATCAGACTGAAATTTGGCATGCAGGTAGATGTTATGACGTAGGCATCCGCTAAGAAAGGATTTTGATCGCATATAACGCATACATAAGGCTAACATGACGCCTATATACCTAATTAATAATAATAATACTTTTTAACGTGAGTGAATCCGCGGGCAAAAGCTAGTATTTAATATTTTAATGATAATACAAACTTAAAAACTCAAGATAAGCTTAAGCCCCGGCGAAGCTATTCTGTGTCAACTTGTAATTTTAAATTATAGGCAGTGTTCCTTTCTTTTTTCATGTATTGAATCCACTTAACGTAACCTTGACTTTCTATTGGCATTTCTTCTCAAGGTAGTCGCTTTCGAAACGCTAGTAGATCATTGTTAGATTCTTTCTCAGGCTGACCGCCGAAGTCAAGTTTTTTACCCACAGGGGTACCCTTGCGTTGCCACCCAACTCATAGCTCGATGGCTCGCCCCTTTCACCTGGTGAATTTCTAAATGCCTTTCCCAGACAACAGCAAATTGTCTTTTTGAAACTGCGAGTTGACAATTAAATAAACAAATATATTTCATTAATCATTTAGACAGTAATCTTCAGAAATCGCTTACGTTTACAGATATAAATAGAAATACCTAATCGTTATGTTACTTCTATGCCAGACGTGTCATTATTTGATTTACATATTTAGGTCCTAAAATAATATACCTTAATTGATCCTTAAATAAATACGTTCCCAGAATAAGAGGGTTCTTTGTAAAGTTAATAATTACAGACATTGTTAGAGACTTCGCTCTTGTAATTAGAACCTTTGATGATACAATTAATTATTTATTGTTTCTTTTTAAAAGGACTTTTTTTTCTTTAGAAACTGTTTTTTTCTTTGTCCTTTGAGTTTCAAGTTTATTTAATACAATTTGTTCTTGTTTAATCACTCTCTTATTTTCTTCTTTTTCTAATTTTATATCTCCTTTTTAAGATCTTTTTTATTTCACATCATCATCCTATCTGTAAAAAATATTTCATATCATAATTCCATCTGTTGAAGATGTTTTTTATAATTTACAGGCGGACACTTGGCCTCTATCCCACCTGGTGGACGGTGAGGATGAATCCTATACTGGACTGCGTTCACCCAACAAATGCCTATTTACTCTTCTCTTAAAGACTCCCAGGTCATAAAATCGTGGAAATATACTCGCTGGAAATATATTCAGCTCGGTAGCTGTTTGAATGATGAATGTAGAAGAGAATCTTTTCGTGCATAAGGAACATCAACCACATACGGATGGTATCTGTTCAGTAGCGTTCATTCCATAGATGCATGAAACCATTGCATGCCCTGACGTTAAATAAGTCTGGAATAAAATGCTTACAATTATTGAAAAAACGAAACAATTAATGGTCCTATCTATTCTATATTCACGCCGTCTATCTTTCCTATGAAATCAATATAAGATTTACTATGAAAATATAATATTCAAACTAATTACCCGAATTCTACCTACCCTGTCCAAATATGCAATGCACGTCACTGTATCTGTCACGATGTCTAGTGATTTTATGATGTTTACATATCATCATCCTATGTGTTAAAAATGCTTCATTCATCGTCACGGCAGCAAATTCTTTAGTCCCCTTTTTTTGCAACCCGGGGAAATCCCTGATAGACCTCGGGGGGCTGTGAGGGCCGCCCCCCGGTGTGTCGGACTTGCACCGACTAAAACCCCCGGGGTGTCTTACCTTCTACCTACCGGCATCGAGGGCACGACTGGGTTCTCATCCCCGATGACGAGCAAGGCGTGCGACCTTGAGTAGGCCTCTACTCGTTTGAGGAGGAGTGGTGTAAAGAGCCACCCCTCTTGTACATCTTTGTTGTAGAGCGTCACACGGGAACACATTGCGCGGCGCTCGCAAATTCTTTAGTCTCCTACCAAGTTAACTTAAGTTAAGCGGATACTGTCATTAATGTATCTCTCTGCTCTTCCTATAAGGTAAATTGCGTGACGATATATTATTATAAGCCGTGGTGGTTGCCGGCAGAATAGAATAGCACCCCCCTCTTCTTGCTGAGGTGTCGTAAGAGGCGACTAAGGTATCTCTTTAACACCGCAATTCAACCAGGTGTTCAGAGAAGGAAAACTTGACCAAACCTGCATCCTGCTCCCTCCCGATCGTACTGGTTCTCCTTTCCATCGGGCCTAAGGAAGTTCGGACGAGAGAGTGCTTTTCTGGCAGCGCGTCCAGTTATGCACTTAAATATCTCCTGCGCAATTTACTGTTTTCGAAAACTGGACCTCGAATTTCTTAATCGGTGTTGAAACAGTCGCCGTGGCCGAAACTGGCCAGGACATCATCATCATCATCATCATAAGTCAATTCAAGTGGATATTAAGAATACGAGTAATGTGAAGATGCAAATTCAATACAGTCATTAACCTGTTAACCGGGGAATTAGCTATTGCTCTACTCGTTTCAGAATGGGGACTTTTTGTTCGCAGCGATAAGTCATATCACACCTCAAATAATAAAAGAATATCGTTTTTAACTTATGGTTTTTATTTATTTTGATATAATATTTAGTGTATTACGATTAATTTCCATGACGAACAATGTCGTCATGCCCAAGAAGGCTTTTATGTATGACGAAATATTTCATCATACCCAGTTAACAGGTTAAGTATCTCTGCTCTATCCGAAAGGGATGTAGATTAAGGGATGTGACATTATATTACTAATATCATCAAGTCAATTTAGGGAGTGAGCGCAACTGTCACACCGATCACATTTTTTTTACACTGGCTCGATATAGTGACCACAATGCACCTGATGGTAAGTATAGTGTAGTCCAAAAACGAAAGCGACCATCAAAGGATGAAAATCCATTGACAGTCTCCATCGTCATGTCGGCCCACATATACCGAGACTGAAGGTCTCTAGATATATGAGTTACTGGATATACACAGGCTGATCCCGAAACGCGAGAGGCCAAAGCGAGTCACTATTGCGGTCTTCACACATGTGTACTGTGGTCATGACCCAGTTCGGGCAATCGCCCTACCACCATAAAATCTAAGGCACCACTGATACTACTTTAGTTTCACTCTTTTCTGTTATAAATACAGGGTGGCCCATAAGTCCTTTGAAAAGTAAAATTTGAATAAAACGAACACGATGCGCGTGAGCGGTGCAAGGGAAGCGGGAACAGTAACTTCAGTTTCTGGGAATTTAGTCACGATGGAGCGTTTCACCGGAGCAGACCGTGCGTTTTAGCTTTACCAAGAGTTTTAGCAAAACAACAATTTGGCAACCGTTGCGCGGCGTAAATATCGAGAACACAAAGGTTTACACAACTTTGACGACATTTCAATTCTTCAAACGATTAAGAACTGGGTTCTTAAGTTCGAGAAAACCGGTTCGACGCTAGATAAACCACGGTCGGGTCGCCTAAGGACATCACGTACGGAACAAAACATCGACTCAATGGCACAGTCTATTCGTGAAAATCCTACACTGTCAACTCGTAAGCGTTCCAGTGCATTAAACGTTCCCAGAACATCGTTACAACGGATTTTGAAGAAAGATTTAGTTATGCACCCTTATAAAATCCAGTTGGTGCAAGAATTAAAAGATACTGACGCCATTCAGAGAGAAAATGATGCCAATTAAATGTTAAATCGGTTTACTTCGTTCAATAACATAATGTTCTCTGATGAGGCTCACTTCCATCTTAACGGGCATGTTAGTAAACAAAATTGCCGCTATTGGAGCTCCATCAACCCAAAACTTAAGCATCAGAAGCCCTTACATAGTCCTAAAGTGACAGTTTGGGACTCTATGTCAGCCCATAGCATCGTAGGGCCTTACTTCTTTGAGGACGGCAGAGGACGCGCGGTTACTGTTACTTCGGAGCGATAGGTAGCTATGATAGAGGAATTTTTCACACCAGAATTGCAAAATTTTCCAGGCTTTAATGCTCAGACGTGGTTTCAACAGGATGGAGCAACTTCTCACACTTCTAACACTGCTATGCCCGTTATCCGTCAACTTTTCCCTAGCAAAGTGATCTCTAAGAGAGGAGACATTTCCTGGCCACCACGTTGTCCGGATCTGACTCCAATGGATTTTTTTTGTGGGGCTACCTTAAGGCTAAAATGTACGTCACTAACCCGCGGTCAATTGAAGCGCTAAAAGAAAACATCCGCAGAGAAATGGCAAGCATTTCAGTACATACGTGCAGCGCAGTTATCGACAATTTTAGACGTCGTTTGCAAGAGGGCGTGATCGTAACGGATTACATTTAGAAGACGCTACTTTCAAAAAATAATTCCCGTTTTCAAGCTTTATTTGTAAATAAAAATATAATTCATAATGTAATTAGTTTTATTTTAATGTTTTTTTTTTCATTTCAAAGGACTTCTGGGCCACCCTGTGCATCACAGATTTCTTTTGGGATATTTATTGTTATCATCAAGTTTTATTTTGCTATATAAAATTTGTTCTACTATTTTCCTTTATATCTAGGATAGAGGACATATTGCATTCAGGCCGCGTGAGCAATTTATTTTCATACTAGACCACTAATCTTCCAGACTCACCCTGTTTACACGTACAACGTCATTGTTATAAAATTTTAATCAATTTTAAACCTTAGCTTCATTGTTTGAAGAGCTAACAAGTTTCTGTATGGCTACAGCCATATTTTAGATTATAAAATAAGCGTTATAAACACATAATCTAATCTCATTCATGATTTAAATTGTTATTAAAAATTTTTATGTCGCAATAAAAGTTGTCTAAAGTAACCCTTGTTTTCTCACGAATAAATTCAGCGTTTTTCATTCCATAATAGTAATCTATAGTACTTATAAAAATGTTGATTAGTGTTGCCGATAGATGGCATCATCTGTGTTTTAAAAAGCACAAGCGATATGTAATGTTTTTTCATGATGCCTTTCTGAAGCTTTGGGTTACTTTGTATATATGAATTCACGGCCGTAATATGCAATAATTGGTATTTGAATCAATGAACGGTTATATAAGTTGATTCTGAACGATATGATATGCATTGAAAAGAAGGTCCATATTTTGAGATTCTAGGTACAGATAGCTTGTGCCTTAAGACTTTGCTCCTTATATTCACATATTCTTATATTTTATAATTTCTGTGTTTCCTTTATTATTATATTATATATTTATTTTTAAATGTAATTATCAAATGTAAATATTTAATTAGACTTTAATAATAATTAATAATACAAAAATATTATTATCTTATCAAAATCGTTTATATAACAAAGCAGGGATTGACATTTAAGCTTGAAACGCGACTGTGTTCTTTGTTTCTTTCATCGGAGGATTGTATATTTATTGTTATTGTCTTCTTTTGGATTAGTTGTTCTTGTAGTTTGAAATAACATCTTAAACATTGGTTTAAGCATCTTGAACCGCTTCAGTTGCGCAGAGATATTGCCTCACTGAGCGTTTTCTACCGTCTGTATCATGATACAGACCACATACCACATACATATCGCATACCATGGTGAGTGTTCTGAAGAATTATTTAACCTTGTTCCACCCTCTCCCTTCCTAAATAAAACTACGCGCGTGGGTTTTCGTAGTCACAGCTTTACGGTATCTCACATCCCGGTTAAGACTAAGAAGTTCTATAACTCCTTTATTTTGCCTTGTCATTGGGCTGTGGAATGGTCTTCCGGCATGCGTGTTCCCACCATCCTATGATATGGGATCCTTTAAGGGTAGCCTGAATAATTATCTGTGCCGGCCGGCATGATCGCTGTGACTACCGATGGGTTTTTCTTACCTGTCGATAGACGTTGGCGTTTTTTTTTGGACTGCACTATGCTTACCACGCGTACCATATTGCGGGGAATTGGCGATATTTCTGGCGGTTGTTCGAATCTCTTGGGTTGTTGGTGTTGACATCAATCAAAGACTATAGAATATTTAAAAATTCTTATAATGGCATCATTAAGTCTTGTACTTAAAGCTGTAAAACTTAATATAAAAAACAACAAAGCAATAGGTATATGTAAGTAATTCAATTTAGAAAATGGCAGAGATAAAATATATTTGTTTGTCGAAAAAGGAAACAATAAACATCACGTCGAGTACCTATATTCCCACAGAGCGAACACTTTTCTACGATATAACAAATAGCATAATCCCGGGGGAGCTCCGTAATTCAATAACTTGTCGGATGGTCGAAGTTTCGCAAACTAATGCTTACTTACTATATTGGCGGTGCTTAAAACTTTAAATTTCAAAAGCGGCAGTTTATTTTCCGCTATCGATAGTATTACAATGATTTGTAATAGGATATTCAACTTTTACAACTTATATAGAAGGGAGATATAAAATTACGTAAGTGCGTAATCCGGACGAAAGGTGATTTAAAAGTTTTAAAACTAAATGTTTGGTGAAACGGAGGTAGCGCGCAGTGTCCGGCGCGCAGCTTGTTCCGCAGTCAGGAGTCGTGGGCTTCTTACATTTCCCTAAATAGAAGCCTAAATAGGCTGTTCGCTCCCCGGGCTGCCCGCCCGGCTTAGTTATGAAGACCTTTCCCGGGCAACAAACACGCGTAAATTCGAAAAAAAAAGCTCCCCGGGCTACAGAAGAATTTGGTTTCCCAAGCCCGGGTAAAGTAATTTTAGGGACACCCCGAGGGCTTTAGACAGTATGAGCCTGACATACTGGGATTGTTGCCCTCTCAGCCACTTTGGTCTTATGTAGGACTATCCCATGGGCTACCAAAAAAATTGATAATATTTCGGTACACGACAATAAATACTAAAAAGTATTGCTTAACCACTTCGGTACGGCGCCTATCGGCCACGAAAAGTTACCAAGCTAGTAAAGTAGAGCAAGTAATAGTAGAAGGTAGTTAGAAGCTAGTTAGAAGTTAGGTAGGTAGTTAGTAAGTTAGTGCGTGTTTATATCACAGACGTCGACTATAGGCGACGCTCGGCTTTGTGGGTTATCTGTGGCCATAGCCTATAATCGACGCTCGTACCGAAGTGGTTAATAGCATTGTATATATGTTGATGTAAGCCGTCCTTTAACATAGGAGCCATTCATAGTAGCTTACACAATGTAATACTCATATGTTATGAGATTATTCGTTAGCATGAAAACGATGACTCGTCAGCGAGGTTTTCAAGTATGAATTTTGTGAGCATCAGACATAATAGAACTGATATTACATAGTTAAACTGTAATCATAATTAAAACCGTTGAAAACATTTATGGGTCATAAATTTGTATGCATTTGAAGATTCTTTAGTGTTTAAAACATAGATAGGCAAAACATAATCAAATGATTAATTAACGATTACAAAATGTAATTTTGTTTTTGAATATTAGGTTATTATCTAAGAACCACATTCCTTTTAAAAAATATAAAATCTTTGCGTATAACGATTCAGTAGTCGTCCAACATCGACTTGAAACTTTTAACAATCCACTAGCCGCACTACTTGCAAAGTTTGAGCTTATAAGTTTTTTGTTTATTCTCCAGTAATAAAACCAGCTAATCCCCATTCAAAGATAATAAAAGAATGTGAATAATTTAAAATTATAACGATCCTTTACTTAGTAGTTTTTTTTTAGAAAATTTACTGGAATACACTGTTTTGACGCTTCAGACTTATTCGTATTTTTTATCAATTTGTTTTTTTGGTATTCCTACAAATAAGCATTTATATTTTAAAATACATTTTCTAAGTAAACTCATTTTCAAATAATGGCGAAGGCTATATGAGCTTAATTTCTATTGTATATTTATATTTTTATACGAAAATAGTTCGAAAATTGGCATGAAATTTGTTTTACATCAGTCATCTTCTTGGTCTCAAACGGAAATAAATATTATTCGACAAAGCTAAAAGTACCTTGAATAAAATAAATCTAGTTATCCCTTGGCGTCTGAACGACTTTGACTTCCCAGGCCCGGGTGGAGCAATCAGAGGGACATCCGGGGGTTTTTAGTCAATAGGAGTCTGACACACCGGGGTCGCTGCCCTCACAGCATTCCTGATGATTCTATGTAGGATTTTTCGCCGGAATAAAAAAAAATCTAGTTAGGAATAAATAATCTTTCAAGAAGAACGTCGGTTTTCAAACTGTTGCTACGTGGGTCCAAACTGCGTAATAACTATACAGGATGCTCAGTTTTTGCTCAGTCAGGTTTTTAGTCAGTAGGAATCTAACACATCGGGGTCGCTGCCCTCACAGTAGCCTTGATGGTCCCACGTAGAATTGCCCCTCAGTCTACAAAAGAAAGGCCTGGTGGTTTCTCTAACTGAACTTAATTTATTTAAACGGAGCTTAGACACAACAGTGATATTTAATCTGGAGCTACATTTTAAACCTTTTAAAAAGTCAAATATAGCATGAAGACACCGCCCGATACGTAATTGTATTAAACGCCCTAAGGGTCGTTAGGGTGTTACGAGACGTGCGGGGGTAAGGGGTGCGCGCGCGCAACGGATGTTCTAGCTAAATCAGTCGACTACCGAGACCCAAGGCTAGAGTACGTGGGTGTGCGTCGCAGTTCGGTGTGCCTTAAAGTGCAAATAAACAGTAAAACGCCAAAATCCGTGTCTTTCTACCACCACACCCACGACCACAGGTCATACAAAGAATTTAATGTTCTTTAAGAAAGAAAGTTTAGTTACATCTACTTGTCAATTGTGTTTTGTTAACTGGAATCTGTACGTATAATAAAAACAGTCTTAAAAGCTTTGAGAAAAATTCCAGCTCTTACAGAAGAAATGATAATGCAAAATTGTTATCGTTATTTTAACATTTTAATATATTACAACAAGAATGCAGAAAATTATAATTATTTACATAAATTGTAAAGAGCTTACGAGCATCAAACAATTACGAGAATTCGATTTAACGCCACAAAAACGTAGACTAAAATATTTTGATTAAAAAAGAAAATGATCCATCATAATAAATATTTTTTTTTAGAGATCGTTTTAAATTTTAGTAAAATAATTCATTTCACACTTTTTTAAATGTATAAATATATTGATCATTGATGGCATTTACAAAGGAGTTTAGCTGACGCATAAACTAGAGATGCCACGAATATTCGGCAACTATTCGGTATTCGGCCTATTCGGCCACTTTTTTTGCTATTCGGTATTCAGCCGAATAATACGTACTATTCGGCCGAATACCGAATACCAAATCATGTAAAAAAGACACATTATATTAGTTAAAGTTATGTATTTATTTCCAAATTACAAAACTTTAGTTATTAAAATTGATCAGTGGTAAGTTGTGATGGATAAAAACAAGCTTTTCAGCATTTTTTGATAGCAAACGATTACGCTTTTCATCGTAAATGTTACCAGCCTCAGAAAATAACCTCTCACACACACACTCTCTCTCTCGCTCACACACATACTAATAAACTTATACCATGAATATCCATATAAAAACACAAAACACCCTTGAATAACCCGAACGGAAGTGCGAGTCTCGCCAGAGACAAGATTTACTTAATTGGTGAGACTTATCACCCTGTGTGTATGCATAAGTTTTGTGTTGAAATAAAGATTATTATTATTACTAAACACGCTAATTCCAGGAATATTCGGCGGCCGAATATTCGGCGCTTCGGCCAACAGCGTTGCCGAATATTCGGTATTCGGCCAATTCACTATTCGTGGCATCACTAGCATAAACCCTAGGATTAAAAGACACGAGTTTCGAGGAAATTCTCGGTAAGTTTATTATCGCAAAAATGCAATTTATTTAAATTTTAAATCTGATGGTAAGTATGATGCAGTCCAAAAAAAACGATTACAATTATACCGATAAAAAAAAAATCTACAGTTGCAGAAACTTTTAGTGGTAAGGCGAGTCCGAACTGGGTCTTGAGTCATGACCACAGTACACAAGTGTAAAGACCGTCATAGTGATTCGCTGTGGCTTGCCGCCTTTCGAGACATCCTGTACTTGTATACCTAGAGACCTTCAGTTGAGGTATATGTGCCCCGAAATGACGAGGGAGACTGTCAATGGATTTTCATTCTTTGTTGGTCGCTTTCGTTGTTGGACTACACTGTACTTACCATCAGGAACTCTGTAGTCACTATGTCGAGCCATGATATGAGATACCGTTATATTTTAGAGTAATAATGCAAGTTATTAATTTATCTATATGTAGTAAGTATTAATACCATTTGTTAAATATAGATAACAGGTTTGTAAGAATAATAAAACCACGCGCGCGGGTTTGCGGAGTCACAGCTATACGGTATCTCACATCCCGGCCAGGACTAAGAAGTTCTCTAACTCCTTCTTTTGCCGTGTCGTTGGGCTGTGGAATGGTCTTCCGGCGAGCAGGTTCCCACCATCCTATGATATGGGATCCTTTAAGCGTAGCGTGAAGGGATATTTGTGCAGGCCGGCGTGATCGCTGCGAGTTCCGATGGGTTTTTCTTGCCTGTCGATAGTCGTTTTCGTTTTTTGGGCTGCACCATGCTTACCATCAGGTATGGTGCAGTCACTGTGTCGAGTCAGTATAAAAAAAACTATAGGGAAATATGGAATAGTCTTCCGTGTCAGTTAATAATAGTATAGAACATATTAATAGTTAAGAGATTATCTCCATATCTAAAGAATAAAGAAGAATGAATTCACAGCTGTATATATTAAAGGTCCAATTTTATCTCTATTTATTCTCCTCTAGGGACCATTAGCTAGTAGACGAATCAGTGTACCTCAAAGTTAGATTTCTTTTGTAAGTAGTGAGAACATGGTGTTACGAGGTAATGGTCCTCACATTATGGACCACTAGAAGTGAAAATTGGCCATGTACAGTGAAGTCTCAGTATAGCAACTTTTACTAAACCTGTAATAATATATACGTATGTTTCTGCCTCGAAAATCTTGAAATACGACATATAAAGAATACATATATTTCTATACGATGTGAAAAAAAATATGGCAGAGATTGATGTATAATATAAAGTTTTTTGGTGGTAGGGCGATTGCCCGAACTGGGTCGTGACCACAGTACACAAGTGTAAAGACCGTCATAGTGACTCGCTTTGGCCTGTCACGTTTCGGGATCAGTTTGTGTATATCCAGTAACTCATATACCTAGAGACAGGACAGGATGTGGGCATTTTTAATTTCACCGGGTGAGAGAGGCGAGAGTATAAAGCACTCGGCCTGTGAATTTTATTGATTGGTGGCGACGCAAGGGTGTCTCTGTGTGTACGAAACTCGGCTTAGGTGGTCGTTAAGAACAAATTATTGTTAGTAATCTACTAACAGAAATGCTAGTAATCTATATGTAGAAGCAACTGCATTGAGAAGTAAGACTGAAAGCTGCGTCGGAGTGGTTTAAAAAGGCGAGTAATAGAAGTTCCCCTGAAATGAAAGGAACTTTAAACATGTATTTTACAGTTACGTTCAGAGTTTGTAACCTTCAATAAAACGTTGACTTTACGTACTGATTTCGTACTATATAAGGACGGTTAACTCGACTTTTCATGTTGAGGAAACTTCAACTATCTTATGTATTTTTATTTTTAAATTCTCACACAGAACTTCTCAAGCATTTATGTAATGGTGAGTCCATAATGGTACGCTTTTCTTGAATTATACTGGTGATTTTCTGTTAGTTTATTCTTAATATTTTGCGAGGTAATAATAATTTTATTAATAGTGATGTTATAAATATCCACAACTGACACTATCAGACATTCGAAATTATTGATTACAGTAATTCCTGAGGAGTTGGCCGGGAGAAAGTGATTGCCAATTAAAAAAACGTAGTTGTAGTCATTAGATTTGGCTTCTGTCTAGCTCTTTACACCACTCCTCCCCAAACGAGTAGAGGCCTACTCAAGGCCGCACGCCTAGCTGGTCATCGAGAATGAGACCCCAGTCGTGCCCTCGATGCGGGTAGGTGGAAGGTGGAACACCGCGAGGTTTTAGTCGGTGCATGTCCGACACACCGGGGGGCGGCCCTCACCGCATCCCGAAGTTCGTTAGGAATCTCCCCCGGGTTACAAAAAAAATGGCTTGTGTCTAGTTGGTTGAGTGAGATCGAGGTCAGGCATACGTTTATGAACAATAATAAAAAAACACAACTGAAGCCTTTGATTAGAGCGACATATATAACAGTTCATCTCAGACTTTGTAGTGAGTGCCTAGATATACATATAAATATGAAGAAGCGTTTAAAAAATCCTTTTGAACTAATTACAAATTTTAGTAAAAATATTTCTTATATTTGTACTGAAATATTTGAACTGTGTGCCGTTCGCGCGTCGCGCGGTGCAGTTTAACGCGAAATTCGGAGCGCGATCGCGGAGCGTGGGAGCGCGCGGCCGTTCATGCGATCATCAAATTAAGACTGGCGCGGTGAGGGGCGAGTGCCGTATGCCTCGCCACTGCCCGTGCGCATTATTATTAACTGTGCGCGCTACACTCTCCTCCTTCAATTCACAATCTAGTCCGACTCGGAGATGAATTGACAAACTTCCGAAAGACGTAAGCGCACTTAAGCAAGATGCACCTTACGAGGCCTGCCTCGTTGACGTCTTGGTCGAACGGGCTGAAGAGCGGCTTGCGCACCTACAAACGCAGAAAGGTCTGATGCGTGGAAGTGACCGAACGCCTGGCCCTGACCATCAGCGATTTCATAGGTGGTAGGGCTGAGAACACGCTTAATAAAATAAGGGCCGTCTCTCAACGGCATGAACTTACGTGTGTGTCCTCTTGGAGCGTTGCTCAAGGCGTGAGTTGTCACCAGAACAGAATCACCGACCTTGTAGACAGGCGACGAACGACGGGAAGCGTCAGCATACCCTTTCCGAAGGTCCTGCTGCTTCTCAACGCGTTCCCGAATCTCCTGCAATGAGGAAACAAACCTGTCGAGGTAAGGCGTTACCTGAGGTATGTAGGCTTTTTTCTTCAAAATGGCCCGAAGATCATGAATGGCATCAAAAGAAGTACGCAACTCGCGTCCGAAGTCACTGAGCAATATGATGCTCAGCAAAGGAAGTGGGCTCTCCTCCTGGCTTGAAGGAACCATGGTGAGCTGCTGGCGTTGTTCACAGGTGAGCATGGGACCCTCGTCGTCCCTTATCTGCATAGATGACACGGCGACAGGATGGATCCACTTCAAGTCATTTTCATACTCGAGCGGGTAAGTTCCACAGCTTCCTGAAAAACGCCAAGAAGAAGCGGCAAAATCTATAACCAATCCTGTAGCACGGAGGAAATCAACCCCCAGAAGTGTGTCATTGTTGTCTGCTTCCGGAAAGACAACAAAGTTAACCTGTACAACCTTATTCATCGGGAGCGTGACACTGACAGTGTAAATAAAAATCTCTCGTGATTGGATAATTCCATCAGCAAGCTTCACTTGAACTTCCTTAGAATCAAAAGAAAGACTTTTCTCTTTGACTATTTTATAAAGTTTGTGCCCCGCTACAGAACACTTAGCTGCAGTGTCAATCAAGGCAGTATCCCATAGGTCCAGCACTTGTATGCGAAGGATAGGCCTAGTGTGTGACTGACTATTAGTTGTAATCATCCCCATGTCAGAGGTTGAAAAAAGAACAACAGGAACTTTCTTACCGGGCTTATCAGTAGTAGTCACCCTCTCTGCAGGAGTAGGTGCAGAAGAAACCACCGATGGTAAGTCCAAATAGTTCAACACAGGTTGACGATCCGCAGGTGTACGGGTAGCAACAGGTGCATTCACCATATCAGGCGAGGAATGATGCACCGAAGTAGGTTCGTTCAGCCTACAATTTAAGAAATCAGACACATCAAAACTATTCCTGTACTGTGTCTTATGAAAGCGCTTAAAATCAGTACGAGGCGCACGGTCACTTCCACGATTCGATTTCTTAAAATATTTATTATAGTTTGGAACAGAATTCTTAAAATATTTGTTAAAGCACGGAACAGAGTTATTTGAATTTTCGCGCGCAGTTTGATTCGAACATAGACTCGAACGACAACCAAAACAATAACATGTCATTCGAGATTGACGTTGTTCACGTCTCTGACAACACGCGACACCTGTCAGTTCATTTTGACATTTGTGATAACATGCAAAACCTGTCAATTCATTTTGACGTTTAGGATAACATGGATAAGTGTTTATGTCGGTATTATGAAATGAAGGAGAAGAATGTTTACTCACCGACGGATCGTGAAATGTATTAAGAGCTGCAAACGACATACCAGAATTGTTGCACGTTTTGCACTGCGAACGTGCAACTCCCCTCGCTCCACAACCTGTACAAATACATGATTGCGATGTTACACTATCACGATACTTATCACTAAACTTAGAATCCCTTCTAGTAGAAAGTTTTGCACATTCGTTGCGTGTGTGTCCGAATTGTTTACAATAAACACATCGTGCTTTGGGTTTACGAGATGACGGAGTAGAACTCGGAGCCTGGACGAGGGGGAACGTAGGTGGACTCGGTATGGAGCGCTGCTCGCTGCGGCGGGCGGTCGCTCGGGGGGATACCGGGACAGGAACCTGGACGGCCTCCTTCTCGTAACACGTCTCCTCGATAGAACGTGTCAGGCGTAGCATCTCGTCGAACGTCTTGAACTGGTCTCTTCTGAGACGTTTACGCACGCGTCTGTCAAGTAGGCCATAGACCATGTCAAGTTGAGCCTTGACGGAGATGTCTCCTTCTGGAATCTTCGATAGAAGTGCACGACAGCTAGCAACAAATACGTCGGTATTCTGTTGACCTTGGTGGCGGTCAAACAATTCGATATAAATACGGTGGGGTGGTTTCCGATCGCCGTAGGTATTTTGTAAAAGTGTGATCGCTTCTACCCACGAACTAACTTCCTTCTTGACCCCTTGCCACCAAATTGCTGCGTCATTCGTAAGGAGCATCGACAATCCACGTAATGCGTTCTGATCTGAGACGTTAGCACAATCCTTAAAACTTTGCACTGCATCCAGAAATGCTTCAGCAGATTCGTCGGCGTCACCGCTGAAACGTGCGGTGCATAGGGTAAACGTACCCTGGCCTAGGACGAATGACGTGTCCATGCCTTGTGTAGGCGATGGCGATGAAAACGTCGGCGGGCGATCCAGGACCGCCTTGAGCATCTTCTCGAATGCCTCTGTTTGAGCCTTTTGCATAGATACTAACATGGCGGCGACCCGATCCGTCGTGCAGCGGTCGGTCGTGTCGGACGCATCTCCATCGTCCGAGCCATGGTAATCCGGGGCCTGGGCATCTCCTTGTGCTCTGCGAGCACTCCTAGCCCCACGTTGGGCGCCAGTGTGCACGCTCCGCGATCGCGCTCCGAATTTCACGTTAAACTGCACCGCGCGACGCGCGAACGGCACAACTGTTATTTTCAGAATGTATTCGGATATCCAATACAATAATATTCTTTTGTATCCGGAACCAAAATTATGTTTTTCCTAAAAACTAAGATTATTGCACGAATTTATTGTATATTTGCAAGTTAATGCGTTATTTATTGCCTAGAGCAAGTTTAGTTTTAAAGGGAGTTATGAATATATATCCAAAATAATCAGTGACGTGCATAAGATATTCGAATAAGATAGGCAGATTCACATAATTAATGTGAATATTATATAATAATAATAAATAGTATATTACTTTCATAGGGAATATAGATGGCGTGAAAATAAAATAGATATGAATATAAAGGGTTCCTTTTTTGTTTGAATTAAAGCAATTCATCCCAGACTTATTCATCATAAGGGTATGCTTTCGTGCATCTATGGAATGAACGCTACTGAGAATAATATAACTACGTCTTATAGTAAGATCATACCCAAATGGTTGTGACGAACGCGAGCAATCCCCAGTGCCGAATAGACCTGTTATCGTTTTATGGGTGTGAATCTCTGATAAGGCTCTGAAGATTGGTTCAATAACAATAAATGTCTTTATGGACCTAGTTGTATAGGAATACTCTACATGTTAATAGGATAGTAAAATCTGATAGATTTAACAAAGATAAATGTTCTTGTTGCTTACCACTAAAAGTGTTATTTAGGATTAAAGGATAAAATACTATGACCGGTGGTCGTGGGTGTGGTTATAGTAAGATACGAATTTGGCGTTTTACAGTTTATTTGCACTTTAAGGAAAACCGAACTGCGACGTACACGCACGTACTCCCGCCTTGGGTCTCGGTAGTCGACTAACTTGCTAGAGCCGTGCGCGCGCGCATCCTCTTACCCCGCACGTCTCGTAACACCCTAACGACCCTTAGGGCGGCAACTGCGTATCGGGTTACGTCTACATGCTATAATACTATATTATTATAAACTCTAAAAACTTATCTGGTACCACACGCCATACAACATCTCTTTTATTTAGGTTCTTTTTTGGCCTCGTTCTGAATCAATGGACACCTGTTCGGATCATTGTATCAACCCTAGACCTCATAATCATTTGTTATTCATTTACAAAAATATTAATTCACACTATAGCATGTAGACGCCGCCCGATATGTGCTTGTGTTAAAACGCCCCAAGGGTCATTAGGGTGTTACAGAACGCACGTGGTAAGAGGATGCGCGCGCGCACGGGATTTTTGCTAATTCAGTCGACTACCGAGACGCAAGGCTAGAGTACGTGCGTGTGCGTCGCAGTTCGGTGTGTCTTAAAGTGCAAATAAACAGTAAAACGCCAAAATCCGTGTCTTTCTAAAACCACACCCACGACCACAAACACAACACTGTATTGGTCTTGCACGTAGCAGATGAAATGATACGCTGCTAGATTGTAGATTTTAGGCATTTATTATGAACACAAAATACACGTCCGCACGCCAGCCGGAGCGAACAAAGACAGCCCGGTGTTGCTAGCGCGGACACATAAAATTATACAATATGTTTGTCTCGGACATGCTGGGGCCTCAACAAAAACAAATATAATCTTAATAAAGGAAACTAAACATTGTTAGTACTTTAATTGTTGCCCATTAATTTAGTAACGGAGATATATTTTTAGGAGTCAAGGTTTAACAATTAATATATATAACAATTTACAATCATAGTGAGTCAGCAAAAGTTATATCTAAATAATGATCAAAATTTAATTACATTGTAATCAACTAGTTGCTGCGAATGATGTATTTGAATATATTATTTTAAGGTAATCCATAGGGATTATTATTTTACCTTGACCTTTTAATTTATTGCTATAATTTTATGTTTATATTAAGAATATTATATATTAGAGTTAATTTTAATCAAGGACAATATAATTAATTTGTATCTAGAGGCAAGACACAGACCTTTGCGATGGACCTACGATGAGTGTGCCCATTGGAGGTTTTAACCTCTATGGCTCTCACTATTCCATCGGTACCTGGAAATACATTTGTGACTCTCGCCATGGGCCAATGCATTGGAGATACATTTAATTCCCTTAATATAACTAAAGAGCCAATTGTAATGTTTGGCTTAACATTATGCCACTTGGGGCGATTAATCAACATAGTAAGGTAATCATTTTTCCACTGCTTCCAAAATATTTGTTTCATATGGTTACAAATAGACCAAAACTTAAGTAAATTGGCAGGAGTGTCACTGACATCTTGGTCAGGATAACAATTTAATGGAGCACCTGTGAGGAAGTGCCCTGGGGTTAAAAAAGGGAAATCTATAGGATCTGCGGAAACTGCAGTGATAGGACGAGAATTTAAAATCGGTTCTATCTCCGTAAGTACGGTATATATTTGCTCATATGTCAGTAACGCTCTTCCCATTACACGTTTGAGGTGGTGTTTGACACTTTTTACAGAGCCTTCCCAAAGCCCACCAAATGCAGGACTGTAACTAGGTATAAAGTGAAATTGAATACCTTTATCAACAGAAAATGTCTGGACCTGCATTCGATGTGATTTATCACCACCATAGAGCTTATATAAGTCACCCAATCGGGTCTTCGCCCCCTTAAAGGTCGTTGCGTTGTCGCAATAGACAGTACTGGGCAAATTTCGTCTAGCAATAAATCGCTTAAAGCATGCTAGAAATGTCTCTGTCGCTAAATCTGACGCAAGTTCGAGGTGAATAGCTTTAGTGACAAAACAAACTATGATGAGTATGTAACCTTTTCCTATGACTGATCTTCGAATAAGGCTTTGTTTTACGGAGATTGGCCCAGCAAAGTCAATGCCCACTTTTTCAAAGGGACGACACGCGTTGACTCTGTCGGCAGGCAAAGACCCCATCAGCTGACTCGTGGCTGCAGCCTTTAGTCTGAAACAGGTTACGCACTTATGTACAATCTTTTTAACGCATCTTAAACCATCTGTGATCCAATATTTTTGGTTCAGGCTACTCAAAACTAATTTCTGTCCTGCATGTAAAAGTCTAATGTGCTCACGTCTGATTATCAAGCTGGTGATTATTGAAGCCTTGGGTAGTATAATCGGATGTTTTTTGGAAAAAGATATCGAGGCATGTTGTAGTCTGCCTCCAACACGCAATAAACCATCGCTACTTATAAATGGATTTAAAGCTTTCAAGCTACCACAGGACTGACCACCGGATTGAATACATTTTATTTCTTTACTGAAATATTTTTCTTGTTCAGACCTTATTAAAAACGTTAATGCATTATTTAATTCATTTACACACAAATAATCTTTATTAATTTTGGCAGAGTTAGGTTTTAAATTGTTGATGTACCGAAGTGTATATGCTAAAACTCTAGTCATCTTAGTAATATCTGAAAATTTATTTATTATTGTATCTAAGACACAATTGCTGATATAGTCTGTCGATGCAGTGCAAACCACCGGTGCTAAAATTTCACTATCACTCTCTGAAGAAATATCAGAAATGGAAGGAGGCTTACCATAAGCATTGTGTAAAGAAATACCTTGCCTATGTAGCAAGGGCGGGCCGTACCACCATAGGTCGTGGCCTTTCAGCTCATGCGGTAATAACCCTCTACTTACACAATCTGCAGGATTGTCATCAGTATCAACATAGTTCCATTGATAGCAAATTTGTGATGACAGGTCATTTATTACCCGGATTCTGTTGGCAGCGTAAGTGTTCAATTTAACAATGTCAGTGTTTAACCACGCTAATACAATTTGTGAGTCTATAAAAAGGTACGTGTGATGAATTGTTACTTTGCTATGCAAACTAGAGAGAGCCTTGTCTGCTAGTCGAGCAAGCAACAGCGCAGCGTTGAGTTCCAACCTCGGAATTGTTAATTTATTTTTGTGAGAATTTATTCTGGACTTAGAACACAGTAAGTTCATTTTAACCGAACCATTAGCGTCAACAACTCGCAAGTAAAGACAGCACCCGTGTGCAATAACTGACGCATCTGCGAAACCTATCAGCTGAATGATGGGCTCATTAGTCAGACCGATGCAGCGTGGAACATGCACAGGCTCCATCTCTGTGATACATTTTGCAAACTGTAGCCACCTGTATTTTATGCTTTCAGGTATATGTTCATCCCAGCCAATTTCCTCGACCCAGAGGGCTTGCATGATTAATTTCGCTTGCACAAATATTGGACCCATGAGACCTAACGGGTCAAAAAATTTGCTCACATAGCTCAAGATTTCTCTTTTGGTATACTGCGTGACTGAACATTCTTTTATTGAGAACAGTTTAAATGTATCTGTACGCATATCAAAATTTACTCCTAGTGTTTTTACTGAGAGATCACCAAAATACTGCCTTTCTTTCGGTATATTATTCAGTACCTCATTAGTGTTAGAGGACCATTTGTGTAGTTGAAAACCACCCAGAGATAGCAAATGTATAAGTTGTTTTTGAATAGAGACTAATCCTTCTTCACTGTGATGCGTAACTAATATATCATCGACATACACATTGTTTTCCAACACAGCTGCTGCTGAAGGAAACTGATCACAATAGCGGCGAGCCAATTCTATAAGGCATCGCGTTGCAAGGTAAGATGATGTTTTTAATCCATAAGTTACTGTTTGTAGTTGAATACACTTAATGTCTTGATTAGGCCTTTCACGCCAGAGAATATTTTGTAGTGACCTTTGCAAAGGGTCAAGCATAATGCATCGAAACATCATTTTAATATCAGTGATGAAAAAATATTTGTCCAGTCTAAATAAAATTAAAATATCAAAAAGATCTCTTTGGACCACTGGACCATTCATTAATATATCATTGAGTGAAACACCCTTTTTTGTTTTAGCGGACCCATCAAAAACGACTCTTAGCTTGGTAGTTTTGTTATCTTCCTTGATCACTGGATGATGAGGAAGGAAATATACTGGATCCTTGACTAGGTCATATTTATTTATGTCAATGTATTTTGCATGACCTAATGATAAGTATTGGTTGATGAACTTTTTATACTGTTCATAAAGATTGTCATCTTTATTAAATCTTTTTTCTAAGTTGAGAAAACGAGTTAAGGCTAAGTGAAAAGTATCCCCTAATTGCTCATTTATTTCATTGAGTGGGACCTTAATAGGTAAGGTCACTTGGAATTTATTATTTTTTAACAAAACGTTTTCTTTGAAATTGTTTTCACTATACTCGAATTCTGATAATTGTTCAGGATAAATCTCATCCACTTGATCGTTTACCCAGAACCTGGATAAGGATTCATTTATACTGTTATCACATGTTTTGCAAAACAGAGTTACCTCTTTTTGTGGCCTTGTACCAGACTCTACGCGTCCCGCTATGATGTATCCGAAGGATGTATGAAGCAGTGTTGGCTGTTCTGTACCACTGTCTTCTGCTGTGGCAGCAAGCTGTGGTAGCAACACCTGAAAGAAGATGTCGGCGCCTAAGAGCAAGTGTACATCAGCGGACTTATTGAAGCTTTGGTCGGCGAGTTGGCACGGATCAGGCAATTTAATGTGTGACATATCAAATGTTTTCTGTGGTAGCCTTGAAGTGATTTGAGGTACCACATGACAGTTCACATTTATCTTGAAGGGGTAGACTTGTGAATGAACTTCAACATTGGTTGAGTGAACAATTTTTTGTTGAGCATTTGTGATGCCTATTATGTTGCTGTTGACGCGGCTTGGAGAGTTGCCCAGCAGTTTTACCAGTTTTTCCGTGATGAAACTTGCTTGAGAGCCGCTGTCAAGCAAGGCTCTGCAAGTTATCACGGATCCAGTATTAGTATGCAGTTTAACTCGCGCTGTAGGCAGTAAAACTTGGCCATGTGTCATACCAGCAATTAGTGTGACTGGTCTCGTCGCTGAGGTGACTGTTTGACTGACTTTGTCGTCATGCAGCAAGGTATTATGGCATTGTTTGCACTTTTGGCATTTAAAATGAAAATTACATCTCTTACCATGTAATCTGAGGCATATCCTGCAAAGTTTGTGCTGTTTAACGAAATTTATTCTTTTCTCCAACGGAGCTAGTTTGAAAGAAGGGCATGCAAAGAGCTTGTGATTGGACTTGCAATAAATACAGCCTTTTTTAATTTCTGATGGCATGCTGCTTGTGTTTGTTATAAGCTGTTCCGGACCCTGGTGAGATATGCTGGCAGCATTTTCTGCAGCAAGCGCCTGCTTCTCCAAAAACGTTAAGAACTCGTTCATGGTGGGCATGACCTTGCTGTCACGCTGTATTTGAAACGCGTGGCTCGTGAGCACGTCAAGCTTTTTCGATACTATGCATATTAATATGCTGTCCCATTGTGTGACTGGTTCGCCGAGGTTTCGCAGTGCAGCCAGCTGTTGCTTACAGGTATATATGAAGTCCCGCAGTGCAGACGAAGTTGCTGTATTTATACTAGGCTGTTCCAAAAGCAGATCAATATGCTCGTTGACAATTTGGAATTTATTTTCATACCTTTCTTTTAATAATTTTACAGCTTCGTCATAACTTTGGTCTTCTAAAGGCAAGCTGCTTACTATGCCTAAAGGTTCGCCTGTAAGAAAGGTTTTTAAATAATAAAATTTTTGCACCGGCGGCTTTGATGCGTCAGTCCCTATCACAGTGTTGAACATATTAAAAAATTCATAAAATTTGGTATACTGCCCGCTAAATGTGGGTATCACAATGTGTGGTAGCTTTATTGTTGAGGCTACTTGACATGTACCTACGGACTGTTTCTGATTTTTTTGTAGCATATCATTGATAATGGACAAAAGTTCTATATAAGTATCTTCAACCTTACCTATATCCTCGGTGTCATGTTCATTTAATACGTATATTTTTTGTGAAATATGATTATATTCCTCAAACGCTGATATTAAGCGCTCTTTACGTAGTTGCAGCACTGACACGCTCGTATCGCTATCGAGGTCGGATACAAAGGTTTTGACACGAGTTATGGTGGCTTTTACATAGCCACGAGAGCGTATTAACTCCTCTAAAACTGCCATTATATGCTATTAACAAAAAATGATACACTAATTAGTAGGTGAACCAAAAATAAATCAAACACTTGAACAACTTTTACAGCTAAGTACCCACCGTTTAGTAGATATATTTTGCCTTTACACTGTTTTAACAACTATTGTACTTTAATTTCAAACGTAGCTTTAATATTTTTACAGTAATATTTATATATCTTGCCTCTAGATACAATAAATCACGAATAATAAAGAAATAATCTAAACGCAAACTACGCGTCCCACGAATAAGCTAACAATAAAATTATGGCAAGCCGCAATTAAAATTGTGGCACTGCTTCGCTGCATGCCCCAGCGTCGCCGACGAGCCGAACGGTCTGATTGGACGTTGCCGTGGACGCCTGTCACGTGGTGTGATGGCGAGATGCGTTGCTTGGCCGCCTGGCTGAGGCGCCCGAGGACGCAGTTATTACCTTATATGGTTGATTTTGCTTCGGATTTTTTTTCTTCTGGCGATGAGTCGTAAGAGTTGCGTATCATACCTTTTCAAACACCATGCACCTGCATAATATTTTGACACCTCTTATTTGCCGGTAGTTGATCTGGCTGCGGGTTGTGCTCGGTTTGTAGTGGACTGTATGTTCTTTCTTCTTTTCTTTATTTTCTGGCCTCCTGTTCAATCCTTGAAGGACCACATGTATTGGTCTTGCACGTAGCAGACGAAAATGATACGCTGATGGATTGTAGATTTTAGGCATTTATTATGAACACAAAACACACGTCCGCACGCCAGCCGGAGCGAACAAAGACAGCCCGGTGTTGCTAGCGCGGACACATAAAATTATACAATATGTTTGTCTCCGACAACACTTAATATCAAAAACCTCTTTATAACATTTTTACTTAAGCTGCCGCCATTAAGATTTGTCACATTTCCATACCCTTCCTGTCATTTTATATGCTTGACGATATAAAATATAATTATTGCGAAATATAAATTAATTGTTAATAGTGTTCACATTAATATTTAGCATTTAATAATTATTATTTATATTACATCCATCATAGTTTATTAGTGATATATGCTGTTGTGCTTCTTGTAATTATTGTAACATTAGTTAATTTTGTGAGGAATGTATGTATAAAATGATAGCAATATAAAATAAAACTGGGCAAGATGGCATTTTTATATACTGGCTAGACGAAATGCCTAGATTATACCTGATGGAAATTACAGAGTAGTCCAAGAACGCCAACTATCGCCGAGAGAGGATAATTAGTTGACAGACGTCATCACTATGTCGGCTTGCATATACTACAACGGAAGATCTCTAGGTATTGTTAGGATCAGAAGTTATTTTACCCAAAAAAATAAATAGATGTCAGGGTCAAAAGCTATTTTACTAAAAATAAACAAATAACAAATATACGTGGTGACTTAAACTAAACACGATTTAACATTTACTAAAACAACAACTATCAGAGATTCGACACAATAATACAATCCTTACGTAAACTAACAAGAGCTCCGCTCCGCACCGAGCCTTAAACAAGAATCCCTCCGGCCGACGAGCCTGCATGGGCTTATAAACTACTATATTGGGTGTCTAGAAACAGTTTATTTTGTTCTATCTAATAGTATATAAATAATTGGATATATACAAACTGATTCCGAAACGCGACAGGCCGAAGCAAGTCTCTAGACGGTCTTTACACTTGTGTACTGTGGACACAGCCCAGTTCGGCATTCGCTCTACCACCTCAAAAAAGAAAAGTTGTTTTCTTGGAAAAATAATTTACTTAAATGTAAAAATTGGCAAATAAATCTTAAGATATCTTTAATTTTTATACGTATTTGTGTTAGTAGTTATTATTATTTATTGTAAGTAACTGTATTCATGGCGGTACGAAGATCCCCTGCCAAATAGGCGGGGCCTGCAGAAGGCTAGACGTAGCCGGGTGCCGAGGAAGATGGCTGAGCCTTGCCCTTGGCACTCGGCAGGCAGGAGAAGGAACACCCCGGGGGTTTTAGTAGATGCAAGTCCGACACACCGGAGGGCAACCCTCATCGCCCCCTGAGGTCCGTTAGGAATTTCCCCCGGGTTAAAAAAAAGTTATTGTTCATTTTAAGTTGTTCGTGGAGGTACGAAGTTTGCCGGGTCATATCGTTAATATATTTAATTTAAAAAAAAATCATAATTAATATTTTAATTATAGCTGCCGGATTTTTCGATCCCTGTGCTATAAAATTTAGCAATTAACAGGACCTACAAAATAAATGGAAGCGATATTGCGTTCAGCACGTTGGAAACAAATTTTGACAGGGAATTGTCGTTTTGCATGTAATAAAGGCCTATATTGCTTTTGCTACGCTTAATAAAGTATCGGTCCCTGATCCTGATACCGTACGTATGGACAGGTAAAATATATTACTGTATATTGTAGCAGAGTTTTAAATAAGTTTGAGGTGGAAACGGTACGTCAATGTTCTACGCTCCACCTGACAGAGAAATCCTGGGGAGCTCTTTACAAAAATTCATAGTTGAGTCTAGCCGCTAAGATATCTTTTAAGCTACCTTCTATATAAATTTGCGTATTAAAACGACTCAACTCATTTGCTTCGGTATATATTGTTTCACAATTACACCACATTGTGTTTAAATCTTAATTATAACAATTTCTTCAACGATCTATGCCTTCCGCCTCCTACTAGAAAGCATATTTCTAATTCAAAATCTCTAACTTTCTCTTGTTTGTTTTAAACCGTAGATACTTTTTTATTCAGATCGGCCTTCACTCGTTTCACACAAAGGTAAACCAACTTATTCATTCGTCTCCTTCTGCACATAGAGTATAGATGATTGTAACAAAAAAGTAAACTTATTTTAAATGAAATGAAAATGTATTTATTTCGTCACAAACCAACAAAAACCAGAAATTTAAATGCAGCAACACAAACAACACACAGAAACAAAAGAAAATACAAAACATATAAACATGGCAAAAATGGGACCCATATCAGCTTAAAGCCACAGAGGTAGCCTGCAGCGCTGATTTTCGTGAAGGGCCCCGGTCGTGTTACATCTAATCAGAAATATCTATAAGCAATAAAAAACACAATAAATAGAATAACATCTAGTTTAAATAATGTTAAATATAAGTGTTTATAATAATAAGTTTAAGTAATAGCAATACACCCACTCAAAAATAAACAATACCAAAATAAACCTCCCTTTCGCATAGATGTATTGTTAGAATCAGAAGTTATTTTACCCAAAAAAATAAATAAATGTCAGGATCACAAGCTATTTTGACTAAAAATAAACAAATATACGCGGTGATTTAACCTAAACACGATTTAACATTTACGAAAATAACCAAAACAACAACTATCAGAGATTCGACTCAATAATACATTCCCCACCTAAACTAGCAAGAGGTCCGCTCCGCACGGAGCCTGGAACAAGGATCCCCCCTGGCCGACGAGTCTGCATCGGCTTATAAATCGTTTCTATATGGTTTGTATAGAAACAGCTTAATTTTTCCTATTTATCAATCTATCTAATACTACTATATTGATGATGATGATAATGTCCTAGCCGGATTCGGCCACGGCGACTGTTTCAACGCCGATTAAGAAAATCAAGGCCCAGTTTTCGGAAACAGTCAATTGCGCAGGAGATATTTAAGTGCATAACTGGACGCGCTGCCAGAAAAGCACTCTCTCGTCCGAGCTCCCTCAGGCCCGATGGAAAGGAGAACCAGTACGATCGGGAGGGAGCGGGATGCAGGTTTGGTCGAGTTGTCCTTCTCTGAACACCTGGTTGAATTGCGGTGTTAAAGAGATACCTTAGTCGCCTTTTACGACACCTCAGCAAGAAGAGGGGGGGTGCTATTCTATTCTGCCGGCAGCCACCACGGCTAAACTACTACTACACACTAACACTACTATATTATCTATAGTATGTACAACAGTTTATGCAATTTCAGCAGACCGCATACAAGTCCGTCCACATACTCCTACGTAGAAGCGTCCCTTTTAATGCTCTCACATTTGGTACGGGAGAGATTAAATAAAGCGCTGTACCCTTATCAGACCCTAGCAAGAGTATTTACATATTTTATTTGCATAATTGAAAGGCTTATAAGCATTAAATAAAACGCTTGCGACAGGCTAAATAACGCGTAATGGTAATAAATTAATGGTTTTGAATAGCGTTCGTGCGAATTTGGAATAAACGTAAAATATTGCGCCCTTATTCATATTCAAAGATAAATAATGATTTAATGTGGATAAAGTATACGAACGTTTCATCCTATTTACTATTTTATTTATTACTATTTTATTAATTTTTTACTATTTTATTAATTTTTACAAATATGTTTTTTTTATTCTATTTATTTAGGGGACTTTTATGAGTGTACGTATCAGCCTCGTCGTACCCTAATACAGAAATACCTAATTTATGACATATGATGCCATGGATCTGAACTGGCCAGACGCCTCATCAGATAACAGTTCTGTTAAGACTTTGTTAAATATCCCGACGTCAAGTCTGGTCACACCAAAGGAACTCACAACCGCCTCTCTAACAGATTCAGATTGGACACATTCCATCAACAAATGGTGGATATCATCTATGATTCTACAATTTACACACAGTGGAGAATCAACAATAATGGTTTTATTAAAAGATATCTCTGGAAAGAAAACTTAGTGTACGTTGCTAAGTTATAATGATTAGTTTTCTCATTCTGAGCCTGTTCCGCTATAGCTTTTTTTTTTTTTTTGTTATCCCAGTGGAAATCCCTACGGACCGTCAGGGGAAGTGGTGAGGGCCACTTCCCCCGGTGTGTCGGACCTGCCCCGACTAAAACCACCGGGGTGCCAGCACTGCCCTCTCTTCGCCTTCGCCGAGCCTGGGAATCCGAATACTTCCGACGGCTCGGCGTGTTCCTCTATAGCTGACCTTGTACATGTTGGTTTTTGAATCAAAATAAAAAGTAAGTTTCTACTCAAATAAGACCTGTGTAAGAATGTATAATAAGTAAAAGACGCGAAAGTTTAAAATATTTTCAATTTTGAATTTATACTATACTAGCTGATCCGGCAAACGTTGTTTTGCTATATAAGTTATTGTAATATCTTCTAAGATGTTCATTGAAATTAAGTGATGTCAAACACACACATTGTTCACAATTAAATACTCTTAATCAGCAACACTTTTATTTGGATAAAGATTAATATTATTACGTTGATACAACTCTTAACAAATAATGCATTAATTTCGACTAAATTTGATTACCATAAAAACTGTTCGAGTGAGTTAATCTTAAAAGATAGACATATACTGTCAGGGACATTTTTTAAGATCATTTCAAGAGGAATAATTCTTTCATACATATATTTTTGGTATCTTGAACCGTTTTCGCAGCGCACGCAATGGAAGCCCTCAAGGATGAATAATTATCCACGTTTTTTTCACATTCTCCATTATTTCTTCGCTTCTAATAGTTGCATCTTGATGTTATATAGCCTAAAGCCTTCCTCGATAAATGATCTATTCAACAAAAAAGATTTTTTCAATTCGAACCAGTAGTTCCTGAGATTAACGCGTTCAAATAAACAAACAAACAAACTCTTCAGCTTTATAATATTAGTATAGATAATATTCTTACATCCAAACAATTTATACTTCTGTAGTAGGTACATATAGTTACGGAATCACAAATAGCTTCGACAGCTGCTTGCTAGTGACTGAAGTCGTTATAACTCATTGTCATGAAATCATTTTAGTGCAGTCCACATTCGGTCTTGACATTTGGCTCTTTTATAAAAATTGTGAAAATATCAGTTTAAATTTTGTTTTCTTTGTTGTATTTGTATTTATATTATATATACAGGTGATTTTATAGACCAAGAAGGTATTCCAGGATACAGCAATTGGTATCTTCTTGCCTCTAATAAAAATATAAAGAGTTATTGCTCCGTAAAAAGTTTAGGCATCGGAGCGTATGTGGAATATGATTGAATGGCAAGTAAATAAAGTTCTTTTTACGTAAATTTAAGTAAACAAGTACTGACTCTCTTTCCATTCGTATTTTATGTTGACTTACGATAAATGAAGTACCTATTTATTGAGGTGAGCGAGGGGTGGCTCCTTACACCTCTCCTCGCAGTGCAGAGATGCGGCCTTACAAAAGGCCAGACGTCGCCGAGGGTCGGAGAAGAGGATAACACTGTACCTCCGGCCCCGGTTAGACGGGAAGAAGGATGCCCGGGGGTTTTAATCGGTGCAAGTCCGACTTAGGGGGGGCAGCTCTAACCACCCCCTGAGGTCCGTCAGGGATTTCCGTCGGGTTGCCAAAAAAAACCTATTTAATAATTAATTGTTATTCATTTATCGATGAATGTAATTGCCCCTATATATATGGACTATAATTTACTTTGTATTAAAGGAAATATATATATTTACATATTTAGATAGAGCCTAATGCTGAATATCATACTTGACTATCTCGCTCGTTTATTAAACACATCTGTATACTTTGTTAATTAGTTTTTTCTTATTGTTTTACATCCCTTAGCTAGATTTTAGTTGTGTATTTTTTTGTGTATGTAAGACTCATGTTTAAAAGACCCGTAGAATGTCAAGATTTCATAGACTGTTTATATTTTTACTGTATTTTTTTTATATTAAACGCTTGTTTTTGAGATAGCCTGGGCTGTGTTTCGAGTAGCAATTACATTAACATATCGCGGCAGGTGGTGCCCCAGACTTAAGGTCTGCCCTTAAATCCCCATTACATTAGAATAATGTAAATACCACATTAAAATAATCCCCCTAATGTTTACCCTACGTAATTGAAAATTTCGTTTTATTTCCTACAAACGTTAGCTGGTATTGTGTGGTGATTTATTCGGTTGCTTTATGGAGTTTCTTTGCATTCTCCCTTGTATACTTTACGAAGTGTAATTTATTCTTGAATATAACAGGCTCCTTCATGGCGTATATGTAGGACCTTTAATAAGATTCATAATGAAAGTCAAGATATATTTTGTAGTTCTCTGATCTCTTTCAAAGAAAGCCTTTTAAAATTGTTTCACGGTTAACATAATTTTTTTTTTAATTCATAATTTGTATATAAAGGATCTTTTGTTTCCATATCACTGTGCCATTAGGAATTTTTGCATTCGAAGTTCACTTTTTTTATATGGGAATTTGCTTGTAGTACATGTTACCCTTTCACGTAATTGGAGTGGTGGACTGTATGTGTATATGGCATGATGTCTATTGTTATTTTTTAATGCATACACTCTGTTTGAAAGCCTTTTAAAATAAAATAAAATAAATATATACAGGTAATAGAAGCAAGAAACAGTTATGATAATTTTAGGGAGTCATAGCTTTGCGGTAACTCATATCCCAGCTAGGAGTATGAGGTTTTTAACTCTTAGTTTTGCTATGTCGTTGGGCAGTGGAATTGTCTTCCGACGAGCGTGTTCCCACCGTCCTATGATATGGGGAGATATTTATGCAGGTCGGATGATAGCTGCGAATATCGATTTTTCATTATCGTTGAATAGTAGTTGTCAATTTTTGGACTGTACATCTCTTACCATCAGATTTGGTGTGGTCACTGTGCTAAGTCATGTTAAAAAAAGTCAAAGTTACCTTAGTTTATTAATATCGCGTGTTGATTTTCTGATTATCACTAGGTACATATTTATGTTAATTATTGCAACAGCAGGCAACTCAATACGTTGTTAATACTCAACGGATAACACTGTTGTTAAAAACTAAAACAGTAGCGGTCAATAATTTGTTAATTTCTATATTAAGGGCATATTTGTATGCGTGACACATTAAAATATAATTTTAAAAAAAAAAGATCTTGTCGAGGCTTTTACAGTAGTCTGTCTAATAGTTATACTCTCCATTTCAAAGTAAAAAAATTTTAAAGTGTCTTAAAATTTAAGTAGTGTTTATGGAACTGTTCAACGGAGTTAAGAAGTAATGAAATATAAAGAAACCGCATGCGGCAAAGGATAACTTTTAATACGTTTTTAAATAGAACACTCCGAAATAGCAACGATCTGTCGCGACTTGACGCGAAATGATCACCTGATTTTATATTGTCTTGTTTCTTCGTAATAATTGTATTAAGAAATGCTAAACTTAAAGAAAAACATGATAAAACAAAATTAGCATGAATTTTCTTATGGAAACGGAGACTTTTCTTTACATTTATCCGCTCTTTATGTACTAAATAATTATTTCATGTTTTTCTCTTTAATTGTATTTGCTGTCTATTATTTTTATTTTTTATTTTAATTATCTTAATAAGATATAACACGACTGGGCCCTTCACGAAAACCAGGTTTATGTTTTTGTTTCTTGTACTTTCTTCTTTTCCGTATATAGTTTTTGTTTTTTTATTTCTATTGAGGCGAAATAAATGTTTTTCACGTCATTTCATTACATACCGATAGTAATAATAACCAATAATAGATAGAATATATAGTGCCTTTTGTACTGTCTCGGAGTAAATAAAATGCCACTGCGTAAGGGTCGTCCCAGCAACATTCCATCCAAATGGCTTTTACTGAATTGTTTTATTATTTTCCTATCTATCGGTCGTCTGGGGAGAGGATTTAGGTAATTTGAGTCGGCTATTGAGTCCGCTGTACTTATTTTCTATGTTTAGGCTTTATTACATATCTTTGGGTATGTGCCAAATGTGAATCCCAAGATTTAGAAACGGACGTTGTATTATCTTATACTCAATCTGGTTTATCTACATTGCTGTGTCTGGAAAGAGAATGGCTAATAATATAATATAAAAAATTAATTCTTTTTCTATTTTCAACTGTAATATATATATTTCACGGAACGTATTTAACAAAGCAATAAATCCGAAAAAACAACATGCTTGCGAAGCAGATTCGATATACAATGATTGGCGGTTGTCAAACGAGTGCGTATCGGCCGAGTGCCGATTAAAGCCATCTAGTGGTAGGCTTATGTAACCAAAAATACACATTTACGATATGGCGTGTAAACTAGCCATATGTAAAATAACCATAAATAAACCTATATGTTATTTTGAAGAATAAAACTTAATCTTAATAAATCCATTGAAAAGGTTAGATACAATGCTAGCTAACGGACTCTTAACGGTTGAAAACAACAAACTGAACATAATTCTTAGGCCGTACCGTATAGGTAATGGAAAAACTTTGCAATGAAATATATTATCCCTTCCGATATTTATCTTCCTGTGAACTTTCTAAGTAACGATGCTAAGGAACTGCCGAAAGAAATACTAGCAAAATATATGAACAATAAATAAATTAAATTGCGCTGTATCCCTTTCGACGTTGGATAGAGATATGTCAGTCAATCAGTAACGCAGATAATAGTCGTTAATATAAATACAATTTCAATGTCTAGCGCACCGCCTGAGAGAGGAGTATTAGAGGCGTGGACTCTTTATACCCACCCCTTCCAGAGAGGGAGCCTGAATAAGGCAGTTTTTGTTTTCCTACGCCCAGGGGCAGCAATTAGAGGGACGCCCTGTGGATTTATAGTCAGTAGGAGTCTGATACACCGTGGTTGCTGCCCTCAAACTGGCCTTGAAGAACTATAGAGGACTATCCCTCGGGTTACAAAAAAAAAAATGCAATTACAATACAAAAATGACCAATATGTAGTAAACACATAATAAAAAAGTAAATATTGAACCGGTCTCATGCAAAAATTAACTAACTTTTATCTATGACACGAAGTTTCAACCTGGATTCGGGCATAAAATCCATAGAAGTATTTATAATAGGTATAAAACGCAAAAGTTTGGCGCGCATCAGCTGTTGCCATATCAACTTGGAGACTTGCACCGACAAATTAAATCCAGTTTAGACTTATACACTATTTATTTGAGGCAGTTTAATTCGATTGCAATGGTACAAATTTAACTGTTTTTAAAACTGGTCGTTTCCGAGCAAGACTATAAATACAGTTTAACGGTAAAGAGCATTTTATAAAAGTGCAACCTATATTTAGTTCAACGATACAAGCCACCCTTAGATAAATTTTGTATATAGGGAATTGTATAATATAATTTTAATATATTAATGAAATAAGAAATGAATTAACGTACAACTTATTTACTTCACAAAACAATTACTTTGGTGGCCGCGTACTAACTTTTTATTTACTTATTAGTTCACAATATTTTTTCGTAATATAATGTATACCTATTTTGTTAATATCAGTATTATCATCAGTATAAAGTTCTCTTTACAATAGGATCCCACACACGTGGATTCGATTAATATCAAACCACTGACCAATTATTTATTAAGGAGTGAGGGTAGTAGTCTAAATTTTTGCGCTTGCTCTCAGAACCGCTTCGTCACTATAGTTCAACCCCGAGTCTTGCTAAGACAAGCCGGATCGTTACACTAGCTAGGTTTTTTTTTACACTAGCTCGACATAGTGGCTACAGAGTACCTGATGGTAAGTACAGTGTAGTCCAAAAACGAAAGCGACCATCAAAGGATGAAAATCCGTTGATAGTCTACATCGTCATGTCGGCCCACATATTCCACGACTGAAGGTCTCTAGGTATATGAGCTACTGGATATACACAAGCTGATCCCGAAACGCGACAAGCCGAAACAGGTCACTATGACGGGCTTTACACCCATGTACTGTGGTCACGATCCAGACGGGCACCGACGCCCTACCACCTCGCTGCTGCTCGTTTAGCACCACCCAGGAGTCACGTGTAGGGAAACTAGGGTAAAGCCTAAGGACGCGAGCAGCTTCGACTCCCAAGGTTGGATTACGGAGGCGCGATGTACCTCGTTGTTCATCATCACCGTTACATCTCGTGTGTCATAATAACTTAAAGTAATAAACTTAACGTAATACTTACTACAAGAGCTGTGGTTCCAGTCGCGTGGATATTCACCAAGCCGCTGGCCAGTATGCTCCTGCCGAATAATGGCGGAAAAGGAAAGTGGAAGGATATTTACGAATACCCCACATCAATCAGCAACCGCTATTTCGGTTAACTTGTAGCAAGAATAAACAATTATAATAAACTAAACTTTGAAGGATTTATTTACAATTCTGTAATGAAGTTTGCTCGTGACCATGAACTTTGGTGTCAAATAGAAGCGAAGAGACAAATTAACACCACACACCACAGTACATGGGTGTAAAGCCCGTCATAGTGACCAGTTTCGGCTTGTCGCGTTTCGGGATCAGCTTGTGCATATCCAGTAGCTCATATACCTAGAGACCTTCAGTCGTGGTATATGAGGGCCAACATGATGATGTAGACTATCAATGGATTTTTTCATCCTTCGATAGTCGCTTTCGTTTTTGGACTACACTGTACTTACCATCAAGTACTCTGTAGTCACTATGTCGAGACAGTGTAAAAAAAAGAAAAAAATTAAATCGTGTGATGCATGTACCTGCTTATAATAAATGTATTATACGTAATGTGTGATGCAGGCAAAGGTGCTTTAGCGTATCTATTTTACGGTTGTTCGCCAATATAAGTCTATTGTTTTTTAACGAACTAGTTTACCTTAAAGCTTAGCAGACTAAGTAAACTCATCTGGTAAACTATAATGTATACGGATCCTATTTTTTACTCCATATTTGGAAAAGTATTCTGATAAATCTAATTTTAGATCAAAAGATAATATAATATTGTCTGTATTTTTATTGACACTAGCAACAAATATATTAATCAGACAAAATAATAATGTCAAGAGACGGGACAGACGATTTATCTTTATTGGGAGTTGAAGACTGTTGCGAGGTTATTGTGAGTGATTGGATCCAATAACCTTTCAGGCAAAATATTTCACAGATTGTTCATTCGGAGGTCAGACATTTTGTGGCTTTACAGTTCAACGACTAGCCGTGATTGGTGCCAGTTGAAAGATCAAAACACAATCCTTTACGATTCACGGGTACAATTCCATTTGTCTTGAAGACTTATGATGTAACTAGCTTTTGCCCGCGGCTTCGCTCGCGTTAAGAAGTATTATAATTAATTAGATATAGTTTTTGTGGCTATACTTTTGTTTAACGTGTGCAAAAAATAAGGGCCTAATCTGTCATTAGGCGCTAAAACTATGAACAATATATATATACAATATTATATTATAGTCGAAAATTTGAGAAGATTTATACAAACTTTCATCCCCTATTTTATCCTCTTGGGGGTAGAATTGATCAAAATCCTTTCTTAGCAGATGCCTACGTCATAACATCTACCTGCATGCCAAATTTCAGCCCGATCCGCCCAGTGGTTTGGACTGTGCGTTGATAGATCACTATGTCAGTCAGTCAGTCAGTCAGTCAGTCAGTCAGTCAGTCAGTCAGTCAGTCACCTTTGAGTTACATATATATATTCAGATAATTGTGTATGAAAGTTACATAAAAGATTTTTTAAACTCCAAATAACTTTTAAAATAAATCTTCTGTGAGATCCTGCTCAAAAGATAACACTTTTATTGTCATTGTCGCGCAAAGTATTATAAAATGATTCTAATTTCCGGTTTATAAAGCGCATGTTGATATTTCATTGCATAACAATTATTACCACTCGGTAATAACTAAATTACACATAGAATAAATAGGCTCCGTTTTGAATTGTAAAAAGATATTTTGAAAACACAATAAAGGTCTATGAGCTTAAAGATTTGTAGAAATCGTTTCGAAAAAAAGATTGAAAACAGTTTTATCATTCGGTCTTGATCTAACCAATAAGAAAACAAAATGGAGGATGGTCGGAAAAGGGTATTTGGCGCACGTGAGACGTATGGCGAAGTAAATTGAGAATAGGAAAAATTATAGAGGGCTATAATATGAAAAGAGCATAGAAAATAATGTGGTTACATTGTCCTGTTGTATTATAGTGGGATATTAATTGTTACTTTTAATTTTACGTGATGTTTAGTGTATAAGGAAAAGATCGAGGAACGAGCATCTGGCTTGTTTATATTGTTTCACGTTCGGTGTAATTAAATGTGATTTTAATGTTTTATCAAATGTTATAAATAAAATTACACAAATTTAAACAAGATAAATCTTGCACTGGTTTGTAAAGCAGAATCTACTGAGAAAAGCTTTGCAGGACATTCTATTTGTTATAACAATATATTTCTTTCTGACCCTGAAAAGTATACTTTCACATGAGCATGTCGGTATCATATAATAAAAAACTTACTTTATTTTTATGGTACTCTCCGATATTAGTGTCATAATATTTATGAATTTTAAAACCAGCTTCATCAATGTAACCAATATGAATAGCGTAGAATGCTCATGAATTTTCAACAAAAAATATATAACAGGAACTACCAATTTACTAAACCTATTATAACAAAAAAATAGATCACCCATTTCCACGTATCAACAAACAGAAAACATAATTAAGACCAGACTGAAGATATAAATAGGTGCTGTAACGAGATTCATGGTCTGACACCGTGTCCGAAGACAAATACCGCAATCTCAGAACTTACCTTATAAATATGCCTGACGTCGTGTTAGTGACACACGGCTCGGACGTTCAACGAGCACGTTCTATTATTTCTTTCCCATAGGTTCCTTGCTATTCAGAATTGTATTGTCTCCCACTCTGCTTACACAATCTGGGCCATCATTTGCTTTGTACATGACTCTATTTGCCATCAACTTATGAAGTCAAGTATCTTAGTGCAACTATTAAACGTAAATTACTTGCCTCTTGGGGGTCATCACTATTCTAAACCTACGCTACAATAATCATCAGAATATAATGTATAGTAGATATTTCCCAATTGGAATAAAAAAGTCTACTTTCTTCACTCTCATCAGTGTCTCATTGCTGAGATAACTCCTTTCTGGGAAATGCCTCTAGCCGCTTGGTGAAGCGTGGTGTTAACAATAAGATCCAAATGTTCAGAGACTGCTTCGACAACCACTTTGGGGTCCAGCCTTTAGAGTTTTTATTACTTATTTTCTCAGTAAAAACGAAATCAAAATCGATCCATCCTTTTAGGAGAAACTGTTGAGTAGAACGCAACTCTATGGTTGTCATTTGTCAGTTGCAATTTGTCACTTGTCATTCTAGCGTTTGTTATTTTGAAGTGTGTTACTGTTTAAATTAAACCTTTTTATATAAATCTTTTCTTTATTTTAATCAAAGATTCTCAAAATTTATCAGAAACGTTGCCACAGATAGACATACAAATACATAATTTACAGAGCCACAGGCACACAGATACACGTGAAAAACTTATAACAACCCTTTTTTCTCGTCGGAGATGAAAAATGGGAGTTTCAATGAAATTGGAGCGATAATAGGCTAGTATTTTTTAATCTCGTTAACCTGATTTTTGAAAGAAATCTGATGTAGTTTTTAGGTTAGTAATTGGTACATTTAATAGGAATGTGAACTGTATGTAAGACGGACTATACCATATATTTGTCACAAGTTTTTTTTTTCAGACATATTCAGGTAACTATAATATTATCCACAGAAATATTCGTTGTTCATCATGGTAATAATTTCTCAGTTTTTTGTCAGTGGGACCATTACCTAAGACGAATGGTTGTAAATGTTTGTATTTACAAAAACTGCGGCAAAATCTTTCATATTTATGTTCGGAGACGAGCTAGATTTTTTTTACATTAGCTCTATATAGTGACTAAAGTGCACCTGATAGTAAGTACAGTGTAGTCCATAAACGAAAGCGATCTTCAAAGGATGAAAATCCACTGACAGTATCGTCACGTCGTCGGCTCACATATACCACGGCTGAAGGTCTCTAGGTATATATGAGTTACTGGATATACACAAGCTGATCACGAGACGCGACAGGTCAAAGCGAGTCAATATGACGGTCTTTACACTTGTTTACTGTGGTCATGGCTAGCGATGAAAATGCCCGGGAATTTTCCCAAAGTGCCCAAAACTTCAGAGAACATTTCGTAAATTCCCGGGAATATTCCCAAGGAAGTTTTTGGGCACTTTGGGAAAATTCCCGGGCATTTTCATCACTAGTCGTGGCCCAGTTCGGACAATAGCCCCACCACCATAATACCAAACAAACAAATATAATCTAAATTCTAAACATGTTCAGAACCATTGTGTTTCGAACACAAAACACCATGTTCAACCTTCCAGTGCGGAAACAACGCCGGGCTGCCAGAGTCGAAATGCATTTACTAACCAACTGACTGAGACAGCGAAACGGTGCTGTCCTATATGATAACTGATCTGATGAAGCTATATTTTTTTACCGCTTTATGAAAAAAATAATCAGTGAATTTTCACAACGAACGCGGTTTCTTCAACCGACATTCACAGATTGAAAGGGTGTCTTAATTGAGGCAATATAGGAGATAAGCAAATTTCCATTTTTTTCGTGAAAGCAGGGCTCACAGACCATATAATGGTAAGCGGTCACGTTCGCCTATACATAACTTCAACTCGAGCAGTGTCATCATTGCGCTGCCAGCCTAGAGGAGCGTTTTTCACTCCTATTTTATAGCGCCACTTGTCGTATTAGAATCAATCACACATTACCGCAAGCAAACTTATCTTGAAATTAATAACAACGGTTATTTGTTTTAATTGTTTAATTAATTATATTAGTGATATACAATTGTTTCAGCACAAAATACATACATTATATAGATGAGTATAGAAATCAATATTTTCGTTTTTTTTTTTATAAAATCTGTTTTATTTTGTTATATACTAAAAGTTATTTTATAAAATTACATATCACCATTACTGGTGGTGGGATAAAATGTGACACGTTTTGTCGTATAAAATAATGAAGTCATATTCATATATGTTTATCAACAAAAATATCGCGTCGAATATCATAGCATCTCTTCTAGGGGACACAAAATTAATTATTATTCGCTTCTCGCTAATTGAGTACACCAGAGTAATTTAACACTAATTTATCTTCCAGCAAAACCTTTCACGAGGTAATTTGGTTAACACTCCTGACATTCCATTAAAAGGATTGTTTTGTGACTTCTTAAGTAACGCCATCTTAACACTAAATAATTAAATTATAAAGATGTTTAGCTACGAAAAAATTCACTTATTTTTAATAATCACAAATAGCTTTGTCTTTTTACGGCTTGGTTTAGATGTTATTGGCTGTCGCTCGGTTTCAGATAAGCTCCTTAAATTAATAAATATTTTAAGCGCTAATGAATTATAAATTTGTAAGTAATTAGTTAAAAACATTTTAAAATTTAAAGAATTGAAATTTTATTTATTTGCCGTTTGTGGCTGTGGTGGGCTAGTGAATAAATTAGTGGTTTCCATGCGCGAAGACGCGAATGGTCGTGGGATCAAACCCTTGTGCACACTTCTGGATTTTTCAGATTGCTTACGGATTTAGACCCAACATGCACACCGGTAAACGAAAACATCGTGAAATGTCAAATGTAAGTGCTGGAAAACGCCAATGAACTATGAAATGAAATGTATTTATTTCGCCACAAACTAACAAAAAACTAGAAATTTAAATGCAGTAACAGAAACAACATACAGAAAAAAAATACAAAAATATATAAACATGGCGAAAATGGGCCCTCCATCAGCTTAAAGCCACAGAGGAAGTTTGCAGAACTGATTTTCTTGTTGGGCCCCGGTCGTGTTATATCTTATTAGAAATGTTTATAAGCAATAAAAACACAAATTACTGGTCACATTGGGCACGACATGTACATATAAATCGGATACAGCCACTAATGCCTCTCTGCTTGCCCCGTAAGGGATATTGCGGGAAGATCTATTAATAATAAAATTTAAGGAGTTTTCTGAAACGGAGCTTGTATCTCTTTAACTTTTTTTTTGTAAATATAATCGAACTATGTAGTTTCAAAAATATTGATAAATTTTGATTTGTTGGTACATATTTTATAGCAAAATTGATTATTTTTTATATTTAATTGCTCTGTAAGTGTTACTGTGGCCTGGTACTTAACTATGCTAATTGTTAAGATGTTTAGATGCTTCTTCTATGAGAAAACAACAGAACCGAGCAATTTATCTCCAAGACAAGTATAGTTTCCGAGCGAGTAGTTCTGGAGAGTAAGAATAAGGTAAAATCGTTTATAATTTCTTAACTAATACTTGTCAATGAAAAATTTATCATACAGCTGCAAAATATTATTGAAAGGCAAGAAGTATTAGAGAGTATACCGGAGATAGAAAATCAGACGGAAAAACTAATTTTCCGTCCGTATTCACCATTTCCTGTGGCGAGAGGAGCAACTTTCAAAGTTAGCCAACGCAGTCGCAATTAGTGCTTGGCCACCTTCGCCCAACGGGTCTGTCGATTGGTTTGTATTGGAACTAAAGTTATCTGAATAGTGTATACATACATAATTAATCTGAGTGTAGTGTGCCAGTTTTATTAGAGATCTTAAAACACAATACATCCGATACGTGCTTGTGTTAAAACGCCCTAAGGGTCGTTAGGGTGTTTCGGGACGCACGGGGTAAGAGGATGCGCGCGCGCACGGGATGCTTGCTAATTCAGTCGACTACCGAGACCCGATGCTAGAGTGCGTGCGTGTGCGTCGCAGTTCGGTGTGCCGTAAAGTGCAAATAAACAGTAAAACGCCAAAATCCGTGTCTTTCTACCACCACACCCACGACCACCGGTCATAGTATTCCTTTTTTTGTAACCCGGAGGAAATCGTTATGGACTGCTTAAAGTTTAGTAAGGGATATATTATTAAGTACAATATATCTCATCACACTTTCGCTTTAATTAAATATTATTCGTTTCATTACTATGTTCATTTGTCTCACTGTATGTCCGCTACAGTATTTTGCACGCGAGTTCTATGTGCTTGTGTTAAAGTTGTTTACTATATCAATATCCATTTCCCTGTTCGTATCTAGTATCATGTCCGTTAATGATGTTTTAGTGAAAATTAAAATATAAAACACAGCATAAGGACATTTAAATGAGAAATACAAAAGATGTGTCTGCAGATAGTGATTACAGTAAGGATTACCTATAATAATAATAAATTAAGTAGGAATAATAAGGAGGAAATAAAAATAGAAGTCATGTTTAACATTAAACCTACCGGCGTTTTATGTATACCTTTACCTGCCACACTCGGTCAATTAAACTGGAAATTAAAAATGTAATTCAATTTATTTTATACATAAATTAATTAATTTTATGATTTATATAACTATAAAAAATACCTACTCACCCATGCGAAGGTGCAATCTACTTATTTTATAATTTAAAACAAAATAAGTTTTTTTTCGTTCAAATAAATAGATACGAGATACATACATAGAGATACGAGTACATTGCTAAGATAACAAGAAAATCCTTTTATTATTAAAAGCAAAAAGGGAAGGCTCAAGTAATAGGCCTGCAGGCGCGATATATGTGGGCCGACATGGCGACGGAGACTATCAATGGATTTTTGTTCGTTGATAGTCGCTTTCGTTTTGAAACTACATTGCACTTACCATCAGGTGCGCTGTAGACACTTTGTCGAGCCAGTGTAAATAAAAAGCATAACGGCAGCGCAAATAGCCTTTCCATATTACTTTGACAAAATAATCCATTTACCTCAGGTCATTGTCAAAAGTCATTATAATTTTTGGTTTTTATTACCTAATATTAACTAAGGTATGTTCTCATTAATTTGAGTTCGTGGAATAAAATTGTTTATGGAATTTCAGGCAGGCTTGTATTAGAAGCGTGATAAAACAACGCAGACTGTTTCAATTCTGGTTATGAGTAATTGTTTTGGAGCTATAAACTTACAAACTGCCAATTCCAATACTTGCGTCGAATTGGCGAATTCCAAACTTTGTATAATTAACTTGTAACGAACTTTATTCAAATTTTATGTTTCTTATAATTTAATATATTTATTATTCATGGAAATAACATTGATTGACAGAAGATTTTTACATTTATCTAGATTTATCTATATATATATATAATATTTTTCCTAACTGACATATCATAGGGGAGTCTAATCTATTGACGCTAAAGACATAATATTTATACATTAGGTTTTTTGTGCGACCTATTTATCTACTAACAGCGGATTATTTGATATTCTACCACAAAGGGAGTGAAATAGGGGTAGAAATCCCTCTATTAAGTAAGCACTATGAAAACTGGTTTAAGCGTTTTGGTAAAAATTTAAAATAAGTGTTTTGACGCTTTTGGTAAATCTCCCCGGGCAACGCCAGGTCACCCTAACTGGTATTTACATATAAACAGGACTCTTGTATGTAATAACCGTTGTGGGTAATTCGTTTTTAAGCAAACAAGATCTTAGCTAGCCTAGTATAGAAGCGAGCATTATAATACGTTAAAAAATTCCTACACATTAATTGTGGAGAAATATTTAATAAAATTATAAAACAAAATAAATAAAATCCATTTTATCTGAACGCTGTGCCAAATATTTATTTTATATTACTTCGGTGTAGGTCAAAGTTCAAACTATTATATGAAACAAATCGGATTGAATTTTACAATGTGTCCTAAAATAGTACAAAAAGTATAAATACCAAACATCGGAGAAACAAACAATAACGCTTACAAAGAGTGTTCGAGCAGAATTTCCATTTCCAAAGCAAATAAATTAAATTGAAACGTTAACGTTCCAATTGTCGAGTCTCATATACGATCTCTTTGCAGTAGAACCGATATTCCAAAACTGTTATGAATTCACTCAAATATCGACCCAAATCTCATATCAGATATAACTTTAACGTCACATCTGATATAACCATAGATGGGCGTAATCATGATTACTTTTAATCAGATTAATAATCAGATTACAAGTAATCATGATGAAATTAATCATGATTACTTGTAATCTGATTACTTTTAATCAAGATTACATGAGTAATCATTAATCTTGATTACAGTAATCATTCAATTAATCATGATTATTTTAATGATTAGTTTTGAGTTCTGGCTGAGAGAAAGACCGATTTAAATACTCGTTTATTTAATTTTTCAAGTTATTTTATTTCGAATTATATATAATTATGACCCCAAACTTCCGTCTAATAGCGGGGGTGGTGTCCAGCAGAGAGTGGGGTTGTCGTCCAGCGGAGAGAGGGGGCGGCGTCCAGTGGAGAGTGGGGGGTGGCGTCCAGCGGAGAGTGGGGGGTGGCATCTAGTGGAGAGTGGGGGGTGGCGTCTAGCTGAGAGTGGGGGGTGGCATCCATCGGAGAGTGGGGGTCCAGCGGAGAGGGGGGGGGGGTGGCGTCCAGCGGAAAGTGGGGGATTCGTCCAGCGGAAAGTGGGGGTGGCGTCCAGCAGAGAGGGGGGGTGGCGTCCTGTAGAGGGTAGGGTTGTGTCGTCGTGTGTGTGCTCACACGCCGCCCCAATGGGAGGTATTGTTTGGGTAGTTTTATGACCCTCTCCCAGGGAGGACGCCTGTCTAAGACTAATCGCTCGCTGGGCCCCTAGGAAGTATCTGGATTCCCAGGCCCGGTGAAGGCGAAGATTAGGCAGTGCTGGCACCCGGTGGTTTTAGCCGGTGCAAGTCCGACCCTGAATATCCGTCTCGTTGAGCGAATCATAATCACTATAAGGGTGTTTGCAATTGTGTATTGTGTAGTAACTCGCTTCGATCTGAGTCGTTTAGGACAATTTTTTGTGCTTTCAGCCGTTTGAGTTTGTAGGTTAATTGCCGGAATTGGGTCGTGACCATAGTACACTAGTGAAAAAACTGGCATAGTGACTTGCTTCGACCTGACTACTTTCAGGATCAGTTCGTGCTCGGTGGCCTTTAAGTAAATCCAACGAAATCTAGCTAATCATAGATGCTTTTACTATTGTTCTGAGTGATTCCTGGACTATTAGAAGTTATTATCATAGTACCGCCCATATTTTATTGAAATACTGGCTCCTACCCAATAATCCACGCCCACCTTCGAGATGGAGAATACTTCTGATAATGGCCAAAGACTTTGTGTGCAATCCTTTAAGTTAAAGTTAAATTTTTAAAATAGAAAAATGAAATTAGTATTTTTTTTACTTTTATTACTCATTAAACAATATATATATATATAATTTGGTAAACAAAAAATCGTTTTTACTGAGATAAAAATGGCGCGTGCCCGTATGTCGATTTGCTTCTTTTTTTCTGAGTACTATATTCTTTAGTCTTTAAGAAACTAGAAGTCGAACGCGAAAAAAAAATTAAGCGAATTGAGAAAAAAAACTATAATGTGTCCCGCTGATTTATTGTAGGAATCAAAGTTATTAGGTAGAACGTCAGTTATCCGGAAAAAAAAACAGATCGATATCTCAACTTTAGTTATGAGTTAAAAATCAAAATACGATACGAACGTGTGCGGCGGTTCGGTTTACATCAAAGACGAAACCGAGTCAGTAGAGAGAGACAGATGACCGAGAAAGGTGATGTTGCGCTCTGCACTATAGAAGCTTGTGTAAATTTGAGAAAATTATGTCTTGTTCTGATCAATTAAAATTTTGCGCTATCTTGCTCTGTCTCTCTACCTCCATCCCGAAGGCGGGCGTGGATTATCGGGTTGGAGACGGTATTTCAGTAAAATATGGGTGGTAGTTTGATAATCAGTTCTAATAATCCAGGAATCACTCAGAACAATGGTAAAAGCATCAATGATTAGCTAGATTTCGTTGGATTTACTTAATGTCCACCGAGCACTAACTGATCCTGAAAGTAGTCAGGTCGAAGCGAGTCACTATGCCGGTCTTTGCACTATTGTACTGCGGTCACAACCCAGTTCGGGTAATCGCCCTAACACCTAACTATGTGCTGGTACTCAGTTCGCCAGTTTAGCTAGTAGTAGTCGTATACTATAAACAAAAAAAGGCGAGCGCCGCTCTGCTGTCGGCAGCACATTTTACGTATCAAACAGAAAAGTAATCATAAAAGTAATCATGATTAATTGTAATCCGATTAAAGATTAATAATCCTTAATCACCGAAAAATGATTACTTTTTTTGATTAATTTCGTTAATCATTAATCATGATTAATGATTACAGAATGTAATCGTAATCGTTAATCATTAATCTGATTACATTTTGCCCATCTCTGGATATAACATTATCGATGTGAGATGAATCGGCGTATGGAAAAATATGATATTGAATAAAAACATTTAATATTGTACTCATAATCAGATGTACGGGTTAATATAATAATAATTTAAAAAATAGTAATGGGTTTAAGGTTATATTGTAAATTTTTATTAAATAAACGACACCACTTCGACCATATCACGGATGAAAAAAATGACTAATGAAATGAATTGGTGTGCAGTAAGAAAAACATTTGAAAAAAATAAATATAATTCAAAATAATGTAATAAAAGCATCGTAAGCACGTAAGGTTAATTTTAAGAAATTCTTGACAAGTTTATTTTGTGCTATAATTAATTACTTGTGACCACTTAACAGCTTCACTGTTGGACTTTTGTCATAATTTTATACCAACCTGCTCCTGAAACCTTTCTATGACAAATACGATCTACGTAGATGAACCATTGTATTTAACCATACAAATGTTAATCTATGCTGTAAATGGTTAATCAAATTATTTAATACAATACTTGCTGAAAAATATCGAGTAAACATATCGATTGAATACAAAAGTCATATGTTAGCACACTATATTACTACCGGGGCTTTACTTCGACGTCGCCTTGAGTTTCTTTCGGCGTTTCTTCTCAAGGTAATCGCTTTCGAAACGCTGGTAGATCACCGTTAGGTTCGTTTTTCAACCGGCCGGCCGCCAAAGTCGAGGTCCGTACCCACAGGGGTGCCCTCGCGTAGCCGCCCAACCCATAAATTTCGCTGGCTGAGCGCCATCTGCGTTCACCCACCACCCGGTTTTGTTGTAAAGGTCTTTCCCAGGCCACCAACGTAGGACATCCCGAAAAACAAACTATCGAGGTGAGTGGAGATATATTAGTGACTGTATCCATTTAGCGCTGATATATCGACAAAAACATCAATATCGAAGAAAAAAGTATTCATAATTTTTACATAGGTATAAGAACGAACGAACAGACGAAATCATACGAAAAAAAAGCATATAAAGTATAAACGGTATGAAACTGAAAGAATAAAATTAGTAAGTTTGCGTTAACTGCTAGAAGATTTCAGGAACATTGAAAGAAGATATGAATATCAGTAACAAACCAGTTAACCGTTATTGTTATGTTATGGTAACAGTTTTCAATATCGATACGAGAAGTAAGCTCGCTTATGTTTATTTTACAATCGTGCTGATATTAGATGAGATGTGTGGGCGGTTAACTTGGAGTTAAAATGGAGTATTGTTTAATCCTCGACATAAAAATTATTGTCAAATATCGTCACTCTATATTTGTTTTTGTATCTGTAGTATTTAATAGTAACCTTACGCTAGGTTTCAGAAACGCTTTTTGAATTAAGTAGAAAATGTTTTTAAATTTTGAATTAAATAATTTAAAATATTTGAAATATTGGATAAAGTGAGTGTTTTATCATATTTTAATGGTTGAGAATAAACAAAAGAGAAGAGAATTTGGTTCCCCGTTGAATATGCAAAATACAGGCCTGGACACGATACTCCAATAAGTATTCGTTCGAAATAATGTTGTTCGAATACGGCAAAGCTTTGAGGGCGGTAAAGTTTCCTGAAGCTCCTTTGTACTCTGTATAAAATGAATACCGAAATTGTATTTTTTGTTATAATCCTCGACGGATTTAGAGGTTTCGAATTCGGCACGAAATAAAATGGACTGTTGTTATTTAGACGGCGAGGCTAGGGTCAGTTTTGTCATTGAGTCTACTTACCTATTCTAGTATAAGTCTCGTGTATTTATTATGATTCCATTTTATAATAAATTCTTTATATTCTATGTATTATTAAGCAAGGTAAGTTTGATTAACTTTTATATTTATAAATTTAAAGCTTGACTGAATTGAATTTATAAATCCTGCCTGTCATACGAAGCTGAGACGTGAACATTCTCGGCACGACTTTTCCACAAATTAAAGGTAGTTCAGCATGCTATGGACCGCGTTATTCTCTGAAGGATCGAATCAGAAATGAGGTGATTCGTAAGAGAGTTAAAGTCATCGACACAGCTAGAGGGTTGGCTGGTTGGAGTAGCAGTGGTCTGGTGTAGTAGGGCTGCGGCGAATTGATTACAGGACCCACAGTCCCGACTAATTCGCAGAAGTAGTCACCTTGGGGTTTTTAGCTGGTAAAAGTCCGGCACACCCCGGCTGCTCGGCTTCGCGGCCGGGACGGTCCTATGAGGATTTTCCTCAAGTAAAAAAAAAAAAGCAGTGGTCTGGTAATATTTTCCGAGGAACCGATAATCGTTGGGGTAGACGTGTTTATGAGTGGAGGCCACGACTCTGTACGTCCTTTGACTAGGTGGAACGATGATTTGCGAAAAATCACAAACAAACAAACAAGACAATTAGACAATTGTTGAATCAGCAGAGTCAAAAATCAGGCTCACTGCGAACATTGAGAGATGCCTATAGTATGTCCAAGAGTGAAAATATATATAAATAGATTGATGATGATGAAATTTTGACATACAAATTGATTAGTTTAAAAAATGGCAATCTGCTGCGAAATTAAAAATCTAAACCGAATTTAAATGAAGTTTTGCCAATATTTATAAGCGATACAAGAATTTCTATTTAATATATTGATAAAAAAATGAATATAATTCCATCAAGAACTACTTAATTCATAAGAATATTAATATTTCAATATTTTTTTATCCTAACTCAACACAGTGAGTACACCATGCCTGATGGTAAGCATGGTACAGTCCAAAAAACGCCAACGACTATCGAAAGGTAGGCACAAACCCATCGGTAGTAGCAGCGATCATGCCGGCCTGCACAAATATCTCTTCACACTAAGCTTAAAACATCCCATATCATAGAATGGTGGGAATACGTTCGCCGGAAGATCATTCCACAACCAAACGACACGGCAAAAGAAGGAGCTAGAGTACTTAGTCCTAGCCGGGATGTGAGATACCGTATAGCTGTGACTCCGAAAACCCGCGCCCGTGGTTCTATTCAGAAAATAAATCTTAGTTTGGAGGTAAGGGTAGTTAATGATATATTGTTTAAAGGCATATAAAGAGTTTAATATATATATTTTTTGTACCGAAAACTCCGCTAAATTTAGATTGTTGTTTTTGAATATAATCGACTCATATACAAATTACAATTAGAAAGTATAGGTAAGTACAATTATCTCATAACACTGTAAAAATTAATAATTTGGTAACAATTTTCCAGGAAAGTACATTCATCGGAGCACAAAACGGCCCGAACAAAGCGACAAAAGTCATTATCAGAGTACTTATCTAGTAATAATACAGCATTTGCACAGTAAAAGCTTCGCTGATAACGACATTTCAATGCATTTATTATCTTTCCGTCTAAATGAATCTCTTTTGTTTCCATTTTTAATTGTTTCGTGATTGAGATACCTACCTGAGTATGCTATATAACTATTTAACTGTATTTCTTTATTTATAATAATAATAATATAGCATCATGTTATATGCCTTCCGGGATAATCAGATATATATATATATATATATATAAAGTATATATATAAAGCTCAGTCTACATTATATTGTATGTACTTACAATTGTAATTCATTTTTAGTCTATATTAAATTATTTTTTAATAAAATATATACATATGTGAAGCATATTTAGTTATAAATTGATTTAAAAAACGAAAATAAATATTCTATATAAATGTTCTATAAATTCTATATATAATAAAATATATATATATATTTCTCTTTTACTTGCTTGTATATTCTACAGTCCTTAACAGTAGAGCGTTTTCAAATTAAAACAACCAACTTGAATATTTTTTAAACATTACGGATATAAAGTATGAATATTTTTTTTTAGTTTTATTGCTTCAGTGCACCGTCTTTGATGCAAATAAACGGTTTGCACCTCGAATCGTTCAGAACCGGATGCCAATAAAATTGTACTTAACCCACATTGAAGAATTCCGTTCTGAAAGTCAAATGCAAACGGATTATTTTTATAGCAGCATTATTTTAGCCATTTACGCCAAAAATTAGAAAAGTATTTATCCCTTATTAATACCGTAACAACTAAGTACGTCCTTATACACATTCACGATTTTGAAAGAGATAATCTATACATAACTATCAACGAAAGATGGATAACTTGCCTCATTTTAGGCGTTAATTATTATTCGATCGTGTCTGATATAGAAATAATATAGGTGTCTATTTTCTACGGAGGCTATTTTTATTCTCCGTATGAACTATGTATTAATATCACTATGGCTATTGGCCGTAGATGGGCAAAAAGTAATCAGATTAATGAAAATGATTAATGATTACATTTTACGTTTTTTACCATGAATATGACTGCATTTTGCTCATTTATGTTTTAAACACTACAAAATCCCAGATTGTATACACATTTATCATTTCTTAATGTTTTAAATGAATTTAATCATGATTACAGAGCAAGAAAATTAAAATTACGACTACATTTTGTAATCGTTGATCATTAATCAGATTACATTTTGCTCATCTCTGCTATTGGCAGTGGAGGCCTAAGGGGTAAAATACCGGTTTCCTGAATCCCAGGAAATACCTCTGGGTTTTTTCAGACATAGTACGGATTTAAGCACCACATACTCACGGGGGAAGGAAAACATCTTGAGAAAACCCGCATGGAATCTTATAGAAATGTCATGTGTAAGTGCCTTGAGAACGGCGATCAGCTGGCGTTATTTATTGCGTTTGACACGAGTTATAAGCGCAAAGTGGATACAGCCATTATTCACTATATCCTACTAATATTTTAAATGCGAAAGTTTGTGAATATGTTTCTTACTTTCACGATAAAACTACTGGACACATTTGTATGAAACTTTTACAGTAATATAGATTATACATCGGAATAACATATAGGCTACAATTTGTAATGATTTTATGTAATTTTGGTCGTAATATAACGATACATGTCAATTAAGTCGGAAAAAATGGCGTACACCGCCTAAACCATTGATTAGTTACACAAAGTTACAGGCAAGTTACACAAAGATGATGTACCGTAGGATAGTTTGTCTTGAATAGTCCTAAATAAAAGTTCGCGATAGCATAAATCTACCTTTTATATGGAAGCCACTATCACCAAAATTGTATATTATAATACAGAAGATATTCACTAGAAATAATTTATATGGCAGAATAACGTTTGCCGGGTCAGCTAGTAATATATATAGTGGACTATGTCTGCTATTCCCGAAAGGGATACAGCGTGACGATATGTTATTATTATTAGTGATAGAGATTTAATTTTATTGTAGAATTATTTCATGTTCATCAATACCTTTGACAAAAATATCGGAACATTCTATGCTTGTATTTGATGAACACGTACAAATATTTACAAACTGTTCGATCCTTTACCGAGTAAATTAAATACTTGGTGGGTAATATTGTTTTGTTAATATAAAAGCAAAAGTTCTGATCGCAAATACTGGTACAGTATGTAACACATCCGCTTACGAGAAGTGGAATTCTAGAAAAAAATTTATATACGATGTCGTGATAAATTTTATATTCTAAATAATTCAATTTAATCCTTTTTTTTTTGTTAAATACAGTATTTGATTCTGTTTTATCCTTATGAAAAGAACAGAATATATTTATTATAAAGTAACTGAACCCGTAACATCGTTCGCGTGGAGGATATACTTTTACTATGATAATAATTATTTCAAACTAAAATCTTTATATAAATAATAATATAGATGCTATCGATTGTTTCATATATAAATTCCACAACATAGCGATTAGTTACAATTGTATTAGAAGCATTATATGTATTTCCGCCAAATTACTGAAACAAATATTTTAAACAATTCTTTCAATAAATAATCGACGTGTTATTTATACTGTCATAACTTTTTAATTCGTAAATCGATCTATTTAAAATTAACACAAAACGTTGAAGGCAGTTTTCCACAATACATTATTGAAAACCATATTTAAATCGGTTTTACCGTTTCTGAGATAAGCGGATATAAACGCGTACAAATATATATTTATTGGTTAAGGATTCCCATACATTTTTACTAACCTACATCGCACAAGCGACATTTTTATGTAATGCAGTATTTATAATATACATAATTACAAGATACAAATAATTTTTAATCAAGAAAATGTTGTATATAGGTGGCAAACAAACAAGTTTATTTATGTATTGATATATCTCAACATAAAATAACCCTTTAATTTTAAATGCGAAATTTGTTTGTTTGAACGACAAAAGGGCTTGAAACATGTGTCAAAGAAGCGAAACTGTGTATTTAGAAGTCTAGGTATCTAGGTCTCTAGATAGAACGAGTCCTGTACAGACGTGTGTCAACGACGCGGCGCTTGCTTCACACTCGAGTGCAAACATAACACAGTTTTCTGCAAATGTTTGCTGAGGTAATTGTGTATGCAAACATTGAATTATACTTGTTTCGTGTGACTAGCAACTGTAGGCTATTTGTAGTTATCAAAGGTTGTATTACCAAAATGAGAGTTTTTCAGAATACTAATAATTATGATTATACAATTTTTGTATGATCGGTCAATAGATTGATTTTTTGAACAACTTTATTACATGTCATAGTCGAGCTTAAACTAAAATACACTATAAACATTAGAAATATCAAGGATTCAGTTATTGATGTGTAATCTTTTAGGGGGTTAAAACCGCGGGATGCATGGAGCTAGTGCAAAATCTCAGCGCGAATCACGAAAGATGTCCCCTCCCGCGCGTCCTCATTCCATAGATATTATATTCCGTGTAATAGTTTATAACACCAATTGCTCCACATATATTTTTTTTTTTACACTGGCTCGACATAGTGACTACAGAGTACCTGATGGTAAGTACAGTCTAGTCCAAAAACGAAAGCGACTTGAACTTGAAACGAAGAAAACCCATTGATAGTCTACATCGTCATATCGGCCCTCGTATACCACGACTGAAGGTCTCTAGGTATATGAGCTACTGGATATACACAAGCTGATCACGAAACGCGACAGGGCGAAACTGGTCACTATGACGGGCTTTACACCCATGTACTGTGGTCGCGATCCAGACGGGCACCGACGCCCTACTACCTCGCTGCTGCTCGTTTAGCACCATCCAGGAGTCACGTGTAGGGAAACTAGGGTAAAGCCTACGGACGCGAGCAGCTTCGACTCCCAAAACAGATACAGATATATTTGTACATAGTACGTAAATATGTCAGTTTTAAGGCTTTAAGTTTCAATCGCTAATTACTAAATGATAAATGCAATTTTTTATAAATAAATTGATATGCAACCGTTGATAATCGGCGTTATAATATCGGTGTGTAAACTTGAAATTTTTTATATTGGAACTTAAAAAAGCTATTCTAGAGATATAAAGTTGCAGATTCATGGCCCATATTACTACAAATTGCAATTTATCTAGCTCTAATGTTTATTGGGACGGTAACAAAACATTTATAAATTAATAAGTACTGAAAACTCTAAAGCTATAGGGGAAAATCGTACGTTAAAATTGCGTGGCTGTGGTAGTCCAGTGGATTAAGAGCCGGTATTCATGCGCGGAAACGCGTGTGGTAGTAGGTTCGAATCTCGGCATGCATCTCTGGGTTTTTCAGCTTAAATACGGACTTGGGCATAAAATGCTCACCGGTAAAGGACAACATAGTGAGAAAACCCGCATGGCAATTAAATAAGAATGTCATTTTAAGTGCCCTGAGAACGGCGATCAGCTGCGCCACTGGTCACATTGGGTACGATATATAAACGCAAAATGGATACAGCCACTAATGTACTTCTGCTCACCCTGAAAGAGATATAGCGTGAAGTTGTGTTATTATTATTTATTATTAAAATTGCGTAATAAAGTAAACGACAGAGCGCTTAGAATTGCCTTTACATTCTCGGGGCTTTTATTGTCGAACATCGACGCGTTATAAATATTCATACAGTTTTGTTTTTTCATTTTCCGCGAACATGTTTTATCCTAGCTTTAGTTCAAATATATTTTATTTTGCTGTGAGATCATATATCACATTTTTGCGGCATCATTGAACCGTGTCACTACATAATTAATGTTATTTTCTTTCAGAGTGTATTTTTGAAATTATGCGAGCTTTTGCGTAAAACTTAAAGCAATAAAAGCTCGCAGTTTTTGTTATAAATTTATTTCTTTTGTCAAGTAAAACTCTGTTAAAGACTATTTTACAAATGAATATTGCTATATAAAGTGTAACCGTTCTATATAGCGAGTCCTATGTATCAAAGTCAAGTCGAAACATGGTATAAAATAGCTGATTGGTCCTTCTAAGGGTGGGGCTATGGGCAGCTGGTTAGCCACTCTCGGGAAGTCAGTGGAGCGTCGTGACATGTTCTGCCGAAATGCAGCGTGTAGTGTTGTGGGAGGTTGGTGTCTCCCTCTGAGATCTTGCTCAATACGAGCGGCGAGGTGGGGCTGTGGAAAAATGATTATAGGTACCACAGTCCCCGTTAATGCGTAGAAGAAGAGTCGGCTTGGGAGTCGAAGCTGCTCGCGTCCGTACGCTTTACCCTAGTTTCCCTACACGTGACTCCTGGGTGGTGCTAAACGAGCAGCAGCGAGGTGGTAGGGCGTCGGTGCCCGTCTGGATCGCGACCACAGTGCATGGGTGTAAAGCCGGTCATAGTGACCAGTTTCGGGACCAGCTTGTGTATATCCAGTAGCTCATATACCTAGAGACCTTCAGTCGTGGTATACGAGGGCCGACATGACGATGTAGACTATCAATGGATTTTCATCCTTTGATAGTCGCTTTCGTTTTTGGACTACACTGTACTTACCATCAGGTACTCTGTAGTCACTATGTCTAGCCAGTGTGAAAAAAAAAGAAGTCACCTTGGAGTTTTTAGCCGGTATAAGTGCGGCAGACCTTGATCGACACCCCCCTATGCGGCCGAAACGGTCCTATGAGTATATCCCCCAGAAAAAACCAAATGATGGTTCAAAACCTTTTAACACAAACTTCATTATTCAGGTACAAGGGCTTTAAAAAAAAAACTCATTTATTTATTAGAAAAAAATACAGAGAAGTTAAAAATGTGAAAGACGTACCAAGTTTGTTTAAGCAGTCTCAGGAAAGTACAAACATCCATACAGATATTTTTCTTAACCCTTTTTTACCGGTTTTCATACTTTTCCTTTGAAATAGTCGATACCATTTAGTTTTTACTCTCTAAATAACAGAATTTGGCTTCGTTTCGAGTTTGTAAATAGTGGATACACAGAGTAAATTGAATCCCAGTGATAAACAAGGATTCGCTAGAACAAGTTAACTTCGAAATTCGGACGATTTGGTACAGCGAATGCTGTTAACAAATTAGCTATTTGTAGAATCTCAACCAGCCAGTTTACGTTAACATCTAAATTTACACTAAAATTGTATGCTTTGAGTATTACGTGTATGTTGTGTAAACTATTTAAATTTAAACACATAAAATACAATCTCAACTTGCTGACTGACTCATAATCTTCTTGCCCAAATTGGCTAAAAAAGTGAAATATTAGATAGTTATTTTTATAACTTTGACAAGGAATAATCAATTATTTATTTCTAATTTACATCAAAATAAGTACTAAAATGCAGAACATGGAGCATCGACATAAAGTCGCCTGACTTGCCGACTTTTACCGGTTGCATAATGAAGAGTTCTCAGGAGGTATTATATTATCTAATTCTACTAGCCCTATTACACCATAAATCTACTAGATGACATGTCTTTTTCCATCCGTATGTGGTGGACATATATCCGCACGAAGAGATTCGCTTGTACATTCATCATGCGAACAGCTAAGGAGTGGAATATGCTTCCAGCGAGCATACTTTCACGTTCTTATGACTTGGGAGCTTTTAAGAGAAGGGTGAATGGACATTTTTAGACGGACGCGGTCGTTGGACTCATCTTCACCTTTCACCAGATGTGATTGAGGTCAAGCGTTCGCCTATAAATAAAATCATGTGTCGTTTATGATGTTTTAAAAATAACCTAATATACCTGAAATGTTTCTATTCCTGGCAAAATTCCACATGAGAGAGCACAAAGGGTTCCTATATTAGTACGTAATTAATTTCTCTTGATTACTGTGTATGAACAACTCTAAAGGCAATATTTACAAAGGTTACAGGTGCTTAAACACATTTCTACCCGTATTGCTCGAGTGCCTTAGGAATGAATATATGAAAATAATACGAAACATATTTATTCATTTCGCTACAAGTGTACTTCGTAATGCTTTGGTTTTCTGGCATGAAATATCCAAAGATCCTAAGATCTAATCACATTTATGACGTCAAACCACATTTTATTAAAAACAAAATCGTCTAATGTATCAGTATTATATTTTTTTATTAATGTTGATATAAATAAAACGTAGAAATAATATTAAACGGGCTCAACACGTCTCGGAATTACGTCAATCGTGAGTTACTGAAAACAGTTTATTTGACCTGTCTGGTTAGGCTCATTGCTTTTTGCTATATACAAATAGTGATGTATCGAAATGGATAAAATAGAATAAATTAGTTAATTTTATACGTTTTTTTGTAATAGCATAACGATGTATAACATTGGTATATTGTTTAAACTTATGAGAAGACGGGATTTAATTTAAGCAGAAGTTTAAACAATGGCAAAATTCAATTATTATAAACGATTTTTTATTGCTAACATTAAAATAGGTAGCATTTTAAACAGTACTGAGATTTTTTTATATGAAAGTAAATAAGTTTGAGGGGGTAGGGCAATTGCCTCGCCGCCTCCAGACGCCCATATAACTATCGGTGGGGTCCGTCTTCCCGTCAGGGACACGATGCGCTATCTTGGGCTCATCCTCGACGGCAGATGGAGTTTTCAAGCCCACTTTCGGCACCTCATGCCGAAAGTGATGGGGGTGACGAGTGCGCTCATGCGGCTCATGCCCCACATAGGTGGACCTGGAGCGTCCAGTAGGCGCCTCTATACAAACGTTGTCCGCTCCATAGCACTGTACGGTGCCCCGGTGTGGGCTGATGCCCTCAACGTCGCCAACGTCCGGCTATTGCGCCGCCCCCAGAGGGCGATGGTGGTGGCGATGATACGGGGCTACAGTACAGTGTCATGTGAGGCGGCATGTGTCATTTCAGGGTCGGTCCCCTGGGACCTAGAGGCCCGCGCGCTCGCGTCACTTTATACATGGCGCGTGGAGCAGCGGGCCCGGGGCCAGTGGCCAGCCCTGTCCGAAATAAAAAGGAAACGGTGCCTATTGGATGCCGAATCCGTTGCAGCATGGGAGACCAGGCTGGAGCACCCCAGTGCCGGCCTGCGGACTGTAGAAGCCATCCGTCCAGTGTTACGGGAATGGCTCAACAGGCGCCATGGAATCGTCTCCTACCGGTTGACGCAGGCACTGACCAGGCATGGTTGTTTCGGTTGGTACCTTTGCCGAATAACCGGTAGTGAGCCGACCCAACGCTGCCACCACTGCGACGGATGTGCTGAAGAGTCCGCTCAGCACATGTTTGACGGGTGCCCAGCCTGGGCCCCGGAAAGGGATGCCTTAACGCAACAGGTAGGAAATGACCTGTCGCTGCCCACACTTATTCGGGCTATGCTCGACAGCGACAGGTCATGGAAGGCGGTCCTCCTTTTCACAGAGGAGGTCCTTAGAGTGAAAGAGGAGGCGGAGCGTGAGCGAAAGAGGCAGGCTTCATCTTCCCTGTCTTTTCCGCCCCTCCGTCGCCCTCGCCGTACTGGACGCAGGAGGGAAGCCTACTCAAGGCACTTCCCTCCTTAACGGATTAACGCCTGGGCGGCGCACTTGAGGGAGTGCGTCGCCCAACATTTCCAAGGCGAGAGCGGTGCGCGATGTGTTCCCGCGCACCGCTCGAAGAAACTGAAGGAGAGCGGAATGGTGTCCAGGGGCCTTCCATCAATAGGCCAGACGTCGCCGGGCGCTGAGGAAGCTGGCACAGCCTTGCCCTTGGCCCCGGCAAACGGGAGAAGGAACACCCCGGGGGTTTTAGTCGGTGCGACTCCGATACACCGGGGGGTGACCCTCATCATCCCCTGACGGCCCATAAAGGGTTCCCCCGAGTTAAAAAAAAAAAGGTAGGGCAATTGCCTGAACTGGGTCGTGACCACAGTAGACAACTGAAAAGAGCATCATAGTGATTCGCTATAAACTATTACTATTCGGGTTCAGCTTGTGTAGGCCCAGTAATTTATGACAGGCCAAAGCGAGTCACTATGACGGTCTTTACACTTGTGTACTATGGTCATGACCCAGTTCGAGCAATCGGCTTACCACCAAAAAATTTTGTTTTTATATTGCATTGAACTTGTTGTACTTTGTTTTACTTTCTTCCTTTTTTATTATATATTTTTTGTATTTTTATTTACTTATTTTTTTGCATATTTGTATTTAATTTCACTTTTACTTTGTGTGACGAAATAAATTTATTTCTGTTCCTTTTTCTTAGTCACATACAGGTGCAGTGCGTCATTATGTCAAGTTGGAATTAAAAAAGAATCAAAACAAGCGAATGTCTTCAACGTGCGTTCAAATAATAAATGAGAATCGATTAAGCTCGTTAAAAGCCCATTCACGTGCACACGTCGTCAATCACAATGATACCTCGTTCAATGCCAATGTCAAATAAATCAAATGCAGCCGTGAACAGGCATCTTTTGCGCGCAAGCACAATCAAAGTCGATATTTTTGTCATCTCAATTTATCTTAGTTATTATTATATTAAGCTGAAACCTTTCGACAATCGGTTAATTATATTATTTACTTTTTTGAACTAATTAATTAATTAAAATGAAAAACTTATTCGTGTGGTAAACGTTGTTAAGCGTCAATCGGGCCGTAATAATTTCTATGACATAATAGAAAAAGACATCTAAATTTCAATTTTATAATAGTGAAGATATGTTATGAAATACACCGAACAATGTCAAGAGCAGACATTGTACCATATCAGTGTATTTCTGGGTCAAGTACATTGGAGGGCACAGTAAATAAGGAACAGTATAAAACTCGTATATGTCATCGCGCGACGCACTCACATAAACATACATAATCCGTGTTTACGCGGAATTAATCACACTGGTAACATATAATCAGACAAAAGTATTGACAAAAAACTGAATATATAATAGGAACTTGAGTATATCCATAGTATTCGCAGAGCCAAGTCCATGTTGACAAAATCGGTGACTTACCAAATGCTTTGACATTGATTAAGTAATTAATATAAATTGTAATATTTTAGAAAAGTCTAAGCTAACTTAAAGCTGTGTCTATAAATTTCAGCTTTGTAATCTAAATTTCTATTAGAAGCCGTGCGGGATTCCTCAGGATTTTTTCCTTCACCGATGAGCATTATTATTTATTACCGATTTATTTTTTATATTTACGTTCGCTCATGCCACACGCGAAGCAATATCTACACGTTGATCTACGCTTTTTGTACAAGGTTATCTTTCCATGTATTCCTTTATTCCATTACTTGTAACAGTAAACGTATGATTAAGAAATTTTTTACCTTATTTTCATGTGGCTTGGCATTAACAGGGATAATGGAATTGATAATACGACAAGTCAGAGAACTTCGTTACTAAAACCGTGCTATTTCCATACTGTTCTTTGTTATTCTGATCTCGAGGGCGCGGTAAAACAATGTACCTACACTCAGCGCTTTGACTAGCTCACACACAAAGAGAGGACCGTTTCTAAAGGCTTGACCACCAATATCTACCAGTATATTCCAGAGTAGTTCCGTATCTATATCAAAGATAACTATATCGTAATATTTTTTTGGTCCTATTTCCTAAAAAGGATAAAATAAAGTTTTATAAGAAAATTTTTACTGATGACCGCTTTACTCAGAAACGCATGGAAGTGTCAAATTGAAATCGATATCTAATACTCTACCGCCCTAGACTAAATAATATTCGATAATCAATAATGCTAGTAGAAATAAGATATGGAATTATAAATAATTAGAAATAAATTAGAAATAAAAATATGGAATTGACATTCGCTTTCGGAGTGTCATCTAATCACGTTGTCAATATCCATAGACAAAGTAACATGCGTTTATTGATACCGCTAGAAGAATAGTGCAGATATATGGAATTGAAATAACGTGTCAAAATGTTATTTTGAAAGTTTATGCCCATACATTTTTTGATATCGTCTGTCGTGAACCATAAGAGAAAAGATATGTTTCTCTAGGCCCCATGGACTGAACATGGAGACTAGGGGAGGGTGGCACTTTAGGAGTAAAGTTTGGCCGGGAGAATGGTGACTCTCCGCGCCAAATGTGTTAGGAGTACGCGGGGGGTGGCGACTATTTAACCGCCCCTTACTAAGTAAATGGCCCTGCAGTAGGCTAGAGGTCGCCGGGTGCCGAGGAAGATGGCCCAGCCTTACCTTTGGCATTCGGCAGGCGGGAATACTCCGGGGGTTTTAGTCGGTGCAAGACCCACACACCGTGGGGTTGCCCTCACCGCCTCCTGAAGGTCCGTTAGAGATTTCCCCTGGGTTACCAGAAAAAGACCCCATGGACAGATAAAGCACAAACATTTTTTTGGGAATCTATAAAACTAACAGGGAACTGGGAAGTATTGATTTCTTCTAAATAATATTACGAGTGTAATTTGCGGTTACTTTATACGATGAGTAACTGTTCGAATGATACTTGCGTGATAAGCTCGTGCTATATTCATGTAATAGGACTGGCTACGTTTATTTTCATGGAAGGTTTCCCTTATCAGATTTAGAAAGTAGTATAATTTTGTATATCTTAAATAATAATAAGCCTTGGGCCTCGGGCCTCGCCCCCATAAGTCTATATTTTTATATTTTAAAATATATATACAGAATTGTTACCAAAACATAAAAATAGATGTTATGAAATATGGAAAGCTTACTTTAATGAAATATCGAGAGAGAAAGGGATCTGGTACAAAACTTTGCAAAGCGAACCTCCTCGAATACCCTGGTTTTCTAGAACAACTTTGTGCAGGAAGTTGGTGTCAGTGGCACACAGACTAAGATCCGGACACATTCCATCTAACAAATTTAAACATCTTATGAAACTCAATAATTCTCCACTGTGTGTAAATTGTGGAATCATAGATGATATCCACCATTTGTTGATGGAATGTGTCCGATCTGAACCTGTGAGAGAGGCGTTTGTGAGTGCCTTTGCTCTGAACAGACTTGACATCGGGATGTTTAACAAAATCTTAACAGAACTATTATCTGATGAGGCGTCTGGCTTTTTCAGATCAATGGCACCATATGTAATATGTTAGGTATTTCTGTATTAGGGTACGATGGGGCTGACATACGTACACACGTAAAAGTCCCTTAAATAAATAGAATAAAATATATATATATATATATATATATATATATATATATATCTATCTTATCTTATTATATGTACTTATTTTAAAATGTATAGATGTTATTAATATGTTGAATAAATAAATAAGTTTTTCAGGGAGAGCAGAGATACATATGCGGTAGTATCTTTTTGAATAATCAATATTTTGTTTGCATATTCTACAGTAAATGTAATGTAGTTAAAATGCATATAGGAACTTAAAAAATTGCCTCATTTTTGCGTGTTTTTTTTTCTTTGATGATGATGATGATGTCCTAGCCGGATTTGGCCAAGGCGACTGTTTCAACACCGATTAAGAAAATCGAGGTCCAGTTTACGAAACAGTCAATAGCGCAGGAGATATTTGAGTGCATAAATGAACGCGCTGCCAGAAAAGCACTCTCTCGTCCGAGCTCCCTCAGGCCCGATGGAATGGAGAACCAGTACGATCGGGAGGGAGCAGGATGCAGGTTTGGTCGAGTTGTCCTTCTCTGAACACCTGGTTGAATTGCGGTGTCAAAGAGATACCTTAGTCACCTTTTACGACACCTCGGCAAGAAGAGGGGGGTGCTATTCTATTCTGCCGGCAGAAATCCACGGCTAAGCATTTTTTTCTGTACTAATTATACAAAAAGGGTAATTGATGCTAGTTTGTTTTTTGAAAGTACTTATAAGATTTGAATAATTATAAGCAGGGATGGGCAAAATGTAATCTGATTAATGATGAACGTTTCCAAAATGTAGTCGTAATTTTAGTATTCTTGCTCTGTAATCATGATTAAATCCATTTAAAACATTAAGAAATGATAAATGTGTATACAATCTATGATTTTGTAGGGTTTAAAACATATATGAACAAAATGCAGTCATATTAATGGTAAAAAACGTAAAATGTAATCGTTAATCATTTTTATTAATCTGATTACATTTTGCCCATCTATGATTATAAGTAACTAGCTGTCCCGGCAGATCTTGTTCTGCCCTATTTCTCTAAAACAAAGTCACATTGTTTTTTTTAATGATAACAGCTATTGGCCTATCGGCTGTTTTTTGAAAATTGTTTGAAGGAACCTGGCCTTAATGCTATATGTATAAAAATTGACAAATATTGACATTAATATTTATACGTCACTCAATAATTGTTTTGCCTTCCCGGAACCCGTCCACTAACATTTAAACTTTATGCTATGGTGTTAAAGTTCAAATTAACTTATAAAAAAATCTTTTAAATGAGAATATAGAAAAGTGTTGTTTTTAGACTTTTTCAGATAATTTTTTAAGATCTTCTCTCTGTTATAACCTTCCCCAGACTTCAACAAACACAACAAAAAAGAAATCAGTCAAATCGGTTCAGCCGTTCTCGAGTTTCGCGGTTATCAAGACACTATAGCTGATCCGGCAAACGTTGTTTTGCTATGTAAGGTTTTGTAATATCTTCTAAGATGTTCATTGAAATTAAGTGATGTCAAAGACAATTTTGTTCATAATTAAATACTCTTAATCAACAACACATTTATTTGGATAAAGATTAATATTATTACGTTGATACAACTCTTAACAAATAATGCATTAATTTCGACCAAATTTGTTTACCATAAAAACGGTTCTAGTGACTTAATCTTAAAAGATAGACATATACTGTCGCGGACATTTTTTTAGATCATTTCAAGAGGAATAATTCTTTCATACATATATTTTTGGTATCTTGAACCGTTTTTGCAGCGCACGCAATGGAAGCCCTCAAGGATGAATAATTTTGCCTGTTTTTTTCACAATTTCCATTATTTCTTCGCTCCTAATAATTGTATCGTGATGTTATATAGCCTACAGCCTTCCTCGATAAATGATCTATTCCACTCAAAAAGAATTTTTCAATTCGAACCAGTAGTTCCTGAGATTAGCGCGTTCAAACAAACAAACAAACAAACTCTTCAGCTTTATAATATTAGTATAGATATGTCGTCACGTTATCATCCCTTTCGATGTAAGCAGTGATACATTATTGGCTGTATCCACTTTGCGCTTACATGACGTGCCCAACGTGACCAGTAGCGCAGTTGGTCGCCGTTCTCAGGGCACTTACACGTGATACTTCTATTAGATCTCTTGTGTGCATTCTCACACTGTTTACCGTACTTTATTTGGAAAACCCTAGAGGTATATGCCGTGATTTTAATAATGATTTTAGTATTATAAAGCCAAGTTGTTCCGAAATTATTATATTTACTTTATACTGGCTCCATTATATCAATAGCACAACTCCCGAACAAATGAAGTCGCAGGCAAATAAAAGAGCTAGAACTAATAAAAAGTTGTCCATTAATTAAATGATTATTTTTTAAAGTACAACATAAACCCCGCTAGGCTAGCTAGTTAATATTATAGTTCATAATAATATTAGCTCTTTAAGAGTAATATAAAATGTAAAATAAATGTAAAATCTCGTAATAAAACAACCTTTTATTTCATTTTAATATATAATCGTTTTGTGGTAGGTAAAATGAAATGAATGAGTGTAGGAAATTTTTTCTCATTATATTTCGTATAACATTATTCAATGCGGATTTACGAATTTTAGAACACACTTATAGACGCGTCGTCATACGTATACACAGACTAAAAAAAAAAATTAACGTTAGCTGTTTGTACAATGTACAATCGAGTATCGCGGACCACGCTCCTGGGTCGTGTTACAATGGAAATTTTGCGGTCATACGTCGCCACTCTGTCTGCGATTTTAATGAATATAGTTCTAGGAAACATTTATATAATTTAATATTAGAAACAACTCGTAAACAGGATAATATGAACTTTCACAATCCTTTGTAAAGACAATTTTCTTATATTACCTAGGTCGTTCTGAATATGATGTAACTCAAATACTGAGCTGGTCAAATAAAAATGTTACGTTGATATTTATAGACAATACTTTGATTTTGCTTAGCATTTACTCAAACAACATTATTTAATTAATATCAAAGTACATAGTAAGTCATCGATTTTCTCAATTTGGCTTTGTGAAGACTCAGTTTGTACTCAAGTTTCTATTATATGTATATTCAGCTTTTGTTAAAGACAAACTTATTTTCTAATCAAAGTTTATAAACCTCAGCCTTAATTTTTTATTATTTTTGTGACTTATCTGGTTTATATTACTTTTAAAATTACTCTTTAAGTTATTGTGATTAAATAAAGATATGCTTTTTCGTTGAATGTCCAAATATTTTTAACCCACAAAACTGAAATTAAGAACGTTTACATCCAACAGTGAATAGTGGGTTTTTTTAATTCTTACGATATAGGAAATAAAGCATAGTCCCATTTCTGCTCCACGTTTGCTTGTTTCTCTTATAATATTATTAGACACTTCGGTATTTATTTATTTATAACAACACATACAAAGTCTACATTAACACATAAAACTATATAAGAACAACATACTCGTATATTATAAATGTGACTATATTTAAAATGTAAAATATTGCATAGGAGAAAAGAAAAATAAAAATACGAGTAACACACTGATAGGAGCAGTAACAAAAAGAAACATACGAATCTAATTTTCCGAATTTATAAAAGAAATAAAAAAAAAAAAACAAAAAACAATCTACTCCACAATCTTCCCACATAACATCCTTTTTTTATTTTATAAATACTTTCGTTAAATATGTCGAGTATGTACCATAAATAGATAATAGTAACGCTTTTTTTTTCACGATTTACAAGCAAACGCTTGACCCCAATCGGCCCTGGCCGTAGGTGAAGATGAGGGCAATAATGGACTGCGTCGACCCAACAAATTCCAATGCTTTCTTTTTCTAAAGGCTCTTAAATCGTAAGAACGTGGAAAATTAGACCAGGAAAGCGTATACCATTACTTCGCTGTTCATATTATGAATAAAGAAGCGATTTTTTTATTTTAGAATATCCACATTATAAGGGTGGATTCAACACGGGATCTAACTGGTTTTATGATGAAACGAGGCTTAAAGTATACTACAAAAACCACAAGTTAGGAATCCTAAATATAAATCAAGCAGATCTTAATATGATTGCAATTAGTACATTTGAATTAGTAACGATGTTTGAGGTGTGATTTATGTCTACATGTGGTGACAATGCACCTGGGGTTGTGTGGAATTAGGCATGATTACGTCTGAGAGCTAAGATTTACGTCATTTGGTCTATCTAGGCTTCATGCTAAATCAAGTTTCTCATTTAACTGGTTTGCTCACGAATTATTGGTAACATTATATTACTAATCCAATTGCGTAGAGATGTTGCCTCATTGAGCGTTTTCTACCGTCTGTATCATGGCGAGTGTTCTGAAGAGCTATTTAACCTTGTTCCACCCTCTCCTTTCCTGAATAGAACCACGCGCGCGGGTTTGCGGTGTCACAGCCATACGGTATCTCACATCCCGGCTAGGACTAATAGGTTCTCTAATTCTTACTACAGCCGAGTCATTGGGCTGTGGTCTTCCAGCGTGAGTGTTCCTTTCGTCCTATGATAGATATCCTTCAAGTGTAGCGTGAAGAGATATTTGTGCAGGCTGGCATGATCGCTGCAACTACTGATAGCTTTTTCTTACCTGTCGATAGTCGTTGTCGTTTTTTTGGACTGCACCACGTTTACCATCAGGTGTGGTACGGTCACTGTGTCGAGTCACAATGAAAAAAAGATGCATCGTACATAATAATATATCATAACGCTATATTCCTTACGGGGTGAACAGAGATATATTCGTGGTTCTATCGAATTTGCATTTATATGTCGTGCCTTTTTTTTACTTGGGGAAAATCCTTATAGAACCTTCCCATCTGCGAAGGGGGAGGCAGCCGGACTTTTACCAGCTAAAAACCCCAATGTGACTACTTCTGCAAAATTGGTGGGGACTGCGGGTCCTGTAATCAATTCGCAGCAGCCCCACTACGCCGCGCCTGACAGGTACAATCACGGGGGGGGGGGGAGACGCAACCTCCCGCAATACCACCTAGTATACTTCGGCAGAGCGCGTCACAACTAGTGATGAAAATGCCACGGGAATTTCCCAAAGTGCCCAAAACTTCCGAGAACATTCCGTAAATTCCCAGGAATATTCCCAAGGAAGTTTTGGGCACTTTGGGAAAATTCCCGGGCATTTTCATCACTAGTCACAACGCACCGCCGACTTCTCGGGATATGTCGTGCCTAACGTATCCTGTAGCGCAGCTGATCACCGTTCTCATTTTTAATAGATGCCATGTGGATTATCTCCTCATGCTTTCCTTTATCGAGCAGGTGGTGCCCAAAACCGTATGCAATCTGGCAAATCTCAGGCGTATATATCGGGATTCAAACCTACAACAATTCACGCGGACGAGCATGGAAACTGGTCCATTATTTACTAAAACACGAGAGTAACCAGCCAGCCAGATACATCGTGCTAATGTTTTACTAATTGTGTTGACCCGGCGTTGCCCGTGTAAAAATAAAATCCCAATTAGAGCGCCTACACCTGCGTCAGATACGAATCCTTGAAAATACATTCCCAAGTTGCTTTACAAATATTTGATCATCCGTTAATCTCCAGTTCAAATCTTATGATGACTCGTATAATCATATTTTCACGGATTTGAATCCTACCAAAATCCATGAAAATACGTACCAGAAGGGTTGTAGAACTTTTGAATTGCTGCTGATACGGATACCACTTTAAAAGACAACAAACCGCAGACTTAAGTATTGTATTTCATTTTCAAATTATTATCTCCACGCGTTGCTGATAAAGGGTTAAAACAGACAGGCGAAGAGATTCGCTTCTACATTCATCATGCGAACAGCGAGCATATTTCCACGATCTTACGTCTTAAGAGCCTTTAAAAGAACACTGAATAGGTATTTTTTTGGGGCTGACGCGCTACATCGTTAGACTGATCTTTGCCTTCCACCGGGTCGGATTGAGGTCATGATTCTTCCTGTATATAATAAAAAAAGACAGACGGAAAGCTAAATGATGTTATAATGGTTTCGTTTTCCTTTTGAGGTACGGAATCCTTAAACAAGTCATGATTCCTATTTCTAATCTATTATATAAAAATAAGTCCGGTTTTCCTTCCTGACGCTATAACTCCAGAACGCACAAACCGATTTCCACGGTTTTGGATTCGTTGGAAAGATCTCGGGCTCCGCGAGGTTTATAGCAAACAAAATTCAGGAAAAAATTCAACAGAAATGCAGGAAAACGGGAAAATCATTTTTCACAAACAGCGCCATCTCTGATATGCATGTACTACAAACCAATATGGTTTTGCATGATGGTGGAGCATATCGCACCAGTATTTTAAGTAGATGGCGTCGATGCGTTATACATTGTTTGACAGCTACTCATTGTACTCTGCTCAGTTAATTTCATGTGACATTTATTATGCGCACGTTCTTTCAAACGCTAACTAAAAACCAAAACGAAGCCATCTGGTGGCGAAACGAATTTCGCCGGGTTTGCTAGTTAATTCTACAATTAACAATATATTATTTGTTTTATAACAAGTTTTTTTTTCATCTTCTATTGAAATTACAAAAAAATATATATATCGGCAGATTAAATATTATAGGGGCTTTTTTTTGAGGAAGGCCTACATCCGTGGCTTTCCTCCCTAAAAACCGGATATGACGCCTTGGCCGGCACACTTGAGGGAGTACGCCGTCCAATGATCCAGGCGAGAGCAGTGTGCGATGTTTTCTCGCGCACTGCTCCAAGATAAAAGTAGGCAAGCGAAGACAGTGTGGCCATTTAAACCACCCCTCCCCTGCTTTTTGCAACAGAGAGAAGATAGGCCTTAAGGCCAAACGTCGCCGGGTGCCGAGGAAGTGGCCAATGCTGTACCCTTGGCCTCGGCAGACGAGTAGGAGGAACATCCCAGGGGTTTTAGTCGGTGCAAGTCCGACACACCGGGGGGCGGCCCTCACCGCCTCCTGAGGTCCGTTAGGGATTTCCCCCGGGTTACAAAAAAAAGGGGACGATGATGTCCTAGCCGGTTTCGGCCACGGCGACTGTTTCAACACCGGTTAAGAAATTCGAGGTCCAGTTTTCGGAAACAGTCAATTGCGCAGGAGATATTTAAGTTTACTGGACGCGCTGCCAGAAAAGCACTCTCTCGTCCGAACTCCCTCAGGCCCGATGGAAAGGAGAACCAGTACGATCGGGAGGGAGCGGGATGCAGGTTTGGTCGAGTTTTCCTTCTGCACCTTCTAAGCACCTGGTTGAATTGCGGTGTTAAAGAGATACCTTAGTCGCCTTTTACGACACATCGGCAAGAAGAGGGGGGTGATATTCTATTCTGCCGGCAGCCACCACGGCTAAGGGGGCTATAATAGAGCTATTACGGTCAATCGAATAAAATATTCTCGTAATAGTGGGAAGCGGATTAGACCTTCCAAAAAATCGACCATTATAAAAGCACTGCGGAAGTTGGAGTAATAAGAAATAATGGCTATTTTGCCATCAAACGCCGATTTCTTACATCTGGTGCCTGATGATTCAATTTCGTGTGGATGATTCTAATTTTGTACTTAACCACGTTTTTGTGAAATAAAGCTGAGATTTATAGACGCTACTTTCACTTTGCTTACACTTTGCTCAGAAAATAAGTTTATTATTACTGTGAGAATCGTGAGGATTTGCACTGCTTGCTAATGGAGTGTTACTGGAATAAAAGTGCGAGAAAGTCGCTGATGAGGCAACGTAGGATCCTTGATGTAGGATACATCCTATCATCATCATGTAGGTAACCTTACATGGTATTCTATATGTTATAACAGAGAATGCCTGAGTAATTTATTGAAAAAAAAAAGGTAAAATAACTTTGCGTGGAATAAAGCCTGGGCGGCGCGAAAAAAATATCGTATCAGAATATACTGCAAATATGCGGGCTAATGACAAAATGCAAAGACAGACCGAAGTATGTCACTATTGTCATAGCGATTCCTGTATCTCTCATCTAATGTTATCGCTATTCGGTTAGACACTGACAGCCCTACAAATCATTTTATTTACTGTTAGATGAGATCCAATGAAATATAAGCGAGTATAGTCGAAAATATTACAAATATATTAATGACTAAATCCAACCCAACAGATAATATTAGGTCCTTACATATGAAATTGGCGTTTTGTATGGGAGGAACAAAAAGTCGAATATTTTTTAATATAATATATTTAATTAATCAAAGTATGAACCATTATTTTCTATGCACTTTTGCCATCTCATAGGTAGTTCATTGATCCCTTTACTAAAAAAACCAGTCGGACGGGAATCAATAAAATCTTTGAAGGCGATTTGGACTGCCCCATCGGAGTTGAATTTTTTCCCTTGCAAGAAGTTATCCAAATTTCGAAAAAAATGGTAATCTGTTGGAGCAAGGTCCGGGGAGTACGGAGGATGTCTTAGACTTTCCAATTGAAGCTCTTCTAATTTAGTAGCCGTCTGTTGCGCAGTGTGTGGTCTAGCGTTGTCGTGAAGCAGCAGTGGCGTGGAGCGATTGACCAGCCTAGGTTGTTTAGCCGCTAGCTTTTCCATCATGGTTTGCAATTGCTGACAATAGACATCAGCCGTAATAGTCTGGCCAGATTTGAGAAAACTGTAATGAACAATACCGGCACTAGTCCACCAAACGCTTACAAGTAACTTTTTTGGGGTTAATTTTTGCTTAGGGCAGGATTTGGCTGGCTGGCCAGGATCCAACCATTGCGCTGAGCGCTTCCGATTATCGTAAAGAACCCATTTTTCATCACAGGTAATGATTCGGTTTAAAATACCTTCATTATTGTGCCGGTTTAGTAATGTAACGCAGCAGTCGACGCGCGTTTGCCGGTTTGCTTCAGTCAATTCGTGAGGTACCCACCTTTCAAGCTTTTTAATCTTCCCAATTTGCTTCAAGTGAATTAAAACAGTTTTATCACTAACATCGCAGCCTGCAGCTAACTCGGACGTGGTTTGCGATGGATTCGCTTCCACAATAGCCTTCAACTCTTCATTATCAACTTGAGTCTCAGGCCGTCCACGGGGCTTGTTCTGCAGGTCGAAATTTCCAGAACGAAAACGTTGGAACCAAAAACGAACTGTGTTTTCTTTTGCAACACGACCGCCATACACATCATTCACCCTTCGAGTTGTTTCCGCAGCACTAGTGCCACGGCGGAACTCGTACTCGTAAATAATGTGATATTTTAAGTTTTCCATTTTGTAAAATGAGTGACGCAAACAGAAAAAAACAGAAGAAAATAACAAATGAATGACGATCATCGAAGCACAAATACATGAGTCTATAGCTGTACAAATTTGAATTTGGAATTCCTTACCAAAGAGGAGAAATTTGTGATTAAAGTGGCCAGTACCAAAAACGCCAATTTCATATGTAAGGACCTAATATTATAAAAAAACATCTCGATACAAAACCACGACTCATTAATAACAACATTGACTTATTCCTGCATAATCCCAAATTTGACAACCCTGAGCCGGTACGCACCAGTTCGATCCGGTAATTTTCGGATTCATCCAGCGTCATTAATCATAGCGGCCAGGCGCAATCTAGCTTATTATTAAAGATTTAGTATTTAATATCAAAAAGAGAAATCAAATAGAGCTATTTTTCAACATAACCTATTTAATATTTAAAGTACATTGCATGAGTTAACCTAAAAATAATATTGTTCAGATCCAAGAGCGAGTTTTTACGACAATTATTAAACAAACTAGCTTATGTTTAAAGCAGATTGTATGAATTTTTCGATCAACACCTGTATCGGAATTTTTGGAAAAAAGGTCCAACTTATTATAACACTAAAAAGCGTGAACTAATTTGAGAAGTTAATCTTGTATAAACTGGCATTCGATTTACTAAACTGAAAATTTTTGGAATAGGTATGATAAACCTGGATTTATTCATATGTCGGAGGTGTCAGATTTTTTTTTTGTAACCAGGGAATATATCATGCATAGGACCATTAGGTTAATCTATTTGCTTTACCCGGGCCTGGGAATCCGAATTCGTTCAGAAGCTTGGGGAACGAACAGCCTTGTCAAGGCTTCCTCGCTGGGAGGGGGTGGGTATAAAGGACCCATCCCTGCAAAACCCTTTCAGGCGGCGCGCCGGACACTGAGCGCCGCCTCCCTCTTATCCGGGCAGCAGTCTCTTGCTACTTACCAATCCTTGTATATATCAATTTATTCGAAAATACTCTCAGTTTACGCGCACTTTGGATCCTGTCGAAGCTGTGTGGCAACGGCTGGTAGGTCGCTATGTACTACTTTGTTTGCATTTATATCGAAAGCCGTTCGATTTACGTGTAAAACTCGCTCAGAAATGTATTAAGGAAATACTGATAATCAATCCCACTTTTAGTTGGCTCACTTTGATAATCTCTTTTACACTTGTTACTCGCATGGGAACTAGTAAACGACTGACTGTCCAACTTCACGCAAGCTCAAAACAAGACAAAGAAATAGTGTTGCCGTATTAATAGTTAACTATGGTGTCAAAACAATGATTAGTGTTCCCATACTAATAATTAGCATAACATACGTGACTGCGTAGCGCTGTCAGCTGGCGTGTCGAACTAGCAATCGTTACAGATATCAGCGCGGCGCAGTTACGTACATCGGACGGCTTTCCATAGCAATGAATACATATAAAGTAAGATAGTAAGTAACAACCATAGACGGCCAAAATGTAATCAAATTAATAAAAATGATTACGATTACATTTTAGGTTTTTTACCATTATTATGACTGCATTTTGTTCACCTATGTTTTAAACACTACAGAATCCCAGATTGCATACACATTTATGATTTATTAATGTTTGAAATGGATTTAATCATGATTACAGAGCAATATTACGACTACATTTTGTAATCGTTAATCATTAATCAGATTACATTTTGCCCATATCTGGTAGCAACCCGGCAACCGCTGCTGGGAGCCAGACTGCCAAAATCCTAAGTGTGCCTTAAATCTGGAATTATCAGGGAGCCTAATGTACGACGTACCTTATTCATTGAAATCCAAAACATATTACGTGTGTGTTTATTTAGTAATCTAATATTGTAGTTAGCATCTAGACTCTAATCAGATATAACTACTATTGTATTTGCAATAATGGCAAATGTGTTTATTGACAATTTGACGCAGTTTGTTATTCATATCGTATTTGTATTAACAAACAATTTGTACAGAAGTTATTTCAGAATTGTTTATTTTTATATATTTAGAAGAATATTATATAAGGAAATTTAAGAAGTCATTTTATTTTATTTTATTACAAAATTGGGTACCCAACATGGGTGACTTTGAGTAAATAAACTATAATAAGTAACCATGGTACATAAAATAGAACATATACTTGCCCCCACAATTATTAATTAATTATGGGGCACCACAACATGCACAATAATTAATATATAATGCTTTTTTTTCTATTTATTTAAGGGAGTTTTGTGCCTCGGCACATGGCAGCCCCATCGTATCCTAAACATGCACTACTAGCATTTATTTCTGATGGGGAGCCATCAGCCTGAACAACTCCTTTGCTTCGGCTGAGTAAGGTCTTGCTAAAATTCCGCAGAACATGCCTACACCAAATTTGTTCAGGCTAAAGGCTCCCATCAGAGAATCTCTTGCAGACTGAGATCGGACACACTCCATCAGCAAATGTTGTACGTCATCTACTTTCTTACACGTGCAGCAATTCGGGGACTCCACAAGCTTCATCAGATGTTTAAATTTGCCTGATGGAATGTGACCTGACCTCAGCCTGTGTATATAACGCTAGATTACACTAAAGTGAAGAATATCGTAAAATAAAAAAAGCAAAAGGAATATACATACCTACATTGACACAATACAAAAAGATAAACATAACTTATAACTATAAATGATATTCTGTAAATTATTTCCAAGAAAACACACAAAAAAAGAATAGTCTCTTTCCACATACTGTTCTGAATTTAAAGAGAGAAACACTCAGGTCCACGCAGTCAGTCAGGTGATGATCGCTCTTCTAGTTGCAGCCGATGATGATGATACTTCTTGCATTGCAGTTGTTTACAGGAGACAGTAAGCGCTTACTATCAGATTAGCTGTGCGGCTGTTAATCTTAATTTACTTAAAAATGACGAAAATTATAACAGAAACAAGATTTACTACTTCATTTGTCGTAATATACTCCTATGAATATAAAAATTCTGTCTTTAGACGTGTTGAATTCAGTTTTTCTCAGAAACTTCCGCCATAATATTGTAGTAATAAACCGGACAATAACTATTTTCGTGGAAACATTAATTTTATTCAAAATGATTTTTCGATGACGAAGAGAATCATGATTATAGTTTACGAAATTAAAATTGCCATTACGTTTTGTAATAACAAATAATCATTAATCTGATTGCATTTTCGCCATTTATTAATTTATGGTTCAAATTATAATTCCATATTATATTGCCATTCTGTTTTTTTAAAAGATAACGGCACGGTGTATTTTTAAATAAATACTTTTTAATATGCAGCTTTTATTGAATTAATGAAGATATTTGATTCTATATGTTCAGTTCAAATACCATACTTATTTCTTACTAATAGTTTGTAGGTAAATCACTTGTTGTATGAAAGGCACTGACGAATTGAGTGATAGCGTCTTTAAAAGTTTTTATTACCATGGAATACTACCAATTTTAAGTAAATACGGATAAGATATTTAACCGAGGAAAATTTTGTTATGACGAAATGTTTTTTAAGTTTAATTAAAAACTACAGTAATCAAAAGTTCAAAGGGTAAGATTTCACAGTAATTTTTAATAAACATGTTGATTTGATAATAACATATTATATATTGTACAATGATGAAACCTTTTGAGTATAAATATTAAAACAAAATTGCTTGGTTTACACAGATAAATTTCAAAATAGTTATGATTACGATACGATAACATAACAATAGTTCTCGTGGCACAATGTTAGTTACCTTACTCCTCCAAAACGGTTTTACCGATTTTTACCAAATTTTATATGCATATTCAGTAGGTCTGATAATCGGCTACTATTTTTCATAACCCTAAATAAGAAGGGTTGTTCATACTTAATTTTTTTTTTAATAATTGACAAACATTTTTGTTTTTATTTTTCTATAATGTGGCATTAAAACACAATTGTGGCATACAACCCTAAATTTTTACCCTTTTTATCACCAACCCCTATTTTTTAATAGCCATTTTAGTAATTTAATCATTTTTCATCCCGCTCGATAACTGATCAATTATCACCTAGAAATAACTTATATGGCAAAACAACGTTTGCCGGGTCAGCTATATTAATATATAACCAAAATCTTTCGCTTTGCACCAGAACGACTATAATTACACTGTATATTTATTCTTCATAAAATCATTTCAAATTAAAATAACAATGACGCACGTATTTAATCAAAACATGAGGAAAATACAATCACCAGTTGACAATAAATTTCATTGATCGTGTGAGTACAGCTAATATTTCAATTGCAAGTGACGTCCGCATGAACTCATTTTAAATTGCAATCTACAAGTCTATATGTTTTGTAACTTATTTCCATGATATTACTCTGATCATTTTTATAATACGTATAGAAAGATTACGAAAAAATGTAATTCTAATAGAAGGACCAGCATACCCGGGCTTCCTACGCCTAGGTACGAAAATTCATCATGCTTTATGGAAATTGGTATTATGACCGGTGGTCGTGGGTGTGGTGGTAGAAAGACACGGATTTTGGCGTTTTACTGTTTATTTGCACTTTAAGGCACACTGAACTGCGACGCACACGCACGTACTCCAGCCTTGGGTCTCGGTAGTCGACTGCATTAGCAAGCATCCCGTGCGTGCGTGCATCCTCTTACGCCCCGCGTCCCGTAACACCCTAACGACCTTTAGGGCGTTTAACACATGCACGTATCGGGCGGCGTCTACATGTATAGTATTAAGCTTTTTGGTCAGAAATAAAATACATGCGTAAACTATAACTTTCTACACTTTCACAGTCTTTTATTTATCTAGACAATTATACATATTGAGTACCTATACCCATTATCTATTCCAGATCGTACCAGAACCATAAAAACATTATTTCCCATATTTATTGAACCTTCTGACACTTGAAAGACGCTTCCGGGGTTTCTCACCACTAGTCCATACACTCTGTGTTGCCAACACGTGTTTCGATGTTTTGGGAAATATCTCAATAAGGATTTAAAATTAGATATCTATACCGACGCTGGGCCATCGTTGTGTGTTATTATAAATAGATGTTGAATAAAAAATCACAATATAAAATTTGTATAAAAATAGGTTTTTTTTTTTAAACGGACATTTGCAAATTACATTTCGGCAATCGGCAATAGGAGATCTTATCACCAAGAATGATTTCTTCTAATCTTCTATTAAAGGGATATCTACTAAAAATATAGTTAAAATGATGTAGCAGTATAGTGCAAAACGTATTTTGTATGCGAAGTGTATTTATTATATATGTAACATATTTTATAACAAACGCTGTCCCATTTAGTTAACAAGTATCCCAGCTGAATGTATTACTAACCGTAATGAATATGCAAGATAGCAAGCTCAGACGTGTTGGGACTTGTCTGCACTCGGGTGCGCAATATATTATATTAATCTGTTAGAATGGGCAGTGTTGCCAACTATAAACAAAAAAAAAATAATAATGGAAAATCAGCCTAAAAGCTCTTAAAAATATGTTATATGCACGGTAACCTATTTCTTTTATTTTCAAGTCGTGAATTGAAGCAAATTCTTATTAAATTACTGTTACATTTAAAATTACTTAAATGGAAAGGTTTTTAGGTTAATTTACACTACAAATTATATAAGGCTTATTATCTTTAATTTTTTTTTTGTAACAAAAAACATACCTATAAGAAATGGTGTGTTTATTCTCTTTTTAAATTAACAAATTTAAAATCCCAAAATATACTAAAATTTTTACCCTGAAAATTCCTCTAAATTCAATAAAAACTTCCAAGTTTATTGGTAAAATTCCATATAAGGCATCACTATAAACGAGGTGATGCCACAATATTGTAGAGATTTAAAGTTAGCGGTTAAAAACATTTGCAAGTTTTTACGTTGATTAAAACAGTATTGTTAGAAGAGATAAAATATCTAAAAGCACAACTGCATAAGCTGGAAATAAGAAAAACATACTGAACACAATAACAATAAAATTTACAGTTTCTGATGAGCAATTTCTATAAAAATTATAAGAGTATTTATAAATAAAATATTTACGCAAGGTTTTGATTTTATAGGTACAATTTACATCAAACGGTCTGAAAATTGTTATTATACTAGAAAAAAAATATAGGATATAACAAGAAGCATGAGTATTTTTGATATTTCAGTTCCATTACTATAGTGAGCAGTTTCAGACACAACTCTTAAATTTTAAAACACTAATGTATCGAAAATTTGTATGCAAATAACTAATGAATCAGTCTTTAAGTGTTTTAAATATAATGGAGCGCTTTTGAAACTGGACCTAATTAATTATAATATAATATATCGTCACGCTATATCTCCTACAGGCTGGGCAGAGATACATTAGTGGCTGTATGCACTTACACTCAATTATTACTACGACATTTAATATTTTTTTTATATTTCTAGTCTCACTTTTAAGTTCGTTTGACAAAATTACAATAGATTAAAATAGTAGTTACGCTTTGAATAGTGACTGTTTAGTTAAATTACTGATCAAGTTGGTCACTGTTATACATAGTGGTTGTAACTACTGTATCCCTGCCCACCACAAAGTCATTTGATATATAGCGTCATGATATGTTTTATTTAGATTTATCTACTTCATTGAGATTTATGCTTCTACAACATATAAATATCCCTAAGGGCACAAAAGGTTTAACGTTCAATTTTATTGCTCTCTTGGGAGATATTGGAGAAGATTAACTACTGAACTATTTTATTTACTTATTATCAGACAAGCAGTTGAAACAACTGATATGTGCCTCTATAAAGCTATTCCACTTTTCTTTAATTATTTCTTTCTGTGATCGCAATAGTATTTGTCCGGGAATTCATCAAATTATATTTATTGCAGTATTTATTTTACTTTTTAACTGTAGTGGGCTGGTGGATAAGAGACTGGTATCGCGTATGAGATTGAGTAAATGGATCACGCTACTTTGAATTTCCTTACACTTTGCCCAGAAAATAGATTCTTCTTTAACGACAAACAGAATATATAAAAGAAGCTTGAAGATTGCTTAAGTATTCGCAGAGCCATTTATATTTTTTCAGTAAAGGCAAAGGCAATGTCAACATAGCATCTATAAATCTCAGCTTTAATTGATTGCTAAGCGAGCTACGTTATCCACGTTTTTGAATGTTCAGTTGTTCTCGAAAGTTCGCGTGATCGAGAGAAGCCCACGCAACTGTCGTCTGCGTTCCGGTATTAGCGCGCCAGTCCAGAGGGCAGGCAAGTCGCTGAAACCGTACACACACGCTCCAAATCATAAATATTCGAAGTCATCCTTTCACAGAGAACCTATAAAAATGAAAATTGTAAAAATAGTAATAAATATGCATATTATGAACGCCATAAACGAGAAGTTTAAAGTTTTCATCAACTTTTATTTTTATACGTATATATTTATTCAACGTCCTTTTTATTTGAAACTGGACAGTAAAACGTTTTACGGTTCAAGTATTAAAATATAGCTGTAACTTTGAGTAAAATGTAGGTTTATAATGCTTTTTATAACTTCACTAAAGAACATAATATATAAATAATTACTTTCTCAAATTAATTCACTATACAAATTAAAATATGTCTTTCTAATTTATAATTTGATTGCTGCGACGTACCAGCTATAAACCCAAATTCTACACATTGCTGGAGATTGTGAAATCCCAAAATTAGTTCTATGACCGGTGGTCGTGGGTGAGTCGGTAGAAAGAGACGGATTTTGACGTTTTAGTGTTTATTGCATTTTATGACAAACAGAACTACGACGCACACGCACGTACTCTTGCTTTGGGTCCCAGTGGACGACTGCTTTAGCAAGAGCATCATCTGCGCGCGCGCATCTCTTACCCCGTGCGTCCCGTAACACTCTAACCACGCTTAGCGCGTTTAACACAAGCACGTATCGGGCGGCGTCTACATGCTATAGCTCTCTACCGCGATAATAAAGGATATCCTGTCCTAAAAAGTAAATAAAGCCGAGTGCTCATTAGCAAGCTATAACTGTAATAGAATAAATACAATAACGAGCTCCACTGTGTACGAAAGAGATAATCTACGCTATCGCTAAACGTGCAACGAAATTTCTCATCTCTCAAAATAGTAAATACATGTGATACATACTCAGTTTACTCATTATAATTTGAAATGAAATGTGTTTTTATAGAAATGGGCTCATTTCTAAACTATTATGAACAAAAATTATATGAAAACAAGCTATTATTGTACGGCAAGCACAATTTACTGAGTACAAATAAGTACACAAAGAAACGAATATTCCGTAAGAACAAAGTATAAATTATAAGTTTATAAGAATCAATTTTTTTTTAACCCGGGTTAAACCCGTTATGGGCCGTTAGGGGATGATGAGGGTCACCCCCCGGTGTGTCGGAGTCGCACCGACTAAAACCCCCGGGGTGTTCCTTCTCCCGTTTGCCGGGGCCAAGGGCAAGGCTGTGCCAGCTTCCTCAGCGCCCGGCGACGTCTGGCCTATTGATGTAAGGCCCCTGGACACCATTCCGCTCTCCTTCATTTTCTTTGAGCGGTGCGCGGGAACACATCGCGCACCGCTCTCGCCTTGGAGATGTTGGGCGACGCACTCCCTCAAGTGCGCCGCCCAGGCGTCAATCCGTTAAGGAGGGAAGTGCCTTGAGTAGGCTTCCCTCCTGTAAGAAGCAATCACGTATATCAATAAAACCAATGAAATTGATAGAATTAATTCCTTTTTTATCATTCCCATTTTTATATATTATTTTTAATGTCAATCGGTGGGTTAAAAACGATTTTTGGTAACAGTAACGTGCAACGGTCACTAGTTAGTTTCCAGCTTTTTTTTTACACTGGCTCAACATAGTGACTACAGAGTAGCTTATGGTAAGTGCAGTGTAGTCCAAAAACTAAAGCAACCATCAAAGAATGAAAATCTATTAATAGTCCCAGTCGTCATGTGGGCCCACATATACTACGACTGAAGATCTCTAGGTATATCAGTTACTGGATATACATACACAAGCTAATCTCGAAACGCGACAGGGCGAAGCGAGTCACTATGATGGTCTTTACACTTGTGTACTGTGCTCATTACCCAGTTCGGGCAATCGCCCTACCACCAAAAACAGCTTTTTTTTTTATTCTTTATTACGGGCTTTTAACTTACATCATATCAGCCCCATCGTAGCATAACATATAGAAATAAAACCTTTCATACCTCACCTTTCATACAGTTTCCATAGCATTTCGGCAGTTGCTTTAGTAGGCACCGCCAAAATGCTATGGAACATACCAACATCCAATCTATTTAATTTCAATTCACATATAACATCCTTTCTTACATTAGCGTTCTGGACACACTCAATCAGGACATGCTGAATATCGTCTATAATTCCGCACTCAGGACACATTGGAGACGGTATCTTTTTCATGAGATGAGCAAATTTTCCAGATGGAATATGTCCAGAACGCAATCTGTGTAATAAAATAACCTGAGATCTCTTCAGCGTCACATCGCAGAACCAGAGGCTCCGAGGAGGCTGACTTTGTATAATCTTGTACCAAATACCTTTTTCTTTTGATGTTTTATCAAAGTATTCTTTCCACATGTTATAAATAGACTTTTTAATTGAACCTAATATTTCTGAATAATGATTGTAAATATATACTTATGCCCTCTAATGCTGCTAGCTTTGCTAAACGGTCAGCCTCCTCGTTTCCCCTGAGTCCTACATGTGAGGGAATCCACTGCAACTTACAATGTTGATTGCTCTGTTGTAATATATAAATATATCTAAGGACCTGGTAAGCTACCGGAACACCTCTGCTACCAGAGGCGCACCGAGCTAAATGCTGAAGAGAGCTCATGCTATCAGTTAAAATAACAATCTTATCATAACCTAAATTAATAAAAAAAAAAACAGCTTAAAACAGCATATGAAGGTTCACGAACGAAACTGAATGTAAAATAGTTGAATTGTTAGGAAATGCATAAACATGGCACGCGCTAATAGAGTGCAATATAAACACAAACATTAAACGTCATAAAGCGTGTTTCGTATTAATTATCAGTCTCTAGATTGACCGCACGTGTCTCCAAGCATATAAATATCTTACCACTGTATTCAGCAGCATTCATAATCGAGCACTCAGCCCGTCAACTCGTATAGCCTTGGTCAAAATGGACAAAAGATTGCTCATCGGAAGTGCTACGCGGTATATCGCCGGCAGACACGCAGTACAGACGGTTTACTGGCGGAAGACGTCTGGAAACCGCAAAGGGCTGGTCAAAACTACCCGGACAACATTCTTCGGGAAAAATGAGGGTCCGGACAAAGTGGACGCTGCGGAGATGTTCGCCAGAGTTCGCGAACGCTATGCATAGTGTGCTATTTATATGTTTCTCTTCGAGGCTGTGATTTTAGGTTTAGTTTTCTAAGTATTTCAGTGAATTTAAAATCGTGATTTTTATAATTTAATATAAGTTATACTCGTATTGTTTTAATGTAGTAAATAAATTTTTGCATGTATGATATTACTTTGGTCGTGTTATATTTAATGTTATATAATTCTCAATCCTATTATTTGCTTGACTAATAAAGGCTATAGTTACCTAGAAAACAAAAACTGGACAAATGTGAATAGGAGTCGCGAACCAAGGGTTCCGTACAAACTTAGAATGTATGAAAAGTTATCTATCATTAAATTTGACTAATTTCCATTTCTCGGATGTTTTCATGCCCTACAAAATAATAACCTCATATGAAACTAAGTTTGTTTCTGTAAAAAAATGTTTGATCAATTGTGTTGGTTTAAGAATTTATTGAGTTATATTTTTATACCAAATATATAAATATTTTTTACTGTCCTGTATTTTTTTTTCTTATTTGACTCAGATTATTATAAATATATTGTATATACGAGTATAACATAATTTTTAAATATATCCAATTTGCTCGGTATTTTTCAAATATTAGTTTGATTATTTTTTACGAAGTCTTTCAATTTCAATATAGTCGTCAATATTTTATTTCAATATATTTATTTTTAAAGACATTGTCTAAAAGTTCGCGTATATCAAGCTAAAATAGGAATTTTGTCGTCGTCGTATCAACCAATAAATAAATTTTAAAAATATAAAACAAATTTAGCTCACATTCGGTGAAGAGTAAAGTTCTACGTTTGTATTATACTATAAGCTGACAACACATCTAAAGGAAAGTAGCTTCGGTCGACTATTACCGTGTATGACTATATTTTATAATAATAAAAATAATTGTTTGGAGGTTCCTCACTCTGAGCTTCTTATTACCGGTGGCTTGGACCTTAGGCCTCGCTCCAGTAGGTCTACATGATTTTATATTTTAAAATTTATATATTATCTTTTATATGTATATATTTTAAAATTTAAAAATATTGTAATTATAATGAATAAAGAGAATAAAAATAATAATAACTGTCGATTTAAAAAAAAAAGAATTAGGCCTGTACATGTTCGAGTAGACAAGTATTGCTCAAAGCAAATTCCCTGACGGAAATCTTCCACAAGTACCAAGTATAAGACTCAGTCAAAAATAAAGGCATAAGTGAAGATAAGAAGCTTCGGGAGAATCATTCCATAGACGCGCAGGCCAACGACCCTGTTTGATGCAATCGCGCGACGAATGACCTAAAAACTGCTTGACGCAGTGTACAATAACTATTATTAACAAAAGATAAGTATATATTTTTTGAACAGTGTTTCATATTAGTTTGGTAAAATTACACTTTACGTTGGTTTAAGTAATGTCTAGTTTAATAACGATTGTAACCGCAAAGAAATTAGAGTTAATTGACAACGCTAAAGCAGGAAACACAGCGAGCGTTACGGTATCGTTGAGGGGTGAAAGCAGAGCAAGATTTTTTAAAATTAAGAGCAAAATCACTTTATCCAATAACGGATTTAAACGATCAAAACGTGATGTAATTGACCAGTTGCCAACTTTGTTTCGCAAATCAGTTGTCCCAGAGACTGGTATGTTTTATAAGTGGTGAGGGTGTTCGTAAATGATAAATATTCCACTAATATACATGACATTGATTTTAATAATTATTCTCAAAATAGTATACTTTAATATAACTTTCGATCAATTGGATTAATGAGAGGATGGTACATGTGCAAGCGCGTTGTCGGTGCCATTATGCTGAACCTCGCAACCTGGCTGAAGAGAGTGAGAAGTGAGTAGAGACCACGTTACCTTTGCCTGACACAATTACTCACGGTTTGGACGAAAAGTACGTTGAGTAATGTTTGAAATCGGTGTTTTTCTGAAGGGGTGTGAGGTTTGGTTAGATTAGGACGCACGTCGCTTTCCAACATACGCTCGCACATTGCCCGGCGTGGGGCAATGAGCGGCGGAACCTGGTCTGAAGGATCGGACACGACCTCTCCCTGCCAGCAATAGTGTCGGCAATGCTGGCAGGGTATGACAACTGGAGGGCCATGGTCTCCTTCTGTGAAGATGTCATATCCCAGAAGGAGGCCGCAGAGCGAGAACGGCAGAAGGCCGCTCGAAGGAGACACCAGGGTGCCGGCAACCGCCCTGGCACATCAGTCCTAGCCGACCGGTCGATCCATGACCAGTTGGCTGATATCTTTGGGGTCGTGGCGTCTCAGGGTGGTGACCCTGAGCAACTGGTTTAGCGGCCCTCGAGAAGTTGGCAGGGCATTGTGGCATGCTCTGCCTAAATACAACGAACCGTATCGGGGAGGGTATCATCTTCCCCCGAGTTTGTGCCCATCGGGCGCGTCGCGACGGGGCTGTGGCGAATTGATTACAGGACCCACAGTCCCGCCAATGCGCAGAAGTAGTCACCTTGGGGTTTTTAGTCGGTATAAGTCCGACTCACCTCGGTCGCGCAACCCCCCTGTGCGGCTGAGACAGTCCTATGAAGATTTTCCCCAAGTAAAAAAAAAAAGGGCGCACGTCGTCTGGGATCCTAGTTTTGATCTCAATCAGAGACTGCTGAATACCAAAAATTCTAACGACGGGCTCAAAAGGACTTATATTGAGAGCTGTTAAGCTTAACAGGAAAAAATAAAATAAAACGAAAGTCAATTACCGCCGCGCTGTATGTTTCCCGCTTTAAGGCGCTGTGATTGTGTTCCGGGTATCTTACAACTTAGTAATCAGTGTTTATAAAATGGGTAGACGTGTACGCAGAAAGTATCCTTCACCTAATCCCCCATTACGACTGATCTAGTTGATAAAGGTTATCATATGTCTGGAGAATAACTTTAGTTTACAGTGATGTGTATGAATCTACATGGAAATATATGTCTTTATTATGCACAGGTGCAATAGTTACATATAAAATAAAAAAAAAATTGATAAAGATATAAAATATTGTTGGTAAGGATAGCTCACTATTGTTTTAATAATTTTTTGGCTGTTATGGATGCGTGTCTGTAATATTTCGTGCTTTTCACAGGGAGGGTATACAATTCAAAGAATTGTGTATCTAAGGAAAACTCTTTTAAAAAGAGCGACTACCAAAGTATCTTACCGTCTCTTCTTGGTAAACTCTGCTTTCTAATCCAATGGTAGATTTATGTTAATGACGATTATAGTGCCTGTATATTTAGGAAGATAATGTAATTTTCTGTTTGATTTTTTAATTTGGTCTTTTTAGCGTTCAAAAACTTTTAAATAATTAAACTCACTCCACTTTTTAATGTATTGATATGAACTAGAAAATATTTGATATAATGTAATCAACAAAAAAAGTTATACCATGTACTGATTTTGTGATAATCTAAAAGAACATTTTTGATAAAATAAGAGTCAACTTCTATAGTTGCCATTTCGCTGGATTAAAATATATTACAACAGCTTGGTGTACCATAGTTGTAAACGATCATATAAACTGGCAGAATTCCTAGATATTGTTGTAGTTTAGAGATAATATTGCTTTGAATGGCCACAAGCCATTTGCTCCTTGATATTACAGCTTAATAGCTTTCTCTCTACTGTAGTTTAGAAATCTAGGCCTGGATATGATTTAATATTATAGTTATGCCTCTTAGACTTGGCTCGCCAAGCAATTGGGGCTTTATCGGCTTACGGTTGACCGCTTGTTCATAGTTATTTTAATTACCCATGACCAGAAGGTCTAAAGGCCTAGACTGGTCGAACACGGTCGAGAGTTACCTACACGACCAAATAAAAAGAGTTCTTATGGAGGCTAAGGTCAAGAATACGCGGGAACAGCTAGAGTGTATGAAGGATAATGAATGTTAAGATTTTCTGCTCAAGTTCAGCCCTAAGTTTTGAAATTTTTCGGGACTGGGTAAAAAGTACTGTCTGGCGTCGCCGAAGCTCTGAATCAAAAACCCTTTTACTTTTGTTTCTAAATTATACGAATTAATGTAGTAAAAAATGTTTACGAAACAATTTTTAAAGAGTTTTGCTCAAGAATTTTGTATAAATGTAAATACAATTTATCGCATAAGAAACGAAATATTCACGAAAAATTATGTTTGATCTTGCATGACTTAAGACGTGGTAATATTTTATGATACTTTTCAGTTAGCTTTTAAAACGTCAAACCAAAGGCTTGTTATAATTTAGACATTTTTATGAAGTTGTTGGTCCACTTTTTTAGAGATATCATTCCGTCGGTAAGCTAGGTGATGTCCTCGTCTGCCGCAGTTGGAATTTAGCGCCTGAGCCGTGTGCCCCAGTTAGCCCCCCTAGATCCTAGCCGGAGGATGTTATGATATAAACTTATTTATATATTTTTAAAAACTTCTAATAGTCCTCTAATAGTCCAATATGTTCCTGTTATAATTTAATTAGATTAGCTCTAGACAAATTAGATCACCATCAACGTTGCTTAACATAGGCATTGAATCATCCATAGTATTATAAATATATGTTTATTATAAGTACATGTTTTACACTTATAAAATTCAAATCAAAAAGAATTCTAATCGCTTCAAGATAAAAAAAAATGGGTTATGAAATAATCCGTAACATTGACACAGAAAGACGCAAATTATAATGTGTTTGTTTAATAAATAAACTGTTAAATTGATAATAGTTGCTAACCTAATTACTAACTAATATAAACTGTGAAATAGGATCATGTTATTTAGACATGAAGCGATTCGCCTCCTCCTTTTTGCTACGAACCGCCTAGGAGTAGAATTCACTTCCTGCGTCTGTGTTTCCAACGTCTTATGACATGGGAATTTTCAAACGCCGAGTGAATCGGTATTTGCTAGGCGAGCGCGCTCCATCGTCGGCCTCATCATCACTTTCCATCAGGTGAGATTGAGGTCAAGCGCAAGCCTATCAGTCATAAAAAAAATTAATAGGGAGGTAAATGGGAATTTGTTTTTGTCATCACAAACTTTTTAGATACAATTAAAGTGTGCTGTATGTATTTTATTCCGCGTCGTGTCACATTTTAATAACAATATATCATTACGCTATGCTTTCAGAGTGATCAGTTAAAGTTAGTTAGTGGCCGTATCCATTTTGCGCGTATATATGTCAACAGTACCGCAGCTGATCGCAGTTCTCAGGGCAATTTCAGGGTAGTTTTTTTGGGAGTCGAAGCTGCTCGCATCCGTAGGCTTTACCCTAGTTTCCCTACACGTGACTCCTGGGTGGTGCTAAACGAGCAGCAGCATGGTGGTAGGGCGTCGGGGCCCGTCTGGATCGCGACCACAGTACATGGGTGTAAAGCCCGTCATAGTTACCAGTTTCGGCGTGTCGCGTTTCGGGGCCAGCTTGTGTATATCCTGTAGCTCATATACCTAGAGACCTTCAGTCGTGGTATATGTGGGCCGACATGACGATGTAGACTATCAATGGATTTTCATCGGTACCTAAATTCGTATTTAATCTGGAAAAATCTATAGATACGTGCCGGGATTAGAATCTATTACCATTCACGTGGACCCTTATCCACTAGGCTACTACAGATACAATATCTTACTAACTTGAACTTTTATATGCTGTTCTTATATTTTTATACAATATCTAGTCTTATATTTGAAGTAAAGATTCGTGCTGTCTAAATTCGTAATACGTGTCAGGCTTTAAATGATTTAAAAAGTATATTATAGCATATTTTATTTCAGAAGTGTATTCAAAGCTTTCTGTTTATTAAGACAGCATAATATACCTACAAAGAAATTATATATCTATGTATTAAAAATGTCGACATAAGAAACGACAAAAGGAAACGATAAATACTGACTAAATAATGTTTACATGACGGGGATTTGTTTTTTCCGCTTTCCTAATGCTTCATTATTCTTAGCGCCATAATAAGATGTAGGAAAAACTGAAAAGGAAAATTTTCACTTAAAAAATCGTATTTGTATACAAGGTGTTTTTTTTTAAAGAAGGATATATATGTATATATTCAGTGAGAATATTTAGCATTCGATTGTAATTTCTAAAAATATTGATATCTTAACATGTCCCTTTAAACAAAGTAAATTATAGTCAACATACTTAAAAACAATTAGAAAGAAAGAAAAGAAAGAAAGAAACGTTTTATTAGCAGCACCCAGACAGAAGTGACAATATGATACAATAGATTACATGAAAATAAACATAAAAAACATAAAAATAAATAAAAAATCACAAACAAAACAATACACACAATACAATCAATTACACACATAAATGAATAACAATAAGTAATTAAGTAGGTATTTTGCCTGTCTTAAGTCAGGATAAAGTACGAAGAGAAGACGAGCTGTCATCTGTTTACCTAAAGTTACGTAAAAGGAATTTTATCTACTTATAAATCAATCGTACGCTACACGAGCTACGGTGACCAAACTTTTTACGGATCCTCTCTCTTTTAACAATTTGTAACAATTTTTCTTTGTTTTTTGTTAAAGGATACAGTTATTAACATTTTTATTACTTACAAAATGATCTTATTATAAAATATCACGTCCATATTCGTCTATAAAATCGTCCTGTATGTTTCGCATCTGTAACTGTCTGAATTAAGAGTTCACATAATTGTTTTTAACTCAGGGTATTATAAATTGCTCCAATACTTAAAATCAGTCTCACAGTAGGTTTTTTGAGATTTTTATTTTGTTATATTCCTTGAAATAATTGGCTAATTTTGATATTTAAAATGTCTTATTGAATATAAGTATTTCACCTTATTTAATTTCGAATCGTAATTCGTGATTTTGATTAGAATTTTTTTCGATGTTTAAAAAAGTATAAAAATTACTTACTTAAATATCCTTAAACATAGGATTATTAGGAAATTACTCACATGTGCCAAAACAGAAGCCAAGCATTTGTTTTGACTTCGAACGAAGTTTCAACAATCTGTAGCGAGTTGACATTTTGACTATATCTGTGTCGTACTTGCATCAAGAAATGCTAGAGAATAAAAAAAATCATAGAACAAAATATGCTTGATTAAGGTTACGAAAACATAAAAAATATCTTAGCTTTGTTCGAAATGCCCAATTATTGTTTACAAAATTACAATTGCTTCAGGTCGTAACGCGATACCTCGAGCTGGATTGTGACCACAGTACAATAGTGTAAAGACCGTCACAGTGATTTGCTTTAGCATGTTGAGTTTCGGGATCATGCATGTCTAGTAACACGTATACCTAGAGACCTTCAGTTGTGGTATATGTGGGCACATAGATGGGCAAAATGTAATCAGATTAATGAAAATGATTAACGATTATATTTTACGTTTTTTACCATTAATATGACTGCATTTTGCTCATTTTTGTTTTAAACACTACGAAATCCCAGATTGTATACATATTTATGATTTCTTAATGTTTTAAATGGATTTAATCATGATTACAGAGCAAGAATATTAAAATTACGACTAAATTTTGTAATCGTTCTTCATTAATCAGATTACATTTTGCCTATCTCTGTGTGGGCAGACATGGCATCAGAGACTATCAATGGATTTTCGTTTCCTAATAGCTGCTTTCATTTTTAGACTACATTGTACATACCATCAGGTGTACTTTATCAAGCCAGTGTAAAAAAAACTAAAACTCGAAAAAATAATCTAAAAATATTTTCTTCTATAATGTTCAGCCTATGGAATAGGATAAAACGAAAAGTCCAAAAAAGTTGTATGCGTCTCTTCCTTGATTTAAGATCCGAGTTAAGTTAGGAAGTGTTATTAATGACAATAAATTAGGGTGAATTCAGCTCTGAGAATGATGTACGGGCGCGGAAGTAATGCGTCGTCTAATTGAAATGAATGCGTTGACGAGGCCACACTCCATTACGCGGACGCCTCTATTCACTTGCCACAATAAATATAATGTTAAGATCTGATTCTTGAATGAAGATTCTAGCGAAGACCCTCTGACCGAAGCTTCGGCCGCGGCTTCGGTTATAGCCACTTTTTGATAAGTTTTATTACTTCAATAAATATATATAAATAAATAAATAAAACTTAGATAATGTAATATTTTGTAGACATTTATCATTGTTAATTTATAATAATAACCGTCATGGGATGAGTAGAGATACATTAGTGGCTTGAGCTTGTAGACTTGAGGGAGTCTGCTGTCCGGATGAGAGGGTGGCGGTGTGCAGTGTCCGGCGCGCCGCCTGAGAGATAGGTATTGGAAGGGTGGGCTCTTTACCCCTACCCCTCCCAGAGAGGCAGCCTCGATAAGGCATTTCGCTCTCCGGGCGTCTGGATGAATTTGGTTTCCCAGGCTCGGGTGGAGCGATTAGAGAGACACCCCGGGGGTTTTTAGTCAGTAGGAGTCTGACACACCGGGGTTGCTGCCCTCGCAGCGGCCTTGATGGTCCTATGCAGGATTATCCCCGGGAAACCAAAAAAAAAAGAAAAAAAGTTGCTTGAGCTTACGTGTCGTGCCCGAAGTAATCAATAGAGCAGCTGATTGCCGTTCTCAGGGCACTTACACATGGCATTTCTATAATATGCCATGTGGCTTTCCTTACGATATTTTCCTTCTTTGGTGAGCATGTGATGCCTAAATCCGTAAATTCAAAAAATATTTGCTTGAATCTCAAATTAAATACGAAAAAGTAACTTTAGATATTTCTGTAATTTGACTTGATATTTTATGGAACAGCCTGTATGTATGTAAATGTATTTTATTATCAATCTACCCATCTCTAATATATTTTATTTAGTATTCTACATTTTTCTATGCTACTTAAAAGTATTCTATGTATTTATTGTCATACTTATTTGTTGTACGTTATAACTTATAAGGTATGTTTTTGTATATTTGGTTCTAATATTTAAATAGCACCGTGACGTCCGCGCAATCGATTCCCCTGAGTGTCGGCTGAAAATCAGCGCTGGATGGCGCGTGCAGCGTCGCCCAGCATACGCTGAGCCGAGTGCTCTTTGAGATGGGTAGCAGCACACAGGATACATGATGTGATGTTATGTATTCTTTCATTGTTGTTTTTATATAAATATGTTTGTTGTGTGTTGTTATCTTTTGGCTCAATAAACTTTTTCTTTCTTTTCTTTCTTTTACATAGTCTGGAAAAACCTTGTGGTACGTACCGGTATTCGAACCCACGGCCATTCGCGTTGCCGCGTATACAAACCGGTCCCTTATCCACTAAGCCACCACAGCCACATCATGTTAATTTAGGATCAATGTAAACCTTAAATACTTTTAGCCAAACTTAAACAGATTTTATTAGGATTTCAAAATTTTCGGCTCTTGCATTAGCGTAGGGGTCAGCCTTTCGGGTCGCGGCCGCTCAGGGTGGGGGCCCTGAGCGACTGGTTAGCGACCCTCGAGAAGTAGGCAGAGCATTGTGACGTGCTCTGCCTAAATACAATGAGCAGTGTCGGGGAAGACATCTTCCTCCGAGTTTGTGCCCAGTGGGCGCGGCGCGACGGGGCTGCGGCGAATTGATTACAGGTCCCACGGTCCCCGCCAATGCGCAGAAGAAGTCACCTCGGGGTTTTTAGTCGGTACAAGTCCGACACACCTCGGTCTCGCGCAACCCCCGAGACGGTCCTATGAGGATTTTCCCCAAAAAAAAAAGGGTTCGGCCAGATATTGACTTATAATCGAATACATTTTAAAGTAATTTAACAATCACAATCAGATCGATTAGTTTTAAATTAACGCTTGCTGGCTTTTTGCTAAGATTTCGGCCCATTTGAACGTTTAACCGAATGCAGTTTTTGTTGCCGAAAACGGCTTTTGGTCGGACACTGATCTTAACTTTATGGCTGCAAATTCATGACTCACGTTGCAAAAGATACGGCACAATCTTAAGTTTAAAATTAATTACCTGTGATAAAGTTCCCCTTAATATAATCAATTAGTTTTACGTTATCTTATTTTATTACAGTATAGTTGGTTACGGCATTAAATTCTGTTATTTCAAGATATTAAAAAAAACTGATTAATGTTCCATCATTTCGAAGTTTCTGTGGCTAAATAACGAATTGCATGAAACAAAATTGCTTAACGATTTGCTTAGAAGCCGTTCATACTGCTTAGCCGGATTACACTCAGTGACGTGCATAGCATATTTGGAGAGGGTAGGCAGAATTCGGGTAATTAATTTGAATTATATTATCGTAGTAAATATTATATTGCTTTCATAGGAGATATAGACGTCGTTAATATAGAATAGACATGACCATTAATTGTTTTATTTTATGCAATGCTTTCATGCATCTATGGAATGAACGCTACTGATTACACTCCATAAAATTGAATATAAAGCAGTCGCTTTTTTTAACCTGATATCCTGCTATCCTCGGCACAGTGATCACATCACATCTGACGGTAAGCGTAGTGTAGTCCAAAAAACGACAACGACTATGAACAGTTAAGAAAAACCCATCGGTAGTCGCAGCGATCATGCCGGCCTACACAAATATCTCTTCACATTACGCTTAAAGGACTCCGTATCATAAGACGGTGGAAACAAGTTCGCTGGAAGACCATTCCACAGCCCAACGATACGGCAAAAGTAAGAGTTAGTTAGTATTGTGAATGATCCTGACGTGACTAAGCATCTTGAACCGCTTCAGTTGCGCAGAGATGTTGCCTAACTGAGCGTTTTCTACCGTCTGTATCATGGCGAGTGTTCTGAAGAGTTGTTTGACCTTGTTCCACCCTCTCCTTTCCTGAATAGAACCACGCGCGCGGGTTTGCGGAGTCACAGCTATACGGTATCTCACATCCCGGCCAGGACTAAGAAGTTCTCTAACTCCTGCTTTTACCGTGTCGTTGGGCTGTGGAATGGTCTTTCAGCGAGCGTGTTCCCACCATCCTATGATATGGGATCCTTTAAGCGTAACGTGAAGAGATATTTGTGCGGGCCGGCATGATCGCTGCGACTACCGATGGGTTTTTCTTACCTATCGATAGTCGTTAGCGTTTTTTAGGCTGCACCATGCTTACCACCAGGTATGGTGCAAGACTGTGTGAGTCAGAATAAAAAAAAAAAAAAGTTAGAAAACTTCTTAGTGTTATCCCGGATGTAAATTACCGTATAGCAGTAGCTCCATAAAAGCGCGCGCGTGGCTCTATTTTAAGGAAGAGGTAGGATGGAACAAGGTTACACAACTCTTCAGAACACTCGTCGTGATACAGACGACAGAAAATGCTTAGTGAGGCAATATCTCTTCGCAACTGGAGTGGTGCATGATGGTCACCAATTGTTATGAGTCCTCTACCGCTCGTGGGAGGCGTGTCAATGAAAAGGCAGTCTTATCTTGAAATCCGTTTAATTATTTATATAATTTGCGTTATCTAGATATCGCAGTACATTGCACTTAATCATTAAAATTCAAATAACCTTATAAGTGCATAGACTCCTATAGTAGTGCCTTATAGGCTTGTCGAAAAAATATCGATACATCGATATATCGATATTTTCAATTCAATATATCGATATTTTTGGGCGATATATTTTGTACCGATATATCGATAGAAAATATCCAGTATCGAAAATTGTATCAAAAACGATATTTTTTTTTTATTCTTAGGGCAGTGAAGTCGCTGAAATCTAAGGACTATATAGTTCTATAATATATATTAGAACTGTATAGTTAGACAATATGTCTATGACTGTTGAGTATTATGTTTTGTTACGTTGCATGCATTGACATCTGAATTTGTTGCATGTATATTATTTGCCGCCATTTATTTATGTATTATTTATTTTTGTTTGAAATCTTAAATAGGTCTTAAAGTTAGAAGATAGCCTTTTAGTTCTTGATATTTTTGTAATTTTGTCTAATAAAAAGGAATACTAGTAAAATACTTTCGTGTTTATTGAGATTTGTTCGATATATCGATATATCGATATTTTTCCTTCGATATATCGCCACCGATATTGATATTTTTATAAATATCGATACATCGATATAACGATATTTTTTTTCATTTTCGACATCCCAAGTGCCTTAAAAGGATACTTCAACATTGTCAATGCAGGCAAAGTTGCGAATAAAGCCTACATACAAACCAAATAACATAGCTCAGTCGACTCAAACTTCTATCCGGCAAGGCACGCCCTTGAGATATACTAACCATAATTGCATGTGCATTGCGCTTTCTTATCCCCTTGTACGGATTTCTTCTCAAAATGGAAGCTCTATCTTGCATTTTTAAATCATAAAAATATTCCATCGTATACTGAATATTCTAGGGTTGTCAAAAGTTTTAATAGTCAGTTGTTTTTAGAATTTCCAGTAACACATAATAAGCTTTCACGTTTTGTTCTCATTATAAATACCTCAACGAAAATCACCAGCCAACCACCACCAGGGACCAGTTATTAAGTAACTAGGACCTCATTACGAGTCGTTTTATAAAAATGCTGTCACTTTGAATATTGTGTGTCATGTGTATTCAAATTATTAAGCACAAAAGAGGGTAGAGGAAGTAGTTTACTGCTCTCGATGAAAACTCCGCGCCAGTCTACTCATGACTATGAGCTGTGTAATTGGGTCGAAATGTTAAGCCATAGTTTGAAGTAAGTTAATTTGCGCATAAGACCTGTTAATATATTTATAATGTTTACATTTTGTGTCACTATCACCCAGTTTCAAAAAGGCACTTTACATTTTAACACGTTTTTAAACAATTAATTACTAGTAGGTTTATATGCAATTGGTGATTTACGAATTTTTAAATCCATTTCGGCTTTCTCAAGCTTTAAAGTTTCACTAGCTCTCTTCATTAATGCAGTTTTCTAGAGTTCAGTTGTCACAGATTTTAAAGTTGTAGGATATACTTGTAGGCGAAGTATTTCCTCCAGATTATAACATTGACCTCTTCAAAAAAGGCGTGAAAAACATTATTTTTGATTAGTAGCGCAATTATGACACTCCTTGTGATGCAGTTTTTCATAGGCGAAAGTGACCGCTTACCATCAGGGGAGCTAATAGCTTGTTTCTTCTATATTTCACCTCAAAATGGATTCAGCCAATTGCCGATTGGTGACACCGGTGACAAGGTGGTGCCTAACCCACTCTTAATTTGGAAACACCCGGAGCGACGTGTTGGGATACGAACCCATGATCATTCGCCTTGCCACGTAGCAGATACCGGCACCAATTTTAATTTATTTTGACTATTATATCACAAAAAAGTAGTTAATTCGTTGTATTTATGGTAGGTAGGCTTTAAAAAGCCCATTGAAAGATACATATTGGGAATATTCTGTCTGTAAAAGCTTTTGTATTTTATTAACGAAGCGTTTTTCGATAACATTGACCAGGTTTATTGCGTTTTATACAGATTATCGAACCGCAGGGTTTAAATTCAGATTTCTGACAACCTCGATGTTTGTGACCGCTATTTCATTATTGGGAAATGCCATGTTTATGGACGTAGTCAGTATAAATATTATTTTTATGTCAAGGATAAGAAATAATGTGTACAAATATTCATAAGAGACTTCCTGGAATTGGGATGTAACATTTTATAATTAGAGGTCGTTCATTGATCAGTATTGATTGTTTTATTGTCAAAAAGATATTTTGTTTTTTATCTTTTTTTAGTCTTTGTTATGCATATTTTAAGTCACCTATGATTGTTTACAAATACAACATTACGAGTTAATTTTCGATTTTTTTCCTAAAAGTGCGAACGATAAAAAAAAATACACTTTGTTTCCAAAAAAACTTTAATTATAGCAAATCTCGAACTCGATCTCCCTGGTGACGTAGCTAAAAAAGGGTACTGCTTTTTCTTCATGTAATAACATATATATATATATATATATTTTTTTTTTCGTTTCTCGGGGGAAAATCCTGCATAGGACCATCAGGGCCGCTGTGAGGGCAGCAACCCCGGTGTGTCAGACTCCTACTGACTAAAAACCCCCGGGGTGTCCCTCTAATCGCTCCACCCGAGCCTGGGAAACCAAATTCATCCAGACGCCCGGAGAGCGAAATGCCTTGTCGAGGCTGCCTCTCTGGGAGGGGTGGGGGTAAAGAGCCCACCCTTCCAATACCTATCTCACAGGCGGCGCGCCGGACACTGCACACCGCCACCCTCTCATCCGGACAGCAGACTCCCTCAAGTCTACTGCCCGGCTATTGTCACCGGGGGATGTCGCGCTCGCTCTGAGCGAACGCATCCCTCCGGCAACGGTGCCTTGGCCGCTGAATAGCCAGAGAAGATGTTCGCTCTCTGACCCTTTCGGCGGCCTCCTTCTGCTTCATCACAACCTCGCAGAAGGCTGTGACTCCTCGCCATGCCTCTTCGCTGCCGACCATGGCTTTTACCACCACTGGCAGCGAGAGGTCGTCCCCAATGCGGTCCTGAAGGACCTTCCTATCTTCAGCCCAAGCTGAGCACACCTGAAGCGTGTGCTGCGCCGTGTCCTCGGGGCATGTAATAACATATATACACATATATCTAAAACAATTTAATTAATCCATATGAACATGTCAAATAAATGTATTTTTTGGCGGCACAACAAATTTTTTTAATATTTTTTTACTGTTTATCGCGATACTGAATAAATCACTCTTTTCCGTTTCACCGTCAGTGTGAACAAGTCGCTTATGTTATTATAAAATCCCAGTATCTATAAATCCATTCATACAGTTCGCTTCCATTATCTTTACTATTTTTCGCTATTTAAGGATCTGTCTGTCCCAGAAGACATAATATACCATTTCTTAGTGGAATGTGCTTGGAGCGTTTTTATGAGAGAAATCATGCTTAAACAATTTGGTTTCAATAGGTCTGATCTAGATCTATTTCAGAGTGTCTTAGCTGAGCAAACATCTTGCGCAATTAATAAATTAGTTATTTTATACAAGGGTATACTTAAATAGCGCCATATCTAACACGTAGATTGTACCTACGTAAAGATTACATCTCATTCTAAGCTAATACTTATGATAATACCTTATCCTGAGCTAATACTCAGGATGAGCATAGTTTTAATATTGAAATTCGTATATAAATATAATTAATAAAAATATATATATAAAAAAAAAAACAAATAAAAATAATATATATAAATAAATATATATTAGTATAATAAAAATGATTCCGAGAAATTCAGAGAACTCATATGGCAGCAACACTTTATTAAAAAGAATAAAATTGAAAACTTACGTGTGTTAGAAATATGCCGTAGTAATTTATAATTGCATTTTATTTTAGATTTTTTAATTTTTTCATGTGGTATGGCGATTGCCCGAACTTGGTCGTGACCACAGTATACAGATGTAAAGATCGTCATAGTGACTCGCTTCGGCCTGGCGCGTTTCGGGAATAGTTTTTGTATATTCTGTTGTTCATATACTTAGAGATCTTCCGTCGTGGTATATTTGGGACGATATCGCGATGGCGGTTTCAATGGATTTTCGTCCTTTGGCGGTTGTTGCTGTTCGTGGACTACAATGAATGTAGAATTGATAGTGAGATAAAATTTTGTTTATTCGAGAGATGGCGTTGGCAGAGAATTTAATCACGATGTCCTGTTGTAACACACGATTCTGAAATCTGCCAAAATATTAGTAAATTAGTATTAGCGAAAAAGCACCTGTTTGTTTTATTGAATCACATTCCTTGTAGACAGTGGTGACATCTATATACAAGTTTTGTTCACTATTTTTCTATCAGTTAGTCACTTTATCCAGTCAGTATAAAAAAGAATAATACGCAGAAATAAGAAATTAAAATATATTCTATCCTATCATATGCCTCGAGAATAATATTAATTATTTTGAAAATATTTATTTAAGAATTAAATGATTATTCGTAATTTCGTTGATTTTATTCAAAGTTATTTCTACCGTAGTTGGTAGCTGTCACAAGGGCATTCTTAAATCGAGATGGACGTAGATCTATTTCTTTCACAATAAACAATGCCATTAGAGGCATGTGTTCTACTCATTTAGCATTCATCTGTCGTAACACTCGTAGCGTGGCTAATCGCCGTTCTCAGGGCACAACACATGGCACTTTCTTTAAATGCGGTGTGGGTTTCCGCATGATATTTTTCCTCATCCAAATATATTACGTTAGAAAAACCTTGAGATTTATTATCCAACTAGTGCTTGGCTTTCGCTACCGTTCTTGACCTGATATTAATAGACGCTACTTAGACTTTACTCAAACATTACAAATGATATAATAAAAAAATGTGTGTGTGCGATTCACACACGATAGAAGTGAAACTTCAGTAAATCGTCAAAAGAATGAGATGAATCTATATAACAAGGTTAGTATAATTACAAAGTTTATTTGTTTAAAAATGAAAGTATTTCGATTAATTTTAAAAGATATTTTATATTTCTTTTAGCATGTTACATAATTTATTGGTATTTATTAACACATATATTTGAAGATCTATCTTGATTGTTCAACAATTGTTTTTTATGCGCAAGAAACTCGCGACTACGTTCTATTGAACTTTTCCTGTTTTTTTTGTAATTTTCTTTTTTTTGCGTCGATATTGACGACACATTTCAGCATCTTATAAAATATTTCATTTAGCACAACAAGATATAAAAATACTCACAAACACTATTAATTAATAACACACCACGCTGCTTCTTACTAATAAAAAGCTGTAATACGCACACACACACACACACCGACATTTGCTCTCTCGATCTGGCTCACAAATTTTTGTATTTGTGTCTTTTACCTGTCCTTTTACATTTGCTCTCTCTCTGGCTCACTAATTTTTGTAGTTGTTTCTCTTACCTGTCGTTATCCGTTGCATCCGGTTTGAAATCACAACGATTCTATAGAAGTTTTACTTCATTAAATGTTAATATTACGTAACGCTGTATCCCTTTCGGGGTTAGCAGAGGTATATTAGTGGCTGTGGCCACTTTGTACTTATATCGTGCCTAACGTGATCGCGGTTCTCAGGGCACTTACGTATAAGATTTTTATCAGATGTTACGGGAGTTTTCACACGAGGATTTTCTTCACCGGTAAGCATTTACTTCGGTTTTACTTAAGATTATTAACTTATATGTTATTCTATTTATTGTGTTTTTTATTGCTTATAGAAATTTTTAATAAAATGTAACGCGACCGGGGCCCTTCACGAAAGTCAGCGCTGCAGACTTCCTCTGTGGCTTTAAGCTGATGGAGGTCCCATTTTCGCCATGTTTATATTTTCTTTTGTTTCTGTATATTGTTTATGTTACTGTATTAAATTTTTTGTTTTTTTGTAAGTTTGTGGCGAAACAGATACATTTAATTTCATTTCATTTTGTGTCTAAATCCATACTTAATCTGAAAAAATGCAAAGTTTTGCGTCGGGATACGAATCTACGACCATTCGGTTTGCCAAACACGAATATTATTGGCCCGTTTCATCCAAATGTAGGGAGGTCCACCTTGCCTTTTTTCACTATATTTATAGAATCCATATACGCTTGTCTAATGCGGGTTGGCAGGTGTGAACTATGTGCGGAGAAGGTCCATTCAGCAACTTTGATGCTAAAACTCTGCGTGCATTTTGGAATGTTGTACACCTTAGTCGGCTCTTACGACACCTCAGGACAGTGACGTGCATAGGATATTTAGACAGGGCAGGCAGAAAATGACTAGACACATAATGAATTTGAATATTATATAATGATGATAAATATTATATTACTTTCATAGGGAAGATAGATGGCAGGAAAATAGAATATATATGAATACTAGCTGATCCGGCAAACGTTGTTTTGCTATATAAGGTTTTGTAATATCTTCTAAGATGTTCATTGAAATTAAGTGATGTCAAAGACAATTTTGTTCACAATTAAATACTCTTAATCAAAAACACATTTATTTGGTTAAAGATTAATATTATTACGTTGATACAACTCTTAACAAATAATGTATTAATTTCGACCAAATTTGTTTACCATAAAAACGGTTCTAGTGACTTAATCTTAAAAGATATACATATACTGTCGCGAACATTTTTTTAGATCATTTCAAGAGGAATAATTCTTTCTTACATATATTTTTGGTATCTTGCACCGTTTTTGCAGCGCACGCAATGGAAGCCCTCAAGGATGAATAATTTTCCCCGTTTTTTTCACATTTTTCATTATTTCTTCGCTCCTAATAATTGTATCGTGATGTTATTTAGCCTAAAGCCTTCCTCGATAAATGGTCTATTCAACTCATAAATTTTTCAATTCGAACCAGTAGTTCCTGAGATTAGCGCGTTCAAACAAACAAACAAACAAACTCTTCAGCTTTATAATATTAGTATAGATGAAGGGTTCCTTTTTTTTGTTTAAATTAAAAAAAAATATTCCAGACTTATTTATCGTAAGGGCATGCAATGCTTTCATGCATTTATGGAATGAACGCTACTGCCGCAGTATAATACAAAGGGAGAAACTATTCTATTCTGATGGTATATACCACGGTAAACATGAATACCGGTCTCTTATACAGTATATCATTTCAGGCACAGATAAAATAGGTGATAATAATGAATTGAACGTGAACGAAATATAATACAGTCCACTAAATTGAACACAGCAGTCAGCCAATAGAATATGCGCAGACATAAAAGATCAATTATTGAAATGTGGATGGATATAATAAAAGACCATTTCTATATGCACGTCGGTGCAATATATAAAAGCAATGATGCGCAATATACGATAATTCATACAAAATATTCAATTGGAGTAATTGCGCACGCATCCGTCCGCCATACTTGCATAAGCGAATAACTTGTTCCAAACAGTATTGTGTCGAAATATTTATTTATTAATATAAAAACAAACAATCATTGTAATACTTTTAAAAAGTTTTCACAATATGCTAAAATATATAATTGAAGCAGACAGAGAATATAAAAAAAGAATGTATATAATAATATGATATCGTCACATTATATACCTTACGAGGTGAGCAAAGATATATTAGTTGTTGTATCCACTTTGCGCTTATATGTCGTGCCCAACGTGACCAGTAATGCAGCTGATCAACGTTCTCAGGGTGCTTGTTATTAAATTCCATTTCTATTAGATCCCATGAAAGAAATAAAAGAAAGAAAATGTTTATTGAGACAAAGGAAACAACACGCAACAGACACATTTATATAAAAACAACAATGAAATAATAGTACATAACACTACATCATGTATCCTGTGTGCTGCTACCCATCTCAAAGAGCACTCGGCTCAGCGTATGCTGGGCGACGCTGCACGCGCCATCCAGCGCTGATTTTCTGCCGACACTCAGGGGAACCCATGCGGGCTAGGATGTATGTGGTGCTTATATTCGTACTTGATCTGGAAAAACCCAGAGGTATGTGCCGGGAAACGAACCTGCGATCACTCGCGTTATTGTAGATGGACACCGGTCCTTTATCCACCACAGCATTCGAAATATTTAATCTAAATATAATCAGCTTTTGGTTTGGCTCAATAATTATAAAATTGAACCTAGAACTAAAATGAAATGTATGTTTTTTTTTTTAATACTAAAAACGACACAGATGGTGATAGTTTACCAGAAAGAAAGTAGCCACTGTCGCAAAATACTGAAAGTACAACTTGAGGAAGAAGGATAGGGTAAAAGAAATAGTTACTTTATATAAAAGAGATAATCCTAAATGAGAATGTAGAAAACAAACAATTTTCGTATAAAAATCAAATGAATTCTCCAACACGGAATTAAAACCATGCAAACACGAAACATTCCCGAAGCCCAACTTTTTATATTAAACTCTGCATGTGGCCCATAAAAAGTTATAAAATTCACAACACAACACGAGTATTTGATGTAACTTTCGCGTCTAAAATATATATATAATATAATATATATATATATAATAATTATCAAATAGACTTAATAAAACAAATGGAGCCAAGATGTGGAAACGATCGCTTGGGCTAGTCCATCAGAGTTGCCTGCCTCTCGGTCTTTTACCGGTTGCACGGCGGAAAGTGTTCCTTTGATCCCACCAGCCCTATTCCACCACATAACCACTAGACATCGTGTCGGATACCATCCGTATGTGGTGGATGTTCCTTATATTCGCACGAAAAGATTCGCTTCTAAATTTATCATGCGAACGGCTAAGGAGTGGAATATGCTTCCAGCGGCCATATTTCCGCGATCTTATGACCTGGGAGTATTTAAAAGAAGACTGAATAGGCATTTGCTAGGCGATCGCGTTTCATCATCGAACTCATCTTCACCTTCCACCAGGTGTGATTGAGGTCAAGCGTTCGTCTATAAATTATATAAAAAAAAAACACTATAATAGTACTCTCAAACTTATTTTTATATTAGTAATAAAATTTATAAACATTTTTCTCTGACTGACTTATCGACGTAGATAGTATCTAAGCTACTGAAATTAGAAACATGACATTTAAACAGAGAGTTCTTTGTATGCTGTAGGCGCCTTCTAATTGCGGATTTTTTAATATTCCTTCACTAAGAGGGTGGTCCACTATACAGTGGTTGCAAGTTTGTTTGAAAATTAGTTTGAGATTTATGAAATAAGGACTAGGAAAAACGGGATTTCGATTTATAGTAAAAATAAACAAATACCTGTTTCGATGTTTTTGGAAAATCAATCCACCAGTGGGCTTTATTTTTTCTACCTGGGCTACGTAGGACTCTCCACAGCTTATATTAGAAATTGACTTTAACCCTTGTTTAAATTGTTGCTTAATTTACTTAAGTTAAAAAGTATTGTCTAATAAAGTCGACTGTGGTTAAGTAATGTGCGTAACTTTAGAAAAAATCTAGAATTAAATAAAATTGATATTTTCCTTGTACCCCGATTAATATTTCTCGTGAATCTAGAATGGCGTGAAGTAATTATAACAAGTGTAAAATTAGGATTAATAAGAGCCTAATTTCTTGAACTTTTTTAATCAAAATTCCAATTCTTTGAACGTGCAGTTTATCGCCTAAGTTTCTTGTGCTTAAAGGGTATAATTGCTACTAAAAATCTCATAAGGCAGCATTTTCCTCTTCTTTTTAACGGTCGACTTCTAGGGGAGAAACAACGACGTAAGAAAATAAGATATCTACTTTTGCTATATGAAATACATCAGTACATCAGCGATTCGCCTCCTCCTTTTTGCTACGAACCGCGAAGGAGTGGAACTCGCTTCCTGCGTCGGTGTTTCCGGCGTCTTATGACATGGGAATCTTCAAACGTCGAGTGAATCGGTATTTGCTGGGTGAGCGCGCTCTATCGTCGGCCTCATCATCATTTTCCAGCAGGTGAGATTGAGGTCAAGCGCAAGCCTGTATGTAATAATAAATAATAAATAGATGTGTATATCAGTCTAATAGTTATATATATAACCACAGTATATCCCTTACGGGATGAGTAGAAATTATTTAATTGTAAAGTATTATAGAATGTTTGTTTGTATACATGATGTATGATTACATTATTGTTATGTTTTTTGTATTTACTCGAAAAATCACGACAATAGACGTATTAGAATCTATAGTGTAGTCTCAAAACAGCACCAGCTATCAAGAAACCGAAATCCGTTGACTCTTTTGACAATTTCTGTCGTGATGTTGGCCCACATATTTATTTATTTAGTTTTATTTTTTACATTTTCAGTAAACATACTGAAATGATTAAAAAATAACAACATAAAGCAGCTTTCCACTCTGACACAGCCTTGAGTTTACTTCGGTGTTTTCTCTCATGGTAATCGCTTCCCGAACGCTAGTTAGGCACCTTCAGGCTCAATGTCAGTACCAACAGGTTTCCCTTGCGTTGACAGCCAACTTATAAATTGCTGGCTGAGTGTCTTAAGTGCTCAACCTCCAAGCCCGGTTTAGTTGTGTAGGTCTTTCCAGGCCAACAGCGTTTTGTCTAGTCGAAAAAATAAATAGACCCCTTTCCTCAAAAAATACCAACCAGGTTACGACAGAAGGTTACTGCGTCAATATTCCAGAAACATTCGCTCTGCATACGACATCTGTTTCTGATTGGTCTGTGTATCGAATAGACGTTCGTTAAATTGGAACTATCGTGTGTCACTTACAGGAAGTTGGCTGTTAGCCAGTTGCATAATTTAATTATAAGTATTTCGGGTTTGGTATAAATGGACCCTTCTGTGTGATTCGTGTCTGTGGCACATCCATTAAACTGTCTAAATACTTACATGATTGATTTAAACATTGACTACGAAGCTTGTTTTTTTTAAATTACAGATAGGCTTGCACTTAATCTAAATCTTTCCTGATGGAATGTGATGATGTGGTCGAAGATAGAGTCCGCTCATCCAAAAAATACCACTTAACACGTTACACGTACAAATTGTTAGAAGACTCCCATGTCGTAAGATGCTGGGGAAACAAATGCAGGAAGCAAAACAATATTTGGTTGTTGAACACACCAGCTGAGATAAAGACACATCAGCACCTCGCCTATTATTTGATAATAATAATAATAAATTCAACCCCTTGACAGTTTGCAGCTAAAATGAGGAGGTGATTTGTTTCGTTCTAGCCCCTGGAATTTCAATTACATAAGGTTGCAAACCCGCACGATGTCTTATCAATTTATGGAAGAAGGGGAAAAGAGGAATTCAATTGTTCAACTCAGCTACACGCTCTCCAGACTATAGTCTATATAAAACCTAAAAGTAGGGCGCTCTACGTAGCTGTTCCAAATTAAATAGCTGACGCGACGTATGAGCTTAATTAGCAACCAGCCCCCGAGCCAAGGTGAGTCTTCATTATAAACATTTCTTGCTGTATCGGCCATCTTCTTTACGAGTTGTATCCTGCTTATTGCCACTTTATCTTGTTAAGCTGCAGAGCTATGTGGGTGACTCTCATTCATCTAGGGTTTCTCCATAACCGATTAATCTTTCTCATGAAACACTAAACATGATCTTCTCTAAAGCTTAATATAAAATAAAGAATGTGGAAAAAGAAAGATTGTTATAAAACCGATCTCATAAAACTCGACTTTTGTAAATGATTTGTGTGGAGATTTCTCGTAGAAGTTTTCTAGGTCTGTAACGGGAACTTCCTGTGTTAATAAAATGTGTACGTACCACGGTTTCGAGTCACGCACCAAATTCATGGCGCCGGATACGGCGTTTACTATCTGCATGTGTCTAGCTGCACAATTCCGGCAGATATTGCTTTAAATATAGGGTAAGGCAGCTCCGGAATGTTTTGCCATGCTACTTTCTTCAGGCGTTCACAATATTTTACATAAATTCTTGTTTTTTGTTTACCAAATTACAGTTTTACAGTGGCTCATATTCCACAACTGCTGTATCAAGAGAATAATAATAAGAATCTCTAATAGTCACTATTAGCGTGTATTTGTTAACAGCTGAACACTGTCCTCTGCCAAGTTTTACCACTGAGCCCAATTTTTGGCTCTTCTCATCCAACTTATGCCTGCCACTCTACTCGTATCACGTTTAGCGAGATAAAGTCTTCACTCCAAGACACGTCCTCCTCATCCTTCAACGGTTCTTTGGCAAATACGACCAGCCCATTTCCACTTTAGCCTGCTAATCCTCTAAGCTCTATTGATGACTTTAGGACTTTGATGGATTACACATCTGATCCAGTGGTACTGATTTGAATTTTCAATAGTATTTTGGGGGGTTATATCGTTCGGAGTTGATGTAGCATTCGACGGAACTTGTGCTGAAGTTCAGTGTCGACTCGTTGTTAGCCCGGAACGTACTGCTTGACGAGTTTCTCTTTTTCCCAGCTTGGGTCTAACCTAGCCTGTCTGCATGTAGGTGCGTTGGCGGCAAACTTACAAAGCAATTGCTTACATATAACAATTAGTCAACGTGAAAGATTGACTATTACATTATTCCTAAAAAGGTCTTACACTTTATATATTGTTAACAAAGGAATACACTTATAAAGGCTATTGTAAAGCGTAGTACACCCAAACACATTAAAATAAAAATGTAATAGACACGTTTGGTGTACCTACAGTATTGTTTCAAATATTCGATAATTTATATAACATTCCTCAACAAAAGACAATCATTTCACTGATTTTTTTAATCCCATAAAAGTCTAGATCAGCTTAATTAGCAGTTATTTTCTAGTTAAAGCTTTGTAATTTAGTATTCGGTATGTGTGATGTAAGTAGGTCAACCGGTCGTCTAAAGAACGACATAAATAAAATCGAAAACCCTTCAGATCTTGGAAATAAGGTTCATTTTCAAATAAGCGATTACGGTGAATTACAGGAAATGTTTAATGACCCACCCTTATCGTGACTGCTTTATTGTTTAAGGGCCTTTATTCATGTGAATTACTGTCTATATTGAAGAGTATAAAAGAAAAAGAGCTTAAGTCTACTTTTTATTGTTTTCAGAGTTTTAATATATATTTTTTTACACTGGCTCGACATTATGACTACAGAGTACCTGATGGTTAGTACAGCGTAGTCCAAAAACGAAAGCAACCACCAAAGAATGAAAATCCATTGGTAGTTTCCGTCATCATATCGGCCCACATCAGTAGCGTTCATTCTATAGATGCATGAAAGCATTGCACGCCCTGACGATAAATAAGTCTTGAATAAATTGTTTAAAGTTAAACAAAAAAGGAACCATTTATAATCACATTTATTCTACATTCACGTCATCTGTCTTTCTTATGAAAGCAGTACAAGTCACTGGCCCACATATACCAAAACTGAAGTTCTCTAGGTATATGAGTTTCTGGATATACACAAGCTAATCTCGAAACGCGACAGGCCAAAGCTTCGCATTATTAGATACTTGAATAAAACTGATATTAAACTTGAATTCTCTGCAGCATGCGCCAACGAACAAAAGAGTTTAATTAAAATGGATGTTCTTTTCTGCTTTTGCAATAGCATTGTTCTACTCATTAACTAGAATTATCTGAAATACTCGATCTAAATAAGATATTTTATCATTCTAGCAAGGACGAATTAACACAAAAACTGTTGTAACTTTTTTAAATTCTTATAATAATAATAATATATTGTCACGCTATATACCTTTTTTTTATTACATACAGGCTTGCGCTTGACCTCAATCTCACTTGCTGGAAAATGATGATGAGGCCGACGATGGAGCGCGCTCACCAAGCAAATACCGATTCACTCGACGTTTGAAGATTCCCATGTCATAAGATGCTGGAAACACCGACGCAGGAAGCGAGTTCCACTCCTTCGCGGTTCGCAGCAAAAAGGAGGAGGCGAACCGCTTCGTGCGAACAGCAGGAATGTCAAACACAAAAGGGAGCAAACCTGCACGGCGTCTCGTCTATTTATGGTAGAAGGGGGGGGGGGAACTAAACCTTTCGGTGAGAGACAAGATACATAAGTGGCTGTACCCACTTTGCGCTTACCCAACGTGACCAGTAGCGCAGCTGATCGCCGTACTCAGGACTTACATGATATTTCTATTAGATGCCATGCGTGTCACGATGTTACGATGTCGAAATATAATAACCTAAATAAATTTAATTATTATTTCATCATTAGAAAGCTACATTATAAAGAGGCTATAGCATGTAGACGATACGTAATTGTGTTAAACGCCCTAAAGGTCGTTATGGTGTTGTTACGGGACGCGCGGGGTAAGGGGTGCGCGCGTGCAAGGGATGCTCTAGCTAAGGCAGTCGACTACCGAGACCCAAGGCTAGAGTACGTGCGTGTGCGTCGCAGTTCGGTGTGCCTTAAAGTGCAAATAAACAGTAAAACGCCAAAATCCGTGTCTTCCTACCACCACACCCATGACCACCGGTCATAAGGCTATATTACAATTTAGTAATAATAAGATTAAATAATAAAATAATTGTATTTGAAAATTAAATTCCCAGTTGGTTTCTATTTTCACAGATTTATATAACATAGAAGTTTTCAAGCAACAAATACATTGTAGGGCTCACCGTTGCTTTGCGTCAGGTGTGATTCTAGTCAATCGTAAGCATATTTCTAATAAAAATACCAGAAAAGGCTACCGATTTTCTTTAACCGTGTATATGCAAACGAAGTTTCGGGCTCAGCTAGTTTCATACATCGAAAGAAGCTTATGTCCTGTTGACTTATGCATCATTAGATATTCCTGCGAAGTCGAGCGTTCAATTCAAGCGCCATTTTACATTGAACTATACAGACCAGTAACCTACCCTCATAAAGACTCGTGTCCTGCGTTCAAAGCGGGATATCGGAGTTTATTGAAGATTGGTCGTTTGTCGGTTTTGCCCAGCGATGCATAATGCTGCCTGGTTGCTTTGCATCTCGATTTTGCTTTGAATTCTGTATGAATAAGTTATAATTGCACCATCATGTATAAATACATAATGTGATTGCTGTCATTAATGTATATATTGAAGGTTAAAATGTTATTAATCTTTAGAGTATTTTTTTATAAACATTGACATATACAGAGCAATTATATTGACAATAGAGTTATTCAAGAATAATATACAGCGTTCGATTCTAATTCCAAATATGTATTATATAAATAATGATATTTTAATATTGTGACGTGATGTCCTAGACGGATATGGCCACAGCGTCTGTTTCAACATCGATTTCTCCGGTCGTATGCTCTTCTTAGGTGACTCACATACCCTATCTTCTTTAGGAAGACTCTTGAGCATTGAGGGCATCTGAGCATATTGGCCATACCATAAATATAATTGTAGTTAAGTATATCAACATTATTATAGCCAACATATTTAAGGGCAAATACACACGTTAAAGAATTAATAATAATAAATTATCGAGTAGATATTTTTCTTGTCCTGAGCCAGAATAGAGTGCAAAAGTAAAATGCGATAATACTTGTTTAACTAAAATTACGTAAAATAAGCTTTATGTCATTGATATTCGATTGTGCGCTAGACGCGTTACGGTGTCCACACTTAATACGAACCAATTCTCATTTGTTCATTAACTTTTCATTGTAACACATGTCCACAAAAAAGTGGTTTGTGCTGGGTATCGGACACATTTTTCTGACGTATTTTTTACCGCTGAACACGAATCTGAAGTCATATTGGGGGTTAATCACCAAAATACGGAGAAAAATGAAAAAAAATCGATGAAAATCAAAAGCTTATTGATTTGGTTAACGTTATTGTTTCTTGTTTTGGTGCTTTCCAAATCGATAAACCATATTGTAGCGTGAGCCACAACCAAAATTGGGTATCCAATTTTTTGAATCAAGACAAACTTTCACATCGAAACACTTCATACAAAGTCACAAATCGATCTGTTAGTTTCTTTGTATGTTTTATGCCGATGTATTTTGCACATACGTTTTTTTGTGGGCCTGTATAATTTATTATGGAAAATAATATTTACTAACAATTACACACACTGACCTAGTCCCAAATTAAGGTTGCGCTTGTACTATAGATACTAGACAAAGATATACATACTTAAATACATATAAACAACCATGACTCCTGATAAACTCGTCTGCTCATTACAGAAAAGTTTACGAATACCGGGACTCGAACCAAAATCTTAGCATCATAAGTAAGGTCGTTACAAACTGCGCTATTGGGTAATATAGTTATATATTATTATAATATTATATATAAACGTAAATAAATAACTGATTGGAATAAAAAGCTGTCTACAAATTAACATATTAAATCTTATGATAGGCAGTTGAAAATCTGCAAAAATAAACATAAAGAAATATCTGTTCGAATATATTTCATGTTTTTAGTGAGATGTGTTAATATTAAAAGCGCTTTCTTCAACTCAGGGCTTAAAAGTTCAAAGGTTTAAGCACAGTATAAAAATCATACAGTCGTGTGATGGAGGCATCTTGACAGAGCAAAGGTGCGGGGTGCCAGAGACGAGACAGGGAAAGGTTGAGTCCTTTTTTTTAACCCGGTGGAAATACCTAACGGACCTCAGGGGCGATGAGGGTTGCCCCCCGGTGTGTCGGACTTGCACTGAATAAAACCCCCGGGGAGTTCCTTTTCCCGTCTGCCGAGCGCCAAGGGCAAGGCCGAGCCATCTTCCTCGGCACCCGGCAGCCTTCTGCACGTCAGGACGTCTAGCCTTCTGCAGGTCCCGCCTACTTGACAGGGGAAAGGTTGAGCCCAAGCTTTAAACAGCTGTCGCGTTGGTAGCTTGGGACACAACTTTAAGGGTTAATATAAATAATTTAAGTTTGATTTTATTTATGTAGCTGTGGTGGCCTGGTGGATAAGCAACCGGTATCCATGCGCGGTGACGCTAATGGTTGTAAGTTCGAATCCTAGCACCCACATCTGTGCTTTTTCCAGATTGTTCCGTATTCGAATTTATGTGCGGCGTAACTTTCGACAGCTCTGGCAACACCGTACGGGTTGTCAATTGAGTTTTGCTCTCGCTCGAACCGATCCGCCGAGTAACGACTTAAAACATACAAATATTTATAAATACAACAAAATAATCCGATTCCAAAGCGTACAAGTGTGCTTGGAAGATCCTCAAAGACACCAGTATCCTGAAGGAGAAGCAGGGGCCTCTGAGGAGTTGGCGAACTGGTGATCGCGGTAAGTGAGACTCTTTAGGCGCCCGTGCCACTGTTGCGGAGCTATCGAAGTACCGTACACAGATTAAGTGCGGATTTAGCCGTAACATGCGTACCGGTGAGATAAACAGCGTGAGGGAACCGGGATGACGTGTAATAGAAACGTCATGTGTAAGTTCCCTGAGAACGGCGATCAGCTGCGCTACTGGTCATGTTGGGCACGACATATTAGAGCAAAGTACAGCTAGTAATGTATCTCTGCCAGTGACGTGCATAAGATATTTGGACAGGGTAGGCAAAATTCACGTAATCAATTTGAATGTTATATTATGATAGTAAATATTATATTGCTTTCATAGGAAAGAAAGACGGTGAGAATATAGAATAAAAATTAATATAAAAGGTTCCTTTTTTGTTTAACTTTATGCAATTTATTTCAGACTTATTTATCCTCAGGGCAAGCAATGCTTTCATGCATCTATGAAATGAACGCTACTGATCTCTGCCCACCCTAAAAGGTATACAGCGGGACGATATATTATCATTATTATTTATAGTCATAAAATGTATATGATGCGTACGCCGTGTGCTGCTTAATTAATTATATTTATTATTTATTTATTTATGTATGGGCTATCAACAGTTCTATTGCATTTTACATCAACAATGAGATCGCATGCACAAGCTAAATGTCTGCAACGGATACTAATAAAAGACAGCCACAGCATGGCTCAAAAGCATTAACTAACAATATCGAAACAAAAAATTTAAATCAAAACACAAAACGAAAAAAGAAAAAAAAAATCCTAGATAATAATATATACAATTAAAATTAAAAAATTATATTTGAATAATATGTAAGCTCATTTTAGCATTTACAGTTACGGATGACTGCAAATAAATTTTCATTTCAAATTTGTTTCACTCACAATTTTTGGTAATTCTTTATCTATAAGCAGAGTTATCATGTTTGTTTCAAATGAAGAAATAATTAAATTAATCATTGTTACTTGTGCCATTAGCTATTGCGGCATTGTCTAGTCCAAGGGTCGGCAATCAGCGGCCCGCGGGTCGCATGCGGCCCGTAAGCCACTACGGTGCGGCCCGCGCAAGTAAGAACCGTTCCACAGAACGCCGCACCGCAGGCTATAAATTAAAAACACTTATAAAAATAAGTTTCTGTTTCATTGTATTGTGTGCGCGGAAGCCAGAAATTCAGTTCAAGCGATCACAGTAAGTAAAATGGGAGAACAATAAATATGCTTAAAAATGCAAAAAAATAGTTTTATCTAAAAAATTGTGTTCATTAGATGAAATGTGGCCCGCACCAATATACTCATAACATTTGTGGCCCTTATATAAGAAAATATTGCCGACCCATGGTCTAGATCCAATCACAGTGGCTGTAAAAAAAGCCACCGATCGATCAAACAGTGAGGTACACACACGCACTAGTTTCATTCCAAGACACCGGCGTCGCCAGCGGCGCCGAAGAAGGATAGTTCAGTCAACTGTTGCTAACCGGTGCGTTTACGCACCGAGGCGCAGTTCTACTCCGACGCAGCCTTGAGTTTCTTTCGGCGTTTCTTCTCAAGGTAGTCACTTCCGAAACGCTGGTAGATCACCCGTAGGGTTAGTACTTTATTTGGCTGGCGGTCCAAGTCGAGGTTCGTACCCACAGGGGTGCCCTTGCATTGCCACCCAATCCAAAATTTCGCTGGCTGAGCACCTTCTGTGCTCGCCCCCTAAGCCCGGTTGAGCTGAAAATGCCTTTCCCGGCAAACAGCAGTTAGTCCGCTTCAAAAAAAAAAACCCATGGTCTAGTCGATGATGATATTTTCACAAGATCAAAGGCGTCTCACTGTCAGTTTTTATACTGTGGTTCAAGGGAACGATTTGTGTGTACGTAGTATCTAAATGGTAATACTCTAAAAGCATTCGATTTTCTACATCTTTAATATATTACTTGAAAGCTTGTTTTTGGTGTTCCATTTGATGCATATTTTGAAAACTTTTACCTAAATTATTAACTGCGTTATTTCTTTCTGTCATAGTCCTTATTTATTTATGTTTAGTTTCCTTAATCATAAAAACATATTTTAATGAAAAACATTTGTCTTATTTAAACAAATTTGGAACTAGTTGTTCCTAGTGCAATAATACGAAAAAAGTTTTTTTAAAACTTGTCCTCAGATTTCTCTTCTTTAAAGAAAAACCGTTACTTAACGAAATTAAGAAATTTTACAAAAGTAGATATTCAGAAAATATGTTACTTTTTTAAAAATAGTCTAATAAAAACGTGGGAAATGAAAGAAATTACTCAAATAAATTATAAATTTTTACATTACATTTGGTTTTTTTTAAGTTGATTACATGGAGAGAAAAAGCTATAAATGTTAAGTGAGCTATAAAATCAGTTGTGACTTCGATGTATTACAGTGTGACTTAAAGGAATTTGTTTATCGACATAATTATAGTGCACCATATTTTTTTTTTTTTGATAGCCCGAGGGAAATCTCTAAAGGACCTCGGGGGGCGGTGAGGACTGCCCCCCCGGTGTGTCGGACTTGCACCGACTAAAACCCCAGGGGTGTTCCTTCTTCCCGTCTGACCAGGGCCAGAGGTACAGTGTTAGTACACCATAATGTCATAATTTTATCAAGTCTAGATAAAATTTGTTTCACATCCTTATATAGTAGGTCACAAACATCTAAAACTAGATCAAAATCTGGCCGACCATTAGGTCCTAGGTAAATGATATACTCTGAAAAGGTAAAACAATTTAGTACAATCCCTAAATCCCATGGTCCAAATGAAACAGGATCCATTAAAGGCTTAAATTAAGTTTCAATTTCATTTGTATGCGGGGTCACACGCACAGACATATTTGTTCATATTAAGTGCCGTATTATAATACAGCCGTAAAAGGTTACACGGTTCAAAATTCAGGCTAATTCTTGCAAATAATGCTATTATAACAAATCTTATTTTGCAAGTTCAGTTGAGATATGGCAGGACTTCGCGAATACGGTAGGAAATTCTTTGAAAAAAAAAACAGGTGTTTTATTAAAAAACCAGCGGATCCAACCATTACCCAAGTGCGATAAATAATTCTGCGCGGCAGTCATAAGACAGAAGGAGGCCGCCAAAAGGTCAAGGTGCAAACAACTTCCCTGAACATTCGGCGGCCAATACATCGTGGGCAGAGCGACGCGTTCGTCCATAATGAGCACGATATCCCTCCGTAACACCAGCCGGGCAATAGACTAGAGGGAGTCTGCTCTTCAGATGAGAGACAGGCGGCGCGCAATATTTGGCCCATGACAAAGATTTGAAGGAATTCGGTCTAACTGAGCCTATGTGCACGCAGTTGCGTAGGCGGCAAAGTTACATAGCAATTGTTTACCCATAACAATTGGCCACAGTGAAAGATTGGCTTATTTCGTTTCTGCTAAAAAGGTGCTTTAGAAATTGTTAACAAAGAAACGCAATTACAAAGTCAATTCAAAAGCGTAGTACACATTAAAATAAAAGTACAATAGACACGTTTTACCTACAAAGTGATTGGGTCCTTCATTGAGTATTGACTGGTTCGAGAAGCAATCGAGATTAACACTAGATTACCCAGAGCAGTCATTTTGACTGTTTTTAAAGTTTAGTTATATAAAAAAATATATATATATTTATAACCAATTTTTTAAAATATTATGACTTTTTATACATTATCTTATAGCATTTATTAATAATTGTACTCACCTCCTTCTCTTTATTCCCTACTAGCAGCCCATCCCGGCTTCGCACGGACATAATAATATAATAAAAGAACTCCCTTGACTCTCCTCCCTTACTTCTTCAACGCATAGCTAGCCGAGCGGAGTTTTTTCTATTATTTAAACTCGTGATATCTTTTACATGAAATATCCGAATCGAATCATTTAAAAGGTGATATGATGAAGGTTTTGAAGTAGTCTTAAATAATGATTTATTTATTTTGATAAGGATCAATACCTAGGTACGAATAAAGAGCCTTTTCTAGCAGTGCTATTTTAATAAAAAAATAAAAATAAAAAGTCGCTTATTGTACGTAACTATAAAAGATGGAGACATGCTGTCGCGACTTTTTTTATAGATAGTGATGTGTCCTGAAAAATTGTAATACATCATTTTGTTCTATCATTAATAGTTTTCGCAGCGCACGCGATTGAAGGAAGTTTTTTTTTATTTTTTTACACCTTGGGTTAGATTATTTAAGTTTTAGTAAGCATCCCTAATTTTTTTGAAAATGAAACATAGGCTATGTCACTCGGGAATAGTGTCGCTTGCCAACGGTGAAAGAAATTTTGAAATCGGTCCAGTAGTTTCGGAGCCTATTCATTTCAAACAAACAAAAAAACCTTTCCTCTTTATAATAGTAGTATATATCTATATGAGAATATGTGCTATGCCTATATTCAGTCCTTCTAGTGTTAACATACATAAAACTTAATCGGGATGATGGATTTAAGTTATCATCGCCGTAGAACCCAGTGATCAGAAAACTAAGACCTCGTTTTCTGACACCTTGTAAAAACACCTATACTGTGAGTGTTGTGTGATGACTACTCAAATTATCAAGAACAAAAGAGGGTAGATGAAGTAACATCCCGCCCCTGACGAAAATTTCGCGGCGCGTCAGTCTCCTCGTGACCTTGACCCGTGGAACTAGGTGGAAATGTTAAACCATAATTGAAAGTAATTTAATTCGCGTATAGTATCGTTCGAGTCTATATAATGTAACAATACTGTTATAAGACACCCTGTATATAATAAGAAGATATTCTCAAATGACTAATACCCTGGGAACCGTAATAAAAATATCCATATATCTATTGACGTTTCTCTAATGGAGATTTGTATCTATGTATGTAATAATCCAGATGTACATATCTCGGGACTGATCTGGGTTCGCTTATCGCAAGGTAATAAGGCACAACTAATCCGTATCGGCACGGCCGTATTTAGCGGGTTGAGTTTGACGACGGTCAGAAGTTACTTGCGTTGAGATAAGCTTTGTAAAACTTTACCGGCTTTACTGAAGCTGCATTTTGGTCAGCTAATTTAATATTCGACACAAAGTTTTAGGTGAGTTTCTATATTGAAAACAACTGTATTTTTATATATTACGCCTGGGTGAACAAAGTAAGGCTTAGGACAGCATTGCGGAATTTTAGTGTGCTAGAAAATACCACGTCAATTTTATTGGTGAACGGAGGCTTACCTAGTTCGCGTTGCTAAATTAATTTCGCGGGGATTTTATCATCATAGAATTGTTAGTGAAATGATAAGGAACGCGTCCTGCGAATTTTATAACGCATCACGACTTATTATAGCGGTTTGTTTTTTGCGTCAATTTACCACCTGAGCGTGCGATTTCATACAATTCCTGGTGTAAGTTAGGCCTTATTCTTCCTTATTAACCTTTGTTGTCCACCATTTAGTGATGACATATGTCAAATCGTGGATTTGATTAATTTTTAGACCTTTAGGGTCGGATTTCAATTGAATGCAGGACAATGCGCGTTCGCTTACAGCTTTGCGGAAACATAATAGCATTGTCTTAACCTGCACAATCGCCAAATCTCAACCCCATCGAGCATGCATGTATACTCCAGAGACGTGTTTTAGAGAACCTGGACGGAGTGACAACAACGCAACAACAGAAAGTTTTGATAAAATTCCATTGCCGCACGATGACGATTTTTTTTGTGTTCTTTTTTGTGTTTTTTTTTTTTTGCTTTTCTGTTTTTATTTCTTTTATAAATTTTTCTAATTAGATTAGTTTATTTCTTTTTGTGTTACTCGTATTTTTATTTTTATTTTTCTTTTCTTCTGTGCATGTAGTCTACACTTTTAAATATAGTCGCATTTATAATCTATCCTGTTCATGTCTTATATAATTTTATGTGTAGACTGTGTAAGTGTACTTATAAATAAATAAATAAATAAATTACCTTAACAGACTCATCGATTCTATAAATAATCGACATCGACAACCTTTGAACAACAAAGGAGTCTACACTTTTTATTAAACTATTGTATTTTATCCCATATTTTATGGTCTGTAGGTAGCTGTTTTAGAAACAGGTGTTGTTTCATGTAAAATGCATATTTTTAAACTCATCTATCTACACAAAGCAAGGGTCGATAAAAAAAAAAATCATTGTGCATTCGGTGGTGGTCTGCTTGCATATTTCCGGGATTTCGACTTATCAAGAGATCTGAGCGATACGCTTACCTCTATTCACTGCTTTTAATTAATCGGAAAGCTTAGTATTCGTTTTTGTATCCATGCCACTGTTACATACCTATTAATAGTGATGTAACAATATATGTTTGTGGTGGATTAGTGGATAAGGGACCAGTTATGCAGTGACGTTAATGTTTGTAGGTTCGAATCCCAGCACATACATCTGGGTTTTTCAGATTAAGTACGGATTTCTTAGGTAGTCGACTGCCAAGGTATAAGATGAGTCAATGTGTTAGGTGGATGCGGGGAGTGGCAACTATTCAACCACTTCCCGCTAAGTAGGCGAGGTCTGAACAAGGCCAGGCGTCGCCGGGTGTCGAGGAAGATGGCCCGGCCTTGCCCTTGGCACTCGGCAGGCGGGAGAATGAACACCCCGCGGGTTTTAGTAGGTACAAGTCCGATACACCGGGGACAACCCTCATCTAGCCGCCAGAGGTCCGTTTAGGGATTTCCACTGGTCACCAAAAAAAAGACATAAAATGAGTGTACATGCGTACACGTCACAGTTCGTTTTGTCGTGATCTTATAAACAACATACATATAGTGAAATGCCAAAATACGTCTCTTTCTACTTTCCCAACCACGACCACCGGTTATAATTTGCAATTTACTTTATCAGCGACAATTTTTTTTTTATTAATTTATAGGCGAACGCTTGACCTCAATCACACCTGGTGGAAGGTGAAGATGAGTCCGATGATGAACCGCGTCCGCCTAACAAATGCCTATTCACTCTTCTCTTGAAGACTTCCAGGTCTCAGCTCCCAGATTTAAAAAAAAAAGAAACATTTTCATGAAGGAAAAAGGAACAATACACAACATATGCGTTTTGATTAAAATTAAAAGATTTTCTAAGATTAAAATGCAGGGCATCGAGTATTGACGTAAAATCACCCGTCTCGCAGTCTTTTACCGCTTGCACAGTGGAGCGTGTTCTCAGAAATTACATTCTTTGATTCCACCAGCCCCATTCTATCATAAAACCACTAGACATCGTGTCGGATACCATCCGTATGTGGTGGATGTTTCTTAAATCCACACGAAAAGATTCAATTCTACATTCATCATGCGAACAGCTAAGGAGTGGAATATGCTTCCAGCGGCCATATAATAATGATATTTTAAAGCTATATACCAAATATGAAGAACAGAAAAATAATTATATAATGCATACTAGCTGTCCCGGCAGACCTTGTTCTATCCTATTTCTCTAAAACAAAGTTACATTGTTTTTTTAATGTTTATAGCTTCCCCGTCAGATTTTATTCTGCCAAAACCTATTGGCCTGTCGGCGGTTTTTTGAAAATTGTTTGAAGGAACCTGGCCTTAATGCTATATGTATAAAAATTGACAAATATTGACATTAATATTTATACGACACTCAATAATTGTTTTGCCTTCCCGGAATCCGTCCACTAACATTTAAACTTTATGGTATGGTGTTACAGTTCAAATTGACTTTTAAATATTATTACGAATTTTTTGTATGAGAATATAGAAAAGTGTTGTTTTTAGACTTTTTCAGACAATTTTTTTAATTTTTCTCTCCGTAATAACCTTTCCCAGACTTCAACAAACACAAAAAAAAAGAAATCAGCGAAATTGGTTCAGCCATTCTCGAGTTTCGCGCTTATACACATTTAACGATTCATTTTTAAATTATAGAATATCTTTACAAGTATATGCAGATCATACATAAATCTCGCTAATTTCTTTTTTGAAAATTTCCCCATAAATCATGTTGGAACGTATTAAGATAAGATTAACGTAAAAACACTTCCTAAGGAAAGACATGACTTGACAGAAAAGTTCATTATCAAGATAAATTATGGGGCATCTTGACTGATTTTGTAATTTAAAGGGAAAATGTGCTGACGATGTTGGAAAGTTGAGTTTAATTTGCATAAAATTGAGAACATCTTTAGAGCAAACAGAGTCTAACCAATTTATTATGATTTATAACAATATGTGAGGTTGCCAGAAATAGAACAGCTCAAGTGAACATTTTGTGCTTGTTCAAGCACGAAACTGTTATAGAAAATTTTTCTTAGAAAATTATGCCCATGACTGGTTGAAGTAAAATTTTTACATATATAATAGATTTTACTATGCATATTGTTAGCATTGCTATTTTAAAACAACACTAGACCAGTATAGCCTATACACTTCGAGTTACTATCATTTTAACGACATCCATAGTTTTGTACGTAAAATAAATATTACAGACAGTCACGTTAAATCCCTCTTGGGGTCAGCAGAGATATACTCGTATATATGTTAGCGGCTGTAATTGACTGCGCTTAAATGTCATACCCAACGAGACCAGTAGCGTAGCTGATCACCTTTCTCACAGTACCTCTACATATCGACTGGTGAGAGACTAGTTGGTTTAAGCGACATTTTTTGATGACATAGTAATATATATTTTCGGAGTCAACGTTTTTTACCAATTCCAAATACATATCAACTGGTAAAAGACTATTTGGTTTAAGCGACATTTTTTGGAGATATAGTACTATATGGTATATATATATATATATATATATATTTAGAATCTGCAAAAAACGCTGATTCCGAATATATATATATATATATATATATATATATTGTAGCGTGCACTCTTCCTGTCCACTCTCGCGGACGCCGTAATATTTATACGGATCGCTTGCGCATCGTCCGCGGTGGACGGTAGGAGGGAGATTCACGTGACGTCTCTCGATCGGCCGCGCGCCTTACAGACGGACGCTTACTATTATTGCTTGTTTTTGTAGCTTATATTGTTTAATGCTAAGTATCGTGCAATAAACGTATTTGTGGTGAACTCTGTGGTGTTTTTACTGCCTTTAAACGTTATAATATATATAAATATTACTATATCACCAAAAAATGTCGCTTAAACCAAATAGCCTTTCACCCCTCCATATGACATTTCTAATAGATACTATGCAGGCTTACTCGCGATATTTTCTTTCCTTGGAGCGCATGTGGTGGCTAAGTTCATAAAAAAAGAAGCTGGAAAAGCGTTAAAGTACGATTCGGGATTCGAACTGAGGACTGGTCATATTCCTGCGCCGCTAAAAGAAATAAATCGAGTAAAAAATAAACTTAATTAAGTTTGATGTTTACTACAAAAGAACTTACTGCAAAACCACACTATTGTATTATAAAAGCTTCAATTTATATTTGGTGATACGTGATTAAAAGAATGCGGCATTTCACGCCGACCCAACTTCTTTACTTGTATCAAGCACAAGTGCGGTCGTTTGTAGAGTATTGATGCTAATTTAGGGACGGCCCCGCCAAACACCATTTGGCAGTTCTGAACACAAAGGGTCCCTGAGCTGGGCAACTGATTGCTGATGAAGCACTTATATCTTGTTAGCTTTTGATTTTTCACACTGGCTCGACATAGTGACTGTAGCGCACCTGATGGTAAGTACAGTGTAGTCCAAAAACTATAGCGACCATCAAAGTATGAAAATCCATTGATAGCCTCCGTCGTCATATCGGCCACATATACCACGACTGAAGGTCTCTAGGTATATGAGTTACTGGAGCCACTGAATATACATAAGTTGATCCCGAAACGCGACAGGCCAAAGCGAGTCACTTTGACGGTCTGAACACTTATGTACTGTGGTCATAACCCAGTTCAGGCAATTGCCCTACCTCCAAAGAAATCACTCACTCAGAAAGCTACTCAGTTTGGAGCACCAGCGTAGCGTGGCTTGCCTTGCTCGGCTTTCTATAGACTATACTCTGGAGAGTGTGCAGCTGTGTTGTACAAATTAATACGTTCTTCCCCCTTCTACCATAAATTGACAGGAAGCCGTGCGGGTTTGCACCCATATGTGGTTGACACTCCAGTTGCTCGCACGAGGCGATTCTCCTCTTTAGAATTCGCTTTCTGCGTCTGTTTTTTCAGCATCTTACGACGAGTGAATCGGCAATTGTTGAGTAAGGACGCTCCATCATCGGCCTCATTTCATTTTTCAACCTCTTTCCATCAGGTGAGATTGAGGTCAAGTACAAGTCTGTCAGTAATAAAAAAAGATAAAAATATAAATGTATCAAAAATCTGTAATAAGCTCATATGCTTAGACAGTTTTATACATTTTTAAATATTTAGCTACATTATAACAGTCAGTCACGATACGTTAATCCAAATTAAAAGGCAGGGCACAGTTAACCGTTGTTACTCATTCGTTTGATGTAAATATTAAAAACATTATCCAATTATACAGGAACCTTGGATGCTTATAGAAAAGCTAGCCCATAATTTTGTCCAAACTTGCGTGTGTTTGGCCATTCTAAATGATAAAAACATTCGTTTTTAGATGTATGATTAAAAAGAAAATTGTTTGAAGTAAAAAAAGAAAAAGTTATAGACTTAGAGATGGGCAAAATGTAATCTGATTACTGATTAACGATTACAAAATATAGTCATAATTTTAATTTTGTTGCTAAAAAGTAACCTGTAAGCTAAAAAAATTGAGATATTCAACTCTTTTTTATAAGCACATCAACAAAGTCTAAGAGTCAGGAATCCTTTTATTTGGACTCATCACAGTGAGCATGCACCGTACCTGATAGAAAGACCGGTAAAATCCAAAAACCGAGTACGGCTGTCGAGAGACAACCGTCTGCCAAGAGCTGACATGCCGGTCTACACAAATATCTCTTCACGCTTCGCTTGAAATACCCAAAATCGCTGGACGAAGGGAACATGCTCCCCAGAAGACCGTTCCACAATCCAACAAGGATAAGTGTTAGAGAACTTCTTAATTCTAGCTGAAATAGAATTCACCGTAAACTTGTCTACTTAACTTTTATCTATTATATAAAAATAAGTCTGGTTTTCCTTCCTGACGCTATAACTCCAGAACGCACGAACCGATTTCCACGGTTTTGCATTCGTTGGAAAGGTCTCGGGCTCCGTGAGGTTTATAGCAAAATTCAGGAAAAATTTCAACAGAAAAGCAGGAAAACGGGGAAAATCATTTTTCACATACAGCGCCATCTCTGATACATAGCATGTTCTACAAACCAATATGGTATTGCATTGGGGAGCAGATCGCACCAGTATTTTTTTTTTTTTTTTTTTTTTTTTTTATTCTGACTCGACACAGTGACTGCACCATACCTGATGGTAAGCATGGTGCAGTCAAAAAACGCTAACGACTATCGATAGGCAAGAAAAACCCAACGGTAGTCGCAGCGATCATGCCGGCCTGCACAAATATCTCTTCACGTTACGCTTAAAGGATCCCATATCATAGGAAGGCGGGAACACGCTCGCCGGAAGACCATTCCACACCCCAACGACACGGCAAAAGAAGGAGTTAGAGAACTTCTTAGTCCTAGCTGGGATATGAGAAACCGTAAAGCTGTGACTCCGCAAACCCGCGCGCGTGGTTCTATTCAGGAAAGGAGAGGGTGGAACAAGGTTAAACAACTCTTCAGAACACTCGCCATGATACAGACGGTAGAAAACGCTAAGTGAGGCAATATCTCTGCGCAACTGGAGCGGTTCAAGATGCTTAGTCACGTCAGGATCATTCACAATGCGGACAGCCCTCCGCTGCAACCTATCCAGGGCGTCAAGTAAGTACTGAGCAGAACCGTCCCAAAGATGCGAACAATATTCCATGCAAGGCCTGACCTGAGCCTTATACAAAAGTAACAGTTGATCAGGCGTAAAAAACCGACGCACTCTGTTCAGGACACCAAGCCTACGCGATGTTGTGGTGATAACAGAACCTAAATGATCCCTAGGATTAAGATCACAGCGAATATTCATACCTAAGATATTTAGGCTGTCGCGCATTGCAAGCGACACATTCTGAAGAGAAGGGAGAGGGGAAAAAGGGGTTTTTTTGCTGGAAAATACACACACCTGTGTTTTCATGGCATTGAACTCAACCAAATTCTTGTCGCCCCAAGAAGAAATGAGGCTCAAGGATTGATTGAGTCCAACAACCAAATCTTCCCGTTTCCTGTTGGAGTCCTCCCGACAACAAGTGGGCTTACTGCAATAACCCCCATGAACCGTGCTATCATCTGCATAACAATGTATACTGCCCAAAGACAGCATATCATTGATATGCAGAAGAAACAGGGTGGGAGAAAGTACAGAGCCTTGAGGAACTCCGGCATTAACTGACACGAACTGCGAACTGTGCCCATCAACGAGGACACGAATTCTACGCTCGTGCAGAAAGCCAGAGATCCATGAACACAGATTGTCGGGAAGACCGTACGCTCGAAGCTTGGAGAGAAGACCACGGCGCCAGACCCTATCAAAAGCCTTGGCTATGTCTAGACTAATAGCCAAAGACTCACCGTGCTTATCCATTGCCTCACCCCAGCGGTGCAATACGTACGCTAAAAGATCACCCGTCGACCGATTCGGTCTAAAACCGTATTGTCGATCACTTAATAGTGAGTGATCTTCTAGGTAGCGGATAAGATGAGAATTTATTATACGCTCCATAACTTTGCACAAAACTGAGGTTACAGCAATGGGTCGATAATTAAAAGGGTCTGAGTGATCCCCCTTTTTGGGGATCGGCTGCACATTAGCCTCCCTCCAAGCCCGAGGCACGATTCCACAGGAATAGGACAGGCGGTATAAGCGCGTGAGTGGAGAAGTCAACTCGGCGGCACAATTCCTAAGCACAATCGCTGGGATACCATCGGGACCACTGGCCTTCCGCACATCGAGTGACCGCAACTCACGCAGCACACAACGTTGCCTAAAAGAAATATCTGGCATCGTGACGCCGCTATTAATAATGGTGGGTGGATGAAAATTACGGTCATCGAGATTGGAATTAGCCGCGAAGATGTGAGCAAACAAATTAGCTTTCTCCTGCGGCTCGTAAGCTAGTGATCCGTCCGAACATCTCAGCGGTGGGAAAGAAGGGCGACAGAAATTCGCTTGCACGGCCTTGGCCAGTCCCCAATAGGCCCGACCATTGGTTGGGTGCCCTATTAATTTCCGGCCAATCCGCGCAATGCGCTCTGCATCCGCAGCAACAAAAGCCCTCTTGCAAGCCTTAGTGGCTTTATTGTAGGCTACTTTAAGAGAGTGCACACTAGGATCCAAATTTGCGCGGCCTCTGATCCAAGCACGATATGCAACCTGCCTCTGAGCGACAGCCTCAGAGCATTCGCGATTGAACCAGGAGCGTCCTGAACGATTACCGACGAACACAGAAGATGGAATATAATACTCCATACCTAATTTGATTTCATCGGCAATCGCCCCGGCTATCGCAGAGGGATCACTCTCATTAAAGCAGCGGTGGATCCAGGGAATAGAAGCATAATACTCCCTCAAACCATCCCAATCAGCTGACGAGTAGTGCCAGACCTTGCGCGTAACTCCGACAGGGGGTGGAAAAGCATCACAATGCACTAAAGTGCTAATAACGCAATGGTCAGAGTTACCAAGAGGGGTACGAACGGACACAGAGTATCCGGTAGGATGGCTCGTCAGCAGAAGATCCAGCAAAGAGGGCTCATGACCCGTCACGTCAGGAATCCGGGTGGGATGGATTACCAGTTGGGCGAAGTCATGCTGTAATGCGAATGCGTGAGCAGATCTACCTGCATGATCAGTCCTTGGGGAACCTAGCCACAATTCGTGGTGAGCGTTGAAGTCCCCCAAAACCACCAATTCCGCAGCCGGATACCGCTCTTGAGCATCATCTATCGCCCGACTCAAATATTCAAAGAGCCGAGTTGTCTCCAAATCCCCTTTATGGGAACGGTACAGGCATACGTAAATACGACTCACAGAGCCAAGATCGACGTGAACCCATAGGACGGAAAAAGAAGGATCCTCCAAAACGCACAAACGACGACAGCACACGTCCGACCGAACATACACACAAACTCCAGCTTTAGACTGAAAGTTTTCTTCCAGAAGAAAACCGGGATAATGTAAGTACGATGTGTCGGCCGGACGGCGAATCTGTGTTTCCGTCAAAAACAATAAAGCAGGCCGAACCGTCTCCAGATGATGGTGGACGGCGTTAATGTTGGAGTGGATTCCACGGATATTACAGAAATCCATCGAAAAGGAAGAATTGGGATTTAATGCCGCTGTAATACCTGCCATATTAACTTGTACCGACATGAATTGGAGAAAATAAAAGGAAAGAAAAACGCGAAGAGAAAAAAACGGCCCCTGACAAAGGGAAGGTCAACAAGCTAAGAAAATGTAAAGATTGTGACACCCCTGAGACATAAGCTGAACCGCCGGACGGAAGGGCCCCCATACCCCCCCGGAATAGGTCGCCGGGACCCAATATCCGGTCACCAACCGGCACGACGAACCTACCCGAGATTATGCGCGGCATGATGGGGCAGCCTCTCACGATGGTTAGTCGTAATTGGGCCCCTGTACTATACCGCGGGCGGCCAGCGGATGAACCGTTTCTACAGGTCTCCCTGGCCGACGATTCAACACATCTCCACAGGAAGCGAGGAATGAGGAACAGAGCCAGTCTCCCCAACCAAGCCAAAGGCCGCTCATTTGTGACTGGACATACATAGGCTAATCCCGAAACGCGACAAGCCAAAGCCAGCCACTATGACGGGACCTGCACCCACATATTGTGGTCGCGATCCAGACGGGCACCGACACCCTACCACCACGCTGCTGCTCGTTTAGCACCACCCGGGGGTCACGTGTAGGGTAACTAGGGTAAAGCCTACGGACGCGAGCAGCACCAACCCCCAAGTATTATTATTAGCAGTATTTTAAGTAGATGGCGCCGATGCATTATATATTGTTTGACAGCTACTCATTGTACTCTGCTCAGTTAATTTCATGTGACATTTATTATGCGCACGTTCTTTCAAACGCTAACTAAAAACCAAAACGAAGTCATCTGCTAGCGAAACGAAGTTCGCCGGGTTTGCTAATGCTTTCTAAAAAAATGCGTTTTAAATTAACACAGTTTTTTTTTTAATTCAGACTCTGCACAGGACTGCACCATACCTGATGGTAAGCATGGTCCAGTCCAAAAAACGCCAACAACTATCGACAGGCAAGAAAATCCTATCGGTAGTCACGACGATCATGCCGGCCTGCACAAGTATGTCTTCACGCTATGCTTAAAAGATCCCATATCATAGGATGGTGGGAACACGCTCGACGGAAGACCATTCCACAGCCCAACGACACGGCAAAAGAAGGAGTTAGAGAACTTCTTAGTCCTGGCCGGGATGTGAGATACCGTATAGCTGTGACTCCGCAAACCCGCGCGCGTGGTTCTGACATTTTATACGATTGGCTTTGTAACCATAATTATTTTATGTTGATACAAACAATTAGATGCATTAAATGTGTTAAAATGTAAACGGTATCTATTCCCAAGAACATCAAAGGTCATCCTCACCAAAGCCATATCAGGCAATTGAAGGTGAAATCAAAAGTATTTACTCTTTATAATGAATATAAAAATGGCGCATCGTTATTGATTTCTTCGACAATTAGGGCGGGGTTGTGCGTGTTCAGTCAGTCGGGAACCGTTCTCTTTTAACGATCTGAATCAATTTTGCTTTTTGTCTGTCACGTGGTATAAATAGTATTGTCATTATTGCAACAATAGACAATTTAATGCAGCGTTTACTCTCAATGGCTAGCACTGTTGTTTTTATCTAAAAAGGTCGCAGTCATTAATTCGTTGATTTTACTGAAAAACGCAACATTACATGATCAGCAATTTGCCATCTGTCAATATATTCGATTTTAACGAATGTATGTTGTCAGCCTAATGACATTCATCGTTGTAATTTGCGAAAGTATTATAAGAGATGACGTTAGTGGCGTTTATTGTTTTCAAACTTTTAGGTTTAAACAAAAACAGCTTATACAAAATGTTACTTATTAACAACATAACAGGGTATTTGTAGAGGACGTACTTGGTTGCTGGACAACGGTAGCAACCGTTAGGTCTTGTTGCGCCTTGAATTTAGGTGATGTTACCATTAACATTCAGTGTGTTCAGACGCACCACACTGTTTTCTGAGTATTTATTAGAGGTGGCGTGAAGTTAGGAGACGCACAGACGACGTCGAGAAAAGTGACGCAAAGTCTCTAACCGCGTGCCAGTTCGCGTACGCCGTTTAGATAATAAACACGCGCTACAGTATTAATTATCAAAAAACAGCCATTGTTACCATCTCGAAACAAAAAAAAAACAGTCAGAAAAAACATAACCTTCTGTATAGAATGTAACGTTAATAACCGAATTTTATTAGTTGTAACTTGTAATGCCGTCTTTTGACACAAAAAATAGTAATTTTAGTCGTTAATATATGTAAGTCGAAGCAATACCGTGTATTATTGACATATGTCGTACTACGATGTAGTCCAATCGAAACGTGGTCGTGTGGAGAAATATTTAAGCTCTTCATTAGAGATATAGACGTTTGGATATCTAATCCAATCGAGATTCAGTCATATCGACAACCTAGATGTCTCGATAGTTGGACCAAAACATATCGATCTAAAAATACATTACTTACAATTTAATATGAATACATGGGTTAAATTAATATTTGTATAGATGGTTCGTATCAAAAAATATTTTAGATATCGACTCAATACTATTTCTTATGAAAATTCCCTAACAATCGTTTTCATTGTTGTACCTTATTGATTGCTCCGCCGGCTATTATTCTCTGTCAAATAACCTTTGTATATAAAGTAAGGAACTCCCCACGGCGCGTGCCCATCTGTCTTCTTGCCAACTCCATGTCCTAAGTTATTTCAGGCTACAGGTATTGTGTATCGGCTTATTTATAGCAATTTTGAGACCTTATTCTAGTGTATTACTTTATCGGGACTCTAGGTTAGTTGAAGGTGAAATAAGAAACCTTGGAATACTTTTTATCGATATATCAATATAATTGTTTAAAAATACGACATATTGTAGCAAAAATCAGTATTGTGACTATAGTTGTGTAAAACTCGCTCTAAAAAAATATATTAATATGAATCCTGATAATCAGTTCCACTTTTAATTGGCTCACTTTGATACTCTCTTTACCTCGCGGTAGCTATATATAAAGGCAAAGAAATAGGGTGGCCATATGAATAGTTCGCTTTGACGTCAAGACAACGATTAGTGTTGCCATTTTAACAATGAGCGTAACAGTTGTAAGTCAAAGAACTGACTAGGCCGATATAGACAAAAAAAGTAGTCGATACCAGATGAGTTGGTATGTAGTACTTAAAGTAGGGATGTTACGGAGGCAGTTTTATCGGAACCGAAGTCGGAGTCGGAGTTTTTAAATTTGATTTATCGGAGTCGGTGCCGAAGTCGGAGTCGGAGTCGGAGGCAATGTCAGTAATCATAAGTGATGGCAGAAGAAAGTAGTTTTATTTAGGAACAAATAAAAACATTATTTAGTGAACCGTTTAATTAAAAAGTAATAAATTACTTCCACAGACAATGAAAATAAAAATTGCTGTGTTCCTTATTAACATTTTCCCATTAACAGTGAACTAATTAAATCAAATTTGCTCCATTGGTGTAGGCATGTTTTGCGGAATTTTAGCAAGACCTTACTCAGCCGAAGCAAAGGAGTTGTTCAGGCTGATGGCTCCCCATCAGAAATAAATGCTAGTAGTGCATGATTAAGGATACGATGGGGCTGCCATGTGCCGAGGCACAAAAGTCCCTTAAACAAATAGAAAAAAAGATTGGATGTTTTTGTGTAATTTCCATTTTATTTAATGTAAATGTAAAACAAAACCTTTTAGTAATACATTTTAATGTAAAATTAGTTTTAAATTTAATCATTTTAATCATAACACCATTTTATTATATATTTTTTTAATTTCTTCAAATTAAGTAGCATTGATTGTTTGATTAATTGATATTATGTTTCAACAACATATAAAATGAAATCAAATGGAATCACTACAACAGTGGTGGTGACCTCCGATTAATACTCCGATTAAAAAGTTTCGGAAAGGTGTAATAACAACTGGAAGTTCCGACTTATCGGAGTCGGAGTCGAAGCTCCGTAACATCTCTGATTTAAAGTAATAGGGCCATTACTCGACTTGGGTCGTGACCACAGTGCCCAAGTGTAAAGACTTGCCAAGTTGGGCTGTGGAATGGTCTTTCGGTTAACGTGTTTCCTTCGTCTTATGATATTAGATGCTTTAGGCGAAGCGTGAAGAGATATTTATGCGGGCCGGCATGATCGCGGCGTCTATCGATGGTTTTCTTTGTTGTTGATAGTCTTTATCGGTTTGTAGAATACACCTTGTTTATATTCAGGCGTGGTGTGGTTACTGTGCCGTGTCAAGATAAAAAAAGACCATCATAGTGATTCGATTCAGCTTATCGCGTTTCAGGTCAGATTGTGTATATCCAGTTGTTAACATACCTAGAGACGTTTCATAGTGGTATTTGTGGACATACCGATGGCAACTGTCAACAGATTTTCATTCCTTGGTGGTCGTTGCTCTTTTTGGACTACACTGTACTTTCCATTATAGAGTTATAGTAATCACTTTATCAATCCAGTATAAAAAATCTACCTTTTTACGTAAGTATATCGTATAAATGTCTTTTTCTTTAATTGATGTAACAGAATCCAGCCTTCTATGCCAGTACCAAAATCATACAAGTACAGTCTTTCGTTGAAGGAGTCAAATTGTACGGGTATTAGGGGGAAGACAGGGGAAGTTCACAGCGCTAGTATTTTGGGGGATAATATTCATGGCCAATGCAAATAATTGAAATGCGATCCTTTTCTGGTTTTAATTTTAAAATACGTTACTAAACAAATGGCGTTTATAAAGTATGTATGCTTATCTAATATACCATCTATAATTGAATCAAGAAAAAAAAATTTGGTGCTTGTTAATATGTAAGCAGAATAATATTGTGTTACAATAATAGAGAAGCACAACAGCAAATATCACTAATAAGCTATGATGGATATAATATAAATAATAATTATTAAATACTAAATATTAATGTGAACACCTTTAACAATTAATTTATAATTCACAATAATTATATTTTATGTTGGCAAGCATACAAAGTGACAGGAAGGATATGGGAAGTGTGACAGATCATAATGTCGGCGGCTTAAGTAAAAATGTTGTGAAGAGAAGGTGTTTGATATTAAGTGTTAATATTCTGTAAATGAATAACAAATAATTATGAGGTCTAGGGTTGATACAATGATCCGAACAGGTGTCCATCGATTCAGAACGAGGTCAAAGAAGAACCTAAATAAAAGAGTTGTTGTATGGCGTGTGCTACCAGATAAGTTTTTAGAGTTTATAATAATATAATATTTTATTCTTTTTTAATTGTCTATATCAAATGAATGAATAACTTAATTATTAAATATTGTTATTTGTAACAACCCTAGCTATCGTGACTTTGTCTGGTCAATGGCTGTATTTTTCACAAAATAAAAAGTGTTGCTCTACTCGTAGCTTATAAAAGCTACGAGTAGAGCAAAAAAAAAACTTAGTATAAACTGAGATCATTTTATCTTTCTACGTTTTTGTCTATATGTTACAGTAGATATACAACTATCGATCAAGTAAAAGAGATCAGGTGCTGTATCGACAATATAATCGAATAACACGGGCATATTGATACTATAAAAGCATATACCTAAAGGCTACATATGTAAAACTCGCTTGCCGACAAACAATCTTCCCTAAATATACATTTCAGTATACAGTTGTTTACGGAGGCGTATTGGCAAACACTGAGTGCACTCACTTGTGTTTTCGGGATAGTAATCAACCGGAAACAATCGACGCTGAAACAAAAGCCAAACGTCTAGAGCGTTTGCTCACCGCTTTACTGTATTTGAGGCTATGAAATGGCTATAAAATATCTTTAAATAGTGCCGAATTGTAAAATGTATTCCAAATAAATAATAATAACATATCGTCACGCTATATGAGCAGAGATATATTAATTCCTGTATCCACATTGCGCTTATATTGATATTTCTATTAGATGCCGTGCGGGCTTTCTCACGAAGTTTATCTTCATCGGTGAGTATGTTGTGCTCAAAATATGTGCTCGAAATACGGACATAATTTGAAAAAACCCAGAGGTGTGTAAAGCGTACAAAAAACGCATTTATTTGGATTTCAAACTTAATTTTAGTTCAACTTGGAACCTCAAGTCTCATGTTTGAAATTACGTTTGGTTTTTTGATCTCACAAAAGCTCAGCGACTGGAATCATGGCAACACCACTTTTTATATATGTGTTCCTGTAGGGTGGTGTATCTCCGACTATATTCGATATAATGTGTTACAATAATAGAGGAGCACAACGGCAAATGTCACTGATAAGCTAAGCTGGATTTTTATCCAGCAAAAATAAAATATAATAAATATAAATAATATATAAAAATAAATATAAATAATAGTTATTAAATCTATACTAATATTATAAAGCTGAAGAGTTTGTTTGTTTGTTTGTTTGAACGCGCTAATCTCAGGAACTACTGGTTCGAATTGAAAAATTCTTTTTGTGTTAAATAGACTATTTATCGAGGAAGGCTTTAGGCTATAAAACATCACGATGCAACTATTAGGAGCGAAGAAATAATGGAAAATGTGAAAAAAATGGGGAAAATTATTCATCCTTGAAGGCTTCCATTGCGTGCGCTGCGAAAACGGTACAAGATACCAAAAATATATGTATGAAAGAATTATTGCTCTTGAAATGATCTAAAAAAATGTCCGCGACAGTATATGTCTATCTTTTAAGATTAAGTCACTAGAACCGTTTTTATGGTAAACATATTTGGTCGAAATTAATGCATTATTTGTTAAGAGTTGTATCAACGTAATAATATTAATCTTTATCCAAATAAATGTTTTGTTGATTAAGAGTATTTAATTATGAACAAAATTGTCTTTGACATCACTTAATTTCAATGAACATCATAGAAGATATTACAATAACTTATATAGCAAAACTACGTTTGCCGGATCAGCTATGTCTTGATAAGCGCGAAACTCGAGAACGACTAAACCGATTTGACTGATTTCTTTTTTGTTGTGTTTGTTGAAGTATGGGGAAGGTTATTACGGAGAGAAAAATTAAAAAAATTGTCTGAAAAATTCTAAAAACAACACTTTTCTATATTCTCATACAAAAAAATCGTAATAATATTTTAAAGTCAATTTGAACTTTAACACTTTTTTGTGTTGTGTTCGGTTGTGTTGTGTTGTGTTGTATTCGGTTGTGTTCGGTTGTGTTCTGTTGTGTTCGGTTGTGTTCGGTTGTGTTCGGTTGTGTTCGGTTGTGTTCGGTTGTGTTCGGTTGTGTTCGGTTGTGTTCGGTTGTGTTCGGTTGTGTTCGGTTGTGTTCGGTTGTGTTCGGTTGTGTTGTGTTGTGTTCGGTTGTGTTCGGTTGTGTTCGGTTAGGTTCGGTTGTGTTGTGTTGTGTTCGGTTGTGTTCGGTTCTGTTCGGTTGTGTTCGGTTGTGTTCGGTTGTGTTCGGTTGTGTCCGGTTAGGTTCGGTTGTGTTGTGTTCGGTTGTGTTGTGTTGTGTTCGGTTGTGTTGTGTTCGATTGTGTTCGGTTAGGTTAGGTTAGGTTCGGTTGTGTTCGGTTGTATTGTGTTGTGTTGTGTTCGGTTGTGTTTGGTTGTGTTCGGTTGTGTTCGGTTGTGTTGTGTTGTGTTCGGTTGTGTTGTGTTCGATTGTGTTCGGTTAGGTTAGGTTAGGTTCGGTTGTGTTCGGTTGTATTGTGTTGTGTTGTGTTCGGTTGTGTTTGGTTGTGTTCCGTTGTGTTCGGTTGTGTTCGGTTGTGTTAGGTTGTGTTCGGTTGTGTTCGGTTGTGTTCGGTTGTGTTCGGTTGTGTTCGGTTGTGTTCGGTTGTGTTCGGTTGTGTTCGGTTGTGTTCGGTTATGTTCGGTTGTGTTCGGTTGTGTTCGGTTATGTTCGGTTGTGTTCGGTTGTGTTCGGTTGTGTTCGGTTGTGTTCGGTTGTGTTTGGTTCTATTCGGTTGTGTTCGGCTGTGTTCGGTTGTGTTCGGTTGTGTTCGGTTGTGTTCGGTTGTGTTCGGTTGTGTTCGGTTGTGTTCGGTTGTGTTCGGTTGTGTTCGGTTGTGTTCGGTTGTGTTCGGTTGTGTTCGGTTGTGTTTGGTTCTATTCGGTTGTGTTCGGCTGTGTTCGGTTGTGTTCGGTTGTGTTTGGTTGTGTTCGGTTGTGTTCGGTTGTGTTGTGTTGTGTTCGGTTGTGTTCGGTTGTGTTCGGTTAGGTTCGGTTGTGTTCGGTTGTGTTCGGTTGTGTTCGGTTGTGTTCGGTTGTGTTGTGTTGTGTTCGGTTGTGTTGTGTTCGATTGTGTTCGGTTAGGTTAGGTTAGGTTCGGTTGTGTTCGGTTGTATTGTGTTGTGTTGTGTTCGGTTGTGTTTGGTTGTGTTCCGTTGTGTTCGGTTGTGTTCGGTTGTGTTCGGTTGTGTTCGGTTCTGTTCGGTTATGTTCGGTTGTGTTCGGTTGTGTTCGGTTATGTTCGGTTGTGTTCGGTTGTGTTCGGTTGTGTTCGGTTGTGTTCGGTTGTGTTCGGTTGTGTTCGGTTGTGTTTGGTTCTATTCGGTTGTGTTCGGCTGTGTTCGGTTGTGTTCGGTTGTGTTCGGTTGTGTTCGGTTGTGTTCGGTTGTGTTCGGTTGTGTTCGGTTGTGTTCGGTTGTGTTCGGTTGTGTTCGGTTGTGTTCGGTTGTGTTCGGTTGTGTTCGGTTGTGTTTGGTTCTATTCGGTTGTGTTCGGCTGTGTTCGGTTGTGTTCGGATGTGTTCGGCTGTGTTCGGTTTTGTTCGGTTGTGTTCGGTTGAACCGAACCGGTAGAACCGTTTTTATGGTAATCGAATTTGGTCGAAATTAATGCATTAAGAGTTGTATCAACGTAATAATATTAATCTTTATCCAAATAAATGTTTTGTTGATTAAGAGTATTTAATTATGAACAAAATTGTCTTTGACATCACTTAATTTCAATGAACATCTTAGAAGATATTACAATAACTTATATAGCAAAACTACGTTTGCCGGAACAGCTATGTCTTGATAAGCGCGAAACTCGAGAACGACTAAACCGATTTGACTGATTTCTTTTTTGTTGTGTTTGTTGAAGTATGGGGAAGGTTATTACGGAGAGAAAAATTATAAAAATTGTCCGAAAAAGTCTTAAAACAACACTTTTCTATATTCTCATACAAAAAATTCGTAATAATATTTTAAAGTCAATTTGAACTTTAACACCATACCATAAAGTTTAAATGTCAGTGGACGGGTTCCGGGAAGGCAAAACAATTGAGTGACGTATAAATATTAATGTCAATATTTGTCAATTTTTATACATATAGCATTAAGGCCAGGTTCTTTCAAACAATTTTCAAAAAAATCTGTCGGGGAATCTATTAACATTAAAAAAAAACAATATGACTTTGTTTTAGAAAAATAGGGCAGAACAAGGTCTGCCGGGACAGCTAGTGTTAAATATTAATGTGAACACCATTAACAATTAACATATACTTTACGATAAATATATTTTATGTTGGCAAGCATAAAGAAAGTGACAGGAAGGATATGGCGGGTTTGGACAAGTTCTAATGGCGGCGGCTTGAGTGGTTGAGTGGCGAAAAGGAAGGCGTGTGATATTGTGTTGGAGTTCTGTAAATGAATAACAAATAATTATGTGATCGGAGTTTGATGCAATGGTCCTCACAGGTGTCCATCGATCCAGTACGAAGCCTAGAACCCAAATAAAAGAGATGTCGAATGGCGAGTTTACCAACTAGCAGATAAGTTTTAGAGTTTATAATAATATAATATTTTATCCTTTTAAAAAATGACTTCAAAAAATTCACAAAGATTGTTGAAATTTTGATGAAAATGGTATATGACTTATAAATTATTTTATTTAAAGGATTAAAAAAAATAGCTCATAAACCCATTGAAAATCGGCCTCCACATTAGATGATGCGGGATATAGTAATTTGATAGCTATTTTCTATAAATGTACCTCTTTTTGCTCAATCAATCATTTACATAATTATAGTGTATAAATGCTTTTTACTGATCGATAACTACGCCTTTATATAAAAATTTTCGGCAGTAGGTTTGATGAAGTTCGCTTATTTCGGGGCCCAAATAACCAGCATCTCACCACAAAATCGATGAGGTAAACAACGATCAATCTCATCGTCATTGAGTTTGAAACATGCCAGTCACTGTTCTTGAGTATTTAATCCAAAGCAACTAATTAGAAATACTCAGTTAAAGCTAAAACAGTTTTCTGATGAATTTTAAAGTCATTAGTCTGTAAAATGATTCGACTATAATAGCACTGATCACTCAGAAGTTACATATTACATTGACTTTGATGATACGGTATCGTTGGAGTATCAGGAATGTCACGTCTACACAATTAATTTTAATGTGGAAGTAAGAAATATATGGAAGGTTAATCTTATCATGTTTTGAAAACTTTTGTAGGCACTTTGAACACTTTAGGGGGGTAAGCTAGGGTCTGCGCCCCGAGAGCCAAATTCTAGGAGCAGCGGACGTGCACATCACCGTACCGACTCAATCAGGCCTACTTCTACGTGAAAAATAGGCTGAAAATTTGTACAAGCCATGTAACCCGGGAGAAGATCCTGCATAGGACCATCAGAGACGCTGTGAGGGCAGCGACCCCGTTATGTCAGGCTCCTTCTGACTACAAATCTCCGGGGTGTCCCTCTAATCGCTCCACCTGGGTCTGGGAAACCAAATTCGTCCAGACGCCCGGGGAGCAAAAAGCCTTGTTCAGACTGCCTCTCTGGGAGGGGTGAGAGTAAAGAGTCCACCCCTCCAAAACCTCTCTGTCAGCCGGTGCGCCGCACACTGCCTCAAGTCTACTGCCCCACAAGCCTTTGTTTTGACCTTTTTAAAGTTAACTCGAAATTCTCATAAGATATCGCTCCCACGTCTTAAGTTATGTGAAAAGATTTTTTTTTTGTAAATATTTTTCTTTCTGTACGATACAAGGTTTTTTTTAAAAAGATGTAGAGCATACAGCTTCAAAAATTGTGCTGTAAACATTTCTTCATTGAATTAATCCATATAATTGAAAAACAAAGGTAAAAGCAATTGGCGTCAGACTATTCAGTAGTTATTGGCTCACCTCAAAAAGTTTTAAGATCCGGGGCTAGAGAAAAGCACCAAACTAGGGTGACAATCACGCTTACATCCATATATACGTGTGTATATTAAGTATATATGTGTGTATAAAGTGTGTATATAAAGCCCTTTGTCGAAATTGAATTACTAAAAAAACTTCGTCTTAATATCTGGTATTTTACTCTGGGTTTCATTAGAAAGAATTAAGTTCCGGCTCGTACATCGTAGTTTTTCCAGATCCAGTACAAATTTAGGCAGCATATGCGCACCGGTGAAGGAAATGATCCTGAGGAAGCCCGCGTAGCATCTAATAGAAATGTCATGTATAAGTGGTCTGGGAGCGACGGTCAGCTACACTACTGGTCACGTTGGGCACGACATATAAGCGCAAAGTGAATGAAATGAAATGATATATAACTTTATTCAAATAGGCTTACTTCCAAGCACTTTTGAATCGTAAAAAAAAGCTAATGTGAATCTACCACCGGTTCGAAAAGAAGAATCTACTGAGAAGAAAAGAGTCACTAATACATCTCTGATCACACCGTAAGGAATATACCGTGACGATATATTATTATTAGAAGTTTATAAAGCTAATAAGTTTTTAGTCCTAACGTGCAGTTGTCAGCTATGATTGACAATTTCTTTTTGTAAGACATGATCAGTCTAAAATGTATGAGTATGTCTATAGTAACGTGTATGAAAATTAATTGGGAAATTCGGTAAAATCAGATAACTCGTTAATGACTAGAAGTGCCTGTTTCAAAGTTACACGGTATCTTACCTTAAGTTTTGGTTTACATAATGGCCATTGTGTTCTATTACGTGAGCTAGACGGGTCCGATATCGGCAAACACTTCAAACTTCGGTCCCATGTAAATTAGTTGAATACGACTGACTATAGCTTAATATTATATTACACGACAGAATTTATTGAGAGCCTGTTGAATAATGCCGTATTAATTAAATTTCCTTCATTTCAAAGTAACAAACATGTTATATTCAGCTGTTTCTAGAATTACTTTAGGTAAACGAATGGCGGGAAGAAGGCTGGAAGAAGCGGGCGGCAAACTTGAGAGAGTATGATACCCAATATCCAGACGTGCGCGGTGTGCGATATATTCTCGCACACCGCTCCAATGAAAGCTCATAGATGCGAGGAAGGGGACGGCTTTTTTTGTGGTAGGGCGATTCCCCGAACTGGGTTATGACCACAGTAAACAAGTGTAAAGACCGTCATAGTGACTCGCTTTGGCTTGTCGCGTTTCGGGATCAGCTTGTATATATCCAGTAACTCATATACCTTGAGACCATCAGTCGTGGTATATGTGGGCCGACATGACGACGTAGACTATCAATGGATTTTCATTCTTTGATGCTCATTTTCGTTTTTGGGCTACAATGTACTTACCATCGGGTACTCTGTAGTCACTATGTCGAGTCAGTGTAAAAAAAAGACAGTTTACAGCATCCCTTCCCACACAATTTAGACGAGGCCTGAAGAAGACTGGACGATGCTGTGAGCAGAGGAAGTTGGCAAGACCGTACCCTTGGCTCTGACAGACGAAAGGAGAAACACTCCTGTGATTTTAGTTGGTAAGTCCTGCACACTGGGGCAGCGGTCCTCACTGCTGTCCTTAAGGGTTATGAGGATTTCCACCAGGTTATAGAAAAAGTAGGTTTGAGGGAATCTGCTGTCCGGATGAGATGGCAGCGGTGCGCAATGTCCAGTACACCGGTGAACCTGTGGTGCCCAATTCAGTACATAGTCTGAAAAACATAGGTATGTTCCAGGATACGGACCTGCGACCGTATGCGTTGTCGCTCATGGATGCCGGTTGCCTGTCCACAAGGCTTTTTTTTGTGAACCCGGTGGAAATCGCTTTGGACCGTTAAGGGAGTGGTGGGGGCCACTTCCCCGGTGTACCGGACCTGCACCGACTAAAGCCACCGGGGTGTCAGCACTGCATACTCTTCGCCTTCGCCGGGCCTGGGAATCCAGATACTTCCGAGTATCCACAAGGCTAACATAGCCATATCCAAGTCAACATTACTGACTTGTAAAATTTTTACTTAGCTACTGTAAATAAATTCATAGATGATATCACAAACTTGCAATTGTTGAAGACTTTGATTAATTGATTTATTTATCGTAATAAATACAAGTGGAGGCTTTGAATATTTAGATATGTTTTAAACAACTAATTTCAGTTGCCATAATAGGATAACTTAGACACAGTGTAGCCTCTAGAAGTAATTATGATGGCGTATTGGGTAGATCCACCCGTATATTATCAAGCCAGTGTGTGTATTACCAAGAGATAAGACTTTGGAAGTAATTTCTGAGTTCCTCTATAATTCCTCGGTTAACTGAAGTTCGAGAGATATGGTAATATTTGAAATATTGAATACGATATCCTTGTTTAGATTAATACACCAATACACCTATGATAATAAACATCTGCTTTTCTATCTAAATTTGGAACTAAGTTTCAACAGCGTTTTTTTTGTTTTCCTTTGTAATCATTTATAGCATTGCGTTTATCGTTATATATACTGTCTTTTTTGTGTTGTGTATCTACATATATATATATATTTTTTAATTGAATTATAATAATATATCCTGATGCTATATTCCCTACGGGGTGAGCAGAGATATATAAGTGTTTGTATCCACCTGAAAATCAGCGCTGGATGGCGCGTGCAGCGTCGCCCAGCATACGCTGAGCTGAGTGCTCTTTGAGATGGGTAGCAGCACACAGGATACATGATGTGATGTTATGTTTTCTTTCATTGTTGTTTTTTTTTTAATATAAATATGTTTGTTGTGTGTTGTTATCTTTTTGGCTCAATAAACTTTTTCTTTCTTTCTTTCTTTCTTTTCACCTTGCGCTTATATGGTACGTCGTGTCCAACGTGACCAGCAGCGCAGCTGATCGCCGTTCTCACAGCACTAGTACACACGACATTTATATTAACTGCCATGTGGGTTTCCTCACGATATTTTCCTTCACCGGTAAACATGTGGTGCCTAACCTGATTCGAACCTACGACAATTCGCGTTGACGCGCATAGAATCCGGTCCATTATTCGCAATGCCACCAGAGCCACTGGATATTTTACCTAGATCCAGATTGTTCTCTTACATTATTTTTGATGCGAATGAAAATGAGAAGAATTCGTTGTCACATATATTTTTAAATAGCAAATCCATATATTGATCAAGAGCGCTCCATTAAACATTGACCTCGTTATTTCAACAGGCGTCATTAAGGTCAAACGCGACCTTTTAAATCATAAACAAGCAGCTACAGAAGGAAATGGCTTCCATTCTACAGACACAAATTGCGTCATAAAACAATTTTAACAAAAACAGTTTTGTTTTTTAAAGAAAAATCCAAACTTCAACTTAAATGTTTTATTGAAATAAACTGACAAAATTTGAAGTTGTAGGAAATAGAAGTTGTGAAATTGTTCTGTTCTGATACAATATCTGACTGTTTCGAGTTATATCAAATTGTCTTCAGTTCAAAGCGTTCATCTTTGTACAGCCAATTCACGTAGATCCAATTGTAACTTCACTCAACTGCTGCTTTTTGTTATTCCTGTGGTCCCGATTCCCGGTATATATGTAATAATTTTAATGTTTATTTTCACTTGCACTAATAAAAAAAACATAAGCATAATTCTTATAAACCTATAACCTAGTGCACTTTAGATAAAGTGCAAAAATAATAAAAATATCTAATTGAAATATTAATACTAGAACCAAATTGGAATTAAAATCCAATGCTGAATATCCTGCCTCTCCTATGAAATCAATTCGGCATCTTTATCGTAAAAGAAACTTGTCACTTTCTCGAACCAAAAGTTGTTAAAACAAAGAAAGAAATGCAGTTAGTTAATGGAGTAGAGTTCTTCTAGAAAACTTAATTCCACGTTGGTTTAGTGTAACTATAGATAAATAACATTACTGCAAGTTACTTTCCAGTCGGATGTCGAAAAGGTTTTCGTTGGAGAACAGTGTAACAAATAAAATTGAATTCAACACAAATGAAGAGAAAATAAGTTGATATTTCCAGAAATGCGAGTAGAACTATTTGTGTGTACGTACTTTTATGTATTTACTTAATTTTTTAATAAGAATATGTATTTTTTTTTAATCCTGACTCGCCATAGTAACCGCAACACACCCGACGGTAAGCGTGGTGCAGCCCGTAAAACAACTACGACGATATTCGCAACGATTACGCCATTATACCAAATATCTATTCACGATTTATTTAAAGCATATCATAGAACGATGACAACATGGTCGCTGGACGGCCATTCCACAGGCCAATGACTCAAATAAGTAAGAGTTAGATAACTTCTTAGTCCTTGCCGAGATACTAGCTATAGCCGCATATGACTAATTTCTTCCCGCGACATCGTTTGAGTTAGATATGATAATAATAGATAGGAATAGAGCATTTTAAGTTGTCGACAACTGTCAATATAAAAGGTTATAGTAATATTACATTCCAGCGTTATCGTGTACTACATTTTGAATCGGTTTAAATAGTACAAGTATATATAATATATAAGTGGTAAGTATATACCTTAATTTTATTAAAAAAGCTAATGATCTTCAAACGGTTGTTTATGCTTTTTTTTCTTTAATTATTTAAAGAGGTTTTTGTCACGATGTGACCACGTCACCCCCGTACAGGCAAAAATACTTATAATAGCCACTTTTAGGTAAAGTGCAACCAGCATCTTGGCCCGCTCGGAAAGCAGAGAGGACAGAATGCAGTTGCAAGTGCCTACAAGATAGTTGACAATTTGTATATCCCGACGTTATGCTTCGTTCCGGACAAGAAGGCGAGCATTAGTCATCTTTAGAAGAAATCCAACACCTGCTAACCTAGGAATTCTACAAAACAAGATAAGCTCTGCACAAAAATTGATACGTAAAGGTAAATCTGAATCATGGCGGAGTTTCTGTGTGTTGTTTATGCTGGTAGGCGGATTGCCCAAACTCGTTCATGACCAAAGTACACAAGTGTAAAGACCGTCATAGTGACTCACTTTGGCCTGTCGCGTTTCGGGATCACCTTGTGTATATCCAGTAACTCGTATACCTAAAGATCTTCAGTCGTGGTATATGTAGGCTAACATAACGACGAAGATTATCAACGGATTTTCAACCTGTGATGATCGCCTTCGTTTCTGGACCACACTGTACTTACCATCAAATGCACTGTAGTCACTTTTTCTAGCCAGTGTAAAAAACGTCGGTTTAGATTTCTTTAAATCATAGCCAAGAACACTCTCAATCAAGTGATTTTTCAAATCATAAAACCATATCGAATTCGATTCATCCGTTTAGAAGCTACGACGACACAAACAGACATACTAATAATACATAGAGCTACAGATACTTCCGTTAAACTTAACTACCCTCGTTTTGCGCTTGGGGTTTTTTTTTTTAATTCCTCGTTATCCCGTTGCTGTGAGATAATGCAACGTCATTGTCTCCCTCTTATTATTTATACACTTCTTAATTTATCTCCTATTTTTTAACACATTCTTACTTGTTACAATTCTTATTTATTACAATTAACTTAACTATTTCTAACATATTTCTTTGCCCTCCATATCTATTTACAATTCTCTTATATCTATACATTTCTTCCTTAATTTATTTACTTTTCCATTTAACATTTTATCCCTATTACCTTATACATTACTTGATTTATCTCCTATTTTTACACATTCTTACTTGTTACAATTCTTATTTATTACAATTTACTATATTTTTCCGTTCTCCATTTCTTTTCCATTTCCTTATTGTCCCCCTCTTAATTTACACATGTTTATTTTATGTTACCCTACTTTTACATGCTTTCCTTTGCTACCATTACTATATCTTATAACTATACATTCTTTCTTTTTGCGCTTTTGTTCCCCACCCAGTACTCTACTTTTAATCCATACTTTTCCTATTTAACATCTTATTTATTACAGTTACTATTCTCTTACTAGTTATATCTTACTTATTATCTACCTTTTTTCACCTCAATGCTGTATCTATTCTTACTTTATACTATTACATTTTTCTTATTACTTAGATTTTCAGTTTCCCTTATTTCTAACGTATAGCATGTAGACGTAACCCGATACGCTCTTGTCGCCCTAAGGGTCGTTAGGATGTTACGAGACGTGCGGGGTAAGAGGAAGCGCGTGCGCACGGGACGCTTAGAAGTTAGTCGACTACCGAGACCCAAGGCGGGAGTACGTGCGTGTACGTCGCAGTTCGGTGTGCCTTAAAGTGCAAATAAACTGTAAAACGCCAAATTCGTATCTTACTATAACCACACCCACAACCACCGGTCATAAACGTTATTTCGATATACATTACTGTGTTCAGACTTTGATTTAATTTGATTATCACAAACTCCATTTGTCTCTGCCTCTATTTTCTTTCTTTGCGCCCGGGGTTAGAAAGTCCTTAACAAAATGGTTTTCTAAATGAACTCTATTGAGTTAAAATGTTTGTTATGACGAAACGAGATGTTCATGGTTTAATTATAAGGTGTCATGAAAATGGGCATTATACGCGTAATATTGCTTGAAGACGTTTTCAGAGCGCTGTAAATAAGTAACTGGCACTCGTGAGGCACGACAATGGGGGTTTTATTTGCAAGTACCCCCTATCTCCTCCATTGCGAGCCGCCACTAACCTATTTTCGCGCCTTATATTAAATTGCTCAAAGCAATGCACCGTTTCTAAAACTCGTGCTTTGTAGAATTATGTTTTGTGATTGTTTTTTTATTTAGAAACTTTCAAATGTAATTAAAAAATTAAATTATTCATAAAAAACTTAAAGCAATATTTTCGTACAGTTAAAAAATTTGACTTTGTACTTTTAAGTTTTTGCGTTTTATTTTATGAAATACATTTATTCTTATAGTATTAACCCAGAAGTCCTTGTTTACAATATTTATCAGTTTGTTCCGTCTATTTATTTACAATAACCATGAAATATCGTGACGCTACTTAACTGAAATGATTTGTAATAAAAATAAGCAAGTGTAAATAGAAGTAAGAAAACGCAAAATAGAAAAAAAAACAACTAGAAGAGCAATGTCGTTGCATTAACAAACAGCAAAGGAAAAAAAAAACTGAAATGATTTTTGAAATTGTATTTTAAATTTAATGTATTGCCACGCTATAACCTTATCGAGGTAGGTATAGATACTAACATTGAGGCTGTATTGACTTTGCACTCCACGTTCGTATATGACTCCCCTTTGTGACCAGTAGCGCAGCTGATCACCGTGCTCAATTGCCATGCGGGTTGCATCACGATGGCGTCCATCATCCTTCAGATTGTGGTACCTAAAACCATACATCATCTGAAAAAACACAGAGGTATATGACAGATTTCGAACCTAAGGCCGTTGGCGTTGCAAGACATGGATACTGGTCGCTTATCCCCAAGCCCATACAGTCACACATTCTCCTTTTTTAAACTTTTAAGAGATTTCTAGTTATAAATAATGAAACTATCTAATTTTTACTCGGAAAATTAAATAGTTGCTCTCCTTACTGACAATGGCGATTAGGTTCGATTATCGTCCAAGCTTGGAACGTGGGTTATATGTGTCTCTATTTCGTCTATTGAATTATTCCTGATTTTTTTTTTACACTGGCTCGACATAGTGACTACAGAGTACCTGATTGTAAGTACAGTGTAGTGCAAAAACGAAAATGATCATCAAAGAATGAAAATCCATTGATAGTCTCCGTCGTCATGTCGGCCCACATATACCACGACTGATGGGAAAAAAAGCCAAAGTCCAGTGTCTTTTTTTTCTCTCTCTTTGAGCTTTCGCTCTTTTTTTTCTTTTGGCTTTGATTTGTCGTTGTTGTAGTCTTTTGCCCAAAAGCCCAAATGATGCGGAGAATCGATCATTTTTCTGATGGCATTAGGTAAAGTGCAGGTCGCTTGAAGGCATTGATTTTGAGGTCAATTAGAGACTACTGAATACTTATGACGAGCTCAAAAAGACCCAGATTTATCCAGAGCTGTAAAACTTAATTTACAAAAATCATACAAACCGCTTTGGCCTGTCGCGTTACGGGATCATCTTGTGTATATCCAGTAACTCATATACCTAGAGACCTTCAGTCATGCTATAGTCGCTTTCATTGTTGGACTACACTGTATTTACCATCAGGTGTACTGTAGTGACTATGCCAAGTCAGTGTAAAAAAAAACCTGATAAATCATTTTAAACTCTTGCCTCTTACACAACGTCAACTTGGAGTCAGAATAAAAGCATTTCCACTGTTAAATTCACGCTTAATAAAATATTTATAAAAAATAATCGGATTTATAGACTCAAGAAATAATACTATTACCACATAAAAGAGATCCTTTAGGAATCTTAGCTGTCGAACGCAACAGGTCCGGAAATAGCGAAAACCGGTGCCTGGAAAGTGAAATAAACGAACTCAACAGCTTTCTATTTAACTCCAATACTAAACTATAAAACTAAGCTATAGCAGTTAGAATTTCAAGGGACCAGCAATCATGTATACAACGCCATCTTGAAGCCAGAATAAAAGTGTTCCCACCGTTAAAATCACGTATTTATAAAAAAAAAATGTCACTATGACGGTCTGTACATTTGTATACTGTGGTCCCAGTTCAGTCCATCGTCTTTCCACCTCATACCTCATAGTGGTAAAAATCTCAGGAAATTAGATCCCTAGACATTTTTATTTTACATTAGAGTGCACACCAACTTTGATGCGATGTTTTCTCACGAACAAAGCGAAACGCCCCAGTTGTGACGTCAGGGGGAGAGCATTTCAGGTCGTCTCCATGCCTCGAGGCGGCAATTGCTCGGTTGTCTGTTTCAATCTTACTTATGTATGTATGGACGACAAATAATTGGGTGCGAACATTATACAATATATTCAGTAAATATTTTCGATGTCAGATTATTACAATGAATGCAAATAAATATAGAAGGCGTTCTTTCAAGTATTAATACAAAAATATTTATCAATGCCAAATCACTGAAATAATAATAATAAAATAATAATATAGTGTCACGCTATATCCCTTTGGGGATCAGCAGAAGTGCACTTGTGGTTGTTTGCACTTGTCATTTTTATTTGACTTATAAGTAAAATCCCACCGAAATGCTATCCATTTTTTTTTCTCACTAAGTTATGTCTGCCGATTTGCAGTCTGTACTCAAGAACCCGCTTGCTCCAATGATTATCTGTTCTTCAGTATATGAATAGCCCACTGCCGCTTTAGTTTGCTAATGCGGAGACCTGTGTCTATAACTTTAGCTATAGGCTGGGACTATGATGTTATATACTAACCACATCGAAAACTAATTATGGGAGAACAAATTTAACTTTTGAAGGCGTTCAAATCTCTAATAAAACCCATGCGTGTGAACTCTCGTAATAGTGGCAGTTGGTTTTTAGACTGCGCTGCTCCTAACAGCAACTAGAGAGTGTCTGTTTCATCGTTTTGTTGCTATAATAATGCTTCTAAGTTTTATTGTTATTCTGTGGTTTATAATGATTGCGATCGTTATTGTTTGGCTGTGATTGTTACGAACTCCGACCACCTAAATAAATATAGGATTATAACAGATATAGTTATTGGATAAAGATATTCGTGTGCTAAAAATAATTATTTTCTATTATTAATATTTGTTAGACCTATGCACGTTAATCGAAATTAAATTTAACTTTATCTAAATATACCTGGGTCTTAGCACTTATTATACGAATAAAGGCTGTCTTTATGAATCGTCAAAAAAAGGAAAATTTATTTATCACTGGTTTGAAACTCAGATTTTTTTTGTGTGAAAGAAATGCAAACAGGCGATCAGCTCAACTGATAGTAAGCAATAATTATCGCCTAAAGATAAATGCAACATAAGAAGTGTCATTTCATAGAGCGTTTCACACTTCTTTTTTAAGAGTCTCATATCGTAATTCAAAGGAAATACTGCGTCTAGAATCCCATTCCACAATTTTCTAGTGTGCGACAAAAAGGTTATCGAGAAATGCAGTCCAATTAATATTATAAATAGGTACTATTGCTGGATTCGAACCTACGGACATTCGTGTTGTCGCGCTCGGATACCAGTCCTTTGAGACGCGCGAGCTACCTTCGACCAGTGACTCATCTGTCGTCGCAGACGGAGAAGAACACCGCCGTCAGGGGGTTTGCCTCGAAACGGCCTCCCGCTCATAGACACCCTTCATATTTTGTACTAGGTTAAGTTAAAGGGGTTCTAGGTTTTAATTATTAGATAAATCTTCCTTTGTTGTTGTTTTTATTTTTAACTAGCTGATCCGGCAAACGTTGTTTTGCTATATAAGGTTTTGTAATATCTTCTATATATCTATCTTAGGTATCTTTCTTGTATATGTTCATTGAAATTAAGTGATGTCAAAGACAGTTTTGTTCACAATTAATACTCTTAATCAACAACACATTTATTTGGATAAAGATTAATATTATTACGTTGATACAACTCTTAACAAATAATGCATTAATTTCGACCAAATTTTTTTACCATAAAAACGGTTCTAGTGACTTAATCTTAAAAGATAGACATATACTGTCGCGGTCATTTTTTTGGATCATTTCAAGAGGAATAATTCTTTCTTACATATATTTTTGGTATCTTGAACCGTTTTTGCAGCGCACGCAATGGAAGCCCTCAAGGATGAATAATTTTCCCCGTTTTTTCACATTTTCCATTATTTCTTCGCTCCTAATAATTGCATCTGGATGTTATATAGCCCAAAGCCTTCCTGGATAAATGGTCTATTCAACTCAAAAAGATTTTTTCAATTCGAACCAGTAGTTTCAGAGATTAGCGCGTTCAAACAAACAAACAAACAAACAAACTCTTCAGCTTTATAATATTAGTATAGATTAAGGTTTCGTCCGTAAGTTAGTTAAGGTTTAGTATGTTTAGTTTTGTTTTTTATAAATTTATAATGTAGGCTTAAGTTAGGATTAAGTATATATTGTAAATTTTAAGAATTAAACGGCACCACTCAACCCTTTTCAGCGGACGGATGAAAGAATGAAGTATGAAAGGTAGTAGAATGTGAGTGGTAGGTTACCACAGTAACAGTAAATAGACCTACATTAGTTCGAGCATTGATTAACTCTTTGAGGCCGCGCCACAAAAATAACCATTTATAGTTGACACTCGAAAACCATACAGCTCCGGTCGCGATCGCGCCAAAGAAAGTGTCTTTTTTTTTCTACTAAGCCGAGTGAAGTGAAATTCCATAGAGCCACTTGGTTCTATAAAGCATACGTTGGTAAAGTTACCAATGCCAAAAATAATCCATAAAGGTATAAAAATGACTAAATTATGAAGAACATGAATTCACGCCCGCGGGCCGCAACGGTGCAATTTGTTGGGCGTGAATCCACGCCCGCGGGCGTCAAAGGGTTTTTAGATTAAAAAGCACACGACTTTTGATAAGGATGAAGATGTAATACGACGCGGTGAAATTCGATAATTAGACAACTTTATTTTTGTGCATATTAGCGGCTGCAATAACCGGCTTTATTTAACAGGCTTTGTTTAAACGACCACATATCATAGGCCGGTGGGAACACGCTCGCCGGAAGACCGTTTGACAGCTGAACGACTCCGACGAATGAGTAATTCCAATTTTAAAACATCCAATTTTGCTATGTTTCGACTTCTTTTTTTTTGTAATCATTATAATGAACGCGTGTCTATAAAAATATCTCAGAAATATCAAAGACAAAAAGATATCTATACATAAAATTCAGTCATACGTACCTCAAGGGAAATTAGGAATAAGCCTTAATTCGGTTGACAACATTCCGTAATGCCCGGCAGATACCTACACTAGAGTAATAAACTTGCTTACTTTAAATTGTATATGTACACTGGATCTAAATTTAAGTGTCTGAGAATACAAGAATTTTTTTATACTTTCTCGACATAGTGTTTGCATTAAACCTGTATTCATTCATATTAAATTATATCTTATATGCTTTTAAAAAAAAACATTTTTTTTGTTCGCGAAACCAATATTACTTATAAGTGTTTAAAATCGTTTTTTTTTTATTCTAAAATTAAACCAGACAATAAGTTTATTTGAAGATAAACTAGACATTTTATTGTTATATTTGGTTTGTTTGTATTTTTAAATTGTTTTGTTTGTATTAGCTTTGTGGACCTGCTGAACGTTTTCTAATGTCTTTTAAAATGAGTTCTATAACGTGCGTATAAATATAATTCATCTTCATACATACATAATCATATATATGTGTATATAAATGTGTATAAGCGCGAAACTCGAGAACGGCTGCACCGATTCTGTTGTGTTTGTTGAAGTCTTGGGAAGGTTATTACGGAGAGAAAAATTAAAAAAAATTGTCTGAATAAGTCTGAAAACAACACCTTTCTATACTCTCATACAAAAAATTCGTAATAATATTTAAAAGTCAATTTGAACTTTAACACCATACCATAAAGTTTAAATGTTAGTGGACGGGTTCTGGGAAGGCAAAACAATTGAGTGACGTATAAATATTAATGTCAGTATTTATCAATTTTTATACATATAACATTAAGGCCAGGTCCCTTCAAACAATTTTCAAAAAACAGCCGACAGGCCAATAAGTTTTGTCAGAATGAAATCTGACGGGGCTGCTATTTACCCTATTAACATTAAAAAAAAAAACAATGTGACTTTGTTTTAGAGAAATAGGGCAGAACAAGGTCTGCCGGGACAGCTAGTATATTATAAATATAGTTTATAATATTATTATATCGTAGGTAACACACCCGATACACATCACACAACACATCTATATATCTTTTTTGTGGAGACCAGAGATACATTACTGGCTGTGTCTACTTTGCACTTATATGTAGTGCCCAACGTGACCAAAAGCGCAGATGACCTCCGTTCTCAGGTCACTTACACACGACATGTCAATACTATATATTATTTTAATAAAATTAACTGTAAAGAACCTCAGCATATTATAATAATTTATTGCGTAGATTTAATATATAAATTGCGTTTTCTGTAACGGTCATTTCATCTAATAATTCTCAGAACTTTGCCTTTATATTATATTACTCGAGTGGATATTAAAAATCGTAAACCATAATACGATATGCGTTCGTGATATTAAAAATATTAATTCGAGTAAATTGAATAGCTTTTGTGAATTCATGTATTCGTTTCAATTAATTTCTACTTAAAATTACAGTATACAGTTATTTTTTATAATTCAAATAATTCTATGATTTTACGTTGATGCTGTTTGACTCAGGACTATATAAACATTCCAACAAGGGTGCAAGCGGCGCGCGATGTGTTCTCGCGTGCCGCTCTACAACACAGAGGCACAAGAGGGGTGGCTCTATACACCACCCCTCCCTAAACGAGTAGAGGCCTACTCTCGTCCGCACGCCCAGTTGGTCATTGAGGATGAGACCCCAGTCGTGCCCTCGATGCCGGTAGGCGGAAGGTGGAACACCCCGGGGGTTTTAGTCGGTGCAAACCCGACACGCCGGGGGGTGGCCCTCACCTCTCCCCGAGGTCCGTTAAGGATTTCCCCTGGGTTACAAAAAAAAAAGGACTATATAAATATGAAATATACCGTGCAGTAGATTTGTGGAAGGCTAAAGTAGCGAGGTTCTCCTCTTGCTGCATCCAGTGCTCAACTCGCGACTACCACTTCACACGAAGATCGGGCTTTACAAGACCTATATCCGGTCGCGGCTCACGTACTCGGCTCCGGCATCATATTCCTACCTGTCTGCAATGATAAAGAAGGCTTCAAGCTCAACAGAACCTCTCTCTACGCGCGATGTTGGGCGCACCGTGGTACGTCGACGTCGTGGTTTGGGAGTCGAAGCTGCTCGCGTCCGTAGGCTTTACTCTAGTTTCCCTACACGTGACTCCTGGGTGGTGCTAAACGAACAGCAGCGAGGTGGTAGGGCGTCGGTGCCCGTCTGGATCGCGACCACAGTACATGGGTGTAAAGCCCGTCATAGTGACCAGTTTCGACTTGTCGCGTTTCGGGATCAGCTTGTGCATATCCAGTAGCTCATATACCTAGAGACATTCAGTCGTGGTATATGTGGGCCGACATGACGATGTAGACTATCAATGGATTTTCATCCTTTGATAGTCGCTTTCGTATTTGGACTACACTGTACTTACCATCAGGTACTCTGTAGTCACTATGTCGAGCCAGTGTAAAAAAAAAAAAAACGTGAGCAATGCGACCGTAGCCCGCGATTAGGTTTAAGGTTATATTGTGAATTTTATTGAACAAACGACACCACTTCGACCTTTTCAGCGGACGGATGAAAGAATGATGAATGAAAGACGGTGGAATGGATGTGGTGTGAAATTTGAAATTTAAAATTTTGATTTGAGGAAGTCTCCGGTCCAGATGAGGTAGAAGAGGTGATCCATGTATGTCATACTCACCCCCTGATAAAATAGATCCTGAGAAGAGATATGGTGCATAACCGACTGCGCCAGATATGGTTGTGAGGTTTCGATAAAAAATACAAGTTGTTGGCTTGAGGAGCCTATGACAACTGATGAAACTAAACTCTCTTTATTAAAACAATACAATCGCTTATATACTAATGTTTTAGTGGGGATGCATCCACTTGGTAAACAAACCATTAAATAATACTTATAAAGATCATAGTTGATACTTATGACTAATGATTACAATTAACACACTAATGCTTCCTATTAAGATAAGGTATAATGATGTATTCCGATCCTGGTATGTAGGTTGCGTGTGCTATGCCTACATAACTGAAGTCGGCTTTTAAATTAACTCCTCTCAGAGATTAAGGTCGAGAAAGACTTTTCGGAAAATATTTCAGTCAGTAGAAGGCTGGCACACTGATGCCCCCCTCTCACGGCTGCTCTGACGGTCCAGAGTAAAATTTTTCTCCGAGTCACCAACGAAAAGAATTGTCTTAGCATTACTAAGCGGACACAAGTTTTCTAAAAACTGTAATATATTTAGAAAGGTTATTTATTATAAATAGTATTCGCGATAGACGAAACGCGAAGTGAGTCAGTATTTGCTATAGTCTGTATATATAGAGCGCAGCACTAGGCTGCCGCCATTAATGTTTTATAATCTAAGACGGTTCGTCTCGTCTGTCAGTTTCGTGATGTCAAAATAAATAGTTAAAAGTAATAAGTGCTTTTATTAATTAATTAAAAACACCAGACAATTAGTTATAACAGTATTAAAGATTTTGAGTCCATCTACTATGGTCGTGATCTATTCTTACTTAAATATATCCTTAGCAACTTCAAAGGCACTTGTTCAGCCCGTTTCAGGGATCTTGCATGGATTATATTGCCCTTTTCTGCTATATCTGTGGAGTCCATGGGAACGAGTTTGTAGATTTGACCCACCACCCTTATCCAATGCGGGTTGGCGGGTGTGCACTAAATGTAAAGAAGGTGCATGCAGCGGCTTAGATAGTAGCAATCGGTGACGTGCATAGGGTATTTGAACAAAGTAAGCAGTATCGCGCAATTAATTTGAATATTATATTATTATAGTAAATATAATATAGGTGTTATACGAAAGAAACATGGAGTAAACATAAAATAAGTATGAATGTATGTAGGTAAGTATTTCTTCAACTTGTACGTAATTTATTCCGGACTTATTTATTGTAAGGGCATGCTATGCTTTCATGCATCTATGGAATGAACGCTACTGGTAGCAATATGCGTTTACCTTAATTCGATATGCTGTATACTTTAGTCTGCATAGTGTGTGCATAGATTATGAAGAATAAAAGCTCTAAAAAAAACGAAATCTCATAAAGTTAGGAAATAAAAATATACACGCGTCAAAAGTTAAGCCAATAAAATGTTCTTTAATAAAACAATATATAATTTCAGGGCTCGATAGCGAATTGATGCGTCCTGTCCTGATTAAATGCTGCTTCTGTGACCAACTTGTATCGAGCAATGCAACAGAGTTATAGAGAAAACGCAGAACAAAATGAGTATAAATGAACTTAGAAAATATTTGTGTTCGCACGATTTGTGCTCGATTCACCATCCATATATTTCTTAATTCTATGTTCTAGATATCATAAAGACAATATGAAGGTGAACATTTAAAACCTCAGCAAACGAGATATTAAATAAAATGTTTTGAAATAAATATGATACCCGCATGCCCGCAGGTTCAATTTCAAAGATTTATTGTAACCAAAGTGACAACTGGAATAATTTGAAATACAAAACCGTTGCGAATTCAATAGACGACAGTGCCTTGCCCTTTGTAATAAACGTCTATGTAATATAATAAATATCCCTTATTTTTAGTGTTATGAAAAATAAATTAAATTTATCTGCTATAGTATTTAAGTATAATAGGGTGGTTTGCACTAACAAATTAAATCCAGTTTAGAGTTATATAAAATGCTATTTAACGCTGATCTTGCACTAAACCAAAATCTAGTTGTAACAACTCTTAAACTAAAATCATTATTAAGATGGAATCAAACCAATTCAATTAATTAGCGTTTTATACAAGCTTAAACTAGATTTATTCGTTAGTGCAAGCCGCCCTTAGACTTTTTAAGCAAATCGTGAATAGCGTTTATGTAGGCAGGCATGATCGCGACAACTACCGGCAGGGGGCGGTTTTCGATAGTCACATTCAGTTTTGAGACTGCATTTTTCATTACGTACGGTAGTCACTGTGCCGATATAAAATAAAAAAAAAGTGTTAAGTATTATATGAGGCGTCTAATTTCAAAACCCGCTGAAACGATTTTTCGTACAAAATTACTTAATAGACCTAATACTAATTTAAAATGTTTTTATCAAAGCAAATAATATATATGTTTTTTTTTCTTTTATGTTTTTTCACTCTAGAATAATAATTTAAAAACCATATAAGAATGTGACTGTTAAGTCAAAGATTAATTATAAGTTTTTATAAATTTATGGGATTTGAAAAAAATTGTTACATATAGTGGGTTTTGAAATTAGACTTCTCATTTTACCCAGAACAAAACGTAAAGTCATGAGTACTAAAGATAAGCGAAAGCTCATGATAAGATCAATTAATGTCAAAGAAATTTTTATTCTTCTGACTTGGCATATGATCACACCACGTTTGGTGGTAAGTATGGTGCAGTCCAAAAAACAACAATGACTATCAACAGTTAAGAAAAATAATCTATAGTAGCGGTGATCATGCCGGCCTGCACAATTACCAGGCTACAGAATCATCGGTACGCGACATCGATTTGCTCTTGGCCGGTTTTTATTATAGATTTAACAAATAATTTTTGTAATGTATTTTCTAAGTATTTATATATATTTTTATATGATTTGTTAGAAAATGTTTTATAAAATATATGTTACAGTTGAGCAAAACCCGTTATAGGAATAATAAGTCGCTCGTTAAAAAAAAAAATCAACTGTGTTATTTCTATTTCGGGCAAAGCTCGAGGGAATTTTATGATCCATCTTATCTCTCTCTATAGAGATTATAATATACAAAACGTTTTCTTGCGCCGCGATACCAAAACCTCGCAGTAAAGCCCAATTCGGGTCCATGTAACATAAGTTCCTATAAGCTTTTTTCGTACGCACATTTCGGTACAATATCTAGTTTGTTTGAGAAATACTTGCCTCATTTTCCAAATGAGGACTTACGCTCAGTGAGATAAGTAGGTAAAATAAATTAGTTACATCTATTATAATATACGTGAGAAATAAAAGATGAGAAACTCGCGACTACGTTCTCGGCAAGTTAAAAGGAGAAAGCTTTATAAACGGGTCTTATGCGTGACGAAACTTACTATTATATATTGTCAGCTTGTGTATATCCAGTTGTTCATATACCTAAAGACCTTCAGTTGTGTTATGTGTGGGCCGACATGATGATCGAGACTTCCAACGGATTTTAATTGCTTGATGGTCATTGCCGTTCTAGTATGTTCATGGCGTGCATTGTAGTCGATTTGTCGAGCTAGTATTTTTTTTAAATTACTGATAGGCTTCCTCTTGACCTCAATCTCACCTGCTGGAAGATTCCCATGTCATAAGACGTTGGGAATACGGACGCAGGGACCAAGAAAAATTAAGCATTTGAAATTGAAATTCAAATCCATTTTATATTTTAGATAAAAGAATAAATAAAGACGCCATTAATATATTATATTTGATAAAAAAAATGTTACATTAAATAGATGTTTATCAGAAATGTATAAATTATTGTAAGTGACAGACTGTGAAGTTTTAATTAAATTATAAACAAAGTCACAAGTTATTAATTACATCTTGGACAAGTTGAGCCCGGTTGTTCTATAATAAAATTGTTCTTAACGTCAATCAAAGAAAACTTTTTACACTAAAGGATTTAAGCTAGATTTATATGAAAGCGGGCAAAGTACTAAATTCTAAATCTGTGTAAAGAGAATTATTATTGTTCGTTACATTGTTAGCTTCCGAAAGACAGTAATGAAAAGTGACTTGTCTTTTTGTACTAAATGTCGAAAGCAAGGTGATTGCAACTTGGTGGAGAATGGTTACAGTCGTCTAAGTTGTAAGATCGGAGTGTCGCTGACCAGAGATTTATTTATTATTTATTTATTTATGTATGGGCTATCAACAGTTCGATTGTATTTTACATTCACAATGAGATCGCATGCACAAGCTAAATGTCTGCAACGGATACTAATAAAAGACAGCCACAGCATGGCTCAAAAGCATTAACTAAGTACTAACAATATCAAAATAAAAATCAAAACACCAAAAAGAAAAAAAAACTAGACAATAATACCTACAATTTAAATTAAAATTAAAAATTAACACACAAACTATACAACACCAAGAACAATGCCAAGCTCAACACACGCTCACTAATTTTCCTCTTGAATCGAAAGATGGGCAAAATTTAATTTGATTAACGGTTTCAAAACGTAGTCGTCATTTTAACTTTTGTAGCTCCTTCTTTTGCCGTGTCATTGGGCTGTGGAATGGTTTTCCGGCGAGCGTGTTCCCATCATCCTATGATATGGGATCTTTTAATCATACCGTGAACAGATATTTGTGTAGGCCGGCACGATCGCTGCGACTACCGATGGGTTTTTCTTGCCTATCTATAGTCGTTGGCGTTTTGTGGCCTGCACCATGCTTACCATCAGGTATGGGGCAGTCACTGTGTCGAGTCGGTATAAAAAAAACTTCGTTGCCTTGTAATCATGATTAAGTCCCTTTAAAAGTTTAAAAAGTCATAAATGTGCGTGCAGTTAAGGATTCCGTGGTGTTTAAAACATGTAGGAGCACAATGCATTTATATTAATCATGAAAAACTCAAAATGTAATCGTAATCGTTTTTCGTTAATCAGATTACATTTCGCCCGTCTATGTCGCTGACATGTTAACGACCTTGAAGAAAGTTTTTAAATTGTTTTTGAAAACCCTCATACCAATATCTCATGCAAAAAACAATGGCAGGCAGCACATTCCAGTTTTAACTTGCGCTACAAGAACCTTCTATGAACCCGATAAATTGTTGTAGAGTTTGTTGGTAGCACTTATTGTATTATTAAAAAATCGACTGGACAACAGATGCTTCAAGGAATCACAATACTTATTGAATAAATCAAGTGATATTAATGGCATTCAATTGTTTTACTTCTGGCAAGTCCTTACACTGGTAATGTTCATTTGACAAAAATACATTAAAAATATATTCTTTAGTAATGAAGATATGCCGTATATGATATTTATGCCGTAATCAGGTCATTAATACTATTATTTCTGGACTGCAGTTCGATGAATCTCATACAACACCGATATGAGCACACACACGCAGACAAATGCAGTCACACACTCACTATACGATACGGAGAGCAACCAAAACATTTAACTAAATTTAATATGTATGTGTAACTACGTTATTGCATTTTAGATTTTTATTTTATTTCCTGTTTTTTATATAATTTTCTTATAATGTGCTGTGTAGTTACTATTAAATAAATAAGATAGTAAATGTTTCATCAATACTGGTGCCGTTTTAACTGTAGGTATAGCTTTTTTCATTTAGTTATGTAAAGAGATACTAAGTTGATTGCAGTTTTGCGAAGAGTCCATAACATTTTTTTATGTGACGTAATGTAATTTCCTTACAATACTTTAATTTATAACAAATGTATTATATAATAATAATAATAATAATATAAGCCTTTATTATAGAATATTTTACATACTTTTTTTTTTACTACTCTACTTGTCTTCCGACATAGGCCTCCTCTAAGGATTTCCATTTTCTTCTATCTCTAGCTTCCCTTAGCCATGTTTTTCCTGCCGTCTTTTTTAAATCATCTTCCCATCTCTTGATTTGTCTTCCTTTATTTCTTTTTCCGTTTCTGGGATACCATTCCGTAATGTTTCTGGTCCATTTTCGTTTGTTGTCACGCAACATATGGCCTGACCAACGCCATTTAAGCCTTTTTACTGTAGTTTCGACATCTTTAAATTTAGTTTTTGCTTTTATGATCTGTTTTTTAATTTTATCTTTTAATTTCACACCTAATACACTCCTTTCGATACCGTTTTGGCAAACTTTTAGCTTATTTAATTGTTTATTTGTAAGTGCCCAGGATTGGCAAGCATATGTCATACACGGCAATATACAAGTATTATATACTTTCCTTTTATGGTGTATTGGTAGATCCCTGTTTTTCATAACCTCGCTGAGTGACCAATATCTTTTCCAAGTATTGGTCACCCTTCTTTCTATTTCTTTGTTTGTGCTATCTTTTGTTGAAATTAATTGCCCTAAATATATGTATTCATTTACATACTCGATTAATTCCCCGTTAACTCTGATATGATGTTCTTCTGAGTTTGTAAGTATTTTCGTTTTAGTGGTGTTCATAGTCAGCCCAACTTTCATACTTTCCGTAGCTAATTCATTCATCATATTTTCTAGAGAATTTGAACATTCTGAGAAAAGAACTATATCATCCGCGAATCTTAAATGGCTTAAGCTCTCTCCATTGATATTTATTCCTTTATTCTCCCAGAGTAGTGTACTAAAAACCATTTGTAAAACTGCAGAAAAAAGTTTTGGAGAAATTGGTTTGCCCTGTCTCACTCCTTTTTCTACCGGGAATTCTGGACCTATTCTTTCCATTTTTACTTTTGCTTTTGAGTTCGTGTATATATTCCTTAATATTCTGATATATTTATGGTGGATTCCCTGTACTTTCAAAGTAGTCCATATTGCTTCATGATTAAGAGAATCGAATGCCTTGTTGTAATCGATAAACGCGATGTAATAGGTCTTATTATATTCATTATATTTTTGGAGAACTTGTTTAACTACATGAATGTGGTCTAGTGTAGAAAAATTGCTTCGAAAGCCAGCTTGTTCTTTTGGTTGATATTCGTCTAGAGTTGAGGTAATTCTATTTAATAATATTTTTGTAAATATCTTATATATGTTAGATACGAGGCTTATGTATTATATATATTACAACAAATATTAGAAATATATTCTTCAAATAATATTAACTTATTCATATAGAATACCACGAAAACACTTGAGCAACAAAATACTTCAACATATAGCATGTAGACGCCGCCCGATACGCGTTTGTGGTAAACGCCCTAAAGGTCGTTAGGGTCTTATGGGACGCGCGGGGTAAGGGGAGCGCGCGCGCAAGGGATGGTCTAGCAAAAGCAGTCGACTACCGAGACCCGAGGTTAGAGTACATGCGTGTGCGTCGCAGTTCGGTGTGCCTTAAAGTGCAAATAAACAGTAAAACGCCAAAATCCGTGTCTTTCTACAACCACACCCACGACCACCGGTCAAAAACATATAATAAATTACTTCAACATAACTTGAGCATCGTTCTTGCAGCTTTATTTAATTTACTTATACGCTTATAACTTGCGCTTGTAACAGAATTTTGATATCAAAGAATAAGTTATAACGTATAATATAAAATTGTTTTATTAATTTTATCATTTTTTAGCTGCAATAACCAGGTGGATAGTGGATCGGCATCATACGCGGCGACGCGAATGCTTTTAGGTTCAAATCCCGGCACGTACATCTAGGTATTTCCAGATTAAGTACGGATTTAAGGTCTTTCTTTATTGGTTCACCAGTGATTATTCAATCTTTCTTATTAGATGCATTTAACCCTTAATAACCTAGAGTTTCAATTTTGATACCAATCTTTTAAGCCGAATGTTCACATTACTATTAGTTTTTATGCCTGAAGTATTAAAATTGATACCTAGTTTTTTTTTTTTAAATAAATATGTAAAATAAATATTGTGATTTTTTTAGCTATTTTTCCTTTCACCTAGACACTCAAGCAAACACAAAAATATTTAAAAAAATCACTTTCGTAAATCAGGCTACTAAGGGTTAATAGAAATGTCATATGTAAATGCCTTGAGAACGGCGATCAGCTGCATTGCTGGACACGTTGAGGACGATATATAAGTAAAAGCTCACACTGAAAGGGACTTAGTGTGATAATTTATTATTATCTCTTTATTTATCGGCCTAAGCCACCGGTAGCAAGGAGCCCATGTCGAGGAACTTTTTCACAATGCGCGCCGTATCAAGTAATACCGTCTTCTATTATTATTAATTTTACTACAAAATGTTTACTCAATTTTATTGAGACTAGTCGAAGAATATTAAAAAAATGTCCTAAGCTCTGCACAAATCTCTTTAAGACAAATACCGATTTCAAATCAATCTCTTATAAAAGCTCAATTAATATTTTACAGTTGGAAATAAAGCATCGTGAGGTACTTTAATATTCAACCCAATAAAGGCTTCCGAGTATACATAGTTACAGAAAGCGGGTTCTGTTCAAACAGATAAAATGCTGTCAAAAACTTTTATCTCTAAAAGGTTCATTATTAGGCGAATTACGGCTCAGACATTTGAGATATTACGTTTAGTTGAAAGTCGTAAACGAAATTAAATAATAGGTGCTATAAAGCTTATTTAAATTTAATGGACCGAGGTTCTTAATTGGATGAGAATTTTTAATTAAATGAGTTACTATTTATAATAATTTTATACTTAATAATAATATATTTTCACGCTATTTCACTTTTGGGGTGTACACTTAGTGGCTCTATCCACATTGTGCTAAAATATCGTGCTCAACGTGGTTACGTACCAGTAGCCCTACTGATCGCCGTTATCAAGGCACATGGCGTTCTTGTTAGATGTTGCATCGCACTTTTCGATTTCCCATACAAATAACACAGGACAAAAGTTTTTTTTCTTTTGATTTCTATAACTAATGAACGATATATCGTATTGCAATACTCAGTCATTATTTTTGTAGAAAATTTAACGCTCTACAAAAAAGGTTTGAAGTCAATTTTTGATAAATCAACTTAGTCAAAAGTTATTCAAGATCGAAGTTTAACTTACCCTCACTTCAGCTGTTTTATTGACTGATTTGGCAAATATTATGTTTTTAGAAAAATTTAAACCAAAACATTTTACAAAATATAAGTTAGACTTCTGAAAACTGTTAACCATTATTTCCTGCTTTATAGTAAATGTGGACAAGGTACTTAAAACGCATTATCATTGACAGTTAACCCATCATTTGAAAATTCTGGTTGTTGAAAATTAACATCAATCGTTAAACCTTTTTTGTAGAGCGTTAAATTCTCTACAAAAATAATGAATGGGTATTGTAATACGATATATCGTTCACTAGTTATAAAAGTCAAAAGAAAAAAAAAACCTTTGTCCTGTATTATTTGTATGGGAAATCGAAAAGTGGGATGCGGACAACCTAAATATTAATGGCTCATATTTTCAGAGGCCTATTTTGGCATTAAAACGAAACTTTTGAGCGTGGTTCCAAGGAAAAATATATTTTTCTTTTTGAAACGCCCTAACAAACATATATAATAAACATATAAACACCAACACGTGTGCGACAATTTTAGAATGACACGATTTTTAAGACACGGTAAAGTTACAAATAGACAGACAAAAAAGATTTTCTGAAAAAGAAGATAAGATCATGTTCGTAGTGTCAATGATATATTCTCCAGTTTCAGTGTACTATATTTGTAAAATTACTGTTTAAGCCGTAATTATGTACAAACGATACAAGTGTGTAGAAATAGTAAAAGCTATAAAAATCATGTTACATTACATAAGTCATAAATTTTCTTTTGAAAGCATTAAATGCGACTTTGTTACGAATGCAGAGCTTTTCGCATCATTATTAAAGGTGTAATGAAGCAACCCTGAGTTGTGACAACGCGATAACGACATAAACCTGATGGCAATCACTCGTAGTTGCCGTATGGGGTATGGTGCGAGTTACAGCGATTACTTAAATTTTTAATTTCTTAATTTTTGTTGTATATTTTTTTACCAATTGTAAACTTTCAAATGAATATTTTTAATCGCTTTTAAATTTGCGGCCGAGTTGTATGATTTGGTTCCCCCCTCCCCCTTCTACCACAAATAAACAAGACGCCGTGCGGGTTTGCACCCTTGTGTGGTTGACATTCCGGCTGCTCGCACGAAGCGATTCGCCTCCTTTTGCTGCGAACCGCGAAGGAGTGGAATTCACTTCCTGCGTCTGTGTTTCCAACTTCTTATGACATAGGAATTTTCAAACGTCGAGTGCTAGCCGAGCGCGCTCCATCATCGGCCTCATCTTCACTTTCCATCAAGTGAGATTGAATTCAAGCGCAAGCCTATCAGTAATAAAACAAAAAATAAATAAAAATTAAATGTATCTATTAAACATCTGTATATTAATTAACAAATTTCCTGACTTCCTCAGCGTTTTAACAAATAAATAGGCTTTGATTTATAGCAATATATATGAGATTATTCGTTTTTATAGGACTTATAATGGGTTTCAGATCAGCTCCTTTAATTTAAAATGCTTTTAAATGATAATGATTTTTCGATTGCATACAATTTACGATTTTTTAGTGTTCAAAAGTGTTTTAAAGTGTAAGGAGCCGTTCTGAAAGTGGAAACAGTTATGTAGTTTTGGGGATCTTTGGATCAGATAAACACCAAAATAAACCTTTAAAAGTACTTTATTTAACTTTTTTATACTAATTTTGCTTTTATACACTTTTCCTTACGTCTTAATCTGTACGAGCGCTAGCGTCCAAAAAAAAACCGTTTATCCTTTCTCTCTTTCTATCTTTCATTCCTTTCACTCACATACATTCCGTTCTACGCATTTACTACCTCATACCATCCTACACTCGGCCGTCCTGCATTTATATCTGCCCTCAGATATGTTCTATACTATCTCACCATTCTCTTCCATACAGTACTCATTCAAAATATCTACTATACAATAATATAGCTGAACTTAAAATACTTAACACTAACATTATAAACAAAAACGAATTTCTATTTTTAACTTAAAACTAAATATAATAGTAATTTTAAATACTTTCTTATTTCTAAACTAGGCATTAATTTTACATATACAAATATAAAAATACACAAAATATAAATGGGATAATATTATATATGATAGATGAGGATAGAGTAGTGTTGTTGACACAAGCCACTTACGCACACACAATTATTACTCTTTACTACATGCTATCACTCACCTATGCCCGGCCATCCCTTCATGTTATCAGCTGAGCTGGAAGTCTTTTTTGGTCCCTCTGTGGTGTCATACAGATTTTCAACATCATATCTATCATTTCTTTTGATTTTAGTAACCCGGTAGGGTCCTAGAAACTTTGGCTTTACTTTTGAACCTGGGCTGAACTGCGTCCTTTTAATGGCAACTAAATCATCTAGTTCATAAGTTGAACTTGGTTTTCTCTTTTGATTATAAGTTTTCTTATTCTCATCTTGTACTTTTTGAATTTGTTCTTTGGCTTTCAGTCTCAAATTCTCTCTATTTTCGTCATAACTGCTGGCTATTTCTTTCTGCAATAGATTCATCATTTCAATATCCTCTTTACACCTCATTTTTGTACCTGTCAGTAATTGAAATGGAGTAGTATCTATTGATCTTTGATAAGTACTATTTATTGCTCTCTGGACTCGATTAACTTGTCTATACCACATTGACTTATCTTCTATACATAACTTTGTCAATAAAGGGACTAAAATACGATGTACTCTCTCCACCTGTCCATTTCCTCGAGGCACTCCTGTGGTAATTTTAACATGCTGTATATCTTCCCCTCTACAATACTCTTCAAACTCTCCGCTCGTAAAGGCTGTACCCCTGTCAGTTATGAACCTGGTTGGATTACCAAATGTTTGCTGATGAATTTGCAATTTATTTAATACTTCTGCACTTGTTGTGGATTTGGTAGGAAAAAGCCATGTAAATTTTGTAAATGCATCTATGACTGTAAGTATGTAGTTATACTGTTTCCTCGTTTCTGTAAATGGCCCAATGTGATCCAAATGTAGAGTATGCAGTGGAATACCTTCTTTATCTATAGGATTCAAGTACCCCTCTTGCTTTCCTTCTTTCCTTGTTGCTAATAAACAAGGTATACAACTTAAAACTACCTCTTCTATTACTTTATCCATGTTTCTGATATAATAATCTTTTCCTATGGCTTCTTTCATTTTTCTTAGAGAAAAATGGCCATTCTGGTGCACTTTCTTTATAATTTCCTTTTCCATAATCCTTGGAACCACTAACTTCTTTTGCTCACCTTTAAACAGAATACCATTATCTATCCAGAAGTCATTATACTGTCCTTCTTTCAAAATCAACTGTTTGATGGCTTTGATTTCTTCATCTGTCTCCTGACTTAGTCTTATGTTTTCTTGCAGTGACACGACAGCTACAAATGTGTTCCTGCTTAGAGCGTCTGCGTGTTGCATTTTACTGCTAGCTCTGTGCTCTATCTCATAGTCATATTCGTCTAATAAGAATACCCATCTAGCCACCTTTGGTGTTATATCCTTTTTCTTAAGTGTCTGCTCTAAGGCTTTGCAGTCTGTAACAATTTTGAAATGAATTCCGTATAAATAATGTCTAAATTTCCTTACAGCTTCCACTACTGCTAACGCTTCAAGCTCATAACTTGAGTATTTGCTTTCAGCATCTGTTGTTTTATGACTCATATAATGCACTGGATGCAACTCACCGTCTGGATGTATTTGCAATAGTATAGCTGCTAAAGCAAAACTGGATGCATCAGTGTGCAGCTCTGTTGGTAAATTTGGATTATATATTTTCAATACTGGATCCTTAATTAGTTTTTCCTTCAATGAGTTAAAAGCATACCTTTCATGATTGCTAAATTGAAATGGTATATTTTTCTTCAAGAGACTTGTTAAAGGTCTTGCTATTATTGCATAATCTTTGATGTATTTCCTGAAATAAGATGTTAAACCAATGAAACTCATGATTTGTTTAATATTTTTTGGTTCTGGATACCTTACAACTGCTTGAATTTTTTCTGGACTTGGTCTAACTTCTCCGTCTTTAATCAAATGACCTAGGTATTCTATCTCACGACTTATTAACTTTGCTTTTTTCCAATTTATCTCAAGTCCATACTGTGAAGCAACTTCTAAAACCTGACTGAGTCTTTGCAGAGCCTGTCTCTCTGAATCCGCTAGAATCACAATATCATCGATAAATATTACCATGATGCCCTTTGCTATTAATTCCCTGAAAATGATTGAAACAAATCTCATAAAATATTTTGGTGAACTGGATAGTCCAAAAGGAGCACGTAAAAATTCAAACTGTCCATGGTGAGTTATGAAAGAAGTATAGGGCACCGACTCTTCACTTATTTTGAGGTGGAAAAATCCATTTTTGAGGTCTAAAACACTAAACACTTTTGCATCCTTCAATTTATCAATTAAATCGTCTATTATTGGTAGTGGGAATTCATCTTTCATAATTTTCTTATTTAACAACCTATAGTCCACACAAATTCGCGTTGATCCATCTTTCTTCTTAACTAGGACTAAAGGACTGGAATACTCAGAAAAACTCACCCGTGCTATTCCTTTTTTTAACCACTCGTCTATCTGTTCTTCTACTATTTTTTGCTCCCTATGTGAAATTCTACGTGGTCGTTGTGCTACTGGCACGTCGTCTTTTAACAGTATTCTCATCTTGATTGGTGCTTCTTTAGTCTGAACAGGGCTATATTCCCTAACGAGCTGCATAACTCCCGTCTTAATATTGCTGTCAGAGATATGACCTGTAACATCCAAACCAGTTACACAACAATTCACTTTTGACAACCATTCATCATCTTGTGTCAACAACAACACTGTACCCTCATGAACTACCATTACAACATTTTGTAAAAATTCCTGACCTATTATTAATCTATAAGGCATCGTATCCTTAGGCACTATGTGAAAAACTACATTTTCATAACATTTTTTATCAATATTCAAAGTTACATAAATTTTTCCGTGCGATCTTACTTTACAAAGACCTAGACCTGAAAATATTTTATAATCAACGTCACATGGCACTTTGATTTCGTCCCACAAGTCCTCTGATACTAGATTCACATCACTACCCGTATCCACCAGCGCATTTATTGTTTTATTGCATAATGTAACTTCTTTCACTGCTTTATTATGACGATCGCTTGGTTTGTTTATAACTTGCATGACGTCTGCGTCCTTCACTGAATGACAATGACAAATTCCATCATGGCCACCTGAAATGCTGTCATTGGCTGCCGTCACCGCTCCGAACATAGCCGAGTGATTCTTCGTATCTGATTCGTGACCTTTCGGCGACAACGGCGCGTGCAGCTGATTTGCCGACACCGTCGTTTTCTGGTACTGTTTTGACGAGGTTTTGAAATTAGCTGAAGTTCCGCTGTTTTCTGCGCTCTGATTGGTGCAATGTTGACTACTATGTCCGAATTGATTACACCGAAAACACTTAATCCCGCTTCGACATACCCTGGCTCGATGACCTTTCTTTCCACAATTATAGCAAAAAACTCCTGATGCTGCAGATGCCCTGTTTTCACCTACCTCAGTTTGTTTTACAGGTTGTTCATCTTTTTGTTTTGAAGCTTTTGTTTTTATAGTCTCGTAGATAGTTAACTTTTCTTTTAACACCGAATACGTTGCCGAGCCGTACAAAATAGCTTTATTTGTTTCGATGTCCACAATCCCATCGATTATGTACTGGATGGCTACATAATCCGGAAACTTCGCACGCTTACCCATCTCTTTCATTACGAGCATATATTGATAATAAGACTCGTCACTAAGTTTTTTACGCGCTGCCATTAATTCGTGCATTTCCTTACAATTTATTGAATCGGGGAACTCTTTAAGCACGGCTGCTTTCAACTCCTCATAAGTCCTGTGTACTTTTTCGGTCTTTAACCACAACTCTGCAGTACCCGTTAAGGATCTACGAGCAATGATTAAGCGTTGTTGAGCACTCCATCCGAAAATTTCGGCATTATCATCAATGTCTTGTGCCCATTTCGCCGACGTATATGTGTGATCTTCTCCGCTGAATCTCGTCATTTCTAATGTATTTGTAAATGCGTCAGCCATCTTTGTAGTCGTCGTTATCGTTTTCGTTTGGCTCGTGTTTCTGCTTGATCTTTGTTTTCTTTAGGACGAGCCCCCAAAATGTAGTTTTGGGGATCTTTGGATCAGATAAACACCAAAATAAACCTTTAAAAGTACTTTATTTAACTTTTTTATACTAATTTTGCTTTTATACACTTTTCCTTACGTCTTAATCTGTACGAGCGCTAGCGTCCAAAAAAAAACCGTTTATCCTTTCTCTCTTTCTATCTTTCATTCCTTTCACTCACATACATTCCGTTCTACGCATTTACTACCTCATACCCTCCTACAGTTATCTAAGATTAAATTTAAATTAATCTTTACACCTTAATATCCTTCATATTTTAATAGAATTTTGTGGACTTGTCTTCAAACGCTGGTACGGATACTCAATTGAATACCAATATATCTTAATCTTTAGATCAATAATAGATATAATCAAAAACATCTATACAATTATTGCTTTTTAAAATGGGTTAAAAATACCCATTATAAAACAAAGTGTAATTCTTTATTAAATAAATTTATTTTATATATTTAAATATATATGTAATTATATTACAACAAATCGCTTGAAATGAGGCCACACTTTAAGTTTCATTTTTCTCATCCGATTTGACACTAAGGGTACCTTTAATTTTTCCGCGTCATATTTTTAAACCTTTTCGCGTAGAAAAACTGATTACTTTGTCAAGATCAGGTTGCAAAGGTTATATTGTTATTGCTTGTGGTTGCGGGCTCAACAGCAATTTTTTTGAAACATGCCTTGCTATTTTTAGTATAATATACTCGAAAGGTCAAGTCAAAATAATATTTTCGTTAACATAGATTATATTTTGTACGTATTTTTTGTTTCTTTGATATATTTTTTCTTTATGTACAAAATATTTTCTATATCATTTTATAATGTTATAACAACCTTGAAGATATGATAATGTAACGATGGTTTTTTAAAATGATTTTTAAGTGAAAGGAAAACATACTGGCGAACAGACCACCTGATACTATGCGGTCACTGGTTTATGGAAATCTGCGACAGAAGCAGGAAAACCATTGTGCTGCCCTCCTGAAAGAACATTTATGATGAGAATCTATACACAATCGGTACCAATATAATGTGGCAGTAGAGTCAAGGTTTTGTGATAAATTACAAATAAATAATTTATCAATTTATGTGTGTTCAGTGAAATTATAGTTGTAATATCAAAAGGCAGATTAACTCAAAATTAAGAAATGTAGATTTGCGGTACAATATTTTTAGTGTATTTACTTTTCAAGAATGTATACCAACTTCCAAGCATTTATTTAGTTAACCCGAAAATCCGATATCCCAAAACATTTACTAAGTCTTTACAAATTAGACAAACATTATTCAAATTAAAATCCCTTAAGATTCTTTTTGTTAACGTAATGAAAAAGAAAATTAACTAAGCAAATAAAGTTATCTACCTCGGTTTAAAATTAAAGTCTTGTCATCGCCCTGACAGAAATGTGCTACGAGCCTACGCCGTAGTTGAGTCGTAGCGTTAGTATATAGTCGGTCGCTACGGAGAGCGCGCGCTACGATCCACACGAGAAAGTGCTACGAATATTTAACTTCGAACTTAGTTAATAACTACTTCATTTATTAGTGTTTGTAAAAATACTTTTATAATTTAAAATGTGGTTCTAATACTATGTATATTAAAAATAAAAATGTAAATATTTAATATAAGAAACTATCGTGGAGCGACTCAATTGGCAGTTAAACAGTAATATAAATATGTCGAGAAAAAGAGAAATTATTTAGGTAAGTAAATCTATTTCAAATATTGTAGTTTTTTTCATACAAATATTTAAAAATAAAATCTTGAAACTTAGTAATTTTTCTGTAAAATAATAATAAAATATTTTTTTATATTATACATAATTTTTTAACGCATATAATACTGTCTAACCAGAACTCTAGATTTGAGGTCTATCTTTATTATTTTAACATATGGTTTTATAAATATATTACAGTCCTTAAGATTTCAAATAATAGAATAAGAATTCAAAATGTGGTAAGGCTTAAAATCAGAATGATATTATAATAGTATCACAAAAAATATAATTTTTTATGTGATAATAATAATATAATATAAATATAATAAAATATTTAAAAATACATTAAAAAAAATAAGTAAGGAAATTAGTTAATTTTTAAGGGGATTTGTGTCCACAACAATTGATGTACTCGCATATGACTTTGTGACAACAAATTGTTCTTTAGGATACCTAAAGGTCTAGACTAACTTATAACATTTAGTAGTAATGCTTTACCAAAGCGTATCAGCAGTTGGTGTAATCAGCCGAAAAGCTCTTCACCGCATTTATTTTTAATTTTACCTCGCCTCGAATATTACATTACTTCTCAATGTTACAAGAGAGTCTCTACCTTTATTTCATCAAAATTATCAATTGTCCAAAGGGCTTTTTTGTCAAAATATAGAATGTATCTATACATTTTTAGGATGTATTCAACGCCTATGGTCTCTCTTCAAATATGCACATACGTATATGTATTTGATAGCTCAGTAAACTGCCAACGTATAAGTCCTTATTTCATCTTTTTACGCGTGATCCCTAGGCTTCAGGATGGCCTATAAAATATAATGAACTGGCCTTAGTTTTATACCCTGGTCCATATTACATCAGATGTAAAATTTATTAGTCAACCAAGAAATTACTTCATCAGTTTTGACAACATAGTTTACATTGTAACAATTTTGCTAAGATTGGGCTTTATGTTATTTTGCAGTATTATTATGAATTCAGTATCCTTGGGAAACATACAAATTATTAGTTGTCTGTGTGTCCACGGGAAGTCCTATATATATATATATAACTTTAAACCTCTATTAACAAAAGATTTTTTACATTTAGACAATAGGCCGAAATTTAAACGAACTTTATTATAAAAAAAGAAAATCAAAATTATAAAATATATTTTACCATAAATATAAAAAAAACTGATAATGTTTTTACAATAAAATAGACAAAAACTCATCGAATCTTAAAATTAATAAAATAAACTAGTAGATTTTTTATTGTTTTGTTGTTATTTTTTTAAACAGTATAGTTTTGAACAAATCGTATATCTTGCTTATGTTACATCAGAAGTTATAGAGTACACGTTTTTACTGACTTATTGAATATAGTTTATTCAAACAAATTTCATATTTATATAGATAAATCTGTTCAATAGATCGAAGGATCGTATATATAATTGATATATGGCAAACGTCATATGGTATGAGTAGGGTAGAGATTTTCATTACCGCTTTGGCGTTATAAGGGATAACAGATCTCATATTGTGGAAATATGAAACTATGAAGACGATTTTGGAGTGGTAATTTAATTTAATGGCTCACTGTATAGCTACTACCTCTTTATTGTTTGTAAGAGATACTTGAACTTGTATGTAAATAGCTGTGAAAACCGTCATGGTGACTCACTTCGTCCTGTCACTTTTCGAGTTCAGTTTCACCTTTAATAGTTGTTTAGGTTTTACACTGGCTCGACATAGTGACTACAGAGTACCTGATGGTAAGTACAGTGTAGTTCAAAAACGAAAGCGACTATCAAAGGATGAAAATCCATTGATAGTCTACGTCGTCTTGTTGGCCCACATATACCACGACTGAAGGTCTCTAGGTATATGAGCTACTGGATATACACAAGCTGATCCTGAAACGCGACAAGCCGAAACTGGTCACTATGACGGGCTTTACACCCATATACTGAGGTCGCGATCCAGACGGGCACCGACAACCTACCACCTCGCAGGTATTTGTTATTTGGTACAGTTGCTATATTTCAATATCTTCTGTCTTGGTATATAAGGATATAGTTTATCGATAGTCGCTGCTTTTCTTAGACTTGATTAAACTTTCTATCAGGTGCGCTGCAGTAACTTTGATGAACCAGGAAAAAAGCTAAAACAGGCACAACTCAGTTAACTAATTTTTTAACCCTGTGTCATGTTCGCTTTAATTATATGACATAAAAATCATTTTTAATTAATATAGACATTTGCGTTTAAGAAATAGCTGCAAGGAAAGCCGGCGAGCGGAAATTAATGGAAAGTAGTGCTATCTACAATAAAATTCCGTTCGGTCAACTTATCAATTTATTCGTCATTTCCGTAGATTCAAATTGGAAGTCAACCCTTAAATTTTCGATTCCCTGTCACTCAACTATGTTCGATTGGAATGAATCGGGTAATGTTTATCTATGAGCATCTGATGGTCGTTTAAATTATTTATAATTTGCAAAGAGCAAATTTTAGTGTTTTTTTTTATACTGTCTCAAAAAACTGACTACAGTGCATCAAATAGAAAGTACAGTGTAGTCCAAAAACGACAGCAATTATCAAGGGATTAACATCTAATGACAGTAGCTGTCACCATGATGGATGGCATCTACCACGACTGAAAGTGTCTAGGTATATGGACATCTGGGTGTACACAAACTGAATCAATGTTAAATTATCACTAATTCATAATAAAATCAGTAATGAAGTGATCCGGGAACTAGAGTCATCGACATAGCTCAGAATATATAATAAGTAACGGTGGTAAGCGACGAAATAATTTTGTAGAAATTAGCCGAATTCTATTCCATTCTGTAGGCATGGAGATAGCCTGCCGATAGCTACCTATAGTCCCATAACTACTCAATCTAAATATATATAACTCAAAGGTGACTGACTGACTGACAACTGACATAGTGATCTATCAACGCAGAGCCCAAACCACTGGACGGATCAGGCTGAAATTTGGCATGCAGGTGAGTGAAATCTGCTTTGCCATTACAATAAACAAGTCTCAGGGGCAAACTCTCAAATTTGCGGGTATCGACTTGAAAGAACATTGCTTCTCTCAGGGACAGTTTTATGTTGCTTGCTCACGAGTAAGTTCACCCAATAGCTTGATAAGTTTAGCGCCTAATGAAAGATTAGTTAAGAGTAATGTGTACAAAGAAGGTTTGTACGTCCTAATTTTTTACACACGCTAAACAAAAGCAAAGCCGAAAAAACTATACCTAATTAATAATAATACTTCTTAACGCGAGCGAAGCCACGAGCAAAAGTTAGTTATTCATATATTCAATGATTCAACGGAACCAGAATAATCCCAAGAAACTAAATTTTGGAGCAAACCGTGTGAGTTTTTAAGAAATTTTATAAATACACGCAGATAACTCGTGAACAACGTCCCCAATTTTAAAGTAAACATAAAATTAAAAACTGTGAAGGTTCTCGCGAGCCAATTGCTATTATTTAATTGTAATATATTTATTAAGACTATTGAGCAATGAGCAATGAGAAGTGAGCAGAAATATGATACTTCGACTCTAAATTAGCGGAGAGTTGATTCCTATTGTTTCCTGATTATGCTCCAGCATCAGATCAAAGATACTAAGGTATTCTAATATCATTGAAGTCTTACGTTACTAAATTTTGAAATTATTAAACTAGTAGAAATTGTTGAAATTTCTTTAACAACAACAACAAGCTGATTATTTACGAAAAGCTAAACAGATTTCCTTAAAAAAAAAACAACTAAGTCGATACATCTTTTTAAGAGCTACGATACCACAAAAAAACATACAAATAACATAAAATAAAATACACACGCGTTAAACTTGTAATACCCCTCTTTAGCGTCGGGGGTTAATAACAAAATTACAATTACAGCGAATTTAACGATAATTGGTTCTGTCGTAAGCGCTCCTTTTAAAATCGCATTACTTCATGCCAACAAGCGTGTCGGCTTGTCTACGTAAGCCTCGGTGGACGAGCGAGAGACAGTTAAATTATCGACTTTCAAAATTGGTAGGGTGTACGCAAGACAGAGACAAATGGGCGGAGCCTGCCGAGCTATAATCCGTAATGTATCGTTGCCACAAGAATGACGGGGTAGTCCAATAAAATTCCTTAGCTATTCTTCGGCTGCTCTTTGGTACAATTAAAATTATAGAAAAATCTTGTTAAGTCACTGACGCAAATTGAATATTATATTAACCCTTTCGCTACGGCAGGCTTCGCTAAAAACTGTTTCGTAGCAAACGGAGCTCCGTGCTGCAACTGCGCACAGCAAATGCAAATGCAGTAGCGCAGCATGAACGGACCAACGTAAAAGCTCAAAACGATTCCATTAGTTTTTAGAAGGAAAATAACACGGGTGAATAAAAATATAGTCACCCATCGTGTACAGGCAGCGTTTTATAGCTGGTGACTACAGTCATCTATAATAGCGAAAGGGTTAAGGCTAAATTAAGTAAAAATACGTCTGTTAAAAAATACATTAATTTCATTCGGATTTTACTAATAAAATTACTACATTTTGATAGTCTAAGTCTAAAACTAGGCCTTAAGTTTTAGTAACTTAAATTTTAAGGCATTTAAAAATCGAATTAACCATATATTTGTGTGTAATTAATGATTCCGTAGTATTAAAAATAGTTTTAAGCAGTTTTTCTGAAATCGAGAGATATACATTTTCGTAAATCTGAATAAAAGCAAAACTTAAGTATAGTAACCTAAATTCAGTTGTCGCGCAAAACAGAAATTCAAATACTTTTTTAAATCTGAATGATCCAGACTATCTATGCGTTTTGAACTGCCTCAGTTGCGCAGATATTATATATTGTCCCATTAAATGTTTTCTACCATCTGTATCACGGCGATTATTCTCAAGAGTTATTTAATATCCTTTGACCCTCTTCCTACCATAAAAGAACTCACGCGCGCGGGTTTATGGAGTCACGGCTATACAGTTAATCATATCCCGACCAGGACTAAGAAGTTCTTTTACTTGTGCCGTGTCTTTTCGCTATGATATGGTCTTGCGGCGAGCGTGTTTCCACCATCCTAGGATATCTTTTAAACGAAACGTGAAGAGATATTTGTGCAGGCCGGCATGAAGTGTGATTGTTAATTTTTTTCTGTTGATAGTTGTCGTCATTTTTTTGAACAGTAACATGCATACCATCAATCGTGGTGTGTGTTACTATGTACATATGTCGTGTATAAATAAAAAAGAGTTTTTTTTCTCCTAATATTCTTACAATATACACCAACTTTTATAATAAAATAGTTAGAGGAAAATAAAAAGTTGTTAAATAAATGTATACTCAGGCATCGTGAGTAAGCAACAGTTTTGGTCTCCGATTAAATTTATTCATGTATCATTTTGTTTCCACATCGGCTCCAACAAAAAGCTAGTTACAAATGTGGCCACATTTGCGGTGGCAATTTGTTTTACCAGAGAGAATTTGATTAATTGTAGAGTGGTCATCGAAACTTTTGTACCGTTTTCGTGCATTACTAAAATCCTCATCATGGAAATCCTATACTACCGGTGGTAGGACGATCGCGTTTTTGTCAAGTAAATAATATAACTTGTAATGTTTGAGTAAAGTCTAAGCTAAGTCCAACTAGCGTATATAAATCTCAGCGTAAGCTTTAGACAGATGATACATAATAAAAATCAGTCTACTCGAACTCGCTTTTTAATATGACATAGCGCAGCCGGTAGGATACGAACCTACGCTCCAAAACTTTTTTTTTTGGCAGTTTTTTTTTTTAAGACAGAGATGTAGTATTTTTATATTAATGTTGTGGGTACATAATAAAAATCAGTTTTAATTGAACTCGCTTTTCATCATGACACCGGCGACGTTTGGACTTTTATAGGCATCACTTACTACTGTGCGTCTAGAGTTCGGATCTAAGACCATCAGAATCTGCATTTCTGTGCATTTTGTGTATAAATATTGAGCTTTTAATCTTATAATTAATTTTTCTTACGTTCCTTTTACTTTTTTAATAGTTTTTTTTTATTACTTATAGGCGAACACTTGACCTCAATCACACCTGGTGGAAGGTGAACGTGAGTCCGATGATGAACCGCGTCCGCCTAACAAATGCCTATTCACTCTTCTTTTAAAGACTCCCAGGTCATAAGATCGCGGAAATATGGCCGCTGGTAGCATATTCCACTCCCTAGCTGTTCGCATAATGAATGTAGAAGCGAATCTTCTCGTGTGGATATAAGGAACATCCACCACATACGGATGGTATCCGACACGATGTCTTGTGGTTTTGTGATGTGTAATCTCATTTTTCTACTAAAAATTATCATGACCTTAGCGACCATCAAATTGTGGTGGAGTTCTTTTATAGTCTGTATAGGTTATTGAACTCACTGTATAACTTTAAAACATGAGGCATGTCATGTGAAACTGCAATTCCACTATTTTAACCAATAGCTTTTGCTTTCGTGATAAAATACTATCATGTACGAAAGTTAAAAAGTAAAATATTAAATATTTACAAAATATCATCGAATAGATTTTCGCAAGATATTATTTAGCCGTGCTTCAGCAAACCTTTTGATATTTTGGCAAACCTGTTTGCTCAACAGATTGGTTTTATTGTCTTTTTTTATTTCCAAGCAACTGTACTTTTGCGTGCAGTCAGGTAATCTATGTGCAAATTTCTAACAAACTATTATACATTCTTTTGTAGTTAAATCCTTGTTTTTATAAACTGTTTCGACAGATTGTCTACGTTGCACCTAATAAAAAGTGCAGCGTAGTCTAAGAACTACTACGATCGCCAAATGGATGAAAATCAGTTGAGAGTAGCAATGTTATGTTGGCCCATATATAATTATACGGCAGGTCTCTAGATATACGAACAACTGGTTGAGCGATAGGCCAAAGCAAGCGTTCTTTAGGCTTGTGTAATGTGGTCACGAAACATAGTAACAAGATAAGTATCTCTATAAGAATCTCAGAAAGAATGATCATAGACAACTCAAAAAGAAGACGTATATTGTAGCCTTTATTTCTAGTAATAAATCAATCGAATAAAATTAATATCACATTTACTCGTCTCTCTTCAGTAACCTACAACTTATTGAAAACTTATAGATAACTAGTAACACAGATACTGCATTACCCGGGTAGAAAAGTTTCATCTAGGTTATGGTTTTCCACACAGGTATAGATACCACGTAGTCACAACCGCGTTCTCACAGGAACTGGATATATTTACGATAAAAAAAGTATCCTAAAATACTATTACAGAATATAATTTATCTCTGTGCCAAGTATCTGTTATGCCATTCAGATCCGTTTTACTTTTCTATCATGATTGAGGAACTAGTATCAGCGTATAGTTGTATTAAATATCACATAGAAATCAAAATTTCCGTATTACTGGATAATATCGTCGCTAACACTATGAATGTATGATATAAGACGTCTATATACTTAGTCTATGTTCATGCTCGATCTCAACTAAAAATAATTTTTAATGACTTTGGTTTCGTTAAAATAAATGGCTAAGAAAGTTTAATTGAGTTTGCATCTGTTTGATATTGTATATCTTGTGTCTGGTTTGTCTTACAGCTGTTTTTGACTCCTGTAATACTGGAAATATTTTACCTTGTTAATTATTATAACTTTATTATAGAAACAAATTCATAGCCTCGGTTTTAGCTTTGCTAAAGTTAAAACGCCTATAGGAGGGTACAGACGCCACACTGCATTCATATACATATCTATAATCTATAATCTATAATAATATTATAAAGCTGAAGAGTTTGTTTGTTTGTTTGTTTGTTTGTTTGAACGCGCTAATCTCTGGAACTACTGGTTCGAATTGAAAAATTATTTTTGTGTTGAATAGACTATTTATCGAGGAAAGTTTTAGGCTATATAACATCACGGTGCAACTATTAGGAGCGAAGAAATAATGGAAAATGTGAAAAAAACGGGGAAAATTATTCATCCTTGAGTGCTTCCATTGCGTGCGCTGCGAAAACGGTTCATGATACCAAAAATATATGTAAGAAAGAATTATTCCTCTTAAAATGATCTAAAAAAATGTCCGACACGACAGTATATGTCTATCTTTTAAAATTAACTCACTAGAACCGTTTTTATGGTAATCAAATTTGGTCGAAATTAATGCATTATTTGTTAAGAGTTGTATCAACGTAATAATATTAATCTTTATCCAAATAAATGTGTTGTTGATTAAGAGTATTTAATTGTGAACAAAATTGTCTTTGACATCACTTAATTTCAATGAACATCTTAGAAGATATTACAATAACTTATATAGCAAAACAACGTTTGCCGGATCAGCTAGTCATATATAACTTTCTTACACTCACCTTGCCACAACAAACACACACACACACACACACACACACGCACACACATGTATTTCTAATTGTTGCGAGTTTACTGTTATTTCATTTTCCTTTTCTTTGTTAGTTTTTAAATATTATCATTGTGTAATTGGCACAGCTTGTCAACTGTACCGTATGGAAAATCTTTATATGTGCTGTTCAATGATAGTGAATAAATAAATAAATAATAAATAAATAATAAATAAATAAATACATTATAACAAGCTTACAAGTATCCGTTTTCTGTGAAAAGCTTTAGTTAGTATCAAAATTTGTTAACAGACAAAAATACCAAACTGTATCCGCTGTGGCACAACAGAGGATATCCAACATTTGTTGATGGAATGTGTCCAGAATAAAAAAGAAAGAGAAAGCTTAAGGAGCACCCTAAACATCAACTTTTTGGACTTAGGCATTTATCAAAGCTATTTAAGTAATCCCAGTAGTCGAGAATCTCGCAAAATTTATAAATTTATTTATAATAGTTTAGTGGGACCTTAATGTTTTTCTATCTTCTATAGTGTGTCTATAACACTTAGTGTAATGTTTATATTTTTATTTTTTATACCTATAATTATGGTGTAGCACGTTAGGGCTGGCATGACTGCATGCGGCAGTCAAAAGCCCTTTAAATAAATTGATTAAAAAAAAAACAGACAAAAATAAAGTTTCCAGTTTGATTTTTTTTTGTCCTGACTAGTTACTGTGAACAAAATATGCTTTTAGGTCAGCCTGGTGCTGACCAAACGCGACCATTAACAGTAAATAAAAAACCGAGCGAGTGCGAGGTGGTAGGGCGTCGGTGCCCGTCTGGATCGCGACCACAGTACATGGGCGGGTGTAAAGCCCGTCATAGTGACCAGTTTCGGCTTGTCGCGTTTCGGGATCAGCTTGTGTATATCCAGTACCTCATATACCTAGAGACCTTCAGTCGTGGTATATGTGGGCCGACATGACGATGTAGACTATCAATGGATTTTCATCCTTTGATAGTTGCTTTCGTTTTTGGACTACACTGTACCATCAGGTACTCTGTAGTCACCATGTCGAGCCAGTGTAAAAAAAAACCATCGATAATCGCAGCGGTTATGCCAGCCTGCACACATATCCTTCATGCTTCGTTTAAAAGACATAAGACAGTGGGAACACACTTGCCACTTCCGTTACCTTCACACGGCCCAATAGCCTCCTTTCCGGCTTAGTTGTGAAGACCTTTCTCGGAAAATCAACGCGCGTCATTTAAAAAAAAAACTCAATGACTCAGCAAAAGTATTAGCAAGAGAACTTCTTAGTCCTAGCTGAGATATGAGTTACCGTATAGCTGTGACTCCGTAAGCCCGTCGCGTGGTTCTATTATGGAAGTAAGAGGGCGCAACAAGGTTAAACAACTCTTCAGAACACTCGCCATGATACAGACGGTAGAAAACGCTCAGTGAGGCAACATCTCTGCGCAACTGAAGCGGTTCAAGATGCTTAGTCCCGTTCGAATCATTCACAATGCGGACAGCCCCCCGTTGCAACTTATCCAGGGTGTCGAGTAAGTACAGTACAGAAATGTCCAAGAGATACGAACAGTATTCCATGCAGGGCTTGGCATGGACCTTATACAATAGATACAGTTGATAGGGCGTGTAAAACTGTCGTACTCCGTTAAGGATACCAAGTCTATGTGATATCGCGGAAATGACAGTCCCTATATGATATCGACTGAGATTTGGTATCATTTTTTTTGTAACCCGGTGGTTATCCCTAACGGACCTCGGGGAGAGGTGAGGGCCGTCCCCCGGTGTGTCGTGCTTGCACCGATTAAAACCCCCGGGGTGTTCCACCTTCCGCCTACCGGCATCGAGGGCACGACTGGGGTCTCATCCTCAATGACCGGCTGGGCGTGCGGCCGTAACTAGGCCTCTACTCGTTTGGGGAGGGGTGGTGTATAGAGCCACCCCTCTCATACCTCTGTGTTGTAGAGCGGCACGCGGGAACACATCGCGCACCGGATGCTCCCTTGTTGGATGACACTCTCCCTCAAATGTGCCGCCCGGTGTCGCCGCTAGAGTCAAACGTTCCTAAGGAACGGAGGTTTGGTATTTAATACAGCCTTTAGTAACTAGAAGTTACCTATACTAATAAAACTGTTTCTTGTATCTTTTTAATGGTATAGTAAATATTTCAGACGTCAGTTTATGCTACAAATTGCAATTTAGATTAAACACATGGATTAATATTCAAATAAATGTACAATAATTGATATACACGTGGAATTTTTGCTTATAAACAAATAACAAAGTAGGAGGAAAATCTATAGTGATTGTTTTTCAGAAACAAACAAAATAAACCTATCTATAGTTCATTATTGTCTATATATACATATAAAAATACTTGTCGGAGCTGACATGACATATTATCGCAGAGCCTAAACTACTAAACTGTAGATACTCCCTTTATACATATATATATATATATATATATATTATTATTAAAATATATAAGTCAGTATAAAATAAAATTATAATTATAATTGTGTTGGTTCCTTGTGTATATTATTTATGTCATGATTTGTGTTTGTGATGTGTATTTTGTTGTAGTTAGTAGGTTTTTTGTTTTAGGTACTTCTACCGGACAATCTCAATATAATTAAAATTAGCAAACACATCACAATCTTCCTCGAATATTAAAGTCAAAATCAAAACGCTGACTTTGGCAAAATCACATTGGTCATACACCAGTGGAAAATCCACAATAAAGGAATAATAATAATAACTACTAATCTAGAAACATGAAAATTTTACATTGTGTTATTTTTATGACATAAGTAGATACTAAGGGCAGATATTTTGATATAACACCTATTAGGATCTGAAATATTTGTTAGCGTTCTGAAATAAGCCCAAAGCGGATACAACCACTAATGCATCTCCGCTCATCCCGAAATGCTTATAGCGTGACGATATAAACCTTTCGGAATAATAATCTTTATTCCACAGCGATTATATTTATACCCGGGCAAAAACGAGTCGATAAAAAAGGCTGCAAATGTTAAGTCTAAATTACACGTACCCTGTAGTAAGGAATAAAAATTATGTATGCAGAAAAACGGAATACTAAGCCCGGTTTAGTTTCTTGCTAACGTCAGGCATATTTTCCCAAGTGACTTTCACAAGAGTCCCCTGGGGGCTTAACCTGAATAAAGGATTTTCCCTTTAGCCTTGGTTTAAGGCTTATATGCCCGTGTTAGATAGAAAGTTTTTATTTTATACAATTGGGTTTACATTATGGGTGCCATTGGGAAAAAAAATTGTACTGTGGTACATAAAATAGAACATATAAATCTCCCCCCCCCACCTCATTATACAGTGCCACAGCATGCCCAATAATTAAAAACTAATGCTAGTTTACATTAAAGTAAAGAAGAGTATCGTAATAAAATTTTAAAAAAGAGTTAATATAGATATATAATTTATTTTCACATTTTTTTCTCTATCATTATAAATAGTTGTTTTTTTTATTTTAATTTTTTTTTACACTGGTTAGACATATTGACTACAGAGTACCTGATGGTAAGTACAATGTAGTCCAAAAACGAAAGCGACTATCAAAGGATTTTCATCCTTTGATAGTCTACATCGTCATGTCGGCCCACATATACCACGACTGAAGGTCTCTAGGTATATGAGCTACTGAATATACACAAGCTCTGAAGGATCTGAAACGCGACAAGTCGAAACTGGTCACTATGACGGGCTTTACACCCATGTACTATGGTCGCGATCCAGACGGGCCCTGACGCCCTACCACCTCGCTGCTGCTCGTTTAGCACCACCCAGGAGTCACGTGTAGGGAAACTAGGGTAAAGCCTACGGACGCGAGCAGCTTCGACTCCCAAAAAGTTAGCGATAAGATATAGAAAATAGGCAAAATCAAGCCACCACGTTATTTAAAATTTATGGTATGAAATTTAAAAAAAAAACATGTTTTATATATAAATGTGTTTCTTCTTGTTTCAAACAAAATTAAAATCATACGTGCCCTGCGTGGCAATGAACTTAAAATATTTAATTTTTATCATGATCTTACTGTAAATTGGTTATTGTAACACAATGTTATGTTATCATCTGTTCTAATACGCAATACGTGCCGTATTCCAAATGGTTCGGATATACGATAGCGAATAGAGATTATTCGACAATAATATTTTAGGCAATCAATGTATGACTGCCAGCTGGGCCCTTTATTAATCGATTTCATTATACTAGTCGTTTGTGGTAAACAGAGACCCCGCAGCATTATTAAATACAGCATAGGCACAAGAATAGCTTTTTCTGTTCTTGGCGGTTGGACCAGAAGATTAGCTCAGCGAAAAGCAGCCAAAAGCCTGTCAAAATCGCAAGGGTTGTCACAAATGGATAAGATCAATTAACCCATTAACGCTGAGATGATCAGAATTTTTACTAACTTTTCAACGTGTTACAACAAAAAAATAATGCAATACCTCTATTTCTACGTGAAATTTAAAGCTCTTTTAGAACCTGACCTCATAATTTCGATTAAACACCGAAAAAAAAAATTATATTATAATAGGAATTTGTGTATAGCCTAATCTAAATCCAAACCCCTTCTCATGGATTCCACAAATATAGTGTAAAAGGGAAGGGCGGAATTTGGCCAGCAGTGGGATGAAACTGGCTAGTAATAATAATAATGGGCATTCCGGCAGCTCTTCGGAGTAACATGCAGAAAGCTGTATTATTCCGGGCTACCGCCATCGTCCGACATCATCTTAATTACAATAGTCAGGTTGTGAGTTGCAGACAAGTCCTGCACAACCAAAACCATGTGACCCTTTGAGGAGATGTTACGAAAGAAAGAGAAAATAATACAAGCTAGAGCGACAAACTTCATCTGCGGCATTAAGCCAACGGAGTGCCTATTTCACCATGTTTATATACATTTGTCTCTTGTATTTTTTTCTGTACGTTCTTTACGTTTCTGTATTTTTAATTTTTATTTTGAGGGAAAATGAATGTATTTAATTTAATTTAATTAATAGCCTTAATATTCAGAGAGCCAAGTTCAAGTAAAAGGGTTAGGTAATTTGGGTAATTAGGTAATTCACCGTAAACTGTGATAAAATAATATAATGTGCTTTGTTTGTGTATATATTCGACATAAATGTAAACGCACATTAAACTTTAAAGCATCTTTTTTTGCGTCTGGAAGTAAAAAAGGCTAAGTAAATGATGTTATTTTAAGATGGTAACGGCTGTCACAAGTTGAGTGAGTTATGGGAAGAATAGCGTCAGCGGACGGTGTGACGGCAGAGATTGGAGAGATTTGTGGACGCCTTGCCAAAAGATAGACCTTACGTAACAAAAAACGAAAACGGTACAGATTGACCATTCTTTTACTATAGTTATATAATAGTTAGGTTATTTTTTACAAAAGTTGATAATTACGCATATTTTAGTTTTATAATATATTTTTTTTATTCTGACTCGACACATTGACTGCATCATCACCATACCTGACGGTAAGCGTGATGCAGTCCAAAAAACGCCAACGACTATCGACAGGTAAGAAAAAGCTATCAGTAGTCGCAGCGATCATGCCGGCCTGCACAAATATCTCTTCACGTTACGCTTAAAGGATCCCATATCATAAGAAGGTGGGAACACGCTTGCCGGAAGTCCATTCAACAGCTCAACGACACGGCAAAAGAAGGAGTGGGAGAACTTCTTAGTCCGAGCCGGGATGTGGGATACCGTAAAGCTGTGACTCCGCAAACCCGCGGGCGCGGATCTAAAATAAAAAAGTCAGTAAGTAGTAATAAAATGTCATTACGCCATTAAATTATCAAATGGTAAACCATTTGCTCAAATGGTAACCAATTTATCCATCAATTTATCAATCGGGTAATTGCTTACAGATACGATCAACGCATTTAGTTGAACATTAACCAATATAAATATGATAAATAGGTCTATTATATGACAGTAGCCACTTTCCATTAAGTAAGCTGGTAATTTGTTTACCTTTTTTAGTATAAACAATGAACTATTATATTTTTAACGGTAGTATATTGTAGATTTTATTATAAACCGTTTTCTTGAACTGATATACTGGATAGCTTAGTATCAAATAATTGAGTGAAAGAAGAATCACCGATCTTATGTCTTCGATGTCGGAGGAAATTAGTCCAAGTGTAACTGAACTCGGGAATTTAGGATGAATATCGTATTGTGGTCCAAGTTACATGAAAGAGCGCTTACTTTTTAATTATTTTCTCTTTTTTTTTTCTAAAACTAAAGAATGTGAAATAGTTCCTTACCTCCATCAGTAAGATATCTAAATGTAAAGACATTATGTCGAAGAAAGCCGCTAGTGCTAGGAGTATTGATGCTGCCCGGTATCTAACAAAACAAAACAACAAAACATTGTGGTGTGTATAGATTTATTGGAGCATATTCCGACGAAGCAGATGCGATGATTCGTTATTTGTTACTTTTATTATTGTTTTATCCAAATATGAATGTAATGTATTATTTCTTTTATTTTTAATAATCGATTTTCTGTCTTCTGTTCTTCTTATAACTTGCTGCCGAGGATTGCGGATGTTTGCGTAATTACAGTTAAAAAAATTACTCCAGTATTAATAATTTCAACACCAAAGAAGTGGTTATTCGTCTCCTGTCCTTTGCAACGTTCCTAATAAATAGTCCTATTGAATGCGAATCTTTCGTTTTAAGTAAACTGAAATCGCTTTCAGCTTATTTATTTGACTAACCTATAAAAAAAACTTGGTCCCACTTGCTGACTAAGCGACAATTTATCGAATAACTTCTGTTGTAGACATGTGTTTCATTATCTACTGAGGGAGTACTACATCTTATATAGAATAATCGATACTAATTCATTTATTTTTAGAGTTTCTTTCTAAATAATATGGTCGCTTAGAAAAAAATTCACAGCATTAAAGTTTCATTAATTTAATTTACTGAAAATAAATTTCAAAAACTACTTAATAAAGTTTTTGAAACGTCAAATTTAAGCCTTTTTTTTTAAATTAGATAACTTTTAAACAGGAATAAAAAGAAATTGAAATGTAAAATAATTAGGAACCAAAATACCTAAAATAACACTGAATATATTATTACATACCCTGTATAATTTACTAACTATAAACATTGGACTTGCATATTTTATTTTGAAATGGCATGAAGTAACATTATATTTGTAATAATAACGACACATGCCGCGCTCTGAACAAATAGAGCATTATCGGCGTTAAAAAACTCTATATCTTTGATACTCGACGGTCTTAATTAATGCCGGAACGGTCATGTATGCATAATCTTATAAATTTCTAAACAAAGATAATTTTTTTGCCTAATGAGTTTATATCACGGCCACGGTATGATAAGCTATAATGCGTCAAGTCCATTAAACCAACTGCTTAATTTAGATATCTCATCTGCAATTTCGTAAAGGAAACCTTGACGTAGTAATTAGAAACGGCCAATAGCGTTGCGTCATTTACCGATCCAATGCAGCTACACTTATATTTGTCACCTTTGAGCCATTAACACCTAAATGTGTATTCATTACTGCAGAACGGGGCTTTTAATTCCAAAAATACCCATTAACTGGTCAGTCGGATTCCGGCATTCGAGGTAAAGCAGTATAATTGCGTTTTATTGGATACATTTATATCCTGAAAGAGTAAGGATTAATTCAAAAACATATATTGGCCAGCCTTAATTGAAGTTTTCTGTTTAACTTACGTTAATGCCACGTTTCTCTCGTCTTTCAATCTCTTACTGCTGATCTTAACTCCATTTCATTCAAGGAACTAGCTGCCTCCATCAGCTCCGTTCTGTTGACTGGTGATATACGGCGTTAAAGGAATGTTTCTGCTGTTCGTAACCTGGTTGGATCACCACTTAGGGCTCCAGCTATTGGATCTTTGCGTATCTATCTTCTCAGTTATCTTATGTAGTTCCAGATTACTGGTTTCTACTGGATATAAGTCTCCTATATTCTCTTCTTTATACTTCTATGATGGGCTATTCTTTGACAGTTCTAGTCCTTAACTTTGGACATATCATCTTACCATGCAGCTTACAATCGACCAAAACTGATACATTTTGTTTTTGGATGCCATTCGCATTATATAATATATTTTTTTTAAACATTAAGTTATTTCTTTTGTTTATATCAACTTTTACGGTTCTAGATACAAGGTCTTTCGAGCATTTCGTTGGTTACTTTTAATATTTAGTAGTGTCTGATTAACGTCAAAACCAACGACCCAAGCGATGCGCACTCCATCTCATAACATCAGAAAAAATATCCATTCTCCGCAGCTCTTTGCCGTCTGGGCATACTGATGCTGTGTAAAAGGTCACAAAAGCGCCAATTCAACAACTCTCCGATGAACGAACCGGTGAACACAACCGCTCGCGTTTAAAGCTTAGATGTCAATCAAAATTAAGTAAGGTTTCTATATTATTGCTATGTCAAAAAATATTACAATAAAGTTACTATACTTTTTTTTTTTTTTATCGGAATATACTCTGATGGCCCACCATATGGAAAGTGGTAATCTTCGCCTATAGAATACTGCAACACAGAGAGCGTTGTTAATATGTTGTCAACTAAAAAGGATATTCCTTCCTGCCCTCTTATAGAACCTCATGATATAACTCTGGGGAAAACTGTACCTGGCAACCCATCTCACAACTCCAAAGCGCGCGATAAAAATGGTCCAGAAAATCGCTGCTTTGCCGCAGTAAAGCTTGTCCAATTACATATTCATCCTTCATCCAAATACAGTTAGTACTTGACAAAAAATCATATAGAAAATTCGATTTAATTTTCTACTCACTGCTTCTTAGCGCAAGAAAAACATGTTTTCCTAAGGAAAACCTTACCATGAATACACGATGAGTTTGAAAGTCAATATTTGTATGAATGGACTGTTCTGAGGACCTCATTATGGGATATCGTGTATTTTATCCACCAATCTCCGATAAAAGAAGCATTAAACTGACTAAATAAATAAAAATGGCTATTTCAATATAATTAAATAAGTATAAGTACCAGTAAAAAACTATGATGATTTTTTAGGGTACAGTAACTTAAAAGGGAAAGGAAACCCTTATAGGATTACAGTTGTATGGGAATTCCATAGCTCAAATCAATGGCAGGGAATATACAAAAAGATCATTCATTGAGTTATCCTGTTCACCAAATTCTCAGGTGTGCCTTTCTAGGCACACCTTAACTTGGCTAACTTTGCCCGTCGGCCAATTACAATAAAATTTATGACGGGGCTGTTAGAATTGATTACATGACCCACGGCCCCCGTCTATATGCAGAAGTATTCACTTTGGGGTTTTTAGTCGGTACAAGTCCGACACACCCCGACCGTAGTAACACGCGGGCGGCCGGGACGGTTCAATAAGGATTTTCCTCAAGTAAAAAAAATAGAAAAGAATATTGAAGTTTCGCAAAAGGTAGTAATCTTATAGCACAAGGATAGAGAAAATGTAGAGAATGGCAAAGTTTTCAGATCACATAATTTTTTTCCTCTTAGTCATTTATATCAACAAGGTTGTACGGAGCCCTCGGTGTGCGAGCCCGACTTGCGATATTTCATATATTTTTATTACTGGCTCGACAAAGTGACTAGGTTGTACTAGATGGTAAGTACATTGTAATCCAAAAACAGCAATGACCGCAAAATGTCCAAAATCCGTTGTAAGTTGCCATCGCCTTGTCGGCCCACATACACCACGACGGAAGGTCTCCAAGTATACACAATCTGGTCTTGAAACGCGACAAGCCGAAGGTACTCACTATCATATCATAGACAAGTCACTAAGTCATAATTATTTCAATTACGACCACCGATTCTATGTTCTACGCAAATATATATTAATCGTTTTGTAACGTTCCAGTTTGTACAGGATACTTATTTAACTTTCTTAATTAATTGCTTTGTTCTAACTTTTAGAATTGAAATTGGGTGATAATGGAATTTATGAATTAATCAAAAAGTATAAATTGGTTTGCGTGAAGCAAAATTAAATATTTATAATAATGTTAGTAAAATATTATTAAAGGCGATTTTTTTTACACTGGCTCCACATAGTTTCTACAGAGCACCTGATGGTAAGTCCAGTGTATTTAAAAAACGAAAGTGATCATCAAAGAATGAAAATCCATTGATAGTCTCCGTCGTCATGTCAGCATATACCACGACTGATCGTCTCTAGCTAGGTATATGAGTTAATATCAGGGATGTTACGGAGCTTCAACTCCAACTCCGATAAGTCGGAACTTCCGATTGTTAATACACCTCCGGTTCCGACTTCGATTCCGAAACTTTTTAATCGGAGGTATTCATCAGAGGTCACCACCACTGTTGTAGTCAATTCATTTGATTTCATTTTATATGTTGCTGAAACATAATATCAATTAATCAAACAATCAGTACTACTTAATTTATAAAAGCCATTTTTAAAAATTTAAATTAAAAAAAAAAAATTAATATTATTAAATTTAAAACTAAATGTACATTTAAATTTATTACTAAAAGGTTTTTTTTTTATTTTACATTTAAATTAAATTAAGTAAAATAGAAATTAACACAAAAACAACTCTGAAGCAAATTTGATTTAATTTGTTCACTGTTAATGGGAAAATGTTATTAAGAAACACAGCAATTTTTATTGTCTGTATATTTGTAAATTTATCACTTTCTAATTAAAAACGTTCACTGAATAATGTTTTTATTTGTCCCTTAATAAAACTATTTTATTCTGCCGTCTCTTGTGACTGACATTGCCTCCGACTCTGATTCCGACTTCGGTTCCGACTCCGATAACTCAAATTTAATACTTAACTTAAATTAAATAAAACTGCCTCCGTTACATCCCTAGTTAATATATACAAGTTGATTTCGAAGCGCGACAGGCGAAAGCGAGTCACTATGACGGTCTTTACATTTGTGTGCTGTGGTCGTGACCCAGTTCTGGCAATCGCCCTGCCACCAAAACTAATCTATACTAATATTATAAAGCTGAAGAGTTTGTTTGTTTGTTTGTTTGAACGCGCTAATCTCAGGAACTACTGGTTCGAACTGAAAAATTATTTCTGTGTTAAATAGACCATTTATCGAGGAAGGCTTTAGGCTATATAAGATCACGAGGCAACTATTAGGAGCGAAGAAATAATGGAAAATGTGAAAAAAACGGGGAAAATTATTCATCCTTGAGGGCTTCCATTGCGTGCGCTGCGAAAACGGTTCAAGATATCAAGAATATATGTAAGAAAGAATTATTTCTCTTGAAATGATCTAAAAAAATGTCCGTGACAGTATATGTCTATCTTTTAAGATTAAGTCACTAGAACCGTTTTTATGGTAAACAAATTTGGTCGAAATTAATGCATTATTTGTTAAGAGTTGTATCAACGTAATAATATTAATCTTTATCCAAATAAATGTGTTGTTGATTAAGAGTATTTAATTGTGAACAAAATTGTCTTTGACATCACTTCATTTCAATGAACATCTTAGAAGATATTACAAAACCTTATATAGCAAAACAACGTTTGCCAGATCAGCTAGTCAAATATATCAGGCATACAATTTGACTACTTATATTAAAGTTCCAGCTGTGGGTTAGGAACCGGTATCACGCGTGGAAACGCGAAGGCTAATAGCTTCAAATCCTGGTTTATTGGGATGCACACACGAGCTTAGGCATCACATGCTCACCGGTGAAGAAAAATATGGAGAAAAAACACGCAGGGCATCTAATAAAAATATCATGTGTGAGTGTCCTGAAAACGGCGATCAGTTGCGCCACTGGTCAGTTTGGGTACTAGCGCAAAGTGTATACAACCATTAATTAGTTCGGATATCTGCTCAACCCGAAAAGGATATAGCGTGAACATACATTGTTTAATTATATTAAAACAGTAAAGTTAAATTTTGTCAAAATTAATTTTGTTTAGATGAAAACGTACCTAGCAATTTATACGCATTGAAATAACACGAAAAACTTATTAATGAAAATAACACTACTAAATATAGTCCGCATACAAAATACAGCAAACGTAGATAACGCACAGTGTGTAAACCGCTTTTATCAGCGTAATACAAATTGGTCGGTTAGCTCGGTTAGGCTGTGTACATACTATTCAGTATTGTTCTACAAAGGAGGTAACTTTAATATACACGTTACAACAATCTTGATAAAATCTCGGGTTCGTAAGAATTGCTTCATATATGGTGATGCTTAATTTATTTTGTTCTTAAGGCGCTTTGTCCCAACAAATTAAATCTAGTTTAAATTAGTACAAAACGATATTTATTTGATGCGGTTTAATTCTACCTTGATGGTGATTTAATTTTAATAGTTGTCGAAACTGGATAAAGTTTGCGTGCAAGAAAATAAGTGGAGTTTAATAATGAATAATGTTTTATACAAGGCTAATCTAATTTAAAAGAGTGAAATTTAATAAATCGCTTTAAAAATGTAGTAAAATTTAATCTCAGATGAAGCAGTGAAAATCCTATATCAAGAATTCATCTACTACCGTCCTTTAGAATTTCTATACAAAGGGTATATGAACTTGTTTTGGTAATCTGGGAGAAAATCCTACATAGTTCTCTCAGGAACGCTGTTAGGACAAGCGACCCCGGTGTGTTCTGACACAACCTACTCCTCCTGACCAAAAATCTCCGGGGTATCCCTTTAATCGCTCCACCCGAGCCTGGGGAACCAAATTCATCCAGACGTCCAGGGAACGAAAAGCTTTGTTGAGCCAACCTCTCGTTGAGGAGTGGAAGTAAATCGCACACCCCTCCACAACGTCTCTATTAACCGGCGCGCCGGACACTACACATCACCTCCCTCTCATTGAGACTTGAGAGAGTCTGCTGCCCGAATACAAAAGTTATATCAACTGACAGAATTTCTACTAAAATATCTACAAATTAAAAATACCATATTATATGTACATATAATATATTTATTTATAATATACTAGCTGTCCCGGCAGACCTTGTTCTGCCCTTTTTCTCTAAAACAAAGTCACATTGTTTTTTTGTTTTTTTTTATGTTAATAGCTTCCCCGTCAGATTTTTTTGAAAATTGTTGAAGGAACCTGGCCTTTTTGCTATATGTATAAAAATTGACAAATATTGACATTAATATTTATACGTCACTCGATTGCTTTGCCTTTCCGGAACCCGTCCACTAATATTTAAACTTTATGGTATGGTGTTAAAGTTCAAATTGACTTCTAAATATTATTATAAATTTTTTGTATGAGAATACAGAAAAGTGTTATTTTTAGACAATTGCAGGGAATTATTAAAATTTTTCTCTCCGTAATAACCTTCCTCAGACTTCATCAAACACAACAAAAAATAAATCAGCCAAATCGGTTTAGCCGTTCTCGAGTTTCGCGCTTATAAATACATTTTGCGATTCATTTTTATATTATAGATATATTTTTTGGCTGAGTACGCTCCAGCATCGGCCTCATCATCACTTTTCATCAGGTGAGATTCAAGGGCAAGCTTATCGATAGTAAAAAATGGGTTCCTGAGAAAGAGGGTTTTGATATACAGACAGACAGACGGAGAACGTAGGTTAACTTTTTCGTTTAAAGTTACGGATCCTCAAAAATATTTTTTTTTAGGTTACCCAACCAGCAATTTTACTTGTTAGTGTCGTTTACCACATTTCCATACCCGCGTAGCTTCAACATTTGTTCGACACTCTTTTAGAGCTCGAAAGCAACGCGCTCAGTCGCACTGCACTCGATCACAATTAAGGTTTTTATTTCCCGTGTTTTTTAGCATTTTAAAACGAACTGCAATCTATACACCGTAGCGACACCACTTTAAAAATAAATTGACGAACTGAGTAAAACGAAATTCACTATTGTGGGGTAAAATGGGACTTTTAAAACTGAGAATGATTAGATTTTTTCACATATAGTAAATCCTCGTTTTTCTACACAGCATAGAGTGAATAATCCACCCCGACATAGACTTGAGTTTCTTTTCAAGCTAATAGCTTCCGAAATGCTAGTTTAAATGACAGTCACTGTTAGGGTGGGTCTCTTCTCTCGCTGGCCGTCGAAGTCGAGGTCCATACCCACAGGGAACTTTTGAATCACAACCTAACCCATAAACTCGTTGACTAAGCACTTTAAGCCCTCTAAGGCCGGTTTAGTTGTGGAAGTTTTTCCTGGCCTTTTTTTTGGTAACCCGGAGGAATTCCTGACGGACCTCAAGGAGGCAGTGAGGGCAGCCCCCCGGAGTGTCGGACTTGCACCGACTTAAACCCCCAGGGTGTTCCTTCTCCCGCCTGCCGAGTGCCAAGGACAAGGCTTAGCAATCTTCCTCGGCACCCAGCGACGTCTAGCCTTCTGCAGGCCCCGCCTACTTGGCACTTGAGGGGGGGGGGGGGGTAAATAGTCGCCACCTAACACATTTGGCGCGAAGAGTGGTGAAAGCGCCACCCTCCCCGCATCTCCTTGATTTATCATTGGAGCGGTGTGCGGGAACACATCTCACGCCGCTCACTCCTGGATCTGGGCGACGCACTCCCTCAAGCACGCCGCCCGGGGTCGTTCCTGGCCCACAGCGAATGATTCTGCCGAAAAAAGTGTGAACAAATTAATTCTGTATTATTATAGTTTTTTTTTTTGTAAAATATTACTATTTTGTTGATTTTGCTGGTTTTCTCGACAAATATAAAATCAATACCATTTCCAATCTAATTCGTTCCCAGACATAACACTAAGGGGAGTCGAAGCTGCTCGCATCCGTAGGCTTTACCCTAGTTTCCCTACACGTGACTCCTGGGTGGTGCTAAACGAGCAGGAGCGAGGTGGTAGGGCGTCGGTGCCTGTCTGGATCGCGACCACAATACATGGGTGTAAAGCCCGTCATAGTGACCAGTTTCGGCTTTTCGCGTTTCGGGATCAGCTTGTGTATATCCAGTAGCTCATATACCTAGAGACCTTCAGTCGTGGTATATGTGGGCCGACATGACGATGTAGACTATCAATGGATTTTCATTCTTTGATAGTCGCTTTCGTTTTTGGACTACACTGTACTTACCATCAGGTACTCTGTAGTCACTATGTCGAGCCAGTGTAAAAAAAAAACTAATATTTTTATAGAGCATATATACTTGATATTGTAGAAATCACACAGTAATATGTTTCAACTTGAGCTCCATAAGGTCTGATGTGTAAAATTACAACTTTTAAGAAGAGCTTAAAGACAATTTTGATACGAATCACATTGAAGTTACTATTTATTTTTATATTTTCGTAACAAAATTGATCTTAGGTGTAGTGGTGTTCAGGACATTGCCTCACTTGATGTTTCTATTATTTCTATGACCAGTGTTCTGCAGAGTTTTTAACCTTATCTCTCTTTCAAAACAGAACCACGCGCGCTGAATTGCAGCATTAGTTTTACGATGACTTCTATTTCAGCTAGAAATAGCTAGAAGTTCTCTAACTCTTACCTTTGTGGGGATATTAAATTGTTGGGTCAGTACTTTAAAAAGGTTATACGTTTACACTGTTTCTTATCATCCGTTACGTTTTATTCACATCACTACATAATTATTAATAATATCCAAGAAAAAAGTATAACGGCACATTGCCATTGTCATTATTTTCTGGATCCATCTCTGGCTGCCGAGCGACCGTAGGTAGGCGGGCTAGGAGAATTAAAACCGCGTATTTGAAGGCTTTACAATATCCAATAATTATTTCAACGAAGTATTAACAGTAATACAATCAGCACTTTCGATATTTATGATAAAGTAACGACGCTCCACCAGGCACGTCTTGCTTACGCGAGATTATGATTCGTCCGCCTCTGCGCGCACACAAAAGAACGTGAAGCTGCGTCAGAGTGGGGAAGCCCACTATTCCAAATGTCATTATTACTTTTGACGTTTCTTGACACCCTCAAAACACAGTGGCGCCGTCAATTAAATAATTCGTTGTCAACGTCTGTATGTAAACAGCTTTAGACGCGGTCATTTGTAATTATTGTCGCGGCTCTATGATGACCGCCGGGATATTACCCGGCTGATGAGAAAAGTAAATGGGGTCACACTGTTGTCGGTACAGAATGCGGGATAGTTGAGTGTTGAAGATGTCTTTTTCAATGTAGTCAGATTCCCTTTTTTATTTTTCAATGTTTTACGTTTACGGCTGTTAACACTCATGGACGTAATTCACACAGATACGGAATAATTTATGACTGAGTGTAACTGATTACTAATATAATATTATTTGGGTTAGAATAAAATGTAGGAATGTATTGTCGTATATAAATATCACAAACTCTCTGAAAGTTTATGTGAAATATCTATGCAATCGCTGTCGACAGGAGTATAAATATAATATAATATAATATACACATGGAAATATCAATACAACCCTACTAGTCACATATTATATTTACTTGATTTATTTGTTTTAAGCTGATAGGCTGATTGCCTGAACTGTAACATGATTACAGTACACAAATGTAAATACAGTCATAGTGACTCGGTTCGGCCTGTTGCGTTAATTATTATATATTAGGTCCTTACATATGAAATTGGCGTTTTGTATGGGAGGAACAAAAAGTCGAATATTTTTTAATATAATATATTTAATTAATCAAAGTATGAACCATTATTTTCTATGCACTTTTGCCATCTCATAGGTAGTTCATTGATCCCTTTACTAAAAAAAACCAGTCGGACGGGAATCAATAAAATCTTTGAAGGCGATTTGGACTGCCCCATCGGAGTTGAATTTTTTCCCTTGCAAGAAGTTATCCAAATTTCGAAAAAAATGGTAATCTGTTGGAGCAAGGTCCGGGGAGTACGGAGGATGTCTTAGACTTTCCAATTGAAGCTCTTCTAATTTAGTAGCCGTCTGTTGCGCAGTGTGTGGTCTAGCGTTGTCGTGAAGCAGCAGTGGCGTGGAGCGATTGACCAGCCTAGGTTGTTTAGCCGCTAGCTTTTCCATCATGGTTTGCAATTGCTGACAATAGACATCAGCCGTAATAGTCTGGCCAGATTTGAGAAAACTGTAATGAACAATACCGGCACTAGTCCACCAAACGCTTACAAGTAACTTTTTTGGGGTTAATTTTCGCTTGGGGCAGGATTTGGCTGGCTGGCCAGGATCCAACCATTGCGCTGAGCGCTTCCGATTATCGTAAAGAACCCATTTTTCATCACAGGTAATGATTCGGTTTAAAATACCTTCATTATTGTGCCGGTTTAGTAATGTAACGCAGCAGTCGACGCGCGTTTGCCGGTTTCCTTCAGTCAATTCGTGAGGTACCCACCTTTCAAGCTTTTTAATCTTCCCAATTTGCTTCAAGTGAATTAAAACAGTTTTATCACTAACATCGCAGCCTGCAGCTAACTCGGACGTGGTTTGCGATGGATCCGCTTCCACAATAGCCTTCAACTCTTCATTATCAACTTGAGTCTCAGGCCGTCCACGGGGCTTGTTCTGCAGGTCGAAATTTCCAGAACGAAAACGTTGGAACCAAAAACGAACTGTGTTTTCTTTTGCAACACGACCGCCATAAACATCATTCACCCTTCGAGTTGTTTCCGCAGCACTAGTGCCACGGCGGAACTCGTACTCGTAAATAATGCGATATTTTAAGTTTTCCATTTTGTAAAATGAGTGACGCAAACAGAAAAAAACAGAAAAAAAAACAAATGAATGACGATCATCGAAGCACAAATACATGAGTCTATAGCTGTACAAATTTGAATTTGGAATTCCTTACCAAAGAGGAGAAATTTGTGATTAAAGTGGTCAGTACGAAAAACGCCAATTTCATATGTAAGGACCTAATATTATAAATAAAGTCTCTCAGCCATGTCCATCTGGCCACGGTAAATGATAAAGTAGTGAGGAAGTAGGTTTATCCAAAAGTTAACACGACATCTATTGACTGTTTAATTTATAGTATAGCAAATTATCGACAGATAAAAAGTTACTAAACATTTAAAATAAATCTCCAAATTAGCCATGTAGCTTGCCGACAGAACAGAATAGTGCTTCTCTCTTTGTAGTGCTAAGGTAACGTAAGAGCCGGTTGCACGGTGGTGAGTGTTCTCAGGAACTGCATTCTTTGATTCCACCAGCCCCATTCCACCACAAAACCACAAGACATCGTGTCGGATACCATCCGTATGTGGTGGATGTTCCTTATATCCGCACGAGAAGATTCGCTTCTACATTCATCATGCGAACAGCTAAGGAGTGGAATATGCTACCAGCGGCCATATTTCCGCGAGAGCAGCTTTCGTAGAGAAACTGTTCCCGTGTGAAGTAATTCAGATCCGTTATCTCATGTTTAAAAGCTGATAATAATAACGAATACAACACATACCTCACATTAGATCCTCGCACACGAGATTACCAGCATGTGGAATGTAGATTCTACGATTATTGTCCCGATATTCGTATCGACTAATGGGCTGATCGCAAAGAGCCTCGATTACCACATTAAGAGGCTATCGCTTAGTTGTTGGATCAAGGGCCGGATACAGAAGGCAGTTCTACTCGATACGGCACGCATTGTTAGGAGGCTCCTCACTCTGAGCTCCTAACTACCGGTGGCTTGGGCCTTAGGCCTCGCCCCTGTAGGTCTACATGTTTTTATATTTTAAGCTTTATATGTTATTTATATGTATTTATTTTAAAATGTAATAATATTGTATTTATAATTAATAAAGAGAATGATAATAAAATAAACCTCCATTGTTCACAATATCTGCAGAATTAATAATATGTTAAACAAAATATAAATCATATTTGAATAAACATGTCCAGCTGTGTGCAAACTTGTCATAAATCTGCAACAATTTTTCGTGTTAAACGAGGCACCAACAGAGAAGCCTGTTCATAACAGATAAGCAAAATGCACTGCAAAGTCTATTGTATGTAGTTTCGAATTTAGTTAAATCAAATTATTATGAATTTACTGCATTTGCGGTACTCGATCCCAGGCGCTTTTCGTTTATAAACATCCAGTTTTGTAAATGCGTGCATCATATTTAATTCTGAATATGAGCCGTTCATTTTGAAAGTGACTTAAGTCCACTTATCTTTAATTTGAAATACTTAAGGTTTTGCACTTTATATATTATTTTGAAAATGTACGTGATATAATATTTTCAAATGTACTAAGTATATTTTAATACTAATTTATTTTTTTGACAGTTCAGCATAAATTATAAATGTCACAAGTGCCAACTTGATAAAAGATGAAAATGGACTTAAGCTACTTTCAAAATGAACGGCTCATATATCCAGTGAAGATCTAATGAAGCTTTGCGGAAATGTTTCAATTGACCATATGATCAAATGCTGAAAATAGACCAGGATTTGACACACTCTCCGTAGCGGCGACATGCTTTGAGGTGGTAAGGAGATTGACCGATGTGCCTTGTAACCATAGATGGGCAAAATGTAATCAGATTAATGAAAATAATTAACGATTACATTTTACGTTTTTTACCATTAATATGACTGCATTTTGCTCATTTATGTTTTAAACACTACAAAATCCCAGATTGCATACACATTTATGATTTCTTAATGTTTTAAATAGATTTAATCATGATTACAGAGCAAGGAAATTAAAATTACGACTATATATTGTAATCGTTCATCATTAATCAGATTATATTTTGCCCATCTCTGCTTGCAACTACTGTACGCAAGTGTAAAAACCATCGTGGTGATTCGCTTTAACTTGATGAGCTTCGACATACATACATACATACTATTTCGAAGAACTCATAGAACTAGCGATTTTCACTCAACGACGACGATAATAGAATTCCGTCCTTTTATAGGTATTGTCATTTTTGGACGACTCTGTACTTTTCATCAGGTGTACTGTAATCTCTTTGTCGAGTTAATATAAAATGATGGTCACTACCCGATTTGTACGAGGAAACGTGGCTGTCCCAGACAAACTTGAGGACATACGGTCCTGGCGGAGGCGAAAGACATTGGTAAGACGTGGGGTGAACTGAAGCGCAATACGCAAGATACATCGCAATGTATAGATCGTAATGTATGTATGTATTGTATGTGTTCTGGCGCAGGGATGAGTATAAAAAAGGTACTTGACATCCCTTTCGTCTCCCTACATTCCATTACACTACCATTCCACGCTCAGTCCTTAACGGTGATACATGTGTACGCACGGCGGTATCGCTACACTTATCATCAGCGGCGAACTCGGTCACACTACGGAATAGTCAGTTGCTTTGGACATTACGGCGGAACATCTAAATAATTGTATACGGTGAACGGTGCGGAGCTGCAGTAGCCTGTCCTCATCATCCAGTTTCCAGGTAAGTGCCTTTTGAATATTTCATTGTCACCGTGCCTGAACGAACTCTTTGTTCCCTAATGCTCTACGTGGAAATCCAGACCAGCGACGCTATCCAGCGGCTACAAAATTTTAACACCTTCGGTCTAGCTCGCTATCCTGCGCAGACAGTATGTATGTGAGTCAAGTGCCCTGTGGCACAAGCTGAGACAGGGTTCTTATTGGCAGCGGCCTAGATTTTCTTGTGTATTGTTTGTGATTTTTTTTAATTTATTTTTATGTTTTTTTTTCTGGTTATTTATGTAATTTATTGTAGCATGTTGTCACTTCTGTCTGGCTGCTGCTAATAAAACGTTTTTCTTTCTTTCTTTTATTTCAATGTGGGTGCATTGTGGATGCCCTCTGCCCTAGACAAGGGCCGTAGGACATTAATAACATTGAATCCTGAGGACTGAGATTCATAGATGATATTTTGACTGTACTTACACTTTGTTTAAAAAATAAGTTTGTTTTTAATAAAAAAAAGGATATACTATGTTGAAAATCTTGGCCACTTTCTGCCAACGCAACGTTTCCAAATCACACCAAATAGACGCTGGTTGCAACCACATTTGGTCTAGGTAAGCTCACTGATGAAGATATTCGGATACAGTAAATTCTGCAGGATATATTTGGTGCATCAATGCTATCGCTTGCATAAACGCTGTCTCACGTCCATACGCCAATTAATCTAATGGGATGCAATATACAGTAGGAATTTGAATATAGCTATATTATTTACAGAGCCAAATCCAAGTCGACGAAACCAATGACTTAATATGTATTTTTACATTTATCAAATAATATAATTTGTAATGTTTGAGCAAAGTCTAAGCAAACTCAAAGTAACGGCTATAAATCTCAACCTGAGTTATCAGATTTATTAATGCGGCCCGTATTTCATGTTTCTATAATATCTTCAGTAGTTTAGGCTCCTCAAAGAGAAGTTAGTCTGGGCACGTATTTTTATCTATGAATTTAGATAGACTTTACATACTTTTTTAGTATCTGTCTGTATTTTACATTGTCCGATCTTTAGTGTCGGATCGTGTCGGAAGGTCTAAGGCCGCTTTAACGTACGGTGTGCAAGCGACGTAGTTCGATTCAATCTCGAAGTCCCAGAAGAGTAGAGGTCGAGGACCATTCTATGTTGATTGTTTGTTAGACGTTGAAAGAACGCAATTATGTTCCGTGCACGGCGGGACTGGGGTGTTCCACAGAAAAAATGTTTACGTGATGTATTTGTTTATTATTTTACGATTTCATTTATTTATTTATAAGTACACTTACACAGTTTACATTAACACATAAAACTATATAACACATGAACAAGATACATTACAAATGCGACTATATTAAAAAAAAACTTTTACATTTAAAGGTGTAGACTACATGCACAGAAGAAAAGAAAAATAAAAATAAAAATACGAGTAACACAAAAAAAACTAATTTAATTATTAATTCATTCAATTTTCCTTTCTAAAGTTCCGTGTTTTAAAAACGCAATCGTTGTAGGATCATTTTGTTGTCCGTCTATCTATTAAAACCTTTTCACTCACGAACACGTACATGTATTAAGTAAAAATTAACATCAAATATGCTGCGTCACGCTATATCCCGATCGAGGTGAACAGAGATCCATAAATGATTGTATCTACTTTGTGCTTATATGTCGTATCCAACGTGACCAGTAGCTGGTCATCGTTGTCACAACACTAGTACATATGAAATTTCTATTATGTACCCTACGAGTTTCCTAGTTGCCTTCACACGTGAGCATACGGTGGCTAAATCTGTATTTAGAAAGTCCAAAAATAGTTGGGGTGGTCTGAGGTTAGAGGGTAATTGCTGAACTGCATCGAGACAACACGCAAGTGTTAAGACTGTCATAGTGACTCGCTTCAGCCAGTCGCGTTTCGGTATCTATTTGTACATATCCAGTTTTTCATATATCTACGTTCATTTGTAGTATATGTGAGCTGGTAAAGCGATGGTGACTTAACGAATCGTCCCTTGTCGGTCATTGGAGTTCTTGGACAACATTTCACTTTCTATCAGGTGCAATGTAGTCACTCTGTCGAACTACTATGAAACCAGGTAAAATATTAGTTATGTAATTAAAAAAAATGGCAACTGGAAACTTAAAACAACAACTTCGTACGGAACCCTCGATGTGCGAGTCCGACTCGTACTTGGCCAGTTATTTATATTTGAAATGAAATGAAATGAAAAAGAATTTATTTCGCCACAAATATACACAAAAAAAAACAGAAATTTAAATGTAGCACTACAAACAACACACAAAAACAAAAGAAAATACAAAACATATAAACATGGCGAAAATGGGCCCTTCATCAACCTAAAGCCACAGAGGAAGTCTGCAGCGCTTTTTTTTTTACACTGGCTCGACATAGTGACTACAGAGTACCTGATGGTAAGTACATTGTAGTCCAAAAACGAAAGCGACTATCAAAGGATGAAATCCATTCATAGTCTACCTCGTCATGTCGGCCCACATATACCACGACTGAAGGTCTCTAGGTAAATGAGTTACTGGATATACACAAGCTGATCCCGAAACGCGACAAGCCGAAACTGGTCACTATGACGGGCTTTACACCCATGTACTGTGGTCGCGATCCAGACGGGCACCGACGCCCTACCACCTCGCTGCTGCTCGTTTAGCACCACCCAGGAGTCACGTGTAGGGAAACTAGAGTAAAGCCTACGGACGCGAGCAGCTTCGACTCCCAAAATTGGCTGATTGCATATTGCATTGATTGATTATTTCTTGCATTGTATTACTCAGAGCTAATGGGCGTGAATTCTTCTAGAATATCTTTCGCCCTATAGTTAATACTATGCCACGCGATTCTCTCCCTAGCATTATGGAGCGCATGAAATCGATTTCTCCCAAGTTTACCACTGATTTGATCTGTCCATCTTAATGGCCTGTCGCAGTCTCACAGAAATAAAATTGCATTGAAAGACTTAACTCATATCTAAGGTAATGATATTTTTATTATAATGCCTTATGGGACACGTTATTTTTTGTTTGATTACTTGACGTACAAATTATAATTTTCATTAATGACATGCAACCTCTAATCAACTTGAAGGCATTCCAAAGACAATCCTAACGCACCTTTGTTTTGTTTTCATTGATATCACATGTTTGACAGTTGGGACCAGAGTGGTTTGTACGGGAAAAGAAAATTGTTGTATTATTTTTCTCGTATTTTCATATGTTTGACAACTGGGAAGAGAGTGCTTTGTACGGGAAAATTGTAGTTTTTTATTATTTTCTTAGTATTATTTACGTTTTTACGTTTATTCACTCCAGAAGAACCTTCCCCCAAACTTCATCGAACACAACAAAAAAGAAATCAGCTAAATCGATTCAGCCGTTCTCGAGTTATGTGCTTAGCAACACATTTTGCGATTCATTTTTATTTATATAGATATAGATTTATTTATATAGATGTAAATTATCAAATAAAATGTTAATCTGTTTTTGTAAGTCGAGTGCACTCCATCACTAGCCTAATCATCTCTTACCATTAAGTGTGATTGAAACCAATCGTAAGACCATTTGTAATATAAAAAAATCCTAAATACTCTTAAATTAATCATTCAGAGAAATGTTTTTCTTACAATATTTCCCAAAGGAAAAGTTATAATGAAAGCGTTTGTTTTCTTTTAAAGAATCAATTTGTTTATGTTCACAAAATAATAACGAAATTACTTTGAAATAACGAAAGGCAATATTTACAAAGGTATTGATAAATAGTGAATACTTAATTACGTAAATAAAACTTCGTTAAACTAATGAACGAGAATTTTAATACACCATTAGTAGATGTTCACAGATGTGAGATAAATTATTTTACTCTCAAAATAAACACAGTTTGTATTGTAATCACAATTATAAACCGCTTATTAACAATCGTGATGACAGGGGTATGAACGCTAGCGCGTCGCCCAACTTATCCAGGCGAGAGCGGTGTGTGACGTGTTCCTGCACACCGCTCCAAGACTACTTATGAGAAGAGCGATGGGTGGCCCTTTACTTCACCCTCTCGTAAACATAGAGATGAGGCCTGCTAAAAAGGTCAGATATCGTCGCGGGCCGGAGAAATGGACGCAGCTGTGCCTCCGGTCCTGGCTAGACGAAGAGAAGGAACACCCCGGGGGGCGACCCTCATCGCTCCCTGAGGTCCTGAGGGTTACAAAAAAAGGGGTGTGAATGCAGAAGAAATTAACCCTTTGACTTTTGGTGGTAGTCTGATTGTCTGAACTGGTTTGTAAACACAATCCACAGTAGCAACGAACGTAATAGTGACGCGCTTCGTCCTCACGCGTTTCGGGATTAACTTGTGTAACTGAGTCGCTTTCGAGTAGGCGTTAGTTATAGACGTATTCGTTCGTTTTGTGAAGTTTTCATAACTACCCACATTGACTTTCTTGAAAAATTAATAATATGGAGGGTAACGAGGGTGAAGACAATGATTCATCTAGGGATGAAGTAGAAAATGATGAGCAGATAATAGAAGAATATGAAAAAGAGCTAGAAAATATGTCTGACTGGAATAATTGCATTGATGACCAACGTAAGAGGAAAATAGTCCGAGGCGACAGTTCTGAAAATAATAGTGAAGAGGGATTTACAACTGTTACAAAAAAGAAGCCAAAAACTCAATTACAGTTACATTCTACGAGTGAAAGTATACAGAAGACAACTCAAACTAAAGAAAAAACTTATGACGTTTGCGTAACATCCCTACAGGTGTTGCCTAAACAAATGGCCATGGCTAAACTGCTGAGATCGATAAATCATCAACATATAGTTCAAATTAAGTATAAAAGCCCTTATAAAATGTTGATTAAATTTGAAAAACATGAAGACGCTGATAGGTTACTTAAATGTCAGAAATTTCAAGAGTTGGGGTATAAATGCCAATTAACGTTTGAAAATAATATTTCCTACGGTATTATTAAAGGTGTTGATTTAAATATGGATTCAAAAGAAATTTTAGAAAATATGACATGTTCCGAAAATATATTGGAAATTAAAAGATTAAGCAAACAGGATTTTGACGGAAAATGGGTTGATAGTGAAACTATAAGACTGCGCTTTGAATCAAAAGCTTTGCCGTCTTTTGTGTATGCCTATGGTGTTCGATTTGCCGTGAATCCTTATACATTCCCTGTTACTCAGTGTTCGGGGTGTTGGAAGTTTGGGCATTTTCTAAAATATTGTCCTAGTAAAGTTGTACTCTGCCCGAAATGCGGAGGTAAGCATACAAATTGCAACGTAGCAGAATTTAAATGTATCAATTGTAAGGGGCCTCATATGGCTTTAGATAAGCAGTGTCCTCTATTTTTAAAGGAAAAAAATTACGTTCTGTCATGACTAAAAATAATGTTACGTACCGTGAAGCTCTTCAAATATATCTGAGTATGAGAGTAGATGAAAATAATAGCAATGAAACAACTTTTGCATCTACAATCAATGACCCTCTAGTTCTTTTGAATAATAATAATAATGAAATGCTATATAGTGATGCGGTTCGTCAGACGCCTCGAGTAGAAAATACACCAAATACCAGTACTAATTCTACTTTTAAAGATGGGATGATCAGGAATGCGCAAACAGTTAATAAACAAAGAAAACAGAGAATAAGTAATGCGAGACAACACGAAGAACAATACGAAGTAAGGGAAACTATTGAAAGTGAAGACGTTAGCTCAGAAGTACTTCGACCTAATAAAGATAAACCTAAATTTGAATTTTTGAAACTTCTACTCAAATTAAAATGTATATTGATGTCTAATCAAAAAATTGAAGACAAATTGTTTTTAAGTGTGAAAGCAGTTTTTGAAGAGTGTAAAGAGTTTTTAATGAACTTTATTACTGAAGGTGGAATTATGGAAAAAATCGTTAATATATTTTATGGATCAGACTAATCTTAATACATACCGTGTCAATATACTCCAATGGAACGCACAAAGTTTAAGACCTAAACAATTAAATTTTGAGAGTCTTCTAAATAGAGAAAATATTAATATAGCGATAGTCAGTGAAACGTGGTTGGAACCAGAATCTAATTTTAATTTAAAATATTACAATGCATATAGGAACGATAGGAATGATGGTTACGGTGGAGTAGCAATATTTGTCCACAAATCAATTCGAGCTCAGTCATGCCCTGTGACCTTGAATAATTCAGGTATAGAAGCTATTGGAATTAAAACATTAAATTGTGGTAAGCTTAAATATATTATATCAATTTATTGCCCTTCTTCCGTTCACACTTCAACACAAGACTGGGATCAAATATTTAGACTGTTTCCTAAAAATTCGTTGATAGCTGGGGACTTCAATGGTCACCACACGAACTGGTCCTACAAGATTGATTCGAGAGGTAATGAAATATTTGATTCATCTTTTGATAACGATATACAAAGTCTAAATGACAGAAGGTATACAAGAATTAAATTAGTGAATACACGCTTACAACAAACATCACCAGATATTTCTTATGCGTCTTCAGATATTGTGTTAAATTTCAAGTGGCAGGTATGTAACGAAAATTTAGGTAGCGACCATTTGATTATTAAAATGACATTCAATTTTGATGATATTTCTCGGTTTTACAAAGAAACGTAATTTTAAAAATGCTAATTGGTCGGAGTACAGTACGTACCTTAATAACATATTTTCTTATCCACTAAGACACAGTAATATCTAAGAAAATTATAACTTTTTATTAGATAGAATTAAAGAGGCTGCAGATAAAACTATTCCTTGGTTAAAAATATGTAACAATCCTGAAGCTAAATTTCAACCGAAACCATATTGGAATCAAAATATTTCCAAAGCCATAGCACTGCGTCGACTTGCATTGGCTAATTTTCGTCCCAATCCTACCATTCATAACCTTTTAATGCTAGAAGAAAAAATATCAATAACAAAACAGCTTATTAAAAATGCAAAAATAGATAGTTGGCAAACGTTCTGTAATAATATTGACCAATCAGTGCCTGTTTACGAGATGTGGCGTCGAATGAGATGGATGAAAGGATGTTCTAATTCTCAGTTTCAAGCTTCAGAAGAGGAGGTTAAAAATCTTTTGAGCTCTCTAGCGCCTGACTTTGTTGTGAATGAAAGACCATATTTTGTTTCCTCTAATATCCGTCTGGAGACAAACTTTACAATTACAGAATTAAATAACTCACTAAAAAAGAAAAATACTTCACCAGGAGAAGATGAAATTTCCTACTCGATAATTTACAACTTACCTGATAATGCCAAAAAATACCTTTTAGATATTTATAATAACATATTTATGTTTGGATATGTTCCACACCAATGGCGTAATATTAAAGTTATTGCAATTCCCAAAAATAATAAGTCGACTTCCAATCTTAGGCCTATTTCTCTGTTATCTTGCCTGTGTAAGATCTTTCATATATTAATAGCAAAGCGTTTGGAGTGGTACATCGAAAAACAAAATATTTTATCACCTTTGACAAGTGGATTTAGAAGAGGACAATCATGCCTGGACTGTTTGGTACGGCTTGTGAGTTATATTCAAGTAGGATTAACCAATAGTATTCCAACGGTTGCTTGCTTCGTAGACATTGACAACGCTTACAATAATGTTTTAACTGAAAAAGTAGTCGGCATACTTGACGAATTGCAAGTCGGTAGTAGAATATGTAATTATCTGTGGTCTTTCCTCAGCGAAAGACATTTAAAAATTACATATGAGTGTGGAAACAATAACTTGGTTCGTTGGAGTAATAGGGGTTTAGCACAGGGAGATCCCCTTAGTCCTCTTCTTTTTAATTTAGTGACTCACAAAATTTGCCATATCATTCGTAGTTCTTGCGTGTTACAGTACGCGGATGATTTTGTGTTGTACACAAGGCATACAAATTTACAAGAATGTCAGAATAATATTCAACTGGCGCTGAATAACATGATAGCTATCTTGACAGAATTAGGGTTAGAAATATCTGGTACCAAATCTAAATTCATCGTGTTTAGTCGAGGGCGTAAGAGGCAACAAATTGATATAAAAATTAATAATTTGGGGATACAGAGGTCTGAAGACATTAAATATTTGGGAATGTGGCTTGATAGGTCTTTATTGTGGAATAAACATGTTAATGCTCTAAATGAAAAATGTTCACGGTATTTAAATTTGTTAAAATTTTTAGTAGGATCTGCTTGGGGAATTAATCAAACACACTTACGTCGCATATATATAGCACTTATAAGAAGCCGAATTGATTATGGTAGTTTTATTTATGGAAATTGTGCACTGGTTCATATGAACAAACTTAATAAAATTCAAAATATGGCTTTGAGGGTTATTGGAGGATTCATTAGATCCACCCCGATTCACGTAATGGAAAGTGAACTTGCTATTATGCCATTAACAATTCGAAGACAATTTTTAGCCTATAAGTACTGTTTAAAGAGTCTCTCAGTCTCAAATAATATGTCTGTTAATCTTTTTCAAGAACTTGAAGATGTTAGTCATGCTAGATATTGGGAAAAAAAGAAAAAATCTCTTCTGATGTTGGCATATTCCGAAATAAAGTCTTTTGATATAAAATCGTCTAATCCTCTAGAAATGTTCAGTTTGAATATATGGGTCACATACATAAATGTTAGAGATATGATAAAAATAGAATTAGATTGCGTAAAGATACCAAAAAAGCAAATTAATTTAGAGTATACCTATTTCGATATCCAAAGTGAAATCAATTCTAAATATCAAGGATGGCATAAATTGTATACAGATGGCTCAAAAAGTCCTCAAGGTTTAGGAATAGCAGTCTGGGATTCTCAAAAAAATGCCACAATATGTTTTAAAACTAATCAAAATTTATCAATTATGTCTTTAGAACTCTATGCAATATTGGAAGCTGTCATATATGCTAGTAATCTAAATTTGGAGAAAGTAGTCATTTTAACTGATAGTAGAAGCGCACTTTTACATCTGATTTCCTGTGCCTCGGGTCTAAGGGGTTCTTCGGCAGCATATCATATTCTGGATCATTTTTATAAGCACGGACTAGATAATCAGACTCTAATGTTGCAATGGGTTCCTTCACATGTTGGTGTCAGGGGAAATGAAGAGGCTGACAAATGCGCAAAATTAGCAGCAATACAGGGTGTTTCAAAAGAAGTGAAAATTAATTATTGGGAAATTTTAAGTTTGTTCAGGAAAATTTGTTATGATAACTGGAAAGAATTTTTTGATAAAAGATGTAAAGAAAAAGGTATATGGTACAAAACAATCGTTAGTCAGCCTCTTCATGTCCCCTGGTTCAGCGAAGCTAAACTAAGCAGAAAAGATGTAAAACTGTGTTTAAGGCTCCGTTCTGGACATTATCCAACAGCAAGTTTTGCATATCTCATGAGGAAAACCGAGTCACCCAATTGTGACACATGTGGAAAAATTGAAGATGTGCATCACTTGCTGATGGAGTGTGCCCGGAACGAGACACAAAGGGAGTCGCTGATGAGCAAGTTGAAAATTAACAGACAAAACATTGGAGCATGGCACGGCATTTTGGCCAATCCTTTGTCCAGTGAAGTCAGAATGCTGTGCCAGATGGTGACGCTTGCTCATCTGCGACTCCCCTAGGATGTAAGGATATAGGTTAGGGTACAATGGGGCTGATATATTCGTGTGAATAAAAGCCCCTAAATAAAAAAAAAAAAAAAAAAAAAAAAAAACTTGTGTAACTTCATTTGTTCAAGTGCCTAGAGACCTCCAGTCGCGGTAAAGGCCGGCATGACGACGGTAACTATCAATACATTCTCGTCCCTTGGCAGTCGTTGCTGGTCTTTGAGTACGTTGTACTTTCCATCAGATGTGATGTAGTTACTTTGTCGCGTAAATAAAAATATCCGAATCATTTTTAATATGGATATGGATGGCGCTGCCGAGCAAGACGGTATCTCCCTTCAAGATCGTGCCCGGATGGCGCGGCGCGGTCTGATAAACCTGTGGAGTATTGATTAGAGGTTTTAATCTTTGAGATGATTTTGAGGTGGTGGAGTAAATATTATATATATATGTATTACATGTCGAAGTATGAAGAGATAATGAATTTTATGCTTTATATGGAATGCACGCAAATGACCATTACGCGGGCCGGGATAAGGTTTGGCCTTATGCCGTTGCACAAAATGCACCCTCGTAGGCGGGATGATTTATAAATAAAATAAGATTGCGATAATTGAGACAAATCAAGTACTTACCGAACAGCGGTATTCCAGGCATTTTACAACCACTCACTATGTATGTTTGATTGTGAATGTTGAGTATGGTTTTGAGAAGGATTTGTGTGTGTTGCGAGTTTGAATGAATTATTAAATGCGATTGTAATGTAGAAAAAAGGATGCGATGCGATGTGTAGTTTTAAATGCGAGAGCGTTAAGAAAGTAGTGAATAATGAAGTGAATTGTACGCCAGATGGCGTTTGGGATTCAGTGCGTTTATATTATTAATTGTTTGATGTTCTAGAGTTGCGCCTTTTGGCTTGACTAACCATAGCCAACTTGACCAGTAAAACAATAACTGCGTACTATTTATTTGATGTTTGATCTTTTATATCGAGGGGAGAAAGGCTATTTGGTTCAAGTGACATTTTTTGGTGATATATTTATATATATTAACGCGTTTAAAAAATATATATAAATTTTTCCTCGGAACCACGCTCAAAAGTTTCGTTTTAATGCCAAAATAGGCCTCTGAAAATATGAGCCCTTAATATAAATATTTAGGTTGTCCGCATCGCACTTTTCGATTTCCCATACAAATAACAAAGGACAAAAGTTTTTTTTTCTTTTGATTTCTATAACTAATGAACGATATATCGTATTGCAATACCCAGTCATTATTTTTGTAGAGAATTTCTCGCTAATAATAATAATAATTATTAAATTAATTAATTAATTTTTTAACTTTTATATATTTTCGGAAACAGCGTTTCATCATCAAAAAATGTTGCTTAAACCAAATAGTGAAGGTGAAACCCCTCGATATTATAATATTTTCACTAAGTGGAAATACTGCGTTTGATGCCAAGGACAGTGTAACCCAAAAACCAATTGTTGAGAACTGAGTAATATACGCTGATAGTTGTCGTGTCCATACCAACTCGCTCTAAAGGATCTTACATATTTTAAAAGGCCCAGAATCAAAAAAGCATCTAAAAAGAAATTTCACTGAAATTCCTTAGGATAGTAAATATAAATTAAGTGCAATATACATGTCGGTAGCCTCCAACTATTTTCTAATGAAAACTCAATGAAGTCTACAGGGAAATTATACGTGATAGTCCAACTGTAAACGTTCGGATAAATATTCAATGTGCCTCACCCGCACGCAGCTCGATCTTCCCCGAGCGTTTTCTGCTGTTGTGTACGCTGACCTTTATTGTCTTTGCTTTTAGAGTTGTTCGTAATATCGGTAAACCTTTAATTGGATAGTTATGTATATTTATTAATAACTAGCTGTCCCGGCAGACCTTGTTCTGCCCCATTTCTCTAAAACAAAGTCACATTGTTTTTTTAATGTTAATAGCTTCCCCGTCAGATTTTATTCTGCCAAAACATATTGGCCTGTCAGCTGTTTTTTGAAAATTGTTTGAAGGAACCTTGCCTTAATGCTATATGTAAAAAAATTGACAAATATTGACATTAATATTTATACGTCACTCAATTGTTTTGCCTTCCCGGAACCCGTCCACTAACATTTAAACTTTATGGTATGGTGTTAAAGTTCAAATTGACTTTTAAATATTATATTATTACGAATTTTTTAATACAGAAAAGTGTTATTTTTAGACTTTTTTAGACATTTATTTTTTATTTTTCTCTTCGTAACAACCTTCCCCAGACTTCAACAAACACAACAAAAAAGAAATCAGCCAAATCGGTTCAGCCGTTCTCGAGTTTCGCGCTTTTCAAGACATTTAGCGATTCATTTTTATATATGTACTAGCTGTCCCAGCAGACCTTGTTCTGCCCTATTTCTCTAAAACAAAGTCACATTGTTTTTTTTAATGTTAATAGCTATTGGCCTGTCGGCTGTTTTTTGAAAATTGTTTGAAGGAACCTGGCCTTAATGCTATATGTATAAAAATTGACAAATATTGACATTAATATTTATACGTCACTCAATAATTGTTTTGCCTTCCCGGAACCCGTCCACTAACATTTAAACTTTATGCTATGGTGTTAAAGTTCAAATTGACTTATAACAAATCTTTTGTATGAGAATATAGAAAAGTGTTGTTTTTAGACTTCTTCAGATAATTTTTTCAAATCTTCTCTCTGTTATAACCTTCCCCAGACTTCAACAAACAAAAAAGAAATCAGTCAAATCGGTTCAGCCGTTCTCGAGTTTCGCGGTTATCAAGACACTATAGCTGATCCGGCAAACGTTGTTTTGCTATGTAAGGTTTTGTAATATCTTCTAAGATGTTCATTGAAATTAAGTGATGTCAAAGACAATTTTGTTCACAATTAAATACTCTTAATCAACTACACATTTATTTTGATAAAGATTAATATTATTACGTTGATACAACTCTTAACAAATAATGCATTAATTTCGACCAAATTTGTTTACCATAAAAACTGTTCTAGTGACTTAATCTTAAAAGATAGACATATACTGTCGCGGACATTTTTTTAGATCATTTCAAGAGGAATAATTCTTTCCTACATATATTTTTGGTATCTCGAACCGTTTTCGCAGCGCACGCAATGGAAGCCCTCAAGGATGGATAATTTTCCCCGTTTTTTTTCACATTTTCAATTATTTCTTCGCTCCTAATAGTTGCATCGTGATGTTATATAGTCTAAAGCCTTCCTCGATAAATGGTCTATTCAACACAGAAATAATTTTTCAGTTCGAACCAGTAGTTCCTGAGATTAGCGCGTTCAAACAAACAAACAAACAAACAAACAAACTCTTCAGCTTTATAATATTAGTAAGTATAGATAAGAAGATTGTAGAATGATCTAAAGCTTTGCAATGTAATTTTATTCGGATATTTAATTTTTGTTTGGTGCTTGGTATGGTTTCCTTCAAAGGCGCAGAACAATGGTGCTCAAACGGTCCATTGTGAGAGTTTTATGAGACTTTTTCAGGCAGTATTGCCCGATATTGGTCGATTCACGATATTTCCTTGAAGACTCAGGATTCACATTCATGTTGAGGTAGTATATTTTAGGTAGTTTGGGGTCGTGCCTGCTCAGGGTGGGGCCCTGAACAACTGGATTAGCAACCCTCGAGAAGTTGGCAGGGGCATTGTGACGTGCTCTGCCTAAATACTACGAGCAGTATCGGGGAGGGTATCATCTTCCGCCGAGTTTGTGCCCGTCGGGTGCGGCGCTACGGGGCTGTGGCGAATTGATTACAGGACCCACAGTCCCCGCCAATGCGCAGAAGTAGTCACCTTGGAGTTTTTACTCGGTATAAGTCCGACACACCTCGGTCGCGCAACCCCCCTGTGCGGCTGAGAGTATCCTATGAGGATTTTCCCCAAGTAAAAAAAAAACATATTTTAGGTGGTAGGTAGGGCGATTGCCCGAACTGGGTCGTGACCACAGTACAAAAGTGTAAAGTACGTCCTAATGACCTGCCTTGGCCTGTCGCGTTTCGGGATCAGTTTGTGTATTTCTAAATAGCGTTTTATATAGGTTTAAAATAGATTTCATTTGTTTGTGCACACTAAAGATTAAACTTATCGCTTTTGAAAAATAGCTGCACCTTTTTCATACAAATAATTTACAATCTCTGAAACTATAATTTCGATTTGTATGTATATTCAAAAGTATAATAAAGGTTTTCGTTTAACTAAAGCGCTGTAATATTCTACAATACACTGTAAAAATTTATGTTAACATCTAAGTAGAAATGATATTGTCTTTATGCTTTCTGAACGAAATGTGAAATAGTGCTAGTGGATATAGGTTCAAACTTGGAACGCGAGCTTTTATGTTCTATGTTCGGTGGTCGTGGGTGTGGTTGTAGAAAGACACGGATTTTGGCGTTTTACTGTTTATTTACACTATACGGCAGACCGAACTGCGACGTACACGCACGTACTCTCGCCTTGCGTCTCGGTAGTCGACTAACTTGCTGGAGCCGTGCGCGCGCGCACCCCTTGCCCCGCACGTCTCGTAACACCCTAACGACCCTTAGGGCGACAATTACGTATCGGGCGGCGTCTACATGCTATAGTTCTTAATTTCATCCATCGGAAATTGCAGATTTAACTTTATTGTAGTAGTTATTGCGCGTTATTTAACTTTATTGTAGTAGTTATGTTTATTTCTGGTTTAGTACTGGCACTGGACAGCGACAAAATGCTTTATGGAGTTCGTGATATATCTGATGGCGTAGGGTGGAGTGCACGTCGCTAGCGTCGTTGGTTTAAACTTCAATCAAAGACTACTGAAAATTAAAAAATACTATCGACGTGCTCCAAAGGACTTGTATCCAGATGGAAAAAATGAGAGAGTAATTAAAAAAATAGATAATATACCGAAAGATGTGACTAAGACGATAAGATGTGTTCTGTGCTTTAAGCAATTATTGTTTTCAAATATTTTTGGGGCCTTTCATTAGGTCAAGACTACCTTTTTTCACTCTTCACTTATGTAATATTTACATATGTGTATAAGGTAAATATTATAAATTAGTTAACGGGTCTTATGCGCAAATTAATTTACTTTTAATAAAAGCTCGACATTTCGACCTGCCTACACAGGCCATGGTTACGAGCAGACTTACGCACCACAGAGTCTTCATCGGGGACAGGAAGTTACTTCCTTTACCCTCTTTGCTAGGTCGACACGTCTAGCCATTATTAAAAGTAAGTTAATTCGCGCATAAGCCCCGAAAAAGTATATATAACGGGTACAAAATGAGTAAGATTAAAATATTATATATAAGGTAGTTTCTGAATACAAGCTCGCAGATGGTAGTTGGGCTTAAAACCAATATTGGTAACATCTCGTTCATTAGCATACAAATTACTGTGGAAGCTCTTTATTATAATACAGTTTTGACATCAAAAATTTCGTTTTAAGCTAACTGATCGATACACCTATTTTACATATTTATTACACTAAAACCTATATATTATTGTACACTGGTTTGATAAAGTGACTACAGTACAGCTGATGGTAAACACAGTTCAAAAACGATATCGTCTATCAAAGGACGAAAATCAACTAACGATCTCCATCGTCATGTCGGCCCACATATACCACGACAGAACATCTCTAGGTATATGAAATACTGGACGTACATGAGTTGATACTGATACGCGATCGGCCAAAGCGAGTCATTATAACGGTCTTTACACTTGTGTACTGTGGTCATGACCCAGTTCAGGCAATTGCACTACTACCATAAAAAGTAAATAAATATAAATGTCAGAAGACCTATGCCTCTCCTAACATTGAGCCCGGTCTTTGGCTATTCTCATCCAATCCTTTCGCAGGTCGTCATTCCACATTACCGGGGGATGTCACACGCTACGTCTGCCATTCCACAGCATCCACTGAAGATTCCACCTGCTCCAACGACCATCGGTTCTTCGGCATATATGGCCTGCCCACTGCCACTTCAGCTTTCTAATACGGAGAGCTATGTCGACAACTTTGGTCTATGTCGGAAAACCTCATTTCGGACTTTATTCTTCAAAGAGATACCCAACAAAGCCCGCTCCATCGCATGCTGTTTGACCTTTAAACTGGTGAACTAGCCCAATCATTAGTGTCCACGTTTCGGCGCTGTTACGTCATACATGAAATGTCCATTAATATCAAATAAACATCGTGAGGAAACCGTAATAGAAATTTCATGTGTAAGTGCCCCGAAGATAGCGTTCGATTGCGCTACTGGTCATATTAGACACGACATATAATCACAAAGTGGATACAACCACTTATGTATCTCTGTATATATTATTACTAGCTGATCCGGCAAACGTTTTTCTACCATATTAATTATCCATACATATATTTTTGGTATCTTGAACCGTTTTCGCAGCGCACGCAATGGAAGCTCTCAAGGATGAATAATTTTCCCCGTTTTTTTCACATTTTCCATTATTTCTTCGCTCCTAATAGTTGCACCGTGATTTTATATAGCCTAAAGCTTTCCTAGATAAATGGTCTATTCAACACAAAAATAATTTTTCAATTCGAACCAGTAGTTCCTGAGATTAGCGCGTTCAAACAAACAAACAATCAAACAAACTCTTCAGCTTTATAATATTAGTATAGGTTATGTATTAAACGGCAAAATGATCGTTGCTTAGATTCTTTGTATTGTGTATTTACTTTGGTACACTTCGTAAACAGTCTGTGTTAACTTATAGGGGGTTTAATATTCGCAACCCCTTTTTATCGCGCCGTTGTGGCCCTTTTTCGTTTCTGCTTAAGCTAATTGAATTTTATCTTTATTGCCTCGGGAATTCCGGGTTGCTATTCTCAGCAAAATTAATTCTTTGTTTAATTTAATTGCAATAATATACAAAAACGTTTATGTTGAAAAAACAATACTCGAGACATTTCAAATCAGGAATAAAACAGAAACAAAACTAAGAAAAATCACTTCGTAGAAAAGAAATAAGATAATATTTCGTATGTTAGGAAATACCTTTTTCGTGTTTCAAAATGTTGTCATTGAATATATTGAGATCAGTAAATCTTAGCATAGAATTGTACAGCCTTATATTTAAAAAGAATCATATAAAAAAATATATTGCCCTAGTTTTCATATTTATTTTTTGGTACAATGGATTCTTATAGGTGAATTATTATATATAAAAACAAGACTGTATTTATTTTTACGATGAGTGTGAATTGCTAAAACCTTTCTTATAATAACGTATAATTTCCTCATAAAACTAGAAATAGCTTTTATCTTTGCCGATAAAAACAATTCACAGACCAATCACTCAAAATGAATCAGTAGTTCTAGAGATAAGGTGATACAAACAACCTTTTTTCTTATGCCGTAGTATGTAAAAGTACTCGTAATAAGGACGTCGTAAACAGGCTTGTTGACGATTGACCCGAAAACGCCGACTCCATACAGCAAAAGAATCGTAAAAAGGATAAGCAAGTCAACAAGCGTAGTAAAAAAGAAATTTAGAACAGAATATGAAGGCTTATATTAATATAATACATCTGGCGATATAAACTAGGGTCAGAGTGAAGGTCGATTTCTGCGCAGATCTGAAACAGTGTAACGCACGTATCACCAGTGCCTCGTACAAGTCTACCTCATCCGGCGATTCAAACCAACTATGACTCACATATGATTGCCTCATCAAGCAGCGCGTACCACCGGTGGCTCGCAGCTGATTGTTGTACTAGACGGTGATTACTGCCAAACATTTTTTTTTTTATATTTTTACACTGGCTCGACATAGTGACTACAGAGTACCTGATGATAAGTACAGTGTAGTCCAAAAACGAAAGCGACTATCAAAGGATGAAAATCCATTGATAGTCTCCATCGACATGTCGGCCCACATATACCACGACTGAAGGTCTCTAGGTATATGAGCTACTGGATATATACAAGCTGATCCCGAAACGCGACAAGCCGAAACTGGTCACTATGACGGGCTTTACACCCATGTACTGTGGTCGCGATCCAGACGGGCACCGACGCCCTACCACCTCGCTGCTGCTCGTTTAGCACCACCCAGGAGTCACGTGTAGGGAAACTAGGGTAAAGCCTACGGACGCGAGCAGCTTCGACTCCCAAAAAAAATTTAGTATATTAATTGAAAACATTTATTGTTAATAACGATAGAGCGAAAACTTCAAGCGCTGCCCTCTATGGACGAGATACATAAATTACAGCAGCGGCATGCACGTGTTAATCAGCATAATCTATGGCCGAATTCAAGGCTGAATGTTTTAAAAATCCTAAGAAAGGGCGTAGCCGATAATTGTACAGGCCTGTGCTCCAGAATGTTCGGAGATGAACTCTATATGATCTAAAAGCACAGATCTTCCTAATTAAATAATAATAAAAATGTTTGGAGCTTAGCAGGATTGGACGATGCTTATGGTAATATAATCTTAGGATTTTGTTCCAGTTTTTTCAGTGTTATTATAAAATTTACGCTTTTATGATTTTTTTTTTTAAATGTAAATATACTAAAAAATACTTAGTTTATTATGAATGAATTCATACCAAAAGTTTTATTTTCATAACGTGATTTTGAATAAAACTGGTCATATCCTTCAGATCCAGAGTGATTAAAAGAAAAGAAGATAATGATTTAAGAAAAAAATTGAATAAAAAGTGACGATATAAAAAACTTCTAGAGATGATTAAATTAACTTGTCATTTGTCAAAAATAATACATTTTGAAACAATGCACGCACCCGTAACAGTTCCTCTAATTTCGACGCTTGCTAGAAACTGAATCTACCAAAGTGTCGGATTATTTTCGCCGAACCCGAAAGTTTTGCCGAAGTTGGTCGTTTGGCTGAAGATGACCGAAGACGAAGCCGAAGCTTCGGTTATGTGCTAATAATATGACAAAAAATATTAGCAAAATTAAGGACCGTCAAAGTTTTATTTTCTACATTGTTTCCATTACATTGTTATTTCATTAAAAACACTTCAAATTCATTGAGAAACAAACTTTTAATATTTGAACATTCAAATAATTGAAGTAATTAAAAACATTTAAAGACTACAGACATATCTAAAAAACCCAGATGTAGATAACTACAACCATTCACGTCTTATCCTCTAGTTCAGCAAAGCCACAAGTTCACAATTCTTCACTTTGCCGGATACCATCCGTATGTGGTGTCTTATATCCACGCGAAAAGATTCGCTTCTATATTCACCATGCTAATAGCTACGGAGTGGAATATGCTTTCAACGACCGTATTTCTACCTTCCTATGACTTGGGAGCCTTTAGGAGAAGAGTGAATAGGCATTTCTTGGGAAGACGCAGTACATTGTTAGACTCATATAGATCTTCCATCTGGTGTGATTGAGGTCAAACATTCGCCTGTAAATTATTAATATAAGAAGGTTGCTATTAACAAAATTTCCTCTCCAACAAACATCCAGAAACTGAGACCTTCTCTACAAACTTAGATTACTTTATCAGTAATTAGGTTTTACCCTCTATAATTTTGAATCCACTGCATGATTTATTCGCCACTGAAAGTTTAAGGCAAAAAGGTAGGAGCCAGTAATTAAGAAAATCTCTCATGCGTAACACATTCTATAAGTTCTTTGGAAGGCTACGTGACTTGATTTTATCTTTATATCTAATTAATGGATTGGTGAGCTTCCAGTTTATTCGGTTGCTGCTTCGATGCCTAATAATTTGCTGCTTAAAGTTACCTGGAAAAAAGTTTGGAACTCTTATCACTAAGTATTTCATCCTGACGCACAAAACATGAGTGTTATTGATTTAGCGTACATATATATGCCGGGCAGTAGACTTGAGGGAGTCTGCTGTCCGGATAAGAGGGAGGCGGTGTGCAGTGTCCGGCGCGCCGCCTGTGAAATAGGTGTTGGACTCTTTACCCCTACCCTTCCCAGAGAGGCAGCCTCGACATGGCATTTCGCTCTCCGGGCGTCTGGATGAATTTGGTTTCCCAGGCCCGGGTGGAGCGATTAGAGGGACACCCCGGGGGTTTTTAGTCAGCAGGAATCTGACACACAGGGGTCGCTGCCCTCACAGCGGGCCTTATGGTCCTATGCAGGATTTTCCCCCGAGACACCAAAAAAAAGCGTACATATATATCTATGATTGCGTGGTTCTATATATTTGTATATATTGCTGTGGCTATTTCTGTCAGCTTGCCTGTATTCTGACGTAACAGAAATAAGTTGCATTCGTTGATTTCCATGAACTCTCACCAGTGGCTCCTAGCAGCTGTGCAGCATGCAGAGATCACACTCTGGTAATCGGCTTCTGGGAGAAACCTGGTCGAGGGTCTTCCGTGATGTATTCTAGCGCAAGTTGTTGCGGTGACTCCTCGATTAGTACAAAATTCTGGCTACTTATTCATCACCTATCATGCTAATGGCGGCCTAGTCTACTCGACATTTCTGGGGAGGCAGCATGGCTTTGAATAAGCCATAGGGTCTTTATAAGAGTCAGTTATCAGTACCCAGACACTTCATCCAGCCTCTCTCTTTTGTTGCCTGCTTCCTGTCGTATTAGGTTAAGAGTCTTGGACGAGAGGGTGCTAGCATTCGCGCGTCAAATATATCCTGCGCAATTGACTGTTTTCGAACACCATCACACTATACATTTTATATATAACTTTTATATTATTATTTTATAACAAGTGTTTAAATCGCATTTATATCTGTCATATACCCATGTTACATATCATTTTGGTTAATTTGATTTTCTAGTTTGTTTTCCTATATAAATAAAATATAAATAAATACTGTAGCTTTGTAAACAAATAAATAAAATAAATATATTATTATTTTATATTATAACATGGCATTTTGCTCATCTATGTTTTAAACACTACAGAATCCTCAATTGCATACTCAGTTATCTATATAGCTATCGAATATATATATATATATATATATATATATATCGACCTCCGTCCAGCCTCTCTCTTTTGTTGCCTGCTTCCTGTCGTATTAGGTTAAGAGTCTTGGACGAGAGGGTGCATTTGTGCAAGCGCTAGCATTCGCGCGCCAAATATATCCTGCGCAATCGACTGTTTTCGAACATATTCAACAAGGAGTTCACATTCATTGGATGAGGCTGAAGCTCGTAGTTACTTGGTGTGATTTGCAAACGTTGCCAAGGCCGAAATCGGCCTGGATTTAGCATCGAGCTTCTAAACAGATGAACCTATTTTGGCTTTTTTTATTCGAAAGGTAACTTGATCGAGAGTGATTTTACCTGTGATTAAAGGAAATCTAGACAACTCTCTGAAGATAATTACCTCTTTTCTAGTATCTCTTTTTCTAGGTCAGGGATTTATAATAACTTAATAGAAGATAGTCATAAGAAATGTTCGCAGGAACATATCTATATTTTCTAACATTTTGTACGTTACACATGAGTTTGGTAAGCGAATTTAATTATTCTGGTTCGTTAAATTTGATAAACCCTCTTACTTGGTCGTCTGAGCAAGAAAATCTGGTTATTTAAGCATGAATGCTTACTATAAACATATTTATTCAAGAAAATTATTTCTAATTATACAATTATTTATTGATTTGTGCCTATGGTGGCCTAGTGGATAATTGACTAGTTTTCATCCATGGCACCGTGAATGGTTGTAAGTTCGAATCCCGGTACGCAGTGGCGTGCATCTCATAGGAGCACAAAAACCATTATCTAGTTATTCTTGGATATTTAATAAATAGGTATATTGACCTAAAATTGGATGCAATTTGAATTCTGAAACTCCTATACTGATAATTACCCAATTTTACGTTAAAACATTTATTAAAAACCTAATTATAACAGGGTAATGCTTTTTATGCTTCTAAGGAATGCACGCTACTGCCGGCACGTACTTCTAGGGTTTTCCAGATTACTTACGGATTTAGACGCCACATGTATATCGAAGGAAAACTTCGTGAGGAAACCCGCATGACGTCTAATAGAAGTGTCAAGCCTTGAGAGCGTTGATCAGTTACACTACTGGTCACGTTGGGCACGACATATAAGCGCAAAGTGGATACAGCCACTAATATATCTCTGCTGACCCCGTAAGTGATGTAACGAGACGATATATTAATATTATTTATTCAATGCAATTTGGTTTTTTTATAATAGCTAGAAAAACTAGCTATAGTGTATTTACTAGAAAATATAGTATTTATTTATTTATTTCATGGTAACTACACAGCAAATCATAAGAAAATTATATACAAAAATAGGAAATAAAATAAAAATCTAAAATGCCAATAACGTAGTTACACATACATATTAAATTTTGTTATATGTTTGGGTCGCTCCCCGTATCATATAGTGAGTGTTGTGTGAAATTTGAGTGTGTGAGTGCATTTATGTGCGTATGTGTGCTCATATCGGTGTTGTATGAGATTCATCTAACTACAGTCCAGAAATAATAGTCTAATAGTCATAATAGTATACTACAATACTATCATAGAATTCGAAATAATCCTTTAAGAATCTTCGTCGTTATGCTCGGCTATATATACCACAACAGTAGGTCTAAAACAATTGTAGATATACAAGCCGACTTCAAGACACGACAAACAGAAAATAAAATCACTATAACAGTCTTTGCTTTTGTAGTTCGTGTAAAACAATGGATTAAAGTAAAGGCAAAGAGCATTCACAATATTAATAAAAGAAAACAGTGAACACGTCCGTATGCTCGTTGAAATGCGACACAACTCGTTAAAGCAATAAATCTAAACACATTGCGAGTTAGTGTACGAGAAAAAACTATGGTATATAGTTGGAAAATAACAACACAACATAACATTGCGACAGGCTCGTAAATAAAGCCTAACAAGTGTCCAGCAATTTTCACTAAGATTACAGAATTGAACGCGAAAAAAATATGGAAGCATTTCTAACGATGTTTTAATATGGAAGCAATAAATATCAACTAGAATTAATGATCAATAAGTAATTTTATTTCAACGCGATTGATTAAATCATGGATATTTAACTGTATAAAATATATACAATAAAATAATGTAAATTAGGATGTAATATAAAAAACAATAGTACTCGTTGATAGCACTAAATGAGAATCTCATGAACGCAGAAAAAGAGAAGTTTTCTAAATATTAAGACCTCGCACACGAGATTACCAGCATGTGGAATGTAGATACTACGATTATTGTCCCGAGAGTCGTATCGACTAATGGGCTGATCGCAAAGAGCTTCGATTTTAAACTTAAAAGGGTTTCACTTTGTTAGTGGATTAAGGGCCAGATTTAGAAAGCAGTTTTTTTTTTCGGATTTGACTATATGTTTATAGCCAAGATAGACCTTCATAAATAAACCGGGCGAGGCAGAAAGCATTATTACTCCATACTGCATTAATTATGAGGAGGTTCCTCACTCTGAGCTCCTAACTGCTGGTGATTTGGGCTTTAGGCCTCACTCCCGTAGGTCTACATTTTTTACTCACGCTTATATGTCGTGCGCAACGTGAGTGAGTGAGTGAGTGGGTGCAGCTGATCGCCGTTCTCAAGGCATTTACACGTGACATTTCTATTAGATGCCATGCGGGTTTCCTCACAATGTTACTTTTACTGGTGAACTTGTAGAGCCTAATTCCGGAATAACCTTTCGACTTTGATATGATCCTTTACGTCCCCGCAAATGGATACCAGCCATTTATCCCCTAGACCACAATAATCACAAACAATCCAATATACAGAAAACAAAAGGCAACCTGTAATTGTTATAATAATCGAGCGGGTGGAATAATTCAGACGATCCACAAGCTTATGTGTGGTTTTGGACCAACATTTGCACTTGGTTGCTTTTAAAATATGACTCTATGATTTGTTATGGATGCCATCAGGAGAAGTTAAGCCTCGTCTAAAAAATTAGGACCATATTTAATTACAGCATAATATTATAAAACTGTAAAATACTTGTGATAAGTCACATACTTCATCGTAATTTTGAATAAAGATTAGCCAATATCTTCGAAAAATAAATACTTCTATGTTTAATTTGCGTTCGTTGTATTTCACCAAACAATACGTATGTACGCCTTGATTTATTGATAGCTCGACTTCGTTTGGCGGTAAATGGTAAGAAATTGGATGTTCAAGGCCTTATACTTTTGTTTTTGATAACAATCACACCTTTATTATAGAAAATTATGTTTAATACCATTTCGGTTAGATTAGGCCACTAATAAAAAAAATTACATGAATCAGGTACTTCTATACTTTATTGTTTATGGTAGAAATATGGAATTAATAAACACATAGAATACAACATATTTTCTGTTTTCGTTTACTAATTTTGTTTTTTTTTTTTATTTTTACCACGGTACCATTTTTTTAAATTAGAACGACATATTAACTTTCCCGTGTAATGTAAATCAGGAGATCACGACGCGTCAACTCGCGTCATATTGTTGAGATTGAATGTACTTCTATAAAAGATTATATTTTGAGCTTCTCTTTTGGCGCGTGTATCTGGTATCTTTATATTTTTTAATTCTATGACTTAGCTAAAACGTTCACCAATTTATATAATGATAAATTAATGAGTAGTAATGGACATACTGAAATGTGAAGATTGTTTTCAAAGTCGAATCGTTATAAAAATGCTTTTGATATGTTTTTAATGGGGTAGGTGAGACGATATATACAAAAAGTGAATCGAGTATTCACATATTTCTTACATTACATTAACGACGTCAAATAACATGCTTTGTTCGTAAAATTTCTTTATAATATATTTTATTTACGATATCATCTTTAATAACTCAAATATCTTTGTTGAAATGAAGTTCGTGTAAGACTTTCTTATTATTATTTTTATCTATAATACAATTGACACTGGGTTAGATATTCTAAGATTTTTTTTTAACACTGGCTTAACAAAGTGACTATAGTGCACCTCATGGTAAGTACAATGTAATCCAAAAAACGACAGCGACTATCAAAGGACAAAAATCCATTGATAGTCTCCATCGTCATGTCGACCCACATATACCACGACTAAAGGTCTCTAGGTGTGATGATAATATCATAGCCGATTTCCGCCTTGGCTAGGTTTCCAAATCACATCATCTAGGCGTTGGCCGCAGCTCCATTCGGCGAAGGTGAGCTCGTTGATGAAAATATTTGCAAACAGTCAACTGCGCAGGATATATTTGGGGGCGTGAATGCTAGCGTTTACACAAATCCTTTTTTTTTAATTTCTACGGGACGTTTGCTTGTGATCCAGGTAAGGGTCCCAAAAGCTACACCGGACTTGAGTGGACGAACACTGATGGTGCTCAGCCAGCGATTTTATGGGTTGGGTGGCTACGCAACGGCAACCCTGAGGGTACGATCCTCATCTTGGGCGGCCAGCCAATTTGAATTTAATACCTAAACTTAGAGGTACTAGCTACTACTACTAGCGTTTCGGAAGCGACTACCTTGAGAAGAAACGCCGAAAGAAGCTCAAGGCTGCGTCGGAGAGTTACACAAGTCCCTCTTATACTTATATAAATGTATATGGTAGAGCTGTGCCGGTGAAGTGGCTGTGTCGTCCATAAGGTCCTGTCAGAATACCAGCGCTGCAGAGTCTAGTGCTCTGTAGCACAAGCTGAGACAGGGTCCTTATTCGAGGCGGCCTAGATTTTCTTGTGTATTGTTTGTGATTTTTTTTTTATTATTTTTTTTTTCTGGTTTTTCATGTAATTTATTGTAGCATGTTGTCACTTCTGTCTGACTGCTGCTAATAAAACGTTTTCTTTCTTTCTTTCTTTCTTTTCTCTTAATGTAATGGTACGAACCCGACACACTTAAAGATCCAATCTCTAGGTATATCAGTTACTGGACGTTCACAAGCTGATCCCGAAACGCGACAGACCAAAGTAAGTTACTATAACGGTCTTTACTATTACTGTGGTCATGACCCAGTTCGAAAAATCGTCTTACTACCTCTAAAACTGATAACAACTCAATAATTCAAGATATTAATAAAACTGAATTGCCTTTTGTATGCAACTAATTAATTAGTGTTTGAAAGCGTTTTTAGAATGCATTCAAGATGCGATCTCTTCGTTCTATATGCGAAGTAACGTTCGAGGATCGCAATAGAAACGAAGAGATACGTAGAATGGTTGGTTTGAAAACTGTGTCATCAACAGCATGCACAAAAGAATGGTTTGATGGTTCGGACATGTGGAGAGGATGAGTGATGAAAGGTTAACAAAAAAGACATAATATGAATTTGAGTGGAAGGGTGAGCCGAGGCCAATCAAGACTCACCTACACAGGACCAAATGAAAAGAGTTCTGATGGAGGTTAGTGGCAAAAGTACGCAGATACAGCAAGAGTGCATGAAGGGGCTAATGAATGTTAAGGAAGCGAAAGAGCTTTATAAGAATAGAGAGAAATGGCGCTCCATTCCCTCTGCCTACCCTTATACGGATACGGTGTGATGATTGACAGATAGGTAAAAGCGTTTTTATATTCAAGGAGCGGTTCAGAAATTAGGCGATAAAGTTATACAATGAGCAAGTTAAATTGAATGTAGACACACCTATATTGTGTTATACGCATAAATTATTTAAATAGGACAAATCGATAGAAAATTTCTATGGAATGATTGATACTGCATAGCTAGTAGGAAATGTAAATAATAGAATAGCTAGCAGAAAATCGATAAAGGCTAATTGAATTGCAATAAAACTAACAAACTAGGTCAAGAATAATAGAATAAAAGAACAAATTGTGTTAGAGTCCATGATATTTCGATAGAGAATGGAGAATCGTGTTTGTGAATGTTTGCCTAAACGTAAATCCGTATCTATTAATTTAGGCCTATATTATATAAAACAAAAGGCAAGGAAAGAGTAAACTTTCCGATGTAATCTACACATGTAATAAATCCGTTACTTAACTTCTCCTAACAAGAATCTTTGAGCCCAGTCTTCGGCTTTTCTCATCCAATCCTTTCCAGTCATCTTCCATAGATCGTCGCTCCACCTTATTTAGGACATCCCACGCTACATTTGCCGATTCGTAGTCTCTATCCAATCCTTCCGCTCCAACAATCGTCGTTTTTTTGGGATATATGGTCTTACCACTGGCACTTCAGATTGCTAATACAGAGAACTTTGTCGAGGAGAAATAAAAACTTGTAATATGAAAAAAAAGATAAAATAAATCATAATTTAATGTCAAGCTTAAAACGCGATGCCAATGTAATAGAAATTTTAAACAATTACATTAAATTTCATCGCAACCGTCTCGTCTTAAGATGCTGTACGAATTGTTTCAATTTAATACCAAAGAGATATCGAACAATAAAGGGGACCATCAATCTTCTCACTAAGTATTGAAGTCACAACTTGCCAACTATTGTCCCAGATAATAACTTTCGGATTATAAATCGAGTTCTTACTTTGCTCTTTCGCCGCAAAACCCGACAAAGGCTGGAGTAACCCTTCAGAGTGAATTTAAAAGGCTTTCGTTCGGCGATTGTTATTTTTGCTTTGATATTTTCATTGAAACGTTGAAGTTAATGTTCCTTATATTGTTATGGGCTTTTCCTGTGTTTGGAAATAAGCTGGCTATTAAATTATTTTAGTTTCCTTTTTTGTTAACTCATGGAACGTTGCGGAGGCCGTGTGAGTGCCGGCAACGGTTTGCCTTATACTTAAACTGAGATTTTTAGATGGTAATTTGACTTTTCTTAGACTTATCTTAAACATTATAAATTATGTTATTTAATCAATATCAAAGTATATGATAGGTTACCGATTTTCTGAGCTTAAACCTGATTTTGTGAATGCTTGGGCTATACTAACGTTCTTATTATATATATTTCGGCGTGAGAGCGTCTACATTGTTAATAATTGTTATTAATTGAAACGTCAGGTTTAGTGCCTGGATGAAATCAGAGATGGCGTTGCAATCATAATCAACTATTCGATTTGGAACAAAATTGAATTATGAAATTGCCAACACAGAATTAAGGAGAGTTTGTTGGGATTAGTCATTTTCGAAGGCATTTATATTTGGAGGGTCGCAACGATCAGATGCATCTCAGAGATCGTCGCGTTTTTCTGTCTACAATGAGTGATGAAGAAGGGCACGTGGCGCCCTGACAGGCTGTATCCCGTCATATATATGTAAACAAAATATACATCCTTCAAAGAGTTAAATTTTGACGCTTTCGCGCGGCTACGTGTAAAACCAATCCATGCCTGTTGAGTTTTATATAAACTGTGGAAGTTGATTTGACACTGGCACGTCTAAACATCTTGAAGCGTCGAACCGTTTTGGGAGTCGAAGCTGCTCGCGTCTGTAGGCTTTACCCTAGTTTCCCTGACCACGTGAAACCACCACGACGGTCGGCACGGTCGGCACGGTTGGTGCGTTTTCGTGGTGATTTCCACGTCACTCCTGGGTGGTGCTAAACGAGCAGCTGCGAGGTGGTAGGGCGTCGGTGCCCGTCTGGATCGCGACCACAGTGCATGGGTGTAAAGCCCGTCATAGTGACCAGTTTCGGCTAGTCGCGTTTTGGGATCAGCTTGTGTATAGCCAGTAACTCATATACCTAGAGACCTTCAGTCGTGGTATATGTGGGCCGACATGACGATGTAGACTATACTCTGTAGTCACTATGTCGAGCCAGTGTAAAAAAAAACCGTTCCAGTTACGCAAAGAGTTTGCGTCACTGAGCGTTTTCTACCGTCTGTATCATGGCGAGAGTTCTGAAGAGTTGTTTAATCTTGTTCCGCCCTCTCCTATCCTGAATAGAAAACCATGCGCGCGGGTTTACGATAGTATATGAGTTACTGGATATACACAAGCTGATCCCGAAACGCGACAAGCGAAAGCGAGTCACTATGACGGTTTTTACACTTGTGTACTGTGGTCATGACCCAGTTCGACAACCGCCTTACCATCTCAAAAAGTAAACATCTTACAATACTTTCAACAGAAACGAAGTAACCTTTGAACAATTTAGATTACATATACTCTGAAGATAAAGTTCGCCCTAGTTAAATATGTCTAGTAAAGTTGTCTGTAACTTGAACCCGAGGGAAATCCTATAAACAAACGATTTCATGTTTCACTCGTAAATAATCTAATAGATTGAAGTTAAATGGTACATATTTCTACAAGCAGCTGTTGAGGTGATATTAATAATTAATAATAATGGTTTTATTTTCCTCTTAAAAACCAAATCATACACAGTGTTTATAATTACAATAAACATGTTTGTGATAAACCAATCTCTGCAGTAAGTTTTATACCTATGATTCAGGTCACTAGATCCTCACACACACTCTTTCAAATCATCTTCTTATATATAAAAATGAATCGCTAAATGTGTTGATAAGCGCGAAACTCGAGAACGGCTGAACCGATTTGGCTGATTTCTTTTTTGTTGTGTTTGTTGAAGTCTGGGGAAGGTTATTACGGAGAGAAAAATTTTAAAAATTCCCTGCAACTCTCTAAAAATAACACTTTTCTGTATTCTCATACAAAAAAATCGTTATAAGTCATTTTGAACTTTAATACCACACTATAAAGTTCAAGTGTTAGTGGACGGGTTCCGGGAAGGCAAAACAAATGAGTGACGTAAAAATATTAATGTCAATATTTGTCAATTTTTATACATATAGCATTAAGGCCAGGTTCCTTCAAACAATTTTCAAAAAACAGCCGACGGGGAAGCTATTAACATTAAAAAAAAACAATGTGACTTTGTTTTAGAGTAATAGGGCAGAACAAGGTCTGCCGGGACAGCTAGTTATTACTAAATATTAGAAATAATAAATAACATTGCCCATTTGCACGTATATTTAATAACTAAACTAGTCGACATAGCTCTCCGTATTAGCTGAACTGGAAGTGGGCAGGCCATATATGCCGAAGAACCAATGGCCGTTGGACCAGACGGGTCTTTAATGAGACTGCGAATCAGCAGAAGTAGTGTAAGGCACACTTCAGCAAGATGGAGCGACGATCTGCAGAAGATGGCCGGAAAATATTGTTTGAGAAGAGCCGAAAACCGGGCTCAATGGCTCGTTGGGAGAGGCTTATGTCCAGCAGTGGGATAGGGTGGGCTAATGATGATGATTAAGTCTGTGTAAATGTTTACGTGTTTATTAATAACACCAGTTAAAATATTTATGTATATGTGTGAGTTTGAACATAGTGTTTCTATAATGTTTTAATCCAGTGTAAGTAACCATTGTATGTTTTTTTACACGTATACTGTATCAGTAAGTACATAAATAATATCTCATGAATTTTATTGTATAATTAATATTCCTGATAGGCAAAAAAACGCTATAAAAACGTTGTTTTGCAGAGTTGCTGCGTACACACACTACCTCTCCTACGAGTGTTATTCGCAATATTTAGGTCATATAGTAACATAGAATGCTGTCTTAAAACTACGTTTAGGATATACAGTTGACGATAATTCAAAACCCTAATGTCCTTTAATGAGATTAAATTGATGATCCGCGATAAATTGTTATAGAAATAGTTACGACATCCTTTTGTTATAAAATTAAAGTCACGTAATTAAAATTTTGCGGCGCCAGAGTTAAAAATGACTTGACAAAATAAACTAAAAGTCTGTTCTTAGCAAAACATTATCGAGTAATTTAAAAGCTTGTGATATTATAATCATTAAATATTCTATACTATCGCGTTTTATACGCGTTATAAACAATTTAACGGGTCTTATTCGTGAATTAACTTATTTTAAATTTTAGCTCGACGTTTCGACTAGGTGGCACAAGTCACTTCTTTTGCCTTCTTTTGTTCTTAATAATTTGAAAAAAAAAAAAACCTTTACAGAGATCGTTTCTATCATCAAAGACTGGTTCGAGATGCGATCGATAATAAGAAGCAAAAAACGCTTAATTGCGATGTTTGGTTTAAGATTTCATCGACGTGGAAACCAGAGATTGAAAACTAGAACCTCATTTTATGTTGCCTTGTATAAATTTTAATACTGTGAGTATTGTGTGTCCTGACTATCCAAATTAGCAAGAACAAAACTGAAAAGTAACTTTAAAATTCCGCCGCGTGAGTTTGCTCGTGATCATAACCTGTGTAACCAGGTCAAAATATCGAGTCATCATTTAAAGAAAGTTAATCAGCGCATAAAACTCTTCAAAGTATTTAGAATTATGCCATTACCCTCAAGATAAATTATAATATTTGCAAACGAAGGAAACTAAATTCAGACTTGATTAAGTTTTTTTTTTGGGTGAAAATTTGATTTTTTATAGCTTAAAAATCATTTTTTAGAAAAATCATGCACATATTTATGGAAACTTAAGTATTGATGTTTGATTCGTTTACAAAGTTCGTTTACGAGTATTTATCGAAATCTGTTCGAATGTCGTTTTCAACTTATCATGCTCACCACAAGGTAATGTTAAAAAAAAGGTGTTTTTGTATGACGGCCGTAGTTCTGCCAGTTTTTATCAAACACGAGTGAAAAAATTTGTAGAACAACCTCAATATATCTTCTGTTAAGTGTATTTTTGTTCGATCGAACTAAACCTTTATGAGTAGGAGTAAATAATCATTGAAAATGTTCTTATTTTCATGAGAATAAGTGGATATAAGTCCTTAATCAAATAACCGTTTAATTTTTTTTGGGCCGTAACGTTTGTCAAATTTCAGAATCGACCAATTACATTAGCGGTATGTAATATTTCAAAATTATCCAGTTGTTATTAAATTCTCCACTATTCTGAATAAGTAGGACGGGTTATTAGATTGAAAACTAGAACCCTTAAGTTTTGTAGGCAATGTACTCAACGAAATGAAAGCTAGGGGAGCACAGAAGTTCCAACTTCGTAAGTCCATTAAAACCATTGGAGACCATTTTTAATTACTAGTCGTCGCTACTCTAATGGCTTGGTCTTGTTTATGTGATTCCCTGGAGAAAACCAGGAAGACCGTGTCTTTGTTGTGACTTTTGAGGTGTTGGCATGAGAACACGTGTACGTAACTTCGCACGTAAAAATGCTAAGTACGTAATAGAAGACTGGCGAGAGCAAAGTAACTTTAAGTAGAATAGGAGAACACTTAGAATGAGATTTATGGACATTACTTGGACTTTGCTTAGACTTTACTCGAACTATATTATTGTAGTTGTGGTGGCCTAGTACATAAGGGACCAGTATTCAAGTGCGGCATCGCGAATGCTACTAGGTTCATATCCCGACACGCAGTTCTGGTTTTCCCAGATTACCTACAGTTTTAGGCCATACCTGTTCATCGCTGAAGGAAAACATCGCAGGAAAACCCGCATGGCATCTAATAGAAATTTCTTGGGTAAATGCCCTGAGAACGGCGATCAGTTGCGCTACGGATTACGTTGGTCACGACGTATAAGCGGAAAGTGGATACTGTCACTAATGTATCTCTGCTCACCCCGTAAGTAATGTACCGTGTCGATATATCATTATTACTAATTAATATCAGAGAATATACTAGATTTACAGCGATTTTCTTAATTACGACTTGGCTCTGTCAATATTTAAGTACTCAGGTTTGTATTATATATTTAATTTTTGTCAAAGACAAATTTATTTCTTGAGTAAAATCTGTACAAAGTTAAAATACCGTCTGTAAAACTCAGCCTTAGCATCTATAATATTATTAGTTTCTATAGCTTTTTATACTAATTTGATTAGGTACCTTATTTTCATCTCTTATAATGAATTAATATTTCAGGATCAAACAAATTTTAAGTTTATATATACAAGTAGGTGTATACAACCTTATTTACACTTATGACCGGTGGTCGTGGGTCTGGTAGTAGAAAGACACGGATTTTGGTGTTTTACTGTTTATTTACACTTTAAGGCACACCAAACTGCGACGCACACGCACGTACTCTAGTCTTGGGTCTCGGTAGTCGACTGAATTAGCAAGCATCCCGTGCGCGCGCGCATCCTCTTACCCCCTGCGTCCCGTAACACCCTAACGACCTTTAAGGCGTTAAACACATGCACGTATCGGGCGGCGTCTACATGCTATAGACTATATAATCTTTCCTCCGAACGTAGCTTCACTAATATAATTCGACTTTTTTTTTTAAATTCTGACTCGACAAAATGTCTACTCGTGTAAGTGCTATGTTTTTTTTGAAGGATCGAATCTGAAATGAAGTGACTTGTCAGAGAATTAAAGTCATTGACACAGCTTAAAGGATTAGCAAGCTGAAGTGGCAGCGGGCCACGAGGAAAAATACTTGAGATGGTAGTTACCTGACGGATTTTTTATTTTTGCCATAAAATTTTGATGAATTTATATAAATATTGTTTATTTGTACATGTGTGTTTTCGTTAATATCATACGATATTTTACATATATATTGTAAAAGTATTATTTATGGCTTTACAATCATTATTAAAAAAAACTTACTAAAGCCATTAACAGGAAGAAGAAAGAATTTAATTATGACTAGACCTTTATTAAATGTACTAATTATGGGAATAAACCAGGTTGTAGAAATATAATTATCCAATTTGTTAAGATCCTATATATTCAATATAACTTACTAAAAATATTAAGGATGACCTACTCCAACAAATTAAATCTAGTAAGCTAAATGTAATAAAAACAAAATAACTACTGCTAATAATACGAGATGTAATAGAAATAATATGATGATGTATATAAGCTTAAAAGGTTATATAAAACGCTATTTAGCATTATGGTGTTATGACCGGTGGTCGTGGGTGTGTTGGTAGAAAGACACGGATTTTGGCGTATTACTGTTTATTTGCACTTTAAGGCACGTCCAACTGCGACGCACACGCACGTAATCTAGCCTCGGGTCTCGGTAGTCGACTCATTTTGCTAGAGTATCCCTTGCGCGCGGGCACCCTTTACGCCGCACGTCTCGTAACGCCCTAACGACCCTTAGGGCGTTTTAACACAAGCACGTATCGGGCGGCGTTTACATGCTATAGTGTATTTATCTTGTACGCAAACAATGCAACTTCAAACAGTGTTAAATTTAAATCACCTTTAGATCGAATTAAATGGTTTTAATGAAATAACGTTTTATACCCTTTTAAACTAGATTCAATTTGTAGGTTCTAGCCGCTTTCACATGCAAAATTTTGAAGAAACGGTTATAATATAATATTAGCCATGGAGTTTGCTGACAGAATAGAATAGTGCTTCCACCTTCATCATACTGAGGTATCATAAAAGCCAACTAAGATATACAGTATGCAGAATTGCACGCAAATTGCTAGCATCTACGCTGCGGGATGCATCTTCTCTACATATAGTGCCCACCTGCCAACCTGCATTGAACAAGCGTGGTGGGTTAAATGTCCAAATCTCTTCCCATGGATTTCACAAATATGATGATGATGTCCTAGCCGGATTCAGCCACGGCGACTGTTTCAACACCGATTAAGAAAATCGAGGTCCAGTTTACGGAAGCAGTCAATTGCGCAGGAGATATTTAAGTGCAAAGCTGGACGCGCAGCCAGAAAAGCACTCTCTCGTCCGATCTCCCTTAGTCCCGATGGAATGGAGAACCAGTGCGATCGGGAGGGAGCGGGATGCAGGTTTGGTCGAGTTTTCCTTCTCTGAACACCTGGTTGAACTGCAGTGTTAAAGAGATACCTTAGTCGCCTTTTACGACACCTCAGCAAAAAGAGGGGGGTGCTGTTCTATTCTGCCGGCAGCCACCACGCTGGCCGGCATTCACAAATATAATGATAGAAGATAAGGGATCTCTTTGCCCTGCAGTGGAACGAAATTTACCAGTAATAATATGTTATAACTCATGTTATGTCGACATACAGGAAATGCTTGTGTTATTTTTAGAGATTGTTCGCCAAGGGAGCTCTAATGGAAGTATCAATATTTGTCTTTAGTCTGTAGTCACAGCGTTCGATCCCCTTCGATACCACATACTTGAGTCGTTGCTAGATTACAATTTTGCATATACGCTATAGATATGCTATAGGTAAAGTTTGGATGAATATTGATTGGATTATGGCAAATGGCGTAGAATAAGCCGACCTACTTTATAGTAATAGGTTATCTCACAATTTGAGGGATGAAATACGTTGTATGATTGTAATAATAATTGTAACGCAATGTATCGTCATACTATATTTTTTTTAGATTGGTAGAGATATATAATAACGAAATTTCAGTACTGACGCTGTTCCGATTATCTAATAAATGCATCAAAAGAAGACGTGAAATCGGTAAAAATCACAAATGAAAGAATTCCTCAGAACCGAAACTAAAAAAAAAATTTGAAGAATTTGAAAAAAATGTATAAAGTAATAAGGTAATAAGTACCCGATATTTATAATATTTATTTCACAAAAAAATATTCAAATGACATTTAATTTGTTTTAACTATAATATACATTTCAAAACTATAGACATCAACAAATTCTGTTATTATTCCTTATTGTTACTCTTACCTCCAAAAGAGTTTGAGAGTTTTTCCGAATGTTTCGTTTTTTATTTTTTGCATACTTTTTACCAAACTTTGTTCTTTATTAAAAAACCTTTACTATTTTGTTCTAAAATTGTATTTTAAGTTTCAAACAAGCATACAATTGTTCTTTAAATTGTATAAACGTTGTTTATTTTACAAAATTGAAATTTTATTAGTAGGATTTAAAAATAAAAAAAAAAAAATATTTATTCGACAAACAACTACAAGGCAGCACATTAAAAATCAGCTGACACCCAAACTAGGACACCCTGTATCTTGGATGTCAGCATATTTCACACAAATTTGTTACAGTTTTTTACTGCTGCGTAGCACCAATCATAACTCAAAACAATACAAAAAAAAAACAACATTATATACCAAACAACAGACTATACAAACAAAGTGAATAACAATTACAAAAGAATGTTAATATTAAAGCCCAAGCACATCTATACCTGCAACAGTTCCTCAGTATCATTATGTTTTAGATTCGACAACCAGTCTCTCAGCTTCAACTTACATTCGAATTTTGATAAGTTCAAGATATTTAATACATGAATAACCTTATTATAAATCCTTGAACCAAGAACCCAAAATTGTTTCTCAGCAAAATGAGACTTGTGAATCGGCATATGGCAAACATATCTCATTCTGCGAGGTTTCCTTTTGCTATCTGTCCCTATAAGGACCACTCTATGTTTGCGGAGGACAAGTTTCAAGACAAAGAGCTGCAAGTTTCAAAATGCACCTTATACTTTGTTGATGTGTATATATACAGCGAGGGGTGGGCTTTACTCTTTCCCCTCCCAAAGAGGTAGCCTCAACAAGGCTTCTTGCTCCCTGGGTGTCTGGATGAATTTGGCTTCCCAGGCCCAGGTGGAGCGATCAGAGGGACAGCCCGGGGGTTTTTAATCAGTAGGAGTCTGACACACCGGGGTAACTGACTTACAGCGTCCCTGATGGTCCCATGGAGGATTTTACCCCGGGATAAAAAAAGTATATATAGAGCATTATTGTGGCTGTGATGACCAAGTAGATAAGCAACCGCTTATCCATACTCGGCATCACAAATGATTGTTGGTTCGAATCCTGGCACGTAGTTTTAGATATTTCCAGATTAAGTATGGGGAAACCACATGCTCGGCGGTAAAGGAAAACATCGTAAGTAAGCCTGCATAGCATCTAATAGAAATGTCATGTTTAAGTACCCTGAGAAAGGCGATCAGCTGAACTATATTTCGCGTTGTGCACAACATATACCTAAGCGCAAAGTGGATACAACCATTTATGTGTCTCTGCTCATCCTGTAAGCGATATAACGTGACGATATATTATTATTATATAAGCCGTGGTGGCTGCCGGCAGAATAGAATAGCACCCCCCTTTTCTTGCTGAGGTGTCGTAAAAGGCGACTAAGGTATCTCTTTAACACCGCAATTCAACCAGGTGTTTAGAGAAGGGAAAACTCGACCAAACCTGCATCCTGCTCCCTCCTGATCGTACTGGTTCTCCTTTCCATCGGGCCTGAGGGCGCTCGGACGAGAGAGTGCTTTTCTGGCTGCGCGTCCAGTTATGCACTTAAATATCTCCTGCGCAATTGACTGTTTCCGAAAACTGGACCTCGAATTTCTTAACCGGTGTTGAAACAGTCGCCGTGGCCGAAACCGGCTAGGACATCATCATCATCATTATATAAAATATAGAAGTTTTATAAAAAAAAATCTTAAGCAACCAATTATTAAACAATATTGCTGGAACTTGTAACCGAATCCACCATACAAAGTTCCAAATTGGTAAAGTTTAACCCGTGTCGGCATACCTCGAGTTAGTTCATAAATTGATATTGCTTTGATGAATAACTAAATTGAATTTGTTAGGTATCGCCAACAACCGGCATGATAAATATTTATACACCAGCATGCGACTTTGTAAACAACGGCTATATTGAAAGTTTTCTTTTTATTTACTCCCAAGGCAAGAATCATGTACTTGTTTTGCAGAGAAAATAAATTCAAATCAACATGTTGATACAGTTTACTCTCTCACAGAGACGGCTAATGTAATCTGATTAATGATGAACGATTACAAAATGTAGTCATAATTTTAATTTTCTTGCTCTCTAATCATCATCAAATCCATTTAAAACATTAAGAAGTCATAAATATATATGTGATCTGGGATTTGGTAGTGTTTAAAACATAGATGAGCAAAATGCAGTCACATTAATGGGGAAAAAACGTAAAATGTAATCGTAATCATTTTTCTTAATCTGATTACATTTTGCCCATCTATGCTCTCACACATGCTCAATTAAAAATAACATAATATTTCATTATGCTATATCCCTTTCGGGGTGAGCAGGAATACATTTAGGACTGTGACCACTTTGCGCTTATATATGACAATCAAGGCACTTACATATGACACTTCAATTAGACGCCATGTGGGTTTTCCTCACGATGTTTTTCTTCACAGGTTTTCCAGAAGTACTTACCTGGATTCGAACCTACAACCGTGTGCGTTGTCGTGCATGGAAACCGGTCCGTTATCCACTAAGCAGCCACAGCCACAATTTTATTCACATATTTATTTATTCACTCACTCATATAATCACACAAACAGCGTCAAAGTGATTCGCTTTGGCCTGTCGCGTTTCGTGATCAGCTTGTATGTATCCAGTAGCTCATATACCTAGAGACCTTCAGTCGTGGTATATGTGGGCCGACATGACGATGTAGACTATCAATGGATTTTCATCCTTTGATAGTCGCTTTCGTTTTTGGACTACACTGTACTTACCATCAGGTACTCTGTAGTCACTATGTGGAGCAGTTGTAAAAAACACAGCTATTTGCTCATGCGCTTTTCACTCACGTATTTATTATAAATTCTTTACTAACTTAATTAACTTATACGCGAATGAACTTACTTTTGATTAAGGCTCAACGTTTAGACCTGGTTACAAGGCCAAGGTCACGAGCACACTGACGCGTCGCGGAGTTTTCGTTGGGATTGGGAATATATTTTTTCTACCCTCTTGTATTCTTGATAAATTTAAGTTTCGATACAGAACACTCACTATATCAGCATTTTTACATCAAACGAGATCCTAATCCCACCAGAGTCCCAACATAAATTTCGTTAAAGTATTTCTAATGAGTACAATACGTGAAAGTAGAAAATTTGTTACTGGCTTATTTCTTCGATTTTCGTTAACTGATTTATTTTTGTCTTGTCAAATACATAATTTACACGCATTGACTATGCCCAGTTATAATGCTATTATAAAAACAATTGTAAAAATGGCATAAGCCAGATCATAAGAGTTCATAATATCAAGATAATTGTTTTTACAATAATAGGAAAAATTATAGTTGGCGACATAATACTTTTGGTGTCAAATTATCATTTTATCATTTTAATATTTTTTTAAAGTTGAATCACTCCCATTTTATATTAAATTTTTATTTTAAGTGAAAATCATAGGCGCGTTAGGCACTTTTGGGATGGTGGCAAAAGCACTGAATTTGTGCAAGCGGGGTAAGACGTGGACGCCGCATGGCGCGACCATTGTTTGCGGCATGTATTGACTCGCTCAATGCCAGTGTCGTGTAGACTGTTACAAAATCAGCGCGTGTCCCATTGTTACCATATAGCGTTTACGTATTCGTAAGTCTGCAATCTACTAATTCAGTGGCAATTTTTATTTTTCAGATAAAATATAAGTAGTAAAACTTGCATAATTCCACTATATCTTACTGAGTCGCAATTGCTAGAATCAGATGAGTACCTTAAGGATAGCAGCTAATCGGTCATGAATGAACCAATCGGTTTAATTTACGCACAAGCTGGCACACTGGCACAGCCCTCAAACCGTCGACCCCTACTTTGCTTAAATACCCCTATAACCATTTTGTAATCATTTTAAATCATTGTAATCAGTATAAGGCTAGCCCAAAACAAACTGATCAACCAAAATTAATTAAATTAGACGACATTCTCATCACAGCTAATTGGTCAAAAGAGCCGGTCTCCAGAGCGTAATGTTACGGTGGTGAGGTCCAAAGTAGGGTTGCTGAAGATTCATACTATGATATGTATATTATTTAGTGAACTACAGTATCTTTTTCAGGTTTGTATTATTTTTCGAATATTCGATTAATTTCGAATATGGATATTTTTTAAAAAAGTAATTTAATAATAATAATATTTCATCCTGCAATATCATTGTGGAGATAGCAGAGATACATTAGTCGTATCCATTTTGCGCTTACCCAACGTGACCAGTAGCGCAGCTGATCTCTATTCTCAGAGCACTTACACAAATCAAAGCAGAAATCAAAGACAGTGTTTTAATTTAATCATCGTAATAAATCATATAAGAGAGGATATACAGTAGGCAAAAAAAGTCATCGGCCACTTCGAACATTTGCCTATTCTTGAAGTTTTTCTTACTAAGAGATATGAAATTCCACTCCAATTCATTATATTCACTTAAATTACAGTATATATTTTCATAAAATAATACATTTCTGGCTAAATAATTTAGATATATCTCTTGGTATTCATATTTATTTAAAAAAAATAGCAAATCGGACGCAAAAAAAGTCATGTCCATGTTCAATCCAAGTGGCCGATGACTTTTTTGCCTACTGTATATGCGGATAAATAAATAAAACAGAATGCCATCAACTTCCAAACGAATTTAATTTCCTTTTTTGTATAATTCGCGTGGACGCTTGACCTCAATCACACCTGGTGGAAGGGGAAGATAAGTCTGATGTTCGGCTGCGTCTGCTCAATAAATTGCTATTCAATGTTTTAAAACCTAAACATTTGTAAATCAAAAGAATGTATAAAATTAAATGCAGAAATTGCATTTCACTCTTTCGCGTTTCCTGGTTTTCCCCGTATTTTATATCTATCGGATATGATTGCGGATAAAGATATTAATACATTTAGAATATCCGATAGCAGCGAATATTCATAGCATCACTAGTGTAAACGAATTCAACCCAGTTACCTCATCGATCAACGTCCCAGGCGATGCCTTATCAAAATTCAACTTTCCCTGAGTATGTAGATCTAAAAAGTTTCAACACTGGGCGGTAATTTAACAAAATCTACATAATAAAATGCTCCAGTAACATAGATAATTTCAGGATATATTTTCTTGAAAGATAGTGAAAAGAATGAGATTAATAACATAAATATTAGGTCCTTACATATGAAATTGGCGTTTTTCGTACTGGCCACTTTAATCACAAATTTCTCCTCTTTGGTAAGGAATTCCAAATTCAAATTTGTACAGCTATAGACTCATGTATTTGTGCTTCGATGATCGTCATTAATTTGTTTTTTTCTTCTGTTTTTTTTCCTGTTTGCGTCACTCATTTTACAAAAAGGAAAACTTAAAACATCGCATTATTTACGAGTACGAGTTCCGCCGTGGCACTAGTGCTGCGGAAACAACTCGAAGGGTGAATGATGTGTATGGCGGTCGTGTTGCAAAAGAAAACACAGTTCGTTTTTGGTTCCAACGTTTTCGTTCTGGAAATTTCGACCTGCAGAACAAGCCCCGTGGACGGCCTGAGACTCAAGTTGATAATGAAGAGTTGAAGGCTATTGTGGAAGCGGATCCATCGCAAACCACGTCCGAGTTAGCTGCAGGCTGCGATGTTAGTGATAAAACTGTTTTAATTCACTTGAAGCAAATTGGGAAGATTAAAAAGCTTGAAAGGTGGGTACCTCACGAATTGACTGAAATTCTTGCAAGGGAAAAAATTCAACTCCGATGGGGCAGTCCAAATCGCCTTCAAAGATTTTATTGATTCCCGTCCGATTGTTTTTTTAAGTAAAGGGATCAATGAACTACCTATGAGATAGCAAAAGTGCATAGAAAATATTGGTTCATACTTTGATTAATTAAATATATTATATTAAAAAATATTCGACTTTTTGTTCCTCCCATACAAAACGCCAATTTCATATGTAAGGACTTAATATTTAATATGGTATAAACTAAAGTACTTTTTTTTTAAATTACGTGACACACCAATTGCCATATTTTTTTAGAAGATTGTCTTTTTACCGTACGTTTTACTGGTAGGGTTGAATATTGTCTCTTTCTTCATAGTACTGAGACGTCATAAGAGCCGACTAAGACATACAGTATGTCAAATTGCACGCAGATTGCTAGCATCTAAGCAGCTGCATTTTTTGTCTTTTATAGACACATGCGCCAAACCACATTAGACAAGCTTACTGGGTTAATTGTCTAAAGCCATTCCCTTCCATTCCATGAATATAGAAGAAAGGAAAAAGTAGCTAATAATTATAATATATTGTCTTGTCAACTTAAACAAATTTTAAAACGATTTATTATAGCTCAGAACTTTAGGTTGTAATTTTACTATTACAACGATTGTTGTGATGAAACCAGTTTTCTAATATTGGTGACTTATCTCAGAATATAGTAATAAACAATTTACATCTAAAAACTTTGTAATATAAATTCAATAAGTTTTAAAAATAAAGCATTCCACATATTTCAAGAATAAATATGTTATCATACATAAATATATCTCAGAAACGCAATGGAATTGGAGAATCTAGTTTACAATAAGTTATGGAGCTACTCTCCTTTGTTACACCTTTAGTTTTGGTCTACATCTTACAGGACACCCTGTACTTTATGCATATTTAAAATATGTATATATATTAGGATGTTTCAAAAAAAAATTTTTTCCTCGTAACCACGCTCAAAAGTTTCGTTTTAATGCCAAAATAGGCCTCTTAAAATATGAGCCATTAATATTAATATTAAGCATGTAAGCAGGAAATAAAGGTTAACAGTTTTCAGAAGTCTAATTTATATTTTGTAAAATGTATTGGTTTCAATTTTTCTAAAAACATAATATTTTGCCAAATCAGTCATTAAAACAGCTGAAGTGATGGTAAGTTAAACTTCGATCTTGAATAACTTTTGACTGAGTTGATTTATCAAAAATTTACTTCAGACCTTTTTTGTACATTTTATACCTTTTTATATATATATATATTCATAACTCGTTTATTAATCTATATTTATAAAAAGGCTAACTTTTTGCCCGGTGTAAGTGTGAAATTCTTTTCCATCCATCAACATATAATCCTGTCAAAAAAAACCTTGACATATCTGTGTAGAGTCCATTTTACTAAAACTATAAACATTAAAGTTTTGCATTAGGTTATTTTTATGGCGCAGACTTTTGGCGGACTTTTTGATATAGGAATTAAAACTTAGTTATAAAATCCGTCAATTTTGATGTTAGAACTAAGAAAACTTGTATTTAGGTTTTTTGTAGGAAATAATAAAATAATATTTGAAGTTTTTGGAACATCAATTCTCAGTGGGTACATTAAGTGATAGAAATTAATTTTGTCACCACGCTAATTGTTACGAGATTCACACAGACCAAATGAGGAAGGCTCTGATGGAGGGTAATGTCAAAAGTACGAAAAATCGTCGAGAATAAATGTGAAAGAAGCGGAAGAAGTCTGTATAAATAGAGCAAAGGGGCGTTCTATTATTTCTGCCTTCCTAAGAGGAATTCTACAAGGTGGCAAATAGCAAATATTATATAAGGAATCACTTTCAAAATTATTTCAACAGTATAACACATTATTATTATAAAATTATATCGTCCTCACAAAGAAGTCATAATTGCTTTAGAAAGATAAGGAAGAAGTAAATGAAGTAAATTCCTAAATGAACTTACAAAGGAGGTTAATTGAAACATTAATTTCCTTCATCAAACGGAGGTACACGAATAGGAGCATTTCTATTACAGCCGACGTAAGACGGAGTAATTATACGTGTCACTGCACCTGGTTCATTTTCCAAGATACTAGAACATACATAGGAAGCAGAATGGAAATTTTCATCCACTCTAGTTAATTTAGTTCTCAGAGTTTAATTAAAGACTTTACACAAGGTAACGGCAATGTTAGTAACCTTGTTGTTTTTGGGAGTCGAAGCTGCTCGCGTCCGTAGACTTTACCCTAGTTTCCCTACACGTGACTCCTGGGTGGTGTTAAATGAGCAGCAGCTAGGTGGTAGGGCGTCGGTGCCCGTCTGGATCGCGACCACAGTACATGGGTGTAAAGCCCGTCATAGTGACCAGTTTCGGATTGTCGCGTTTCGGGATCAGCTTGTGTATATCCAGTAGCTCATATACCTAGAGACCGTCAGTCGTGGTATATGTGGGCCGACATGACGATGTAAACTATCAATGGATTTTCATCCTTTGATAGTCGCTTTCGTTTTTGGACTATACTGTACTTACTATCAGGTACTCTGTAGTCAATATGTCGAGCCGGTGTAAAAAAAATCCTTTTCTGGTCCAATTTCCAATGTTCCTACTGCGTTATTCTTTGTAAGAACAGGCACCCACTGTTCACTGTGTATCCGATCATAATCCGTCAGAATACAGATATAGATAATCAAATATGATAACGATGTAGAGTTGCCTGCTTCACAGTCTTTTACGGGTGCACGGTGCAGAGCGTACTCAGGAACTGCATTTTTTGATTCCACCAGCCCCATTCCATCACAAAACCACAATACATCGTGTTGGATATCATCCGTATGTGCTGGATGTTCCTTTTATCCATACGAAAAGATTCGCTTCTACATTCATCATCCGAACGGCTAAAGAGTGGATTATGCTTCCAACTGCCGTATTTCCGCAGTCTTATAACCTGGGAGTCTTTAAGAGAAGAGTCAATAGGCATTTGTTAGGCGGACGCGGTTCATCATCAGACTTATCTTCACCTTCCACCAGGTGTGATTAAGGTCAAGCGTTCGCCTATAAATTAATAAAATAAATAATAACTCGGATACAACAAAATTAAAAATTAAATAAATATATATACATCCAGAGATACAAGAATCGTTGATTTTACAAAGACTGTCTTACAGTACAAGCACAATTTATTCTAACGAATGTCGACTCGGGCTTTCCTAGGTGCAAATCTAGAGTAACATCTGCGCTCGCTTTGAATTCGAGGAATGGAATAGTTTTAAATTACTTGCCACTTTACAAACTGACAGTTCCTTTCAGTTGTTCGTAGTTTGTTTCACCTGATTTCGTCTTTCGAAACTCGTAAATCTTACAATATTTGCGTTAGGTGTCGAACGTAAGAGAATATTAAATATGTTTCATATAATGTAAAATTCTGTTGTACTAGATTTTATGGCGTAACGATTCGCAAGTATCATCAACATCATCAACCCACCCTGGTCCACTGCTGGATATAGGCTTCTATCAATAGGTACCACTGAGCCCGGTTTTCAACTCTTCTCATCAAATCTTTTCCAGCCCCCTTCCGCAGGTCGTCGCTCCACCTTGCCAGGGGGTCACCCCCCCCCCCCTATATCTGTCACATCATCATCTACATCTACTACATCTGTGCTACATCTGTCGATTCATGGCCTGCACTCAAGAACCCGCCTGCTCCAATGACCATCGGTTCTTCGGCATATGGCCTGCACACTTCCACTTCAGCTTGCTAATACGAAGAGCTATGTCGACAACTTTGGTCCTTTGTCGGATAACCTCATTTAGAACTTTATCCTTCAAAGAGATTCCCAACATAGCCCGCTTAATCGCTCGCCGAGCGACCTTACACTGGCGGACTAGTCTAACTCTTAGTGTCCATGTCTCGGCTCCGTACGTCATAACTGATGGGACACATTCATTGAAAACTTTAGATTCCAGGCATTGTGAAACAGAAGCCGAAATAACCAGACGTAATTCCCAAAATGCTATCAAGCTCAACTGAATTCTTCTTTTGGCTTCCCTTTCGAATTTGTTCCTACACAACTACAGTGTTTATTGGGGTAAACACTGCAGGAGATCCATGCCTGGGGTATACGCACTCCTGGATAACCTCAAGTCGAAAGCCGTTAACAATAATAAGACTTGGGGTATAGCGGCCGTTATGCATAATTTTGGTGTAATCCATGTTTATTCGAAATCCTATATGCTCTAAAGAATCATTGTAATTTAATTATCAGGTATCACTTTCTTTTATATGCATTTAGGAGATGAATTTACGACAACAAATTAAAATTTTAAATTAATTATAAACATAATTAGCCGCTGTTGCTTAATTTAACCAAAAAAAAACTACAATAGTTGTTGTGTATTTAGGGACACAAGTAAAACGCACGAGAGCTGTATTCACACTGTTTATTGCGTCATTGATTGAGGCGCAGGCGCAGCTACGCATTACATGCATATGTGTAAATATATATCATTAGTTCATAGTAAAACTAAATGACCCAGTGAATTTCGTACTACCTAATAATGAATTAATGTAGTGTTTGTTATTTTTTGATTAAACCTACTCCCCCTTACGGTCTCCCTCCCTTCCAACTCTGCTTCCCTTATCTCTTTTCTTCTCCTTCCTCTTGCCCTGCTCTCCACCCCAATCTCTTCCCTCCCCATCTTCGTTATACCCAAAAATAAAAAAAAAACCTATATTTGCGGGATACATACATTTTATTTCAAAATTTCTTCATCGTTATTGAAGTTATAAAACTAAAAGAAAAACAATAAAATTATATATTTGTATATAATAACGCGGATAATCGACCGAAATCTAAATGTTAAAACTTCCCCAAAGTGATCAGCGTTAGCCTGGAGATAATCGGTTTAATCAGCGACATTCAGATTTTAACTCGCGTCGACTCTCGACACCAATTACGGTTGACGCAATTGGTACCGCTTCGCGATAATTTCCTTTGTCTTAAACATGACTCTTACTGTATCTTGTGAGAATTTTGATACAATTAGCGAATGTCAACGAGTAATTATTTCACAAATTTTACTACTAATAAGGGATCAATTATACAGGGTGAAAATTTGTTTAAAAAATAAAGAAAATTTATCATCAATCATCAATAAATTAAATCAGTTAAAATAGTGCCTATTATAAAGTTGACGGATTTTCATATAAACTTTAAATTCCCATTTCAAGCCCTCTTAGAGATGGAACATCAAAGAATCCACCCTTAGTGGGTGCCTACGTGATAAAAAGAACCCAATGTCTAAATGTTCCGTATTCATACGAATATATGTATGCGAGCAACTTCGATGCGGTTCTGGATTTAGTTTAATTAACACAAAATATGTGGTAATTTCGAAAGATCCGGCTCGAAGGACCAACATTTGTGTACATTACTTCGATAGCTCCGCAATAGTCACACGGGCTGTCTAAACAGTTTCACTTACCGCGATCATCAGTTCGCCAACTCCTCAGAGGCCACTGCTTCTCTTTCAGGAAACTGGTGTCTTTGAGGATCTGCGCTTAGAACACTTGTACACTTTGGAATCAAATTTATGTTGGAAAATAAATATTTGTATTTTTATGTCGTAACTCGGCGCATGGGGGGGGGGCGAGGGAGTGCAAACTATACTTAACTTTGTTTTAAAGGAAATTTTAAGATATCACTATTTTTGAATATTTGGAATGAGAATAAAATGAATATTCTCCCTGAATGTCTCCATCGTTTATAAAATCATTCTGTATACATATTATATATGTCGGAGTGAGAGCGTCTAAATTGTTATTAATTGAAACGTCATGTTTAGTGCCTGGCCGGAATCAGAGATGGCGCTGCAATCGTAATCAACCATTCGATTTGGTACAAAATTGAATTATGAAATTGGCAACACTGAATTAAGGAGAGTTAGTCGGGATTAGTCATTTTCGAAGGCATTCATATTTGGACGCAAAGATCGGACGCATCTCAGTGATCGTCGCGTTTCCTTTCTACAATGAGTGATGAAGAAAGTGCTCGTGGCGTCCTGACAGGCTGATCCCGTTATATATATGTAGATTTTTTTTTACACTGTTTCGACATAGTGAGTACAGAGTTCCTGATGGTAAGTACAATGTAGTCCAAAAACGAAAGCGACTATCAAAGAATGAAAATCCATTGATAGTCTACATCGCCATGTCGGCCCACATATACCACGACTGAAGGTATCTAGGTATGTGAGCTACTGGATATACACAAGCTGATCCCGAAACGCGACGAGCCGAAACTGGTCACTATGACGGCCTTTACACCCATGTACTGTGGTCGCGATCCAGACGGGCACAGACGCCCTACCACCTCGCTGCTGCTCGTTTAGCACCACCCAGAAGTCACGTGAAGGGAAACTAGGGTAAAGCCTACGAACGCGAGCAGCTTCGACTCCCAAAAATAATAGATGTTGTATTCGTTTATCTTAAATATTAATGTTTACATGAAACAAATACATACTATCTTTGAAATTACTTAGATAACAGTCGTTACACTCGTATTTCCAATATTATGGAGCACTTAATGATTGTTGTATAATTTATATTCTGCATAATTCGAACTGCTCTAAGATAACTTAATTTATAGAAGACGTGACTTTTGACTTATCGAATGAGCATTCCAATACAATAAACCGAAGGAAGACGGGAGGAGTTATTTCCCCGCGAATAGGTCGCGAGACGGGATAAAGTACGCCGTTTGAATACGAAATAACCGCTTGAATACATTCTTGATTCAAACAAATGTTGGTCGTGATGAACACGCTTTGTCTCCGCCGTGGTGGGTAGAATGAAGTTGTTTTCCGCGGGCATAAAAGCTTTTTATAACCTTTGAAATATTAACCAACGTATTCGGAAGACACGGTTACGGCAGCCAAGGTTCCCGTCGTTGTGTATTTTATTAAACTCGTTTTATATATTGGACTCGTGTGTTTTATACTAGTTCATCAAAGTGTAGCTGCACCTGATCTATACTAATATTATAAAGCTGAAGAGTTTGTTTGTTTGTTTGAACGCGCTAATCTCAGGAACTACTAATTCCAATTGAAAAAATCTTTTTGTATTGAATAGACCATTTGTCGAGGAAGGCTTTAGGTTATATAACATCACGATGCAATTATTAGGAGCGAAGAAATAATGGAAAATGTGAAAAAAAACGGGGAAAATTATTCATCCTTGAGGGCTTCCCTTGCGTGCGCTGCAAAAACGGTTTAAGATACCAAAAATATATGTAAGAAAGAATTATTCCTCTTGAAATGATCTAAAAAAATGTCCGCGACAGTATATGTCTATCTTTTAAGATTAACTCACTAGAACCGCTTTTATGGTAATCAAATTTGGTCGAAATTAATGCATTATTTGTTAAGAGTTGTATCAACGTAATAATATTAATCTTTATCCAAATAAATGTGTTGCTGATTAAGAGTATTTAATTGTGAACAAAATTGTCTTTGACATCACTTAATTTCAATGAGCATCTTAGAAGATATTACAAAACCTTATATAGCAAAACAACGTTTGCCGGATCAGCTAGTATTAAATATAGCGTAGAACGAAAAATGAAAACTGCTGTTGAAATAAAATATTATTCGTTAGTAGTCGCCATGCTTCTTCAGTAATGCTAAAAACCATATTTCTTTTATTTACTCATTTATATCATTTTATTTTAGAGATATTTCAAGAAACAATAATTTGCACCTCTTGAGAGGCAGGCTTCATCTTCCGTCCTTCCCGCCCCTCCGTCACCCTCGCCGGACTGAACGCGGGAGCGAGGTCTACTCAAGACACTTCCCTCCCTAACGAATTGACGCCTGGGCGGCGCATTTGAGGGAGTGCGTTTCTATTTATATCGATATATAATCTATATCTGTGCTTAAGGGAGTCATCCCGCGTGACTGGTTCGAAAAATGTTTTTTTTCGCATAAAAAATAAATGTCATCTAGATATATTAGGTCCTTACATATGAAATTGGCGTTTTTCGTACTGGCCACTTTAATCACAAATTTCTCCTCTTTGGTAAGGAATTCCAAATTCAAATTTGTACAGCTATAGACTCATGTATTTGTGCTTCGATGATCGTCATTCATTTGTTTTTTTCTTCTGTTTTTTTCTGTTTGCGTCACTCATTTTACAAAATGGAAAACTTAAAATATCGCATTATTTACGAGTACGAGTTCCGCCGTGGCATTAGTGCTGCGGAAACAACTCGAAGGGTGAATGATGTGTATGGCGGTCGTGTTGCAAAAGAAAACACAGTTCGTTTTTGGTTCCAACGTTTTCGTTCTGGAAATTTCGACCTGCAGAACAAGCCCCGTGGACGGCCTGAGACTCAAGTTGATAATGAAGAGTTGAAGGCTATTGTGGAAGCGGATCCATCGCAAACCACGTCCGAGTTAGCTGCAGGCTGCGATGTTAGTGATAAAACTGTTTTAATTCACTTGAAGCAAATTGGAAAGATTAAAAAGCTTGAAAGGTGGGTACCTCACGAATTGACTGAAGCAAACCGGCAAACGCGCGTCGACTGCTGCGTTACATTACTAAACTGGAACAATAATGAAGGTATTTTAAACCGAATCATTACCTGTGATGAAAAATGGGTTCTTTACGATAATCGGAAGCGCTCAGCGCAATGGTTGGATCCTGGCCAGCCAGCCAAATCCTGCCCCAAGCGAAAATTAACCCCAAAAAAGTTACTTGTAAGCGTTTGGTGGACTAGTGCCGGTATTGTTCATTACAGTTTTCTCAAATCTGGCCAGACTATTACGGCTGATGTCTATTGTCAGCAATTGCAAACCATGATGGAAAAGCTAGCGGCTAAACAACCTAGGCTGGTCAATCGCTCCACGCCACTGCTGCTTCACGACAACGCTAGACCACACACTGCGCAACACACGGCTACTAAATTAGAAGAGCTTCAATTGAAAAGTCTAAGACATCCTCCGTACTCCCCGGACCTTGCTCCAACAGATTACCATTTTTTTCGAAATTTGGATAACTTCTTGCAAGGGAAAAAATTCAACTCCGATGGGGCAGTCCAAATCGCCTTCAAAGATATTATTGATTCCCGTCCGACTGGTTTTTTTAGTAAAGGGATCAATGAACTACCTATGAGATGGCAAAAGTGCATAGAAAATAATGGTTCATACTTTGATTAATTAAATATATTATATTAAAAAATATTCGACTTTTTGTTCCTCCCATACAAAACGCCAATTTCATATATAAGGACCTAATATTTTAGAATATGTGGTTGGAGTGATTTTTCGATATTTCAAGTCGTTCGAAAGTTATAGTCATAGATGGGCAAAAAGTAATCAGATTAATGAAAATGATTGACGATTACATTTTACGTTTTTTACCATTAATATCACTGCATTTTGCTCATTTATGTTTTAAACACTACAAAATCACAGATCGTATACACATTTATGATTTCTTAATGTTTTAAATGGATTTAATCATGATTACAGAGCAAGAAAATTAAAATTACGACTAAATTTTGTAATCGTTGATCATTAATCAGATTACATTTTGCCCATCTCTGGTTATAGTGTTGGATAGGTCAGGCGTTTGGAGCGCGCGCTTAAGGCGCATTAACCTTTAAACGCGTTTTTCTTAAAACGGAATTTTTCAAACTTGGCAACCACGATATCTTGAAATCTATTAAACTAATTCCTTTGCAATTTGGGAGACTCATTCAGTACTCATGAAGACACAATTTGGACTAGTACTTATGAAATTTCTTTCAGTTGCCGTGCGAGTTACCTCACGACGATTTTCTTAACTAGTAAACATGTGGGGCCTAAATGCGTAATTTATCTGAAAAAAAAAAACATATGTACGTGCCGGGATTCGAACCTACGAGCATTCGCGTCGCCGCGCACGGGTTGTAGTCCCTTACCCACTAGGTCAACACAACCACTAATATAATAATAGTCCTGTTTAAATAGCAAGGCATATTACCATACATAATGACTAACTATTATAAATACCCATTCCAAAGCAGCCATTTCATTTTCATTCATTTCATTCTTTTGTTGGTGATAGGGCGATTGACTGAACTGGGTCATGACCACAGTACACAAGTGTAAAGACCGTCATAGTGACTCACTTTGGCCTGTCGCGTTTCGGGATCAGCTTGTGTATATCCAGTAGCTCATATACCTAGAGACCTTCAGTCGTGGTATATGTGGGTCGACATGACGATGTAGACTATTAATGGATTTTCATCCTTTGATGGTCGTTTTCGTTTTTGCACTTCACTGTACTTACCATCAGGTACTCTGTAGTCACTATGTCGAGCCAGTGTAAAAAAAAAGCCTTGATTTTCTTTCGGCGTTTCTTCTCAAGGTAGTCGCTTCGGAAACGCTAGTAAATCACTGTTAGGTTCATTTTTTAACTGGACAGCCAAGTAGAGGTCCGCACCCGCAGGGCTGCCCGTGAGTTACCACTTAACCGATCGAGTGCGGAGGAGCCAAATACCGCTCCGCTGGTTATATGCCGAAATTGTGGGGAGCGAAATATCGCTCCTCATGTTTTATGTAATTCATAATAATAATAGGTTTATGGGTAGATGAGTTTGATAAAATGTTGTATATATACCTGGACGCACGGAGAGCAATGAAATATTGGAAAAAGGTGTCATTTAGTATTTAGTTTTATAGGAAGAATAGTTTTGAATTCATATATTTTATATTCCGAAATCATCCGCATATTTGGCATATGCATACAAAATTTATTCCTCACTCAAACGGTTAACTAATAAATCGGTTTCTGAGCACCCTAAAATACTCGCCCTCTTTACCCGATGTAGTTATAAATACCACCAAAATATAGTCCCCTCGAAAATAAAAAAAATACATTCCTATTTATGCAATGCGCATTTAATAATATCTTCGTATTCCTGTCAGTGATCTCTTTTGAAAACTGAATATACCGTCCACAACTGTCTGACAAAATAAAATTTATTTTTCTCCTATTTTCATGTTCATTCACTGAAGTTTTAATATATCACGTTGTTGCAACAAAGCACGCGTCACAGTATCAACGGACTCTTGAGCACAATGGAGCACGTCGCGAGTTGCCAAGCGTGACCACTTTCCAGCTACCCCTAGACAAAGCTAAATTAAAACTATATGTGTACTGAGGTACTACGATTTTATAATCCCATTTATTAACATTGATAACAATTGTGCTGTTACGTACATACTGTTATTCTGATTTTATAATCAAAATTGAAGACGATACGTTTATTCCGTTTATACGTTCGTTCCCATAGTAATTTGTACAATATTTCTAGTAATAAATAATTCACTTATTACTGTCACATTGTAATTAAATTTATGTAATTTGAAACAATATAACTCTATATGTAATCTAAGTGGCATCATCTATATCTATATAGTGGTATACAGTGGCATATCATAGTGGTATGCATCTTGATTTAATGTTTGTGAAAAACTTAACTATTGTTGATAAATGTAAGTTTCCTTTGGATTCCCATCATCCATCACTTGAAGTTATCTTAAGAATATCTAGTATAGCATGTTGACGCCACCCGATACGTGCTTGTATTAAAACTCTCTAAGGTTCGTTAGGGTGTTACGGGACGCACGGGGTATGAGGATGCGCACGCGCACGAGATGCTTGCTAATTCAGTCGACTACTGAGATCCAAGGTTAGAGTACGTGCGTGTGCGTCGCAGTTCGGTGTTAAAGTGCAAATAAATAATAAAACGCCAAAATCAGTATCATTCTACCACCACACCCACGACCACTGGTCATACTAGTATGTTTAATATTAAACCTATCTCTCGTGTCGTTAGATTATTCCGTGTTGCTAATTACGACATGATTAATAATGAGCTCTTAGCTGTCGACTACGATAGCCTTTTTTAAATCATATATAAAAAGTATTTCTTTTGTATGTATATGTATATGACTGATTTTCTTTTATTGTTTTGTGTCTGTTAGTCTGTGTCTTGATTTTTATTTTTGTATATTTTTTTTGTGGAAACTTTGCTGGCTTATGTATCATTTTTTCTGTATTATTTTATCGATTGTATATTACTGGTTGTTTCCCTTTAAAATAAAGAAAATAAATAAAGTTTATTTGTTCGTAACGAACGCATTTTTAAATCACTTTTAGCCTCATAAATATCCAATCAAGGACCAGCCAATCCTGGATCTTGAAACTTTTCGAATTGGGGCAAAAACTATTGTCTACCGAAAGCCAGTCCAATTATTACCTTTGCTTCTCAGTTATATTGATTAATCCAATAGAAAATGTTTACAGCACAGCTTTTAGAGATATTGTGCCTAACAACTTTAAAAAAATATAAATCTCATTTACCGCATAAGAAGCGAAATAATCACGAACGATATTTGCATAACTTAAGACGTATTGATATCGTATGAGATTTTTGAATAAACATGTAAAATATCAAAACCAAAGGCTTATACTTTTCAGCCATTTTAGGCCTCTTTTTTGGATATATTATTCGGTATGTTCGCTGTGTGAAGTGCTCATTTACCGCCCCTGGGATTTGGTGTCCAGAGATTGGGGTCCGACTTGCCTCCCCTTGATTCTGGACTGACCACAAGCACGCGCTAAAAATGAACCCAATAATATATTCTTAATAAAATAAGGGATCGAGATATAATATATAATTTGATCGTAGAGCTCGTAGACTTATTGGCGACGACTCTTTGTCAAAAATTAAAATGCAGAGCATCGAGCATCGATGTAGAGTTGCCTGCCTCGCGGTCTTTTACCGGTTGCACGGTGGAGAGTGTTCTCAGGAACTACATTCTTTGATTCCAACAGACCCATTCCACCACAAAACCACAAGACATCGTGTCGAATACCATCCGTATGTGGTGGATGTTCCTTATATTCGCACGAAAATATTCGCTTCTACATTCATCATGCGAACAGCTAAGGAGTGGAATATGCTACCAGCGGCCATATTTCCGCGATCTTATGACCTGGGAGTCTTTAAAAGAAGAGCGAATAGGCATTTGTTAGGCAGACGCGGTTCATCATCGGACTCATCTTCACCTTCCACCAGGTGTGATTGAGGTCAAGCGTTCGCCTATAAGTTATAAAAAAAAAACATGAAATTTTTGTGAACTGTGATGAGTTGACGCATTATGATGTCCTAATTTTAGTTAGATTATGTCGTATAATCAAGACTACTAAATAAAACAAAACGAGCACGAATGATTTTACAAAAATAATCGATAATATCTACACGTTCACGTAGCTTCACGTTCATCCATGCATTTTTTACTTGATTATTCTTCCACGTATATCTTAGTTCTATAGTAATCTATACTTAATATTATAAAGCTGAAGAGTTTGTTTATTTGTTTGTTTGAACGCGCTAATCTCAGGAATTACTGGTTCGGATTGAAAAATTATTTTTGAGTTGAATAGACCATTTATCGAGGAAGGCTTTAGGCTATATATATAACATCATGATGCAATTATTAGGAGCGAAGAAATAATGGAAAATGTGAAAAAAAAACGGGCAAATCTATTCATCCTTGAGCGATTCCATTGCGTGCGCTGCAAAAACGGTTCAAGATACCAAAAATATATGTAAGAAAGAATTATTCCTCTTGAAATGATCTAAAAAAATGTCCACGACAATATATGCCTATCTTTTAAGATTAAGTCACTAGAACCGTTTTTATGGTAAACAAATTTGGTCGAAATTAATGCATTATTTGTTAAGAGTTGTATCAACGTAATGATATTAATCTTTATTCAAATAAATGTGTTGTTGATTAAGAGTATTTAATTGTGAACAAAATTGTCTTTGACATCACTTAATTTCAATGAACATCTTAGAAGATGTTAAAAAGCCTTATATAGCAAAACAACGTTTGCAGGATCAGCTAGTATTATATATTATAAATAGATAATAGAGTAGGCTCAACACCAACGATCTGTGGCGCCACTACACAGCATACGTTAGCCTGCCCTTTGTTCAATGTTATTATTTCTTATGTATCTATTTTTTATACTGTCTGGATAGAGTGACTGTAGTGCATTTGATGGAAAGTACATTGTAGTGGAAGAATGATTATAAAAGGACGACATTCCATTGATTTTTGCCGTTGTCATGTCTGCCCGCATATACTACGACTAAAGATGCTTTGACAATAAGATTATTTTTATTATTCGCTGTAATTTTTACCAGAAATATCGACTTCCAATAATGCAGAAGAACAATACGTAGGTTTTCCTCTAAGAAATAATAATGGGGATGTTAAACGCGAGTTGGTATCAAACTGTGAGAGCCACTTTCACTATATTTCCACAATTATTAGTTAGGAACGTAATATAAAATAATAGAAAGAAAGAAATAAAGAAAACGTTTTATTAACAGCAGCCATATAAAAGTAACTACATTGTACGATAATAATAATAATAGTAATAGACTTTTTTAACATTTTTGTCATCTATACACCGTCTTACGTGTAAAGTAAAATGGGGCAAAATTTAACAGAAGGTAGATGGATGTGTGCGGCGTATAAGTGACGAGTGGCTCCACACTAGAGGTGGTGCTGCAAGGCGCCATCTCAACAACTAATGATGTCGGTACTTTCTACCCCAATTCACACCTCTCACTTCAGATATATGTTACTTTAAATATCGACGGAACACGCAAAACGTATAAGGGATGAATTCGGTATAGTAAAAGGGTTACCACATAAGGGTTATACATGGTTACTAGAAATTTGTCAGATTGCTGTGAAGTTATTATTAAGCAATTAAAAAATATTCAAGTTTTTGTCAAATACTAACTTATTTTCTGAGCGAAGTCGAAGTAGTATTATTAATGTCAAACTAACCTCTTGTGCTAACAGGCTATGAAATTGTCATCTAGTCTGTGAATTCTCTTCCTTCTATTATATGGGGCCATTAACGCATTTAACCCATTAACGCTGAGACAATCAGAATTTTTACTAACTTTTCAACGTGCTTATTTATTATGTTATCGAACGAAAAAAATAATGCATACCTCTTTTCCTACGCGAAATTTAATGTTTTTTTTTTTTCAGAAATTGAGATCAAAATTTCGATAAAACACCGAGAAAAAAAATAGCCGATTTAAACGTGAAAAACGTGAAAATTTTCGATGAAAATAATTTTTCGCTTTTTTTTACAATGAGATCGCAAAGGTATCAACTTATTACTATGATCAGAGGTGCTCATAGCATTCGAACGTTGAGAAGTATTTTTTCAGAAAAATTCATAGACGCGTTTTCTTTAAATGCCGGCGAGAATGAAAAAATTGTATAAAAATCTTAAATATTTAATCTTTCGTTTAAATCGGCTATATATTAATTTCTCGATGTCTAATCAAAATTCTGAAAGAACATCAAATTTCGCGTAGGAATAGAGGTGTCGCATTATTTTTTGGTCCGATCACATAATAAATAAACACGTTGAAAAGTAAAAATTCTGCCCATCTCGGCGTTAATGGGTTAAAAGATGTTTAAATAGACTTTAGAGCAGGCTGGCATGATCACAGCGTCTATCGACAGTCTCCTATTTCTCGATAGTTGCGGTAAATTTTTGACTCCACTGTGATTAACAACCGGTGCAGTGTAATCATCCTACCGAATTAGTATAAAAAAACCAATATAATAAAAAAATCTTCAAAACAGAGTGTTTTCAAGAAATAATATTTCTATAAATGTAGAAAAATGGAACTTGGATGCGATTGACAAGGGATTGAGAATGGAGACACAATATATAGGAAGTCCGATAACAAACGAATTGGAGCTGACAGCTGGAGAAGTAAAAATACGTGAAAAGACATAAAAATGGTCCATTTTCTTTCAAATAATATATAAAATGATCATAAATGGACGTTGAATGACCGTTTATCCTGTACGTTTCTCAAAAAATTATATATTTATTAATAAATAATAAAGATACGTAATATCATTCAGGGGGTGAGCAGATATGTATTAGTAATATTATCCACTTTAAACCGTTTTTTACTATGTAAAAACAAAATCAACGGCAATATACTTTAGCAACTGTGACAAGAATATATTAAAAAAGTATAATAAAGGGACATATATAAGCATATTTTTATTTATTCATAAATAATAAGTTTTAATAATAAAGTTAAGTTTACTTAAAGTGGGTGTGTTGGCCAGTACGTAAGGGACCGCTATCAATGCGCGGCGACCGAGTTGTAGGTTCGAATCCCAGCATCGGCATCAGGGTGATACCAGATTAAGTAGATCAGATATATGCACCACATGCTCCTCGGTGAAGTAAATATCGGGAGGAAACCCACATGGTGGCTAATAAGAACAACATTTGTGTAAGTGCTCTGGGAACGGCGATCAGCTGCGCCGCTTATCACGTTGGGATATAGTCACTAATATATCTCTGTTCACTTCACAAGTGATATAGCGTGGTTATATATTAATACTTTTATTAAAATAAAAAAACTCTCTTATCGTCAAAAATAATTATTTTACACACGTCTAAATAAAAGTCATTCGCAGATCCACATTCTATTGTCCCCATTTCAACGGTAATATCATTTCAGAATGAAACCAACCATGATTCCCCGTGCGCGAATATTACACGATTTCTCCCTGCTTTCTGAAGATTCATCTCAGCATTAAAGAAACCACTACGCGTCACTCACAACCTGTGCAACGGAGATTCACTAAAAGCACCAACATTTTACGTGGTACAAGTTATAAGCGAATAAAAATTAATTACAATTTTATTTCAAAACATCAAAGTTATTAGCAAAAATAACATTAGGTTCAATTCAGGTCAATTATTAAAATAAAATAAATCAGAATTGACGTCCAGCCGGGCAGTAGACCTGAGGGAGTCTGCTGTCCGGATGAGAGGGTGGCGGTGTGCAGTGTCCGGCGCGCCGCTTGTGAGATAGGTATTGGAAGGGTGGGCTCTTTACCCCTACCCCTACCAGAGAGGCAGCCTAGACAAGGCATTTCGCTCTCCGGGCGTCTGGATGAATTTGGTTTCCCAGGCTCGGGTGGAGCGATTAGAGGGACACCCCGGGGGTTTTTAGTCAGTACGAGTCTGACACACTGGGGTCACTGCCCTCACAGCATCCCTGATGGTCCTATGCAGGATTTTCACCCGAGAAACCAAAAAAAAAAAAAAGTATTGACGTCCAAGCTTGGAACGCGAGCTGTTGTGTTTACTATTCCATCCATCGGAGAATTGCTAATATAACGTGGTTGTGATCTTCTGGAGGTGTTGTTCTTTGGGTTGTTGTTGTCTGGACAGCGACAAGATGCCCGGATGGTAGAATGCTGCGGGGAATTGGTGATTTTTCTGATGGCGAGTGATGCAGTGAAGGTCGTTGTATTTGTTTTGTTGTTGTTTAGCCGTGGTGGCTGCCGGCAGAATAGAATAGCACCCCCCTCTTCTTGCTGAGGTGTCGTAAAAGGCGACTTAGGTATCTCTTGAACACCGCAATTCAACCAGGTGTTCAGAGAAGGAAAACTCGACCAAACCTGCATCCTGCTCCCTCCCGATCGTACTGGTTCTCCATTCCATCGGGCCTGAGGGAGCTCGGACGAGAGAGTGCTTTTCTGGCAGCGCGTCCAGCTATGCACTTAAATATCTCCTGCGCAATTGACTATTTCCGAAAACTGGGCCTTGATTTTCTTAATCGGCGTTGAAACAGTCGCCGTGGCCGAATCCGGCTAGGACATCATCATCATCAACATTTGACATAAATCAGAGATGAATATTAAAAATACTAACGACGGGATCAAAAAGACTAGTATCTAGAGCTTAATATTACATAAAAAATATATATTAAATTCATTTCTCGTCTTTATAATTAGTGCTTAGGCAACATTAATTAGGGCGTTACAAATGATTGCGTGGGAAGTAATTACTTGTAAAGCACTGGTGACACAATCGCTAGCTCTTTTATTTGCGCCACAGTGCTGTAAGATCAATTTTGTTGCTCTAATCTAAGTGACCGCCAGCGACACGTCTATACAGCTACCGAGCTTTAACCTGACTTGTGATTTCGCACAACGTTCACTGGAAAATGTCTCACATATATCCAATGTTTGAAATAACAAAGCTATATCTTTATATATATAAAATTCTCGTGTCACAATGTTAGTTACTTTACTCGTCCGAAACGGCTTTACCGATTTTTCCAAATTTTATATGCATATTCAGTAGGTCTGAGAATCGGCTACTATCTATTTTTCATACCCCTAACTGATAAGAATTGTTCATCCATACCTTTTTTTTTTTTGGACAAAATTTTTGTTTTTATTTTTCTACAATGTGACAATAAAAAATACATACAACCCTAAATTTTTACCCTATCATTTTTCAACCCGCTCGATAACTGATAATTTATTGTCTTTTTTGTAAATATTACCTGGAAGTAACTTATATGGCGAAACAACGTTTGCCAGGTCAGCTAGTGATAAAATAACATATACTGGGTTATTTTAAACTTACCGAGCTTTAACCTGACTTGTGATTTCGCACAACGTTCACTGGAAAATGTCTCACATATATCCAATGTTTGAAATAACAAAGCTATATCTTTATATATATAAAATTCTCGTGTCACAATGTTAGTTACTTTACTCGTCCGAAACGGCTTTACCGATTTTTACCAAATTTTATATGCATATTCAGTAGGTCTGAGAATCGGCTACTATCTATTTTTCATACACCTAACTGATAAGAATTGTTCATCCATAACTTTTTTTTTTAAATTTTTGGACAAAATTTTTGTTTTTATTTTTCTACAATGTGACAATAAAAAATACATACAACCCTAAATTTTTACCCTATCATTTTTCAACCCGCTCGATAACTGATAATTTATTGTCTTTTTTGTAAATATTACCTGGAAGTAACTTATATGGCAAAACAACGTTTGCCAGGTCAGCTAGTGATAAAATAACATATACTGGGTTATTTTAAACTTATTTCACTTCATAACAATACATTGGTACTATATATTCCTTTTAAGTGGAGCAGAGATGTGTTGGTGGCTGTATCCACATTGCTATTTATTATATGTCATGCAGAACTTGACCAGTAACGCAGCTGATCGCCGTGCTCAAGGCACTTACACATGAAATTTCTAAAAGTTGAAGTGTTGGAACAATTTGCCGCCACCACTTAGAATATCCAAATCTAAATTGGTTTTTAAAAATAGCATTAAAATGATATTTATTTAATAATCTATTAGTTACACGTAGTCTATTTCATTTATTTTTTACTTATACTTTTGTTCTTTTTTTTAGGTATACATGTATTTTTACTATAGTATCTATCACTAATACATCTGGTAGTCGATTTATTTATTTTATGTAATAGTTTATTTTATTATCATTCGTATTTATTTTGTATTTATTATTTAAGCTATATGTATTTTTATTGTTTATTGAAAATTCTTATAACATGTAACACGACCGGGGCCCTTCACGAAAATCAGCGCTGCAGACTTCCTCTGTGGCTTTAGGCTGATGAAGGCCCCATTTTCGCCATGTTTATATGTTTTGTATTTTCTTTTGTTATTGTGTGTCGTTTGTATTGCTGCACTTAAATTTCTGTTTTTTTGTTTATTTGTGGCGAAATAAATACTTTTTCATTTTCATTTTCAAGCTGCCGTCCGGGTTTCTTCACGATGCTTTTCTTGATCGGTGAGAATGTGGTGTCTAAATCCATACTTAGTCTGGGAAAACCCATTGGTTCGTGCTGGGATTTATACCAACGACCATTCGTGTTACCGCGCGTTAAAACTCGTCCTTTATTAACTAAACTACCACAGCCAACCCAGCAACAGAAACACCTTATCCACTGGCATTTAATTAGTGCTTAGTTATCTACACACACAGGCATTCCACGTGGTATATTCAGCAGCATAACGATGGTGACTGTCAAAACGTTCTACCGTTTTAACAATTGCCGCAATTTTTCTACAATTGTATTTAAAAACAGGTACAATGCAGCTATTTCAGTTCATTTTTATAGACCTCTCGTAAAGCTCGGTCTTCTGGATTTCATTCAGTCATTGCCGGCCTTTCCGCTTCAACGTAGCCTGGAGTTTCTTTCGGCGTTTCTTCTCATGGGAGTCGCTATTAAAACGCTAGAAGATCACCGTTTGGCCCTGTCCTTGGCTGGTCCAAGTCGAGGTCCGTACCTATAGGACGTTTACACCCCAATCATAACTCGTTGAACCTTAAGTGCTCACCCCTCTAGCTCGATGAAGCTGTAAAGGTCTTCCCGGCCAACAACATTTTGACACGTCGAAAAAAAACATTACCGGCCATCTTATATGATCATAAAATATCAGTGAACCGATATTTCGAAAAGCTAGTGTAATAAAATATTCGTAACAACAAATGTATTCGGCTAAATAAGCGAGAAAATATTTTCAACTAAGTGGAACACAGGTATATATTATAATACAAACACCTCTTGCATTTTAAACACAGCTCATGGTGAAGTTTTTCACCAATTATTCATAAGAACTATTTCCACCTCTTCAAGTAAAACGATAAATCAGAGCAAAGTGCCCATTTCCACGAACTTGGTTCAGAAGTACGCTGCGAATAGCATAATTTTAATGAGGAATATATTTATCGTGACGCTTTAGCTGTAATTAAACTGAGTTTTAATGAAAGAGTATAATCAGCGTATTCAAATTGTGTACACATTTCACGTTATTACATTTTCTATTCACCGCCATGTGAATTTACTTTTAACATTATAACATTGTAATTTGACTTTCCAGAAAATACACGGAAAGTACAAAAAATCAGTATGATTATTTATCAGTATATACGAGTAGTTTCTAGTTATTTATATTAACATTTTATGTAAATAGTAATGATTAGCGGACTGAGCTTGCTTTGCCCAGGTGAGATTTAGTCTCAAAAGTTACGAATTTTTAAACAATATTTGAAGCTCATTATCAGGGTGAAATTAAAAAAGAAACATCTGTATTTGATGTCTACATCATAAACATAACCCAATTTAGATTTTTCATGTGCTTAGCTTCAGTAGTTATAACCTCTATGATATTTTTTTTTATAACTTATAGGCGAACGCTTGACCTCAATCACACCTGGTGGTAGGTGAAGATGAGTCCGATGATGAACCGCGTCCGCCCAACAAATGCCTATTCACTCTTCTTTTAAAGACTCCCAGATCATAAGATCGCGGAAATATGGCCGCTGGTAGCATATTCTACTCCTTAGCCGTCCTTAGGAGTCTACTGGCCGGATGAGAGGGTGGCGGTGCACGGTGTCCGGCGCACCGCCTGGGAGGGAGGTTTTGCAGGGGTGGGCTTTACTCCTAACCCTCCCAGGGAGGTAGCCTCAACAAGGCTTCTTGTTCCCTGGGCGTCTGGATAAATTTGGTTTCCCAGGCCTGGGTGGAGCAATCAGAGGGACACCCTGGGTGTTTTTAGTCACTAGGTGTCTGACACACCGGGATCGCTGCCCTCACAGCGTCCCTGATGGTCCTATGCAGGATTTTCCCCCGGATTATTCAAACAAAAAAAATCCTCTATGATTTTAGTCAGGACAAGTATTTTCATAAATAAAGATAATACATACAATTTACACTTGTATTTTGTGCCCAACGCGACCAGTAGCGCATCTGATCGCCTTATTTAAAGTACTTAACATACACATGAAATTTCTACAAAACGACTTGATGACTTGACTTCTTTACGGTGTTTTCTTCACCAGGGAGCATGTGGTGCCTAACCATTACTTAATCTAGAAAAATCCAGAAGCACGAGCCGAGATTCGAACCTACTACCTACTTTCGAGATATCGCGTATGGATACCGGTGCCTTATACACTAGACCACCACAGCAACATTGTATTTATCTGATGCTAAAAAGACACAAACATTATGTCTGATAATAAAAATGAACAAAGTCATTTTAAATTTCAACATAACTAAATAATCTTTCTCTTGCAGCAGTAAAAATGTAGTTCAGGCTTAAATAGGCATTATAGCATGTAGACGCCGCCCGATACGCGTTTGTGGTAAACGCCCTAAGGGACGTTAGGGTGTTATGGGACGCGCGGGGTAAGAGATGCGCGCGTGCAAGGGCTGCTCTAGCAAATTCAGTCGACTACTGAGACCCGAGGCTACAGTACGTGCGTATGCGTCGAAGTTCGGTGTGCCTTAAAGTGCAAATAAACTGTAAAACGCCAAAATCCGTGTCTTTTTACAACCACACCCACGATCACCGGTCATAGCATGCTATTCGTAATGATTCCACATTAGCTCACGGCTTAGAACCGTTTAGACTTCCGAGAGAAATTGGTTCCCTCTGCGTGTTTTATTGTATCTACAATGGTGAGTGTTTCATCTAATACCCTTATCAACATTCCTGGGGCGCACGTTATGTTCATGGCTATCAGCTCATACTGACACTTTAAAGGTTCAACAGATTGACACAGCAGTGTGGCTCTCTAGAACTCTCTTCTCGCACACTTAAAAGTTATAGAATGAGCTTCCAGACATAATAATTCCTTTAATTACGACATGGGTTAAAAAAGAAGTAAAAACGCATTTTTAGGTCGGTAGCATAACGATAACATTTGACATTTCTTCTGTAGGAGACAATGACCGTTTTCCATCAAGAACTGTTCGCCCATTTGCCGTAATAAAAATCAAATTCTATACAAATAATTCAACTGTATCAAAATACATTCAATAATACTACCATTTTTTTCTATTACAGAATGTTAAATAAAATATTCTGTAAACCGTTTTATTTAAAAGATACGTAATTAAATTGTAATGGATTTCGTGAAGTTAATGAATTAATGACATTAAATCAAACGTCCTTTAAGCTGATCTGAATGGAAGGCTGCCTGCCCGTATTATCCTCTTAACTTTCACAATGTTTACCGTGATCCGTATTAATTACATTCCTTTGCTACATCCTTAAATCAAAATTTTCATTAAAAAATTACAAAGAAGACAATAATATAGATGTTTGCGTAAATCTCGTTTTATTAGTCATGAATAAATAGAATTTTTGTATTAATTACATTTTAATTCAATATTGTATGAAGGAGAAATTCAAAAAGAACCTTTGGTAAACGTATGAAAATGTATGATCATATTTTGAACAATTCTAATACATTAACTATTTCAAGAGTTGTTTCAAATTACTATACAGGAAATTAACCCCTTTTTTTGTAACCCGGTGGAAATCCCTAGCGGACCTCAGAGGGCGATGAGAGTCGCCCTCTCGTGTGTCCTTGCACCGACTACAACCCTCGGGGTGTTTCTTCTCCCACCTGCCGAGTGCCAAGGGCAAGGTCGAGCCAGCTTCCTCGGCACCCGGCGACGTCTGGCCTTGTTCAGGTCCCGCCTACTTCATATCATACAAATCAATCCTGATCAGTGGTATTTTACAACCGTAAACATATTATTTCAAGTTTTGATATAAAAATACTTTTACAATATGCAATAAAATAACAACAATAATAAGAGTAACAAGGATCCTTGCGATTACGTGGACAGCTTACAAAGCCACAAATTTTTGTCACTGGAGCATCGTCGTACTATAAATGATATGAGACTGCTTTATGATCTCCTTAACGCAAAAGTAGATTGTCCTGAACTTCTCGGGAAATTAAAATTTAAAATTTTCAAAAAACGAATTCGAAATCTTTGCTCATTCGCCTTACCTCTTGCAAAGCACTGTTACGCCCAAAACTCGGTCTCACTACAATAAATATTTTAAAGAGATTGATATGTTTTACTTGAGCCGTAATCAGGTCATTAAGACAATTATTTCTGGACTGCAGTTAGATGAATCTCATACAACACCGATATGAACACACAAATGCACTCACACACTCAACACTCACACAACACTCACAAATCACGCACACAACACTCACTATACGATACGGGGAGCGACCCAAACATTTACCAAAATTTAAGATGTTGTGTACTACGTTATTGGCATTTTCGATTTTTTATTTTATTTCCTATTTTTGTATATAATCTTATAATATGCTGTGTAGTTACCATTGAATAAATAAATAATTACAAACGATTTTTTAAATCATATACCACTTCAAATAATTAAGTATTCATTAAAAAATGCAAAGTATTAAACAAAGATACATTCGATCAGCGATAACGCCAATAGAAAAGTGCTTTTTTTATCCTGACTCGACACCACGTCTGATGGTAAGTTCACAGTCCAAAAACGAAAACGACTGTTCAAGTCAAAAATCTATCGACAGCCGCAGCGACCACGATAGCCGGCACAAATATCTCTTCATGTTTCTTTCAAAGAACGTCAAATCAATGGACAGTGGGAACATGCTCGCAGGAAGACCATTCCACAGCCCAACGACTAGGCAAAAGTAAGAGTTAGAGAACTTCTTAGTCCTAACCAAGATGAGAGATACCGTATAGCTGTGACTCCGTAAACCCGCGAGCGTGGTTCTACTATGGAAAGAAGAGGGTGGAGAATAGGTTAAATAAATCTTCAGAACACTCGCCATGATTCAGACAGATGTATAATAACGCGTCGACGTGATAATTCGTTTTTTTTTATAATTTATAGACGAACGCTTGACCTCAATCACACCTGGTGGAAGGTGAAGATAAGTTCGATGGTGAAACGCGATCGCCTAGCAAATGCCTATTCACTCTTCTCTTAAAGACTCCCAGGTCATAAGATCACGGAAATATGGCCGCTGGAAGCATATTCCGCTCCTTAGCCGTTCGCATGATGAATATAGGAGTGAATCTATTCGTGCGGATATAAGGAACATCCACCACATACGAATGGTATCCGACACGATGCCTAGTGGTTTTGTGGTGGAATCAAAGAATGTAGTTCCCGAGAACACTCTCCACCGTGCAACCGGTAAAAGACCGAGAGGCAGGCATTCGAAAGCTTATGTCAATCTCATGTACTTTGCAGTTTTCCAGTGTCGTTATCACTGATCGTATATGGCTTTGTCCAGTCCCTTAGATTCTTTTACATGAAAATTGCTACCAAAAATAATTAATTTATTCATACCATGTCCATCTACGATTTTAACATGCTTTGTATGTATGTAGGTCTTGTCATAAAAACCTTACAAAGAGTCAACATTATTACTTGACTAATCTTTAAGAATTATTATTCACAGAGGAGAAATATTTCTTGTTAAGTTTCTAGGTAAAATTCCCAAAAGTAAACAAGATTGCGTTGTAATGTCACTATCTCGTAAAATGATATTTTATTTTCATACCTGACTGCCTCTTATACGTTTCCTCTTTGTTACAGATAAGTTTACGCTTCAAAAAATGAACAAGTTACATAAATGGGCATTTCTAGACCGGATTTCAGATAGAAGGTGGGTATTACGCAAACGGTCTATCGGCCACGACATCACACATTTCTTTTTCATTACTCAATGAAAGGGTTATTTATTGTTACAGAAAATCGGCGTATGAGAAAATGAGCGAAGAAAATTCCCCTAACTCGCGTTCGAATACCTGTCGAGGATTATTTGTGAAATTCGTTGCGACCTTAATAAATTTTAACAAAATCGCTAATGCCACGTGAAATGTAGTAAAAAATAAAAATGGGTCAGACATCTACTCACGTCGACTCGAACTATACGGCGGTGAATTACACTGAGATTTACGACGTTATTGACGTTGAAAAGGATGCCTGTGCTGTTGCAGATGAGCCCAAGTATCCAAGCAGCTTTGGGATAACACTAGCTGTTCCAGATTGGGAAGCTATTTGCACAGCTATAGTACTTACACTAATAATAATTTCAACTGTAGTCGGAAACATTCTAGTAATACTAAGTGTATTCACATACAAGCCTCTAAGAATCGTCCAAAACTTTTTCATCGTGTCCTTAGCCGTTGCGGATTTGACTGTAGCAATATTGGTCCTGCCACTTAACGTAGCCTATTCTATTCTCGGACAATGGGTGTTTGGAATTTACGTCTGCAAAATGTGGCTAACCTGTGATATAATGTGTTGTACCTCGTCCATCTTGAACCTTTGCGCGATCGCCCTTGATAGATATTGGGCCATAACAGACCCAATAAATTACGCACAAAAAAGGACATTAGAAAGGGTGCTCTTTATGATTGGAGTGGTGTGGGTCTTATCCCTTGTTATTAGCTCTCCACCATTGCTAGGATGGAACGATTGGCCCGAAGTGTTTGAGCCAGATACCCCTTGTCGGCTAACTTCACAGCCAGGTTTTGTAATATTCTCTTCATCGGGATCTTTCTATATTCCGCTAGTTATAATGACTGTAGTTTACTTTGAAATATACTTAGCTACGAAGAAAAGGCTAAGAGATCGGGCTAAGGCAACGAAAATAAGTACCATTTCGAGCGGGCAAAATAAATTTACCCCGAAAGACAGTGATCAGCATGATCAAGATTCGGTTAGTTCTGAGGCTAATCATAATGAACATCAAGGTAACGCCAGATTAGTAACAGATAATGAAAAGAAGAAACGAGTCCGAAAGCTGACACCAAAAAAGAAACCAAAGAAACGATATTGGAGTAAAGATGACAAATCACATAATAAACTGATAATTCCAATATTATCAAATGAGAATTCCGTAACTGATATTGGTGATAACCTCGAGAATCGAAATACCTCATCCGAAAGCAACTCTAAAGATACCCATGAAGATGATTTGATAGAGATTACTGAAACAGTTCCCGTGAAAATGCAAAAGAGACAGAAAGCGAATCAGCAAAACACTGTTTATCAGTTCATAGAGGAGAAACAGCGAATTTCGTTGACGCGAGAACGCCGAGCAGCCAGAACCCTTGGAATTATAATGGGAGTATTCGTCGTTTGCTGGCTCCCTTTCTTCGTGATCTATCTAGTTATTCCCTTCTGTGCGAGTTGCTGTCTGTCCAATAAATTCATAAATTTCATAACCTGGCTCGGATATGTCAACTCGGCTTTAAATCCGTTAATATATACGATATTTAACATGGATTTCAGAAGAGCGTTTAAGAAACTGCTTTGTATAAAGTCGTAATTTGTGAATCGTGCCAAACATCGTGGAGTTTTGATGTAGTTTTTATGCTAAAGCCGCTGATTTGCTCAAATTATAAGATTTTATAAATACTCATCGTAGAATTTTAGACGTATTAGAATAATAAGTGTTAAGTAACTAAAAAATAATTCCGATATTTATCTCGCGTACACAATTAAACATCATGTAACTTTTGTCAACGTATCTAAAGATAATGAAATAATTACAAACTTGTTAAGTAGATAAAATAGTGCATTGTATAATAACATGCATTTAATGTGTAAATATATTGTATACATTGATCGAATTTAATGTTAAGGAATCATTATTACCAACGAAAATATTCATATATTATAAAGTAGAAAAATTATAAAAATCTGTATATACATATCTTCATTTGTTGTATATAAAATATTAGTGAAATTTGTAAAATTTAATAATATAAATACTCTTTATAGCACTGTAATGTAAATGTTACCAACTTCTGTACATCACGTAGGCCGTTATTGTTTTTGAATTATATCCCTTTGAAATAATTTGAGCCCTTATTGAAAAGGGATATTAGAATAACAATCTACTTTTCCTTTCTCCTGAATTCTAATAAAATATTGATTAAAGTTCGTGTTTGTTTTTTATCCAAAGATTTCAGACGAAGTATGAATAAAGAATTCTTAAACAATATACGAGATTAAGTAGGCATTCTTTTCTTACTATTCGTCGAACGTACGGATAAATATTTAAGAGTTTTTTAATTTAATTTAAAACATGTTTAAAGGTTCGGCTTGAAATAACTACATCGATTCGTAACCGAATTAATTAAACCTTCTGCGGGAATCTCACGAAATAAAAAGACTTCTACCTCACCTCACTCAATACCTTTTTTTATAGCGGCTCGATAAAGTTACTACAATGCCCTTGACAGAAACTACAATCTAATAGGGATGTCGAAAATGAAAAAAAAAATCGTTAAATCGATATATCGATATATATTAAAATATCAATGTCGAGGTCGATATATCGAAGGAAAAATATCGATTAAATCTCAGTAAACACTAAAGTATTTTACCAGTATTCATTTTTATTAGACAAAATTACAAAATTATCAAGAACTAAAAGGCTATCTTCTAACTTTAAGACCTATTTAAGATATCAAACAAAAATAAATAATAAATAAATAAATGGCGGCAAAATAATATACATGCAACAAATCAGAAGTCAATACATGCAACGTAACAAAACATAATACTCAACAGTCATCATAAAAATTAAAAAATATCATTTTCAATACAATTTTCGACACTGGATTTTAGTATCGATATATCATTATAAAATATATCGCCCAAAAATATCGATATATTGTATTGAAAATATCGATGTATCGATGTATTGATATTTATTCGACAAGCCTACAATCTAGTCTAAGAACAAAATTCTAAAGAAAAATTCTAAAGTCTAATTTCTAAAGAATGAAACTGGCAGTTGCTGTTGTTAACAGTAAAAAAACTCATCATAAGTTTGGTTAGTTGTTAAAATTATTTGAAATGGATAAGAGTGTAGATGTGGACGCCAAAGTGGGTTAGAAGTATGCAAAAACTAAGACTGCTCTTTATACCGGGATCAATTAAGGTAGAATTCAGATTCTGGTAGTCACTGATCGGCAGCGATAACCCAGCAGCTGCCTCCAGGTCGTCATGAACCGCTCTACACGCATTTGTAAGTAAAAGTGCCCGATATAAATGCCTGTCAGGATCGCGAGCTGGAGACGCCGAATGACAGCACCGCGCAGTCATCTACATCGGATGCCTTTACATATAAATGCATTGAGAATAATACATGACAACCTGGTGGCAGCTGTTGCGCCAGAATGCGAAACACACCTTAAGGAATCGATGTAAAGATAGACTAGTAAAACCAGCGCTGCAGAATACCTCTATGGTTTTAAGCTGACGGAGGGCCAATTTTCGCCATGTTTGTATGTTTTTCTTTTGTTTCTATATACTGTCTGTGTTACTGTTTTTAAATTTTTAGTTTTTTGTAAGTTATGGCGAAATAAATACATTTCATTTTCATTTACAAGCAGTATATCAGTGATTATAATGTGTACAATATCCTTATGTAATTGAAGTCGAAAAGGACAGGACGAAAACTATTAGGACGAGAGTATCGCATAAAAGAAAGCGTTTTGCGTAACGAGGGTACGCATAATGTAATGGTAATTTCATACAAGGCACAGTTTCATAAAATGGACTACCCGCTACCGCATGAAAAACAGTTGGAGACGCCGCGATTAGGTTATGGACTCCCTCGTCGAGACACACTCGATACATGTTTCATGAGTGCTGTGGTGACGACACGGTTTTTGCATTTATGTAAAAGGTCTAGTTTTTTCCGACCCAGAACTTATTTTGATAGTAAATATAATAAGATACTGAAAAATATATGGTCTTTTGTTGTAAGAAATTTAAGAATATAAGTAGACAAAGGGAAAAACATCCGATTGATATTAGAGTTATTTTTTTACACTGGCTCGACATAGTGACTACAGAGTACCTGATGGTAAGTACAGTGTAGTCCAAAAACGAAAGCGACCATCAAAGAATAAAAATTCATTGGTAGTGTCCGTCGTCATGTCGGCCCACATACACCACGACTGAAAGTCTCTAGGTATATGAGCTACTGGATATATACAAGCTGATCCCGAAACGCGACAAGTCAAAGCGAGTCACTATGACGGTCTTTACACTTGTGCACTGTGGTCCAGATGACCCATTTGGGGTAATCGCCCTACCATCAAAACAAAAAAACAATAGAAGAACTTTTATGCACGAAAGAAGGATATATGTATATGTATTATTATACCAATGGCATTCATGCCATAGAAGCAAAAAATCATTACCATGGAAAATTAATAAATATATTGATTTAAAATCTGATAAAAACCTATTCTGAAACACTTAGAATCCGGTAATATCACATTTTAAGTCAAAATGTATCTTAAATGTCGAAGTAAAATAGGTAATGCTTTTTTATGGATCATACACCATCAATAGAGTCAATAGTCATTTTTAATGGATTCAGGCAGATGAAATACATTACATATAATTAGAAAAACGAAGGTTTTACAATAAAATATAAAATAACTACAAACATCATAAAGCATGTCAATTAGCTACTATAAAATTTATTCGTCCCGCACACCATTTTAATGTCAACATAGAATGTATTATATTCCGTTAAAATTCATTGCTCATCCTCTCCATTGTTGTACAAATTTGTGATGTACTTTTATTAGTTTTCCAGCTATTGTCAAGGGTGGTTTTAGATAATGTTAGCGTAATAAATCTAAAATATATTTAAACTAAATGGATGGTACTTATTTTCTATTTTATCAAAAGAGGGTTTTCACTTGTTTTTGTGTTATTTTGAATGATAAAAACAGGCAACTTCTAAATAAAATATATTAGTAGTTCATTAAAAAACAAACTAATTAAATCATCTACTAGCAGATAGAGTCATAGCCGAAGGTTAGTTTAGATGCAATTAAAAAAATATATAATGGCTATATATGCTTGAAGCTGATGGCGCATATGCGAGTGGAGGATCACCCCAGTGGTTTTATAATAGCCTGTAAGAGTCCTCATTCTTCAGACGCAATAGAAATTTCACTAAGCGTTTTCTACCGTCTGTATAATGGCAAGTGTTCTGAATAATAATTATTATTTTATTATTATCATTAGGTTATGGACTCCCTCCTCGAGACACACTCGATACATGTTTCATGAGTGTTGTGGTGACGACACGGTTTTTGCATTTATGTAAAAGGTCTAGTTTTTACCGACACAGAACTTATTTTGATAGTAAATATAGTAAGATACCGAAAAATATATCGTCTTTTGTTGTAAGAAATTTAAGAATATAAGTAGACAAAGGGAAAAATATCCGAATGATATTAGAGTTCTTTTTTTACACTGGCTCGACATAATGACTACAGAGTTCCTGATGGTAAGTACAGTGTAGTCCAAAAACGAAAGCGACTATCAAAGGATGAAAATCCATTGATAGTCTCCATCGCCATGTCGGCCCACATATACCACGACTGAAGGTCTCTAGGTATATGAGCTACTGGATATACACAAGCTGATTCTGTAACGCGACAAGCCGAAACTGGTCACTATGACGGGCTTTACACCCATGTACTGTGGTCGCGATCCAGACGGGCACCGACGCCCTACCACCTCGCAATTATTTAACAGTGTACCACCCTCTCCCTTCCATAACAGAACAACGCGCGCAGGTTTACGGAGTCCCAGCTATACGGCAACTCACATCCCTTCTAGGAATAAGAAGTTCTCTAACTCTTACTTTTGCCGTGTCTTTGGACTTTGGAATGGTCTTCCGGCGAGCATGTTCTCACCGTCCTATGATATGAGATGCTTTAAACGTAACGTGAAGAGATATTTGTGCAGGCCGGCATGATGCTACGACTACCCATGGCTTTCTTAACTGTGGACAGTCGTTATTGTTTTTTGAACTGCACTATACTTGTCATTACGTATAGATTTTCTCCTGGTAAAAAAAGAACAGTTGAATATTTACTTTTCTTAATTTTTTTTTTATAAATACCATAATATTTTTTAGAAATATACATGAGGAAAAATTAGTTCCAATTTTTTAGACTATCACGCTTTATTATTGTCTCTATTACAAATTAATTAAAAAAATAAGTGTAATTATGATCAAATGTAAGCCGTTTTGTAATTTAAAATATGAGTATTAACGAAACATGATTTATAATAATTTATTATTCCAAAATTGAGGTTATGCCGTTCGCGCGGTGCAGTTTAACGCGAAATTCGGAGCGCGATCGCGGAGCGTGGGAGCGCGCGGCCGTTCACGCGATCATTAAATTAAAACTGGCGCGGTGAGGGGCGGGTGCCGTATGCCTCGCCACTGCCCGCGCGCATTATTATTAACTGTGCGCGCTACAAGGCTTATTAAAATTTAAAACTTCAACTATGATCGCTGGATTTGATTTCTAACTTTAAATATGATTATCCACAAGACTAAGGTCATAAAAACTAAAAATAAAACACAATACTTTTACAAAAAACTCTTATCACACTAAAACTACAATCCATTACATTTCAATCTAAGTAAAGCTTATTTCACCATTCTAACTTAAGCTCCCTAGATTAACAACATGACGTATCGGGTATTGCGAAAAACTTTCATACAAACTGGTCATATTGCAAAAAACCAAAATTATAGCACACGCGTTATTTAATTTCCAATATCGTCCGTTGTGACCTTTGAGGGAAGCAATAAGAAAACTTACAAAAAGATGTAAAAAATATCTCTATCCGGATATTCCTTGGAAATTGATTGCTAATAATATCACGATGTTTCTAGATTTCGGTCGAAATTTAACTGCGTTGTGTGAAGTTTGATTCATATCTTTCTAATTTTTATAATTTTATTTTATTGGCGCGACAAAGTGATTACATTGCATCTGATGGTAAGTATAGTATAGTCAAAGACGACAGTAAGTATCAAAGGATCAAAACCAGTTCACATATACCACGGCAGAAGATCTCTAGGTATATGATTTATTGGACTTAAAGAAGCCGAATAGAATTTTAGTAATACAATTTTAATATTATCTGGTAACGCTTATTAATAAACTTGGACTAATAAAATAATAAAGTTGGAACTTTTCTCAAACTATATGATGATGATGATGATGATGATGTCCTGGCCGGTTTCGGCCACGGCGACTGTTTCAACACCGATTAAGAAATTCGAGGTCCAGTTTTCGGAAACAGTCAATTGCGCAGGAGATATTTAAGTGCATAACTGGACGCGCTGCTAGAAAAGTACTCTCTCGTCCGAACTCCCTCAGGCCCGATGGAAAGGAGAACCAGTACGAACGGGAGGGAGCAGGATGCAGGTTTGGTCGAGTTTTCCTTCTCTGAACACCTGGTTGAATTGCGGTGTTAAAGGGATACCTTAGTCGCCTCTTACGACACCTCAGCAAGAAGAGGGGGGTGCTATTCTATTCTGCCGGCAACCACCACGGCTCAAACTATATATCGTATATCTATACTAATATTATAAAGCTGAAGAGTTTGTTTGTTTGTTTGTTTGTTTGTTTGTTTGAACGCGCTAATCTCAGGAACTACTGGTTCGAATTGAAAAATTCTTTTTGAGTGGAATAGACCATTTATCGAGGAAGGCTTTAGGCTATATAACATCACGATGCAATTATTAGAAGCGAAGAAATAATGGAAAATGTGAAAAAAACGGGCAAAATTATTTATCCTTGAGGGCTTCCATTGCGTGCGCTGCAAAAACGGTTCAAGATACCAAAAATATATGTATGAAAGAATTATTCCTCTTGAAATGATCTAAAAAAATGTCCGCGACAGTATATGTCTATCTTTTAAGATTAAGTCACTAGAGCCGTTTTTATGGTAAACAAATTTGGTCGAAATTAATGCATTATTTGTTAAGAGTTGTATCAACGTAATAATATTAATCTTTATCCAAATAAATGTGTTGGTGATTAAGAGTATTTAATTGTGAACAAAATTGTCTTTGACATCACTTAATTTCAATGAACATCTTAGAAGATATTACAAAACCTTACATAGCAAAACAACGTTTGCCGGATCAGCTAGTATATATATATACACTAGCTGTCCCAGCAGACCTTGTTCTGCCCTATTTCTCTAAAACAAAGTCATATTGTTTTTTTTAATGTTAATAGCCTCCCCGTCAGATTTTTTTGAAACTTAAGGACCCTGGCCTTAATGCTATATGTATAAAAATTGACAAATATTGACATTAATATTTATGCGTCACTCGATTGTTTTGCCTTCCCGGAACCCGTCCACTGACATTTAAACTTTATGGTATGGTGTTAAAGTTCAAAATGACTTATAACGATTTTTTTGTATGAGAATACAGAAAAGTGTTATTTTTAGACAGTTGCAGGGAATTTTTTTAATTTTTCTCTCCATAATAACCTTCCCCAGACTTCAACAAACACAACAAAAAAGAAATCAGTCAAATCGGTTTAGTCGTTCTCGAGTTTCGCGTTTATCAAGACATAGCTGATCCGGCAAACGTAGTTTTGCTATATAAGTTATATTGTAATATCTTCTATGATGTTCATTGAAATTAAGTGATGTCAAAGACAATTTTGTTCATAATTAAATACTCTTAATCAACAAAGCATTTATTTGGATAAAGATTAATATTATTACGTTGATACAACTCTTAACAAATAATGCATTAATTTCGACCAAATTTGTTTACCATAAAAACGGTTCTAGTGACTTAATCTTAAAAGATAAACATATACTGTCGCGGACTTTTTTTTAGATCATCTCAAGAGGAATAATTCTTTCTTACATATATTTTTGGTATCTTGAACCGTTTTTGCAGCGCACGCAATGGAAGCCCTCAAGGATGAAAAATTTTGCCCGTTTTTTTCACATTTTCCATTATTTCTTCGCTTCTAATAATTGCATCGTGATGTTATATAGCCTATAGCCTTCCTCGATAAATGGTCTATTCAACTCAAAAAGAATTTTTCAATTCGAACCAGTAGTTCCAGAGATTAGCGCGTTCAAACAAACAAACAAACAAACAAACAAACAAACAAACTCTTCAGCTTTATAATATTAGTATAGATATACCTATAAATCTTGTAATAGAGAATCAACTTCACAGACTGGCCTCTGATAGCAGTATTGTTTTTATCATTTATCTTCCCCAACTTGTAAAGCTTTATGAATATATTTGATGATTACATATATTTTACAAAATCGGACGAGGTGTAAATGTAGCAGAGATACATAAAATGATATTCCTTTAATTTTCCTTTTTTATATATGTCGTCCAATGTTCACCGGTTATTTAGGTGGTAGGGTGATTGCTCGAAATGGGTCAGGACCAGAGTACACAAGTGTAAAGACTTTCATAGTGACTCGCTTTGGCCTGTCGCGTTTCGGGATCAGCTTGTGTATATCCAGTAACTTATACCTAGACACCTTCAGTCGTGATATGTAGACCGACATGACGACGGAGACTGTCAATGGATTTTCATCCTTTGACTGAGCTTTCAATTGTACTTACCATCAGAGGCAATGTAGTTATTTTGTCAAGCCAGTGTTAAATAAATGACCGCAAGTTTTACATATCAACGTCAGAAAGACGAAATTTTTTTTTCCCATTTTTCATTTGAATTTTCGAATAGTACTTTGTCTATTTTTTTGTTTTTGAGTCTATGGTAATACACTAATCAGGTTTATCATGCTCGTAAATAAGGCTATACCTCATACCGTAGTATTTACTTAGTTCCACGTTTCATAAATCATTGTACTTTGTCTACCCTATAAAGAATATAACATGAAAATGTGCGGTGATTACAATAAAACATAATACAGAAATATAGTAATATTTTATGATAGACTTAATAAAGTTAGCATTAAAGCTGCAAGCAAATGATATACAACATATAATTCTCTACCTAATAAATCAACCAAGAAAAGGAAGGGAATAAAAAAGATTTCCGTTTTCCGATTACGCCTTCATACATCACACGTGTTTTATACTCGGTATCATTTATTATTTAAGGCAATAAACTCAACTGGACGGTGCGAAATCAAGGCTTATAATATATAATATATATTAATAAATAACTTCTATTTCTGCTAGAATATTACTTTTTCGTGAGCTTTTAAAGCAGACCGGTTCGCTCTTGCTTTTTTGTTAGACGGGTTTTCATAAAATGTACATTAGAAAATATATATGTCACGCCTTCGGTTCGCCAACTGTGTGACAAAGACGTTAATGAGGAAATTTATTATTGAATATAGAGAAATATAATATAATATACATTTATATTTTATTCTGTGGTTTTTTTACACATTAGTACAGGTATATTTATGTTACTTTTTTTTTGTAATATGTTGGCCACTGGTCGCCCTCTATTGTATAAAAATAAATTTAAATTATTACATTACGGGCAATTCATCCTGGTGTGAGCGGAGCCTAAGATTGTGGTATTGAAGGCAAAGAGAATAGCGTTTGTATTCATAAACTGCTTCTGTTGTTATTGTACTTAAGCTGTTTCTTTGTTTTAATGACTTTACAGAGGACGAATACACAAAACAAAGAGCTTATTGAAATGCTGAAGTAAACGACTACAACTTTAAATTAATGTCTGTCGTATTACGTTAACGGTAAGGCTAGTCCACTAGTTTAAGGTTGCTTAGCTTGTGGTGGAGTGGGCTAAGTTGAGCGTCTCTCTGAATGATAAAGTAAAATGAGGTTATCCGAGAGAGAACCTAAGTTATCTACATGACTATCTTAGCAAGCAGAAGTGGCTATGGAGAGAGGCCATATATGCCAAAAAACTGATGGTCGTTAGAGCAGGTGGGTTCTTGAGTGGAGGCCATGAATCGTCAGACGTAACGTGGGGTGCCCCCTGGCAAGGTGGAGCGATGACCTGCGCAAGGTGGCTGGAAAAGATTGGATGAGAGGTGCAGAAATCCGGGCTCAATGGGCCTTGTTAGGAAAAGTCTATATCCAATAGTGGACAGCGATATACTGATGATGATGATGAAAAAATTGTGAAGAGCGTCTGGATTTACTAGAGTTGTTTTGGCTTTCTTACTTTCTATGCGATACGTTCATCGTTTTTTAGGACAGAATAATGCTGTTACCGATTTTCCCCAGAGCTATGACTTTGAAGTTCTTCAAGAGAGCAGTGAACCTATTTCCCGTTCTTACGGGTCGGCAACGCAATAACTGCGGTCGTTGTATTTTAGTTACTTATAATTGGCGATAACTTAACTCAGGTGGGTCATCACTACGTTTTCCGAACCCCCTAGGATGAATGTCTTCAAAATTTAAACAAAAATGCAATAATATATAAAATTAATAAAATAAATAATAATAATAATAAACTATTTATAAAAAAAGTTTTAAAGCGGTTATGACCGGTGGTCTTGGGTGTGTTGGTAGAAAGACACGGATTTTGGCGTTTTACTGTTTATTTGCACTTTAAGGCACACCGAACTGCGACGCACACGCACGTACTCTAGCCTTGGGTCTCGGTAGTCGACTGATTTAGCTAGAGCATCCCTTGGACGCGCGCATCCTTTACCCCGCGCGTCTCGTAACACCCTAACGACCTTTAGGGCGTTTAACATAAACACGTATCGGGCGGCGTCTATATGTTATACGGTATATTATAGTCTGCTGAGACTCAAACTAATTGGATGAAGAATAACGAAGATTACCCTCGTACATCCGAACCATCAAACAACCTTTATAATATTAGTAGAAACGTGTAAAGCGTCTCTCTTCATCTCACATTCCTCATCTAATAACATTGTTCAACTATTTTAGCTTCACTTTTTCTTTGGATCCATTTTCTTCTTGCCAATAAGATTCCATTATTATAATATTATTACTATAGCAGTCTTAAGTACAAAGATATCTCATTATTAGATTTAGAATTTGTTAACAATTTTTCGCTAAAAATCTTCAAAGAAGGTTTTGGATTTACAACGTTAATAAAGGGCTATCGAACTGCTCGTAATACAATTTTTATTAATTTTCGCAGAACATTATCATATTTATGCTAAGAATCTATTACTTTCGTTGTAAGTAATTATTCCTAAATAAGAAATTTAAATTTTCCCTATTAATAAAACTACATCGCATCTCGGTACATACATCTGAGTTTCTTCAGATGAACTACGGATTTAGGTACCATATACTGACTGGTGTAGAAAAATCCTTATGGTATATATACATATGTCATGTGTAAATACCCTGAGTACAGCGATCCGCTGAGCTGCTGTCACATTAGGCAGGATATGTAAGCGCAAATTGGATACAACCACTAATGTATCTTTGCTCATACCAAAAGGTATGAAGCTTGAAGATATATTATATTACTATAAAACTAAACAAACTTATTTAAAAAAATTCAACCGACTTCTGTGTATAAGTAAATAATATAATCATGCTTTTTATTTTTTGAAGTCAAAGGCGTGTATTATATGCGTAACTAGGAATTAACTTCGAAAGTGATAAAGTCTGATTTTAAATTTAGAATTAATATTAAATTTTTGAAGCCGGTTGATTTGTTTTTATAAAAAAAAATATGTTTTTGTTACCGCATCATCAATTTCAGCATGTATGATTTTGAAAAAGGAACAAAATTTTGATTAACATGAGCTCAAATTCAACAAATCTGCTGTATCAAACAATATCTTCATTAGACCGTCACCATATTAAGTTTTAAGAAACCTTGGTCTAAGTCATATCGAGCTGAAAACAACCATCAAAATCAATCAATACGAAGGCCTGACCGCCTAATAGCGCAATGGTAACCCTGCCTGCAACGCAGAAAGTCCTGGATTCGAGTCCAGTAGCGGCGAACTTTTCTAAGAGCAGGTTCATTTGCCGCGAGTCATGGATGTGTACATATATTTAAACATATATATCTTTGTCTAGTACCCATAACACTGGCGCTAGACTACCTCGGGAGTTGCTCAATGTGTGTAATTCTTTATAAATATTATTGAACAAAGATTTGTTGATTAATTTCATTTTCCCTCAGAACACAAAAGAATGTGTTATTTCTCCATTACATTAAAAGTACACGCTTACTCCAATTATAATAACACTCCGTTTTCATTAATAAAGTTAATACAACTCTATTATCGACACGATCGTGTACATGTTTGTGCCAAAGCATAAGATACCGCGATTTAAAAAAAAAACAAAAAACGAAAAAAAAAAAAAAAAAAAAACAATTATTCGAATTTTGTTATAACATAAATAAAAATAATTTTAATTTATAACTAAATTACGTTAAGAATATTTTATGGTAAGATATTCGTACACTTTATTTAACATATAAATAAATACATATTGTTTACATTTTCAAGTATATAGTAAAAAAAATGTAGACCCACAAGAGTGAGGCTTGTGGCCCAAACCACCAGTAGTTAGGAGCTCAGAGTGAGGAACCTCCAAACAATGCGTGCCGTATCGAGTAGAACTGCCTTCTGTATCCGGCCCTTGATCCAACAACCAAGCGAGAGCCTCTTAAGGTGGTAATCGAGGCTCTTTGCGATCAGCCCATTAGTCGATACCACTATCGGGACAATAATCGTTGAATCCACAACCCACACGCTGATAATATCGTGTGCAAAACCTAAATATTTTAAACACTTCTCTTTTTCTACTTTCATATTTTTATTTTATTTAAGACAATATTAAAACTTTTTAACATTAGTGAAAGATCGTTTCAATTAAAGAATAATTTATTTATTTATTTAATGGTAACTACACAGCACTTTATAAGAAAATTATATGCAAAAATAGGAAATAAAATTAAAATCTAAAATGCCAATAACGTAGTTACATATATATATTAAATTTTGTTAAATGTCTGGGTCGCTCTCCGTATCGTATAGTGAGTGTTGTGTGTGATAATTGTCCCTACAACTAAATAAGTCTTTATTGAATTCTTCAAATATGTTATACATTTTAAAACAAATCATGGCTTACTTTTATACAAGTGAATTTATTATTTCAGAAAGACCATATGGACATATGTCCTGGACTCCTTATTTGACAAAAGACACAAAAACATTCTAGAATACTTAATTGTATTAATTTGCCTGATTCGATAGTACTGAATAATTACTTAACCTATTTTAACGTAATATAGCAACCAATTATAGTTTAACATATAATGTTTTCTAATAAAAAAAGCTACATTAAGTCAATGGATACATGGGGTTTCTCAAATCTATACTAATATTATAAAGCTGAAGAGTTTGTTTGTTTGTTTGTTTGAACGCGCTAATCTCAGGAACTACTAGTTCGAATTGAAAAATTATTTTTGTGTTGAATAGACCATTTATCGAGAAAGGCTTTAGGCTATATAACATCACGATGCAACTATTAGGAGCGAAGAAATAATGGAAAATGTGAAAAAAACGGGGAAAATTATTCATCCTTGAGGGCTTCCATTGCGTGCGCTGCGAAAACGGTTCAAGATACGAAAAATATATGTATGAAAGAATTATTCCTCTTGAAATGATCTAAAAAAATGTACGCGACAGTATATGTCTATCTTTTAAGATTAAGTCACTAGAACCGTTTTTATAATAATACAATTTTAAGTAATAGTAATAATATTAATCTTTGTCCAAATAAATGTGTTGTTGATTAACGAGTGTTTAATTGTGAACAAAATTGTCTTTGACATCACTTAATTTCAATAAACATCTTAGAAGATATTACAAAACCTTATATAGCAAAACAACGTTTGCCGGATCAGCTAGTACATAAATAAAATTAAAATACTTGTTAAAGTTTTTTAGTTTTATTAATTAAAAGTTAAGATTGGAGCAACGCAGCGGATATAAACTGCTTCTAACATGAATAACCGGGAATAATCTCCGGGCAGTTGAGGGAGTCTGCTGCCCGGATGAGAGGGTAGCGGTGTGCAGCGTCCGGCGCGCTGCCTGAGAGATAGGTGTTGGAAGGGTGGGCTCTTTACCCCTACCCCTCCCAGAGAGGCAGCCTCCATAAGGCATTTCGATTCCCGGGTGTCTGGATAAATTTGGTTTACCAGACCTAGGTGGAGGGATTAGAGGGACACCTTGGGGTATTTAATCAGTAGGAGTTTGACACACCGGGGGGGTCACTGCCCTAACAGCGGCCCTGATGGTCCTATGTAAGATTTTCTCCCGGGACACCAAAAAAAAAAGAATAACTCTGACACGCAAGATAGAAGTAGTCCTAATTTGGGTGTCAGCCGAATGTAGTCTACCGCTTTCTGTTTATTCTGTTTTTTTTTTATATTAATGCTATATTTTAAAACAATAAATTAAATATTCAATTAGCATAAATACAATGATAAATTTTGTTCAGTTTTATGAATTATCACCACGTTTTTCTCATTGACTGATGGTCTCTTGGTATATGTGTCGCTGCACGTACATAAGATAATCCTAAAACGTGACAAGACTAAGCGAGTCACTATGACGTTCTTTACACTTGTGTACTGTAGTCACGACCCAGTTCGGGCAATCGCCCTACCACCTCAGTTTATTTCATATATCTTTTGTAACAGCGAATTTAAAACACAGTTTAACAATGTTTCCAAACAAATTTCCATGTAAGACCTTTTTATTCTGATCGGCACAATGCAAAAACTTTCTGGAATATTCGAGATAGATCGAGAGAACTCCGCAGCTACGCTGTTAAAATAAAAGTTTATATCCATCTTGGAAGATTACTCGCTATTCCTCGTTACGTTATAAACACCTAGTAAAATGTTATTGTTATCTTGAATGACATCCTTAATACGAGACCAGTGTAAGCGGGACTATTAAACGTTTTTACATTTCGTTTTTATTATAAGTGAAGTTGTTTCACTTAATTATCTTTTTATTGAACTATAAAAAAGCAGACAACAATTGAACTTTCTAAAATAAATTTTACTTTGTATAGCATTGTTCATCATACTATATTTCCATTGGGGTAACAATAATAAAAATTAAAGCTAGGCGGTTATTTTTGGATACATTATTGGAGGGGTGAAAAACTATCTAGTTTAAGCGAAATTTTTTGGTGACATAGTAATATATATATATATATATATATATATATATACATATATACTTATAATCGGTAAGGAACGCTGATTCCGAAAATATATATAACTATATCGCTAAGAAATGTCGCTTAAACCAAATAGACTTTTACCCTTCGATATAATATTAAGAAAAATAAGTTCTATGTAACCAACAAATATTCAAAGTGTAAACAATCATATTGACGGGCCGATTCAGCGGTTCAACAATCATCAACATCATTTTTAGGATGGTGGTGGTACCAATAGAAAATGCTGATAAATGGAGTATATAAAAGAACTATGTAATAAAAGAACACACACCGGCCGGTAATTCATTACTCTTGTCCCTGGTGACATAGCTTCTAACTTCTTCCGTTAGTGGCGCCATTCCATCCCGCAGTCCCCAGTCAGCCCGTAGACCATAATTATCACGCTCTCGTATGCGCGATACCGAGTGGATTAAGGGATATAATTAGCCTGTGAAATAACTATACATCACAGGACAATGAAGTGTCCTCGTAGGCAGACAGACTTGTGTAGCAACCGTCCAGAATGACGTATTAGGCGACGCAGAGGGCTGTGCTGCGAAACCTTGCCTCTGCGTGGGAAACGTTACAGGATGTGTGTAAGAAAATAACAAGGGGGGAGTCTTAATTTATAATGAATAATTATTGACATGACCAGATGATAAAAAAAAACTTGCCAATAAAAAGGGCTAACTATATTTTACACAATTAATAAAATTAATAGAGCTGTTTGAAACAACTGAAATTCAATTTTCTGCAACGCCGTAATATCAAACGAGTACAGCGAAAGTTTTAGCTAATTTTGACGCTGAAAAGCTCAATGAATAAAAGCAATCTTAATATTAACTTTGCTTTATACAAAAAGGCTTTGTGTTCCCGCATCGGAAATATGAAAAATTTTAATGTAATAATTGTGTGTATGGCAGTGACGTCCATAGTAAATTTAGACAGGGTAGGCAAAAACCGCGTAATTCATATGAATATTATATTATGATAATAAATATTATAATGCTTTTATAGGAAAGATAGATGGCGTGAATATAGAATAGAAATATATATAAATAGTTTATTTTTTGTTTGACTTTAAGCAATTTATTCTAGACTATTTATCGTCAGATCATTTTTTTTTATAACTTATAGGCGAACGCTTGACCTCAATCACACCTGGTGGAAGGTGAAGATGAGTCCGATGATGAACCGCGTCCGCCTAACAAATGCCTATTCACTCTTCTTTTAAAGACTCCCAGGTCATAAGATCGCGGAAATATGGCCGCTGGTAGCATATTCCACTCCTTAGCTGTTCGCATGATGAATGTAGAAGCGAATCTTCTCGTGCGGATATAAGGAACATCCACCACATACGGATGGTATCCGACACGATGTCTTGTGGTTTTGTGGTGGAATGGGGCTGGTGGAATCAAAGAATGTAGTTCCTGAGAACACTCTCCACCGTGCAACCGGTAAAAGACCGCGAGGCAGGCAACTCTACGTCGATGCTCGATGCTTTGCATTTTAATTTTTGACAAAGAGTCGTCGCCAATAAGTCTACGAGCTCTGCGATCGATCGAGTACAAAGCCGCCAACTGATATTTAGCGGATCCGTCCCAAAGGTGACAACAGTACTCAACACCCGACCGCACCTGCGCTTGATACAGGTTAAGAAGTTGCGATGGTGAAAAGAACCGTCTGACCTTAAAAAGGACACCCAATTTTTTAGCAGCTGTTTTCGCTCTAAGCTCAATCGACCGCCCAAAGTTCAAGTCAGCTGTCAGCTCAGCATGCAATGTTTTCATGCATGGAATAAACGCCACTATTATATGGGTAATTTATGGTGATATTAGATATTCATTTTGCGGTGTTCTTATATATAGTGCACTAGGTTATACGTTTATAAGAATGAAGTTTGTTTTTTATTAGTGCACCTATAGTAGTGAAAATAAATAAATAAACATTATTTGCATCAAATTATGCAGTATATCAGTTAAATTATAAAGTAAAATAAAAATATTGTGGCTGTGGTGGCTTAGTGAATAATAGACCGGTTTCCATGTGCGGCAACGGGAATGGTCGTAGGTTCGAATCCTGGCACGTATCTCTGGATTTTTCAAGATTACATACGGATTTAGGCTCACCGATGAAAGAAAATATCGTGAAGAAACTCGTTTGGCATCTAATAGAAATAATATAAGTGCCCTGAGAACGGCGATCAGCTACGCTTCTGGTCACGTTGGACACGACATATAAGCGCAAAGTGGATACAACCACTAATGTATCTCTGCTAACCCCGTAAGGGATATAGCATGACAATATTTTATTATTATTGAATAATTTTTTTTACATATTTATAAAAAAAAGTATTAATAAAATAATTATGACCACAAACATGCAAATTAATAAATATTAAATATAGCCATTTCTATAGTTATAATTTAAAACGTTAGACTAAAATTTAAACACGCAATAAAACCGAAAATCCTTCAACAATAATAAAACCTTGCGAACCCAATCGGCTTTACTTTTGAGGTTGCTTCTCAGTATTTATAACACACATAAACACGGATTATAAGGTAGTTTTAGGCTAGAAGTATAGACAACTCTAGTGGCAAGCATAAAGCTTAGGGGAAGGGAGGGCAAAATGGATATTACATATAAAATTATTTCATGAAGTGCAGCGACGCTATCACTATAAACAGAGATTAATAACATCGTTTTATAATCTAGATCACAATTTAGTTGGGTCCACATCAGCAGATTTAGGATTATTTTATACTAGCTGTGATAACTTGGCAAATAATTTAACTCCTTGTGAATAAATTTCCCTAAAACATCAGAATACGTATTTTTTCAATTTTGACCAAAAATCTAAATACCAGGTTTCCTGGTATTTGTATCAAAGCTGGCGAAATTTTAGACAAATTTTTATCACTTATATAACCACCTTGGGAGTTGATTTTTTTAAAACGTCAATACACGTATTTTTTATTTCTAAACAAAAGGTAAAACCAGAATTCGTAGTGTTTTTTCAAAATTGATAGATTTCCAAACAAATTGTCAAATCCCATTTCACCCCTTACTAAGAGCTTATTTTCTAAATAGAATATGTCAAAATTTTATGTTTCATGCTTCAATAATTTAAGCTCTACGATCAAATGTCAGGCAGGATAATTCTTTTCACATACATTGTATGTTAGTCGGTAGTTTCTTAGAAAAATACAAAATATATATACTGATATAAGACAGAATAAGCTGTAAACTTTATTTAGCTATTTCTTAATTTTTCATTTATAGTTCTAATTTGAGGGTAAAACAAAAAACTTGTTATATATGAATGTAATAAATTTCTTTAGATGTAAGTTTGATTTTATTATCATTCACAATTAAGCTTCCTAGCTTGCCCTGCTCTCCCCTAATTTCGGGATCCTAAATCAACATAATTGACTAAGTAACTCGACAAATGTGGACATTGGGCTGCTTTTAAAGCCATGCTTAGAAGTTTTAACACCGAAAAGCACTCTTACAAAAACTATTTTTATAATAAAATAGTAAATTTCATTTATATTTCACTTCATGAAACCCGTGTGGAGTAAAGCTTTCATAAAAACATAATTTAATAATAAAACAGGATTTACTGACGCAGTTATGATGTGAATAACTATGATGGTCTTGCATTTGTGTGCTTTGGTCATGATCCAGTTAAACAATCGCTTAACTACCCAAATTGGAAATAATTTAGGAAATATTTTAGTATTAACATTAGTAAGTCCAGGGCGAAATATAATTTAGATGTGAAAAGGTTAACCAAAAAATAAAACGTTTTATTATACAACGATTTTGAAATCAACTGAGTGTGTTTGATAAGAGATAAAAGTAGATTACAGTGGATAATATTAGAAATCCCGCAACAAAGTGTGTAAATGTTGGATCCCAACTATTAAAATAATGAAGGTATTCAAATTCTGTTAAACGATATCTAATAAAACCAAGCTTCAATGCTCGTAATAAAATAAACCGAAGCAACTTAATCGCCGATAAAATTATATCAATCGAGTCCACGTTAGTAAACTAAAATTGTTTTATTAATTCTATTTTATCTATAGTTAAATGCTTATATGTATATCAAAAAACAAGATAAAAGCAAGGAAAGAAAAAAGGCATTGGATCCATTATTTGTATAAGTATTTGGGTCTACGTTATAGAAAATATTTTTAAAACTAATATGAACTGGAATAATTACTGTAAAAACATAATATAACTTAATTTTTGAGCGAATGCAATTGAAGTATAAATTGCCAAAAAAAAAGTATACTGGCTTGACACAGCGCCTGATGAAAAGTAGATTATAATACTCTAATTATAATAGTCTAAGATTGGTAGCGACCGTCAAGGGACGCGAATCTGTTGACTTTTGTCTTTGTTTTATAGTTGCATATATATTACGGTAAAATGGTCTATACATGCAAAGCACAATAAAGTTAATTACAAAATGCGACAGGCTAAATTAAGTCACTATGATGGTCTCTGCAGATGTGTGTTAACGGTCAAGTTCGAGCAAGCTCATAATTACTACTCAATAATTAATTTAACCCCTTGAGTGGAAATGACGGGCTTTACCCGTCAAGATTTTCTGTTCTAAATTCGAATTTGACGGGCGTCGCCCACAATATACTTTTATTTTCATATGAATTTCTTTAAACTTGTAAAAATAAAAATATTATTATTGTTGCACATGGTGTTTTTTATATTCTAGCTAAATTGACCTTAATATAATTGCGCTAAATTTAATTGTCTGCACGCGTACTATTCTTCGAGATTTAATCGTATGGCAAGGGGTTAATTTTCAATGTTATTAACGTTGAATGTTGTGACTATGTTGTCATAGTGATAAATTCACCAGTATCCATACACGGCATCGCGAGTGGCTGTAGGTTCGGACTCCAGTACTCATCTCTGCATTTTTACATAGTTAGGCACTACATGTTCACCGATGAAGAAAAAAATTGCAAAGAAACCCATATAGAGTCTTATAGAAATAAGTAGAAATGCCCCGAGAACGATGATCCATTACGCTACTGGTCAGGCAAGACATAGAAGCGCAAAGTGGATACTGCTACTAATATATCCCTGTTCACTCCAAAAGGGATAAAACGTGACGGTATATTTGATAAATCCTGGGGCTTGATCACAATTTATAATATTTATTACTAGCAAATAAAACACAGCGTACGGCATTACATTTATTTCAAAAACTGATGTTCAACTACCGACTTCATAAAAATATGACGCCGTATAAACATTAAAATACTGTTACTCTTATTTTGCTTTATTTTTTTACATTTTTAGCGAAACATACAACAATATATACATAAAAAAGATACATAAGCCAGCAAGGCTTCCATAAAAAAAAATAAGCGAGGGATCATAAAACAATAAGATAAAACTAATTAATTACATAAAAACAAAAACAACAAAAAATACATTTTTTTACTTACTAATTTTACTTATATTTCATTAATCTCCTCTATATATTTAATACTTTGCTCAGCTTTATCTGGATTAAGCAGGAATGATGAAGCATAATTTTTCCTTATTATTATAACCTATCTCACTTCCGTTACTTAATTCCTGTAGCGCCAGTGATTTTTCTTTTACATAGAGTTTTGTCAGTTACTTTGGCTCACATTTTCTTTGCATATTTGTTTTACTAAATACAACTATCGAGTAAAATACATCTGTCGGTAGTCGCCGCAATCATGCGGGCCAAGTAAATATCTCCTCTCGCTTCGTTTAAAGACCCAATATCATAGGACGTTGGAACACGTACGCCGGGAAACTATTCCATAATTCCATGACTTGGCAAATATTAAAAATGAGAGAATTACTTTTATTATTATTATTTATTATCTTTATTAATTATATATACAATATTGTTACATTTTAAAATAAATACATATAAAATATAAAAACATGTAGACCTACAGGGGCGAGGCCTAAGGCCCAGGCCACCGGTAGTTAGGAGCTCAGAGTGAGGAACCTCCTAACAATGCGTGCCGTATCGAGTAGAACTGCCTTCTGTATCCGGCCCTTGGTCCAACAACCAAGCGAGAGCCTCTTAAGGTGGTAATCGAGGCTCTTTGCGATCAGCCCATTAGTCGATACGACTATCGGGACAATAATCGTAGAATCTACATCCCACATGCTGGTAATATCTTGTGCGAGGTCTAAATATTTTGATAGTTTTTTATTTCTCATTATTTTCTTTTTTTTATTATTATTATTATTTATAGGCTTGACCTCAATCACACCTAGTGGTAGGTGAAGATGAGTCCGATGATGAACCGCGTCTGCCTAACAAATGCCTATTCACTCTTCTCTTAAAGACTCCTAGGTCATAAGATCGCGGAAATATGGCCGCTGGAAGCATATTCCATTCCTTAGCTGTTCGCATGATGAATGTAGAAGCGAATCTTTTCATGTGGATATAAGGAATATTCGCCACATACGGGTGGTATCCTACACGATGTCTAGTGGTTTTGTGATGGTATGGGGCTGGTGGAATCAATGAATGTAGTTCCTAAGAACACTCCACTGTACTACAAACCACACCTTGTTAACATCCGGGCCAAGAAATAAGAATTCTTTCATACAAATGAAAAAAAATCCACCTTTACGTCGCATTGAGTGTAGTCTAGATGCGTAAAAACATCGGTTGGTACCAATCGGTATTTGGGCCTTTTCATGCAACAATCAGATAGACTTTATTGAGATCCTTTTAAATTCCCTTTGAAAGACTATAAAATATTGCGTTAAATATTGACAGCAAGAATACGGCAGTTGAAATATAAACCGCACGTGAAAATCTTCGATGCATACGTGAAATATTTTATTAAGTTTTCAATTTCAGTATTCCAATATCCAATCTCAAGATAGAATTTTGAATTTCAACTCCTGTGGCACATGTCTGTGAAGTTAACATTTCTCTACTTCGATGTTATAAATTGGCAATTGATTAAAGTTGTAAATAATATATTATTACTAGCCCGTATCATAATATTGTTAATAGATAATTTAATAAGAGCAATACATAGCACAAATATCAAATAGCATCTATTTTACTTGCGTAGCCTATCTACACTGTATGGCTGTATAATTTTGATTCCTTTGCCTGCCTGTGTGCTGATATTAAAAAATACGTACTGTAAAAAAGGCAAACCTATAATGGGGCACAATATCTTTCGCTCCTAATAAAACATGAAGATTAATTATCAAGAATGTGTTTTACTAACGTCGTTAATCATACTAAAATAATCAAATACAATAGAATAATATAAACACCAGTGACCCATACATAATGAGTCAACCATCAAACACCTTGTTAACTTTACGAAATGCATAACATTTCCAAATTATGAATCTTATAAAGCAAAAAAGTATCATTTCTCTATTATATATTCAGTGTTCAATTAAAAAAACACGTTTTTTAAGTCCTTAATCTCGCAGTAAAGCATTAAAAATCAACAATGTCGTTATATATACGGTTCTATTTTTGTTTAAAAAAAAATTAAACCTACTAAACTCGTATTTTTTCGATTATCCCTTGTACTTTGACCTAAAACGAACAGACAACGGGTATAAAATACTTTTTAGAGGGCTAAAGCAAAATACAAGCAAAGGGCAATTCTATTCTTCTATACAACTGACATAATGGCGCTTAAGTCTGTTAAATATAAAAAATAAGAAATATCGAAGTCCTAATTTTCAATCTAATTTCATTTAAAAATAACACAGGTACGTTAATAATTCGGACAATAATAAAGATATACATATATTCAAACTAGTTGCTGGCCTTAAAAAAATTGGTTAGATGTATTAAGTTCATTGTTTGGAACCTTACTACCAAATTGTTTTAGTTTAAATTTTACTTATTGAAGTTGTTTAATTTTTGTAATTTGGCGATTTTTATATTATTAGTCAATATTTTTAAGATATGATGAGAGTATCTGTAATTAGTATTTATTGTCTATATAAGACTTATACTCATGACTGTTTTTGAAATTATACAATGGCACTGTTGATAAACCATAAAGAAAAGAAATATTGTCTACTTATCTTGGAAAAACCGTAAATGTTTCCGATTACTTAAATAAAAAACTTAAATCGACGATTGTTTTTGTCTTAAGTAATTTGGTTCACCGTGATTTCCAGCTAATATGTTACTAGAATCGGTTGTGGTTTTACGATTCATTAGAACGGGATGTCATGCGGAAACGCTGTCAAGTTCAATTAACATGGGTTAATTGAGCTACGAATTAGAATTGCAAACGGGATTGTTGTAATAATAGTCACTGAGATAAATTTAGATCTAAACCTATTATTTTAACTTAAACTGATGTTATTTCTAAAACACTGGGGCTCTAATGCTGTAAAATCTAAATTTGGTTGTTAGTTCAGGTATTACTTGGAAACTAGTAAGCCGATGGTAATAACAATGTTTTATAAAATGGCTTTTCCGAAGAGTATCTTTCATTAAAAAATGGCGGCTACCAATCTATTGCTGCGTCAGGACTTGTGACATTTCACGGTATCGTCATTAATAATTTGTTATCATTAAGTATGCAAAAGTCAGTTGACTTAAACCAAATCGTGTTACAATTGTTCTACATTAATTAAGGAAAGCTTTATTATATCCTATTTCAGAACAAGTAAAATTAAATTATTTTCCTCGAATATTAAATTTACATTTAAGTTGCCGCAACTATTCCCCGCAACACGCCAATTCGCAGAGACAGACAACACTATTTAAACTTTATTCATTAACAAACGAATTCGAGTTGTGTTTATGAAAACAAATTAAATTTTCGGATCCACTCCACCAATGGATGGTGTGGAATAAAGATCTAAACTTATTAATAAAGGTCCACTGTTTGAATTCATTGACACGAACTTCATTATAATTTCGTTATGGACTCAATACGCTTACGAATAAATTAGATTAGGTTACTTATTAGGGCTCGACAATAAAGTCCCGGCAAACAATTCTTCACTAAATTCGCCGTAATTTGATCATGAAATTAGAGACAAAGTCTTATCTTGAGCTTACCTTAATATAGCGGTGAACTCACTTCTAAAAGATTTGTTATCTATCCATGCATCCATGATACTTTAAATTTTAGTCTCTAATGCTGTGTATCTGTACTCTATTGATCCCTTCCTTGCTGTTTTCTGCGCGTCGACGCAATAAATGGGTGTCAGCTGAAAATCAGCGCTGGGTGGCTCGGCTGGTCACTTAGCATTTACTGAGCTGACTTTCCTTCGGCGCATCATCACAACACAGGGTATATGCTTTTGTTGTTTTCTGTTTTTATTTACCTATTCTGATGTGCTGTATGTTGTGTGCCAAATAAATGTTTTTATTATTATATATTTTTTTATCTTGTGGCTAAAATATATCACAGTTGTTATAATAAATAATAGCGTCTTGAATCCCATATATATATAAGCATTATATTATATTATCCACTGAGTATATACAATTATTTAAAATTTGGTCCTATATGAATTCTGGGACTCCAATTCTAGTAATTACCAGGTTTTAAATCAATATATTTATTAAATATCGGATTATAACAGGATAATGATTTTTATACTTTATGAGAGGCACGCCACTTTAATATACAGCATGTTACAAAAATCCTGTTCGACCCGTGAAGGCGTTATTTGGTACCGATATTAGATTCCATTTATTTTACATCCAGATTATCCTATTGAATAAAAAAGCAAAAAAGTAACCTGAATACAATAAAAATTAATTAATGGGGATAAACTAGGAGCGTGGATAACTTGTGAAGTAAATAAAAAAGGAAAGCAAAGGATCATGATAGTAGGTCATTACGGTGTTAATGCCATGCAGCGTTTATCAATTAAATCGTTTTAGCCTGATTAAACTGATTTTTATACTTAATCCGAGCATAGATCGTATGCAAAATAAATCGATTGCTTCAATGATATATCATAATAACTGTTCAAAGTTCACTAATAATATTATTTTATGTATTTCGGTAATGTTATCGTAAATAATACTTTTGGGTCGGACAAAGTTTTCAAAACATACTGTATACACTACATACGATATTAATGTAGACATTTAAATCAGGTTTACTATTTAATACATATATATTGGGCAAATTGCTGGAAACCAACACTCCATGGAATGACTCGTTCTCCAAGGGCAGGGGGAAGACAAACGATAACACGGTCGATTACCTATCACATGCATTAGATAGACCTAATAACAGTCCCTACATTTGTTGTTTATCTGACGCTAAACAACAAATGACAGCACATCAAGAGGATAGCATTATGTAAAAAAAAAAGAAAAAGTATTTATTTCGCAACAAATATACAAAAAAAAAACAAATTTAAATGTAGCATTACAAACAACACACAAAACAAAAGAAAATACAGAACATATTAACATGGCGAAAATGGGCCCATGGTTATGTACAATAAACTCTGTCCACGATCATTTTGTCAGAAGTGTGTAAATGGGGAGGAGTAATGAATACCTTAACGTGCGACGAATTTTGGCATTCGTGACTAGTGATGAAAATGCCCGGGAATATTCCCAAAGTGCCCAAAACTTGCTTGGGAATATTCCCGGGAATTTACGAAATGTTCGCGGAAGTGCTGGGCACTTTGGGAAAATTCCCGGGCATTTTCATCACTATTCGTGACTCGGTAGCGGCATCCACACAATGGCAGAAAAACTTCGATACCCGTCGGGTGTTAACCCCAATATAAATGTTTTTTTTTTTTTTACACTGACTCGACAAAGTGACTTTATTGCACTGGATGAGCACAGTGTAGTCCAAAAACGAAAGCGAATATCACAAGATGAAAATCCATTGAGTCTCCGTTGTGATTGTCAGCCCATATATACCACGACTGAAGGTCTCTAGGTATATGAAGTACTGAATTTACATAACTTGATTCCGAAACGCGACAGACCAAAGCGAGTTACTATGATGGTCCTTACACTCGCGTACCGTGGTCCCGACCCAGTTCGGGCGACCGCTCTACCACCTTAAAACATGTTCGGGCAAAACATTGAACTGTGCCGGGCAGTAGACTTGAGGGAGTGCTGTCCGGATAAGAGGGAGGCGGTGTACAGTGTCCGGCATGCCACCTGAGAAAGAGATAGTTATTGGAAGGGTGGGCTCTTTACCTATACCCCTCACAGAGAGGCAGCCTCGACAAGGCATTTCGCTCTCCGGGCGTCTGGATGAATTTAGTTTTCCAGGCTCGGGTGGAACAATTAGAGGGACACCCCGGGGGTTTTTAGTCAATAGGAGTCTGACACACCGGGGTTGCTGTCCTCACAGCGGACCTGATGGTCCTATGTAGAATTTTCCCCGGAGACACTAAAAAAAAACATTGAATTGTCGCTAAGTTTTTTTTTATTCTCTGTTTTTTTTTTTTTTTGGGACTTTGGATCAGGCTGTCCATGTCAGTCCCATAATCAAACTATGTAAATGCTAATTCAACAATGTATATGTGAGTCTACAGAGCATCTCAGCTGCGCAAGATGTTTGCTCAGCTAAGACGCTCTGAAATAAACCCACATCAGACCTGTTCAAACCAAATTGTTTATACATGATTTCTCTCAAAGAAATGCTCCGAACACATTCCACCAAGAAATGGAGTATGTCTTCTGGGACTCCACAGAGCTCGCAAGTCGCTAAGTAAATATTTAAAAATCACTTGCGTTATGTAATACATCTAACTCCATTACCTAAAGTGCTCAAATATATTTATACCGATCATAATTTATTACAATCTTTAGGCGCAATAAAAGCGTATGAGCGATGTACTCAAATAATAGCTAGACTTCATAGCGAAAAGTCTGGCGAAAGTAAAGCGGGCATGGCCATCAATCTTTGGCATGTGACAAGCACTACTGTTTACACAAGCGAGTTAACTTCGAGAAGCAATACTCCGTTTGTATTGTAGGACTTGGTAAGTTTTACTAGAGCTAGAAAATGTACAGCGATATTTGATATCATGTTCCTTTGTAAATATTTTTCATGAAATTGAGATAAGTGACTTAGTAGCCTAAGTGGAAAGTGATCCTATTTGCAGTACATCATCATTCGTATGATTAAGAACTTATATGTTGTTAAAGTGATTATATGTACAATAATATACTATGACATGTGGTCGTGGGTGTGGTTGTAGAAAGACACGGATTTTCGCGTTTTACTGTTTATTTGCACTTTAAGGCACACCGAACTGCGACGCACACGCACGTACTCTCGCCTTGCGTCTCGGTAGTCGACTGATTTAGCTAGCAACACGCGCGCGCGCGCATCCTCTTACCCCGCGCGTCCCATAACACCCTAACGACCTTTAGGACGGTTACCACAAACGCGTATCGGGCGGCGTCTACATACTATAATACTCTATTAATCCCTTTCTCACTGTTTTCAGCGCGTTGACACAATAAATGGGTGTCTGATGAAAATAAGCGCTGGGTGGCTCAGCTGACCAGCTTAGCATTTGCTGAGCTGACTTCCATTTGGCGCGTCATCACAACACTATCCAGTTTAATTTTATTGGTTTCTATCTTGATTAACCTTTTTTTATTTTGGTAACCTAGGGGAAATCCCTAACGGACCTCGGGGAGCGGTGAAGCGGTAGGTGGAAGCGGGGTGTTCCACCTTCCACCTACCGGCATTGAAGGCACGACTGGGGTCTCATCCTCAATAACCGGCCGGGCATGCGGCCTTAAGTAGGACTCTACTCGTTTGGGGAGGGGTGGTGTATAGAGCCACCCCTCTCATGCCTCTGTGTTGAAGAGCGGCACGCGGGAACGCAACGCGCGCCGGTCACACCCTTGTTGGATTCTGATTAACCTATCCTTATTTTTTGTAAGTTATGTTGTGAGCTAAATAAATGCTTTTTCTTTCTTTTGTTCTAAACATTTTTTAAATTTTATCTTGTTTTTTTATGACTTTAATAAAAGAGTGAATAGAATAGGCATTTGTTGGGCGGACGCGGTACATCTTCGGATTCATCTTCACCTTCCACCAGGCGTTATTGAAGTCAAGCGTCCGCCTCTAAATCATAAAAAAATATCTGATAGTAAATTTCCATTAATTGTGAGCTACAAATACAACTATATGGAATAATTTTGCAAACTAAACGTATAAGAAGGAAAATAATTGGGCAAAAATAATGAAACCAGTAAATTAAATTATAGTGAATATAATGAGAATTGCAAATGATATATAATCTTTACTTGTGTAAATACGATTGTATTTGACCCAGATATAGTAATATCTAAGTTCTTTTGTTATTTTACGAGCTTCTGCGTATAGTTCTTTAGCCTTCGGAGAACGATGCTCAACGACTACATTCTATTAGAGCTCCCAATAATATCAATACAAGTCGTGTTAAGAAGCTCTAATTTATGTAGGATGGATGTTATTGTGTGAAATATTATAATGTATGAATTAGTAAATGCGTAGATCGGAACGTGTGGGAGTGAAAGACAGGAAAGATAGAAAGAGAGAGAGGATAAACGGTTTTTTATCTCAATGCGACCGCTCTGTAATATAAAGACGTAAAAAGTGTTTAGACGTAAGATTATTTTTGAAAAAGTGCAATAAAGTAGTATTTAACAGTTTATTTGGTGTTTATTTGATCAGAAGATCCCCAAAACTACATTTATTACTCTTATTATCTCTAGAAAATTTAGAAAGTATGGTGTCCCTACGACGTTTAACTTGTAAATATATTTTTCTCGCATGTGTGGACGATGGATTTCTTATTGCATCGTAACGAATGGAATCTGATCTGAACCTTATATCTGAACCTTAAATATTTATTTCGAGGTTCTCTATTTTTTAAAGAAAAAAACACAGAAAATTCAAATTTAATGGGGAATGTTTATTATCATTTGAAAGAACATTGTTTGGCATTTATTTTTCAAAGATTATGTCTTTCAAATGTTGGCCGCGGCTATTTCTCAGATGGTCCATCCGTTGAATCCAATTTTCGATGACTCGTTCGAGCATTTCGAGTGCTAACTGCCGAATGACACGCTTGATGGTTTGTTCCAAGGCCTGAATCGAAGCGGGATTGTCCGCGTAAACTTAAGACTTTACATATCCCCACAGGAAAAAGTCTAACGGTGTGATATCACACGATCTTGGTGGAAAGAAATATGGACCTATGATTCCACCAGCCCACAAACCACACCAAACCGTTGTTTTTTCTGGATAAAGTATCAGCTCTTGAGTCTCTTTAGGTTACTCATCGTATCAAATGCAGTAATTTTGCTTGTTTACATACCCATTCAGCCAGAAATGGGACCATCGCTAAACAAAATTTGAATCGAAAACGTCGGATTTTCTTGGAACTTTTCAAGAGCCCATAGAGCGAAGCTGTTCACGCGTAAGTCTTTGTATAATAAAATGTCAAACAATACTAAACAAAAATAACATGACAGCATGACACGACTCACACGTGATCTGTCAAAAAAAGGCTATTGAGAAAAGTATCTCTACTTGGATCACACTATATATAATATAAAAGGGATGGTCACTGATTGTCGCTATCTGAGTGTCTTAAGTGCTCGTCCCTTACGACTGGAGAAGTTGTAAAGGCCTTTCTCGGACAACAGTAATTGTCCTGCCAAAAAAAAAGTCTGTAGGAAACGATAATAGCTACAGACTTCAAATTGGACGTATGCCTTTAACTCATATGAGTATGCTTTACGTTTTGATACAAGATAAGTGTGATTTTTTGAAAATGTAACCCTTTAGGGAATCAAATACGAAGTTGAGATTTATATTTAACTGCGTTATTAAATGAGTTAAAGATGCAAGACTCGACCCTACGATATCTCTTTAAAAATAACTAGCTGATCCGGCAAACGTTGTTTTGCTATATAAGTTATTGTAATATCTTCTAAGATGTTCATTGAAATTAAGTGATTTCAAAGACAATTTTGTTCACAATTAAATACTCTTAATCAACAACACATTTATTTAGATGAAGATTAATATTATTACGTTGATACAACTCTTAACAAATAATGCATTAATTTCGACCAAATTTGATTACCATAAAAACGGTTCTAGTGAGCTAACCTTAAAAGATAGACATATATTGTTGGGGACATTTTTTTAGATCATTTCAAGAGGAATAATTCTTTCATACATATATTTTTGGTATCTTGAACCGGTTTCGCAGCGCACGCAATGGAAGCCTTCAAGGATGAATAATTTTCCCCGTTTTTTTCACATTTTCCATTATTTCTTCGCTCCTAATAGTTGCATCGTGATGTTATAAAGCCTAAAGCCTTCCTCGATAAATAGTGTATTCAACACAAATATAATTTTTCAATTCGATCCAGTAGTTCCTGAGATTAGCGCATTCAAACAAACAAACAAACAAACAAACTCTTCAGCTTTATAATATTAGTATAGATTAAAACTTTCCTTTATAATGCATCATAAATGAAAGCGACGCTGCAAGCAACAGCTAGTTATTTGATATAGAAATATGTACAATATGAATATACATAGGTGGAAGTAAAAATCGAGGCGACCTAGACTTGCCAAGTAGACGCACTGTATCTACTCAAATGTATATTAATATACTCGTATGTGTACATTATGAGTAGTATTAATATGTGTAGGTCGAACATGCTGATGATGATGATGATGTCCTAGCCGGATTCGGCCACGGCGACTGTTTCAACGCCGATTAAGAAAACCAAGGCCCAGTTTTCGGAAACAGTCAATTGCGCAGGAGATATTTAAATGCATAACTGGACGCGCTGCCAGAAAAGCACTCACTCGTCTGAGCTCCCTCAGGCCCGATGGAATGGAGAACCAGTACGATCGGGAGGGAGCGGGATGCAGGTTTGGTCGAATTGTCCTTCTCTGAACACCTGGTTGAATTGCGGTGTTAAAGAGATACCTTAGTCGCCTTTTACGACACCTTGGAAAGAAGAGGGAGGTGCTATTCTAGGTCGAACATAGTGAAAACTTAAACACTCATAGTAGTTAACACTTCCTTTATTTATAAAACATATAATTGAGCTTATAGTCGGAAGTCACAAAAACCCAAACACATATTTTTTTTTCACACTGGCTCGACATATTTACTACAGAGTACCTGATGGTAAGTACAGTGTAGTCCAAATACGAAAGCGACTATCAAAGGATGAAAAATCCATTGATAGTGTACATCGTCATGTCGGCCCACATATACCACGACTGAAGGTCTCTAGGTATATGAGCTACTGGATATACACAAGCTGATCCCGAAACGCGACAAGCCGAAACTGGTCACTATGACGGGTTTTACACCCATGTACTGTGGTCGCGATCCAGACTGGCACCGACGCCCTACCACCTCGCTGCTGCTCGTTTAGCACCACCCAGGAGTCACGTGTAGGGAAACTAGGGTAAAGCCTACGGACGCGAGCAGCTTCGACTCCCAACATATCTTCTTACTTAACATTCACCACCGCGTGCCTCTATTCAATATGCTCTTCTTATTATTCTTTCCCATCGCCTCGCTCCCTTTTATTTAATTATATCGCCATCTATCGAGATTAACTATTATTATGTTTATATTTTTAATTTGTGATGGCTTTCATTAAAAAGTATCCAAATATTATTTAACAGATAGATGGCTCTATAATTAGTACATTGTATCAAGACCAATATGTATAATATTTTCAAACAATGACATATCAATATTATATTTATCATGAATAATATTATTTCACAGTAGTAATAGTGTCATAATTGGCATTTGCTTACAATAGGTCATAGGCGACGGTTGCGGCCGTTGGATTACGTTGAGGGCCTCGATTTTGTGTTGTGCGGAATTCCCCTTCTGATTCGTCGACTGGAATAGCGTTAGGGACTTCCCTTTCTTATTTATCGACCGGGATCACGTGAGGGTTGCGCGGGAGCGCGGGTCGGTACGTTAGCCGCGCTTTACGGCAGTCCGCAAGAAGCGCCGCTCGAGCACACCCGTGCTACATATGTTAATAATTTACTTCTATTGTGTCATGGGAGTCATTTAATATTCACGTATGCAATCCTATTTTGAATCGTATGCTGAAGGATACGTTTCTAGGCGAGAAACACTACAACTTTCCGTTTTTCCTGGATACTTGGTGGATGTTTTCATTGCTGACGTATTCGTTAGAGCTTTAATTTGGTTGATCCAACATAGCGGTGACCTTCCACTAGAACTTACTTTACCTTTTCTGCACAGCCAGGCAATCCACAGCATCGTTACGATAACTCACATGGCCAAGGTAGCGAATGATTCTGGTGTTTATTGGGGGTATTTCCCACTTAAAAATGGAATATCAAAAATTCTTAGGGTCCCTACGCCGTATAAATGACTTAGTTTCAATCAAATGACTTAATTTGATCTTTTAAGCTTCAGTAGTTTAGCCTATACAATGATATTATATGTCAGATTTATACGATTGATATTTATGATATATTTATGTATATTTATAGATGATACACTCACATACAACTTTAAAAAGTCAACTTGTTGTGAAATACACACTTCACAATTTTTCAACTAGATAACCCTTTGCCTTTTATCGATAAAGTTATGATAAATAATACATATAGTTAATTGATTGTACCAAGGATATATTATATTTTTGATTGAATTATTTTAATTTGCCTTTAAAATTAATCAATAATGAATGCGAGACGAATTCGTGACGTGCCTATTTCCATTGATCTAAAATAAGATATATTAAAAAACCAGTATATGAATACATAGAATCAAATATCGCAGAGGAATGTTAAAAACTTGTCGAATATTATTCTTTTAAAAATGTGCAATATCTACCTAATTTGTTAAGAATCCGTTTGAACGAAAACTTGTTAACCGCACACATAAGTAATTTATAAATATAATACAGTCAAAATCTGTTATATCGACATGGAAGGGACTACTCATATTTAGTCGTAAAACCGATAGACGTAACAACCGGTGATGTTTTCGTGATACGAAGTCCTTGTTTTTCGCCGGGGCCTTTGTTCTGGGTCCATATAACCGGTATGTTGTTCTAAGCGATCTCGCCATAAACGGTTTTGACTGTGTTTGTAGAGGTATTAATCGATGTACACGGCTATCGTAGGAGTTAGAATTATCAAATTTCAACAATAGTTACTTTCATAGTGTAGGCAATAAATATTTTAGAAAGATCTGTCCTTTATGGACCTTAACATTGTAGAAGTCTCATCTTGAACGTATTACCATTACTTAAAGAATATTTTCAATAAAAAAAGAATCCACAGGACCGCTGTTGGCCAGGGAAGACACCTTCACAACTAAACAAGGCTAAGAGGGCGAATACTTAAGATGGTCCGCCAGCGATTGATGGGTTCGATTGCAAAGCAAGAGCACCCCCGTTCGTACGAACCTCGACTTGAGCGGCCAACCAGGGGGACGAACTTAACGGTGATCTACTAGCGTTTCGAAAGCGACTACCTTGTGAAGAAACGCCGAAAGAAACTCAAGGCTGCGTCGGAGTGAAATTTTTTTATTGCTTTAAATTTTTCTTAAATGCACTAATATGAAATGTATTTGATACACTTTCCTTAAAATATTACCTAAAATACAGCTTAAAGTATCATAAGGCTCAGGACTGTAGTAAAAAACATAAGCACAGTTTTACAGTTCCGTCATTCAAGAGAAAAAAAAGTTCTCTCTACAAATTTGACGACGATGATGACAATGAACGATGATGTGTTGACATACATATCAAGGCCATATTTCTCAGCAATGCGTGGAATTGTCGAGCTAAAATTAATATCAAATATTCAGTTCCTTGAAGGTTTGTTTACACGGAAAAGTTTGTACGAAACTCTCTGTTAGCGAATCCGATTCGTATTTGGCCGGTTTTGTTTTTATTTTGTTCTTCTGCAAAATTTTATAATTTTATTTAGCAACAGTTTTTATTTAATGATACCAATTGCAAAATGTAAAGGATACAAATCCAAAAAATCCTTTTTATAGTCATTACGATCTAATAATACCGCGAAATCTTCGTTTGCCAGAAACGACTAATTAATTATATGTTAGCTTTTACTAAATTTTAAGTACCTATATTAATTAATAAAACAATAAAAGCTAATAACTCTTTGCATTGTGCTTGGCAATAACTTATTATACATTTTCATTGATGGCCGGCGCCGATCTCCGAAAGTCTCGAATTTATTGCAATGTAAAAACGTGGTGTCTGAACCCGTACGTCATTTCGGGGTTAGATCACATAATTAAATACAAAAAAAAGAAAATATTATTTATCAAACAAATAATGCTTATGTGCACCCGGCATTGCTCGTTACGCACGTCTGAACTCGGCTTTAGCTTCGCTCAGGTACAGATTTAGCTCATTAATAGGACATAGTTGTTCCTCTGATTTATAGAATTTGGCAAATCGCAGGCTGTTAGTAGCAGCGCGCGAGACGAATGCCGCCATTATCCAAACGGAGGCATTTTATTAACTCTCGGCTCGCAACTAATTGGGTAAATGTTGAAAAAGTGAATCGATTTATTCCCTTGCTTTGTTTATGACAAAACGGCTTTTTTAGTACATTTAGTAAGGATAAAATTCGTACCCTAAACAAAATAAATATATGTACATATAGGTCAATTTATCATTACGATTGTGATTAACATTTTATTTCCCCATGGCGCTTTGTGAAGTGGTAGGACTGTATTGTGTAACGGGATCAAGTCCACAGCGTATGGATGTAACTTCCGTCGCAGTTACTCACATCAATCTTTTGTGATTTAGTATTAACTCGTGTATGATATTTTTTTGACTTTGAAACCTTTACAGTTATTTTAAACGGATCAATGACTGTTTAAATTATAAAAGTGTGTGATCTTAACGTATTCATTTTTCTCACAGGGCATTAATTCATTTGTGAATAATATATTTGTATCTCATTATGTTAAAAACAGCAACTACTGGAGTTTCTTGCCGGCTCTTCTCGGTAGATTCTGCTTTCCAAACCAGTGATAGATTCATTTTACACTTTTTTTGACAATTTAAAGTTGCTTGGAAGTAGACCTATCTGAATAAAGTTATAACTCATTTAACTTTTCTAACGGATATTAAATGAAACGGGGTTCTTCTGTTTTCGATTTGTTTATCTGCAAACACAGTCTGACCAATCACGTAATAAAATTAATATAAAACAAAACAGAGAAAAGGACGCGCAACACGAACTGCGGACGGGCTACGATGCTTGCGCGGCGATCTGTGGCGCGGGCCACCTAGAGGTGAGGGGAAAGAGGTATATACCGTAATGCGCGAACGATCTAAGGATACCCCCCGCGTTACACTTTTATATTCCCGCTGCAAATGAAAATACTCCTCCCGTTTTGTTGCATGATAGAACGCAACACGAACGGCGGACGAGCTACGATGCTTGCGCGGCGATCTGTGGCGCGGGCCACCGAGAGGTGAGGGGAAAGAGGTATATACCGTAATGCGCGAACGATCTAAGGATACCCCCCGCGTTACACTTTTGTATTCCCGCTGCAAATGAGAATAATCCTCCCGTTTTGTTGCATGACAGAATCACACGCGCATAGCTTTACAATGACCCGTATACAGACTAGAACTAAAAAGTTCTCTATACTCCGCCGCGCCTGGAGAGAACGCGTTGGAGAGTATAGGCGGATGTGCGAAACAGATTCACTTACCGATACAACAAGCGGAGGTACCCAGACACATGACTCCTAATTACTCCAAGAAGGACGTATATGTGCGCTTTCATCTAATGACCCGTCAGTAATAGCAGACGGAAATGAACGCCTCTGTCAGAAGGTTCGCCTTGACACGGTTTCCCGCACCCAGTCCCCTTTCATTGTTGCTGTACATATAGATAAGGGTTAATTTTAAATTAAGCGCTTCCTCTGTTGGTTTTTCTTTTTTGTAACCTGCGGGAAAAATATCCTGCATAGAATCATCAGGGACACTGTGAAAAAACTCCTACTGACTAAAAACCCCGGGATGTTCTTCGAATCACTGCAACCGGTACTGGGAATTCAGATTCTTCCAGATGCCTGGGGAGCAAACAGCCTATTTAGGCTTTATCTCTGGGAGGTGTGAGTGTAAAGAGCCCACCCCTCCGAACCTTTTTCCCTCTCATCCCGGCAGCAATTTACTGCCGGATAGTTCCTCTGTTGTTTTATTATTCTTAAGGCTTAACTGTATATAATATTTGTACATACGTTAAGATAAGGTCTATTTTTGTCCTAGGCTCGGGTCTTATAATATATTGTAAGTCTAGCTTTAAGATATATTGTATCACTTTCCTTGAAATATGATAAATTGCATCACTCGACCATTTCAGTAGATGAACGAATGCAGAACGTATGAAAGATGGTTTAAAATGCGAATGGTGCGAAATTCCAATTTCACTTCAGTTCTGTCTTACTTTTGGCGGATCGGATATGAACTATGGAATAGTCTTCCTGCGAATATGATCCCGCCGTCCCATGACATTCAGTTCTTGAAACGAAGCGTGGAAAGACCTATGTATGTGCCGGCATGATCGCTATGATCTTACATATTTTTTTAACCTCGGTAGTCAAAGCTGGACTGGACTGGACTGTGGTTCATGTCAGATGTAGTATAACTACTGTTCCGAGTCTTATTTTCGTAGACAAATTCGTAGAGACATTTCTAAGAATTATTATAGAGGGATTATTGTAAATAATAATAATATACACACAAGACACACAAGTGAAAGATCATCATAGTGACTTGCTTTGGCCTGTCACGTTTCGGGATCAGCTTGTGTATATCCAGTAACTTATATACCTAGAGACCTTCAGTCGTGTTATATGCGGCCTGACATGAAGATGGATGGATGGATGATCAACGGATTTTCATCCTTTGATAGTCGCTTTCGTTTTTGGACTACACTGTACTTACCATCAGGTGTACTGTAGTAATTATGTCGAGCCAGTGTATAAAAAATTTACATAAAAATTGTTGCAAAATGTATTTATTCGTCATAATTGGTATGACTATCAATGTGGATACCACATAATCCTTACACTAGTAAATTACAATAATTTATTCACTTTTATAGCTTCGATTTTTCTATTAATTAATACGAGTTTTTTTTAATGTAACACTGGCTTGCATAAGAAAATTTATGTTTATATAGTTTGGAGATTACTGCTTTGAAAAAACATACCGTTTAAAAATGCATTAAATTTATTCTTGTATTATAAATTGTGTTATTTATTCTTGATATTTTGACATTGAACAATTGTTATATAATTGAAATTAAGAGTCACAACTTAAAAATATACATTCCTTATAAGTAATCTCACTTTGAATTACAATAAAACGATTACGTAATGACTTTGTACCTGTTCATAAGTCCTTAATAATAATGTGTCTTAAACATTTTCCTATTATTTGTTGAGCAAAATATTTGAATTCGACTAATAACTTACGCATCTTGAATATTTATTCATTATTTGCTTAAGTACAAGCAAAAATAGAAGGATCCATTATCCATAGGTAAACATTTACGTTCATTGTTATCTATGAGCAAATTACGCACATAATTATTTATTACGTAATTTACAAATAAATAGTAGAAATAACTACAAATTAATATAAGGCTACGTTAATTATATATAGTTTAATAGCTATGAGTCAACTTTTTAAATTAAAATAATAAACTCAATCGGGCTTATTAGTATCTATTAATATGAATTTAGTCCATGAGTTTATTACTGTATCAAATGCTAAATCTGTTTTTACACAAAACAATAAAATATATTTTATAAAACATGAGTTTGGCCACAGATTAAGCATTTACTTAAGTTGAAAACAGTCTTCTTATAAGGCGGTACAACATTACTCCGTTTCATTAAGTATGGTTACATAAATTAATTTATTTTTACAAAAACCTGTCAATGTATCAATAGTTAATAATTTTAACTTTTCATCAAACAACGCTGCGTAAGTATGTACAAACATTGGAGTTATAAACGATACTCACAAGGTCAAATTATATTGCAATGCTAAGCACAAATTTACAACAAACTTGTAATTAAAATCATTAAAGTGTATATTCTCGCGTATAACATAACTTAATCATTTACACAATTTTTAACCATGGCACTTTCATGTAGCTTCATTTTTCTAACCATTCACACTTAACACACGTGAAATAGTCTTGATACTTGATCAATCATTGGGGAAGACGAAAGTATCAACCTGGACTGTTTTAGGCGGCTCGTCGTCATCCCTTCCGAAACGGATATCATAGAGGGCTGAAAGATCAACTTCAACTTCATTTTCCTTGTTCTTATAGTCGTCGATGTTTGTAGGCCCTTCGAAGACGATGGCGTTCGGGTCCTTCGTGTCCGGATAGTAAATTTTTCTAAGTTCGACGAAAGTCAGAAGGCACAGCAAAACGAGCGCGTGAGTGTACATTTTTACACAACCTTGCTGCTCGCTGCTGCTGATACAAATGACCAAAGGCTGTTTGAACACTGGCTTATAAATACGTTTAAAACGTAGAAGAAATTCTGATGACTAATGATCATTGTATCCAGATTTACTTCGCCCTTTCCTGAGATATATTCGATGACTGTTGCTCTGTCTTTTGTGTAATTATTGAGCAATTTTGAATAATGTACAATAAAACGTAATTGCAAAATCTTGAATTATTTGCTTTAACACGAAACATATAAATTTATTATTCTGGTAATTAGCGGATTAAACTTGATATTACAACCATAAAAAAGTTAATAACTTTTCAAGGAAAATTCTTGGGAAAATATTTATTAATTGTAGTTTATTTTCGTTTATTGACAAGGATATTAATTAAATATATTAATTATTTTGTAAGTCTAACCTTAGTTTTAATTACACGGAGCGTTCTTATCCAATAAACAATTAATTCCTACACACACCACTTCTCTCAATTTTTGCAAACGTATTTCACTTCCTTAATATTAATTGATCTGTTCATATACTCTCACTGATTTCATGTACAACCTTATCTTCCATCGGAATCCGCTAATAAAATATATGTTTTCTATTCTCACTGCCCAAATATCTCTCTCGATAGAGAATTGACGTGATGATAGAAAAATAATTTTTAGCACTATTACAAAACTCTCTTTCTCTATTACAGACTATTGATTCAGTTGCTTTTGAAAGAACAATAAAAAGTCATATGTTGAACAAGCGCAGTTCATCTTCACTTTCCACCAAGTGTGATTGAAGCCAAGAGTTTGAATGTAATTCTTGAAAAAATACTTTATTTTTAGCACAAGTTTGATTACTAGTAAAAGTTCAACAATACAAAATATAGCTTATGTGTGATATAATAATTTTACGTTTAAACAATAAATAGTACCTCTTTTATCAAACATTTGCTATTATCTGTAATAATGATGTCAAAGGATATTTAATATCATACTAAAAATAGACTTCCTGAATTAATGGTACAAACACGGATACAGCGAAAGAATTTCAATAGTGTGGTGTTTGCATTCTAAACGGAAAAAGAATATCGCTTAGCGTGGATATTGGAAATACGCGAAAGAGCAGTCGATAACTGCCACCATTTGTAGGCTTCTATACCCAGAAAGTGATTTAGAATACTCATTTGTTATTCTTATAATGACTAATGTGATATATTCTAAACAAATGCCAAGATTTCCTGGTCAAGGCCTAACATTTCCTAGAGTTCATTGAACTGTAGATATTTTCTAGTGAACACCAAACCGCTTTTTTTCGTAGTAACCGTTGTACATCGAATCACTGTTTTTTGACATATTTACGTCGAATTTTCTTATATATATTAGGAATTGCTCCATTTAAAACATTTAAAATAATGATTATATATATATGTTTTTATTAAAAGAATATGATAATAAAATTATAGGTGAAATATTTTGTCATGTTATTAAAATAAAATTATGAAATCAAGATAATCCTTTAATTACATTAGGAAATCAAAAATGAAATGGAGCTGATCCTATTTTTATTAATAATGATGAATTAATTAAAATTGATAAAGAATAATCAATAAAAAAAAATATATATTTTAATTAAAATTATAAATAAAAAATTAATAGAACCGATTGATTATACTAAAAAATATTTAACAGAGCTTTCTGCAGCTAATAAATAACTTTTTTAATTAAAAATAAAGTTGAATGACCCTAGGAAACAGTTTACAAAACAGGAGAAGAACTATTACTCGATACATTCGTTCGAAAAGTAGTATAAAATATTTATTCAAGTAATTTAAAATGACCTTGTAGTAGCTAGATCGCTGGTAAGTCCCGTGAGCCGGTATTTCGCATAATTAACGGTTAACCGTTTAACTGCCACTGACTGCTGTGCGTACGATATCCGGGCCAAAACGTCACCAAAACCACGTTTGAGTAATTATCTCTGTGCTATTTGCCATAATTATTAATATTTCCGTTTTCCTATAAATAATGATTTAAATACATAATGAAATGTCGAAAACAACTTTATTTTTCGTTATTTCAACAATTTACTTTAAAATTAAACATAAATGAAAGATAGATGTGAAAGTTATATTTTTTTTGGCTACACAGTATTTTTCGTTCATATGTAATGCATAAATTTGCAAACACAAAGGGCATGAACCGTTTCTATATGGTTCTTTGCCTAGTTTTTGAAAGTTCTACGGTATATAAATATTATCAAATAAATTATACGGGCCAGGAAACTTCAAGCTTGTTGATATCTTTTTTTAATCTAGTTATAAGCTCTAATCTTCAATTAAATTCACTTCTATAAAAGTATTCGTAACTTTAATAATTCAAAGCTTGTACCATATATGACTCTATTCCATACAGATATTAATGCAATATAAGGATATATATCCACTACACCACACTATATCTAGTATGATATTTTATATATATAAATACGTCGTTTTTATATTTAAATGGTGTACTCGTATATAATATTAAAGACCAGAGATAATCAATTAGTGAAAGTTTTATTTTTTATAGTTGTAATTTACCGAAAGCTTTTGAAATATAAAATTAACTTACATATCAGAAGTAACCGAGCTAGCGTTTTGTTTTTGAATTGGCATTTATAGGGTTAACAGTCATAAACATTATTTTATAGACATTACGTGAAATTATTCAGAACTACAATATATTACGTTTGTATTTGACTAGATTTTCTTGGATTAAACTGTGGAAATATATGAATATGAAAATGTATATTCTCTGAGAAATAAACAGAATGAAAGATAAACATAAAATCGATTATTAAATCATCCTAGTCCTTGGGTAAAATATTGATCAGATCATCCGATGTGGATACACTCTTGTAAATCAATAAGATAAAGAGATACTTGTCTCCTTATTAGTTTTACGAAAAATTTTAACAGGCCTATTGATGCGGCTTTGTCTCTTCCGCACGTGTAGTTTTATCCATTATCACTGTTAAATTATCAGCTATTTCACGACTTTTTCACCTGTACTCGTCATCCTTAAAAACTTCTTTTATCACTCCACTTGTAGTCATGATCCTCAAGACCGATTGCAAATCACGAAAAAGGCTAAGGCCCGACTCAAAACTGCAATAAATTATGACTGTAATTTAACCGGGTCAGTTCATCTGTGTATGAACGAATCATCACCATTTTAACCTATATCGGCTCACTGTTAAATACAGGTCTCTCTCAAAGTTCACCACTTGTCTCTTTCCTGGACTCCCTTTCACAATTCTTCGGTCCGTCTGACCTTTGACATCCTCCACTACGCTTGTCGAAACGCGGACTCGACTCCAGAACTGTTTGCTCCAACGGTTATTAATTCTAGGCGACAAATATTACCAGTCCATTAGGACTGCAGTTTTCTTACTCGGTTTGTTACGTTAGTCATTCTCGTTTTCTGCGTTTTGACCTTTTTACGAATTGTACCGCTCAAGGTCACTCCAATTATAGCCCACTCTATAGCTCCTTTAGTTTTTGAACCAATTTTATTCTCAGTGTCCACGTCCCGGTATCATATATCATAACAGAGAGGACATTTTGATTTAAGATATTAATTCACAAAGATTATGTAATATTCATATCTAATATTAATTACATATCCGTTTAAATTGAAGGATGAATACGCCAAATCTAATTAATTTTATCTTTATATAGTACAATACACATTCAAAGAGCTATAAAAACGTGTAATGGCATAAAAAGATCTGATTTTACGCTTAAACCTCTACTGAGTACGTTTTTTATAGACATATGAGGCAAGAAAACATGTCAATCTTTACAAATTCTTTAGAAACTACCTAATATATAAATGATATATGATAATCAATCTTTACTCCACCGTTAGGCATAGGCCTCTCCTAATGTGGTAAGTGCCATTGAACTCCGTCTTTATCTCTCTTCATCCAGTTATTCCCAGTTAACTTTCGTAAATCGTCATTCCACCTTGCCAAGGAACGCTCAACCCTGCTTTTTCAAACGCCCCGTCTCCAACACTGAACTCGCCAACGTCAATACCCATCGGATCTTCGTCATGTAACTTACTTACTGCCACTTCAGCTTGTGAATCCGGAGAGCTATATTGACAATTCTGGTTCTCTGTCGGATAATCTTATCTTGGGTTGTTGAGATATTCAAAAGATTTCTCATTTCATCGAACGTAAAATCCATTACCATCATTATCTTTGGCTTATTAACGCGCATTGCTGAGTAAAAGTTTCTTCCTCATCATACCACAAGGATCTTATATTGCAGTTCATGTCCAAGTTTTACCCATGACCATATAAATGTCATCGAGTAGTGGCATGCATCCCATTGAAATATAAATAGCATGACCTTGTACTACTTGGACATATAATAAATCAATATATCAATGTGGAGTAAAACCTAGTAATTACTAGATAAGTCAATATATTTATTAAATTTCTGAGTATAACAAAATAATGCTTGTTTGGTATTCCTCAACCAGCTCAGAGCAACGGCACTGGGTGCCTAATAACTAAGCTTTCTTCGTTGATAGGATTATTAGCTTCTCAGGGGCCTCTAATTTTTCTTCAGGAAAGTGGAGTCTTTAAAGATCTTTCCCGTGGTACTCTTGGGATACATATAGAATTGAATTTATTAAAATGGATAGGAAAAATTATGGCTTTATAATTTGTTAGTGTAACGTAGTAACGCGAGTAGACGGAGAGTAAGTCATTGAGAGATCGTACGGTGTTGCTATAGCTAAATTGAAATTACCCATTTAAGCTATAATTGAAGTACGAAACAATGCTTTTTTATGCTTCTATGAGATGCACGTCATTGGCATCGGCCTACCTCGCAATTGGACTACCAACATAAAATAACAATAGCTATTATTCGTAGATCCATAATACCAATTAATATTAAACCCTCTCCTTTCCATAAAAGAACCATGCGCGGGGGTTTACGAAGTCATAGCTTTACGGTAACCCATATCCCGATTAGGGTTAATAAGTTCTCTAACTCATACTTTTGCCTGATCGTTGAGGTGTGGAAACGTCTTCCAGAGAGCGTGTTCCCACCGTCCTACGTGATATAAGTCCTATGAGTCCTGTAAACGAAACGTGTATAGATCTTTGTGCAAGCTGGCATAATCACTGCGACCGTCGATTAGTTTTTCTGTACTGTTATAGTGGTTTTTGGACCATACCATCAGGCGTAATGTGGTCAGTACTAAATATAATGACGAGTTACCGGATTTGGTGGATTCTAAGAAATAATTTTATAATTGAATTAGACGAAGTCGATGACAGAATCTAGTTAAGACTACAGTGTATATTATTGATATTAAAATACTCTTTGCTATTAACCAGGATATAATATGAATTACAAATTGACATCCGTTTGTATATAAAAAGTTGTAATGATAATTCATATCCTTGATCGGTGAACACCTTTCTCATTTAACGTCAAGGGTCAATGCCATAATTCATATAGATAATTTTACAGACAATTATGAGGATCGATTTATATTACTGGATGTGAATATCCAGTTGTTTATACTACTGATGCCACGAATAGTGAATTGCCCGAATACTGAATATTCGGCAACGCTGTCGGCCAAAGCGCCGAATATTCGGCATGGAATACATGCTTGTCGGGGGCGCGTTAGCTGGATTAAGGCAAGTTGCAACCTGTTTTCCTCGTTGGGTTGGCGCGGCCAACAAAGACAATACAATACCCAATACAAACGAAAAACAATACCCCAACCTTTCGAAATTTGCTAAAGTATATCTTTCTTCTCCTGGAAGTAGCGTGTTTAGTGAGAGGTTATTTTCTGAGGCTAGTAACATTTACGATGAAAAGCGTAATCGTTTGCTACCAAAAAATGCTGAAAAGTTTATTTGCATCCATCACAACTTACCACTGATCAATTTTAATTACTACAGTGTTGTAATTTGGAAATAAATACATAATTTTGAGTAATATAACGTGCCTTTTTTACATGATTTGTATTCGGTATTCGGCCGAATAGTACGTACTATTCGGCCGAATGCCGAATAGCAAAAAAACTGGCCGAATAGCCCGAATACCGAATAGTTGCCGAATATTCGTGGCATCTCTAGTTTATACACCTAGAAACCTGACGTCGTGATGTATGTGGACCGTCATAGCGATGGCGACTGTCAACGAATTTTCGTCCCTTGAGGGTCGTTGTCATTCTTTGACTACACTGTTCCTTTTATGCAATGTGGTCACCACGTCGAGCCAGATGACAGTTAAAAAAAATTTGACGCGTCGTTTTTTGTTACACTGGCTCTATAAAGTTGTGAGTGGCCATCGCTATATCGGCTCACATAGACGATGACTGAAGATCTCCTGGTATATGAATAACTGGATATACACAAACTGATCCCGAAACGCGACAGGCCGAAGCGAGTAACTATGACGGTCTTAAAACTTCTGTACTATGATCACAACTAAGTTAGGACAATCGCTCTGTCCCTTTGTTCTATCGTGTTTTTTCTCTATCTCTGTACCATTTCTCGATACGGCACTAAATAGTTACTGCATAATATAATCGCATAGAGGAAATGACGTTTTGATGGTGGTATGGCGATTACCCAAACTGAGTCATGACCGCAGTACACAAGTGTAAGACCGTCATAGTGACTCGCTTTTACCTTTCGCGTTTCGGGATCAGTTTGTGTATATCCAGTGACTCATATACGTAGAGACATTCAAACGATGGAGACTATCAGCGGATTTTCAGTTTGATGGTTGCTTTCATTTTTGGACTACTCTGTACTTACCATCAGATGCATTGTTGAACTAGTGTCATTTAAATTTTTACTATTTCCTTTTTGCAGCCGGTTAATTTTTTTTTAATATTTCCCTTTTACTTTATAGTAGCTGTTGTCAAGTTTTAAAACTTTTATTATTATTACTACTTATATCCTAAGTATTTTCTGTTGTTATACGAAATATATTTCTTTCATGCACAAAGGTAACGGGCAACGCCGGAGCACTAACTCATAAGCAAAGGTGGGCAAAATGTAATCTGAATAATTATTGACGATAACAAAATGTAGTCGTAATTTTTATTTACTTGCTCTGTAGTCATGTATGAATCCATATAAAACATTAAGAAATCATAAATGTGTATGCAATCTGGAATTCTGTAGTGTTTAAAACATAGATGAGCAAAATGCAGTCATATTAATAGTAAAAAACGTAAAATGTAATCGTAATCATTTTTATTAATCTGATTACATTTTGCCCATCTATGCTCATAATCTATACAAACATACGTTGAAGCACTAAACATAGTCTCTAAACAGACGTTGCGTCGTTCCGCTCTCGGCAACTCCCTTATATCATTACCCACAAATCCCTTGAGTGTGACCCCTCATTTCTCTATATACGTAGTAGATTCGTTAATAAGAAACTAGTTTTACCGAAATGTCGAATATAAGCTTACCACGAACATTGATATTTCTAAGTTAACGCACTCCGACGAAACCTTGAATTTATTTCGCCGTTTTATCTCAATATAGTCACTTCCAAAATGTTAGTAGATTACTTTAGATAGCTCTTTCTCTTGCTAGCCACCCAATCTAAGGTTCGTATCCGCAGAAATGCCCTTGTTTTGTCATCCAACCCATAAAATTCGCGAGCTGAGCATCTTTAGCGCTCTCCTCTCTTGCCTAACGAAGTTGTAAAGATTTTTTTTTAGCCCAAAGGAAATTCCTACAGGTCAATCATGGACGTCGTGAAAACGATGCCCGTGGTGTGCTTCAATCTTACTCGTTAAAAACCACCGGGTTTCCTCTTGTTGCTGCAATCTGCACTTGGATGTCCGAGTTCGTCGTATCAGGCCAATAGCGATGTCCTCTGGAAAAACAATGACAGTACTCTTTGAATAGCTATACTTTGTAATATCTTTATGATTTGTAGGTAGGCAATCCATTGTGTAAAAGCAGAGATGGGCAAAATGTAATCTGATTAATGATGAACGACTACAAAATGTAGTCGCGATTTTAATTTTCTTGCTCTGTAATCATGATTAAATCCAGTTAAAATATTAACAAATCATAAATGTGTATGCAATCTGGGATTTTGATCTGGGATATTAATGGTAAAAAACGTAAAATGTAATCTTTAATCATTTTCATTAATCTGATTACATTTTGCCCACCTATGTGCAAAAGTCTCCTGTCAAATGCAATATAATATCATTTTTTCAGTAGGACAATTTGCTGTTGATTGTGGTTGGAAGGCCATGAAATTCACCGATTTTAATTTGCTTTACCTCAAAATAGAGACTGGTTAGCAGAAATAGACACGGAGTTCCCACTACGCCCCATTATTATGATATTGTTTAGAAGGTCTAGCCAAACTTTCTTAAATTAGCGATAATGTTAGTAGTAAAGTGTTAAGTGTATGGACTCGACATACCGATTCGATGTTACATTTCAAAAGCTTATGTAAATCATATATTATGCACGTTTCTACTAGCACCATCGCTGATCCAGTATATCTTTATCTAAACCCTCATATTTCACCAGTATTGTCAAACTTGCGTATTTTAAAATGTTACAAAGTGTTCGTACTAAACCGAAGTATTTCCTATAGACTCAATCTGACTTCCTTACCTATGCATTAACTTACAACTTAGCAAAGCTTCTTGTGACCCAAAACAATGTACCAGCAGAGATGGGCAAAATGTAATCTGATTAATGATTAACGATTGCAAAATGTAACCGTAATATTAATTTTCTTGCTCTGTAATCATGATTAAATCCATCTAAAAACATTAAGAAATCATAAATGTGTATGTAATGTGGGATTCTGTAGTGTTTAAAACATAGATGAGCAAAATGCAGTCATATTAATGGTAAAAAACGCTAAATGTAATCGTAATCATTTTTATTAATCTGATTACATTTTGCCCATTTATGTGTATAAGCATTTGCAATATTACTTGTTTGCAAGTAACACTGACGTCAGTTTAACACAGGTAAATAAATTTAAATTTTGCGGTCACTCCTGAGAGTCCGATGTTGACAATTCTATGAATGAATCACAAATAGCGACAGAAAACCGTGAATAGTAAACAAGAAATGGTTTTTCTAGTACAATATCAGTCAATGTGTAAAATACGCCTTATAAATAAAATACTTTCTTCTATCCTATTATTATTATATCGGTATGAAACTTTATTAATTTAAAAAGCCTTTGAAAGTTAGAGCGACTATTTATATTTAAGGTGTTGGAAAATGGTGTTTAATTTGAATGTTTATTTGTTTATTGTGACCAAGAACTTCAACGGAATTGTTTATAATTTTATATTTTTCTATGGTTTATGTAGTTACGTTTATTCAGAATACTCACAGATTAAAAAGAACAATTATATTTTAGCATTTCCTAAGCTTTGTAACCATTTTTCGAAGAAATTGGTTGGATAGATTCTAAGATATAGCTCTGTCTCCTCGTACTAAGCGTAAACAAGCAATAAACATATCCATGAAATTGGTCCTTCTATTGTTTAATAAAAAGAACATAAGGTCTAACTTAATATATATAAAATTACCTATCTAACATATCATAGTAAATAAACTACTGAAGGTAAAATGATGAAATTTGGGCATAATATTATTTATACCTTAGTTTTTTATATACCACTTTTTATATATTTTTTTATATACCACTACTAAAGTGTAGAAATGCGGGTTAAAAAATTGTTGTCTTTCAATTTTTCAGTAAGAAATATCAAAACTGATATTTAGCTTTTTTGGTTACAACTAGAAAGATATAATAGATGTTTGGAAGTTTTTAGAAAATCAACCCTCAGATGGTCAAATAAGGTACGAAAGATTTTTGTTTTCACGATGTTTAAGTAAAAACTATGATTAGTGATATCGTTTTACTTAGAAACAAGCACATGTTTCAATGTTTTCTGAAACCCTCAAAGAGTTAAATTGAGATATGTCTATCGAACGATGCCAGGGCTGTACAGCTAGTAAATAATTTTAGGAGACAATTTGATAAGCATGATGCAACAGCTGTTAAGATGTAAAACCACGTCAAGGGCGTCCAGCCGATACATATTTACCGGTCCCATGACTCATAAGGTAAATAACCTTTGAGATAAACTTAGCGCGGTATATCAAAATTAAATAATGAATTGCACAATTCGTGTACTTCTAATGAAGTTATTTTGTCATCGTATGTTATTATTGCTCTTTCATCACACTTACTTTTGATGAGTTTATTATTACTTTGTTTTTAGGTTCATAATTATCTAAATTATGCACTAACACCGAACTTGTAGTGCAGAGAGTCAATGAATGTCGGCTTAACTTTTACCTAATCCTACTTTCCATCTCTTATAATCCTTCTAGCTCCACACCCCGTCCTCCCGATGCAAAAGTTATGTGTCCTCAGCGTATTCAATAAAAGCTCCCAGGCTTGACCTATTCCAATATTTTCAACACGATTCAAACAATCTAGACAAAACCTAAACAAATTATACATTTGAAACTTCCTCATGAATAACTTTATCTATTGGTGAAAGCCGCATCAAAATCCAATCAGTAGTTTTTGAGATTATCGTGGACTGGGAGACAGACGTCGCGGGGTACATATACATGTAGTGAAGGCCAACTGGCATCTTCTAGGTGAACTTCCTTCCCTGCACTTGCTAGTACGTGGTCTTCACTCCAGAATACTTCTGACTCATTGGCAATTGTTCTATGTTATGATTATGTCTTACCTCCTGCCACTTAAATTTGCAAATCTACTGGACTATATCGATGATTCTCGTTCATCAACGAATTTCTTCATTTCTGATTCGACCTTACCATTTCATCCCCAGACGACCGAATCCAGATTTCAGGACGAAGGTGCATGCAAACTGCTTTCGACAAGTCTCTCAGGAAATGCTGTGGGAGGGCTATGGCCGGCAGTGGACTTCATATAGCTGATGATGGTGTAGTGAAGAACGATAAGCTAAACATACGATAAATCCTTTGTGTAAATACTTTGCGAGTTTGTCTGCCAGAGCAAGCTAAAGCTAAGCAAAAGAATTGTTATATAGATTCAAGTAAAAACCCGAAATAGCAAATAAGTAAGTTAAGTAAATAGTTAGTAAGAAAATATTAGCAAATAATTTACTACAAAATAGTTCCTCTCTGAAATTTACTACAAAATAGTAGGTTTCCTCCTGTCTGGTACATGTGTACTGGCTCATGTACTTCGGGTAAAATAAATAAACCTTTGTTTATAGAATGATAGATAAGAGATCGGCCCCGACTATATCCTCGAGATGGGTCGGTTAGAAATTAGACCGGACTAGGCAAGCGTTGTCTATACTAATTTACTAAAACTTAGTGCCTAAAGGGCACTTCGTAAAATATTGCAAAGGCTTAATCACAGGCGAGAGCAAGTTGAAGGTAACACTAGGCAATTAAAGTACTAGGATATTGGTGATATCACTCCTATAAAATTTTACCTTGATAGCTGCAGCAGTGAGTCAGTTTTCCTATACTAGACTAGCAAACCTTGCGTGGCATTGCTCAGGTGTGATAAACACTAAAATATTGCAGATTTTCAAAAACACTTTCAACACGGGGAGTGTTCAAGAAGTAATATCAAAAAATCTGCAATTAGAAGGCGCTTAAATTTATTTAAAAAAATGTTGTTAAAAAAATGTGTTATGACCGGTGGTCGTGGGTATGATGGATTTGGTAGTCGACTACCGAGACCCAAGGCTAGAGTACGTGCGTGTGCGTCGCAGTTCGGTGTGCCTTAAAGTGCAAATAAACAGTAAAACGCCAAAATCAGTGTCTGTCTACAACCACACCCACGACCACCGGTCATAGTGTAAATATTGCATGTTTCTAACTTTAGTAGGTTAGATTCTAAGATCATATGTCCATTAAGACAAGTTATTTTTATATATACATATTAAAAGTCATAATTTATGTTCATACAAGGTGGGCCAAAAGAAATCACCCTATTGGAAGATGCTCTTATTTTTGCAAATGGCGGCCAATGAAAAACTTGTTTTGACATTTGTGAACTAGACAGATGTAGAATACAGGTGAACAAGCCACGGAGCGATATACTCCCCAAGAACGCGGAATAATCGTGTCTATTATATTGCGTAACAATTCGTCTAAGGTGTTGGCTCAGCGCGAATTCCGCCGCCGATTCTCCGCTCGTCCGGCACCGACTGCGCAAACACTACGCCATTTGGCCACCAACCTTGAAGAGTATGGGACCACAAAAGACGCTGTCAAGAGTGGCCGGACCCGTCGCGCCGCGCCAGCCGGGCACAAACTCTGAAGAAGTTGATGCCTTCCCCGACATTGCTCCTTGTATTTAGGCACAGTACGTCGCAATACTCTGCCGATTTCTCTAGAGTTGCCAACTAGTTGCTCTGGGTCCCCACCCTGAGCAAACACGACCCTAAAGAATCTGACAGATATATTAATGCGTCAGCAAAATGCTGTCAAAAAGGAGTGTATGTTGGGAATAATACTGCTACAAAAGTCTGCAGTACGTCCACCGATCTCGGATACAATAATATTAAAAATGTGATAATTTTGCACCCATAAATTATTGAAATAACACAATATTTTTTGAGACATCTCTATATGATTCATCCGAAATAATTTTATCATGGCTAATCTTTCACAAAGTCATCGCTGAGTTGTCAAATGCCACGTGTTCAAAACAACGTAATGTTGCGTAAATAATGAAAGAAAAACAGTGATATTGCCTCATATATGTAATAATATATCGTCACGCTATGCCCCCTTTCAGGGTTAGCAGAAATATATTAGTGCTTGCATTTACTTTGTGCTTATATATCGTACCCAACGTGACCAGCAGCACAGCTGATCACCGTTCTTTGAGCACTTACACATTGCATTTCTATTAGCTGCCATGCGGGTTTTCTCACAATGTTTGCCTACACCGGTGAGCATGTGATGTTTAAATTGGTACTTATTCTGGAAAACTCAGGAGGTACATGGAGGGATACGAACCTACGATCTAAGTTGTTTGTTTATTGCTGCGTATGAATACCGGTTCCTTATCCATTAAACCACCATAGATATAGATTATAACCAATGTAAATAACGTTATATTATACAGCTGGTTGAGGAACGAATTTATTATAACTATCGATATTAAACATAATTATTACTAATTATAATTAACGATATAATTGAAAAAGACATTTTATAACTTATAATGAATACGATGAACTTTTTAAAATTCTCAACAATATTTACACAAAATCAAAGTTCCTTCAAAATTTATTCTACTGCGAACCGTATAATTATTAAGCTTTACAATGATTTAAATAAATTCCATTATATTTGCATAAGCAAAGCCTGGAAAAGGTTACGAAATTAATTTAGGACCACCTTCCAAATTTTAACCCGCGCCTAAGGAAGTGGACTGTATATTTAATTTTTATACGTTACGTTTATTAGCTCTTTAAATTACTATCGTTTCATATCAGAGCCTTTTTTTTGTTAACTCAGTGGAGATCCCTTCGAACCGTCAGAGGAGTGGTGAGGGCCACTCCCCTGGTGTGTCAGTCTTGCACCGACTAAAACCACCGGGGTATCAGCACTGCCTACTCTTCGCCTTCGCCGGGCCTGGGTATCCGTATACTTCCTAAAGGACCCGGCGAGCGACTGACCTTGGCAGGCCTCCTCTCTGGGAGGGGGTCAATTGTTACCCCCTCACTACCTCTCAATGAGGCGTCATGTGGGCATACACACGACGCCTTGTCCTCTCTGCCGGACGGCGGACGCCCTCAACGTCCAACGCCCGGCCTGTGTCAGGAGGGGAGCGCGCCCCATTGATATCAGAGCCTAATTATTTTACATTTAATTGTTATTTATGGGCTGCCAGTCTTCCAATACACTATTCTTTTTATATTTTATGTACATATTTACAATTACAATATATAATGACTTTTAAGCGATTCACATATTATGGTGGTTTATTTTTTGTACAGATTTTAATCAAAATTACCATTATTAATTCTTTTGATCCTGATTCAAAATAGTGACTACACACACCGGATGGTAAGCATGGTACAATCCAAAAAACGATAATGATTATCAACAGGAAACAAAAACTTATCGATAGTAGCAGCGATAACACCGGCCTGGACAACTACCTCTTCACGTTTCGTTTGAAAGACCCAATATCATAGGACGTTAGCAACACGCGCAGGAAGACTATCCACAAGAGCTCAATGACTCAGCAAGAGTTAGAAAATTACAAAGAAAGATGAAAAAAAGCGTAAATAAGAATAAGAAATAGTAAAATCAAACACAATACTACAATAAGATTAAAATATAACTTTTTTTTTACACTGGCTTGATATAGTGACTACAGAGTACCTGATGGTAAGTACAGAGTAGTCCAAAAACGAAAGCGACTATCAAAGGATGAAAATCCATTGATAGTCTACATCGTCATGTCGGCCCACATATACCACGACTGAAGGTCTCTAGGTATATGAGCTACTGGATATACACAAGCTGATCCCGAAACGCGATAAGCCGAAACTGGTCACTATGACGGGCTTTACACCCATGTACTGTGGTCGCGATCCAGACGGGCACCGGCGCCCTACCACCTCGCTGCTGCTCGTTTAGCACCACCCAGGAGTCACGTGTAGGGAAACTAGTGTAAAGCCTACGGACGCGAGCAGCTTCGACTCCCAAATCGGATCGAATTTTTAATCCAATGACCTATTATTTGTGGATTTACTTTCCGTCATCCGATTTTACTAATGGTAAAGCGCACCGCACAGATTCCATCGTGCCGGACGAAAGCTCCTACCCTGAGCGGCTACGACCCCGAAGGCATTATCCCAGCCGTCGATAATTGACTGGTCGCTTGGGAAGATGTTTATATACCTAGAGGCCTTGTCGTGCAATATGGAGACAGAGATGGGCAAAATGATTAATGATTAACGATTACAAAATGTTGTTGTAATTACAATTTTGATACTCTGTAATCATGGTTAAATGCCTTCAAAACATTAAGAAGTCATAAATGTGTATGCTACTGACGATTTCATAGTATTTAAAATGTAGATGAACAAAATGCAGTCATATTAATTATGAAAAACGCAAAATTTAATCGTAATCGCTTTTCATTCATCCGATTACATTTTGCCCATCTATGTATGGAGACTAGCATGACAATGGCGCGTATAAATAGTTCTTCGGTGGTCGTTACCGATCTCTAAGTTTATTATACTCTTCATAAGAAGCGCTGTCCTAATTTTGAAGGGTCAGTATAAATTAAAACTTATTTGTGAAACTGTGGCAGGATTAGAAGTACTTTTCGTGAGACCGGATTTAAAAAGGCCTACTTTAGCTATTGTATTTAGGTAAACAATATTTACTTTAAACTTGAACTATATTAAATTACTGGTTTCTGTTTTGGAGTATCTTCATATGTTACTGCTGCTGATATAAACAAGCAATTACTTTTAAATGTAATATCAATATTAATGTATAAGTTAATGTATATAAATTAAATAAAGTCAAATCGAAATAAATTAATTATTCCATTAGCAACATTAACCAAATGATTAATCTTTATCGGTAGTCACTCGATTTAAATCCTGAACAAACAATTAAATGAAAATAAATGGTTCGCTAGCAAAAAAACCAAAGCCGCACAATGGCAAATACAACTTCGAAGCTGCCAACAATAAATCAGGAAAACAAACGTTAAAACAAAATTTTACTCTAAACCAATCACCATTGGAATAATCTTTTATTTTTCTCGGGGTCTATATTTTCGTTTTCATTTCAAATTGCTTCGTGACGTAATTGGTAAAAATATATATTTTAAGAACAGAGCGTAACAACATAATACTTTGTTTATTGGTTATTATGTGTTTCTGTTAAAACGGCTGCCACTTTATTACAAAATTAGATTTCTATAACGTTCTTTATTATAAAACCTGAAAATAACAGCTTTTGTTTAATTTTTAGCAAATGGCAGAGGTTCTTAAAACGTACGCAACTCCTTGGTAGCCATAGAAAATTTATAAAGGAGCCATGGGACACTTCACTAGTATTTTTAATAACAGTTTCTGTTGTAAACACATATTTAACTATTGTAGTTTGACATTTTTTCATATTATATAATCATGTTTCTCAATTTAAATACAGAGTTGTTTTCATTAGCTAATTAATAATGCCGTCATATTTCGTAATCATAAATAAAAATATAGTAAATAAATATATATATATTTTTTTTGTTTGTTTGTGTTTTGGAGTCGAAGCTGCTCGCGTCCGTAGGCTTTACCCTAGTTTCCCTACACGTGACTCCTGGGTGGTGCTAAAAGAGCAGCAGCGAGGTGGTAGGGCGTCGGTGCCCGTCTGGATCGCGACCACAGTACATGGAGGTAAAGCTTGTCATAGTGACCAGTTTTGGCTTGTCGCGTTTCGGGATCAGCTTGTGTATATCCAGTAGCTCATATACCTAGAGACCTTCAGTCGTGGTATATGTGGGCCGAAATGACGATGTAGACTATTAATGGATTTTCATCCTTTAATAGTCGCTTTCGTTTTTGGACTACACTGTACTTACCATCAGGTACACTGTAGTCACTATGTCGAGCCAGTGTAAAAAAAAAATCTTCCCATTTTGCAAGGTTATTATAGAGCCAAATGATTTTAAGCACTAAGACGATGGGCTAATTGATTTCTGCAAAAAAATTATTCTAAAAATTACGACCGCATTAAAAGTGGGGACGGACAAGTTTAGACCAATAAAGAACCCAAATAAAAGATAATCTGTAAGGATGCCGTAAGACCAATAGGGTTAGAAACCATTAGTCCAAGGCATGGGTCGGCAACCTATTCGTATATAAGGGCCACAAATATTACGTATATATTGGTTCGGGCCACATTTCATCTAATAAACACAATTTTTTAGATAAAACTAATTTTTACATTTGTAACCATTTTTATTGTTACTCTCATTTTGAAGTAATAGGTACAAAATTAACCAAGACTTATGAAAATAATGCGGTTTTTGAGGCTGTACTTGTTTTGCAAGTTTTTTAATGACTGCATCGATTTTAGACATAAAAATGCGCAGTATTGCATCTAAATGTTCATCGGTCAATCGAGAACAATGTTTGTTTTTTCGATAGTTAATTATTGAAAAATATTCTATGGATCGACTGTTACTTGCGCGGGCCGAACAATAGTGGCTTACGGGCCGCTGGTTGCGGACCCCTGGTCTAAGGTATGAGATATCTATTCAACTTCTATTTTACACTGAAATCTAAATTAAGCAAATAATATTTGAATTATGATTCTTAATATACAAGTATCTTTAGGCTTTATTACTTGGAAAGATATGATCGATCCATTTATTTCTTTAGTCCATTGCGTGCTTTCATTGTGGAGAATCATTCTACTTGTAATAAAAACGCTGTCTTTGGCAATTATAATTTCTTAATACATTACAGAGCCAAAGTGGAATTAATCACGCTTTTAACCTCTTTACCCGCGACGACGACATGAATATTTTATTACAAACAGATTTTTTTTTTGTATCCCGGGGGAACATCCTGCGTAGGACCATCAGGGACCCTGTGAGGGCAGCGACCCCGGTGTCTCAGACTCTTACTGACTTAAAACCCCCGGGGTGCCCCTCTGATTGCTCCACCCGGGGTTGGGAAACCAAATTCGTCCAGACGTGGGGGGTACAGAAGGCCTTGTTGAGACTACCTCTCTGGGAGGGGAAGGAGTAAAAGCCCACCCCTCCAGAACCTCTCTCTCAGGCGGCGCGCCGGACACCGTGCACAGCCTCCCTCTCATCCAGGCAGCAGACTCTCTCAAGTCTAACAAACAGGTTCAAAGTTAACCCAACACTACACCCTACTCATTATTACTAGTGCGTTATGAGTACACTTATATTGGAAACCTCTTTTTTTATATATGACTGGGCAAAGTGACTGCAGGATACCTGATGGATAGTACAGTGCAAGCCAAAAATCAAGTAAAACTATCGAGAGACAAGCGTCTGCCGATAGTCGCCCCCTTTTTTTTGGTAATCCGGGAGAAAATTCTACACTGGACCACCAGGGTCGCTGTGAACACAGCGACTCCGGTGTGTCAGACTCCTACTGACTAAAAACCCTTGGCGCGTTCCTCAAGTCACTCTATCCGGGCTTGGGAATTCTAATTCTTCTAGTAGCTCGGACTATCGCCTTCATGCAATCTTACAGAAATATCTTTTCACGCTTCGCTTAAATATGATGATGTTCTAGCTGATTTCGGCCACGGCGACTATTTCAACGCCAATTAAGAAAATCGAGGTCCAGTTTTCGGAAACAGTCAATTGCGCAGGAGATATTTAAGTGCATAACTGGACGTGCTGCCAGAAAAGCACTCTCTCGTCCGAGCTCCCTCAAACCCGATGGAAAGGAGAACCAGTACGATCGGGAGGGAGTAGGATGCAGGTTTGGTCGAGTTTTCCGTCTCTGAACACCTGGTAGAATTGCGGGGTTAAAGAGATACCTTAGTCGCCTTTTACGACACCTCAGCAAGAAGAGGGGGGTGCTATTCTATTCTGCCGGCAGCCACCGCGGCTTAAATAACCCAATATACATATCAATAAATCTATCATATAATATTTTTTAAGTTTCAGTAACTCTCACATTCCTTTATAACTATGTTATGAGGTAGATCACCATAATAACTCTGAGAAGTTTTATTCATATTTGTTGTTATACCTACTATTTTAACTACATCTTTAACTGTAGAGGTCTTTCTCGTTTGAGGCTTTTGAGGCTTAGTTATCCCGCTATTTACTTAGAAAAAGTGATATTCTTTATTTTATACAAATAAAAAAGTAGACAGACACATTGGTATACCTCAGAAGTACAAACAAGTAAAACATGAACGAATTCCAGAACCTCACTATTTTTTCGTTGTCTGTTTCACGCAAAATGCCCTCATATTATTAATACGGGCGGCAGTATCAATGCATGAAATGAACCTTGTTCCACCCTCTCCCTTCCTCAATAGAACCACACGCGCGGGTTTGCGGTGTCACAGCTTTACGGTGTCTCACATGCCGGCTAGAACTAAGAAGTTCTCTAATTCCTTCTTTTGCCATGTCGTTGGGCTGTGGAATGGTCTTCCGGCGAGCGTGTTCTCACTATTCTATAATATGAGATCCTTCAAGCGTAGCTTGAAGAGGTGTTTGTGCAGGCTGGCATAATCACTGCGACTACCGATGGGTTTTTTCTTACCTGTATTTTTTTTTTACACTGGCTCGACATAGTGCCTACAGAGTACCTGATGGTAAGTACAGTGTAGTCCAAAAACGAAAGCGACTATCAAAGGATGAAAATCCATTGATAGTCCACATCGTCATGTCGGCCCTCATATACCGCGACTGAAGGTCTCTAGGTATATGAGCTAGTGGATATACACAAGCTGATCCCGAAACGCGACAAGCCGAAACTGGTCACTATGACGGGCTTTACACCCATGTACTGTGGTCGCGATCCAGACGGGCCCCGGCGCCCTACCACCTCGCTGCTGCTCATTTAGCACCACCCAGGAGTCACGTGTAGGGAAACTAGGGTAAAGCCTACGGACGCGAGCAGCTTCGACTCCCAAAATAATATAGCTATAATATAGTTGATAGTCGTTGGCGTTTTTTAGACTGCACCATGCTTACCATCAGGTCTGGTGTAGTCACAGTGCCGTGTCAGTGTAACAAAAAAACAGCGTAACCACGAGTATCAAGCCGATGACCGCTTATCATTTTTTTATTGAAACGGGAGCGTATGTGATATAGCTATCTGCGGATAGGTTAGGCCGTGTCAGTTTGACGGAGACCTTATCGATTCAAGAAAGGATAGCTCTAGCAGTATTCCATGTTTGGGATGTTGTTAATATTAAGTTAAAGTCTGGATAAAGTCTATGGAGCCTGTCGTCAGTAATTTTTAATATTCAGAAGTCTTTGATTAACGCCAAAATCAAGGACCCCAAGCGACGATCACTCTATCCCTCGCCATAAAAAAAAATCACCCATTCTCCGCAGCACTTGGCCATCTGGTGATTATGCTGTTGTCCAGATCCTAAATCAACCCAAAAAATAAGAACCACACATCCAGAAGGTCACAACAGCGACAAAACCACGATTGGGTATAATCTTCACGATTGCCTATAACAATAAAATATTGCGAATGTTACGTCAGATTTTGCTGTAAACATTACGAAATAATGGCACATAAGATTTCCAAAGCCGAATCTAATTGATAACTTCCCATAAAGAACTATAACAATACATATTTTTATAGTAACATTGCAACTTCCGCTTATTACACATACCAATAAAACTATCAATAACGATGTCATAAAGACCTTTATATGCCTTACAAAGTATATGATCGTAATAAAAATAAAAAATAATTTACAGATACAATCAAATATATCCGTGATATTTTTATTTTCGTTCTTCATTAGCCGAAGGAATTATAACAAAGTCACATGTCATTTTACAATGAGACTAAAATACAATATCTATTTATTAAGTTCGAGAATGCTATAAATACGCGTATATTTCTCGTGTATTATTAAATTGTCTCATAAACATAAGCTTCAAGAATTTATCCCAGTCGTAATTTCGAATACTTTGTTATCCCACCGAATTTATTCCTTTGAAATATGCCCTAATCTTTCCCAGACTATTGCTTACTGCCTCGAAAAGTATTTCTTTCTAGTTTTAAAAAACAAATCCAACAATATTGCTTGGTGACGTTTTTATATTATCAGAATTGTAGAATCGAGTAGAATTTATTATTTTCAATACTTATTTGACCTTATTATAAAACCAGTATTAAGTAAAAAGATAATCAAAATAAAAATCAGATATTGTAAACGATATTTTATTGCTTTTATGAAAAATGATCATATATTTGATATATTTCTACGAACTATATAAGATGTAATTTTTACGACTGTCTTTTATTGTTTTCTAATAAGGCTTAATGTCCCGTATTAAAATATGTGAACGGGTATTTTCAATTCAGCTCTGACAGCACCGTACGGGACATCAATTCACTCGCTTAACTCACCTATTGAGTGACGACATTTTAATATCCTTTCCATCCATTCGATTCCAAAATGTATAAAAGCTAACTAAAGAAAAGATCCTTGTAGATACCAGTTTCCTGGAAGCGAATCAAGGGCCCCTGAGGAGTTGGTGAACTGGTGACTGTGGTGAGTGAACTTCTTTAAGCAGCCAGTTCCATTGTCGCGGAGTTATCAAAGTAACGTATACTGAATTTATTTCATATAATTTAAATAGAGCAACAACAAACGTAAAAAATAAGCGTATGAAGTTTTTTTTTACATTTTGGAAGACTCCTATAAGAAGCGATTACCCGATGTGGGTTATGATCATAATACACAAGAGCAAAGACTATCCTAGCTTCGGCTTGTCGTGTTTTTCCATCATCCGTCCAGTTATTCATATACCTAGAGATCTTCTCTCGTGATGTATGTGGGCTGGCATGATGATAGTGGCTGTCTGTGGGTTTTGACCCTTCATAATGGCTGTTGTTCTTTGACTACAATGTATTTTTGATTAGGTGCACTATAGTCACTTTATCGAGCAAGAATAAAAAAATTAAACTGCGTCTAACATACTTATCTCAATCCCAGAATACATAATAATTTCAACAGATTATTGTGGTTTTGTGACTTACGAAACAATTGATAGAAGTGTACAAAAACTCAACTCACAAGGTATAACATGACAATATCTATAGTATAAAAATGAATCGTTAAATGTGTATAAGCGCGAAACTCGAGAACGGCTGAACCGACTTGGCTGATTTCTTTTTTGTTGTGTTTGTTGAAGTCTGGGGAAGGTTATTACGGAGAGAAAAATTTTAAAAATTCCCTGCAACTGTCTAAAAACAACACTTTTCTGTATTCTCATACAAAAAATCGTTATAAGTCATTTTGAACTTTAACACCATACCATAAAGTTTAAATGTTAGTGGACGGGTTCCGGGAAGGCAAAACAATTGGGTGACGTATAAATATTAATGTCAATATTTGTCAATTTTTATACATATAAACAATTTTCAAAATACATCCGACAGGCCAATAGGTTTTGGCAGAATAAAATCTGACGAGGAAGCTATTAACATTAAAAAAAAATGTGACTTTGTTTTAGAGAAATAGGGCAGAACAAGGTCTGCCGGGACAGCTAGTTAAATATAAAACATGAAAACGTGAGTATTTAAGACGAATAAAGTACAGCGCTCGCTAAGTTAGCAAAGCGTTTGAAATATACAAACAAAATTAGAATTCTCAATGCAAATTATAGCGACGTTTAAGGCCTCAAAAGTTTTGCGTAAGCCACGTGTGGCACCTTTTGGCTTTGTTTCAGAATTACACAACGCTTATTACACTCGCAAAGGCCGCATATCATGACGGGTGCGAACGACAGTTTTTATTAAAAAATTTCCTCATCTCCCCGTTGTTACCTAAATCAGGAATTCTCAAACTTATTTAGTTTGTGGCGTCCTCATATTTTAGAGTAACGGGTACCTAATGATCAGTTGCTGATAGCACTCGCTCACGTGATGTTACTTGAGACGCAGCATGGCAGGCGGTCCTCAAATATTGTGAAGAAGTTATGAAGATAAAAAATGTGGGGGAAAGAAATCGGGAGCCCATTGCAACCCCGACAATCACATCTCACACAGATTGGGACATAGGATTAGGGCCTTTGGCAAAGACTGGACTTAGTACTTGAATTGAGGAACTTAGGATGACCTTAGGATTGAATACTTGGGCAGCACACTTGAGAGAGTGCGTCATCCAGCATGTTGAGCGGTGAATGATGTTTTCTTACAGACTGCTCGAATGACATTAACATATAGGAGAGTGTTGAATGCCAAGGTACTTTGCGTAACTAGACCCTTGGGTCCGGAAGACGGATAGGAGAAATACCCTGGTAGTTTTATTCAATAAGAGTCTGGATACACCAATGCCGTCACCTTTCACAGTCCACGAGGCTTTTCACGGTTCAAAAAAAAGTAGTCTTTTGTTTATGCTATCCATTGGTAAATTTTTATATTCGTCCGTAATCTCGCTTAGATTGTTTTTTTTTAATTCGTTTTAAGTCCTGCCCATCAAGCATTTTTATGCATAAAATCATAGCGTTTTATTTGTGTGAAAGGAAGTTAAATCAGTGAACATCCTACTTACAATAATAGTAAGCGATCTCTGTCACCTACGAACAACTACAAAACAAGAAGTGTCAACATTGCGCTCCCGATGTAACCGCTCTTTTTTAAAGAGCCCCATGGCCTTTTCCAGACGAAATACTGCGTCTGGAAATCTATTCTGCAACCTTAAAGTATGCGAAAAAAAGAGAGAACAGCATTTTTGTGGCGAGTTAATGAGCTTTTAAAAGCCCAACAGGGCAATGGGGCATGTTATTGTTTCCTTGGGAAATGGGAAGGAAAACAAACAAAGACTTTAGCATTTATATTTTTACTTAAGTCTGTAAGATAGAATAAAATTATTAATTTGACACGGAAATAAAAATAAATTTATAAATAAATTTGATTATATTAATGAATATATTAAACAAATTGATAAAACAAATTGTAGTACGCATTTGTTACACAAACTCGTATCGAGTGTGCCAAATAATGTTCCGCGATCATCGTTCCGCGATTATTTCAAGGTGTCGCGGTGTACACTTTGAGAACCGTTGACCTAGGCCTTAACGGTAGGTACGAAATTCTCTAGGCGGTCTTGTAAAATTTGGCAATCACAAAAGTTCCTTGTCGTTATGCAAAACGAGTTTCTAAATAAACGTTATTTGCTGTATTGACAAAATTTCCTTTATCTTCATTTTCATGTACGAGTACGTCATTTATTTTTACAAGTCCCAACGGATTCTGAACTACATTGAACATAGGTATTGCTATAAAGATTACATTGATTTTATTGGGTTGTTTTCTTTTTTTGCGGAGTTTTCTGAGGTCGCGTTCAATAAAGATCAGAGCTTATAGGTTTAACCATAGAGATTACTCTGAGTAACGGATCAGCTATTACGATGATTGATAATCTCGTCAATTAATATCATATATATGTAATTCATAAAAACTCTATATTTTACTGTATTCCGTTCAATCTTTTTGGCTTAAGCCACCGAAAATTTTTATTGGACCTGTATCATAATAAAATTAAACCAACTTTATGATAAACTCTAAGGGCGGCTTGCACTAACGAATTAATCTAGTTTAAGCTTGTATAAAATGCTCATTAACTGAATTGGTTTGATTCCATCTTAATGATGATTTCAGTTTAAGAGTTGTTATGACTAGATTTTGATTTAGTGCAAGAAAATAAGTACAGATAAGCGCTAAATAGCATTTTATATAACTCTAAACTAGATTTAATTTGTTAGTGCAAGCCGCCCTAAGTCTGGAAAAAGAATTATCCAAATCGTTCAATAAACATCGAAGACATGGGTGAGCATACATAAAAAAATAACATAGGCAAACACAGAAAGTTCTCCTTTTTGAAGTCGGTTAAAAACTATCATGTCGACAGCAATTGTTTAGTTAAATAATAATAATAATATATCATCACGCTAGGTCTCATTTGGGGTAAGCAGAGACATATTAGTAGTCGTCTCCACTTTGCGCTTATATGTCGCGTCTAACGTGACCAGTAGCGCAGCTGATCGCCGTTCTCACAGCACTAGGCTTGTCAAATAAATATCGATACATCAATATATCGATATTTTCATTTCAATATATTGATATTTTTAGACGATATATTTTATAATGATATATCGATAGAAAATATCCAGTATCGAAAATTGTATTGAAAACGATATTTTTTAAATTCTTATTCTTATGTGAAGTCGCTGAAATCTGAAACTGTAGAATATACATAGGACCGGTGATTTAGATGGGTTTTTTTTCTTTGACTGTTAAGTATTATGTTTTGTTACGTTGCATGCATTGACATCTGAATTTGTTGCATGTATATTATTTGCCGCCATTTATTTATTTATTTTTGTTTGATATCTTAAATAGGTCTTAAAGTTAGAAGATAGCCTTTTAGTTCTTGATATTTTTGTATTTTTTTTTTTTATAAAAAGGAATACTTGTAAAATACTTTCGTGTTTATTGAGATTTAATGATTTTTTTTTTTCATTTTCGACATCCCTACACAGCACTAGCACACATGACATTTCCAAAAGATGCCATACGGGTTTCCTTACTATATTTTCTTCACCAGTGAGGTTGTGGTTGCCTAAATTCGTACTTAATCTGGAAAAACTCAAATGTACATGCTGGTATTCGAACTAACGACCATTTGCGTCGCATAGTTACCGGTCCCTTACTCAGTAGGCCACCACAAGTAGGTAATTTTTGTGCCCGTAAGTAAAGACTCTGTAAATGATTATTAAACGTATAAAATAATATATTAATATAACTCTAAAACTTATCTGGTACCACACGCCATATAACAACTATGACCGGTGGTCGTGGGAGTGGTGGTAGAAAGACACGGATTTTGGCGTTTTATTGTTTATTTGCACTTTAAGTCACACCGAACTGCGACGCACACGCACGTACTCTAGCCTTGGGTCTCGGTAGCCGACTGATTTTGCTAGAGCATCCCTTGCGCGCGCGCACCCCTTACCCCGCGCGTCCCGTAACAACACCCTAACGACCTTTAGGGCGTTTAACACAATTACGTATCGGGCGGCGTCTACATGCTATACAACTCTTTTATTTAGGTTCTCCTTTGGCCTCGTAATTAATCGATGGACACCTGTTCTGATCATTGTATCAACCCTTGGCCTCGTAATTATTTGTTATTAATTTACAGAATATTAATATTTAATATCAACATCTTCTCTCCACTATATTTTTACTTAAGCCGCCGCCTTTAAATCTTCCTGTCACAGTTCCGTATCCATTCTGTCGCTTTATATAGTTGCCAACTCAAAATATAATTATTACAGAATATAAATAAATTGTTAATAGTGTTCACAATAATATTTAGAATTTGATAATAGTTATTTGTATTATACCCATCATAGCTTTTTAGTGATATTTGTTGCTGGGCTTCTCTATTATTGAAACATGATACTGAATCCTTAAATAAATAAAAGGATTAAGCAACTAAGCTGAAGTAAGTAAAAATTGAAATGCAAATGTAGGATGGATGTTATTGTATGAAATATTATTATGTAAGAAGTAGTAAATGCGTAGAATGGAACGTATGAGAGTGAAAAGAAGGAAGGATAGAACGAGAGGGAGTATAAGCAGTTTTTTTACGACGTGAGCGCTCTGTAAGTTAAAGACGTGAAAAAGTGTTAAGACTTTAAATTATGGTGAAAAGTGCAATAAAGAAGTTTATAAAGTTTATCCAGAATTTATTCTTATCCAAAGATCCCCAAAACTACACTAATCAAGATTCTACGTCGTAAGTTTCCATGTATTATAGATTATAAAGTAAGCTATCGTCAGTTATAATTTAGGTCATGATGAAAATATATCCGAATATCTTATGACACATCCATCGCCTAGTTATCGACAAATATTGACTTTGCACTCTCGACATCGAATGCGGGTAGCGGCGGTAATAGCCTGGAAACGCACACACGCAGATCAGAATTACTAGGGCTACCATAAATCCTGATTTGTCGAGGATTGTCCAGGTAGGAAATGATTCGATCGTCCCAGCCAGATTGGTGTTTTTCTCGGTTAACGTCTCCAGTATAATATTTATTTCAATGTAACACTGCGTGTTAGGCACAGTTTTCTTCATATTTCGTCTGTATAATAGCGAATACAATCCTGAAGATTTATTAAACTTGTTCCACCCTCTCCCTTCCATAAAATAACTATGCGAAAGAGAAATTTACTAGAAAAAGCTTATGGAGTCAGGGCTATACGGTAACTAATATCCCGGCTATGACTAAGAAGTTCTCTAATACTTACTTTAGCTGAGTTATTGAGCTGTGGAATAGCCATCCGTCAAGCGTGTTCACTATATCCTATATATAAATATACACTATATTATATATACCATATATAATGTCCTATGATATCAGGTCCGTTAAACGAAGCATGAAGAGATACTTCTGCCACGGTCATTATGATTATGAATAGATTTTTCTTTATATTAATAATCATAGTTCTGTTTTTTGGACTTCATCATGTTTATTAACAGTTGTATTGTCATCACTATTGCAAGCCGTGATTTAAGAAATTCTAGTATTTATAACTACCGGTTCTATTTGCACTAAAGATGTCTATAGTAATCACTTTTCGATTAATGGTACCCGCTGAAGCAGCAAAGCCTTTTATTCAGATTTCAACTTGAAACATGCTTAACATGAAATGTCCAAAGATTACTAGTTTTGTGAACTTTGTACACTACTATGCCGTGGTGGCTGCCGGCAGAATAGAATAGCACCCCCCTCTTCTTACTGAGGTGTCGTAAAAGGTGACTAAGGTATCTCTTTAACACCGCAATTCAACCAGGTGTTCAGAGAAGGAAAACTCGACCAAACCTGCATCCTGCTCCCTCCCGATCGTACTGGTTCTCCATTACATTGGGCCTGAGGGAGTTCGGACGAGAGAGTGCTTTTCTGGCAGCGCGTCCAGCTATGCACTGAAATATCTCCTGCGCAATTGACTGTTTCCGAATACTGGACCTGGATTTTCTTAATCGGTGTTGAAACAGTCGCCGTAGCCGAATCCGGCTAGGAAATCATCATCATCATCATCACACTACTTTGAATACTTCATCTATTTACTATGTACACGTTAAAAATGGCATCTAGAACATCGTGGTATATTCTCACACACACATAGATTTCACAACACAAAAAATAAAAAATATACGTTACTTTTATAATAATATCAAGAGGATTAACACGCGCACAATTTCATCAATGACCGGAATCTTGGTAAAGAGAAGTAAAATATGTCTTTGCCACAAAATTTGTTGTATCTCTCTTTCATTTGATCGAAAAGAGAACAGATATTAAGCTTAAAAAACTTGTTGTCATCATTTCTCCTAATAGGAAAATGAGGTAAAACTCTGGGAACAAGCAAATGTATATTATTTAGCATATCAGAAAAAAACTAACACCATTAAAGACCTTACATAATTTTTTTTAATAACTCAAATAATTGGTTGTATTGCAATATTTTCCTCCTTGTGTGTCTCGCCCTCGTGTCCGCTTTAGAAAGATGTGATTATGGTTAGCCCATAAATTACTGACATAAATCATGCATCATTACGCCAAATTGGCATCAAAATTCACGTCCCAACGGTGTTAAACGTAAAGGTTTCCTAAATTCAAAAGACCTTTGAGAGCCGTTTAAGATATTTTGTATGAATTCACAATGATTTCATAAGTACGACGAAGCTATAGTGATGGGTAGGCCAGAGTAAAATGAATGTAAGCGGAAAATGAGGTGTGACAATAATTTTCTTCATATAAAACGAGGCATCCAGAATAATAAGGTGATTAAATCTAGGAATGTAGGTCAGGAAACAAGATAGTCTACCATTCCGGGTATACTTACTCAGACTTTTAACTGTAAATTTAGCTAATTTATCAATGAAATTGGTTGTTTATATTTGTTTTAATTCATCTTGTGTGATTGTTTTGTTTTTCAACGAATTATACTATATTGTAGGCTCATTGTCTATAACAAGTTTGTAATATTCTATATCTTCTTTTATTTTACGTTTTCAACGATATAACCAGCTGAAAGGGAGCTTTATTTGACAATATGAGGTGATAGAGCACTAACGTTTGGACCACTCATTTATACTTTGTCCATCACTACTAAATTGTGAAAGTGAAAGACAAAATATAGTAATATTAACAAAGCAAGAAAATGCAAATCCTTTTCTAGACTAAAACACAAAGTTAACAGGTTGGAAGGCTTCGAGTTGTCGAACATTAAATATTTTAACGTCTTTTCTAACTCCGGCACGAGTTATATTAAATAATGCTAATTAGTTTTTCAAGGTATAATATTGCTTATTTCAATATTTGTATGTCCATTTCGTGCCCGTTGTTTATTCAGCTACTATTTACTTCTGCATAATTATAATGTTTGTATTATCTAAATATATATAACTCAAAGGTAACTGACTGACTGACTGACTGACTGACTGACATAGTGATCTATCAACACACAGCCCAAACCACTGGGCGGATCGGGCTGAAATTTGGCATGCAGGTAGATGGTATGACGTAGGCATCCGCTAAAAAAGGCCTTTAATGATTTCCACCCCCAAGGGGATAAAATAGGGGATGAAAGTTTGTATAAATCTTCTCAGATTTTCGACTATAATATAATATAATAGCTTGATAGTTTTAGCGCCTAATGACAGATTAGGCTCTAATTTTTTACATACGCTAAACAAAAGTAAAGCTGCAAAAACTATATCTAATTAATTATAATACTTCTTAACGCGAGCGAAGCCGCGCGCAAAAGCTAGTACATTATAAATAAATGAGCTCATTTAACTTTAAAGACATTTAACTACCGGTTTCACCTTCCTGGACAAATTAAACATCATTATCTTATTTTTAACTAATCATGCCCGCTACTTCGCTTACCTTGATTATTACAGAAATAAAATATATCCTAGAGCTGATATTTATATATTAATCAGGTTATTTTGTAGACAAAAGAGGACATTTAAATATGTGTAAATAGTGGTATCTTAATATTTTCATTAAAACAAAATAAATCACAGTCCACGTATTTACGGACAATTACATATATTATCTAACATATGATAATGAATTATTAAGGTGGTATTTTGTCTGTCCTAAGTCCGGATTAAGTAGGAAGCGAAAATGAGTCAGTATATGTATACCCAAAATTACGAAAAAGAAACGTTATCTACTTACAAATCAATCGTACACTAGACACGCTACGGTCTCCAAGCTTATTACGAATCAGTTCTCATTTAATCATCAATTTTTGTATGTGATTTGTTAGGGAATTTATTTATTTACATTTTACTAGTTGTGTCAAGGCACAAATTATTGTAGCCTGAAATATCTCCTTTGCTTATTCTCGTAAAAGCAGATTGTCAGATCTATAACTACAATATCTTTCTTACCACGGTATTGGTTAAATGTTTAAAGGACCCATACTTTTTTGTTAACCCGGAGCAAAATCTTGCTGATGATCAGGGCCGGTGTGTTAAACTCTTACTAAAAACCCCCGGGGTGTCCTTACAATCACTCCACTCGTGTCTGGGAATTCAGATTGCGCGAATAATATGTTCGTATCCCGGCACGTTACGTTACATTTTTTGGTGTTATAGTAAAATATATATTCTTAAAATCGGTAAAAAACGCTGATTCCGAAAATATATATATATATATATATTACAACTATCACCAAAAATGTCGCTTAAACCAAATTGCCTTTCACCCCTCGATATCTTCTGACTCCACCCGCATCAAACTTCATTCGCTTTCAACTCCACCCGCGCGCCGTGGTTAACTGAAATCTCTATGCGTACGTTCGTATATTTATCTAATCATACTGTCTGTCTGTGCAAAACTGTGATATCAGCCTGTCTGCTAGATCACGATTGCCACAATCCGAAGTGAGCCTTTGGAGAAATACATTCGGATTACGTTTTTATAGTAATAAAAATCGTGTTATATTTCTTTCCAGTGTGTCAGTTGATTTATGTATCAGAGGGAAACAGAACGATAATTCTTCGTTATAAGGATCATGATTCGTTGGACGATCGTTACTCATGTATGAAGCCAATAAAATCGTTTACTATCAAATATTTCGTTCGGTATGACTTACAATCTACTTTTTTATGGTTATTAGTATTTTTAAAGATGAATGTGTGTGCATTGTGTTTGAAATTCATAGCCTTTTCATACCATAGTGGATAGTCGAGTATTCTGGACTATTTCCAGTACTTTCTTTTTGTTACAATATATTTTAAGTTTTGCGTTTTCTACCTACAAATACTCTTTTATACTGGGTCGACAAAGTGAATAAATTGCGTCTGATGAGAAGTACAATGTAGTTCAAAAACAGCAACCACCGCTAAGGAGCTAAAATCCATTGCAGAACGACAGGCCAAAACGAGTTACTAGGACGGTATTTATAACTGTGTACTATGATCACGACCCAATTCAGGCAATCGCCCTATCACCTCAAAAACTTACCATTATTTACAGGTATTTTTTTGTTAATTAGTCAATGTGATGATTACATTATCTATGTATAAAAGAGTAAGGATGTCTTGAGTCTATAGTTTTTGGGTTATGTCACTTGCAATAAAAATGGAGGCCGGCTTTGTAACGTTGGTAATATTTGTGTGTGTAATTAAAAAGTTTAACTGGTAAAAGTCCGTGTTATGATTATTTCGAACGCCCATCATTTTTCCATCAGGTCCTTTCTACGAATTAACGCATTTTTTAAAATTAAAATGATATTTATTTAAGAATCTATTAGTTACAAATAGTCTATTTCATATATTTTTACTTATACTTTTGCTCTTATTTTAGTTATACATATATTTTTACTATAGTATCATTAATAAATACATTTTTAGGCGATTTATTTATTGTATGCAATTATTTATTTTGGTTTTTTAAGTGGGTGTGTTGCTATTACTTAAACCTTATTAACCATATAAACACTTATATTTAAGAATTTTTAAGCTAGATGTTATTTCTATTTATTGTGTTTTTTATTACTTATTTATTCTAATTAGATGCAACACGACCCGCCTTCACGAAAATCAGCGCTGAAAACTTTCTCTGTAGCTTTAGGCTGATGAAGGTCCCATTTTCGTCATGTATATATGTTTTGTATTTTCTTTTATTGCTGTGTGTTGTTTGTGTTGCTGCATTGAAATTTCTGGTTTTTTGTTGGTTTGTGGCGAAATAAATACATTTTCTTTTCCTTCTTTCTTTTTTTATTCACGGTACTGAATATTAACAATTTACTTGAGATGATATAAATACTCACTAAGTCTAGTACTCGCAAAGTATTGTGTAAGTTCGTGTACATAATCCACCGAGGAGTGCTTAGCTTAGACTAATAAACGCAGTTCGCCGTTGGCTTAAAATAGAGAACGACCTCTCGCTGCCTGCTATAGTTCACACAATACTCGACAGCAAGAGGTTGTGGACAGAAGTACTCGAATTTAGCGTATTAGCAATCTGCCAAAAACAGGAGGCTGAGAAGTACACAGAGGTGATATTTATCCTAGCTATTCGGCAACGAAGGCCAAAAAGATGGCAGGTAGCTTTCATGAATACTTGCCTGCGCACACCTCGCCATAACACTCGCATGGGCAGTGGTATTTTAGGAAGTCAACTGCTCATGAACGAGAAAGGGAGAGTATGACTGTTCCCATACACTTTCTATTCGTATTTCGTTTTCTTTGTCGTGGTATATGTGGGCCGGCATGACGATGTAGACTATCAATAGATTTTCATACTTTGATAGTCGCTTTCGTTTTTGGACTACACTGTACTTACCACCAGGTAATCTGTAGTCACTATGTCGAGCCAGTGTAAAAAAAAAATATTACGAGGGTTTTCAGTAGGTGGCCAACTCCATCCACAGTTATAATTTTAGAAGTCCTGAGAAGACCGCCCGCGTGTCGGCCCTGTTGTAGATTGCGTAGTTCTTCCCCACTGGGCGATTTTACTGCGGCACGCTAGGACCACCCAGGAGTTTTTAGTCGTTATCTGACACAACTCAGGCCATTGTCCTCTTCCCGACCAGGAAGCCTTTTTGAATGAATTTTCTCCAGTAAAAAGTATAAGGTCGTGCAAATAATGTAAAAGCCACAGCCCACAAGTTACTTCCAAGGGCGTGGGACGGGCACGCACGATCGCGTGTGTCCACCCTTAACACGGTCACAAATATTTGGCCTGGGTAGTGCCTACTAAACAATTTAGATGATATTTTGATAAAACAAGTAACTTATTGCTGTATTATAATTTACAAGCTTTGGTGAGTAAGCGAATTCGAAAATTGTACATAATTTTACTTGTTTAATGATCAATCATTAAGTTTCCGTTGGATGTAATTTGAAACAGTCACGTTATATACTCGTATGTATAAAGCACCACGATTGCTATTTTTATATTGGTTCAGTAAAACGCCTATACCTCAGGTAATTGTATTTTTTATAGTGGCTCGGCAAATTGAATACATTGCCTTTTATTGGTAACCCGGGAGAAGTCCCTAACGGACCTTCAACGGGCATAGCATGCTGCCTCTGAATAGGCCTCTACTCACTGGGGGAGGGGTGGTGTAAAGAGCCACCCTCTCTCTCGCCTCTCCGCACTTGAACGGCACGCAAAAACACTTCGAGTGCCATTCGCAGCCTTGTTGGACGACACACTCCCTCTGATATGCCCCCCGGTGCTGTCGTTAGAGGCGGACATTTCCTAGAATCGCCGCCCTACGACGTCCCATTCTTGCGAGTCAGCAGGTGGACTGAGATGACGCTGCTGAAGCAAGCGCCACCCGAACCCGCTCCGCCAACTCCTCCTGTGCCAGCACAGTAAAGATCCCACCCCTCCAAAACCTCTCTCTCAGGTGCCGTGCAGGACATTACACACGGCCTCCCTCTCATCCCATCCCTCAAGTCTACTGCTCGGCTATTGTCTTGGCCCTTGGCCCTTGGCCGCCGAATAGCCAGAGAAGATGTTCGTTCTCCGACCCTTTCAGCGACCTCCTTCTGCTTCATCACGACCGCAGAAAGATGCCTACCTCTTGCCGGAGGTAGGTGACTGCGCTATGTCAAACTCGACCAGAATCCGAATCTCGCGCCTTTAGCTATATCTATGAATATAAATGGGTTCCTAATATTCATTTTTATTTTGTTTATAAAACAGGAAATATTTGTACCGTCAAGCTTTAAATTATTACAATGAAATATTATTATGTATTCTTTGATACTAGGCTGATAGGGAAATTCATAAATTTCATACTTTACATAAAGGTTGGAAAAATAAGAATGTTTTATCTAAGAAAACTTTGCAACCGGCGACCGCGCCACCCGAATGCAAATATTTACCCGAGCATATAGGATTTGTCATTTTGTTATCTTACCCAATAAATTCTGCATAAAATCTGGTATAACCGTATCCGTAACTGAAACTATCATATACGAAATTATTTAATATGAATATTTCAGATAATCACGGATATTACACTGACAGTTAAAAAAGCTTATAAACAATATTCTGTTTAACCGTTTGACTGCTATAAGCAATTCTTGCAAGAACGCACGTAAACTGCGGGACATATTTTGTCAAATAAAACTCATTTAGACAAATATCAATCAATTTTAATAATTATTTTCGTATTATAGAGAAACAATATTAATTTTGGTTGTAAATAAGAAAAATAATAATAAAATAAAGAAAAATAATAATAGCAACAAAGATACACTGAATACATCGTCGCGGTTTTCGAGACAAATGAATGCAGCGCTTTTGCGCCGCGTACCTGTGAAATGGTTGAAGACTTATATCAAAGAAAAAACAGGCATCAGTAGAAGCAAACATAACGACTAGTTTGCAAGATGCGTATTGCTGTTACCCCATTACCCAATCCCTTCATTCATGCTATTCTTTTGCCGTGACATTAATTGGCCTTCTGACTAAAAACTTCCGAAGCGTCCCTTGATTCACTACTACTGTAACTTTGGGATCGATAATCCTCCTGAACAACCCTCCATCTTTGGAAGTATTTGGAGTAAAGAGCCCACCCCTCAAGACCTTCCTATCAGGCCGGCGTGCAGAACACACACACACCGCCTTTGCCTAAATGGCTTAAGGTTTTTCTTTCAAATAATACGACCGATAAAGATCAATGAGGAAGCTCTAATACATTTCTACACGAGATAGAAATACAGTGTACTTCATCTTGATGAGTAAATAATTAATCTCGTCGGATTAAAGAAATTCATTTATAAGAACCTATCTCATAGGTCCTTGTAATTCAAAGACTCGAAACAAATGAACTGATTAAACTTCTTACAGCGAAAAAAAGATTTATTTGTTTTTTGTGGAACATCCCCTGATTCGTTACAGAGATTTTCGATTAAGCTAGCTAGAATTGTTTTTGTTCTTGAATACTGAAAGAGTAATATATGTAGATTGTAGGGCTGGTTTTTTATATTTGTTGAGATGACTTTACTTCTTATGTGCCTAATCAAGGTTCTTTTGATTTAAATTAGAAATAGATGACTCAAACGAGCTATAGGTAGACCGATTATGTACTGGTCTGCTCATGATAACACAGACACTAAATTGGAGTTGATTGGAGGAAGCCTATACCCGTAGAGGGGTTCTCACCGACACTGCATACTAGTATTATTAAAATAAATGGCTTTTATTTTGTTTTTAACGATTAAAGGCTCCCCACACTGGCGCGATATTATAGGTCGATAATATCGCTTGCAGTATTGCGTTAATGCGTCCCGATTCCTGTTACATTCCTTGCATACAGCTGCATTTTTATCGTCCGATATTTAACCACTCTCAAACTGTCGTTAAAACCAAACGTCCTACAAGTACTAACGTTATTATCGCAGGTGTGTGTACGGTGGTTTCCGTCCTGATACAAAATAATCTAGAACTCATATCGGAATATCGCAGGACGGAGAAACGCAACGTCCTACTTCTTGCGGCGTTATTATCGCAGCAGTGTGTAATGACCATCCTAATACAAAATGTACTGAAAACAGATAACGCAGTAACGCATGCAATATTATCGACCTATAATAACGAGCATGTGTTATTATAGGTGTGTGTGTATTTGCTGTGTGTGGTTATTTTCAAATTATAAGTTATCACGTACATTTAATTATCACTTTTTGTACAGTTTTAACTATTTTACCTTATTATAATTGTTTGATATTTTCATTTTGATTTTATTGTTTCATGTTTTATGAATAAATGTTTCATAATACTTGTATTTAAATTTTTTGTTTTGTTGATTGGGAAATTAATGGCTCTTTTTTTTTTCTTTTTTTACTTGTGTATTTTCAGTTGATTATATACCTTAAGATTTTCGGTTAGGGTACATTAGGGTCGACATGATGACAGCGTCTGTCCATTAATTCTCATCCCTTGGTAGTCTTTACTTTTCTTTGACCACATCATACTACCAACCAAGACGTCTGCTTGAGTCACTTTGTCGAGCCAGTATAAACGAAACACATATGTGACTGTACCGCCTTCCCTTTTAGACGATCACCGCACGGCACTGGAGTACAGTCATGTCAAAAATGTTTTTGCTATTTAGATAATATTCTCTCCTAACAGTTTTTATTATACATCATAGGAGATAACATTGTCTCTAGAGCGTCTGGCAATATAATTGATGAAAGGGAAAACTGTAAAAGTCATATTAAACGAGATACGTTTTTTCACTGAATTATTGAGTATGTAAGGCTTGAGCTTAGAATTCCATTGAAAATAAAATTGAACAAAGAAAATAATAGAAAACGTAAATATAAGAAGAAGTAATGGCGGCAAGCAAAAATAATAATTCGTCAGATGAAAGGCTATTTGGTTTAAGCGACATTTTTTGGTGATATAGTAATATATATATATTTTTGGAATCGGCGTTTTTTACCGATTCCAAAAATATATATATTGCTATATCACCGAAAAATGTCGCTTAAGACAAATAGCCTTTCACCCGACAATATATTAAGAAATATTTTTCTTCATTTTATTGTTACTTACTCTAATGTACACTTGAACAAAAATATTTATTCTATAACGAGATACACTAGGTCGAGATATATTTTCAATGTTCATAAGATACGATGCTAGTTATTTGATTTGGTGGGTTTCCATTGTATTGTTAAAAATAGGTCGGTTCTCGTGGAACGGGCAACGATAAAAGAATGAGGTTCTAGAAATCGTTCATATTTTTCTTAAATTGATCTTTTTTTACTATCAGGTAGATATAGTTATAATATCTGTTCTAACAGATATTATAGTTAATAATATCTGTTAGAACGATTGAGATTAAATTAAACACATAATTATATAGCTACAACATCAATTTCGCTTTCATAAAAATGTTTTTTTTTTCCGAATTATCTCTTACTTGTTTTATATTTAATTAATTTTAAAACATATTTAATTAAAGTATTATCTCTATGTAATTGGTGCACCGTGTTGCTGGTGACTGTTGTTGATGGTTGTTTAGGCCTAGTGGATAAACCCACCCGCGTGCCGCTCTACAACACAGAGCTGAGTGGCTCTTTACACCACCCCTCCCCAAAGGAGTAGAGGCCTACTTAAGGCCACACGCCTTGTGAGAATGAGACCCCAGAGGTTCCTTCAATGCCGGTACGTGGAAAGTGGAACACTCCGGGGGGCTTGGTGGATACAGGACCTATATCCATGCACGGCAACACAAATAGTAATAAGTTCGAATCCAGGCACATACCTCTTGCGTCCGCCGTCCAGCGGTGAGTGGGGGTGGGGCGGCGTGTGTGTGTCCACAGGCCGTCCCAATGAGAGGTAATGAGGGGGTAATTTACGACCCCTCCCAGAGAAGAAGCCTGCCTAAGGCCAATCGCTCACCAGGCCCGGCGAAGGCGAAGAGTAGGCAGTGCTGGCACCCCGGTGGTTTTAGTCGGTGCAAGTCCGACACACCGGGGGAGTGGCACTTACCACTCCCCTGAAGGTCCGAAGGGATTTCCACCGGGTTAACAACAAAAAACGCACATACCTCTTGGCTTATTCAAATGTGTATGGCGTCCTTAACACATGCTCACCTGTAAACATTTTTTTTATGTATTGTTTGGTTGGTTTTTCTTTTTTATGTTTTTGGTCTTTTATGTGTGTTCTATTGTTTAATGTTTGTGTATGGCTGCTGTTAATAAAACGTTTTCTTTCTTTCTTTCTTTTTAAACTAAAGCTTCGTATTATTCTGTTACATACATTTTATTTTACAGTAAGGTATAAACTTAATCGTGATATCACATTACCGCACTACGACGGCGACTACAATATTATTAAAACCCTTATGCATAATTGGGATAGTTACGAACCTAAAAGCAATGTAATAATAAACTCGTTACGAGCAAGTGTGATAAGAAATTTATTATTTCAGCTACACCTGTTTTATGACACACGACTGCGTAACATAGAACTTTAATCCATTAGAAAAAGAAATAAAATCAACAATAAATTTAGCACTCGGGCATATTACTTGTTCAATAAAATATAGTTTTACTGCAGACTATATTAAAATGATTTTCAGTTTTCAGCAGATGCAATATGATTGCCAACTGGGTACATATAGTTTGAAAAGCGGAAACTTTGGGTATAATAATAGTGAGGTTATGTCGCTGTAATTTTTTTATTAGTATTTCAATAACTAAATCAATTACATTAATAAGCAACAATAAGGTTAATTAAACCAATAAGGTTTTGATTTATAAGAGGGAGGCGGTGTGCAGTGTCCGGCGCGCCGCCTGTGAGATAGGTATTGGAAGGGTGGGCTCTTTACCCCTACCCCTCCCAGAAACCAGCCTCGACAAGGCATTTCGCTCTCCGGGCGTCTGGATGAATTTGGTTTCCCAGGTTCGGGTGGAGCGATCAGAGGGACACCCCGGGGTTTTTAGTCAGTAGGAGTCTGACACACCGGGTTGCTGCCCTCACAGCGGCCTCACAGCGTGCAGGATATTTTCCCGAGACACCAAAAAAAATAAGGTTTTGATTTTTATCGCTTTTTTTTTATTTTTCTCCGTTTTTTGGTGATTAACCCCAATTATGACTTCAGATTCGTGTTCAGCGGTAAAAAATACGTCAGAAAAAATGTGTCCGATACCCCGCACAAACCACTTTTATTTGTGGACCTGTGTTATTATTTGCCAGTTTCATCCCACTACTGGGCAAAGGCGTTCTATCCCTTTATCCATTATGTTTGTGGTATCCCAGGGCAAGGGTTTGGGCATTTAACCCACCACGCTTTTTCAGTGCGGGTTGGCGAGTATGCACTATATGCAGAGAAGACGCATGCACCAACTTAGATGATAGTAATCTGCGTGCAATTCGTCATGCTATATATCTTTGTGGGCTTAGTCAAGTCGATGAGCCTGGTGTTGACAACTCAATATTATATTTTTTTTGTATTGTTGTAACACTAAATAAAATGTCTTCTCTTCCGTTTCATCGACACTGCGAACAAGTTGTTTGTATTATTCAAAAATTCCAGTGACCTATGAATCCCTTCATACAGTCCGCTACTTTACATTTCCTGCCTTTTACACCTGGTTGTAATATATAAAAATCTTATTTCCACAAAAAGAAGGTTTGTATGTTTTATCGGGCATAGCGGCGATATACGATAAACAAAAATAATTGGAGCTATACTGGAAAATTACTATCAACACGGCTGATATAAAATATTAAAGGATAAGTTAAATAAATTGTCATTAAGTAACTAGCACCCGAATCACGTAGAGACCTAGAGTCGTTGTTAAACGAAGCCAGCGCAGCGTGTTCCGTCGCGTCGCTTCGTGGAGAAACTAACAAAGTTTGTAAATTGTAACCATCTGTAACTACGCGTTAACCCATACGTGACCGCTGGTCTGTACAACTGGACCATTTTAAAATGTAACAAGATTGTTTCGTTTACAGTGAACAAGTAAAAAATATGAGCAGACACGGCTATTTTCGCCTGGGTGCATTTTACACTTGTATGTAAACAAAACTTGTCTATTATACATTTATTTTAATATGTTGGGTTTACTACGCTTTGGAATTGTCATTGTTAAATGGGTTCTTTGACAACGATTTCTAAAGCGTAAGACCTTTTTAGCAAGAACGCAATTGTCACTCTGTCACGGTGACCAATTGTTATGTGTAAAACATTTGCTATGAGTTTTTGCCGCTAACGCACCTGCGTGCGCACCTGCGAAGTTAGGCCCAAGCTGAGTGAAAAGAGAAATTCCAGAGAGTACGTTCCGGGCTAGCAACGTGTCCATACTGAACTACACAAGTTTCATCGAATATATCAATCTCGAATGATATATCACTCCCAAACACCCAAAACTGGTGGATTTTCAAATAAATTTTCATCCCTCATTTTACACCCTCACGGGTTGAATATATGAAAAATCGCCTTTGCCAATCGCCAGTGTGCAGATTTCATGTGTCTAGTTTTTATAGTTTAATATCTACTATAATATGTGAATAAAGACAAATGTTTTTATAAATTATATGCAGATAGAAGTATCCTTCATGTGTCCTTTAAGTAACAAATCGCAAATTTTGTTCCAAATCGCGAAATATTCGAGAGTTGTCGGAATAATTCGGATTATTTTGCTAAGGTTCAGGGCGTACAAGTGAAAATTAAGTGCTTGAATTTACTGCAAAAATGATTTTAAAAAAATTCTTTAAAACTATATTTACGTTAGGTGCATATGAATGCAGGCTTGTCACCAATGCAGGAAAACATCGCGAGGATACCCGTATGTCGTCTTATATAAATGTAGTTTTGGGGATCTTCTGACCAAATAAACACCAAATAAACTGTTAAAAACTACTTTATAGCACTTTTTCAAAAATAATCTTATGTCTTAACACTTTTTACGTCTTTATATTACAGAGCGGTCGCATTGAAAAAAACCCTTTATCCTCTCTCTCTCTTTCTATCTTTCTGTCTTTCACTCCCATACGTTCCGATCTACGCATTTACTACTTCATACATAATAATATTTCACACAATAACATCCATCCTACATAAATATCATATATAAGTGCCCTGAGAACGGCAATCAGCTGCTATACTGGTCATGTTAGGTACAACATAAAGCTGCGGCGATTATTTACAGGACCCGCAGTCCCCACTAATTCGCAGAAGTAGTCATCTTGGGGTTTTCAGCTGGTAAAAGTCTGGTAAAAGTACACCCCGGCTGCCACCACCTTCGCGGCCGGGACGGTCCTATGAGGATTTTCCCCTAGGAAAAAAAAAAGGTACAACATAAAAGCGCAAAATGGATACAATCTCTAATTTAACTCTGCTTACTCCGAAAGGGACATAGCGTATTAAAAATAATTTATGATATAATATTATTATTAAAAATCAAGCTAAAGGACATAATGAAACACAAATAAAAAGCCAACAATAATAAAACAAAATTGAATAAATGTGTAAGTAATAGTAATAAAAAAAATAAAAGCATTTATTTGGCTGACAACATAACATACAACATAGAAGAATAGATTAATAAAGATAGAAAATAACAAAAGCAAATACCCCGTGTCGTGATGATGCGCCAAAGGGAAGCAAGCTCAGCAAACGCTAAGTAGCCAGCTGAGCCACCCAGCGCTGATTTTCAGCTGACATCCATTAATTGTGTCGACGCGCAGAAAACAGCAAGGAAGGGATCAATAGAGTGTAGACACTCAGCACCAGAGACTAATATCAAAGTATTATAGATAATGATATGTACACACACAAGAACACACATATACGCCCATAAATATATAAGTATATTACATACAAACACCATATACATAATTATCATTAATATACAGATATGCGCAACAATAAATGCAAATAGAAAAAAAAAAACAATTTTAAACCACTAAATTAAACAGGCATCAAGTTGTTGCACAGAATAAAATGTAAGCATAGATGGGCAAAATGTAATCAGATTAATAAAAATGATTAATGATTCCATTTTACGTTTTTTACTATTAATATGACTGCATTTTGCTCAATTATGTTTTAAAAACTACAAAATCCCAGATTGTGTACACATTTATGATTTCTTAATGTTTTAAATGGTCAAAATGTAATCATGATTACAGAGCAAGAAAATTAAAATTACGACTACATTTTGTAATCGTTAATCATTAATCAGATTACATTTTGTCCATCTCTGAATGTAATTATAGCGTCTTAAAATAAATTAATAAATCTTTACAACCTTGTTTAATTACTTGAAATCGAGGATCTGGAACTGTACAATTTAAAAAGTTATTGAAATTCAAAAGCAAGCTTCTCGTCCAATTCTTCTCGCTAACTAATAGTTGGGTCTGCGCCAGTTACAAAGATATTTCGTGGCGTTTTCTTTAAAAAATATTAATTTCAAATTTTTTCTTTAGGTCTGTTAAACGTTGCTTGGAGACCAACTAGACGAAAACTGTTAACGTCGCTTAAAAATTATCACGAACACGTTTTATAAAAATAATTTTCAATTTTGCTGCAACTTATTTTTGAAATTTATTCATATTTTATCGCTTTAAAAGATCAAGCTGATCTTGGGGAATTTATTATGTAAATGACACGTCATGTTTCAGTTAACATAATTTAAACATTAAAAAGACCCTTTAATTAAAGTTTGGTTTTTTGTTCGCACTCTGGGTGTATTTTTTTGAAATCATAATGCCATCTAGGTATTATGGTGTCATGGTATAAAAAAAATTGTTAAAAAAGGTATAACAAAGTTGCCTTCATCATGTCGGCTTAAACACAAATACAACGAGAGGCCTCGCGAGGGGATTCTCCTCCTCCTTTTTGCTGCGAACTGCGAAGGAGTGGAACTCGCTTCCTGCGTCGGTGTTTCCGGCATCTTATGACATGGGAATCTTCAAACGTCGAGTGAATCAGTATTTGCTGGGTGAGCGCGCTCCATCGTCGCCCTCGTCATCACTCTCCAGAAGGTGAGATTGAGGTCAAGCGCAAGCCTGTCAGTAAAAAAAGGCCTCTTAATATATGGAAAACTGCATTACGCGAATTGATCTCGAAACGCATCAACAATATTTGAACCCACATTACGTTACGTTCAATGATACTATGTTTTCTCTTCAAAAGTCGATCAAATTTTGCATTGACAATTTATAGATTCTACTCCTTTATTATTTTAAAATTATAATATACTAATATATTATAATATTAGTGGATACAGTCACTAATATATCTCTGCTCCCTCCGAAAGTGATAATAGCATGACGATACATTGTTTATTAAAATTACACACACATACATGTGCATACGCTCACGCATATATCTACACAGACCATACACTCACACGTGCACATTTACTATAGCTGAAATTGTTGTTGGTTTTGATTAGAAGAATATCCTTTTTTTTTTTATTGAAATCTTAATCTAAACAAGTAAATAATTTTTGGTGAATTTTATGTTTGATATGTGTTTTTTCAGTATAGTAAGCTGTGATTTATATTCAATAAAATAAAAATCAATAAAAAATCAATTAAAGTGACAAATAAATATAAAAATGATGAAGAATAATTATGATATTATAGAATTTGGGTTCTCCCCGCAAAACTTGAAGGAAAGCCAGACGTGGCAGGACGCTGACGTCTAGTGGCCCAGCTATGCCCTTGGCCTCGGCAGACGGGACGAGGATCGCAAAAAAGTTTTAGTCGATATCAGTCCGAAACACCGGGGGGCGGTACTCACCGCCCCCTGACGGTTCATGAAAGGATTTCCCTTAAGTCATCAAAAAGGATTTGGATTGTGACAGTTGCTGTTTGGTACCAGGAACCTGGCAGCCACTGCTGATCAGTGACTACCAGAAACCGAATTGAGCATTTGGAACCCAAATTTCTGAAAAACTTATATTAGACTTTAACAGATCATTCACTTGTATAAAATCCGTACTCCAACCATGTACACTGCATTAATACACTCCGACGCAGCCTTGAGTTTCTTTCGGCGTTTCTTCTCAAGGTAGTCGCTTCCGAAACGCTGGTAGATCACCGTTAGGTTTCGTATTTTTGGCTGGCGGTCCAAGTCGAGGTCCGTACCCACAGGGGTGCCCTTGCATTGCCACCCAACCCATAAATTGCTGGCTGAGCACCTTCAGTGTTCACCCACCTGCCCGGTTAATTTGTGAAGACCTTTCCCGGTCAACAAAACGCGTAAATTCGAAAAAAAAGTACACTGCATTAAAGGTGGGAAATAAATTTTAAATAGGCCTGAGTTAACCACAACCCTCCATTATGTTCACTCGACAAAAAATAACATTGAACTAATAAAAATTCCCATCACGCACAAAATCTCTAAACTCGTGGGTTCTCTGCTTTAGAGAATGTGCCAGTGATAAAGGTGTGTAACTATGAGTTGAATTGACAAATAGTTACACAGCTTGGAAAATCAGATAGTAATTCAGTAAACTTCAAGATTTCCAAATCTTTTACTTCTTAACTCATTGTCAGTGATACAAAATATTCAGTTCGAGACAACTATAACGAAATTAAATGAGGAAATAGAGATGAAAAATCGCATAAAATAAATAGATATTCAAGTAATTTAGGTCTTAACATAATATAAATTTAATCTCTTAAATAATAATTCATTTCTGATTGAAGGGTTCCGACTGATTTAAATGGGGTTCACAAACAAATTACATAAGTTTAAATTTGAATAAAATGCAATTTAGCGTTATTCTTTACCTATTGTCTTGCTCGGAAACATTATCCAGTTTTAACAACTATCGAATTGAAATCGCTATTGAGTTTTACACAAGTATGAACTAGATTTGATTTGATGGAGTAAGTCGCCCGTAAAGATTTAAAACAGGCACTTACTCCAACCGAGAATTAGGCTGCGATTTATAGACGCTATATCAGCTTTGCTTTAGCCGTGGTGGCTGCCGGCAGAATAGAATAGCACCCCCCTCTTCTTGCTGAGGTGTCGTAATAGGCGACTAAGGTCTCTCTTTAACACCGCAATTCAACCAGGTGTTCAGAGAAGGAAAACTCGACCAAACCTGCATCCCGCTCCTTCCCGATCGTACTGGTTCTCCATTCCATCGGGCCTGAGGGAGCTCGGACGAGAGAGTGCTTTTCTGGCAGCGCGTCCAGTTATGCACTTAAATATCTCCTGCGCAATTGACTGTTTCCGAAAACTGGGCCTTGATTTTGTTAATCGGCGTTGAAACAGTCGCTGTGGCCGAATCCGGCTAGGACATCATCATCATCATCATCAGCTTTGCTTAGCAAAATTCTCAAAAAAGATTTTTTTGATAAAAAAATTAATATACCTATAATAGGAGCTTGAGTATAGCCATAATATTCGCAGAGCCAGGGTCATGTTGACAAAATCCGTGACTTATCAAATCATTTGACATTCATTGGTAATATAAATTGTAACGTTTTAGTAAAGTCTAAGCAAACTTAAAGTAATATATATGTATATATATTATATCATTTAAAGGCGCGGTTAAACTATAGTTGGCCTTGACGCATAGGTTATACGAAGTCTACCTTCCTCAGTAATAATTCATGACACCTCATAAGATCAAATATTTGTGAGAAATGAGCGTATGTGAGTAGGGTCTAAAGCCGCTCATTAACCTCACTCCAGCAACTGAATTCTATATCATACGTGCTAAGCGTTATTTGACTGTTAGAACTCGAGATTAATATTAAATCCTAGGGCTACTACACCCAATCTATATACATTTGTATGTGAAACGGAATTTACATAACATCAATTGTCCTTTATTAAGATTGTTTTTAAACAATTCACGAAGTTACAATTATTGATGTATTAAAACAAATAAAACTAAAAACTAGGACCTCGTTTTATGACATCTTGTAAAAACCTGATACTGTGATTGTTGTATGCCGTAACTATTCAAATCTTATGACCTGGGAGTCTTTAAGAGAAGAGTGAATAGGCATTTGTTAGGCGATCGCGTTTCATCATCGAACTCATCTTCACCTTCACCTGGTGGAAACCAAGTGTGACTGAGGTCAAGCGTTCGCCTATAAATTAAATTAATAAAAAAAATATCAAGAACAAAACAGGGTTTTTAGAAGTATCTTCTCGCCCCCGACGAAAACTCCGAGACCCTCACTGTGTGACCATAACTTGTATAGCCCAGAGGCATAATTAAAAGTAAGCGAATTCGCGCTTAAGACCCGATGAAGCATTTGTAATGAGTACAAAGCGTGAGAATGTAAAATGTTATATTAAAACAATATCATTGGGAGATTAATTATTTACATTTTAAATGATTTTTTGTTATTTATTTACAAAAACTAAAAACATGATGATGATGTCCTAGCCGGATTCGGCCACGGCGACTGTTTCAACACCGGTTAACACCGACTAAAAACATATTGACTAGATAAATGTCGCAAAGGTATATATGCAAGGATATTTTAGGGGTTCATTATTAAATATTGCACCCTTACTGTGCAATTTCAAATAAATTTGATTTTTTCCTTTCAAAGCTGCAAATACTTTATTTTACTAGTTCCGTAAATTTTCATGTGGTGTTGAAAAGTGTGCAATTTCAATTATTAAATAATTATTATCTATAATACGAGAAAGATAGCGCACAGTGTATTATTATGATTTTAAATATATTTGTACAGACTTATGCAGTAATGTATTTCTATTCGACTTTTTACAAAATATTAATGGACGCTAACATGTTTATAATAAAATTATAATTCATATTAAAACTGGTGTAATTGTCTCTAAACCCCGCAGTAAATATCAAAAATAAATAAATAATTGTATCGTAGATTTATGATAATACTGGAAAAACAGTAGGAAATTATATATCTGCCAAAATTTCTAATTATTTGTATTTATTTTGTCGTGTAAACGGAAAAATTCGTTCGTTTCTTTATCCATAGAAAGTATGATTAGAAAATCTCTGCAACAATACAAGTAAGAGGGATTAGCATCTTTTGTCTTCGATTACTTTTCACGCCTCGAGAAAGGAACATTTTTACAAAGCACATTTCACGAATTTTTTCCTTTGTTACGACTCTCTAAGAGTAAATTAAAAGAAACCGTAATAAAGTGGAACACACTTAGTTTATTAAAGGTAACATAAAACCTTGTAAAAATGTACTAAATATTCTCAAACTCCTGTATTTTCGGTACAATATTTATGTAAAATTTTACACATAATTTTTAAACAACAAACATATTAAAGAAGGTACAGGAATTAAAAGGTCTTACTTTTTATACTATTTCATTGTGAAAAAGTATGTTTTTATGCCAAAGGTGACAAGTTGACAGCCTACTTTGATGGAGAGTTGTTATTATTGTAGTCTATGGACAAATGTGAAACCAGAAGCGTTATGGCTATGTTGCCGACCTTGTAGGACGTTTTAAACTCCCTTATTCAAAAATCTCATGTAGCTCCAGGAACAAACTGTCGAAAGCAGTCTATTTCATAGATTGGTATTTGCAACAAGAATTTTATATCAAACCGTTTCAGCCTCGGATTTATGGAGGGCAAACTGAGGATCACGCCCCTGGCGCCAAGTTCTAAGATTGGCAGAAGAGCACATCATACACCGTACTCACTAACTAATATATCTTAATTCGATCCGAGCCTTAAGATTATTCAAAGTATCTTGAAAATACATAGTTGAATGGAAGGAACGTATTGCTGACCTGCGAGACTCTCGAGATATGATATTTTTTTATCAAAAACTAGCTGTCCTGGCAGACCTTGTTCTGCCCTATTTCTCTAAAACAAAGTCACAGTGTTTTTTTTTATGTTAATAGCTTCCCCGTCAGATTTTATTCTGCCAAAGCCTATTGGCCTGTCGGCTGTTATTTAAAAATTGTTTGAAGGAACCTGGCCTTAACGCTATATGTATAAAAATTGACAAATATTGACATTAATATTTATACGTCACTCAATAATTGTTTTGCCTTCCCGGAACCCGTCCACTAACATTTAAACTTTATGGTATGGTGTTAAAGTTCAAATTGACTTTTAAATATTATTTCGAATTTTTTGTATGAGAATATAGAAAAGTGGTGTTTTTAGACTTTTCCAGACATTTTTTTTAATTTTTCTCTCCGTAATATCCTTCCCCAGACTTCAACAAACACAACAAAAAAGAAATCAGCCAAATCGGTTCAGCCGTTCTCGAGTTTCGCGCTTATACACATTTAACGATTCATTTTTATATTATAGAATAGACATCGTCCTATCACCAGACGTACTGCAAGCTTAATCTTACGAAATCTAGATCTCTCAAAATTGATTATAATTGCAGAATGTCTCCACTCATAGAGCAGACCAATTCCAGCTCTTTCAATTATGCCGAAAAGGCTAAATGATTGGCAAATAGTTCAAAGAGATGATACTCTCTCAGTACATTTCTTGCGAATGCGATTTATGTCACTAACATACACTCCAAAGTCTTCATCATGCATTATAAGAAACGTAATAATAATCTCTTCTGTTGGGAAATGCAAACATAGTTTTAATAAAATGCTGAATATAAATATTGCTATTAAAAAAAACAGGCAGGTAATATCAATAAAGTCGTTATTCGCAGCACATTTCGAACAATTTCAATTAACCAAAAATTTTAATAAAAGCTCGCAGGTATATTATTAATTTGCACTTTGTGAAGTCGGCCGGAGTTTTTCCGACGTATCCCCTCGGGCGTTTTTCACTTAATTTATATCCTACACGTTTACATTTAGCGTCTTTTGGGCCCTATCTATCTTCTGTCCTGGTACAAACAGAACTACCTTTGAGACACTTTCTAATCAATATAAACTTTACTTGCGTGTTTTAGTTCTTTTTTTATAATGACTCAATAAAACGAGTATGCCGCAACTGATGGAAAGTACAATGTAATCCAAGAATGCCAAATCTGTTGACAGTCGCCATTGCCATGCCGGTCAATAGATATCGCTACTGAAGATCTCTAGGTATATGAACAACTCGCCAAGCTGTGGAGGAAGCTGGCTATGTTTTTCCATCAGCACTTAGCCGACAGGAGGAGGAACCTCCCAATAGTATTCTTGACAGATAAAGTTCGTCACAACGGGGCTGCTGCCCTCACGACGATCCTATTGGTCCATGATGATTCCACCGGATAAAAAAGTATATGAAAAGCTAAACGTACATAAGCTGATCTCAGAACTTTTTTTGGTAATCTGGGGGAAATCCCTACGGACCTCAAGGGGCGGTAAGGGCCGAGCCCTGGTGTGTTGGACTTGCACCGACTAAAGCCCCCAGTTTATTCCACCTTCCACTTACTTGGATCGAGGGCACCACTCGGGCCCCATTCTCGATACTGATCTCTTACCCTATCTTATCCTTTGCTGGTTATACCAAAGTTGTAGTAAAACAAATTGCAATATCACACCCAATTTCTAAAACGGTCATTAAACTTTAAAACGCCTCTAAAGACTGTTAAACCATCCATTGCGTGCATGACTTATTTGTATTTAAAAGCATTTTAAAATTTAAGAAAACTTTCTTATATTGCGCTATAGAGTGTTAACTTACCTTATATTTATAATTCATCTAAATTTCTTTAAGAACGAAACCATTTTTTCTAATTATAAATCTATGACACACGTTTTCGTATCGCGTAGTCAGGACTTCAAAACAAAGTAATCGATTTATCGATGCCGGTTGTGGAAAACTGTAATTTTATTAGAAATTTATGCCTTAACCAAGGCGTCGCTCTTTGAAAACGCCCGTCAAGCATCAGTACCGGGATATGGAGAATTATAGTAATAATTATATATATATATATATATATATATATATATATATATATAATTATTACTATAATTCTAAATATATATATTTCTAATATATATAATTCTAAATATATATAATTATATATATATAAGTATATATATATATATATATACTTAGGAGATACGTTAGTTGGAAATGTTACCAGAAAAGGTTTTTATCTAGGGCCCAAAAGAATCATACTAAAACACCAAGCCTGTCTGAATATGGAGCTTGTATGAACAATACTATAATAATAATATTAAATAATAAATAGATATATCTATTCTTATAATAGTATCTACAAGTACATCAAGGAAAAATATTTGTCTCTATATTTAACGCCGAACTGAGTCGTGACCACGGGATGGTAACTAATTAACCACCCCTCGCCAAGTAGATGGGGCCTGCAGAAGGGCAGACGTCGCCGTGTGCCGAGTAAAATAGCTCAGCCTTGCCTTTGGCACTCGGCAGACGGGAGAGGGAATATCCCGGGGTTTTAGTCGGTGCAAGTCCGACACACCGGGGGGCGGCCCTCACCGCCTCTGGAAGGTCCGTTAGGAATATCCCCCGAGTTACCAAAAAAGGGTCGTGACCACAGTACACAAGTGTAAATACTATCATAGTGACTCATTTTGGCCTGTCATATTGAGGGATCAACTCGTGTACCTAGAGATCTATAGTCGTACTATATGCAGGCCGACATGGTTTAACGGATTTTCGTTCTTTGATAATCCTTGTGGTTTTTAGACTACACTGTACCTACCATCAGATACGCTGGAATCAATTTGCCGCGCCATGGTAAAAAAATATAGTAACGTACCGATGCGAAAATTTTAATAAAAAACGTTGCAACAGATTCTACTTTAAAACTTTCAACGTACATGTATGTAGCTCTAAAGTTATTTAAATCACACAGTGCATATTAATTCTGTAAACTAAACCCTCGCTCACATGAGCCTTGATTTAGTCGCTTCCCGCTTTTACGGATTAGCCCGTTCACATTGTTTTCGTTTAACTTTACCGGGATTTAATGCATTCAATGTTTACGAGTTTGCAAGAGTATCTGAGCACTTGTTATATGTTATTTTTTGCAATTAATTTTATTGTTCATAACCTGCCTTTTAACACTTCCTTTATCGATTCGACGTACATATAATAGTGTCCCGATTTTTAAAAGTTATTAACAAATATCTGTTGAATTATTAAAATATCCTTAAATATATCCTTATCTCCAGCGAGGTGGTAGGCCTCGGTGCCCGTCTGGATCGTGACCACAGTGCATGGGTGTAAAGCCCGTCATAGTGACCAGTTTCCGCTTGTCGCGTTTCGGGATCAGCTTGTGCATATCCAGTAGCTCATATACCTAGAGACCTTCAGTCGTGATATATGTGGGCCGACATGGAGATGTAGACTATCAATGCATTTTACTTACCATCAGGAACTCTGTAGTCACTATGTCGAGCCAGTGTAAAAAAGAAAAAATAATAAAAAATAGCAACACTAAAAAAAGTGACCCGAATTATTAAGAGGGACATGTCTTGGCTCCTAGTTTCCAGGGTGCTATCGTACCAGGGTGGCGGGTGGCGATCTGTCGCTGCCGACTCTCGCGTGATAGTTGATAGCGACAAGGCATGACATTTAGGGAGTGCGTCGCCCAATATCCAGGCGTGAGCAGTGTACGATATGTTCCCGCACACTACTCAAATGACAATTGAAGGAGATGAGGGGAGGGTGGCATTCTACACGACCCTTCCCGCAACTTTGCTAGGAGTAAACGGGACGTGGCATATTTACCAGCCCCGCAAAATAGACGAAGTTTGCACAAGGCCAGACGTCGCCGGGTGCCGAGGAAGCTGGTTCGGCTTTGTCCTTGGCTCCCGGCAGACAGGAGAAGAGACACCCTGGTGCCTCGGTAAAAGTAAAAGTTAGAGAGCTTCTGAGCCCTAGCCGGGATGTGAGTTACCGTATAGCTGTGGCATAGTAAGCCAGCGCGCGTACATTTAGAGTAGTTACGCACTATATTTAGAACTTCATACGTATGCACGTATTTTTGAAAAACAGACAAGTCACAGTACTTTATTCGTAAGTTAGTTTTGTACTTCATTTTTTATCCTATATACTGTGCAATTTAATAAATAAAATAATTATCTACAAACAATCTAATTGTACTTTGAATTTATAACATTAAAAAATATATATGAAATTCAAATAACTGCAATAATCAATTAGAAATAATAGATACATTAAGAAAATATTTAAAAAATCCAATATGATATTTCTTTTTATTAAATAAAATTAGAATTTAAATTGGTTGTCTCGTTTAGTCGTTTAATAAATGTGTATCACAAATTCACCGGTGAATAAAAAGATCGTGAGGAAATGCGCGTAGCATCTAATAGAAATGTCATGTGTATTGCTGTGAGAACTACGATCAGCTGTGGTACTGGTCACGTTGGGCACGATATATAAGCGTAAAATGGATAAAGGCACTAATGTATCTCAGCTCACCCTTTTTTGTTAACCCGGGGTAAACCCACTACAGGCCGTCAGGAGGGCAGTGAGGGCCAGGGCCTCCAGGTGTGTCAAACTCCCACTGACTAAAACCCCCGGGGTGTTTCTTGCGCTCGCATCTTCTGCCTAGCTAGAGTACTACTGTGCCGCACTCTCCGGCTAGGCACGCGTATCTCAACTCACCCTGAAACGGATATGGGGTAATGATATATTATTATTATAGTTTAGTCTGAAGTAATAGATTCAAGCTCAAAACTAATATATCAATCAAAATTTCCATAATGTTCTATCAAAAATATTAGCTGCATGAACATATCATGTGAACGATGATAAATACTTCAGATTTACAGTTGCATCCAAAGATTGTTTCGAAAAACAATTTCCCCTTCACAGTGCAGACATAAATCAAGACAGTAGCGCAACGAACAGACGCAAAACGACGCGAAATTGCAAAAGTTTAAAACAAATGCTGGCACCGAGCGTAGTTTTACCAGACACAAGCCCGGTTTAAAGTTTCAAAATGCGTCAAAATAAAATAATTTTACAAATCCGACTTGCTGATGCTGCGATTTGTCTCTGTTATCGTATTTCGTTGCTTTTCTTGGAAAAAATAAAAAGTTTTTTAATGAGAGATTTATAATTGATGAAGTTGTGCGCGACTTGAATCTCTTGATATTATTACACAAGTTTTTTTTTTTTAATTATTATTTACAGCAGGACGCTTTACATCAATCACCCCTGGTGGAAGGTAAAGATGAGATCGAGGATGAACCTCGTCCGCCCATGAAATGCCTATACATTCTTCTTTAAAGGCTCCCAATTCATAAGGTCGTGAAAATATGCTTGTTGGAAGAACATTTCACTCCTTAGCTGTTTGCATGAGGAATGTAGAAGCGAATCTCTCTGTGCAGATATAAGAAACGTCCATCTGATAAGGGTATCCTGATACGGCGCCTAGTTTAAGTAGTAAACTGATTTTTATTTGTCTTGAAAACTTATGATTTTGCATTTGTCGGGTTTTGCAAGAACAGCGACGATTATATTTCTGACTATATTTAATTTAATTATTATTATCTATATTCATTATAAATACAATATAATTACATTTTAAAATAAATACATGTAAATTTTAAAATATAAAAACATGTAGACCTGCAGGGGCGAGGCTTAAAGCCCAAGCCACCGGTAGTTAGGAGCTCAGAGTGAGGAACCTCCTGACAATGCGTGCCGTGTCGAGTAGAACTGCCTTCTGTATCCGGCCCTTGATCCAACAACCAAGCGATAGCCTCTTAAGGTGGTAATCGAGGCTCTTTACGACCAGCCCATTAGTCGATACGACTATCGGGACAATAATCGTAGAATATATATTCCACATGCTGGCAATCTCGTGTGCGAGGTCTAAATATTTTGATAATTTTTCTTTCTCAGCTTTTACGAGATTCTCATCATGTGGTATGGTGATATCAACGAGTATTGCCCGGCGCGCTGACCGATCTACTACCACAAAGTCAGGTCTATTAGCAAAAATAGTCCTGTCAGTGATAATAGATCGATCCCAGTACAGCATTGCACGACCATTTTCAAGATCTGGCTGAGGTACATACTGGTAGTACGGTACCTCATTGCCCACAAGACCATATGAAAGAGCAAGTTGCTGGTGTATGATCTTGGCCACTTGATTATGTCTGTGTAAGTACTCGCCGTTAGCAAGAAAACAAACAGAAACCACATGCCTCAAACATTCTCCAGGACCGTGGCATGACCGACATATGTCGACCGTACCGTCCTTGAGGATATAATAATAATTTAATTTATTGTTGTTTTATCTGTCGCTTATTATTTCATCCTGTTCTTTCCTTGTTAACTAATAAGTTAAATATACGTTAATGGCTTCATGTAAAGTACGGTACCAATATACTAAGCAAACAGCCCTGCAAAGAGGCAAGCGTTTCGTCTAGCGATGGTAAATGGAAAATAGGTTTACTCTTACCATTTGTTTACGATTACTTTTAAGACGATTGATCCAATAATTATTGTCAAAAGACATGCTTAAGCACGGTAATTTAATACTCAAACACATAATCAGTTCATTTAAGAAGGATGCTACAAGCACATTTCAATTGCAACAATTGCGACAAAGCAAATTGTCAATAAAATGTATCTATCATAGATCCATATGACTATTACTCAGTTATAGAAATTCTACTTAAATTTTAAGATACTTTGAATCTATAAAGAAGCGTAAATTTGCATATCATTCACGATTCATTGGTGATTAAATACATTTATAGCGTGTCCTAAACTTGCTGTAGCTGTAGAGTAGTAGTAAGTAATAGCTGTAAAGGGGTTTGCGCCAACGCAGTCAAAATAAACCTCCTTTGTTCGGGATTTTAGCCGGCTACAAGAACACAAGTCATGTATACGAGCGTGCGCGTTGCATTTCGTTGCATCGTGATTAGTGATGAAAATGCCCCGGAATTTTCCCAAAGTGCCCAAAACTTCCGAGAACATTTCGTAAATTCCCGGGAATATTCCCAAGGAAGTTTTGGGCACTTTGGAAAATTCCCGAGCATTATCATCACTAATCGTGATCCTTGAAACCATCAAATACACTGGATGCTATAATGCTGAATATATGCGTGTTTCTATTTACTTATTATAGCAACGAACACCAGTTATATTTTTTAAATTTAAAGAGCGTTTCTGAAACTGGTCGTACATTTAATATTAGTGTTAAACATTTGACGAAATAATGTTAAGTGTTGTAATGAAAATACTAAATTATAAATAATATTAATAAAATGATGCTTAAATACTTCAAGAATGTTTTATATCTGCACACAATACACAGCAAGATGGCAGGGAGAGAGAGCAGTATACACAAAATATAAGACAGAGCGTTATTTATCTGATGCTGCCATATTTAAACTGTAATAAAAATTATGGTATAATATTTTTGCCTTGACTGAACTCTTAGTAGGGGTAGGTTATTTGCATCCGGTGCGAGTAGAAAAGTCGGTTTTACTGACAAGTGAGTAAATAAACGAATATTTCACTTACTGAGTCAAAAGACGAGGAACTGGTTTCTAAAAATTCTCGAAATGGATGAAAATAAAAAGAAACCTTTGCATATTTGAGGTTGAAACTCCAGCGGGACTCGATATAAAAGTAACGCATTCGAAATACTCCTAATGGACTTTTGAAACCAGTTTTTAAAATGTTTCATTTTGAATCAATTTGGGTGATTAAATTTTTTTCATTTACGAAATGTTCTTCTGTGAATTTATAGTTTTTTTTATAACTACTAGCAATGACATTCGCGTGACTTCAATGACACTTTGTGGAAGGTCGAGACGAGGCCGATTGTAAAACGCGCTTGCCTAACAGTATCTCCACTCATCTCTTAAAGGCTCCTAAATCATAAGAATATGATAATTGGATGTTGGTAACCTGCCCCAGTCTTTTACTGTTCGCATTATCAATGTACAAGGGAATCTTCTCGTGCGGACATATTTAAGTATTCACAACATGTGGTTTGTATCCGTCACGTCATCTGGTGGTTTTTTGGTGTTTTATCTGGATTTTTGCTGCCCACATTGACTTCAATTATTGCTGTTCGGAATTATTCAACTATCTCAAATCAACAACGTGGACCCTCTAATGCTAAACTCATTTCGTTGATAGGTTCATCAACTTCTCAAGGGAACCTCTCCTATATGAAACTGGTGTCTTTAAAAATCTTTCCGGTAAAACTTCTTTATACTTTGAAATCTATTGAAATGGTAGAACTGATAAAATTGCGTTTTGCAGGTTAAATTAAAAAAATAAATATGATGATTCTAATCATTTTAAAAGAGTTTAATTTAGATGTTAAACTGACCACTACGAATTATTTTTATACCAAACTGCGAGGCTATAATCATAAAATTAGTAAATATACAAAAACCGCACATACGTGCCAAAAATACAGACAATAATAAGTTTTAAATAAAGGATAACAATTCAACGATCTTTAACGAATCGAAGCGTTGCGATTTCCCGAGTTTAATTCAATTATTCTGTTTCTGTGTCGCACTTGCATCAAGAAATGCTACAGAGTAAAGAAAACATACATGAATATACTGAACATGAATAAATTTCCGAAAAAATAGATAATAAAAGAAAGAAAAAAATTTATTAAGCACATAACATATAACGCAGAAGAATGGGTTAAGCGATGTAGAAAACAGCAAAAGTAAATACCCTGTGTTGTGATGATGCGCCAAAAGAGAGACAGCTCAGCAAATGGTAGTTGATTGACTGGGCCACCCAACGCTGGTTTTCAGCTGACATACATTTGGTATCTTAACATGCAAAAAACTGCGAAGAAAGGTATTATAAAACACAAAGGACTGAAAATATAAAAAAATAGTACACTAAACTAAAGCGTAATAGTTCCTTTGATTAAACCGCAGGGAAGGTAACAAAATATAATAACAAACATTTCCTTAAGAACCGTCTTATTTGATAATATTATATTAAAAGTTAACATTACACAAACGCTCCGGGCAAAGTTCTCATGAAAATACAAATTAAGGCATGTTCCAAGCTTATAAAATTAGTTATTTTGAATTTGTAAGCTTTATAAGCCGTTTTACAATTCAACTGTCTCTTTCAAAGTTATGTTTATCATTGAAAGTAATGAACTTTGATTTGGAATTTGTGTTTCAATTTTGTGAAATATTAGTAACAATATGTTATCATTTTATATTTCTTTCGTGCTTAGCAGAGGTACCAGAGCACTAGAGCAGAGGGAAGGATAGAAAAAGGCAGCGAGAATACGAATATCCCAGGGTTTTAAGCTGACAAGAATCAGGCACATTACGGTCGCCAACCTTTAGGCTTCGTTGACGCTCTAGGAAGATATTACATGTGCCTATAAAAGTATATATGCATATATATAATATAGTTTTTTAGTATATATATACTAGCTGTCCCGGCAGACCTTGTTCTGCCCTATTTCTCTAAATCAGATTTTATTCTGCCAAAACCTATTGGCCCGTCGGCTGTTTTATGAAAATTGTTTGAAGAAACCTGGCCTTAATGCTAATATGTATAAAAATTGACAAATACTGACATTAATATTTATACGTCACTCAATTGTTTTGCCTTCCCGGAACCCGTCCACTGACATTTATACTTTATGTTATGGTGTTAAAGTTCAAAATGACTTATAACGAATTTTTGTATGAGAATACAGAAAACTGTTATTTTTGGACTGTTGCAGGGAATATTTAAAATTTTTCTCTCCGTAATAACCTTCCCCAGACTTCAACAAACACAACAAAAAAGAAATCAGCCAAATCGGTTCAGCCGTTCTCGAGTTTCGCGCTTATCAAGACATTTTGCGATTCATTTTTATATTATAGATAGATATATTATATATTTATCTTAGGCGGCTGAGCCAGTGGATAATGGGTTTGGGGGCAACACAAAAGCATCGCTGTGGTTACAAACCGACTTGAGCGGCTATTCAGAGAAAAACGTTTCAGATGCGACTACTTTTCGAAGAAACGCCGAAAGACAGTCAGGCTATGTTGAAGTGTAACTGCGTTTCGAAGCGAAAATAACACATGAATGAATAATTACATATTAATTAGGTATTTTGCCTACCGTGCCTCAAGACAAATTACAAAGGGAAAACGAGTTAATACTTATTTACCTAAAATTACCTAAAAGAAACTACTTACTAATCAATCGTGCACCACACGCGTTACAGTGTCCACACTTATTACTGATCAATTTTCCTGTGCTTTCATAATTCCTGAAATATCTCTCAGAGAGATACTCCCTCGCTTATAAAATCACCTGTATAATATACACTCGAGTATCAGTAATTTAAATATGTATTAAAATGCGTGCTTCAAATTATTCTCTCTAGATTGTTAATAGTATTTATTTTAGTTTTGTAATTAATAATATTATATTTAGTTTAATCCTAAGTTGTAGACGGCTATCGTCTGGGCCAGTAACATTTTTTACTTTAATTATTGTGAGTTATACAACTGTAATTTGTATTCTATATTTATTTCTGCATTTTAATAAATAAATTATAAGCAAAAAGATTATTTTTCATTTTCTCCGTGTAAATAAAATCATGCGGTTTTTAAGTTAAACGCCACTGGATCAAGATCAAACGGCAGGGCCAAGCGTTGAACCGGAAAAAGGAATTGAATTCGGAAGCGCCCAAGCTCACGTGGGATAAAGTGGTATTTTGAACCGGGATAAAGCTGAATTGGGGTAATATTGGGCACGAACGGGCAGCTTTGCATTGAACATTTTATTGTAAATATTTCTTACTGACTTTCTTTTATTCTAATTTGGCAAAGTGAGTAAAATGCACCAGGTGGTAAGTACAAGGCACAAAAAACTTTTCACGCTTCGTTTAAAGGACCTAATATCATAGGATGGTGGGAACACGCTCGCCGGAAGACCATTCCACATCACAACAACTCACCAAAAGTAAGATTTAGAGAACTTCTTAGTCCTAGCCGGGATATGAGACACCATATAGCTGTGACTCTGCAAACCCGCGCGCGTGGTAAAATAAACATTGAAACTACAAAAGCCCTTTAAAAATGATTAGTAATTTCTCTATGATGCCTGAACAAACGTTCAAATGTCCTACTTTAAAATACATACAAGAGTATTAAAGCTCTAAGGACAGAGTTAAAAGTTCATGAATAAACCAGACCGTGTTCCTCATTTTGATGCAAATACCTTGAGTTGAGACAGGTGCGATAGAAACTAAAGTTAGCTTTAGAATAGTTAGAATTTCCCTCACCCTAAGTCACTTCACATAGGTTTGTATAATTAGGGAAATTCTTCCAGTTTGGGCCTCGTGTTATGTACCAATTTCGTAGGTTCGAGATTCTTGTCGGAACTATACACATATGAAATGGAATTACGAAGACCCTTTCGTGAGAAATGCCTCAATGTTAGCATCGCCTTTTGGTTACCACACCTAACTTCAGTCATTCGTAATCGTTTATTAAATAACCTATGTCTTTATTGTAAAGATTAAATTTTAATTAATACCAGTATTATTATAAAACTAAAGATATAGATTGTTTGTTATATAACTTTCTTAAAATCTAGTAATTTGTAGTGGTTTTTGTCATATATTTTTTTATTAACTTTATTTCTATATGTTAAAATACACTGCCGTAATTGATAGTTCAAATTAAACTTAACAAAAGGTATCTATTTACTCAAATATTTTTTTAGAACTAATTGTCAACTCTCCTAAAGTTATAATACGTTTTTAAGTATTTACGTGTAAGAGTAGGGATATACATTAATTCCAAGTTATTTATTTATTGTATTTATGTATTGACAATAAATTGATAGCATTTAAAAAAAATTGATAGAAAATGAGGATACGCATATTTTTTATTTGCTCAAATTCGGACATTTTTACTCAGATCGCACTAAAATTAGTGTGGTATGAGCGCCAAATAAAGTCACGTATACGATACAGTAGTTCGTTCATTTGCTTTTACTTTGCTCTAATCCACTAAAAACATTAATGCCGCTTGCTTGTTCAGTCTAAGTTTAAAGTCCTGTATTGTAATACCGCACCGTTTTCAATCCAGCGTAGTTTTACTTGTATTAACTGCTTTCCAGCGGTATTAGCGATTGTGAGTTTTTTTTCAAATAAGTTACGGGGTGGGGTTTACGGTGGGTTATGGGTTTTTTAAAAAGTATGCGCTGTAAAGTGAATACAAGTCGGTGTTGAATGAATTTGCGGATTTGACGAGAAGTCGCACGCTGTTGCGGGATTTGGCAGTACCTATAAATATCCTAGTTCTCGCTGGAATGCGAGAGCCCACTTTACTGTATTGCAATCTTTTTTTTTGTAACCCGGAGTAAAATCCTACATAGGACCGTCGCGGTTACCGTGAGGGTCACGGACCCGGTGTGCCAGATTCCTACTAGTTGAAAATCCCCAGATTGTCATCTCTGGTGTGGGGGACCATATGTGTACTTTCCGGATTGCAATCCTTAGCTCACGGTACGAGCTAAGGATATAATAATAAAATTTTATACAAAGGCTTACTCGAAAAAATTCGAGAATGGTAGGTTTAATTTCATTGAAACAAAGGTAAATCATTAAATGTCACTTGTTGTATAAGTATGATATAATATTTTGTCCGTTGTTTAGTACCAAAATAAGCAGTAATTTTTTTCCAAAAAATTGTTTGAACTCAGAATACTTTACAAAGGAACGGTATTCTTGTGCCACTGGCTTTATTATTTTAAAATGCCTGTTATAAAAGTTATACATCAATAGCGATTAGAACTATTCACAAAATTAAAATAGGTCAGCAGGATGACATGCCCTCTGCTATTATGATTTTCAACCGTTTCATAAAGTATCGTAAAACTTCTTGGCTAAGGCCAGAGGTGGATATCCTTGCAGCTTCGGCGAGTGCCAGCTCTTCAGGCAGCTTGCCATCTGGCAACGATTTACATCTAGATTACTTTAAAACAGTCAGATTCACGATTCTTCCAGACTTTACCGCCTATTTCGTGCTTAATATCTACATATTATATCTTCATAAGATCTTCTTCGGGTGATCTCTGTGAAAGTGGTACGAATTTTGACTTAACCTGGCGCAAATTTATTCTGGCTGATTGCATTTATTTCTGTATATACAGAAATAAATTAAAAAAAAAAAGTAATTAAAAAGAAATTAAATAAATAGAATAAAATATATATGTATATTTGCCGTGGTGGCTGCCGGCAGAATAGAATAGCACCCCCCTCTTCTTGCTGAGGTGTCGTAAAAGGCAACTAAGGTATCTTTTGAACACCGCAATTCAACCAGGTGTTTAGAGAAGGGAAACTCGACCAAACCTGCATCCTGCTCCCTCCCAATCGTACTGGTTCTCCATTCCATCGGGCCTGCGGGAGCTCGGACGAGAGAGTGCTCTTCTGGCAGCGCGTCCAGTTATGCACTTAAATATCTCCTGCGCAATTGACTGTTTCCGGAAACTGGACCTCGAATTTCTTAACCGGTGTTGAAACAGTCGCCGTGGCCGAAACCGGTTAGGACATCATCATCATCATCATCTATATTTTATTCTATTTATTTAAGGGACTTTTACGTGTGTACGTATGTCAGCCCCATCGTACATTTTTCTGTATATACATTAAAATAAAACTAATTTGCATGGTATGTGTGAATGTATAATATACTTTCTTGTTATCTGCGCGTTGTTACACCACTCGAACGCAGCCTTGAGTTTCTTTCGGCGTTTCATCTCAAGGTAGTCACTTCCGAAACGCTGGTAGATCACCGTAGGTTCTTTTCCTGGCTGATCGCCCAAGTCGACGGCCGTAGTACCCACGGGGTACCCTTGCGTTCCCACCCAACCCATAAATTCGCTCTCTGAGCACAGAACCCTAAGCCCGGTTGAGTTGTAAAGGTCTATCCCGGCCAATCAATATTCATCCTAGAAAAAAAAAGCGTTGTTACAACAAGTGGGTGTCGGCTGAAAATCAGCGCAGGATGGCTCAGCTGGACACCAAGTATTTGCTGAGCTGATATCTCTTTAGCACGTTATGACAGCACAGAGTACTTGCTTTTGTTGTTTTTTTATCATGATTATCCTTCTGTGTTGTATGTCATGTAGCTGCCAAATAAATGCTTTTGTATTTATCATCATCTCTCAGCCTACGCCGACCACGGTGACCGCTTCAACTCCGTTGTTGACGACGTTCATCAGTCAATGTGACTCATATATCTTGTTTTTCTGACAAAGGATCTAGCAAAATACAGACACGTGCATTCGCTGCCAATACAATTGTATTTATGCCAAAGCTTTAACCTCGTAGCGCTGGTCATGTAATTCAGTTCGCCTATGAGTCTCAGAATCTTTCTCTCGACGAGTCTCAAAATTTTTTATTTCGATGAGACTCAAAATCTTTCTCTCAACGAGTCTCAAATTCTTTTATTTCGACTAGTCTCAAAATCTTTCTCTCGACGAATCTCAAAATTTCTCGCTCGACGAATCTCAACAGTTTTTTGGATGATTTATATGTATAATTAATTAGCATAAAGCCTAAAATTTCGCAGAGAAACTGTTCCCGTGTGAAGTAGTTCAGATCCGTTATCTCATGTTTAAAAGCTGATAATAATAACGAATACAGCACATACCTCACATTAGATCTTCGCACACGAGATTACCAGCATGTGAGATGTAGATTCTACGATTATTGTCCCGATAGTCGTATCGACTAATGGGCTGATCGCAAAGAGCCTCGATTACCACATTAAGAGGCTCTCGCTTGGTTGTTGGATCAAGGGCCGGATACAGAAGGCAGTTCTACTCGATACGGCACGCATTGCTAGGAGGTTCCTCACTCTGAGCTCCTAACTACCGGTGGCTTGGCCCTTAGGCTTCGCCCCTGTAGGTCTACATGTTTTTATATTTTAAAATTTATATGTTGTTTATATGTATTTGTTTTAAAATGTAATAATATTGTATATATAATGAATAACGAATACAACCATTCTTGTATCTTAACTGTAAACTCATTCGAACTTGGCTCATTAGTGCGTACAATATGTAATACAAACTCGAGTACTGAAACCACAGCCTTATTTTATGTACAATAAAAATATATCTTCACATGATAAAATATTTACAGTGCAAATAACTAATTGTGGCCTTTTATTTGGCGTCTGGATGAATTTGGTATCCCAGGCCCGGGTGGAGCAATTAGAGGGAAACCTGGGGTTTTTAGTCAGTAGGAGCCTGACACACAGGGGTCGCTGCTTTCACAGCATCCCTGATGTTTCTATGCAGAAATTCCCTGGAGCGACGAAATAAAAAGTCCTTGATTAATAAATATATTATTTTTCATCTTTTCTCGATGTAACTGTGGTAGGTTTATTCAACCAGTATTCAACGCATGGAAACGCAAACGGTTGTCGGTTGTAATCCCGGCACGTGTATCTGGGTTTTTCCAGATTAAATACGGGTTTTATCATCACATGGTAACCGATGATGGAATACATCATTAGAAACGCTGCATAGCATCTAATATAAATATCATGTGTACTAGTGTTGTGAGAACGGCGATCAGCTGCGCTACTGGTCACGTTGGGCACGACGCATGAGCGCAATGTGGATACACAACCACTGGGATTGGGAGTCGAAGCTGCTCGTGTCCGTAGGCTTTTTTTTTTTATTACATACAGCCTTGCGCTTGACCTCAATCTCACCTGCTGGAAAGTGATGATGAGGCCGACGATGGAGCGCGCTCACCCAGCAAATACCGATTCACTCGACGTTTGAAGATTCCCATGTCATAAGACGCCGGAAACACTGACGCAGGAAGCGAGTTCCACTCCTTCGCGGTACGCAGCAAAAAGGAGGAGGCAAATCGCTTAGTGCGAGCAGCAGGAATGTCAACTACAAAAGGGTGCAAACCAGCACGGCGTCTCGTCAATTTATGGTAGAAGGGGGAGGGTGGAACTAAATCATACAACTCAGCCGCACACTCTCCAGAGTATAGTCTATAGAAAACTGAAAGGCAAGCCACTTTACGCCGGTGTTCCAAACTGAGTAGTTTACGCGACGTAAGAGCCTCATCGGCAATGAGTCGCCGAGCTCGGCGATCAATTGAGTCCAAAGCAGCCAGATGGTGTTTGGCGGAACCATCCCAAAGGTGGCAGCAATACTCCACACACGACCGAACATGCGCCTGATACAGGTTAAGAAGTTGGGTCGGCGTAAAATGCCGCCTAACCTTGAAAAGTACCCCCAGTTTCCGAGCAGCTGTTTTAGCCTTAGCTTCAATCGAACGCCCAAAGTTAAGGACCGCAGTTAGCTCCATGCCTAGAAGCTCGAGGCTATCAGCCAATGATACGCTAACACCCTGGAAAGTAGGAGCCAAGACGAAAGGGCTTCGTTTGGCGGAGAAGAGACAGGCCTGCGTCTTCAGCGCGTTAAACCTGACCAGGTTCGCATCACCCCAATCGGATACGAAATTTAAGGCCGTATCAACACGCCGAACCATCGCCTCCCTCTCTTTGCAGATTTCGATTGAAGCAGCCTGAGGCCTGGACAAGTATCTATCAACAACAGTGCTATCATCTGCGTACCCAATGATACCGGGTTTTAGCAGATCGTTGATGTGAAGCAAGAATAATGTTGCTGATAGTACTGACCCCTGAGGAACACCGGCATTAATTGCCATGAGATCAGATGAGCAGCCATCAACCACTACCCGAATAGACCGTTCACTCAGGAAGTCTGTTATCCAGGACAGGAGTTCATTATGAATTTCATAGGATCGGAGCTTACATAAAAGGCCTGCATGCCAGACCCTGTCAAATGCCTTGGAAATATCCAGGGAGACAGCCAAAGCCTCCCCATGGCCTTCAATCGCTTCACCCCAATAATGAGTGGCATACACTAAAAGATCCCCAGTAGATCGGTTATTCCGGAAACCGTACTGACGATCACTGAGGATATCGTTTTGTTCCAGGTATGCTAGGAGCTGTTTATTAATTAAGCGTTCCATAACTTTGCAAAAGATTGAGGTAATAGCGATCGGGCGATAGTTCGCAGAGTCGGCACGATTACCCTTTACCCTAGTTTCCCTACACGTGACTCCTGGGTGGTGCTAAACGAGCAGCAGCGAGGTGGTAGGGCGTCGGTGCCCGTCTGGATCGCGTCCATAGTACATGGGTGTAAAGGCCGTCATAGTGACCAGTTTTGGCTTGTCGCGTTTCGGGATCAGCTTGTGTATATCCAGTAGCTCATATACCTAGAGACCTTCAGTCGTGGTATATGCGGGCCGACATGACGACGGAGACTATCAATGGATTTTCATTCTTTGATAGTCGCTTTCGTTTTTGGACTACACTGTACTTACCAACAGGTACTCTCTAGTCACTATGTCGAGCCAGTGTAAAAAAACTAATGTATCTCTGCTCACCCCGAAAGAGATATAGCGCAACAATAAATTATAATTATTCTAGATGCTATGATTTTCGTTAATAATTTCAGCCAAGATTTTTCTTACTCCAAAATCATACAACAATAACCTGACAACGCGGAAAACTAATGCATATTATAATAATTAAAAAAACATAAAACGTGAGTGAGACTTTTGTCATAGTGACTCGTTCAGGTCTACTGCGTTTCTTCTCGTATACATTCAGTTACCTATACACTTATATTATAAATTCTCAGTCGTAATATATGTAAGCCGGCATGTCAACGATGGCTCTTATTAAAGTCTCATCCCGTAACGGTCGCCGCTATTCTTAAATGCTGTAAACTTACCATCAAGACCGCTGTACTCACCTTATCTATCCACTGTAAAAAATCCCAACAACACAAATAACCAATCTTCAATTCCGTATTACCAGAATTAAAAGCAAAAGTTTTCTCATAAAATGCCAACAGAATATTTCTTCGCGTAAAAGAAAGTCATTGTGATAAAGAAATTTCAAGGACCGATTTACTAAAGAGCTCGAAGAAGAAAAAGCCTCAAGTAATGACTGTGTTTAACATTTTTTATTTGCACCTCAAGTATTCTAGTGAAATGTTTGACAGTTTTATTCGCAGGAACGTTTCCATCCTTTGTATATAACAGGGCGACCTAATTTCTTAGGGGAGTAAATTAAATTGAAGTGACATTTACTATGAACAGAACGGTATAAGTATTTTGTACTAAATGCTATGAAATTAAAGGATCGTATTCCATTGTATGATAAACCTAATGTCATTCCAAAAATAATGCAAAAAAAACTACTTGATTCTTCTTTTCAATATTTTGAACAATCTTGTTCCCTATTCTTCTTCTTCTTCTCTCTTTGTTGCTCAAAGTTTATCAAAAGGTTGTTAAGATGAAACCGTATCCGAAACACTTTCGTCGGAGACTAATATTTATATACTCTTATATGTAATAAATACTCCTCTCTCCAGATTTCTGAGAATATTTCAATATATATAATACAGACGAAATCGCAGGCAGAGGCTAGTAAAGAATAATCAGAGGCACCCAACGTTCCAATGAACTCCATTTAGCAATCGCAAAGATTATTGCTCATCGTTAATTTAAATCAAAGTTGACTTTTCAACGCTTTATCGTGACTGAATTGAAAAATAAAACTGCTGGTGCCTCGTGAATAGCAAAGATTTGAATTTATCCATTGATCAATGTTATTAAAGGATTATAAAAACATTTTGTTATTTGAACTGTCAAATAAAAAATAAACTAAGCTTACATTGACGACTGCGTGGCTGATACATTGCCTTTTTTGACTCATTATGATCGCAATTAATGCAAAATCATTGTATTCTTTACATTTTATATTAAACTAGTTTTTGCCTGCGACTATAGCTTTGTTAGCAATGGCTAATTACTTTTAAATAAAATCCCTTGACCTCTCTAATTAAAAATGGTTTCTATTATGAGGATATTTTTTTTTTCAAAGAATTTCATTGAAACTTGTTATAATGGATTTGGAAAGGTAAATACAGCAATGACTCACCCACATAAAGTTTAGAGAAACATTGAAATTAGTATTAGAAAAATAATTTATCTAATCCATACGATATACGTCTTCTCGATTTGTGTATGTGGTACATACAATTAAAGCCGCGGGTAGACACAGAATTGACGCTTATAAGATGTGGTGCTGGCGCTTCGTGTTAAGAATTCCGCGGAGAGCCCACCGCACAAATATTGTACGCCTGAAACAATTGAGAATAGAAAAAGTACAGTGCAAGTCTTCAGTCTACCTAAAACATACAGTACAGTCGGTTGGTAACATTGGATGTAGAGGCAACGGTATCCTAGAACAGCTAATGATAACTGGGAAAATAGAACAGAGCCCTAAACGGTAATCGGATCAGATCACTGAAAAGCTGGAGTTTTCCATTATTGCCGTGCTCCACAAGTATGGAACCAATGTAGGTAGCTTATTTACCGAAGGAAATGGAGTCATGATCCTTAGCAGTGGAAGAACTATGAGGAAGAAAGAGGATAATATCCATTGCCCAATTTAAATTGACACAAACTGAGTCCATTGACGCTCTAGTGTTCAAACACCATGAACAACTTTGATAACATATGGGATCCCTCAACAGCACATAACTTTGTTAACAAGGGTTTAACCGGATGCTTTAATAAACAATGTTTACATTTTGCAAAAACATGTCGTAATACTCCCGCTAAGGTAAGAAGATTAAAAACTTGAGTAACAAAGTCAAGTTTGTAACTATGGATTTATCGTGCATCAGGCCGTGGAATGTTCTTCAAGACTGTGTATTTTTTCTTACAAATGATATTGAATCCTTTTAAAGAATACATTTGGGTAGAAAAAATGCCTTTAGGGTCGCTTGCACCAACAAATTAAATTTTGTTTTAAATTTGATAAACCTCTATTTAATGAATGTGCTTGATACTATCTCAATGATTTCAATTTAACAATTGTTAAAATTGGATAATGTTTCCATGGAAGACAATAAATACAGGTTGACGCTAAATAGCGTTTTATAGAAGTTTAAACTAGATTTAACTTACAGATGCAAGACTTAATGTTCATAATTACATATTATTTCAATCTAGATTTACTGGACCCAACAAAATATTATAACAAGTTTATGAGTTTTTTTGTTAAATACATCATCCTGAGTCTTTTTTAATGTTTGATTTGATATCGTATTGTACAAATAGAGTGGCTTATATAGTGAGGAACTACCTTTACCGCCCTATCAGAGGCCAGGGAGAGGCCTATCGCTAGCAGTGGATAAACAGAATGATGATGATAGTGAAACAATACACTTTTATAATTATGTCTATTTCTAAAACGAGTATAATTCGATCGTCTGAAACTCTAGTGTCAAAGCTAATATATCACTTTCGATCGTAAATATTTATTATACAAAAATTTCAACAACAATTTGTACATTCTAATTTATTTACATATCAAAATTTTACCTTAATTATACTTCAAAGAATCCAATTAATTCGAGTTTAATAACAAAACTTTTCATTGTACCCTTTTTCAACAATCCGAAACAATTTTCATTAGGATCTAACGCGTCGACATTAACAAGCTCTTAAGCATTCGTCCATCCGTTAATAAGAGTGACCCGCTTCAAAGTAATTTGTTAACGCTGGCAGTATTTGACGATAATGAGTTAAAACTTATTCTTAAACGATCCTTTATCATCATTTTTCTAATGGCCATAGGTTAAAATCCTGGCACATATGTTTGGGTATTTCCAAATTATGTATTGATTTAGACATCACAAGCTCTCCAGTAAAGGAAATCATCATGAAGAAACTCGAATGGCATATAATAGAAATGTAGCATGTAAGTGCTCTGAGAACGGTGATCAGCTGCGCTATAGTTGGGCACGTCATATAAGGGCAAAGTGGATACAGCCACTAATATATTTCTGCTTATTCAGAAAGAGATGTAGCTTGACGATATGCTATTGTAATCTATCTAATACTATACTGCCAAGCAAATTTTATTATCATATCAATTTATCATCAAAAATTATTCTGAAATCAATTGTTATTGGAATTGAAGACCAATCTTGAGGTGCCTATTATATTTGTAATGAACGACCTTTGTGTAAAAATACGACCGGAAAAAAACATTGTTTTTTGTAGTTTCTTGTTTTTTATATATATCATGAGGAAGACCTTGACACAGCGGTCAGCACTAATGATGATTATGCATATTTTTAAATTATACTCTTGTAATTAACAACACCATCATATCTCCTGCAACATATATAAGTATAGCATGTAGACGCCGCCCGATACGCGTTTGTATTAAAAGCCCTAAAGGTCTTTAGGGTGTTACGGGACGCACGGGTTAAGGGGTGCGCGCGCCCAAGAGATGCTCTAGCTAAAGCAGCTGACTACGGAGACCCAAGGCTAGAGTACGTGCGTGTGCGTCGCAGTTCGGTGTGCCTTAAAGTGCAAATAAACACTAAAACGCCAAAATCCGTATCTTTCTCCCAACACACCCACGACCACCGGTCATATAAGTATATTAAAACGCCTATTATGGTTGAACAATTAGGTTTTGGATTCGATTACTGACGGTGTTTATTTACAGATTCTTGTTCTTGAATGGTCACTATCGTTCGTAAGCTACACTATTTTTGAGTTTTGAATCTGATTACGAATGTAAGGAGAAGCTGAGAGATTAAATGTAGAACCTGGGATAAAATAATACTGAGGTACTGTTACGGGAATAATTGTATCTAAAATTAAACATTATTTTAAATTGATTAATTAATGTTGAAATTGTTTGTTTCTGATGTCTTGTCTGGGACTGTTTATATTGTTTTCATTGTATTTATAATACCAGATATTCATATTTCTTATGGATAATTAGAACAGTGATGTCTTTTGATATTTGTTGTTAACTATTGTCTAGTTCAGGGTACGGCAACCTGCGGCTGGCGAGCCTCATGCGGCTCTTTGGATGTGAAATTGCTACTCTTTAATTCCATACGCAAATATTATTTCATATTAACAAAAAAAAAACATTTTAAATAATTCTAAATCAATGAATAAATAGATTAGTTATTATTTTTATCAAAAAAAAAAATATGCAAGTACTATTTATTGTTGACAAGAAAAATATTTGTGACTTTTTGAAAAGTTTGAAATTTTGTAAATTGTAACTTTTGACTCTTCCGACTCAAAAGGTTGCCGGACCTCTAGTCTAGCTATGTATTTTTTTTTTACACTGGCTCAACATAGTTACTACAGAGTACCTGATGGTAAGTAAAGTCCAAAAACGAAAGCGACCATCAAAAAATGATAATCCATTGATAGTCTACATCGTCATGTTTGCCCACATATACCACGGTTGAAGGTCTCTAGGTATATGAGTTACTGGATATACACAAGCTAATCTCGAAACGCGACAGGCCCAAGCGAGTCACTATGACGGTCTTTACACTTGTGTACTTGTGTATATATAATATATATACACAATATATAGTATATATAATTATTATTATTACTATATTTACCGTTAGATGTAATGTAATCATTATGCCGTGACAATATACAAGATGGAAAATATTAACTAAATTAAACATTGCCTGAAAATCAAAGCGGATTGAAATAGCAATTCGTACTCAATTTGGAACTTTTCAGTGAAACTCGTTTTAACAAACTGTGCGTTGCCAAACATTGTCTATTTGTTTAAGCTCTATATTTGGACGACAAACTAATGGTCTCGTCTCACTGTCCCTGTCCATAATCCGATGTAGATAAGTGACTTGATATATTATTTAATAATAATAATAATAATATATCGTCGGATAAAAGGCTATTTGATTTAAGCGACATTTTGTGGTGATATAGTAATTTTCGGAATCAGCGTTTTTTACCAATTCCAAAAATATATATGTTATTTATTCACCAAAAAATGTCGCTTAAACCAAATAGCCTTCCACCCGACGACAATGTCACGCTATATCCCTTTTGCGTTGAGCAGAGATATAATAGAGGCTGTATCCACTTCACGCTTATATGGCGTGCCCAATGTTCCGAAGGCACTTACACATGACATTTCTATTAAATGCCATGCGGGTTCCCCACAATGTTTTTCACCAATGAGCATGTGATGCTTAAATCTAAACTTAATCTGGAAAAACCCAAATGTACGCGTTGGGATTCAAACCTACGACTATTTGCGTTGATGTGCATGGAAACCGATCTCCTAACCACGAGGCTACCATAGCCTAAAAAATAAAACAAAAATGTAGCAATATTTGTGTAGGCCGGCATGATCACGGCGAGTATTAGCAGATGGTTATCTCTCGATAGTTGGATTGGACTGTACTTTCAATTAGATTCAAAGCCGCCTCAGAATAAAAAAAAAGGTTTCTTTTGCATATTTTGGAAAAGATCCACATTCGTTCTAGTGGGCGATGACCATAAGTTGTGTTTATTACGGAACAATACACCGCGCATGTTGTCTCACGTGTTGTTTGACTTACTCTAACAAGTTTATATTACGTTAATATTACAATATACGAGCATATATCTGAAAGGTATTCTGAATAAACAGAAACGGTGAAAATTGTGGGTTCATTTTCAAAGAGGAGTCTGTATTTGCGGCGCGTTTGAACCCATCGATGTGTCCGTAGCCGAGGTTACAATTTATGGTCAAATGCACTTTAGCTTACATGTTTTTGATGCTATTCTACCGTTACGTGTATACGATCATCATTTTAGAAACGACGAACATATTTTAATATTATTACGCACATTTATTTCTTCTTGTAACAAGAGAAAAAAGATTCGCATTTATTTATTTATTCAACAAATCGACAGTATAAAATTTATTATAGATAGGAGTCAATATAAATAAATACACAGATTAACCAAACTGAATTGTAGCATTAATATAGACACAAAGGCGATTTGTATAAGGTATGTATGAAGTGTGTGGTGAGACTGTGTATTTTCTTTACGTGTCTTAGGCTAAGATTTATGTATATACACTATTTCGACTTTGCTTAGCAAAGTGCTCTAAAAATAAATTCGTTTTGACAAAAAGTGAATATATAATAGAAACTTGAGTACAGCCATAGTATTCGCAAAGTCAAGTCCATGGTGACAAAATCGGTGACTTACTAAATCCTTTGACATTCATTAAATAGTATAAATTGCAATGTTTTAGTAAAGTCTAAGCAAAGTTAAAGTTACGTCTATAAATCTCAGCCATAGTGTTTACGTAAGTGTGTATTTTAACTGTCTCTATGAGAACCCGCCCCGATAGCCTCGACTACCTTCTTCATTAAATACCCGCAACTCTCGTGGAAAATGCCCTCATGTGTTTTTCTTGTGTTATATTAGGCAAATTAGTTAATAAAAACTTCGAAACATACAAAAAAACGAATTCTTTAGATTTACCTGTAGAATATAGACCAAAGTTCCCAAACCATTTTTTCTTATAGACCCCTTTTAAACTTTTATTAATTTCCATGTACACTTTATTGCTACATTTTTACCATAACCCAAAAACTCGTCAAGAAAATTAATCTCCGAAAATATCAGAAAATTAGAATCTAGAAGCTTCGAAATGTGTTTTAAGTCTCATTAGGACCATTTACATCAAAATATAGACTGTCGAAAATAATCGAAGAAATTTGTATAAGTGTCGCACGCACATCGCGCGGTGCAGCTTAACGAAAATTGGGAGCGTTGTCGGGGAGCGTGAGAGCGAGACCGCCATCGAGTTTTCCATGGACCCCTGGGGGTCTATCTGAACCACTTTAAGAATCATAGGTATAAACCAGTGGCGTGCATCCCATATAATGCATAAAAAGCTTTACCTCGTCATACATACATACATATTGGACATTTAACACTAATAGATACTGTAGTGATTGTATGTAAGGAGAATTTTAAAAATAGGTTACATGTTTATGACAAAAATAAAAAGTTGGCCATTTAATAAAAAATAAGTTTTCTGTAAGAAAGAACTGAAAAAAAGGAAGATCGTCTTTTGAATTTAAAGTTGAATGGATTTTAATTTTTTATAGGGATTTCGTTTTGAGCTATGGAAAAGAATAGTCGAATAAAAATTAGAATATAATCATTAATATGTAAATATCATATTTGTGATGCAAAATATACATTGGAAAAGAAGAAGTATTTTAATTGAAGTGAGTAGGAGCTCCACGCCACATCTACATCGATTACATCAACGCATAAGCGAAACCTCCAACGAAGCGGCACACACAATAATACCTAAAATTTGGTCCAGTTTGGACTTTCAGATTGCTATTTTAGTAAAAACTAGATTTTAAGTCAATATATTTATTAAATATCGACATATAATACGGTAATACTTTTTATACTTTATATGTGATGCTCGCAACTGGTATAGACGGTTCAACGTAAAGTAACACATCTCATATATTTTAATAGCCTCATTCGTATTCATCTTGTTGTATCGTGTTTTTTCTTTGACTTTGTAGCGTAATATGACACAGGTGCCATACGCCGGAAGACGCCGGGATGCCAGCCACCGCCCTGGCACTTCAGTCCCAGCCGATCGGTCGATCCACTACCAGTTGGCTGATGTCTTTGGGGTCATGGCTGCTCAGGGTGGGGGCCCTGAGCAACTGGTTTAGCGGCCCCCGAGAAGTTGGCAGGGCATTGTGGCGTGTTCTGCCTAAATACAACGAGCAGTATCGGGAAGCGTATCATCTTCCCCCGAGTTTGTGCCCATCGGGCGCGGCGCGACGGGGCTGTGGCGAATTGATTACAGGACCCACAGTCCCCGCCAATGCGCAGAAGTAGTCACCTTGGGGTTTTTAGTCGGTATAAGTCCGACACACCTCGGTCGCGCAACCCCCCTGTGCGGCTGAGACGGTCCTATGAGGATTTTCCCCAAGTAAAAAAAAAAAAGGTGTGACATAGAAACGGCGTAATTTATCTAAAATAAAGAGAGCAGGACGCATCAGCTCTCAGCAAATCGTAAAAGGTTTCGTCTGACGTATTCAGATTGTCTATAACTCAAATGTGTTTACCAAAATCCTAAACAAGACCGCATACATTAAGCGAGTATCTCTGAACAATGTCAACGGTTCTATTGATTGTGTTGATTCAATCGTTAGATATTCATGACTTCGATTCCGACTGCAAATACGTGTCATTAGTGAGAGCTTGGAGCTTCAGTGCGTAACGATCCTGCGCCATTTTTACATGAGAAGTCGATTATGGTTCTTCCAAATTAGGGTTATTGTAGGGTTACCATACGACTCGGTTGGACCAGAATTATCCTGCATCGGTTGATTAAGATCTCAGTAAAATATTTATTTCAATTTGATGTTGCGTATTTTAAGACTTTTCGGAAATTTTGTTGAATAATTCGAGCAATTATTTGTATTACGATTAGTTTAGTCGCAATAAGGTCTGTAATAAGAAACATAAATATTTTTACCGCAATATCTCCTGTTACTATAACTTGAATTTAAAAATAAACAATCACATGTGTGTTTATCTAAATATCGAATAGAGAATAGTTTTTTGGGAGTCGAAGCTGCTCGCCTCCGTAGGCTTTACCCTAATTTCCCTACACGTGACTCCTGGGTGGTGCTAAACGAGCAGCAGCGAGGTGGTAGGGCATCGGTGCCCGTCTGGATCGCGACCACAGTGCATGGGTGTAAAGCCCGTCATAGTGGCCAGTTTCCGCTTGTCGCGTTTCGGGATCAGCTTGTGTATATCCAGTAGCTCATATTCCTAAAGACCTTCAGTCGTGGTATATGTGGATCGACATGACGATGTAGACTATCAATGGATATTTATCCTTTGATGGTCGCTTTCGTTTTTGGACTACACTGTACTTTCCATCAGGTACTCTGTAGTCACTATGTCGAGCCAGTGTAAAAAAAAAAATATCTCGGTATAATACCCCGCGGAAAGTTAAACACGCTTCAATTAATTTAAGAGTTGATGCTTAAACACTTGAATTAATTTTGATATCACATTGATAATAATTTTTAATATAAACTACTTGTTAGACTATCTTCTGATTCCTATGTGATCCGACAGATAATGCCATGATAATGCTGGTGGATATGGTAGCACTGACTCATCAGCGTCTCTCTCAGAACTGAGGTGTATTCCATCATATTGGGCACAATAGGGCTGATATGCCAAAATGGCAAAAGCCTTTATAAATAATAAATTAAAAAAAATTTACCGATTCCGAAATTGTCTCGTTACAGGACGTCACAATTGTGGTAAGCCTAGTCATCAGAAATATGGATGTAGATACAAGTAAAAATCAGATCAAATCAGATAATTCCAGATGTGGTTGCGAATCTATATATTACATTTTTGGTTATCCGTGTAAATAAATTATGAATGTTTATATAAAAAAACCTGGGAATTCGTTCGGAAGAACGTTCTTATATATCTTACAATGGTTGCTGATAGGTCAGGGGTAACTTGCCGAGCCGTCGGAAGTATCCGGATTCCCAGGTTCGGCGAAAGCGAAGAGAGGGCAGTGCTGGCACCCCGGTGGTTTTAGTCGGGGCAGGTCCGACACACTGGGGGGAGTGGCCCTCAACATTTCCCCTGACGGTCAGTAGGGATTTCCACCGGGTTAACAAAAAAAAAAGGTGAGGGGTAACAATGAATAATTGATTTTTGAAAACAAGCATTTACTTATAAATCATTAAAAATGTACATCAATATAATAATTACGGTATATTAAGTAAACTAATAAAGTATTTATTATGAACAAATATACCCACGGCTTCGCGCGCAAATAATTCACGTTTCGCGAGATGCTATTTTTGTGTCCCTCGAAAATAGTATTTTGTTGTCATTTGAACTAAAGTTATTGAAGTTCATAATATAGATACACTTTGAAAGACAATACCAACATGCAACTAGGTAAACTCATCAACAAAGACTAAGACTCAGGCACACTTTTAAATCCTAGTAAAAAAGTTACTTTTTTTTATTAGCCAATATAATAATATTAATAATAAAAACATTTATTTGGCACAAAACATACAACACTTCAGAATAGGTTTAAAAAAAACAGAAAACAACAAAAGCATATACCCTGTGTTATGATGATGCGCCAAAGGGACGTCAGCTCAGTAAATGCTGAGTGACCAGCCGAGCCAGACAGCGCTGATTTTCAGCTGACACCTGTTTATTGTGTCGACGCGCATAAAACAGCAAGGAAGGGATCAATATAAGACAGATACACAGCATTAGAGACTAAAATGCAAAGTATCATAGATGGATATATATCATAGATGCAAATACACATATACAAGAACACAAATATATAAGTACATTGCATACACATTTCATATCACATTATTATCATTAATATACAGATACATACAAAATAAATGCAAACAGAATAATAAATAAATTTAAACAACTATAAACAATTAAATAAAAAAGGCACCCGGTTGTTGCACGGTATGCTGCTCATTCAGTAAGAATGTTTTTAATTTATTTTTAAAACTATTTATGCTTAAAGAAGACCTAATATGTAAAGTAGTAGGTAATTACGAATATTTGTATACTAAGAGTGGTTTATTGAACCAAGGATACATTAAATTCATAATACGGATTTATCAATACAATATATTACGTTTATATAATGGAATATGAACTCTACATCATACTTAAATCTTTTGAAAATGTTCCGTACATTTTTAAGAGTCAATGAGTGCTTCCTAATCCACTGAAAACTCTCTCTAGAGACCCTTTTGCGAAGGGTTCTCTTCCGTTTTATAACGTAAAAATGGTTAACTGTGATTTACAATACTTAGGTACCGTCATATGAGCACAAAACTCATTTTAAGGCCATTTTGTTTTGTATTTTACCAGGAAACGGGTTCGACCCTTCATTCATTTTTACAATAAAAGGTTTTATAGTATTATTATATTTAAAATGTAATGCAAAAACATAACAAAATACGATGTTATTTCCAAAAAGTATATTTATTCTAGACTTCTAAAACAAGGCCATCGGAAAAAATAGCCGAAGTGTAATTTTTAACAACTATTAAATTAACTTCAGTAAAAAAAGTTATTTTTACAACGCTTAAAAAAAAATCATCTACCTATGAAATTATATGTTTTACTTTCATAAAATATTAGTTCTGTTTACACTAAGCATGAAATTTAAAATACACCCGCTACTTAGAGCAGAGTTGTCAAAACAGTCTGAGAAAAAGGTAAACATTTTTAATACCAAAAGTCGATAATGAGGTGACAGCCCTTCCGATGGAAAGTGATAGCGGCAGCTTATAGACAAGTACAAAATCAAAATTGATAGTACCTTACTACTGACCTTGAAAAAACTGAACTGGACATACACGGGCTCAAGTTGAAATGAAATTAATAGTCGAACTGAGTTTCTATGACGTATATTATGCTGAAAGGCTATAAGAAGTTTAAAACACTTAATGCAACGTATATTTATTTAAAGTTCAATGCGCGATATCTAGGTCATGCGCACTATATATTATATAACGTACGCCAAATAAGTATTAAAAAGGATTCAAGTAAAGACTGACTTTCATTCATAAGCCTCCCACAAGCGGTGCCAGGCCGCTAAATTGTTGACTCTGTGGTGATCGGAGCGGTCCATGGCTGGCAGTGAGTCTCGTGCCACCTGCCTCCACAGTTGGTGACCCAAACGTGACCGATGCGGTCAACGGCAAGCGGGGAGACTTCTGCGACCTGCCTCCATAAAACTAAGAAGTCAAAGATGCATAAGACTCGTTAAATTGCTTATAATAGAGATTCCATATAATTATTCCGAATCAGTATAAAAACAAAGCAGCAAAACATATAATCGACTTTGAAAATTTCCATTTCTCCGTATAATATAGATACAAAAGCCGAAGTCCGTTAACAAGTCCGGAGAACCCTAAAGTTTTACTTCGCAAAGGATTGGATATTTCATTTTACGAGCAAACAACATTCTCGGCCACAAACGTAACTTCTGTTTCAAACGGGCGACTCCATTTTATCAACACAATGATGAATTTTCATCGCAATTACCATTTTCCTTTGATCGTACCGCCGTAGGTTGTTCATATTTTTATATCACAAAGTGACTTTCATTTCGAATACGCTCAACAAATACCGTTAACCCTTGTTAGGGCTCTTCAAAAGAAATATTCAAGGTACTCTCGGTAAGTTTCAAACGGTCCGGATCGAGTTACTTTTGTTTTTGAATTAATATCTAAGTGAATCCCTGGAGAATCCTGTGGAACTTTGGCAAATATCGAGGAATACCATCAAATAATTCTATACCTTTATAAGACATTACGTATTTTTTGTTGAACTTTGCGTATCTTTATGAGTTTATATGCAAATTTTTCCTATATTATCTGATCTTAAAGTGTTTTCAGTATTTTTATGATTTTTTTTATGAAACCTAATTGACGCAACTATTAATATTAGTTTATTACCTATTAACTCCTTAAGAATAAATAATTACATAACTAGATAGTGATTATGACAGTAAAATTATATTTCCGATTTTGTCGCTTACGATGTTCTTCCAAAACACGCTCGATTTATTGTATACGTGAAAGAAAATAATTTCCATTTTACATCATTTTTCATGTCCAAATCTGTTAGCCATTTAATTTAAAACTTAAAACGGATTAATCAATCTTTTAAGAATTGTTGAGAAACCAGATTCCTTTTGTACGATAGCTTTAATTAAAGATAATTTGTCAATGGAATGAAATATTTTACGATTTTCTAAACAGCCAATGAGCACCCAACCCTTGCTTAGTTTTGTAATAGCTTTTGAACAATATAATGATTTATTAGAAGTAGTTATTTTAATATATTTTGTAATAAATATTTCTTAGCTAAATAAATAATATTTCACGCTACACCGCAACATTTAAAATAAGAAATAAATAAAAGAAAATTATAGACATATTTTTTTATCTTTATTGTGAGAGATATACAATATAAAATTTAATTTATCGAAAATCTGTATTGAACTTTTCGGTATGTTACCGTCCAAAAATTTTTCTATCGCTTATTTATAACAGTCTTTACTTCAAATTGATTACATAGTATACAGTGGCTGAGTTGGTGGGAGGACATGATCGGTATATATACGCGGTAGAGCAAATGGTCGTAGGTTTGAATCCTGGCACATACATTTAGGATTTTTCAAATGATATACGGATTAAGGCATCGAACTATTATGATTAGGCATCTAATAGTGTAATTGCTTTGAGAACGGTGAACAGCTGCGCTACTGGTCACATTGGGCAAGACATATAAGTGTATATAGTGCAGTTCAGTAGATACAGCCACTAAAGTATCTCTGCTCACCCCGCTAGTTATATAGCATCATAATTATACAGTAATCTTTGTTTTAACGACATTATTGTTAAATTTTCTCATAGCTATAAGCCCTTCTATTCTAAAATTAAATAAACATAAAATAGATTTAAAAACATGTCTACTTTCTAATTTCATTTATTCCCTAGATATTGGATACAGGGCTAGGTAATGCCTAGACGGAATGCATACTAAGGCCCTGTCACCTGGGGCTTTGAAGAAATGGAAATCGAGAAATTCCTGGCTTAGATTAACCCCGACAACCCTTGGCACGCCAATAAACTCATTAAATTTAGCAGTGAGTTTTAAAATCTTTGAGATTTACATTAAAATAAAGTATATTGGTTGATTTTCTTCATTTCTATTTAAACTAGAGGAACTTTTATTCTAGAAACATGCCAGCACCATCATTTTTTTTAATTTGGGGAATATCCTCATAGGCCCGTCCTGGCCGCTCAAGGGGGTAGCAGCCGGGGTGTGCCAGACTTTTACCAGCTAAAAAACCCAAGGTGACTACTTCTGCGAATGAGTGAGGACTGTGGGTCCTGTAATCAATTTGCCGCAACCCCACATGCCAGTGATATCATACTTTAACCTACAACTAAACAAAAGAACAGTAGAACTAATAAAAAACTAAAAATGAATGTTGTACATATGCCATACAAATCATTCCAGCGACACCAAAAGTTAGTTCCGCTAGAATGCTCTGACACATGCCTATATCAAACAAATTAAGCTTCAACCTTACAAAGGCGGATCTTTCTTTCTAATGCTTATCACATTCAATCAGGAAGTAATGCACATCGTCAATTTTACGACACACATCACAAAGAAGAAAGTCAACCATTTTCATGAGCTATCTCAACTCCCTTGATGGGACGTGATATTTCGAAAGCTTATATAAGTTACATATATGCAAGATGATTGATGATATTTATCGTCTCCTTAAGGAATGTAGTTGCAATGAAAAGTTTAGGATAAGACTTCTTTCTTAGGACTGGCGAAGCGTCGGATAAATTAACACCATATTTGGAGAGACGACGTCGGTTATTACAAAAAGAATTTACAGACTCATACAGTTGTCACTTCGCCAGAAGTGAGTTTAAACCACATGATATACCTTTTTTTCTGTTAACCTGGTGGAAATCCCTACAGACCGTCAGGGGAGCGGTGAGGGCCGCTCCCCCGTTGTGTCGGATCTGCCCCGACTAAAACCAGCGGGGTGTTCCTTCTCCCGTCTGCCGGATGCTAAGCGCAAAGCCGAGCCATCTTCCACGGCATCCGGCACCACATGATATACCTTACGGGGCTGGCATAGTCATCAAGGATGTACTAAAGCCTCATTAAAATGTTTGATTTAAAAAAAATGCATACATTTTGCTCTTTCTACTAGCGTTATCGGTTATTGAATATCAATTTGTCTAAGCAGTCTGGTGCGTATAAAATAGAAATGCTGAAGTGACTTTTCCAAGGTGATCTATTTTTCGACAAAACTGTTGACTAAGAAAAGCCTTTTCAACATCACCGGGCAAAGAGGGTGAGCATTTAAGGTACCCAGCCAGAGAGATATGGGTTGGATGGAAATGCAAGGGCACCCCTGTGAGTACTTGGACTTGGGTGACCAGCCAGGAAAAGAATAAAAAAATATCTAACTACGTTACGGAAGCGACTACCTTAAGAAGAAACGCTGAAAGATAATACAAGGTAATATAATATATTTGTTATAAATTGAACTAGATTGTTTTTAATTTTGAACTTTTGAATTTGATTTCTCTCGTGTTACAGACTTGAATAGAGGATAAGGTACTCACTGGGATGGCACTTGGTGGTGATGATGTATTTCCTCGAGTTTTATCGGCCGTTGTCCTTTTCGCTGTTCCGGGTTTGAATTTTTTAATGCACCGGCGCTAGGGATGCGCGCTGCGCATGCCTCCCTTAGTCGATTGATAGTGAGGGGAATGGACAGGATGGATTAACAAGTCGTAACAATATTAATACCATAAATAACTTATATATAAACAAAAAATGATCAAATTCTCGTCTCCTTACTAATCCAGGTTTAGTACAAGGTAGTATACTTCACAGCCCATCAATTACTAATTTTAATCATGTATGGCCAGTTTATTTTTTCTTTTTTTTTGTAACCCGGGGGAAATTCTTTCGGATCTCAGGGGGTGGTGAGGGCCACCCCCCGGTGTGTCGGACTTGCACCGAATAAACCTCCGGGTTTTCCACCTTCCACCTACCGGGATCACGGGCACGACTAGGTCCTCATCCTTGATACCCGGCAAGGCGTGCGGCCTCTGGATAGACATCTACTCGCTTGGGAAGGGGTGGTGTAAAGAGACACCCTTCTCTTTCGCCTCTGCGTTCTTGTGCGGCACGCTGGGATGACGCTCGTGAAGCAAGTGCCTCCCGAACCCGCTCCGTCGCCTCCTTCTGTGCAGGCACCTGCTCACTGAAATTGAGCATTGAGTTATGTATGGCGCAGTCAATGTGTCGAGGCGGTATAAAAAAATAAAATAAAAAAATATCGTGAGGAAACCCGCATGGCATCTAATAGAAAAGTCATGTGTAAATGCCCTGAGAACGGCGATCGCGACAGCGTGCACAAGTTCAAAGTAGATACAGCTACTAATGTGATGTAATGTGTTCTGTACATGTCGAGTAAACCAACGTTTATCTTCCTTAAATGTAATCGATGAAGTATACGTACATACTGTATATCTATTACTTTGATATAAACGTTTGAAAAGATTGCTGCTTCTATAGGGGCGTCAATAAAATCGGCCACAAACCCACAGTGCGTACGGCGCAGTAATTTCGCTGACTTCTTATTAAAGCTCATTTACCCGGAATCGATCACGACCTCGTTTCGATTCCCATCAAATACAATCCGAGTGATCGATTTTCTTCCGTGTTCGTTGAATTTATTCACGGCTTCCGGCGTTCATACTTTAAAAAGTTGGAGGAGGAATAAAATTGTATGTTTTATCTTTTGTTTAATATCTACTTTTAGGTAGTATGGCCATTAATTCTTAGAATTAATAGATAATATTATTATTACATCATCACGCTACTTCCCTTTCAGGGTGAGCAGAGATACATTAGTGGCTATATCCAGTTTGCGCTTATATGACGTGCCAACGTCATATAGCGTAGCAGTAGCGATGCTGATCGCCGTTCTCGGGGCACTTAAGCTGAGATTTATAGACGTTATTGCGACTTTACTTAGGAAAGTTCTTAAAAAATAAAATAATGTTGACCAAAAACTAATATATAATTAGAACTTGAGTATAGCCATAGTAATCGCAAAGCTAAGTCCATGTTGTCAAAATCGATGACTTACCAAATCCTTTGACATTCATTGAGTAATATAAATTGTAATATTTTAGTAGTCTTAGCAAAGTTAAAGTTCTATAAATTTCAGCTGTAGGGACACATGGCAGTTATATAAGATGCCATGCGGGTTTTCCCACGATGTTTTTTTTTACTAGTGAGCATATAAATAAATAGCCTACGATAATACAATCATTCAGTAATTATAGCTACCGTATATTTACGAAATATTGTTTTTAACGTTGGATAAATAGGTTAAATATTGTGGATTTTCTGTGGAAGTCTCTACACAACGCCTGAAAATCAAAGCACAGCAGTAGTACAAGAACAGCTGCGACCGATGTATAGCCGACATAAGCCACGACTTAACCTTTAAATGCATGACTTTTATTTATACCTTAAATATATGTATCTTCTTATATATAAAAATGAATCGTTAAATGTGTATAAGCGCGAAACTCGAGAACGGCTGAACCGATTTGGCTGATTTCTTTTTTGTTGTGTTTGTTGAAGTCTGGGGAAGGTTATTACGAACAGAAAAATTAAAGAAATTGTCTGAAAAAGTCTAAAAACAACTATCTATATTCTCATACAAAAAATTCGTATTAATATTTAAAAGTCAATTTGAACTTTAACACCATACCATAAAGTTTAAATGTTAGTGGACGGGTTCCGGGAAGGCAAAACAATTGAGTGACGTATAAATATTAATGTCAATATTTGTCAATTTTTATACATATATATATATGTATGTATATATCTAGCAGATAAGTACACTACAATGCAGGAAAAAATAGAAAAGAATAAATATATAATATGTTATATACTCATTTATTAAAAAGCCTTATGTTGCAGATATACAATACTATGCATTTATTGTACACTATTGTATTTATGTGGTATGTTACAGTTTTTCATCATTATGCATTTAAGGGTTAAGATCTTTAGGCATATGAACAATTTGACGACGGGCAGTAGACTTGAGGGAGTTTGCTGCCCGGATGAGAGGGTGGCGGAACGCAGTGTCTAGCGCGCCGCCTATGAAAGAGGTATTGGAGGCATGGGCTCTTTATACTCACCCCTCCCAGAGAGGAAGCCTGAATAAGGCTGTTCGCTCCATGGGTGACTGGACGAATTTGGTTTCCCAGGCCTGGGTGGAGTGATTAGAGGGACACCCCGGGGGTTTTTAGTCAGTAGGAGTCTGACACACCGGTTTCGCTGCCCTCACCACTGTGAGGGTCACTACCCTGATGGTCCGATGTAGGATTTTCACCCGGGTTACCAAAAAAAAATAAAAAATGAACAATTTGACGTACACAAGCGGATCAGGAAATGCGACAGGCCAAAGCGAATCACTATTAATTTATTATTAAGTTGTTTTTCAAGGTCCCGATTCTGGATTTTCTTAGGAGCATTACAAAGCGACAGAAGCATTTTCTTTAAGAATACTTACGAATCATTGTGCTATATTTTTTTATTGAAAAAGGCGTTCGTTAAATTTAGTTACTGTGCCCGTTATAGAAAGCAAGGGTCTTAATGTATATTTTTGGAACTGATACGTAAGAACATTTTCCCTGTTTGTAAATGTATCAATATCTTGGTTACTACGAGTATATCCTTTGTAGGTTAGTTAACGATAAACATTTCGGTTTTCCTGTGGACATTTTTATTGTTGTTAAATATGTTTTTTATAAAACTAGCATTCAACGTAAAATAATATATACAATGTTTTTGTAATACTATGTTGATGATGTCCTGTTTCGGCATACCACCTAGGAGAGAGGTTTTGGAGGGGTTGGCTTTACTCCTTCGCCTCCCAGAGAGGTAGCCTCAAGAAGGCTTCTTGTTCCCTGGGTGTCTGGATGAATTTGGCTTCCCAGGCCCGGGTGGAGCAATCAAAGGGACACCCCGGGGGTTTTTAGTCAGCAGGAGTCTGACACACCGGGGTCACTGCCCTCACAGCGTCCCTGATAGTCCTACGCAGAATTTTCCCTCGGGACACAAAAAAAAAGATCTGAAGAGCGTCCGGATGTGACTGGTGAAATATGATTTGGAAAATTTTGTTATATTCTTCCCGGAAAAGTCGATCCTGTGTATTTGTACAAGGTTTAAAGATGTTGGTTTTCAAAAATTTTTAACCCATCCACAGATTAAAATACTGCAACCGTTAAAGAGAATCTTGTCTCCAAGCCTGAGCTGAGATGTTGCAATATGTTTATATGGATAAACGTCTAACCTGCTGAAATAACTCATTAATGTTTACTGTTTCTTTTTTCATTATATTAGTATTAGCAAACCCGGCGAACTTCGTTTTGCCACCAGATGGCTTCGTTTTGGTTTTTAGTTAGCATTTTAAAGAACGTGCGCATAATAAATGTCACATGAAATTAACTAAGCAGAGTACAACGAGTAGCTGTCAAACAATGTATAACGCATCGGCGCCATCTACTTAAAATACTGGTGCGATCTGCTCCACCGCCATGCAAAACCATATTGGTTTGTAGTACATGCTATGTATCAGAGATAGCGCTGTATGTGAAAAATGATTTTCCCCGTTTTCCTGCTTTTCTGTTGAAACTTTTTCTGAATTTTGTTTGCTATAAACCTCACGGTGCCCGAGTCCTTTCCAACGAATGCAAAACCGTGAAAATCAATTCATGCGTTCTGGAGTTATAGCGTCAGGAAAGAAAACCGGACTTTTTGTCATATAATAGATGTCTAAATTTTGTAATCTACTAGTGAAGGTGCATGCCATTTTGGAAACTTTATATATGCAAATATATTAGGAAGACAGGCTAGTCTTTATTTTTACATACATATGTTTTTATTTCATGTTTATCCTCAGTACTGAGTGTTCTAATAAATTAATTAATCCAATGAGGCTTTATCTTCAAGTCAATTTGCCTTCATAATCTAATCCATTAATAAATAATTTAGTCTATCACTACGATGTATGTAGATGACAACTGACATATTCCTCTGTGTATCTAAAATGACATGTTAATAAATTTCGAAGTAATAATAGCCAAAGTAAAAATAAATAAAAAATGGCTGATACCTGCACGTATTTAACGCTAATAAAGAGTTATTACCTGTATTCAGCAGTGCTCGCTCTTAAGTTACTGGCCTTATCGCCAATTGCCCAAGTCGTTTGTAATCCAGAGAAACTGCAAAGGGCCAATTTGAGCGATCTGAAGAACCTAACCCCGTTCTGGCTTGTAAGTGGTTTATACATGACGACATGTCCTGATGAACTAACAGCGTTGACTCTGATGCGGGTCTTTGTTGCGGCGAGATTCGTAGCCGCCCTAGGCTACGTTACCAATATACCTAGAACCGCCAAGGAAATGGCTTTTTTCGTGTCCTTCGCGATAACCTGCTTCATGGGCGCCTGGGTCGTATATTACTACAGAGCGGCGATATAATTTATTGGTAACGATTGTTCGCTGTCCGAAAATCAAACTGGAATCAAAATTATTGGATGCAAGCAACCGCAACAATCGCAGCTGTTTCTTAACCTTTTATTTCTTAGTTTTATATTTGCAGGACTAAAGTTAGTTTGACATAGATCCCGCAAAAGTAGTTTAACGCTATATCTATTGTTATGAAATTGTCTAGATTTTTGATTATTTGTACATTTGTCTAAAATTAAATAAACTACAAATGCGAAATTTTGTTTTTTTCTCATTGGATAATGAAACATGTGGTACTCCGGGTGCTGAGGAAGCTGGCACAGCCTTGCCCTTGGCCCCGGCAAATGAGAGAAGGAACACCTCGGGGGTTTTAGTCGGTGCGACTCCGACACACGGGGGGGTGAACCTCACCGTCCCCTGACGGCCCATAACGGGTGTCCCCCGGGTTAAGAAAAAAAAAACTGGCCATACATTGGTTTTCCTTTACTGTTAAGTATATGGTTCCTAAATCTGCCCGCAATCTGGAAAAACTCAAAAATACGTCCTGAGATTCGAACCTACTACCATTTATGTCGCCACGCATGGAAACTGGTCCATTATCCACCAGGCCTTTTTTTTATTAGCCCAGGGGCAAACCCTGCATAGATCCATCAGGGACGCTCTGAGGGCAGCAACCTGGCGTGTCAGACTCCTACACTATATTTTGGACTGCACCATGCTTACTATCAAGCGTGGTTTAGACACCTTGCAGACAATATAAAGAAAAAGTTTTTGGAAATGAAGAAATAATCATATGTACAACTATAGCATGTAGACGCCGCCCGATGCGCGTTTGTGGTAAACGCCCTAAAGGTCATTAGGACCAGGACGCACGGGGTAAGGGGTGCGCGCGCTCAAGGGATGCTCTAGCAAAAGCAGTCAACTACTGAGACCCGAGGCTAGAGTACGTGCGTGTGCGTCGCAGTTCGGTGTGCCGTTAAAGTGCAAATAAACAGTAAAACGCCAAAATCTATATCATTCTACCACCACAACACCACCGGTCATACAGCAATTATATTTCCACAGATAATAGATTAATCGCCTATTAAACCCAGCGTTGTAAAATTTAAAAAAGTAAATGTCAAAGTGACTACCTTCACAGATTTAAGTGTAATTTGAATTAAAATGACCGTAATATCTCTGGATTGCCCACTAACCCAAGCGTACATAGTACACGCCGCGTTGCTGGCGCTGAAGCTGCTCGCTTTGAGCCCAATGGCCGCCATGACATGGGTGCGAAAAGGGCTGTTCTCAAACCCGGACATAGTACGCAGAGCTTACTTATCCGAGCTCAAGAATTTGGCTCCGTTTTGGGTCGTCGCGGCGTTTTATGTGACGACCAATCCGCCGACCAATCTGGGGATCAGTCTGCTTCGAATGTATACGATCGCGAGATTTGTCATCGTGATGGGATACGCCACGAATCCTGCTCCCGCACTTATTACGGACTTTGCACTGGTGACGTCATATTTTATAACATGCTACATGTGTTTATCCGTTATCTACCATTATCGTAAAGCCTTTTAAATTTTTTACATAAAAGAACGATTTTAAGGTTGTATTTTTAAAGTCGCATTTTGGTTTTAAGGTAAGACCACACATTGCAACAACAAAGCTATGAAGTATATAGGATATAGCCAAAGCACCACGTAATTGTTCATAATGAACGTAGAACTGAAAAAGAATTATTTAGAAAGCCGCGAAAATGCATCCGCCTTTGAGAAAATTCTTATCACGCAGTTTGGATTTATAAAATAGTCTATCGAAAACAGTTTTTCTTCAGGGTTACAATAGAGTGTGTTAGGTGTACGCGGGGGGGTGGCGAGTATTTAACCACCCCTGCCAAGTAGGCGGGGCCTGCAGAAGGCTAGACGTCGCCGGGTGCCGAGAAAGATGGCTCAGCCTTGCCCCTGGCACTCGGCAAGCGGGAGAAGGAACTCCCCGGGGGTTTTAGTCAGTGCAAGACCAACACACCGGGGGTAGCCCTCATTGCCCCCTGAGGTCCGTTAGGGATTTAACTCGGGTTAAAAAAAGGGTTACAATGGAGTGCTTCAAGAGGACAGTGAATCCGTCTTTCTTTATTGACAATGCGATAACACCGATCCTTGTGATGCATTTGCCCATAGGTGATAGTAAAGACTTAAATAGTCCCTCAGTATATTTGTTAATAATGGTTAGACATATATCCAATATTTCCGTTTCACAAAATGAAGACAGTATATAATTAATTTTCTTATTTTCTTTCTGCTACTTATCACTGATGCGGTACAGAATTAAGGGCTCCGTCAAAACAAACAATTATATCCTGTGTATTATGTCGTATAATTTGAATCGGATTGTATAAAACACAATGAGAGTTCATTAATGGCGTTTTTATTCTCCGAATCCGGCTGCGAGAGTCTTCAAAGCGAGATTAAGGGATCATTCGTAGCCATTCCGCAACCGCGGTTCGAATACTCGTCACCACTCAAGACAAACTGGAAAGAAAAGTAATTTACTTACAAAACTTTTATCCAATTCCGAACCACGTCCCATCGAGGGTAAAGTCTAGAAGTGGAGATACTCCGAGTTCGTGATTTGAAAATGGATTCTTTGTTAATAAAAAAATGCCAAATAGCGCTAGTATATATATATTCTAACTTGCGAAAATATCTTCATTTAACCGCTATAGTAGCACACGGTGTAGCTTAACCTGAGTGTACTAGATGTTTACCGACTAAAAACCCCAAAGTGACTACATCTAGTCATTAATAGGGACTGTGGCTCCTATAATCAATTCTCCACAGCACTGTACCGCGCACTCTAAGCACTATCTCGAGGAAGCAAGCATCTCCTCCAACACCAGAGATAAGCAAAATGTAATCTGATTAATGATTAACGATTACAAAATGTAGTCGTAATTTTAATTTTCATGCTCTGTAATCATGATTAAATCCATTTAAAACATTAAGAAATCATAAATGCGTAAACAATCTGGGATTATATAGTATTTAAAACATAGATGAGCAAAATGTAGTCATATTAATGGTAAAAGACATTATTTACCAAGAAGATTCAGTTTAACTTTGGTAAATTATTCTTTAGATATAAATTTAAAATATTGAACGTCCTGTGAGAAACAAAATATTATAGTTATATATCCTTAACACCCAAACAATAATTGAAATTTTACTTCTCAATTCATCAAAGTATGTAGAAGCTCCGAAATGCTTTTGGGTATTTTGTTATACTAATGTATACCGGGTGCCATAAAAGAATCATGAGCCTTTCTCAGCCCATAATTAGGTAACGCTGTTTTATGTTTATTTCTAGTGTTAACAGCACATCACTAATTTCAACAAAAAAATGTAAGTCGTATTTACAAACAAATAATAAAAATATCCACTTTACGAACTAAGTTGAGAGTTTCCTTTTTGAATTGTGACTGCACGGCACTCTTAGTATTTTAAACAGGTTTTTCAAATGAAGCATATAACTGACAATAAAATACACAAAGAAAAATACGCGACATTATACTTATTAAAAAAAGAATTCAACATTTGGTGCCCGGAGTAACAACTGATATTTTATAAAAAAAACGTGTAAATATTTAGGCGCCATCTTGAGTTCTTATTCGGCACTTTTCCAAGAAAAAACGGGACGAGTGACAATCTGAGTGACTTCCGCATATGATATAAAAGCTACACGGATAGTTAATTCCACACTCCGATGTAGGGTTGCCTCTTTTTTATTTATTTTTTTACACTGGCTCCACATTATGACTACAGGGCACTTGATGGTAAGTACAGTGTAGTCCAAAAACGAAAGCGACCATCAAAGGATGAAAATCCATTGATAGTCTCCGTCGTCATGTCGACCCACATATACCGCGACTGAAGGTCTCTAGGTACATGAGTTACTGAATATACACAAGCTGATCCCGAAACGCAACAGAAAAATATTAAAAACTAACGACCCCTGTTTGTCTCGCCCAGAAACGGATTACACTCCAAATTGGCGGCTTTTCAAATAAACTTTTAACCCCTATGTCCTCATCTTAGGGATGAAGTATCCAAAATCAGTCTTTACCGGAAGCCTACGTCTTAAAATAATTAACCTAAAAAATCATGTTTGTATCATAGCTTCAGTGGTTTAGATTCTAAGATGATAGTAAGGATAAGTATTTTTATGTATTTAGTTTTTCGTGAATATTTCGCCTTCTATGCGATAATGCTGTTGTGGAACGTAAAATCTGTAAAAACTGTACTGCAATTTTTTTTATTGGATCTATACAGGGTTATAGGTAACTAACGCACAGCCTCTTAAGGGTGGCTTTGATTTATCAAGACAGACTACAACAACTTTTGTTGTACGACTTTTTCTAATTCAATTACTTTTTTTCCCATACAAAAAAAATAAAAATCAGATTTGCAATTCTGAACTTTTTAACTCTTCGTAAGGCGACGATCGCGCCACGCCGACAAAGGCGACCGAAGACAGACTTACGTAGTGCGCGGCGTCTTGTGTCGCTACTAACGAAGAAAGGGGTCTGCGGCGCGGTGAGCGGGCGTGGCGACATGTGCTTGACTACTGTGTAACACGGGTCATGTCAGTCGCAAATTTGCTTCCGTGTGCGCCGGCGCGTGACGCGATCGTTTCATAAATCACAATGTCAAATCGATACACTAACATTGAATATACCGAAATGGTGCGTGTTTATGCTCGGTGCGGTGACAATCTGTCTGAAGCTTGCCGTGAGTCCGCGAGACTATTTCCGAATGTGTTGACACCGAGTAAATAGATTTGTGAGTATTTTTGTAAATAGTTTAATTATTGTAAATAGAGTGATTCCACTTTTTAAATACGCCTACATTAAAGAATAGTTTGCAATTATCTATAGACCGCGCGCCTCTTTTGGTGCGATGAATTGCTTGATTACGTATCAATGTTCGTGTTTTTCTATTTACTTTTTTATTTTTTAGTGTAGCCAGTCCTAAGCCTGGATAAGTATGAAGGGATTGTGGATTCAGTGTATAAATATGTACAGATTGTACAACCTTTGAAACATTAACTTACGTAGAGGCCTTTACATTGTTCATTTTACGATGTTCCCTATGGCAGACAAATAATAGGTTGGTTTTGTTTGTGAAACAATTATTTAATGTTTTATTTTGATTCTAGTTTCTTTTAATAGTGTATTAGTACATCAATCAATAAACATTTATTTTCACTATTTAACTAAATATGGAAATTTACGTTCAAATAATTGTTATAAGCGACTTTGTAAAATAAACAAGGTATAGGGTTAATAAACTTTCTGCTACACGGTCCTTAACGCTGCGTAGCAACGTAACTTTGCGCACGACTGCATAGCACCAGCTGATTGGATACCTACGCCAGATCGAATGAAAGTTGGAATATAGAGCTAACGATGACTAGATATTCACACTAAAACTAAAAAAAAAAAAATCTAACGATGTATTAGGTTTTGGCAAAAGTCGTACAACAAAAGTTGTCTGTCTTGATAAATCAAAGCCACCCTCAAGAGGCCGTGCGTTAGTTACCTATAACCCTGTATAATTGAAAACAAAGGTAAAAGAACTGGCTTCGTCAGACAGTAGTTTTTGTCCTACCTCGATAAATTTCAAAATCCGGGTACTGCAAGGTTCCAACACTATTTCATAGCTACGTGGCAAATTCTATTACAATTTTATTTTAAATTCTTTCGTATTAGTTACATATCATAGTTTTGTTGGCGTTACGCAAAAAAATATACAAATTAGGTAGCTAAAAATTGAGGATGCGTGTAGCAACCCTATTTGATGACCGCGTGGTAAGTTATACCGCGCGGTTTACGATTACGCCACCGGAGATACGACGTTTGAAGACATAATCCACAATGTTAACGGGATACCGCCCATTTTATTGTTCTTACGTGACATCCTTAAATTCACGCGGGTTTATGCTTAAATTTATGTTGTTTTTCTGGGTGTTGCACCGTTGGTTTTTATATCATGATTATATCAAACACGTGCAAAAACTATTACATAAACAGTTAAGAGACAATTTACTTTTTTTTAAATGCCTAAATATCTTTATAAGAAATTACAAATATATGCTGCAGAACAGCAATAGTTACCAGTTAAAAAAATACAATACGAAGCTTCGAGAGCCAAATTGGGCTAAGTGAAAATTCTGTGCCTCAAAAGCATGCTGAAGAAAAATGTCCTTAAATCTTTGAGCCTGTTTGATAATGCTTTAAGGCACGCGTTGGATTCTGCTAGTCACAGCACGGTAGCAGCTACCTAGGAACAGCAGCCAGGTCACGATGTACCGTTCTGTATAGTGTCTCTGATAGGTTGCAGCGGAAGACCGGCCTCATTGTGAATGATCCTGACTTTGCTAAGCCCCTTGAACCGCTCCAGTTGCGCAGAGGTATTGTCTCACTGAGCGTTTTTTACCGTCTGTATCACGGTGAGTGTTCTGAAGAGCTATTTAACCTTTTTCCACCCTATGTTCTTCAAAAGAATCACGCAGACTGGTTTATGGAGTCAAGGCTATACGGTAAATTATATCCCGAGGACTTCGAAGATTTTTTACTTTTACTGAGTCATTGAGCTGTAGAATGGTCTTCCAGCGAGCGTGTTCCCACCATTCTATGATATCCTTTAAACAGCGTAAAGAAATATTTGTGCAGGGCGGCATGAACTCTGTGACAAACGATTATTTTTCTTTTCTGTTGAAGGTTGTAAACGTTTTTTGGACTGCACCAAGCTTACCATCAGGAGTGATATGGTCACTGATCAGAAGCCGGATAAAAAATAATGCATTTATATACAAAGGCGTCCGATCTAGACGACTGTGAAAAGCTGTCGGGTCGCATGGTCGCGGGTGACACTCCCGCAAACTAAAGCCGAAAACGTTCAACCCTTTCTCTCCGTCCCAGTAGAGTTTCTCGACGACAATTTGTATATTTCATAGCTGTTTGATAGATGGATATAGAATTAATTGCCAATTTACCCGAACATTTTTGGAAGTTTCAAGAAATTTAACTTGAAAGGCGAGTCAATGGTTGGTTGAGCTTGTAATAATTTAAAGGACATTATTTTCTCATCAGTATTTTATCTGTATTTCAAATTTAACTTACAAAATACTTAGATGATACTCAAGGGGTGATCAAAATATACCTAGTAGGTATTCAATGTTACTAATAAACTAGTTCTTTTCTTTTTTAATGAGAATCCGTACTTATTTTTATGTAATAGTCAATATTAACTTGATAGGAAAAAAAATGTATTTGAAGCCAGTGGACAAGGTAAAAATACATTAATTAGTTTTTTTACACTGGATCGATAAAGTGAATACAGTGCACCTGATTTTAAGTACAGTGTAGTCCAAAAACGCAAGCGACTAACAAAGGACGAAAATCTATTGACAGTCTCCGTCGTCATGTCGGCCCACATATAACACGACTGAAGGTCTCTAGGTATATGAGCTACTGGATTTAGACTGGATTACTGGATTTTTGAGAGTCGAAGCTGCTCACGTCCGTAGGCTTTACCCTAACTTCCCTACACGTGACTCCTGGGTGGTGCTAAACGAGCAGCAGCGAGGTGGTAGGGCGTCGGTGTCCGTCTGGATCGCGACCACAGTACATGGGTGTAAAGCCCGTCATAGTGACCAGTTTCGGCTTGTCGCATTTCGGGATCAGCTTGTGCATATCCAGTAGCTCATATACCTAGAGACCTTCAGTCGTGGTATATGTGGGCCGACATGACGATGTAGACTATCAATGGATTTTCATCCTTTGATAGTCGCTTTCGTTTTTGGACTACACTGTACTTACCATCAGGTACTCTGTAGTCACTATGTCGAGCCAGTGTAAAAAAAAAAGACAAACGGATCCTAGTTCAGTCAACTGCTGCTAACCGGTGCGTTCTCGCTTCGAGGCCCAGTTCCACTCCGACGCAGCCTTGAGTTTCTTTCGGCGTTTCTTCTCAAGGTAGTCACTACCGAAACGCTAGTAGACCATCCGTAAGGATAGTATTTTTATTTGGCTGGCGGTCCAAGTCGAGGTTCGTACCCACAGGGGTGCCCTTGCATGCACCTTCTGTGCTCGCCCCCTAAGCCCGGTTGAGATGTAAATGCCTTTCACGACACCCAGTAGTTAGTCCGCTTCAAAAAAAAAAAACATACGGATCCTGAAACGCGATACGCCGAAGCGAGTCACTATGACGGTCTTTGCGCAAGTATACTGTGGTCATGACCCACTCCATGCAATCACCCTACCATCCCAATATACAATAGTACCTTTTCTTTTTTTTTCCCGTGGGAATACCCTCATAGGACCATCAGGGACGCTGTGAGGGCAGTGACCCCAGTGTGTTAGACTCCTACTGACTAAAAACCCCCGGGGTGTCCCTCTGATTGCTCCACCTGGGCCTGAGAAGCCGAATTCATCCAGACGCCCAGAGAACAAGAAGCCTTGTTGAGGCTACCTCTCTGGGAAGGAAAGGAGTAAAGCCCACCCCTCCAAAAACCTCTCTCCCAGGCGATGCGCCGGACACTGCACACCGCCTCCCTCTCATCCGGGCAGCAGACTCCCTCAAGTCTACTGCTGGCGTACAATAGTATCTACACTAAGTTACATATTCTGAAAAGCATGGCTCTATAAACTCTGCTTATATACATATAACATATTTTAAACTCTGCGTTTTGTAATAATTATTTATAAATACTTTAACGGGTCTTACGCGCAAAAAAATATCCATACCCACATAATACATACGCCTAAGATTCTTTAATGTATTTATAACCAACATTACCGTGGCTACATCGAGTATAATGAAATATCGATAAGTAACATAAAACCAATTTTTTCAACAAAAATAAATTATGTATCTACATCGATTTCCTTTTGAAAGAATACAAAGATAATGACATCGGCACATTTACATATTTCTCCATGTATCTAAATCTATACTGTTGAAATAAACCCTTCCACGCCGTTTCATTTTTACATTAAAGGGACTCGAGACGAACCTTCAAATGATTTCTTCCAAATCAGTTGTTCACATGTGAACAAGACTTTTATGTATTATTAAAAGTATTAAAAGTAGATATATTAAACCGATATTTTAATTTATACAATGGAGGATGGCCAATGGACAACACATTATACAAAAATTATTAACAGTAATAATTCGAGGGGTGAAAGGCTATTTGGTATAAACGACAGTTTTTGGTCATATAGTAGTATATATATTTTGAGAATCGGCGTTTTTTATTGATTCCAATTTATGAATGGATAAAAACAATTTATACCTCTATTTTTTCCTGTAAAACTATAAAATAAATAATCTTCTTATATATAAAAATGAATCGCTAAATGTCTTGATAAGCGCGAAACTCGAGAACAGCTGAACCGATTTGGCTGATTTCTTTTTTGTTGTATTTGTTGAAGACTGGGGAAGGTTGTTACGGAGAGAAAAATAAAAAAAATGTCTGTAAAAGTCTAAAAACACCACTTTTCTATATTCTCATACAAAATATTCGTAATAATATTTAAAAGACAATTTGAACTTTAACACCATACCATAAAGTTTAAATGTTAGTGGACGGGTTCCGGGAAGCCAAAACAATTATTGAGTGACGTATAAATATTAATGTCAATATTTGTCAATTTTTATACATATAGCATTAAGGCCAGGTTCCTTCAAACAATTTTCAAAAAAATCTGACGGGGAAGCTATTAACATTAAAAAAAGCAATGTGACTTTGTTTTAGAGAAATAGGGCAGAACAAGGTCTGCCGGGACAGCTAGTTACAAATATATTTAAATTAAATTTTTAATAATAAGGTATCTTTCAACCCAATAAAGGCAAAACGAGACAAAAGATTAATTTACGTAATATTTAAATTGGAAAATAGATAATTTTATTTTTCAATTCAACGTAGATTGGGAATTAAATAAATAGGTTTAAAACAAATCACCTGAAAATATTGAAGTTTATTTTTAACTTAAAGCCAGGTGATTTGTGCCAACGGTCAAAGTATCACGTCTGACATTTTGACCTCAGGTTGTATTTTATTAAAGGTTTGACATTCAAAGCGCTTTTAAAAGATGCCAGAGCGTTGGGTACGAAAATGGATTTGCGGTACAAGGATAAAAGTTTTGATTAGGGATTTTTCCGGAAATTCTCAACTTCGATTTTCCGGTAAATCCATCAAGAGAGAAGAATTTTCTTGGGAATTATTTTTTGAAATATCGAACCGAAAATTACATCTTATATTAATAAAAATTCACATTAACATAGAACCAAACAATGTCAACATTAATTTTTTATGAAAATTATACTATACTTAAGTTACACGATTGTGAATATAAAGCCGGGAAAGTGACTCGCCCGGCTGATCGCTTTTGAAGATCAGAGATCCTAGATAAATTACATTCGATCAGCAATAAAACTAATAGAAAAGTACACAATCCCTAAATTGTCCCCTAAATTGACATAAGCTTTCGAAATATTACATCGACACGTTATGTCATTTCCATACAGTTTAAGCTTTTCTACTAACGCTAGGAGAAATACTTGATCGAATGTCTCCTTCTTCTTCTTTTATGTCGTCAGCTTGATAGCACACTACTAGTTTTGGACTCAGGTTTTTTTGTTTCGCTCATCAGAATATTACTGGTTTGTAGTGGTTACGGTTGTCTGGCCTAGTGTTGTGAGTTTGGACAGCGACAGGACGCTCAGATGGCTATTTTCTGTAGGGAATTAGAGGTATGTCTGACGGGATGAACTAGAAAGGGAATCGTTGGGTCGTTGGTTTTGAAATATCAACGACGGGCTTTTTTTTTCGACGTGTTCTACGTTGATTGCCTGGGAAAGACCTTCACAACAAAACCGGGCTTGGTGGGCGAACGCAGAGGGCGCCCGGCCAGTTGAAAATGAACCTAACGGTGATCTACCAGCGTTTCGGAAGCGACTACCTTGAGAAGAAACGCCGAAAGAAACTCAAGGCTGCGTCGGAGTGTAACTGCGTTATTTAAACAACAGTTGACGGACCAATGCTTAATCGTCGTCGTCGGCGTCGCCAACGACGGGCTTATTGCCTAAATAATACCACAAATATTGTTTCACTAGCCGTACATACGCGGCCCAATTACCACACCCGTGTAGATCAAATTCGTGTAACTTCCCGATAGGCATTTCGCTAATTTCGACAGAAAAACAATATCCCATCCTCGTCGCCAGTGGAAGCTACGTGTAATCAAACAGGCGATCTGTGCGGACCTGTTTATTCGTAAACTGTCGGGTACATACAAAATAAATATTTATAATGTACACTACATTTGGGACTTGTACCCAGAGCTGTAAATTTTGATATAAAAATTTAATCAGTTATGATGTTTGTCTATTAGCGACCTTTTAATACAAAAATGGTGTTAAAAGGCATTGAAACTCTAGGAAATATTTATTAATGGTTACTTTGCGATCGCCCGTGTAAAAGGGTCGGTCAGTAATGAAAAAATCCACGGGCTCATGTAAACCGCATTCGAGCTAAGATAAGCTCGAGCCTTCCGCGACTAAATGATGGATTACGTAAAGTTACGACACTACCCTTATCAACAGATGCCGGACAGTTCGAGCGAATTAAAAAACTTGTTATTTTAAAACAATGGCTATGGCATTCCCAGCATTCTTGCTTCAATGTTTTTCGGTCAAGTTTTTAAACGAATTAATAAATTTAAATGAAACAAATTGACACTTAATTTAATATATAATATAATAGTTATTTAAAGGCAATTCTAAATCGTCAAAAAAAGGAATTAAAGTAATTGTACTGTCAATTTAAAAGGCAGAATCTACTGCGAAGTGCTAGCAAGAAGCTATCCTAGGCTCTTTGCAGCATATTTAGGTATGAATAATTAGGCAATAAGATTGATATTTCATCAAAACTTTTCAAATTCGGTAAGCGTGGTAGATTGCACGTTTTCATAAGGATGTGTTGTCTATTCTAGTAGCGCATTCTTGCAGAATTCGATTCCCACTCCAAACAAATGTTTGTTTGTCCTATAGAAACAACTACTTAATCCAGGGCTGGGTGATTATACTAGGGAATCACTATATTGTGTAAGCTTTATAATGGAACTATAGCATGTAGACGCCGCCCGACACGTGTTTGTGTTAAACACTCTAAAGGTCGTTAGGGTATTACGGGACGCGCGGGGTAAGGCGTGCGCGCGCGCAAGGGATGCTCTAGCTAAAGCAGTCGACTACCGAGACCCAAGGTTAGAGTACGCGCGTGTGCGTCGCAGTTCGGTGTGCCTTAAAGTGTAAATATACAGTAAAACGCCAAAATCCGTGTCTTTCTACAAACACACCCACGACCACCGGTCATAGAACTAAGTTTTAATTGACAGGTTTTATGAAGACATAAACAAGACTTTTATTTTATTCATCAAAATACTCTGGAGAGTATATGGCTGAGTTGGGTAATTTAGTTCCCCTCCCCGTTCTACCATAAATTGACAAGACGCCGTGCGGGTTTGCACCCATATGTGGTTGACGTTCCAGCTGCTCGTACGATGTACTTTGTCTTTTGTGTTGCGAACCGCTAAGGAGTGGAATTCCCTTCCTGCGTCTGTTTTTCCAACGTCTTATGACCTGGGAATCTTCAAACATCAAGTTAATCGGTATTTGCTGAGTGCGCTCCATCATCGGCCTCATTCTCATTTTCCAATAGGTGAGATTGATGTCAAACGCAAGCCTGTATTTAATAAAAAATGTTCCTGACTAATATTATTCTTTTTTATAAACACCACAAAGTCTGCTCACGATATTAAATGTAGAAAAAAATATTTAAGAGGATATCTAATTAGGCATAATTATTTGCGAAGTTACTTTCCTCTTTTCCAAGGTATTATCAATTTTAATAAGCTTAAAAGGACGTCTAGAAGTGTATAGAGAGGATTTTTAAAGAAAAATTCAATGGAATTCAGTAAATGGGATGCTTGAAAGTATTGAATATAAAAACGAAAATGGACCCAGTGGGAGCAATATAGGTAAATGTTCTATTTACACTGGTTTTGGTTACATTCCGATTTCTGTATTTGAGAAACAAACAATAACAAGTTTATTTTTCAAATTATTTTTAGCGTTTTTTATAGAATTGAAATATTTAACGACAGAAAGTCGGCTACGTCAGGTAAGAAAACAATCGACACAGCAAAAGTAAAAAGCAGTCCCGTTGTCCCATTTAAAAACCATTGAGATAACTCAAGATAAATCGTTTATGAACTTGCATCGTGCCAAACTTCTAATTGCATTAGTATCGGATGATCTCTGAACGGCTTCAATCTTATTTATACGGCACAAATGTACCAATGGCACCAAATTAGGACAGTTCATATTTATAGCGACTTTGTGACAGTGAAAACCTCGTTTCCTATATATAGTTTTTTATATAGATGAATACGGCTTGTCAGCATCGATAGTTGATCTGTTTCAATGACTACCGATAAACTTAAAGTGATAAGTATGTTTTAAAGTGATCGGCTCTAGCTTTTTTTATCCTAACATGCAATAGTGACCACACCACGCTTGATGGTAAACAAGGCACAGTCCAAAAATGACAACGACTATCAACTAGACTATCAGACTATATTGCGATCGATTACAGTATTTCCATATGAATAGTTTAGTCGATCGAAGACGCATGCTTGACTTGGTTTTTCTTTATAAAATTGTTAATAACCTTCTCGAAGCTCCTAAAATTTTGCCATCTATAGTATTTTCTGCTCCTACTAGATTACCCAGAGCATCTTATTTTAACTTATCCCGTATTCAAAATTATTCCACAAACTTGGGTCAAAATGCACCCCTATGCAGAATGACAAAGTTATACAATTATATTTAACGAAAGCATTTACAAATTAAAAAAGGATGTTATTAGAAAGGATTCTTGCATAAATTATTGTTTTTATTTTTTTATTTTTTTGTTTTTATTCTGTTATAAATTTTATTTAGTTTAATTAGATTAGTTTATTTCTTTTTGTGTTACTCATATTTTTATTTTTCTTTTCTTCTGTGCATGTAATCTACACTTTTAAATATAATCGCATTTATAATGTATCTTGTTCATGTCTTATATAGTTTTATGTGTTAATGTAGACTGTGTAAGTGTTCTTATAAATAAATAAATAAATCAGCGACTAGAGATCAAGCCGGCCTGCACAAATATCTCTTCAGGCTTCGATTAAAAGACTCAAAGAAAGAGAAAGATCGTAGGACGACAGGAACACCCTCACCGGAAGACTATTCCACAGCCCAACGACTCAGCTGCAGTAAGAGTTAGAGAACTTCTCAGTCCTAGCCGGGATGTGAGAAACCGTAGAGCTGTGACTCCGTCGACCAGCGCGCATGGTTTTGCTATGGAAGAGAATGGGTGAAACAAGGTTAAATAGATCTTCAGAACACTCGCCATGATACAGACGGTAGAGAACGCTCAATGAGGCAACATGTCTATGCAACTGGAGCGGTTCAAGATGTCCAGATACATCTGGATTATTCACAAAGCAACCGCCCTACGCTGCAACCTATATAGGACCTCGAGTAAATACTGGGCAGAACCCAGTATGTATATATGGTATTTCTTCGTCGTCAAGTGGGATCAATCTTTATATTAATATTGTCTATTAAATATAATATAGCAATAATTTTTTACCAAGTAAATAATAATAAATATATCTATTATCCATATAATTAGAATAATTAAAATGCAAAATCTTGCTCTTTTCTACGGGTTTTGGCGCTTTTTACAGAATTAAGATTTCGGCGTTTATTACTGTTTACTATTCGGGTGCAAAATTGAACTCAGGTGTTCCGAAATCTAATTAGATGAGCAAAAAGTATTTGAGTTTTAGAAATTCACCGAAGCATTCAAGTCTACAAATTGTTAGTAACATCTGCACTGTATTATGGGTTATATTGTAGGAGATGCGTCTACATATAATACCGTTTAAAAAAACTTAATTTGTAATATTATGACAGCTTTTTAATGCTTATTATATTTGAATTTATAAATTCATTTTATATATAATCAACATAATGTCTTATAGTCTATATTTATTATACCAACACGACGACTATAAAGGTGGAATTCCATAAGACGTGGCATACAGAAGCAGAAGATTTTTGAAATAACGTTCAATAGATGTCGTGGATGTGATTTTAGCAGTTCTATTTTGTATCGCCTAAGTAAATACTGTGAATTGAATATACCCATGTGGGGAATGTATTTAAATATTAAAAATATAAAATTTCGCTTAAACGAAACATTATTTTATAACCACATTCAAAAGTTTTTAAAACGCTTGCTTCTGCTGGTACTCAATGCAATTAGAAATGCAAAAAATTATAATCCCTATTATATTGAAATGATTGGAAATATGGTTTATGATAAGGACGAAATCTTTCAAACAAACATTGTCTCTTACAATTAAAAAAAAACTATGATATCTTCCATGTTTGCATTTCGTTGATTAGGTTCTCAGCATAAATAAGCATTTTATGACAATTCTTGTATGCTGTTAATATTATTAAAAAAAAAAATTATGCATAGGTTCATATCCCGGCACGTTCTTCTGAATTTTTTCAGATTAACCACAGATTTAGGCATCCCATGCTCACCAGTAAAGAACATAGTTAAGAAACCCGCAAACCATCTAATAGAAATATTATGTGAAAGTGCCCTGAGAATGACGATCAGCTGCGCTTCTGGTCACGTTGGGCATGACATATAAACGTTAAGCCACTAAGGTATCTCTGCTCACTCGAAAGAGATATAGTGCGATATTATTATTACTACTAGCTGTCCCGGCAGACCTTGTTCTGCCCTATTTCTCTAAAACAAAGTCACATTGTTTTTTTTAATGTTAATAGATTCCCCGTCAGATTTTATTCTGCCAAAACCTATTGGCCTGTCGGCTGTTTTTTGAAAATTGTTTGAAGGAACCTGGCCTTAATGTTATATGTATAAAAATTGACAAATACTGACATTAATATTTATACGTCACTCAATTGTTTTGCCTTCCCGGAACCCGTCCACTAACATTTAAACTTTATGGTATGGTGTAAAAGTTCAAATTGACTTTTAAATATTATTACGAATTTTTTGTATGAGAATATAGAAAAGTGTTGTTTTTTTACTTTTTCAAACATTTTTTTTAATTTTTCTCTCCGTAAGAACCTTCCCCAGACTTCAACAAACACAACAAAAAGAAATCAGCCAAATCGGTTCAGCCGTTCTCACGTTTCGCGCTTTTCAACACATTTGGCGATTCATTTTTATATATAAAATAAAATTATGTTTCATGATAATCTTTAATAGTTAATGTACTTTCCCTGGAAGACCCTTTAATTTTATAGACCCTGTTTACTCTGTGGAGTTATTATTAAAACGATTTGGTCCTTTTACATAACCTCTAAAGTATTTCCTCGTTCTAATGTTGAATAAATTGACTCATTCGTTGCACTAAAGCACAGTTTACCTAGCCGAGCAAAAGTCTAAGAGCTCTCAACCGCACAACAGCATTTCATTTACTCACGTCCACTCAGCTCTAATTGCAAATAACTTAAGCTTACTGAAGGAAAACGTTAAATGGTATAAAGCAATATGTGATTGCGGTTTTCGAGGGCAATTTATTTCTCAAAATATGAAGGCAAGTAGAAAACTTTTATTGCAAGCTGACGTCAATAATTCCATTGTTTTACGAGATTGTACAGATGTTGAAGTCATCGACAACAGCTGAGCATTTTCAATTCACTTTTCTTATTTGTTGTCCTCAAACATATTTCTATTTTTCATTTACTGACTATTGTAGCCCGGCTTTACCCGCGTACAAATAATTTACCTCCTTTCTTGGGAATTGATTTTTATCAGAGGAAATGGCTGTTGTGTACGATACAAGTCTCCTAGACGACTACCAGAAGGTAAGTTTCCTGGGATAAGCAGACAACATGCGCTTGTGCCTTATATTAAAGGAGTAATGGACAAAATTGGAAAAAGTTTGAATAAATACTACTTTGTGTACATTACGTTTATCGTTTTATGTCGTCCTGTATAAATACTGATATTGCAAGTGTTGTGTGTCATGACTATTAAAATTTTTAGAAACAAAAGCGGGTAGAAGTTGAAATTTACCGTCCTCGACGAAAACTCCGCGACGCTTCAGTCTGCATATGAATATGCCTAGTGTAACCAGGTCGAGACATCGTACCATAATTAATTGTAAGTTTCTTCGCATATATAGAATAGTAAGTTATTATTTTCTGGTAACTGATTTTCAAGTTTTGTCTATAGTAACGCAAGATGTAGATAACTCAAGAGCAGTGGCGAGCATAGGGTATTTCGATAAGGCAAGCAGAGTTCACGCAATTAATGTTAATAACATAACAAATTCAACTATATATGATTCCTGAATAAAGACATACACAGTTTATACGTATATATAGTGTGAAAATAGAATGTATGAATATGAATATTTCCTTGTTTTATATTGTAGTAACTTCAATCAGACTTATTTATTGTAAGAGCAAGCAATGATTTTATGCATCTATGAAATTAACGCTCCTGCTCAAGAGTTTCTCAAACTGATTTCGAAACAGATGTAACAGGCCATTGCACTCGGAGCAGGAGCACTTGGTAAATTTTAAAGCGAAGCCGCGACCAATAAATCTAATCGAGTTCAACCGAGCGCACTGAGGGCCGCTGTCGAAACTACAAGATTCAGCACTTTAGACAAAATATTGTCGCGCCCTCGCATTCAGCGTTAAGGACTCACTACGCTCATGATAACCATCATTTATCCACTCTAAAAATTATATGACTATGTCTATAGTTATAGATAAATTAATATAGTATGTAATAAACCTGTCGGACCCGAAAAGGCATTACTTGGTATCGATATTAAAGTATATTTCCGTTATAATTTTAATTAAGCAGCAATACCCAAATTAAATGAAAATAGTAATTATTGACATAGCAACATTAAGAGCGTACGTAGCTCTTGAACAAAGGAAATAAGGAAAGCAAAGGATCATACTAGTTAGTCTTGATGTCACAGAGATCATGACCCCCATTGATCACAAACACTATTTATCAAATAAATCATTTCATTAATATTTACATTTATAGCATGTAGACGCCACCCGATATGTGCTTGTGTTAAACGCCCTAAGGGTCGTTAGGGTGTTACGGGACGCACGGGGTAAGGAGTGCGCGCGCGCAAGGGGTGCTCTTGCTAAAGCAGTCGACTACCGGGACCCAAAGCTAGAATACGTGCGTGTGCGTCGCAGTTCTGTGTGGCAAAAAAGTGCAATAAACACTAAAACGCCAAAATTCGTGTCTTTCTACCAACTCACCCACGACCACCGATCGTACACTGATTTTTGTAAGTAATCCGAGCTTAGTTTGCATGCAAGAAAATTCAACTCCTTCCGTTTTATATTTTTTGGGTTACTAATCTTTACTAATAATAATATATAATTTTCCGATGTGATTTGGTAATGTTACTATGATACCAATATGTCATTTTTTTTATTCAGATCCAGGCGTGAGCGGTGTGTGATGTGTTCCCTCACACCGCTCCAATGACAAATCAAGGAGATGAGGGGAGAGTGGGACTTTACACCACTATCCCCGCCAAATGTGTTAGGTGTACGTGGGGGTGGCGACTATTTAACCACCCGCTGCCAAGTAGGCGGGGCCTGCAGGAGACTAGACGTCGCCGGGTGCCGAGGAAGATGGCTCTGCCTTGCCCTTGGCACTCGGCAGGCGGGAATAGGATCACCCCGGGGTTTTAGTCGGTGCAATTCCAACACACCGGGGGCGACCCTCACTGCCCCCTGAAGGTCCGTTAGAGATTTCACCCGGGTTACAAAAAAAAATGCCATTTTTAGTCAAGCAGGATATTTATTACACACTCTATAATTATTGCATACGGTTTTTAAATATACAAAAAAAGTATTTTTAAAATTATCTCCAAGGTAAACACTTGAGATCTATCATAACTAGTGGAAGGTGAAGATGAGGTCAGCAAATGAATATAATTGTTCAACAAAAATCTATTCACTCTTTTCTTAGACTGAAATCATGAGAAAGAGTAAATATGGTTGTTGGAAGCGTATTACAATCCTTTGCTGTTCGCATGTTTTAATTTTTTTTTTTAGCTCATATACTTAAAGACCTTCAGTCGTGGTATATGTGGGCCGACATGACGATGTATACTATCAATGGATTTTCATCCTTTGATAGTCGCTTTCGTTTTCGGACTACACTGTACTTACCATCAGGTACTCTGTAGTCAATATGTCGAGCCAGTGTAAAAAAAAATTGTTCTATTTGCTATCAATAATATTTATTTTATTAAAAAATAAAAAACTTTTAAACTGATTAAACCTTGGAATACATAGAGTGTAAATCGGCCTTAATAAAATCTGTTCACCTGAAATTAACGGTTTCGGGTAAATTGTCTACGGCTCGATTTATAGCGTCCTGTGAACCCTCCATTAGAGTATTGCTTTTTAAATATAGTCTTGCATAGCTTATTGCATCTAGACTTATATTTAAAATCAGATAAATTTAGATATTATTCTCATAAAACCCCTTCAATTTCGGAATATTTGGTTGTATTGTGACTCTCACTTATTTTGATATCAAAGTATCTCTTCCACGAGCCTTGTAGTTTATCATCATCATCATATCAGCCGTAGGACGCCCATAATTGGATGCAGGTCTTCTCTAATCATTTTTAGAACGGCCAGTCAAAATCGGCTTGCGTTCAACATCGTCCTGCAATTTAAATCAGAACATCAATTCATTTTGTATGTGAACGTTCCAGACTTCGCTTGTCAGTCCATTTTTATTTATCTCTGTAAGTTGTTTGGGGGTTTGTCTTGGGGAAATAATTAAAGCTGATATGTTTCAAACTAAGTTTATTGTTGCCGGCAGAATGTATCTATTGGATAACATTTTAGTTCGGGAACGCTGCCGCTCGCCCTCCGTTGCGTGAGCCTGTTCAAATTAGTATTCATAATATTTCTGACTCATGAGTCGTTAAATTTTTTTTATATCATTAACATCTAAAAAATATGAGAACAAATCTTGTATTAATTCTTCCTCTATTAATATCAGGTCATAGGCACGATACATAATGAATTACAAAATGTATAATAATATTCTCAAAGATGCCTTGTGTGTTATAAGATTATATAAGGCAACTACTTTACCAAATAGAGTAAAATTCCTTTCCACTTTACTCGTAACATTTCGTCTGCATTATCTTTCATTAATCTTCCTGTTTCATGTACTTATAAACTCAAAGAGCGAATCACCATGGATCTTCAAAGCAATTTAACTGATCGCTTTAGTGAACTAACTTCTCAAGACTAAAACTGAACAGAGATTAAAGTTTGGATAGTAAGAAGTCGATAGTGGTCCAGTAATTGCCATTTTATGTAATAAATTCGACCGCCGTCTTCATAAACACGAAACTCGTTAACTTCACCGTACTATAGAGCAATTGAACGAGCTATTGTGATCATTTGTCTAAAAGCCAACTCCAGTGTTCATTATAAATCGTAATAAAAGAATTCTTTAATTGTTCTTTTATATTTATTAAACTAAATGTAACCTAAGATTTACTTAACCTATACCTAAATTTTAGTAGACAATTGGATATTATTTAGTTGTATAAATACCCATATTAGTTGGATCCTAATGTCCGGGTAGTAAATTTAAGGAAGTTAGCTGTCCAGATGTGGTAGAGGTGGTGCGTACTCTACGCAAAAACTACTACCCCCAAAAGCTCGGTGCCTGAAAGGGTTTTCTGTTTGCCGGGTCGAAGTAGGACTACGGATCCCAAGGCTTAGCTAACAGCTAAAACAACCCGTGAATTTTTAACTAATAGTAGTCGAAGACACCGGGGAAACCGATTTTCATTCTCTAAAGCACTATAAACAATGTGTTTTTTATTTATTATTTTTTTAACCAAGTCTTACACGATCCCAACTCTATTTGCGTAGTTCGTTTTCCTTGTTGCCCTTTTATCTTATACATTATAAAAATATGAATTATTATTGTTACTGTCTAAAATAATTCAAACCCTATGTAATAATTGTAAATCATGTCTCCCGAAAAGGGTTCTACAAAACAAAGTAACGTAAGTAGGAAAAGCTTTTTGGAAGCACGGGTTGGCTCGTAAAAGTTCGTATGCTTCGACAAATGACACCACGTTTATAGCAACGGCCGTGGTACCTGATAAATCTCTTTTATTTAAGTTTACAGCCCTATAACAAGCTATCTGATTTGTGTACCTCAATTTTGGATATTTTTGGTCCTCTAACAACTTTATTTCTCTACCGTCGGTTACTGTTATTATTTGGCTTCTATCGCACTGGCGTTTTTTAACTGTTGACGTTTATTTGTAGTCTGCATAACGTCAACGCTGCGTAGATATGACGTTGCGTCACGCACACGTTGAATGCAACGTAGGAGACACATTTCGCAAAGTACTAGTTAAATCAGTGCAACGAGGAAACGCGTTTGTTAGTTTCGCTACATAGACAAAAATTATTGTTAAGGTGTTATCTAAGCAACCAAAGACGAATGAGAAGAACAACGACGTTGCTAGGGAATGTCATCTTGTTATTTTGATTAATTAAAAATGTCACTAATATAACGGTTATTTTTTTATAATATAAAAATGAATCGTTATATGTGTATAAGCGCGAAACTCGAGAACGGCTGAACCGATTTGGCTGATTTCTTTTTTGTTGTGTTTGTAGAAGTCTGAGGAAGGTTACTAACGAGAGAAAAATTAAAAAAAAACTCTGAAAAAGTCTAAAAACACCACTTTTCTATACCCTCATACAAAAAATTCGTAATAATATTTAAAAGTCAATTTGAACTTTAACACCATACCATAAAGTTTAAATGTTAGTGGACGGGTTCCGGGAAAGCAAAACAATTGAGTTACGTATAAATATTAATGTCAATATTTGTCAATTTTTATACATATAACATTAAGGCCAGGTTCCTTCAAACAATTTTCAAAAAACAGCCGACGGGCCAATAGGTTTTGGCAGAATGAAATCGGACGGGGAAGCTATTAACATTTAAAAAAATAATGTGACTTTGTTTTAGAGAAATAGGGCAGAACAAGGTCTGCCGGGACAGCTAGTCATTTATATAAATAACCTCATAAAAGTATATTAGGACTGAAGAATTATGTAAATGCAAAAGGACATATTTATGCTCTATTGACATATATCTTTGTCCCTAAAATTTGTTTATCATTATACTAGGGCAAATGAGCCGATTATTCCACTCCCCTTTAGCTGGTTCAAATCTGAGATACGTCAAAGAATAAGACGTCTGAGGGACTCGGACTGGAACAACTTGGTAGAATGCAGACAGACCAGAGAGGCACTGCCTCGAGCGAATCCAAGGATCTCTAAGGCTGTCCTGCGTCTCAGTAGATTACAGATACGTGGGGTCACCGGAGCCATAACAGGACACGGTTATTATAATAGACATCTCTTTTATTTAGGTGTCACAGAAACTACTCTGTGCAGAGCATGCATGGGAGAAGAGGAGACAGCCAGACACGTGCTCCTCGAGTGCAGTGAACTGGCAGTGTATCGGGCACAACACCTCGGCACACCGAGGAACCTTCCGGAAGCAACCAGCAACATCAGGCAGCTGGCGGATTTCCTGGAGGAGCTGGGCTGGGATGATTGAAATCATCTCAACCCGGCCTCACGCAAGATAGGCGCACTTAGACGTCGAGTTGCGGAGAATGAGCCCGTCTCAACCTTATACCTATACTAGGGCAAATGTCCAAACGAGGTCAATACTATAGTACACAAGTGCAAAAACAGTCATGGAGATTTGCTTTAGCCGACGCGCTTAATAATCGGTTTGTAAACCTCCAGTTAAAAATGATCTAGTATCTTTTACTTGACTACCATGTACTTTTCAATTTGTGTTACTGTGGCTTTGTCTGATTAGTGTTAACAAAACAAGATAATCAACAATACTATAAATATCGTAATGTTTATGAAAAAAATGTTTTTTTTCTATTATTTTCTAAAAGCATGTATAAAAACGTTCTAAATAATTTTTACCTATAACAATCCTCATTTCACATCAAAAATCTATAAATTAGCACCACAGGGCTGGTAGCTACCATCTCCACCATCCGCGCCCAAACCAGAACTTTAAACAAGTCTCTAGCATGATGTAGTCAAAAACGCACGAAACCTTGTAAAGTCGCGGTAAAACGCTTACCGCCTATAGACTCACGACATCGCACCGTTATTTAATCTTCACATTCACGCAGTTTGGACGCTGAGTAGACATCAGATAACGCAACGCTAGAAAAACGTGAGTGCGAAAGCGGCCTAAATACCAACTATTTTCATATCCTATCTCAACTCGCATGGGCGACCAGTATTGAGTGTAATTTCCTTGTACCTGCAAACATTTTCCAGCATAATTGTCTTTATCTTCATTCTCGCTAGTTTTGAAGCCTTTTGCTTTTCTCATATTATATCTATTAATTTAGATAAAAGTAGGTTTTAGATCTAAAACACTATTGTAATATTTTCATCCCATATCAGAAATTATCACTTCAACTATTTTTTTAACTTATACATTATTAAAGAACCTAATTCATCATAAATTCTGTTAGTCTTCATTTCATTATTATTTCATGATAACTTTATACATTTTCTTGTGAAAATGTGTTTGTAATTAAGAAAATATTAGGTCCTTACATATGAAATTGGCGTTTTTCGTACTGGCCACTTTAATCACAAATTTCTCCTCTTTGGTAAGGAATTCCAAATTCAAATTTGTACAGCTATAGACTCATGTATTTGTGCTTCGATGATCGTCATTCATTTGTTTTTTTCTTCTTTTTTTTTCTGTTTGCGTCACTCATTTTACAAAATGGAAAACTTAAAATATCGCATTATTTACGAGTACGAGTTCCGCTGTGGCACTAGTGCTGCGGAAACAACTCGAAGGGTGAATGATGTGTATGGCGGTCGTGTTGCAAAAGAAAACACAGTTCGTTTTTGGTTCCAACGTTTTCGTTATGGAAATTTCGACCTGCAGAACAAGCCCCGTGGACGGCCTGAGACTCAAGTTGATAAAGAAGAGTTGAAGGCTATTGTGGAAGCGGATCCATCGCAAACCACGTCCGAGTTAGCTGCAGGCTGCGATGTTAGTGATAAAACTGTTTTAATTCACTTGAAGCAAATTGGGAAGATTAAAAAGCTTGAAAGGTGGGTACCTCACGAATTGACTGAAGCAAACCGGCAAACGCGCGTCGACTGCTGCGTTACATTACTAAACCGGCACAATAATGAAGGTATTTTAAACCGAATCATTACCTGTGATGAAAAATGGGTTCTTTACGATAATCGGAAGCGCTCAGCGCAATGGTTGGATCCTGGCCAGCCAGCCAAATCCTGACCCAAGCGAAAATTAACCCCAAAAAAGTTACTTGTAAGCGTTTGGTGGACTAATGCCGGTATTGTTCATTACAGTTTTCTCAAATCTAGCCAGACTATTACGGCTGATGTCTATTGTCAGCAATTGAAAACCATGATGGAAAAGCTAGCGGCTAAACAACCTAGGCTGGTCAATCGCTCCACGCCACTGCTGCTTCACGACAACGCTAGACCACACACTGCGCAACAGACGGCTACTAAATTAGAAGAGCTTCAATTGGAAAGTCTAAGACATCCTCCGTACTCCCCGGACCTTGCTCCAATAAATTACCATTTTTTTCGAAATTTGGATAACTTCTTGCAAGGGAAAAAATTCAACTCCGATGGGACAGTCCAAATCGCCTTCAAAGATTTTATTGATTCCCGTCCGACTGGTTTTTTTAGTAAAGGGATCAATGAACTACCTATGAGATGGCCAAAGTGCATAGAAAATAATGGTTCATACTTTGATTAATTAAATATATTATATTAAAAAATATTCGACTTTTTGTTCCTCCCATACAAAACGCCAATTTCATATGTAAGGACCTAATATATGTATCCGATGAGCAAAAGAAACCTTACGTCTCTAGAGATCACGCACAAATTTAATTTATTCACGGCAAAATTGTTTTTCCTTTACAGGAATTTATAAATCCCTATAAGTTTAAATCCTGAATTGATGACGGCAGGAATCCACAAAGGCTCCTCTGGATCTCTGTAATTATGCTTTTAACGAAATATTAAATATACTTGACTTATCTGTTTAGTAACTTAATGTTTTATCAATATTACACCAGGGAGGTCAAGTAAAATGGTTAAATCTCTGGACAAGCTAAAACCTCTTCTCAAACTTAAAATACATCTTTAATTCGAACAAAATACTTTTTAATTATCAGCCTAGATTAGTCTGAAAGTTAGGTACCTATATGTAAATGTATATGAAAATAAACCTCTTAAAAACGATTATCTATGACATTATAGAACAAAGTACATCAGGAACCATTGTGTAGCTTTCAAAACTAAGTAAATATAGCTAACAAGCATGGATAGCAACTCTAATTGATATTTGTAAAATTATAAATCGCTTACAGAGAAAGGTTGTTATTTGAGGATAATAAAATTCGATCAAGTCTCAAAAATAAAGTTTAACAAAGACTGCTCAATTGTATAGTATTCTATCATTTAAAATCTTGTGTATCTCGAACAAACAAAGTCTAGATATGAATGGAAAATATGTCGAAACCAAACGCCATACACAACTTGGGTGGAATTCTTTTTGCGAGCTTTCTGACGTATTCAAATTTAAACAGGTCCCAAAAAACCTGAAGCGATGCATGTTAAAGATATGTGTTATCCGGTCATAATATATGTAGTTTTGAGGGTCTTTGGATCAGAATAAACACTGAATAAACTTTAAAAACTACTTTATTGCACTTTTCAAATTAATTTTTCGTCTTCACACTTTTTCCTACGTCTAAATGTTACAGGGTGCTCTTGTGGAAAAACAACCATTTATCCTCCCTCTCATTCTATCCTTCCTTTCTTTCACTCACATACGTACCGTTCTACGTATTTACTACATCATACATTATAATATTTCCCACAATACATCTATCCGCCATATATATGACCGAAAATTGGACGCCCACTAGACAGACGATCAACCACATGAAAATCACTCAGAAAGCCATAGAACAGGCTGTATTGAGATATCAATTGGCAACTGGATGAATAACACCGAGATTCACTCGGGAACTAGGATAATTGATATAGTTGAAAACATAGCAGTTAGAAAGTGGAGGCGGGCGTACCACATATGTCGTAGAACCGATTATAGGTGGAGAAAAAAGTCTTCGAATGAAGATAATGAACCGATCGTAGTTACTGCTTTTTTATTTTAACTTGGTATAGTGAACAAAACACCTGGTGGTAAGCATTATACAGTCCAAAAAACGACTGCAACTATTAACAGTATAGAAAAGCCTATAGATAGTATCAGTGATTATGCCGGCCTGCACAAATATTTCTTCACGCTTCGTTTAAAAGATCCAATATTGTAGAACAGAGGAATAAGGCTCGCTGGAAGACCATTCCACAGCTCAACGACTCCTTAAAAGTAAGAGATAGAAAACATCTTAATTCTAGCCGGGTTATGAGAAACCGTATACCTGGGACTCGGCAAATCCGCGCGTTTTTTCTATTATGGAAAGAAGAGGATGGAACAAGGTTAAATAACTCTTCAGAATACTCGCCGTGATACAAACGGTAGAAACTGATTAGTGAGGCAATATCTCCGCGCAACTGGAGCGGTTCACGAAGCTTGGTAACGTTGGATTATCCACAATGAAGCCCTCCAATGCAACATATCCAGGGCGTAAAGTAAATATTGAGCAGAACCATCCCAGAGATGCAAACAATACTCCATACAGAGCCTAATCTAGACCTTATACAATAGGAAATATTGATCCAACGTGAAAAACCGTCGCACTCTTTTCAGGATACCAATCAATGTGAAGTTGCGGATATGACAGGCCTTATATGATCCCTAATGTGGAAAGACAGCCGTTAAATGGAAATCTGGTAAAGGTCGTTGGGACAAAATGGTTGGCTAAAGCTTGTGATCGTCATAAGTGGAGAGAAATGGAAGAGACCTTCATTCAGCATTGAGTGGCTGAAGATTAAAAAAAGTTGATTTAACATGTATCAACAAAAACGAACTTGAACTGGTCAAACTTCATAAAACCTTTTTCAACATCAAAGGCCTACAATCTTTCTGAACACACTATTAATAATAGCAAAATGTCAAAGCCTCCCCAGGACATAAAACTTAAGAGACAGACGTTAATGTGACAAGGGTCTGCTTACCATGTCGCTGGGCTGTCATACGATAATCTACGAATAACCTTTGGGGTTGGTCAGTATTTAAATTTGATATGGTTATATCCCGAACTAAATTATACACATAGAAGCCATTATTTCAATTATTTATTTACTTGACGAAGAAATAGCAATGATGTATATTGCAGATATTACTAGAAGTTCTGTGAAATGTAAGTTATTATAATTAACTTTTCTACCACTATGCCGTCCGGCGAAACTAGTGGTGACGTGCGCAAACTTTCGGTCTTCGAAATTTCATGAAAGTAGGAGAACAGGGTTGAGCATTTATGAGAACTAACGATGATATTAGTAAAACTTAACAATTTATAATATACCAATAATGTCAAGATCGGCCGGTGACAAGTCAAGTGATCAAACTTAGAGCTGCTGGCGCCAAGCGAATAAATATTAACGAATCGCGCGGAGGACAAAGTGTTACTATAATAACACGACAAAAGTTACAACAATGTCCCAACAAAACGTTGAATTCCTTCTATAAAATATATGTATAAGAAGCCTTTGTGAGCAAAATATGAAAGCTTAATCAGAGATCCCGTCATTATAATCCTTTCAACAAAACCTTGGTCAGATTGCTGCAAATGAATATTAGCCGCCACGGCCTAAATACGTCGGTGGAAGGGGTAATGTGGGTTATTTTAATTGAATTAAATGAAGGGCAGTATCCATTTCTCTAAGAGCTTTAGGCGAAAGGTCAACTTTAAATTATGTTCTAGAGTTGTTTTAATGTTAATAATATTTCTAAGAATAATATCCATCTACCGTTTTCTGTTAAAGATATAGACTTTGATATCCACCCATGACAATTAAGCAAACAGAAGGACGATTTTTTCAAATAACTCTGTGCTCAGTGAGTTACGTTCATATAAATCCATACATTAATTGTTCAACTTGTCTACAACTCAAATATAACTAATAAAACAATGTTGATCTTTGTTGTGGTTTAAAAAACTGTTGAACTATGTGATATGAATAGACGTATAGACGGGCTGGAATTATTGCTAGAAATAATAGTCTAATTAATTTAAATTATTGCTGATAATAAAAATATTATATTAGACGATTAGTTTACTGCAACGCAAAAAGAAGATAAAGTACAAAAATGATCTTCAAAGTATCCTATTATCTAAATATTTTCATGCTGTCTAGCAGAAAATATAAACAATTCATTCAACACGCACGATTATAATTAATGAAAAATAGAACGCTGAGAAAATAATACTAACTACACTGTAACTTATCTTATTAACAATGAAGAACTAAATGGAAGTATTATAAAAGTTTTAACAAAGATTGTAGGGAACATTACGTGTTAGATATCTAAGAAAAATCTACCTATAAAGGTAAAATATGTAACCAAAGCGACCATTAGTGGGGCCATAAAATTGGTGTTCCAGTTTATTACTTCGTAACTTAGAGTAAATCATGATTAATATGCCTGGTAAGGTTAAGCGAGATGCTGTCGAAGCTCTTTTTGGCCGATCTGACAACTCGCCTTAGTTATGTCAGTGAAGGAAAAGCTATAAATCAATTTTGTCGACGCTCACACATTCGGTAATATTTATATTTTAACCTTTCCATGTGAATATTGTCAAAGTGAGAAAGCTCAATTTAGGAATATCTTTTTAAACCTAGATGCCATCTATCACATCGCAGGTAACATAGTAAACGTCGACGCTTAGAATAATTTCTATGCTAGAAACCTTCATAAGGAGTTCAGAGTGTAATCAACCCATGAGTGATTTGTTTTCTTCATCATTGCTTTCCATCAAGTATAATTGAAGTTAAGCGTAAACCTGTATTAAATATATTATCAATAAGCCTATGAATTCGACATTTAACAGCGTTTTTACTCGCTTTTGACAAATCACATGTGATTAATATGTGTAAAAAATCCACTCCACATTGAGCAACACAAATTGTTGTCAAACCAATATATTATTTTTTAAGTGATTGTAGTTTTAAGTGATTTAATTATAAGAGGTATCCCACCAGCTAATGACGATAAAAAGAAACAAATTCATAATGAACGTTAGATGTCATTTAATACGAGCAATAAATAACATTTCATTGAACATGCAGAAGATAAATGACCTAAACCGACCAACTACAAAATCAGTCGGCTCCACAAAGCCACAAAATTCAAAGCTTTTAGTTGTGCAATAATCATAGATATACCATATCAAGTTCTGATAATTAATCTAGTCGGATAGCCTCAACGGATAACCGACATCACTAAACCGCTTTATGAAATAAGACCTGCATAATTAATATAAGGTAGATAGGATATAGGCGATGTGTCGAGGGAAGCAAAATCAGCATTAGCAGCACTAAAACTACTGCTCCAACTATTCCAAGCAAAATGGTTGGTTTTGTATAGATGTGTAAGAAATGTATAAAGTAGCACGTGGCGTCTGCACCACATCACACTATCGATAGCATGAAATACCAGCCATCTTTCATCAAGACAACGCACGGTGCCACAAGTCAATCAAAACGATGACCAAATTCAACGAATTAGGCTTCCAACTGCTTCCCCATCCTCCGTACTCGCCGGATCTGGCCCCCAGCGACTGCTAGCTCTTCGTAGATCTCAAAAAGATGCGCCAGGGAAAAAGATTTGGCTCGAATGAGGAGGTGATCGCTGCTACTGAAGCTCATTTTGGGTCAAAAGTCAAATCGATCTACAAACATGGCATTGAAAAGTTAGAGAAGCGTTTGAATGATTGTATAACACTTGATGGAGATTATGTTGATGAATAATAAATAATTTTGCCGATAAAATATTGTTTTCATAGTTAGTACCGGGACTTATTGAACAATGTGTTACTTCATCGAAATATGGTCTACAGAAATCTATACAAACTATTATTTTGCTAGGTGCTGTTACTATTGTTTCCTTCAACGTTTCGCATAGCGTTGAACGATTGCGAGAGGTTTCCACAATTGAAAGCGTTGCAAAAGTCGAATTGCATTAAACTAGATTTGTAATTTACTAACTATACAATCGACGTGTAAATTAATCAATCAAAATATTTTTCTATTGTCTCAATTCGAACCCGAATCTGATTCATTAAATGAATCATGCATTCGCTCTGAAAACTGATCATCTATGGTTCCAATCAAGCTAAACTACGATTGTGTATATCGTGCATATTTCTTCTATGTTTAAATTATCAGATTTCAAAACCCTTAAAATCTTCCTATCCGCAATAAACACTCTGTTTAATGGTAAAATGTGACCACGTGAACGGGATAAAAAGTTCTGCCGAATGGTCGACCTGGCGAATTGTGACAAATAACAAAATTGAACATCTCGCCGATGCTGATGTCGGGATCTCGATACATCGACAATTGTGCACACGCTACAATCGATTGTAATATTAAAATTAATTAAATTTGTATTAATAATCGACGCGTAATGGCGCATGTCTATTTCCACAACAATTAACAGACATCCCAAAGATCACAAAAGTTAATATGAAAATGATAAATGAAGCATACGTAAAAGTAGAAATCTTTTAGTTTTATCATATAAACGTTTTGAAAACCAATTTTTTAAGTTAAATAGACGTTCCAAGTGAAGAGACAAAACCAGCTATCATCGTTGGATTGAAAGCAAATACTTATTTTATTCAACGTTTTAAAATCAAATGCAATGGACGCGTAGATGTATCGTGAAACCTATCTGGATGAGACATCCTTTATTCAAATGCGCTGTGATAGCGCTCGTCTCATGTCCCTGATACATTATTCAATCCTTTGAATCGATTTAAACGTGCCTTTTCAATACAGAATTTTTTACTTTTTATTTTTTATCTTATAAAAGTGATGATACTGTAATTTGAAAATTATATTATTAATTTGGGGATAGGGTTATATCAAACTTTTCAGTAAATAAAACGTTCAGATTTATGAAAAATAATTGTACAGAAGTCTATGACATGTAGTTTTATAATTCTGGTCATTAATAAAATAATAATATGTACTCATACTTGTTATTAACTACTACAGCTATGATGTAGGTCCAAAAACGTTGAAACACGTTTTTTTCCAAGTTTTCAGAAGCTAACGTAAAATCTCTTGTTTTTTCAAGATTTTTTGCTTCAGTAGCTTAGGCTGTACGTTTTTATGTCTGTCAATACTTATATAGGACAGGATTAATATATTATCACGCTATATCCCTTTCGGGGAGAACAGTGATACATTAGTGGATATATCCACTTTGCGCTTATATATATTGCTTATGTGATCAGTAGCGCAGAGGATCACCCTTCTCAGGGTACTTGGACATAACATGTCTATTAGTTGCCATGTATGTTTCCTCACCATATTTTCCTTCACCGGTGAACATATGGCACCTAAATCCGTATTTAATCTAGAAAATCCCAGATGTACGTCCCGGAATTAGAAATTACAAGCATTCGCGTCGCTACGCATATATGATACTGGTTCTTTATTCAGTAAGCCTTTTTTTTGGTGACGGGTGAAAGAACTCTTTATGAGCTTCTTCTGACAAGCTGTACCAGCTTGCGAGATACAGCCCTGGGACATGTCAGAAGGGTGAGAGGGACTCCAACATAGGCTGTATACCATTCTAAAAAACCACCCGGCTTTTCCTCCGGTACCATATGTTTTTTTTTTTTACACTGGCTTGACATAGTGACTACAGAGTACCTGATGGTAAGTACAGTGTAGTCCAAAAACGAAAGCAACTATCAAAGGATGAAAATCCATTGATAGTCTACATCGTCATGTCGGCCCACATATACCACGACTGAAGGTCTCTAGGTATATGAGCTACTGGATATGCACAAGCTGGTCCCGAAACGTGACAAGCCAAAACTGGTCACTATAACGGGCTTTACACCCATGCACTGTGGTCGCGATCCAGACGAGCACCGGCGCCCTACCACCTCGCTGCTGCTCGTTTAGCACCACCCAGGAGTCACGTGTAGGGAAACTAGGGTAAAGCCTACGGACGCGAGCAGATTCGACTCCCAAAATGTTCGATGTTGTTGATCGTAAGAACGTTTTTATTCCATAAGCCACCATTAACACAATAATAATAAATAATAAGAAGAAATAATACTTTTATTTCGGAATTCAAAGCTTTTCCATATATTTTGAGCTTCATTGCTTGAATATTGGATACTGGACTTTTAAATGGAATAAACTATATGCACAAAATATTAAATCTATATTACACTATTCATAAAACCTAATCTGAATAACTATTTTCCTCATTTGAGAGCGCCAACTTAACATTTAGGTTAACCGCGTGGTCTGAGTAACTCCACTATACTCCGTCCACATAGCTTTTAGCTTAATGTCCAAACACGTACTACATCAAGGCACTTTCCTGAAAGACTAACGTTAAGGATACATTACCGGGGACTTATTTCCTACTCTATTCTTGCGTTCCAATGTACTTACATTGTTTTATCTACACGCGACTCTGCGTTGACAACGGTGAAAAACATTTAACTTTAAGCTAACTTAATTGCTAGACAAGTCAAGTGTTTTTAAAGTAACGGAGTAATAAACTTTTCACTTGATATCGCTTGTGTACGATGGAATGTACTACAGAGAGATCAAGTTTTATCTCCACTTTTACTTAAACAATAATGAAAAGTATTTATAATTATTTGTTGTAAATTATTTACCAAAACTGTGAAAGTCTCTTTAAAATCAATTCTATATTTGAACTTGTGAGCTTCGTACCGTCATAAATGTTGTGTTAACTTATTTTCATTCTTCAACTTTCACTCTTCTCCCTTTCCTCTTCATCTTCTTTATCCAGCCCTCCCTCTACATACCCGCCTCCTCTACCAAAAACTCTCCATCCGTTCGATATATTCTATTTTATTTTTAAATATTAATAAATATCGGTTACCAATTTATTTTTACTTATATATCGTCATGGGTATAACCTGCGCTTCAATTCTTTTCGTACATTTATTCGAGATTTGTGCTGACTCCGAAGATATTCATTTAAATTATATCTTTTAATTAGGATCACTAGCATATACATAAAATGCTTAAAGTAACTAACGCATTTACATTGATAACGATTAATACTATGTCCGTCTGAATATCTTTCTGATTACCGCACGTACAGAGAATGATGTAACAGGGTAGGTGCTTGAAGGGCCTAGCACAATAAAAAAAAAACAAAACCTGTTACATAAAATTTATTAAAAAAAATATATATATAAATACGCGACTCGCGAAAAAGATGTGAGCGGTGGATTCGGGTGTGCTTGTTGTTCCTTTTTGGTTTTAAAAGGAACAGAGGACTTAACTCAGGAATCGGCGACTCAGGCGACCCCTAGGTTGGCACGGTCGCAGGTCGGCGACCCTGGGACGAACGTGGCGAGACACGCCGGGGCTCGCAGTCCTTGAAGCTGGGGCGATATCAGTGACCGCTCCCAGGCTCCCGCAAGCAAGGAGAGTTCCTTAAAGGGAATGTAGAAAAACCCGGTTACACTATCCGGGTCCAAGATAGCAACAACCAGTTGGCACAACCAGAGACAATAGACAGACTATATAATAAGTGAGTATGTCTTCTCACTATTAAAGTTAAAATAGGAATGACAAATGCGATTGTCTGAGGCAGTAAAATAAATAATCTAGGCCACGCCTATAGATGTTTCCCGAATGTATTGAGGGTTGCAAACCCTAGCGTAACTCCTTCAAAATATGTTATGTGTGAGCGATTGGGTAACTAAAATAAATATATGTATATATAATACCAGTTATGTAAAAGAGGGAGGAAGTATCATAGCGTGACATAAATCACCGCTACAATGAGTATATTAAATATACTATAGATATATGCCATTACAGACTTTTCTATATACCTATAAAAAACTAATAATCTCACCATAAATTATTTTGTTATATCTCAAAGGAATCTGTCAGTGTTTTCGAAGAAAGTTCCCAAGCGACTAGACTTTTTCGGGCGTGGTCAACAATTATCGTTAAATTGCAACCAATTTACATAAATCCTTAACACAATATACACTAAAACCTTCATCATTAATAGCTCTATCTATTGGTAAAAATCCGTTAAGTAGTTTTAAAACTTATCGCAGACAGACTTTGTTTTTTACGTAATGATAATACAAAGATTGTTTTTTTCCTTTTTATTTTTAATTTACGGAATTTTTTATATAATATCTTTTTATCGGTAATATAAATCCCTATCGCGTTTTAAATATATTTTTTCCAATATATTAATAAGTAACATTGGATGTGCAAAGACGCACACAAAAGCAAGTTTAAATAATGTAATGATTTTTATTGGTCTTATTGTCTATAAAAAAGCAATCTGAAAACAATTTGTTTACAAATTCAAACAAGACTAAGCTCCGTTGCATAGGTGGTTGATTCGATCAAACGGTCTGAATCTCGCACTCACAAGATTAAGTTGTATTTTACAGCACACGACTACGACATTTAAGTAAGATAAATCGTAAAAGATCATTTCATGAATTAAATGATGATTTAGGTGTTGAATTTTAGTTTTTTATACTTTATTCGGCTTAAATACTCACGGTCCACCTGATAATAAGTGGTTACATTAACCTATGGACAATTGCAACAGCAGGAGTATTGCTATTGTGGCGCTGACCAAGACGGGCATTGTCACTGCCTTTTTTATGAACCCCATATCATAGCTCTGTGGAAAATTGTACCCGGCAGCCCATATTCCGTGACCAACATGATCATCAGCGCAGTTGACCGCCGTTCTCAGGGCACTTACACATTATATTTCTATTAGATGCCATACGGGTTTCCTCACGATGCTTTCTTTCAACTGTGAACATATGAAAAACTCAGAGATACGTACCGCTTCATTTCATAAAAATTTTAAATACTATATGAACTGCTTATATTGCATCTTTATTTTTAACTAGCTGTCCCGGCAGACCTTGTTCTGCCCTATTTACCTAAGACTAAAGATTCCCCGTCAGATTTTATTCTGCCAAAACCTATTGGCCTGTCGGCTGTTTTTTGAAAATTGTTTGAAGGAACCTGGCCTTAATGCTATATGTATAAAATTTGACAAATATTGACATTAATATTTATACGTCACTCAATAATTGTTTTGTCTTCCCGGAACCCGTCCACTAACATTTAAACTTTATGGTATGGTGTTAAAGTTCAGATTGACTTATAACAAATCTTTTGTATGAGAATATAGAAAAGTGGTGTTTTTTTTTTCAGACATTTTTTTAATTTTTCTCTCCGTAATAACCATCCCCAGACTTCAACAAACACAACAAAAAAGAAATCAGCCAAATCGGTTCAGCCGTTCTCGAGTTTCGCGCTTATACACATTTAACGATTCATTTTTATATTATAGATATTACCTATTCTAATATTATAGAGAGGAAGAATCTGAAACTTTGTTTGAATGTAGAGGTAATCTTCGATATTATACATTTGATCTCAAACGACTGATAACTGTAAATGAGAACGGCTCTGCGGTATGAATATTGGTTAAATGCTATGTAACCAACTAAACTATAAGCCAGGGTAAATGTAAAACCCAAGCAGGCAAAGTTGCGGACATAAATATTTCAATAAATTTTGATGTAGTTGAACATATCTATTCGGTATGATTTGCATTAATAATCAATACCACTTTTGGCTTCATATTCACGGTTATAAAACACTGTGATATGCGAAAAAATAAGGTTTTCTAAATATTTACAAACATATCTAGCTTTTTAAATTTTGACGTTCAAAAATATTTTCATATATTTTTTAAGTATGTTAATAGTACGAAAATCTCTAAACCTATTAGAATAAAGAAGCTAAACGGCTCTTAAAAAAAGGGCAAAAAGCTTGAAAATTAATACAAAAGATATATTTTATCGCGTGGTGTAAAAGTCTCCCATAAAAGCGTCCCAAGCTCAATCTACACTTGATTGCTTTGAACTGATGCAGATCTGATATTGTTTCTGAACGTCTCCTGCATTATGGATATCTAGAAATAAAATTATTATATGTATTTACACCAAGATCCATCCGAGATCGTTATACTATAGAAAATGCAATATTCTCTGAAAAGAAAAAATGGAGTTCAAATATATTGTTTTTGTGTAGCAATAGTTTGTTTATTTAAAAAAAAATACATCCTTGGATCACTCATTTATGTCTTTGTTGTAAGGCAGGCAGTTTAAATAACTGATAAGTGCCTGTTTACTGCCATTCCGCAATTTTTAAATTATAACATTTCTTTTTGAAGTCGAGTAAATATTTATCCAGGCGATTTTTAATTAGCTCATATATAGGGCTGCAACTTTTTAAAGATTGACTCGACATAATAATCACACCACAACTAATGGTAGGGACGGTGCAGCCCAAAAAATGACCACAACTGTTAACAATAAAGAATAGCCTCTTCGTTATTCTCAATGACAATGCCCGCCTGTACATATATATATATATATATATATATATATATATAGATAAAGTATATATATATATATATATAAAGTATATATATATATATACTTTATCTATATATATATAAAGTACCCAATACCATAAGACGGTGTGAACACGCTGGTCGGAAGGTTAATACACTGTTCAACGACTCGGCAAAAGGAATAATTAAAAAAAATTCTTAGTCCTAGCCTGTATATGACTTACCGTTTAACCGTGACTCCGTATACCTACGCGCGTCATTCTTTTATTAAAGGGAGAGGGTGAAGCAAGGCTTAATAGCTCTTATGACCGGTGGTCGTGGGTGTGGTTGTAGAAAGATACGGATTTTGGCGTTTTACTGTTTATTTGCACTTTAAGGCACACCGAACTGCGACGCACACGCACGTACTCAAGCCTTGCGTCTCGGTAGTCGACTGAATTTGCTAGAGCATCCCTTGCGCGCGCGCATCCCTTACCCCGCGCGTCCCATAACGCCCTAACGTTCTTTAGGGCGTTTACCACAAACGCGTATCGGGCGGCGTCTACATGCTATACTCTTCAAAACACTTGCCATATTTCTACTAAGGTAATTTTTCTGCGCAACTGCAGCGGTTCGGGATGCTTAGCAACGTCTGGATCATTCACAATGCGGACAACCCTTCGCTGCAACTTATCCAGAGCATCAAGTAAGTACTGAGCAGAACTATCCCAAAGATGCGAACAATATTCCGTCCAGGGCCTGACTTGAGCCGTATACAATAGATGTAGTGGAGACAGATAACTCCTAGTGGGAGAACATACTATTCCATACTCTATCCTGGTGCTAAGATTAGTGTTTGTTTGGTCGACGTTCTATTTGAATATGATGATGAAATATAGTGATAAAAAACTCTAGATAAGTTACGTTACACAGTACATTAAGCGTTCTACTATTTATATTTTAATATGAGTATATCTGAGTATAATACCTATTTCAGAATTCATTAGAATAATTTTTCTATTTATATAAACTAAATTAATTTTATGTATGGTCAACGCAGTGCTAAATAAAATATTATAGGGAACACACCAGAAAAGACATATGCACATCAGCTAAATGCTGCTCGCCTATTATTGGATAATAAATCATTACGACGTAGATTTTTTTTTAAATAGTTTACTTTATTTTCAAACAGTTAATAATGTTTATTATAAATAAAAATAATAATAATAATAATAGACCTCGCATACGAGATTACCAGCATGTGGGATGTAGATTCTACGATTATTGTCCCTATAGTCGTATCGACTAATGGGCTGATCGCATAGAGCCTCGATTACCACCTTAAAAGGCTCTCGCTTGGTTGTTGGATCAAGGGCCGGATACAGAAGGCAATTCTACTCGATACGGCACGCATTGTGAGGAGATTCCTCACTCTGAGCTCCTAACTACCGGTGGCTTGGGCCTTAGGCTTCGCTCCTGTAGGTCTACATGTTTTTATATTTTAAAATTTATATGTATCGTTTTATATGTATTCATTTTAAAATTTAAAAATTTTGTGATTGAGATGAATAAAGAATAATAATATATCTTCGCGCTATATCCCTTACGGGTGAGCAAAGTTACATTAATAGCTGTTTCCACATTGCACTTATATGTCATGCCCAACGTGACCAGCACCGCAGCTGATCTCGGCGCACGTACACATGTAATTTCTATTAGTTACCATGCGGGTTTCCTCACGCTGCTTTTCCTTCACCGGTGAGCATGTGATGCCTAAATCCATACGTAATCTGGTAAAACCCAGAAAAACGTGCTAGGATTCGAACCTGCGATCATCCACGTTGTAAAGCATGGAAGCAAGTCCATTATCCACAAGGCCACTACAACCATAATCGTCACTAATATAGAAAAAAAAAACAGTTTAAATGACACTATTACCTTTATCTCATTGTATAGCTAAATGAAATCAATAATAATTTATTACAAGAGGTTTAATTTTCAGCAACCTGTGGAATCATTGGCTCCCGTCACAAAACCGACGGCCGTAATCCGCACGCGTCAAAATACAAGTCCGAAAATAATTAAGAAATAACCACCTTTCACACTTATTTGAATAAATTTAAAGACTAAAATCGCTTGCCAAAGTGTTTGTACATTTTATTAGAGTGGATGAATAAAGTCGCTCTTCGACAATTTGCCTGACGTCGAATACATAAATAATTAATTTCATTGGCATTTAGGAATGAAAGAACCTTCATTTGCACTTTAGTTCGTATTCTATTGAAATTTAATTTGCATTCGTTATTATATTTAATTTAGATTTAACAATAAAGAAATAAAACACACAAGTACGCTATACGTAAAAATGGATTTTTTGGGGTGGCCAAATTTACGACATATGTAGATAAAACAAAATTGAAAGAAAACAAGAATAAAGTGGATACAGCCATTATTCATCTCTGCTCACCGCGAAAGGTATATAGTGTGATGATATATTAGTATTATTAATTACTATAATAACTATTTAAAAAATTATTCAAATTTACTATCTTCCTAGATGTGTGTGACTCCAGTAAAACTATCTTATTGCGATATGAGAAACAGTTGCTAACAAAGAAATACACGCAAAAAAAATATTTCATGAAAATTAACATTATTTTTTAAATTAATAGGATAAAGCCCGGTCAAACAATCCCCTTAATAAATATTTAAACAAAATGCGAAAATTATTCATGAAAATGTTATATTTGTCAAATATTCATTTCACAGGCGCCCAGAATGAACCTATTTAAGTCCAGGTGATTTATCCTAATAACTGAAACAAAAAACATTTCTCTTCATAGATATTAACGAAATTTTATAAAACTATTTGCATAAGTATACTTTAGAGGCTTAGACTGATAATGAAATACTTTTATCAGCATTTATTAAGGCGTTTATATTAATAATAAAGTTAGATCGGCGAATTATTGTTGTTACTAACTTTTATCGTTATGATAAAAGTTCTGAGTGTCACTTAACGTATTACTTGAAACATTTTTCTAGATTATTCCCTTGGATATTTTTTTTTCGCTGGCTTGTTGATTTTCAGTTCTTAACTTTTTAATTTGCCTCATAATTCAACGTAATAATCTATGTACCTACTATTTTATCTATATAAATATTTTACTTAAATATTTATTCTTAATATGTAACTTTTTAATTTATACCAGGATCTAGGGGGTGGCTAGCTGGGGCCCAGGCTCCAGGCGTCTAGTTCCAGAGGTGGCAGAGGAACAGATCACCCAGTGAATAATATAACCAAAAAAGTGGGCCACAACTCCTCCATAAAATGACTGAGACATTATAAGTCTTAGGTCTTAATGTTTTAAAAGTTAACTCAAAAGTCCTATAAGATATCGATGCACTGAGTTATGCAAACATCGTTTTTCGTGGATATTTTGCTCCGTTTGCGATAAATTAGTTTTACATTTTCACAAAGTAGTTGAACACAAAATCTCTATAATTGTGCTATGGACATTTTTCTTTGTTTCTTTTCTTCCTTTATTTAAAATAATGTTATACTAACCACAAGAACTAATGCTTATAAAAAATAGAGCAGCATTTGATATGTCAGTACTATGTTTCTTGTATGCCGTGACGTTATAACCTTTACGGGGTGAGCAGAGATACAATACCGGATGTATCCACTTTGCACTTATATGTTGTGCCGAAAGTGCTACCGTGACCAGTAGCGTAACTGTCTGTCGTGTGTGTCTGTGTGTTTGGGAGTCGAAGCTGCTTGCGTCCGTAGGCTTTACCGTAGTTTCCCTACACGTGACTCCTGGGTGGTACTAAACGAGCAGCAGCGAGGTGGTAGGGCGGCGGTGCCCGTCTGGATCGCGACCACAGTACATGGGTGTAAAGGCCGTCATAGTGACCAGTTTCGACTTGTCGCGTTTCGGGATCAGCTTGTGTATATCCAGTAGCTCATATACCTAGAGACCTTCAGTTGTGGTATATGTGGGCCGACATGGCGATGTAGACTATCAATGGATTTTCATCTTTTGATAGTCGCTTTCGTTTTTGGACTACACTGTACTTACCATCAGGAACTCTGTAGTCACTATGTCGAGCCAGTGTAAAAAAAAACTGTTCGCCATTCTCAGAGCACCAGTACACGTAACATTTCTATTAGAAGCAATCCGGGTAGGAATATCATTTTTAAGTACGATACAAGCTATTTGTTGTAACAACTGACTTTTGCTATCGATAGAAATGTATTAATTGATTAACCAAACCTGGATATTAAAATCATGACGTATGGTCAACCTAGTTATAACTAAAACTAAAGTTATTAGTACTAATTACCTATGTAAACCACACGAGCGAGGTGCCTTTCAACAAAGTAAGCACCCCATCACTCACTTAAAGTTATAATAAACAAAAACCTAGGTACGAAAATGTTAACTAGCAAATGAAATCTTTTACGAAAGTCTCTCAGCCGTACAAAATATCGTAAGTCAGTACTTGTTCGTGCCGTGTATTCAAATTAATTAATGGAAGTTAATTAGGTATTTTGCGTAGTTATTTGGTATCGCTGTTTACGAATAAAGTTTTAGGGAAATATATTTCAACGCTACAAGCTATATGTATTTAATATATAGACAAGAGCAATTACCAGTGTTTGTTGGTCGCTGTACTCGATAGATTCTGCTTTCTGATATGGAGGTAAAGTCACTTTTTGACAAATTAAATTTCTGAAAATTAGGCTTATTTAATAAAGTTTCATTTCATACACACATCAACAGAGTTTAAGACTCAGGATCACTTTTGATGCCTACTAAAAAAAATTGCATTTTTTCCGTGTGCCTAAGTCTTTGTAAAAAATGCATCTTATTAGCATTACTTTACAATTTGTGAATATAGAACAAAAGATAGATTTAGTTACAAAAAGTTGTTTCGATTTGAAAATTCCAAAACGCTTATTTTTATTTTTTGTATGGTAGATACCGAATTACATACATAAAAAATTTTTGTTTGCCGATTGGATTGTTTGAAAAAATAATTAAGTTCTGTCCATGTGCGACCCGTTAGCACCAGATTATAGTATTATGACCGGTGGTCGTGGGTCTCGGTAGTCGACTACCAAGACGCAAGGCGAGAGTACGTGCGTGTGCGTCGCAGTTCGGTGTGCCGTAAAGTGCAAATAAACAGTAAAACGCCAAAATCCGTGTCTTTCTACAACCACACCCACGACCACCGGTCATAGTATTTTAACTATTATCCACATGCACTACATTAATATTTTTTCAACACTGATGATGATAATGTTCTAGCCGGAATCGGAAGAAATCGGAAGAAAATCGAGGTCCAGTTTTCGGAAACAGTTAATTGCGAAGGAGATATTTAACTGCATAACTGGACGCGCTGTCAGAAAAGCACTCTCTCGCCTGAGCTCCCTCAGACCCGATTGAAAGGAGAACCAGTACGATCGGGAGGGAGCCGGACGCAGATTTGGTCCAGTTTTCCTTCTCCGAACACCTGGTTGAATTGCGGTGTTAAAGAGATACCTTAGTCGCCTTCTACACCTCGGCAAGAAGAGGAGGGTGTTATTCTATTCTGCCGGCAGCCACCACGGCAAAACACTAGTAACACTAGTAGTTATATGAAAGCTCATGTATAGACAAAAAAAATCTGCTCTAAAAAAATCGCTATAATGAAACAATTCGCCGTATAAATTTTGCACAGCGCGCTTAATTTCACTTCACTTGTATAAAATTAATAACTGTGTGTTGACAAAAACCGCCGGAAACTAGTTTCGCAGTGCGAGCTATTTGAATCTTCGTTCGCGAATACAAATCATGCGACACTTTTCCGGATAATGAAATCCGCAGTGCGTTCCAAGCTTTAAGATATAAAAATATGTATTTTTAGAAGCGATTGCTCGTTGAAATATTCCCAAATAAGAGCCGGTGGAAGCAAACGTTTCGCGATTTATCTAGGACATCGTGAGCGCTTATTTGCAGGGCTAAATCTAATAAAACGGTTCGAAAGGACGTTCATAAGTCGACCCGCGGGAATATTAAATTCGTTTGGCAGCTCTATATATCGACTTCGTCGAGATGAATGACAAGCAATCTAAAGGTATTTTTTCGCAATTTGCCAAATGTCGAAAATTTATTAAACTTATTTTTTCGTATACTTACTCGGCAAAGTCGATACAGTATACCTGATGGAAAGTATAGCACAGTCCAACAGCGACGGACTATCAAAAGACGATAACCTATATACAAGTTGCCGTAGTTATGCTAGCTCACATATACTACGATCCCGAAACACGACAGGCTAAAGCGAGTCACTATGGCGGTCTTTACGCTTGTATACTGTGGTGGCGACCGTGTACACACAGTAAGCCAAAGTAAGTTTTTCTTTTTTAATCTGACTCGACACAGTGACTGCACCACACCCGATCGTAAGCATGGTGCAGCCAAAAAAACGCTAACGACTATCGACAGGTAAGAAAAACCCATCGGTAGTAGCAGCCATCATGCCGGCCTGCACAAATATCTCTTCACACTACGCTTAAAGGATCCCATATCATAGGATGGTGGTTAATAGTTATTAATTATTTCCCCAGTTTTTTTTTTTATAGTGATGTGATGTAATAACATCGCATCTAACAATAAGTACACTAGTTCAGGAACTGAATAAGAATCTATTGACAGTCACCGTTGTTATGTCAGCCCACGTTTACCACGACAGAAAATCTTTTGATAACATATAACAAGCTGATCCCGAAACGCGAGAGCCCGAAGGCATGTTTATCCCGCAAGGAGATATAATTTAAAAAATATACAACTATAATTATATTCGAGACCATTAACTCACTAATTTAATATTATTAAAATTCAAGGCACTTGATCTTTTCATCCCGAAGGCATTATAAATAAGATTTATCAAGGATATCACGTTACAAATTAGTTTTATGAAGAAGGTAGAAATGTTTTTAATTAAAAAGGTTAGCAAAAACAACGGAGAGTATTTTTCGAAAAAAAATACGAAAGAAAAATATTCGCAAAAGACACGATGGAAATATCAATTTACCATTTCTTATCCTTCACAACCCCCTCAGGATGGTCTTACCGAAGCTCGTGAAAAGGTCAAGTTCTTTACAAAAATTAAAATGTATTGTTTACTTTGGTCAAGTGAGATTTCCTATTTTTAAAGGCGTTTCAGAAAGTCACTTGAGAAGTGACTGCGTTAGCTGATAATTAATTTGATGGTAATTGAAGTATATACAGTTCTATGAATTAATAATTGGTTTTAATTTAAGCATAGATTTTTTTTTATTTATAGGCGAACGCTAACCTCAAATACGCCTGGTGGAAAGTAAAGATAAGTCCGATGATAAACCACGTCCGCCCAACAAATGCCTATTTACTCTTCTCTTAAAGACTCCCAGGTCATAAGATCGCGGAAATATGGCCACTGGAAGCATATTCCACTCTTTACCCGTTTGCATGATGAATGTAGAACTGAATCTTTTCGTACGGATATAAGGAACATCCACCACATACGAATGACATCCGACACGGTGTCTAGTGGCTTTATGAAAAATAAATAGTATGACCAGTGGTCGTGGGTGTGGTTGTAGAAAGACACGGATTTTGGCGGTAGTCGACTACCGAGACGCAAGGCGAGAGTACGTGCAGGGTGGTAGGTGGTGACCTGTCACTGCCGGCACTTGCTCGCGCGATTGTCGGTAATGACAGGGCATGGCAGGCGGTCCTCTCCTTCACGGAGCAGACTATGCAGGTGAAGGAAGCGGCGGAGCGGGATCGAGAGGCTATTGCCACCCCCGTTAACCCAATCCGCCGCCCAGCTCAAGACAGCTTCCTCCATAACAGGACAAACGCCGGGCGGCGCACTTGAGGGAGCGCGTCGCCAAGATCCAGGCGTGAGCGGTGTGTGATGTGTTCCCGCACACTGTTTCAATAACAAATTAAGGAGATGAGGGGAGGGTGACATTTCTTACACCACTCTCCCTGCCACATGTGTTAGGTGTACGCAAGGGGTGGCGACTATTTACCCACCCCCTGCCAAGAAGGCGGGGCCTGCAGAAGGCTAGACGTCGCCGGGTGCCGAGGAAGATGGCTCAGCCTTGCCCTTGGCATTCGGCAGGCGGGAGATGGAACACCCCGGGGGTTTTAGTCGGTGCAAGTCCGACACACCGGGGGGCAACCCTCATCGCCCCTTGAGTTCCATTAGGGATTTCCCCCGGGTCACAAAAAAAAGGCAAGAGTACGTGCGTGTACGTTGCAGTTCGGTGAGCCTTAAAGTGCAAATAAACAGTAAAACGCCAAAATCCGTGTCTTTCTACAACCACACCCACGACCACCGGTCATACTAGTTTAAAGTAATGAACAAGAGCTATAGAGATGTCACCACTGTAGACTCGGGATGTGATTGAATAAAACAAATAGTTGCTATATCGCTTCTCATCATTTATTATTATTCTGTAGAGTGTATATGGCCGTGTGCAACAAAACGACAACGTGGTTTATTTCGCTGCTAACGCCATCTTTTGAATTAACAAAAAACTATAACTCTATAGATTCAACAAGTAATTTTAATAAATTCAATCTAGATTGTTATTATTATAATAATTTTTTATCACACAATACTTTTTTACACTTTTTTGTGGCCGTGGTAGCCTAGCAGGTTAGGGACGGGTATCCGCGCGCGACGACGTGAACAATCATAGGTTTGAATTCCGGCTCGTACAAATGGGTTTTTCCACATTAAATACGGCTTTAGACACTACATATTCACCGCTGAAGGAAATCATCGTGAGGAAGCCCGCATGGCTTCTACTAGAAATGTTAAGTGTTAGTGCCCTGAGAACGGCGATACGCTACGCTACTGGTCACGTTGGGCTCGACATATAAGCGCAAAGTGGATACACCATTGATATATCTCTGTTCACCTTGAAAAGGATATATCGTGACAATACATTTTTTTACCAACTGTAAATATATTTATAATCGAAAGAAACCTTTTTTCGCAATATGCATATAAATTTAGGGTTTTAAGACTATTTTCTGTATTAATAATATAAAACCTTAATTCTTGTGAAATTTCATCGTTCTAGGCAGAGATGGGCAAAATGTAATCTGATTAATGATGAATGATTACAAAATGTAGTCGTAATTTTAATTTTCTTGCTCTGTAATCATGATTAAATCCATTTAAAATATTAAGAAATGATAAATGTGTGTACAATCTGGAATTCTGTAGTGTTTAAAACATAAATGAGCAAAATGCAGTCATATTAATGGTAAAAAACGTTAAATGTAATCGTTAATTATTTTCATTAATCTGATTACATTTTGCCCATCTATGGTTCTAGGTCAATGAGAAAGTAACCTATAGGTTTTGATGCCCTTGCGAATACCGCAAAAATAATAAAAATACGACGCAAACGGCCATATCTTATAATTGCTTTGGCTTAGAAGTAAGGTTTTTTCAAGGCTACAAGAAACCGGGGACTTGAGTATTTGATATTAATTTCAATTTAATAGCTTCTCGTGTTCTTGGGAAAAGGGTCTCAACAGACAAACAAACAGCTAACATAATAATCCCGTAAAGCTTGTGTGTTTCCTTTTGAAGTACAGAACCCCAAAATAATCGCAAACATGCAAATTATAAATTATTTAAATATACACAGATAAAACAAATAATTACAAAACTTAGTTACATTTCTAACATCAAATATAACACAAGAACACATCATTAAGAAACATTGAAATCAAAACAAAGCCAACATTCCGCAATATCACGCACCAGGGGCAAAGAAACAATGAGCTCGGAGCACTGATGGTAATTAAAAGTTAGCTCTAAACTAATTTTATTTGAGCCACCGTCCTTCGTCGAAACGCGGGTGAGACCAGCCCGGGGTGTAATCAGTGCAAATAATTAACGTCTCGAACCGAAATTCATTTAAGGGAATTGAGGTAAGCGAATGCCACGCGCAAGCACTTGCTAATTGCTCGCGAACGTACGGGTTCGGCAATTCTAATTAAGGAATTACGTTAGCTAACTTGTATCCCGTCAGAAGCACTGACGAGCTTAATAACTGTACCTACATTCTTTTTATTCGGTTCACAAATCGGAGATCACACAACTACAAACAAAAATAGAAATTAAAGCAATTATACAAAAGGTGTGATCTTACATAGTGAACACAGCAAGCAAACCAAATAAAATTAAGTTGTATAAATTAGATATATAGAAAAAAAGCAATGGTAGTAAAAATGGCTGATGATAAGGAAGAGTTAAAAAAATATCTCGGTCCTTATAAGAGCTATTTATAGTGAAAGAGCAGGCGGAGCGTGAGCGGGAGAGGCAGGCTTCATCTTTCCTTTCCTTTCCGCCCCTCCGTCGCCCTCGCCGTACTAGACACAGGAGGGAAGCCTACTCAAGGCACTTCCCTCCCTAACGGATTGACCCCTGGGCGGCGCACTTGAGGGAGTGCGTCGCCCAACATCTCCAAGGCGAGAGCGGTGCGCGATGTGTTCCCGCGCACCGCTCAAAGATAATGAAGGTGAGCGGAATGGTGTCCAGGGGCCTTCCATCAATAGACGAGACGTCGCCGGGTGCTGAGGAAGCTGCACAGACTTGCCTTGCCAGAATTAAAAATATCAAAAGATTTAGAAATACTATAGCTAGAGAACATTCTACTAAAAGCGGAGTAGTTAGTAATATTCGTTTAATCTATACTAATATTATAAAGCTGAAGAGTTTGTTTGTTTGTTTGTTTGTTTGAACGCGCTAATCTCAGGAACAACTGGTTTGAATCGAAAAATTATTTTTGTGGTGAATAGACCATTTATCGAAAAAGGCTTTAGGCTATATAACATCACGATGCAGCTATTAGGAGCGAAGAAATAATGGAAAATGTGAAAAAAACGGGGAAAATTATTCATCCTTGGGGGCTTCCATTGCGTGCGCTGCGAAAACGGTTCAAGATACCAAAAATATATGTATGAAAGAATTATTCCTCTTGAAATGATCTAAAAAAATGTCCGCGACAGTATATGTCTATCTTTTAAGATTAACTCACTAGAACCGTTTTTATGGTAATCAAATTTGGTCGAAATTGATGCATTATTTGTTAAGAGTTGTATCAACGTAATAATATTAACCTTTATCCAAATAAATGTGTTGTTGATTAAGAGTATTTAATTGTGAACAAAATTGTCTTTGACATCACTTAATTTCAATGAACATCTTAGAAGATATTACAATTTTAAAATAAATAACTAAAATGCCCAAAATAACTATTCCACGCGGACGAAGTCGCGGACACAGCTAGTAAAATTATATAGAAAAAGGCCTACGATTAGAGCGTCTACCTTGACGAGGGACTGGAAAGTTTACCTTATTCAACGGTTCAAAGCAATCAATCAAATTATGTATCAAAATATATACATATACGCCTATATATTAATACGTGAAGCAAAAACTTTATGCCCCTTTCTACGAAAATTGCGCAGTTGGAGAATCATGAAATTTGTCACACTTTGAGGTTATATGGAGAAGGAGTGGGAAATGCTAATATTTTTTTTTTAATTATGCATAAAAATATATTAAATCAATAAAAAAAATATACATGCATTTGACATACACATGCATATAATATACTCGTTTGTTTACGGTTAAAGCCTGTGATCAAATTGAGAATAGATAACATTGTTTGTCTTTAATATCATTTGTCTATAGTCTTATTGAATATCGAACATAACCTATAATAAATATTTGTGCTTTATATTGTAACGAAATTAATTTATTATAATAAATATATTAGGTATTAGTGAAATACAGCTCGCTCAATTTACAAATATAGATCTAATATAAAATCTCAATATAAAAAGAAAGGTGTGTAGCAGTAATTTTTATTATAGTGGTGGCTATTAAAATCTTTATGTTTTGTTTTCAGCAATTTCATGATAGTTCTTTTCTATTTTTATTATGCCTCGACATGAACATTAACGGATTGGAGTTAAAGACAAAGAAGAAGGAATCTATATTCGCGGAAACATTTATAATAGTAACCTTGGGTTTTTTTTTTTTTTCGAAATGACGCGGTTTTATTGTCCAGTAAAGGTCTTTATAACTAAGCCGGGCGAGATAACCTTGGCGCTATCTGTGATTATATGAAGAAGCATAGTATTTCACTATACAACCTTAATAATGTTCATAATTATGGTCAAATTTCGACCAAAAGGCGACCGCTTGCTTATTTAAAAAAACGACACCGATAACTTTTCGCCATGTGTTTAATGAAGAAATTTTAAAATTAAGGAGTCTGGCTTCTTATGATGTATGTCATATGATGTAGGTTTTAAACTCTATTATCTAATAAATATTCCACATGTTTTAAAAATAATGATTGCTACCACGTATTATAAAATTATGAAGAATTCATTATCATCCGCCTATAGCTGTGGTGGCTTAAAAGATTAGACGCCGGTTACCATGCGTGGCAACGCTAATAAAGCTCGTAGGCTCAAACCCCAGCACGAACATCTGAGTTATTCCAGATTAAGCACAGATTTAGATCACACGTGCTCACCGGTAAAGGAAAACATCGTAAGAAAATCCACACGGCATCTAAGAAAAATGTCATGAATAAATGCCATGAGGACAGCGATCAGCTAAGCTATAGGTCACGTTAGGCACGACTTATAAGCACATGGATACAGCCATTAACGTATCTCTGCAAACCCTCAAAGAGATATAGCGTGATGATATATTATTATTAAACGCATATTGTCAATTTTACGTAAATTTTACAATGTTTTCAAATAGAGTTATTTGTACTTGTTAAAATTTCAGTAAAGGTTAACAAAATAATTCGGATACTGAATGTAATACAAGAATGATCTATGTTAAAATCTTTTCCAAATAAAACTTGTTTAGGTACAACGCACATATTTATGAATTCAAATAACTTACTTTGATAGTACATTCCTGTGATCATTCATCCAAATAAATAGGAGAGCTGTCTTCAAACATATAAATGAGAACACGATTTCGAAATGGCGCGTATACGTGTGTTTTATTATTACAAAGTATACAATTTTATACATCCCGACAACTTTATAGGGAACTCTTAAACTTTCCTAGAAAGTTTGTTCGTTTGCGTAATATATTATTTATTAGGGTTCAACGCCAAACGCTTTTGAAAGGAAACCGATCAATCTCACTTTATCCTCCATTTGTCAAAGGAAAATATTTCGATTTAAACGCTTCACATTTTGAAAGTTTCGTCAAACATAGAGCCTCCCTTAAACAATATGTTTCACAAAGTCATAAAGATGATCAAAACGTAATTATTTAGTGTATAAGTTATGCTCAAAGATTATGCGTAAACTAATGTACATCGACTCATAAAAATGTAGACAAAGCCGTGCTTCACAAGCCAAACTATAGTCTATATAATAAAATGCAAGTATAATTCAAAACACACGTCAATTTCTATGTTTACGTCGTGCCAGCGTTAAATTGTAAAAGATACACTTGAAAACTCTTAACTTCAATTAGCAGCTTTTCTTTTGGCTTCCTATTGCTTTCTTCATAGCGTCGCGTAAAAAACTATATCATATGTTTTAAACTTTCGCGTCTTGCACTCATTATAGACACTTTAACGGGTCTTATGCGTAAATTAACAAAACGAAACGTCTATATTTTTTAATATACGCTAGTATGTATTTTAACAATTATATTGGCTGAAATATAACTATTTGACGTGTTGAAATATTAAATAATTTAATTGAGTATAACGTTTTATAGAATGAAATGAAATATATCGATGTATTTTTAAATAATAGAGTAAAATTCAAAACTTGAATTTTCTTAAATATGATCAATTTGTTTCCATTGATTTTTAAAACTACACTAAATAAAGTTCATTTCACAAAGTTCTTTATAATAATTCTTGGAACATAAATTTCCATATTTATTATAAATTTTAAGGATAAATATTTATCAATTATAAAAAAAATCTAAAATAAAAAAAAAAAATAAATAAATAAAAAAACTACTACTAAATTTTCTAAAATATAATGATACAGAGGAACTGTTGCAGGTGTAGATGTGCTTGGGCTTTAATATAAACATTATTTTGTAATTGTTATTCACTTTGTTTGTATAGTCTGTTGTTTGGTATGTAATGTTGTTTTTTTTGTATTGTTTTGAGTTATGATTGGTGCTACGCAGCAGTAAAAAACTGTAACAAATTTGTGTGAAATATGCTGACATCCAAGATTCAGGGTGTCCTAGTTTGGGTGTCAGCTGATTTTTAATGTGCTGCCTTGTAGTTGTTTGTCGAATTTTTTTTTTTTTTTTTTAATTGAGTTACTAAAACTCTATTAAAACACACTAGAATCAAAACAAAACATTAAATGATTTTTTTTCGGCTTGTCCTACGTTGGTGGTCTGAAGAAGGCCTTCACAACAAAACCGGGCTTGGTGGGCGAACGCAGAGGGCGTCCAGCCAGCGAAATTTATGGGTTAGGTGGCTACGCAAGGGCACCCCTGTGCGTACGGACCTCGACTTGGGCGGCCGGCCAGTTGAAAAACGAACCTAACGGTGATCTACCAGTGTTACGGAAGCGACTGCCTTGAGAAGAAACGCCGAAAGAAACTCGAGGCTGCGTCGTTGTAAAACTGCGTTATTTAAACGACAGTTGACGGACCTATATATATTTAATATATATTACAAACAAAACCAACCTATTTATTTGTCTGTCATGGCGGACTTCGTAAAATTAACAAGGTATAACTACCTACAACAACTACTATTGGTTAATAAACTTTTCAACGAAAAGTAAACAGTTTACTAATGAAACAATCAACCTGTATGATTCAATTTACATGAAATGTTGAAATACCGGGCCACGATTGGTGAACCTAATAATTAAATACACACGTAGCCTTAATTGCCTTTTGTTATGAACGATACATTTATATTGAACCCATACAACAAAGGAATTTATTCATATATTTAGAATTAAGTAATTTTGCTGAAAATCACTGGAACAGCAAGTTGAAGGCGATGATTTATTTATAATAATAATATATCGCCATACCATATCCTTTTCGGGGTGAGCAGGAATACATTAATGTATCCACTTTGCGCCTCGTATGTCGTGCTCGATGTAACCAGTAGCGCATCTGATCTACACATGATATTTCTATTAGATAGCCATGCGGGTCTTCCCACGATGTTTTCCTTAACCGGTGAGCATATAGTGCCTAAATGCGAAATTAATCTGGAAACACCTACATGTATGTGCTGGGATTTGAACCTATATACATTCTCGTCGCCGCACATGTGAACCGAGCTCTTATCCAGATATCGATATGCACCAAAAATGAATACGGACAGCACAATCCACCCCTTTAATAGATTTAACATTTATGACCGGTGGTCGTGGGTGTGGTTGTAGAAAGACACGGATTTTGGCGTTTTACTGTTTATTTGCACTTTAAGTCACACCGAACTGCGACGCACATGCACGTACTCTAGCCTTGGGTATCAGTAGTCGACTAACTAGCAAGCATCCCGTGCGCGCGCGCATCCTCTTACCCCGTTCGTCCCTTAACACCCTAATGACGCTTAGGGCGTTTTAACACAAGCACGTATCGGGCGGCGTCTACATGCTATACATTATATTAACTATAGTCAACTATAGCAAAAAACGCCGCCTGTACACGATAGGTGATTATAGGCACCGGCTGAAAAACACTGCTTATACATAATGGTAGTGACGTGCGTAGGGTGTTTAGACGGGGTAGGCAGAATGCGCGTAATTAATTTGAATTTTTCTTTTATTATATTATGATCGTAAATATTATATTGCTTTCATAGGAAAGATAAATGACGTAAATATAGAATAGAAATGAATATAAATGGTTCTTTTTTTGTTTAACTTTAAGCAATGTATTTCAAATTTATTTATCATTAGGGCATGCAATGATTTCGTGCATATATGAAATGAACGCTACTGTATAATGGGTAAATATATTTTAATATTTTATTTCCCGTATTATTTTTCTGCGAAAAACTAAGGAAAATCGTTTTTAGCCAAAACTTAGGCCCTAAATGGCGAAGACTGCGCGCACTTATGTGCGCATTTTCAACGCGGAGCTCCGTTTTCTGCGAAACGCTTTGCAGCGAGGCCGTAGCGAAAGGGTTAATACTAGTTACATTACTTATTATTATTATACACAGAATATAAAGCCCCGGATCTTGAAATCGGGGCAAGGCAACAACAAGTATTTTTTGGACGCCAGTACTTTAATTTTTGTTTCTTAATTAAATGGACTAATCCAATTTAGAAAATGTTTACAGTACAATTCTCAGAGATTTTGTGCTCTACAATTTTGTAAAAATGTAAATATTGTTCATCAAATAAGAAAGGATATACTAAATATGTATATTCACGAAAAAATACATTTTTTTTTAACATAATAACCCAGGTGTAAATCCTACATAGGTGCATTGGAGTTGCTGTGAGGGCAGAGTCCCGAGTGTGTCAGACTGACTAAAAACCCCCGGGGTATCGTTGCAATCACTCCGCCGGGGCTTGGAGAACTAAATTCGTCCAGTTGCCCGGGGAGCGAATAGCCTCTTCAGACTTCCTCTCTGGGTAAGTTAAAAAGTCCATCCCTCAAAACCTTTCTCAATAGCGACACACCGGACATTGCGCCCTACCTCTCTCTCGTCTGGACAGCAGACTTCCTCAAGTCTACTGCCCTGCTGACGTTTACCTTACATAAGTTAAGATTAGTGATGAAAATGTCCGGGAATTTTCCCAAAGTGCCCAGCACTTCCGCGAATATTTCGTAAATTCCCGGGAATATTCCCAAGCAAGTTTTGGGGACTTTGGGAAAATTCCCGGGCATTTTCATCACTAGTTAAGACGTGGTAACAACATCTTATGATACTTTTGAATTAACATTTTAAAGCTTAAAACAAAGGCTTATAAATTTTTTTAGTCTATTTCTTTTGGAGGAATGGGCTCATTTTTTGGATGTATTATTCAGTGTGTACGCTGGCTGGTGCTCTCGTCTGCCACCGCTAGAGTTTAGCGCCAGGAGTGCGAGCCATGGTTTGCCCAACGAGATCTAATCCTGAGAATAAATAATATAACATTACATACCATTATGATTGCTTTAAGATTGATGACATTAATAGATTGCATTAGTCCATCAGTTAATGACTCTTCATCTGATATATGTACACTCTACAAATACAAACAAGATGCGAGATTACTTGCTTGCTTTGGATGCTAAGCGCGACGACATTAAAGGCAAACCATCAGTGGTATATAAATACAATTATATTGGCAGGGTGATGGCGTGTCTGTATTGTATTGTATTCATAGATGGACAAAATGTAATCTTATTAATGATTAATGATTACAAAATGTAGTCGTAATTTTAATTTTCTTGCTCTGTAATCATGATTAAATCCATTTAAAACATTAAGAAATCATAAATGTGTATGTAATGTGGGATTCTGTAGTGTTTAAAACATAGATGAAGAAAATGCAGTTATATTAATAATAAAAAACGTGAAATGTATCGTAATCCTTTTTATTAATCTGATTACATTTTGCCCATCTCTGATTGTATTGTATCCTTTATTAAGAAAATAGAATACGTGAGTCCCGTGAGGGCACACGAACGACATCATCAATGGAGTTGAAGCTGTCGCCGTGGCCGCAGAGCTAATTAGTAACGAACGCCTTCAGCTTGGACCTTAGGCCTCAATTAAGATACCAGAAGCTAACTGTAATTGGCGACTTAACCTAATTTCCATACAGATTACCAATTACCATATTGCTACCGTATTGGCGATAGGATCAGCAATTTTACCACAGGGAAACAGTAATTTAGCTGTCTACTTGTATCGATTTTGTTTTAAGAGTCACGTATATAAAGTAATCCAAAATTTACATTTTTTTTTATGATGGACTAATTACTGAATGCCGTGAAAGGCCTATACATCTCAACCGGGCTTAGGGAGCGAGCACAGAAGGTGCTCAGCCAGCGAGTTTATGGGTTAGGTGGCAATACAAGGGCACCCCTATGGGTACAAACCTAACTTGGACCGGCAGCCAAATAAAAATACTATACCTACGGGTGGGCTACTAGCGTTTCGGAAGCGACTACCTTGAGAAGAAACGCCGAAAGGAACTTGAAGCTGCGTCGGAGTGGGCAAAATTTACATATTAAGTTCTTCTTTTTATATTGACTCGACAAAGTGACTAAATTACACCTGATGGAAAGTACAATGTAGCCTAAAACTGGAACAACTGCCAAGGGACGAAAATCAGTTGGCAATCACCATTGCTATGGTGACCTACGCATACCACGACGGAAAGTATGTACACAAACTCGCGAAACGAGACAGGCCAAAGCGATTCACTATGGTGGTCTTTACATCAATGCACTGTGGTTTTTTTTTACACTGGCTCTACATAGTGACTACAGAGTACCTGATTGTAAGTACAATGTAGTCCAAAAACGAAAGCGACTATCAAAGGATGAAAATCCATTGATAGTCTCCATCGTCATGTCGGCCCACATATACCACAACTGAAGGTCTCTAGGTATATGAACTACGGGATATACACAAGCTGATCCCGAAACGCGACAAGCCGAAACTGGCTTTACACCCATGTACTGTGGTCGCGATCCAGACGGGCACCGACGCCCTACCACCTCGCTGCTGCTCGTTTAGCACCACCCAGGAGTCACGTGTAGGGAAACTAGGGTAAAGCCTACGGACGCGAGCAGCTTCGACTCCGGTCCCGATCCTGTGCGGGCAATCCTCCTACATTCAGCTTAATATTCAGTAGTCTCTAATAGACGTCAACACCAAATACTCAAGCTACAAGCACTCCATCGAACCCTGTCAGAAAAATTACCAATTCTCCACAGCACTTTGCCATCCGGGAATTTTGTCACTGTTCAGACCCACAACACCAGTTCTGACAATATTAACAACACGCCCAGACATCCACAATAACGACAGAAAACGTGTTTTTGCGCTATAAACTTGGACGCTGATCCTAGCATTAACGTTAATCGAATTTTGCTTTTCCAGAACTCTCTGGTTGCCCGGATTAGATAAACAAAACTTTACTTTTTTTTAATGAAATAATTTTAAGACTACATAATAGTAAGTAATGCGGCTGTCGTGGTGTAGTGGATAAGGGATCAATTTCCATGCGCGGTGGCGGAAATGGTCGTAATTTTGAATCCCTGTTCGTATAGCTGGATGTTTCTTGATTAAGTAAAGAAAGAAAGAAAGAAAGAAAACGTTTTATTAACAGCAGCCATATAACAAACATTGAACAATAGAACACACATAAAAGACCAAAAACATAAAAAAGAAAAACCAACCAAACAATACATAAAAAAAAAAATGTTTAGGCCGCCGCCAATAAGGGCCCTGTCTCAGCTTGTGCTACAGAGCACTGGACTCTGCAGCGCTGGTATTCTGACAGGCCCTTGCGATCGACACAGCCACTTCACCGGAACAGCTCCACATATACAAACTCAATGAAGTATTTCAGTGATACAAATATAAAATCATTTTACATAATATAATACAGAAAAGACAATCAATCAACAAAACACAATAAGACAAAAGAAAACAATAAAAGAGAAAAAAAAAAAAAAACAATAAACCAATATACACCTTTAAATACTATATATTATACCATAAAAAAATAAAAATATAAAAAAAAAAACATATAAAAAAAAAACAGATCCACGCACATCCATGAAATTAATTTTGTTCACATAAAAGATATTTTTTAAATTTAATTTTAAACGTTGCCCAAGACTGTGGGGAATCACGGATAGGTGGCGGTATGTCGTTCCAGCATTTCGATGCCGCGAACCTGAACGATCCCCGGAATGCAGTTGTTTTACGTAAAGTAAAAAAGTTAAAGTTAAACAAGTTAAAGTACAGAGTTGCCATACCACATGCACACCGATGAAGGAAAACATCGAAGCCTTTATGGTACCTAATAAAATAAAATAAATAAATTGTTTATTAGAAAATCAATTACAAAGCAGCACACTAAAGTCAGCTGACACCCAAACTAGGACTGCCTGTATCTTGTATATTAGCACATTTCACACAATTTTTTGACATACAGTTAATATCCGCTGCGTAGCTCCAATCTGAACTCAATACAATACAATAATAATATTATTACATACACTATACAATCAAAGTAAATAATAATTTCACAATAATGTTAAACCCCAAGTACATCTATTCCCGCAACAGTTCCTCAGTATCATCACATTTCAGATTCGACTACCAGTCCCTCAGCTTCATCTTCATTCCACCACAAAACCATAAGACATCGTGTCGGATACCATCCGTACGTGGTGGATGTTCCTTATATCCGCACGAGAAGATTCGCTTCTACATTCATCATGCGAACGTCTAAGGAGTGGAAAATGCTACCAGCGGCCATATTTCCGCGATCTTATCACCTGGGAGTCTTTAAAAGAAGAGTGAATAGGCATTTGTTAGGCGGACGCGGTTCATCATCGGACTCATCTTCACCTTCCACCAGGTGTGATTGAGGTCAAGCGTTCGCCTATAAGTTATAAAAAAAAAACTTACATTCGTAATTAGATATGTTCAAGATATTTAATTCATGGTTAACCTTATTACAGATGTAATATGTAAGTGCCTTGAGCCAGGCGATCAGCTGTACCACTGGTCACGTCGGGCACGACATATACATAGGTGCAAAATAGATACAACGAATAATGTATATCTCTGCTCACTCCGAAGTGATATAGAATGATTATATATTATTATTAAGTAATAGAAGCCTTTGGTAACACTGAATATTATGGCTACAACGTAGCCCACCGACAAATAAACGCGATAGAAACGTTGACCGAGCGACTCCCATCCTTCAATGTATCAGCCGACAACATTATGTTTGCGCTCGCGAAAATCATATTTCCTAATGTAATGCTAGAACCTTTTGACTTGCAGACGGTAAATATAATATGTTATTGGGTGCCCGGACTTTACCCTTTGCTAAACCCTTTTTCCTTTTAATATGCCCTACGCACAACTACAGACGTTACTCAGATTAACTTTTACAGGATCGGCTTTTGTTATACCTAATAGTATTTACAAAACTCCTGCAATACAAGGCAAAACCATACAAGCAATATCCAGTTGGTACTTCTATTGGTTGTTTTCAAAATACATATGCTGAGGTTTATAGACACAACTTCGAGTTTGCTTAGACTTTGGCCAGAAAATAGATTCGTCACTAACAAAAAAAAATAATATATAATATTTATAATAGAAACTTAAGTATAGCTCAAATATTTTCTAAGCTAAGTCCTAGTTAACGAAATTAATGTCATGTACACTTTAATATTAATCATTAATCAATATATACAATAAATCCGTTCAGGAGCTAATATAATATTATTTAGATGAGAAAATATTTTATCTTGCGCGATGTAGGTTAGTAAAAATCTATCGAAATTATTAAACAATATATGTACACATCTGTCAGTGTTTGTACCCGCTAATCTATCCCCGAACTTCTCACTTTTTAACTAACTAACTAAAAAAATCTTCCTTAACTTTTCAAAATATATTTTTCGACTTATATGATGCAGCGGATGGGTGATCGACTTCGACGCTACAGGCTATGAGTTCTATTACTATAATGAACAAATATTTGTCTGGTCTACAGCTACTTGTTAGGGTCAAGTATTTGTAAATGTGAAACTTGAACTTGTGAACACACACACACTCAATAACAAATCTTAAATCCCGTGGTACCTTTTTAACAAAAAAATATTTAATATAAAAAAGCATATCCATCTTTGTCGATCTAAGTTTATCCGAAAATAAATAGCAAGGGTATGGTTCGAAACATCTCCTTTGGCGTATATATGCAACCATTTTGTTATAGGTATGCGAACAGGCTTTATCGAAACACGCCTGATAAATAGTGACAACTATTGAGCACCTTTCTCTAGCAAAATAAAGTTATCGCTTCGTATTTTCTATTTCTTTAAAATGTCTCAAGCAATTTATTACAAGAGTTTCGTGTAAGTAATTGCATCGACACTATTAACTTAATATTTGTGTCGTCAGTCTTAGGGTTAATACACTTAATTTGCTACATTATTACTACATCTATCCAGACCTGGATTTAGGTGGTGGTAGGCCGGGCTACACTTCTATTCCACTCTCCGGTCATCGAAGTCAAGGTGTGCTAGACGATACGGTGTACCCACTGAATAATTTATCTAAAAATTGGCTAATAATTACAACCCTTTGCTTTTGACGTTTTAAAAGTTAACTCAAAAGTCTCATAAGACTTCATTACCACGGATTTAGTTACGGAAGGATATTGTTTTTCTTGAGTATTTCAATTCTTATGCAATAAATTATATTTCTATTTTCACAAAATAGTAGAGCACATAATTTCTAAAAATTATCCTGTAAACATTTTACATGGGATTATTCTATATAACTGTAAAGCAACGGTAAAAGTACTTTAGCGACAGACAATAGTTATCCCGCACCTCGAAAAATTTCAAGATCCGCGGCTGTATCTATCTATTTACATTGATTTTTATTATCATTATTCAAGAAGACTGAAAACTGAACTCCTTTATTATTCACAATGCGAACATATTTTTCTACGACCTCACGATATGGAAGCCTTTAAGAGACGAATAGCACTATTGTAATGTCACGTTTACTCATTCTACATTAGTAACTGCCACCTTATAGGTCGATAATTTTACCATTTAGCGTATAGTTTTCTATCAACATTATCGACTTAACTGAATGAGATATTTGAAACAAACATCGCCGCGGAAAACTTTCCGAGATTTTATATTTTTAATAAATGAACACTTATCGTTTTATTTACACAGATAAAAATCAGGGGAGTCTATACATTGTAGCATAAATTAACTTAATCTTCATTGATATTTCTCAAGAAGAAAAAGTAATTGAATTAAATGAAAACCTTGAGGAATGGTATTCTTATAAATACGATATCCAATACAAATACCCGTGATTGGATCTCGAATACGTAATACACTAACGAGTACGTGATTCAAATAAATAATTAATTTAAACCGAACAATTTCCCACAATTGCGAGTAAGCACTCAAAACAAAGCTAATATTAGAAAAACAGGGAAAAAAAACTGAAGTGGATGAGCAAAGACTTTGGCGAAACGAGAAAAGTTTTCGGGAACTACGAGTGGCAAGACTTTAGACGACCTTTCGTTAGTATCTAGAACTAAACAAAGTAAATATTGCATATCTAAAGTTGGGATTAAGTTAATTACAATAATGCTTATTTGTCCAATTTTAGTCAATTATATATGTAGTTACAATACTAACAACAATAGAGTCACCCAATCAAGCGACGCGGGTATTACTTTAGGTGCCATTTGGATTCGGGCAGTCCATGTTGGCCCCGAACGCTTTCAACCAGGGATGTTACTGAGCTTCGACTCCGACTCCGATAAGTCGGAACTTCCGATTGATATTACACCTTCGGTTCCGAAACTTTTTAATCGGAGGTATTTATCGGAGGTCACCACCACTAGTCAGAAGTCAATTTATTTGATTTCTTTTTATATGTAATCACACAATCAGTGCTCCTTAATTTAAAGATCTCATTTTTTAAAATTTAGATGAAAAAATATGATTAAAATTATTAAATTTAGAACTAAATGTACATTTTAATTTATTACTACAAGTTTTTTTTATTTTACATTTACATTAAATTAAATAGAAATTAACACAAAAACAACCCTGGAGCAAATTTGATTTAATTTGTGCATTCTTAATGGAAAAATGTTAATAAGAAACACAGCAATTTTTATTTTCGTTGTCTGTGTATGTGTAAATTTATCACTTTCTAATTAAAAAGGTTCACTGAATAATGTTTTTATTTGTCCCTTAATAAAACTATTTTAATCTGCCGTCACTTGTGACTGATATTGCCTCCGACTCCGATTCCGACTTCGGTTCCGATAAAACTGCCTCCGTTACATCCCTACTTTCAACTGTAGCTGCCTGCTTGCGATGTAGCGCTCTGTATATATTTGTATGTAAAGCCATCCGATGTAGGCGACTGTGCGGTGCTTTCAGGTGGTGTAGCATGGGGCTATTCCCGGCTACGGGATGTAAACACCAGCCTTCGTTACATAAATTTATTAAAAGGAATAAGATGATGTCGTTAAGAGCAAGTGGGTCGACGACAATACAGTTCACAGGTCTCCTGTAAAAGGAAAGTAAAGGAACTCAGCTTGAGGAAACGGTGCGTCCAGGGAAGTGCTGGTATTCTTCTTACGTTGTGGGACACCTTCCGTCCTCTATCCGGGGATGTTGGTAGCCGGCAGTGAAGTTACCGAGATCCGAGGGGGGACCCAGGCCGAGCAGAGTCGCAACTTGAAAATTAAAACTAAGGACCTGATATAACGGGTTCTAAGGCAGATAAATTTCACACAGTAAACTCAGTAGCGTTCATTCCATTAATGCATGAAAGCATTTCATGCCTTTATGATAAATAAGTCTGGAATAAATTCCTTTAGTTTAATTAAAAAAGAACCCTTTATATTTATATCTATTCTATTTCACGCCATTTACCTTCCTCGAATCTGCCTACCCTGTCCATATTCCCAATTCACGTCACTGAGTAAACTAATACAGTGGGAGTATAAATTAACGGTGTTTCGCTTCACTCCGACACAGACTTGAGTTTCTTTCGGCGTTTCTTTTAAAAAAAACACACGATATAAAAATATGAACATTAATAATTGTACGAAAATATAAAGATATATTAAAGAATATATAATAAAGCGACAAATGGACCATGACCTGATCAAGTAAATTTCTTTACTTAAAAATATGCTGTTTTACTTAGATCCGTGCGTTTAATCCTAGATTATTCTTCTTTTTGTTCTTTCATTCCATCACATGGAAGCAGCTCGGGTGTTCCTATGATTGAGTTTCAAACTATTCTAGTAATATTTTTTAACATCAGTTAAGAAACTTCGAAATCTTCATTCTTAATAATATTTATGCATACCCAAAGGACCTTGTGACCGAAATAAAAGTGCAAGAGAGTCGCTGATAAGCCAATGCAGAGTCAGCTTATGTGATATAGGTGCCTTTCATGGCGTCCTATGTGATCCGACAGGGAATACTATGAAATTGTTTGTGGACATGGTAGCACTGACTCACCAGCGACTCTCTCAGAACTGAGGTGTATTTCACCATATTGGGCACAATGGGGCTGATATGCCAAAATGGCAAAAGCCTTTATCTCTATAATATAAAAATGAATCGTTAAATGTGTATAAGCGCGAAACTCGAGAACGGCTGAACCGATTTGGCTGATTTCTTTTTGTTGTGTTTGTTGAAGTCTGGGGATTTAGTCTGGGTATTACGGAGATAAATATTAAAAAAATTGTCTGATAAAGTCTAAAAACACCACTTTTCTATATTCTCATACAAAAGATTTGTTATAAGTCAATTTGAAATTTAACACCATACCATAAAGTTTAAATGTTAGTGGACGGGTTCCGGGAAGGCAAAACAATTATTGAGTGACATATAAACATTAATGTCAATATTTGTCAATTTTTATACACATAGCATTAAGGCCAGGTTCCTTCAAACAATTTTCAAAAAACAGCCGACAGGCCAATAGGCTTTGGCAGAATAAAATCTGACGGGGAAGCTATTAACATTAAAAAAAACAATGTGACTTTGTTTTAGAGAAATAGGACAGAACAAGGTCTGCCGGGACAACTAGTCTATAATATAAAAATGAATCGTTAAATGGGTATAAGCGCTAAACTCGAGAACGGCTGAACCGATTTGGCTGATTTCTTTTTTGTTGTGTTTGTTGAAGTCTGGGGATGGTTATTACGGAGAGAAAAATTTAAAAAATTATCTGGAAAAGTCTAAAAACACCACTTTTCTATATTCTCATACAAAAGATTTGTTATAAGTCAATTTGAACTTTAACACCATACCATAAAGTTTAAATGTTAGTGGACGGATTCCGGGAAGGCAAAACAATTATTAAGTGACGTATAAATATTAATGTCAATATTTGTAAATTTTTATACATATAGCATTAAGGCCAGGTTCCTTCAAACAATTTTCAAAAAAATCTGACGGGGAAGCTATTAACATTAAAAAAAACAATGTGAATTTGTTTTAGAGAAATAGGGCAGAACAAGGTCTGCCGGGACAGCTAGTAAATAATAAAATAAAAAAAACCCAAGGACCTTAGGTTGAGAATCCCTGGTCCATAGATCAAGTTATAATAGTCACTCATGATTCACGACTTGCGGATTCACAGATGGTAAATGTAAGGGATAATGTACATGAATTAGTCGGGCTTTAGACGCGGCAATCCAAACAGTCCCAAGACGTAGAATGCAAATGTTCCGACATGTTGCTATTAGCATTTCCCTAGTAGATTACATTCGACCCTGTTCTACATGGCTACTACACAAATACTTGAAATACTTAGGGTTACCATCCTTTTAGTTGGAAATAATAATATTGCATCACGCTATATCCCTTTCGCTGTGACCATATATTCTTTATTGACTGTATCCATTTTGCAATTTAAAAATAATCATTAAAATAAAAAGTACAAATTTTCATAATATCGTGATTTATTAGAACAAGGTAATACAATACGATATAATGCGACATAATACTATATAAAACATTTTATTACATACTAGAAAAAACGTACAAAAACTAACTGAAGCGTTTCATCTTAACAAAATATATATACTCATACAAGGATATCCGGAAAATTCCGATTACAGATACTTTAATAATAACACCATACAATTATTTATTTATACAAAAAGATACCTAATATATGGTAATACAAAAAATGATAGATAATACAACATTTCTGATATGTAATAGTTTAAATTACATATAATCGTAATATCCCTTATTTAAAGTTATAAGTAATTTCCTGTATCTATATTTTGAAGGTAACATGTTGCTCTAGTAAATGAGTTAGTTGTACGGGATGTAATATACCATAATTAAACAGTAACTTCATACGCCACTACAAAATTAATACCATACATTTTACGAGCATCCATTTAGTTAAAAATACATTGCTATGGCTGCATTACTTGTTATTTCGTAAATATGAAGCTTGCATTTGTTTATTAGTAAATACGCTCTATGTGTCTGCAAAGCAGGCCAGGGGCCTAATTCTGTATGACGATTTAGATTTCACACTCAAATCTTGCCATTTGAAAACCACGTTAACATCGTGTCTTGTCTTTATCATGTCACGATAACGAATCTGATTCATTTCAACAAAGTATCATAGAGAATACGATTTTTGCAAATGTCGTAACTTTTAACGAAATTGATGTGATATCAAAGCAAGGAATCGCTAAATTGTCTTAGAGAATTAGGCCCCTGGATGGATGAGCCAAGCCGAGGCCTGTGTCCCGGGTGCCAAATTCCTAGGGCGGAAGACCCAAGGAAGAGGCACATCACCTAGTGTACCCACTTAATAACATAAAAAAACGGGTCAAATTCTCCATAAAAAGGCTAAAAATTTGTACACGCCTTTGTTTTGATGTTTTAGAAGTAAACTCAATAGTCTCAGGTTGTTTCTTGTGAACGTTTCGCTTCCTACGTGATAATTCAGTTTAACAAAGTTATAGAGCACGAAGTCTCTAAATAGTGTGTGTGTTTTTTTTTAATTATAATTATTTGGAAAATTGTTGTAAAACAATTATAAAAGTTATATTGGATGGGGTGTGGGAGATGTGCAGACAATAGTTTTGTTTCGCCTCGAAAAATTTCAAGATCCAGGGCTGCTGCAAGATATCCCGTTTTTAGTACAATACACATGCGCGTCTTCTCACACACACACACTCAAACACACGCTATCTTCTCCCATATATATATATTAGGCCATTTAAAAAAAAAAAAATTTGCTCGGAACCACGCTCAAAAGTTTCGTTTTAATGCCAAAATAGGCCTCTGAAAATATTAGCCCTTAATATTAATATTTAGGTTGTCCGCATCGCACTTTTCGATTTCCCAAACAAATAACACAGGACACCAACTTTTTTTTTTATTTTGACTTTTATAACTAATGAACGATATGTCGTATTGCAATACCCATTCATTATTTTTGTAGAGAATTTAACGCTCTACAAAAAAGGTTTAACGATTGATGTTAATTTTCAACAACCAGAATTTTCAAATGTTGGGTTAACTGTCAATGATAATTCGTTTTAAGTACCTTGTCCACATTTACTATAAAGCAGGAAATAAAGGTTAACAGTTTTCAGAAGTCTAATTTATATTTTGTAAAATGTTTTGGTTTCAATTTTTCTAAAAACAATATTTTGCCAAATCAGTCAATAAAACAGCTGAAGTGAGGGTAAGTTAAACTTCGATCTTGAATAACTTTTGACTAAGTTGATTTATCAAAAATTGACTTCAGACCTTTTTTGTAGAGCGTTAAATTCTCTACAAAAATAATGACTGGGTATTGCAATACAATATCTCGTTCATTAGTTATAGAAATCAAAAGAAAAAAAAACTGTTGTCCTGTGTTATTTGTATATGGGAAATCGAAAAGTGCGATGCGGACAACCTAAATATTAATATTAAGGGCTCATATTTTCAGAGGCCTATTTTGGCATTAAAACGAAACTTTTGAGCGTGGTTTCGAGGAAAAATATATATTTTTTTTAAACGCCCTACTATATATATATATATATATACATATATATATACAATTTCCATAAACCTTTGTTCTTGATATATTGATTTGTTTTTATAAATTGGAAAGGAAGTGCAAGTCTCACCAGAGACAAGTTGTACTTACTTGGTGAGATTTATCACCCTGTTATATATATAGTCAAATTTGTTGTGAGATACAGATTATTATTTTCAATTGAAACATCCGATATGATATTAATTTTAATTTTAAAAATACCTATGAACAAAAAATAATTGCATCATTTACTAAAAATAAATGAAATAATGTAATTAACATTCTTTTCTCCTTTTGGTTTTGATAGTTTGTCAAATAGTATATTACATTTTCTATATTATGCATACATATACCAAAGAAATGACTATCTGAAACGAAATCATATGCGCGCAATATTCAAAAGTTAAAAAAGCGACTAGTAAAGTTTTTGTCTATGATTCACTATAAACTCTATATTCTTAAGTTATTCTCAATTAACTTAACAATATTAATAAAGCTATTGAAATAAAATCTAATTTCCTTAGACGTATAAAAGTAACATTTTTATCAAATTGAATTTCGGATACCACATTCTATCTTTCTACCTACTTTGAACATTTCGTTGAAGTGAAAAACGTATGGCTTAAAGTTAGGACCAAAACTTTATTCATATTTTACCAACGATTCTAAAAATACTCTTATTATCAAGATTTAAGGTGCATATTACCATAGCAGCTAAGAACACTATTCAACACCGTATTAGGTATTATGAAGTTTCAGAATGTTGAGACGAGAGTTCGTCGAATGTACTGTAAACATAGACATAATATACAGTAGACGTCGCATGCCATATAATCAAGGTACGACGACGATACTGTCAAGTTATACCATGGGTTAGTTTTTCTATGTTGGTAAACAACTTTACATATACTAAGTGGTCCAATTATTTTTACTATATGCTCATACCATTGTCAAACGTTACTTAACAATATGATTTACGTTTGAACAATAGAGACTTTTGGAATAAATAGAAAATGCTATAATGAAATAAACTAGTCTATTCATTATATATTTATTTGTTACTGTCTTTAACATTATCTATTTTCTACTTCTTGATATTGTATATACTAACAAATAACTAACAACTATTTTAAATAACATTATTATATCTGTACTTATTTATCTAAGTAATTCTATCTAAATATTTCATACTATCACAATTGGTATTTATTTCTTACTATCTATTCGTGCGATAAAATACGCAAGGGGTTTTAATGTTAAGAGCCGTGGTATAACGGCATGCGCGGAGAGATTGCGCAGGCGCACGCGACTACAGCGCTCCGCAGCCCGCGTAGCCAGCAAAATAGTCTCGCTATTACATTATACGAGACACCAGCTTCTCTCGTAACGTCCTCGAAGTAGTTATTTTTGTGTTCCTATTCGTATTATTGTGCTCAGTACTTAATATCTACTGGGACTACGAGTATTTCACTTGTACTTGCTTATTCTTACTGTACTTCATTAACCGCGTATCTACTTGCTGTCTGGACTTACTTAATTTCTTTCACTTCTAATTTATCAGGCTATCTTGCACTTTAGCCTAAGTTAGGTCCACTTTTCCACCTTCATACCCACCACGCAAAAAAAAATAATAGAGTAAGGCATGATGGTAGAGACTGAAGGAATTAAAAATTAATAAAGAAAATAAAGAATTAATTCTTTATTAATAAAGAGTGGATTAACACTAGAGACGGATGGAAAAAGTGAAAGTAGTATAATGGTACAGAGTGGTGGAATTATAGAGACTGGTGGAATGACAGAAGCTGGTGAAATTATATCGACATTGCATTGCACGTTAAAGCAACCTATAATCACTACCAATAACCATCTTTAAACGTTAAATTGGAGCAATTATATCTGTTATTACTAAGCTAAGTTAGCTGTTAGTTATAGAAAATGTCCATGGAAACTCACAGCAACACCAATTATCTAATGATTGCCAATAAAAAGTCGCTTAACGGCCTTATGCGCGAAATAACTTACTGTCAATTACGGCTTGATCTTTCGACCTAGTTTCACAGACCATGGTCACGAGTAGACTGAGACGCCGTGAAATATTCCTCAGGAGTGGGAAGTTACTTCCTGAACCTTTTTTTGTTCTTGTTACTTTGACTAATCACGACACCCAACATTTACAGTATCATCGTTTTAACGAGACGACATAAAACGAGATCCTATTTTCCTAATAACTGGTTTCCACGTCAGTGATAACTTAAGCTCGTCATTCCGACCCGTTAAAATATTTATAATGAGTACAAAACGTGAGTGAAAACTTTAAATGTTTTACAACAATAAGTGGTCAGTTATTAAAATGATAAGAGTTGATATGATTTTAGATTTACTTTTTTCCATAGATGTATTACTGGAAATGTTTATTATATTCAAGATCTTCCGTCTAGGTGGTCTATGACAGTAAGCAAGGATTAAGCTCGCGTATGCTCTAAGCCTCAACATGGAAACTTTGAGGTTGGTATTTCTGATAATTTAAAGCCTCCTTTCACAGCTCACTTGGTACAAATTTTGCTGTTATTCATATTTACTCCAATAAAATCCTTTGACATATTTAGTTATAATAATAATATTTCTATGATTTCATTGGTGTACGGTAAACTTCCAAAATGAAAGCTAAATGTAGTCATATCGAGGGGTGGTTTAAGCGACATTTTTCGGTGATATAATATATAGTAATATATATATATATATATATATATATATATATATATAATCTATATCACCAAAAAATATCGCTTAAACCAAATAGCCTTTCACCCCTAGATATGTTTCGTTTTTAAAACCGAGGTTTTAGCCTTCAATCTATAGTTAAAGAATACATAAGATTATTATAGTATTTTAGTAATAATATTTTCTAACTCGACATAGTTTAAAAGTAAATCATATTTATAAAAAGATGTTTTATTCATGTTTTGTGGCCTACTAGGTAAAGGACCAGTATTCATGCGCAGTTAAACGATCGTAGATTCTATTCCCGTCTTGTACATTTGAGTTTTTCCAAATCAAGTACGGATTTTACCATCACATGCTCACTGGACATGGAAAACATATTGAGAAAACCTACATAGCATCTAATAGAAATGTAAGTGTCCTAAGAATAAGCGTAAAAAAAATACAAACACTAATGTGTCTCTGCCTACCCCGGAATGAATATAGAGTAACGATATATTATTATTATTTATGTTTTATCCATTACCCTTGTTCTTCATTAAGAAAAAAAATAACACTCTAAAAATATATTACTGGATTTAAAAAAGGGTTAAGAACAGTAAATTTTATAGCGTCGTTACAAGTTAAATCGCTTTTTAAATGTCGTAATAAAAAAATAAAGGGTTCATTTGAGATGGAAAACTTTATTTTAATTAGCTAATTATTTATTCAGGCAAAATGTGAAAAATAATTACAAAGCTACCTGTGACCCTTTTTAAAATGACAAATACCGGAAATAGGTAACGAGCTTGCCCTAAATACAACACGAATGAAGGCCTAAATTAATAATTTATGGCTTATATAGCATTTTTATAAGCTTCTTCATAGCTACTAGATTACGTCACTTTAAACATACATGTAACTGTATCTAAACTGCGTCGTGTTAATAACAAACAGGAAAACTTCCGGAGGAAAATGATTTAAGATAAAAAATAAACTAATCAATAAATCTGCGGTGATTCTAAATTGTTATTAACTAGCTGTGTCCGTGTCTTCGCTCGCGTGGAAAAAGTACTTTTGCTATGATAATAATTATTTCAAGCTGAAACTTTTGTATAAATGATATGTCATCGATTTTTTTTATTACAGAAATGGCTTGCGCTTGGATTCAATCTCATCCTTTCTCTCAATCTTTAGAAATAAAGAAATATGTTTGTAGGATTACGTCATTACTAATTATAATCCTTCGATATATCGTTCATTAGTTATAGAAATCAAAAGAAAAAAAAAACTTTTGTCCTGTGTTATTTGTATGGGAAATCGAAAAGTGCGATGCGGACAACCTAAATATTAATATTAAGGGCTCATATTTTCAGAGGCCTATTTTGGCATTAAAACGAAACTTTTAAGCGTGGTTCCGAGGATTTTTTTTTTTAAATTCCCTAATATATATATAAATCAATTGCTGTTCGTTAGTCTCGCTAAAACTCGATAACAGCTGAACTGGTTTGGCTAATTTTGGTTTTGAATTAATTGTTGAAGTCCAGGGAAGGTTTAAAAGGTGAGTAAATATGAAAAAAATGCTAGTCAATAATATTTTGTACGACGATACTTAAATGTCATGACCTTGAAAAGTAACTAAAAACCTTATTCAAATTATGATTATTAGCATAATATTTTTCTCTTTTCACTTCTTTAAGATCTGAATGACGAGGCACGGAACGAGCCAATCAAGTTGCGATTTTTTTAAGACTTTGCCAATTCTAGTTATTTGAAGGTTAGTTACATATTCGGTCATTAATCGTTTGACTTGCGCTGTATCAAAGGTGCCTCAATGACCCGTGGCCATGGCGACGACATGATGTTCGGACTTTTTTTAAAAGAAGAAAAATGAAAAGGCCAACTCGATGGAAAGCGATACTTCCGCTTATAACTTTTCTATGCTTTTTTACAGGCTTAAAGTATTATAAATAAAAATGTATACCTAGTTTTAAACCTTGTTCTTAATATTAAGTTTTATGGATCTGGATATAAGTCCTTTTGAACTCTTCATCACTCACTTTTTATATTCCGTAGTCTCTGATTAACTTTATTTATGTATTTTAAAGTGTTGCCAGTGGTCCGATACAATACTCCAGTCACACAACACATAAACAATTACAATCAACAATGTACAGTTACATAATTTATCTAAAATGAAATCACTGCCAGTTTAAAATAATTTTATTACAACAGAGCCTAGTCAATTATGTATAAATCATAGATGATTTTTTTATCTACTATAAGTACAAATTACAAAATGGTTAAGAAGTAGATAATTAAATAAAAGTTTGATTGAAATTAATTATAATAAAAATATTAGTGCTTCGTCCAGCCCCCTGTACAAAGTAACATTCAATAAAAAAAAACGCTCCTAAGTGAAAAATGTATGAAACTGATATTTTCTTTCGGCATATTACGTCATTACGTTATGTCAATCTTGTATATTTTGCAATTTTCTCGGTCGTTATTGTTTATTGTAGAGCTAGGGGCCAGAGATGGGCAAAACGTAACCAGATTAATAACGAAAAATGCAAACATTTAGCCCACCTATGCCCAATGTGCAAAAGGTGTCAACGTGATGTTTTGAAAGCTGATGTCAATCTCTTACATTTTGAAGATAGATTTGTCGTAAACACTAATAGGGCGGGAAAATCTTATGTACTATATATCCTTTTTTTTGCAACAAATACGGGGCAGAGACTTTATTTACAAATATAAATAAACATTATGCAATATATACAATAGACGGTTTGAGGCAATGTGGGAAAACCATATCGACCCGGAGCGTCAGATTGTCTCCTTTTGCCTGATCGGATAGTGAAGCTTTGCGAATTCCTACAACACACCTATCTAGAAATCTCCAAGATGCCATCTTCAGAGCAGTTTAGAAACGGACTTAACCGCGCGGTTTATATTTCATTTGAAAAGCCATCCGATGTACGTGACTGCGCGGCGCTGTCAACTATCACGATCGCGAGTTTAACACGCTGTATAGCAGAGCGGTACTTCGGGACCTCCCAGCGACTGCCAAAATCCGAAGTGTGCTTTTAGAGAAAGCACCTTGTAATTATGAAGCAAACCGCTTTTACAAATAATCCAAGAATAATTTATCAAGCTTAAACGATTACGTAATAACTTTACAATGCCATGGCATCATTTTGACGTTTTCTTCGTTGTCGTATATATCTTCGCCACATGTCTCTTGTAGACTTTTTGCATAATAAAACTGTTGCTTGAATTAACGGTCGGTGAGCGAAACATAAAATAAAAAAGGCCTCCACCCAGTCATTGTTAGCGACCTTCATCAAAAATGCTATAAACACAAAATAAGCCAGTAGCGCTGAATCACATAATAGTGCTACCCCAACTAGAGACAAGATATGCTTGACATTTCTCTGAGACATACTTTTCTTACAACATGACATCACAGAATAAATAATCCTCAAAAATAAAACTAAATTGATAGTTACTAGCAACAAAATTTTATAGAGTATTATCTCTAAAAAATCAATAAAATATCCGTTGAATAATATTTTCACAACACAACCATATATTGATGCTAGCACTAAAAACATACCGTATCCTATAACGGATGCTATTCTTTTCGCGTAGCTTATTTTCTTACAGTACATAAACACTAGTTTCATATAAGCTAAAACTGTAGCGCAAAATGACCAACACGTCGTTAACAAAAATATAAAGTGGCTTATTGATATTATATCTTTATACGTTCCAATAAAAGTATATGCCGATAAATATGGCGCTATTGTTACGTTGCAAACATACAAGGTTCCGAGGAAGATTTGAGTCAGGGTGATATAATTGTGAAGAGTTCGCCATTGTGGTAACACACACCACGATATAAGTAGCACCAATAAACACAGTAAAGATAGAACGGTCCCACTTAGAAAGGAAATGTCCTGGATATCCATTACATTTAATTTTTAACTATACCAGCACAAATTATAACGTGTTTACATTAGAGCCAACTAACATAGAAACGAGGTTGAAACTTATTATTTTTTATGGGTAATCAACTTTGATACCGATGTAATTCATTACATGTTTATCGGGATATAATTATGATTTAAATTTTGTGTTTACATTTATCTTATGTCGATTCAAGGCTACAAATCGTTCAGAGTACTGATATTTTAAATAATTATGAATGAATATTTTTATTACAATAGCAATGTTCCATTTAAAATAACAAAAAAAAAAATACAAAACAATAAGCGCAACTAAGACATAACTATCAAGTTCCAGGTGTCTAATCTCTCCATAAAAATAAGCTTTTGGATAATATATTTAACAAAATAAAATGCTTACGAAGAAAAAAAAGAAAAAGCATTTATATGGCACACAACATAAGATATAATACAGAAGGATGGGTTAATCAAGATAGAAAACAACAAAATCATATACCCATTGTCGTGATAATGCGCCAAAGGGAAGTCAGCTCAGGTAATGCTGAGCCACCCAGCACTGATTTTCAGCTAGCTTCCATTTATTGTGTCGACGCGCAGACACACAACGAGGAATGGAATAATAGAGTATAAATACTATGAGGACTTGTAGTGGAAGTTGAATAGTAGTGGTACTTCCTCATATTAATTTAACGCTTATTATCATAAATACACATATACTTTGTATTATTATTGTAACATTAACATACATTTTCTCCTTAATATTTATTTATTTTAAAGGGAAACATACAGCAATATAATAATGATAACAAAATACACAAAAAATGTTACATAAGCCAGCAGTTTCCACAAAAATTAGTACAAAAATAAAAATCAAGCTAATAAATAACAATAAAAGAAAATCAATCAAATATACATATGTTACATATAAAAAGCATATATATAAAAAAATACAGTATAGAACAAAATTGAACTTAGGCTAATATTTTCTCTCTCACCATTCGTTTAAAGGGCCAAAAGGCACAGGACAGTATATCTATATCATAAAAACGTTTATTACATAGATCACAGGCACGAAAAATAAAAGTATTATTAACATAGTTTGATCTTAAGAATGGCACCTTAAACAGCGAAAAGTCTCTTGCATTGGAATGCGGACACCTGAAACCTATTTGACTAAGCAAATATATGTATATATTATATTAATTTAAATAAAACATTTCTTTTCGAAAGCTCAAGATGCAATCTCTCGAAAAATCAAAAATCCCTTCTAATTTTTAAATTGAAACGATCTTCCTTTTTTCCAATTCTTTCTCACAATTTTATTTTTTCAAAAGGCCTTATTGTCAGAGCTGAATAACTTAATATACATATTTGTATATATATTTTTTTTACTAAGCGGCCAACATCATATTTATGTATGTCATAGATATGTAGCCTAATTTTATAAACTCCTTACACACGATCACTACAATACACAGCTTTACTTATTACAATGTTTAATTTTATTAGCTATACTCATTTTAACTATGGTATGGTATGTATGCATGCAGATATAATTTTTATTAAAATATTATTTTATTAAAATTATATTTCCTGAATTATAAACCTAAGAAAATATGGGGCTTTTATTCAAGTAGAAGACAGCACAAACGTTTGATCACGCGTCATGTGCGAAACGTGAACTAATATATCTACTGTATCTACTATGTGTATCCTATTTGTACCATAAAATAGCCTCGTATAAATAGATCTTCCATATACACATATCTTATTGAGTGGGTACGCATTTCTCCCTGGACGGTGATATAATCGACGCCGGAAAGCAATCTTGTGGTATCTCGAAAAACGCAACTTTGCACCAGAGCCAAAACAATATTTCAAAAATTCATAACTTGTAAACCAGAAGACTTTAAAATACCATTTTTTAGCGATTGAATTTTAAACTAAAACCTTCTATTTGCAATTAATGAGGTCATTTTCGTATTCATCACTCGATGTAGTATTTTTTTCTGATTCCAATAATGTATATCAGGGCTTCTTAAACTTTTGTCATTTATGATTGAGAGTTTCTTGACGACCCCATACAAATATAAAAGAAAAATAAATTAATATTTTTTGATGATTTATTTATTAGGTAACAATATACATATACATATGAAAATATATAGTATTAGAATTCGTTTTGAAACATACAAAAAGTCTAAAATTAAAAATTGCACAAAAAATTATAAAATTGTACTCGTATTTATTATAGTTTCAAAAATAAAAATGGATTCTGACCGTCTTAATGCGCGTGTCTAGACGTTGCAAGTCTACTGTATTCCGCCAACTCTAGTGATATTATAAAATGGTATATATAAATATTTGACATTAAAATCACTCGCCACCCCAGAATTTTTTTACGCAACCTCATGTGGGGTCGCGACCTATAGTTTAAGAAGCCCTGATGTATATAACTCATATTCGCATTATTTCGAGATACGATAAGATCGCTTTCCGGTGTCGATATGTATCTTTGGTAATATATCCATGTTATGAAAGGCTTTAAAGAATTACGTTGCAGAAAAATAGGCCGCGCGCATTGTCATCCGTCAAAAATAATTTCGCCTGAGTAACCCTTTCAAAGCGGTCCGGACGGGTTAAAAATTTCCATGGCGTCTGTGCGTAATGGTGCCATAAATTGCAAAAGATCGGATGAATAGTCTTTTATCTGAAACTCAAACTTTAGCCATAAAAATGTAACTCAGCTTTTATAGCAAAAACATGGTGTGGAACTGATTGATTTTTCTTTGTATTTTCGCAATCATTTTCCATAAATACTTTAAATTTTAAAAAGATTCTTGTAACATAATTTATAAAAATACCGCTTCAAGCAACAATTTTAGTTTTTTTTTTATTTTACACTGGCTCGACATAGTGACTACAGAGTACCTGATGGTAAGTACAGTGTAGTCCAAAAACGAAAGCGACTATCAAAGGATGAAAATCCATTGATAGTCTACATCGTCATGTCGGCCCACATATACCACGACTGAAGGTCTCTAGGTATATGAGCTACGGGATATACACAAGCTAATCCCGAAACGCGACAAGCCGAAACTGGTAACTATGACGGGCTTTACACCCGTGTACTGTGGTCGCGATCCAGACGGGCACCGGCGCCCTACCACCTCGCTGCTGCTCGTTTAGCACCATCCAGGAGTCACGTGTAGGGAAACTAGTGTAATGCCTACGGACGCGAGCAGCTTCGACTCCCAGTTTCCATTATCACTTTATTTTCTCAAATCTATAATATAGGATTCTTCAAGATGCTCAGAGTGGGGGTCCCGATTTACCGGTTAACGACTCTCGAGAAGTCGGCGGAGCATCGTGACGCACTTTGCCAAAACACATGGAGTGGTATTTGGTGAAACTGCATCTTCCCCCTAAGAGTGTACCTACGAGGCACGTGTGTGCACGAGGAGCTGTGGCGTATTTATTACTGGACTCACAGCCCCCATCAATACGCAGAACCAGTCACCTAGAAGTTTTCGGCCAGCTCCCATGTACGGCCAAGAAGGTCCTATGAGAATATTGCCCTATAAAAAGGGTTCTTTAAAAGAGCAGTGAGTGTATTTCTTAGTTGACAACGCAATAACAACGCTCCTTATGTTATAATTGTCCATGGGCATAGAGTTACCATATGATGGGCTGTCAACTTTTATGCCACTTGTTGAGCACATTAATTTATATTTAAATTTTTCTTTTTATGATAGATAAATATATCTATTATAACTGAGTTTTGATTGTCTGTGGTATTGTCTGTGTCATTGTTTGTAATATAGTCTATGATTCTTTCTCTATTAAATTGACTGCCGAACTGTGTGCATCGTTTGATTTTGTCTCGTGTTTTGCTCGCTATTTATGACTATTTTACACCACCATATACTTAAAAAAATTAAATACTGATTGTATTAGATCTTAAAATAAAGCCTAGAGTTCATATATCTAAAACATACATATATTCTGATATTACTCTTTAAAATATTGAAACTAGATACTGTTCAATTCCGTAAGGAACTCTCGTGCATTAGCTACTCCATTTCAATTAAGGGTTCAATTGATATATAGACTGCTAGCTCCACCGGTAACCTCATACTCTAACACTTCTACAAAACTTGCGGTTTTTCGTCAGAATTACATTTCTACTCCGATGCAGACTTAAGTTACTTTTGGCATTTCTTTTCAAGGAAGACGCTTCTGGAACGCTAGTAGATCAGCATAAGGTTCTTTTACCTGGCCGGTCACTTAAGTCGAGGTTTGTACCCACAGGGCTACCTAACCCATAAATTTTTTGGCTGAGCACCCAAAGTGCTCGTCCTGCACGCCCGGTGAAGTTGTAAAGACTTTTCTCCGGTCAACAGCATATTGTCCTATTGAAAAAAAGCATACACATTCATAACTTGCGACAAACTAATCTACTCATTATCGAAAAGTCAGTCAATACCGGGCCGATACTCGAACCTAGGACCTTTAGCTCCATAGCAAGGATACCATAGGAGCTCTACAACCTGCGCTATCAGACCATCCAGGCCGCCATTAATTTTATATACCTTCGCTACAAATTTAAAACCACCTACATAACATTTTAGCATAAAAACTTTTTTCGACTTTTAAATCTATATTTCAAGAGGCCATAATGCTCAGGTGAGTGCTTTCCAGGTACCAGAGGCTTTCTATCATGAAAATAGCTATTAACTAAATTCGAAGTAGGCGATTTTATCGCTCAAACATAAACGTAAAAAAATGATGACTGAGCAATATTGTCCTAAAACCTTCACCTGGGCTTATGTGAAGCCTTGATCACACTAAAGCGGACTAAAATATCTACGACAGATACTCGTAATAGACCAGAACAGAACACAGTTTGGCTTTTACTCATTCACCCATAGAGAACAGGCAGAGAAAGCTATTTACTAATCAATCTTTCATTTATACCCGTCTTTATTCGTGCGAGAAGAAATATATAAAACCTTGCTCTAGCTAAGATATCAGCATAAAGCCAAAATTACTGAATCAAGAAAGAAAATTTTTAAATTGGGTTCTTCTTATAATGGTGGCGCCCACTTAGGGTGGATTTTTTTAATATTCCATCCCTAAAAGGTTGTAATAAAGGTTGAAAGTTTATTTAAAAACCTATTAATTTTGAAGTAAGCACTATGAAAACTGATATTTAGCTTTTTGAGTAGAAAAAAATTAGTCTTTCGTCGTTTTTGGAAAATCAATCTCCCAGAAGGTAAATTCTTTTCAACGGAGCAATACCGTGTTACCACAACTACTTAGTATTGAATAAATAATATGTGACAGTTCATGATTGCATTAAAAAAGAAGCGCTGCCATTGACGAATCTAACTATAATATTGTAATAAATTATAAAAATCTCACATAAATATTGGTCTAGACTATAGGTCGAGGTTGTATTTGAAATAGGCAATGCCCATCATAACGATTTGCTATAGCCTGTAATATTTCGGAATCAACACACAAGTTTCTCTTGCTTTAGTAGCGCAGTTGATGATCGTTCTCAGGACACAATAAAATATACAATCTGAAACTAAATCTAAGAAGACGTTAAAAGAAATAGGTTTTATACATTTTTAAATATGCCACATTTCCAACTTCATACATAATTATTTTGCCTTCTTCTAACATACCAGGCTTAAAGATAAAGTTCTTAACTTAATGCATAGGTAAAGTTATCATACGTCCCGTTTTGGGCTGGACAGTCCCGCTTTCAGGCAGTTTGTCCCGTTGTTCCCAGTGAGGCCGGCATTGTCCCGCTTTTGCAAACAGACCAAGCGATATTAAATATACCGGATAATTTTATAAACGAGGGAGATATTCAGGGAGGATATTCATTATTCAATTGTAAATACAAATATGTAAAAATAGTGATATATTAATATCTCTATTAAAACATAGTAAATTATAATCAACATATTTATGGACAATTAAAAACATGAATGAATGAATACCAATTAATTATTAAGTCGGTACTGTGCTTGTAGTAAGCATTTTTATTAATTACAAGAAGGTATAAATTATTGTATTCCGAAATATCTCCTTATTTATAAAATCGCCTTGTATTAAAATATATTTACCCCGCTCGAAATGTGTGACACGGCGTCCTGCTTGGGATATACATATGTATATAATTCCGCAGATGTCCCGCTCTGGTAAAAAAGTATGGTCACTTTATGCATAGGGCATTTTATGCCAACCTCTATTTGTCTTCGGACAAGAAACAGGAGTTGTTATGAGATAAGTAAATGATTTTGGGACACGATCCTTACAACTTCCAGCCAGTATATGTATATTACAGCTGGGCTTATTTGGATATGACTCGCTCATAAAATATATGGATTTTTCTCGGCTTCGTAGCTTTGTTGCTATTGTTTTTATCCCTAGCTATCTTGCCGGTCCCTTAGCTTCATTACATTACATTTATTATATATACTGCACGATAATGAAACAAAACATATGGTTTTTATCAATTTCACGGCGACGTTATGTAAGATAATTATTTAGGATATATCGCTATAAGAAAATTATATTAAGAGTATAATAAACCTATGCTATGAGGAAATAATCATATCCTAGAAGATAGTTTAGGAAAAAGTGTTTTAACTATAGAACCGAAGGAAATTACTATATTTTCAGCCTTCTAATTCATGTTAACCATTAATACAATACAAACAGACCACTTTAATGTATGTTGTGGATGCCTTAATAGGAACTGTACATTGTTGATTGTAATTGTGTATGTGTTGTGTAAATGAAGTATTGTACCGGGCCACTGGCTACCCTATAAAAAATTAATGTAATGTGGTACTGATCCAGTTCGGCTCAGATAACCTTAGCTCAAAATTGGGTAGTTGAAGGTTGAAGAAAAAGAAACATAATAAAGAATACAATGAAACGAGCTTGTGCCTTGCGAGACAAATTCTATTTTTAGGTATTTTCTAGTAAAATTGTATGGAATATATGTTTTACAAATGTCCCGTAGAAGCGCTATGTAAGAAAATCATATAATTTTCAATTTACCATACGCCATGCTTGCCACCGGGTGATTAGGCTTGTCAAATAAATGTCGATATATCGATATTTTCAATTCAATATATCGATATTTTTGGGCGATCTATTTTGTAATGATTTATCGATATAAAATATCCTGTATCGAAAATTGTATCAAAAACGATATTTTTTAAATTCTTATGGCAATGAAGTCGCTGAAATCTGAAACTGTAGAAGATAGAACCGAACGAAAAAGAACTATATTGTTTATGACTGTTGAGTATTGTTTTGTTACGTTGCATGCATTGACATCTGAATTTGTTGCATGTCTATTATTTGCCGCCATTTATTTATTTATTATTTATTTTTGTTCGGTATCTTAAATAGGTCTTAAAGTTAGAAGATAGGCTTTTAATTCTTAATATTTTTGTAATTTTGTCTAATAAAATGGAATACTGGTAAAATACTTTGTGTTTGTTGAGATTTAATCGATATATCGATATTTTTCCTTTAATATATCGACGCCGATATTGATATTTTAATAAATAGCGATATATCGATATAACGTTTTTTTTCATTTTCGACATCCCTACGGGTGATGTGGACAATGTACCTTGTCAGGGTAAAAAAAATCAGAAACTATTACAAGAAGTTAATTGTGTAAAATTACCACCCGTTTTTCCATATTTTCAATCCTTACAAATAAACACAAGTTACCACGCCAAAAAATTGGCGCCTTATCGAAAAAGCAAACTAACTAGCGCTTTGCTGTCAAGTATCACAATATTTTTTTGCAACAAAAAGTATATTTACTATTTTTATTTTATTAATTTACAGTCATTGGTTTTAATAACTTGATTAAAAGCTGATTTTAAAATAAACTAATAATAAAAACCAACAAGCGAGCCATTGAAACTTTTCGACGTAATAAAACTCCAAAATCTTTTATCTCCACAGCGTAATAATAAAAGAAGGTCTTGGAATGGTGCCCTCTTGTTTTGTGTTAAATCTCCTAACCCTTTCTATTACGACTCATGTAACTTAGTTTTAGAACGATCGCCGAGGGACTTTCCCAAGAGCTTGTTTACCCGTGAAAATGCTTTAAAAACATAACGAAACCCTTCTAACGTGAAAGGAGATGTGTGCGTGGTCTCATTGCTTGTATGTTTTAGGTTAAGCAGAGATTTGTAAAATCCTATATATTTACTAGCTGACCCGGCAAACGTTGTTCTGCCATATAAATTATTTCTAGGTGATAATTGATCAGTTATCGATCGGGATGAAAAATTATTAAATTACTGAAATAGCTATTAAAAAATAGCGGCTGGTAATAAAACGATAAAAATTTAGGGTTGTATGTATTTTTTTAATACCACATTATAGGAAAATTTTTGTCTAATATAAAAAAAAAGGTAAGGGTGAACAACCCTTATCACTTAGGGGTGGGAAAAATAGAAAGTAGCCGATTCTCAGACCTACTGAATATGCATATAAAGTTTGGTAAAAATCGGTAAAGCCGTTTCGGAGGAGTAAGGTAACTAACATTGTGACACGAGAATTTTATATATATAAAGATATAAAGATTGTCGAGGGCTAAAATTGTTTTTTAAACAGGAATACAATACTGCCATAAAGATTTGCTTCGCTTTATTGCGTACGGAATCAGCTCGTGAAAGGTCAGTTTCTCCTGCACAAGGCAAACTATTCTACTTATTTATGTTGATGTGATGACGAAGTCTGTCAACAGATTAGTCTCGTGTTGGTCGTTATCATTCTTGGATTTCACTGGGATGATATAAGGGGCAGTGTCATCTTGCTGAATGATTAAAATAAATCAATCTGAAAATAAAATTTTGAGAGTCCATAAGATTTACTCTCATTACAGACGTTCAGTTTAAATTGACAGTAAAAACTGGACAGTTTAACTATACAATAAAAACTCTCTGTTTAACCATCACTTTTGTAGTCCACCTTTGACGTAATCCCCCGGTTGTGCCAAGCGAGAAGCTTGTGAAGCTAAGGGTTATTAAGGCATCAAGTACCAGACAAGATCGTGACCACAGAACATGGATACAAAGCAGCAATATCATGGTGACTCGTGTTTTGCTATCAGTCCGTGCATATCTAGTTTTTTTTTTTACACTGGCTCGACATAGTGACTACAGAGTACCTGATGGTAAGTACAGTGTAGTCCAAAAACGAAAGCGACTATCAAAGGATGAAAATCCATTGATAGTCTACATCGTCATGTCGGCCCACATATACCACGACTGAAGGTCTCTAGGTATGTGAACTACTGGATATGCACAAGCTGATCCCGAAACGCGACAAGCCGAAACTGGTCACTATGACGGGCTTTACACCCATGCACTGTGGTCGCGATCCAGACGGGCACCGACGCCCTACCACCTCGCTGCTGCTCGTTTAGCACCACCCTGGAGTCACGTGTAGGGAAACTAGGGTAAAGCCTACGGAAGCGAGCAGCTTCGACTCCCAAAAACACTAGATCCCTTTCCCTTTTTTTCTTTTAAAGTAGCATCATTTCTTGGTACACTCCGCTAGAGCCCAGTGACCAGATCGATGTAATAGGATTGTTTATTTTTCTTAGACTGTATATGCGATGCATAAAATTTTGATGGATCTTTTCCTTTTGGATTACCTATGCGTTATAAAGAGCTGATATTCATAATATTTTATCAGATTTTAAAAATGATAAACTATTTATGTTTAGAAAATATTTTATTGCATTACATACAAATAAATTAAGAAGAATTTATGATAAAATTATTATATCTTCAAAAACGGGCGTTTTCCTGCTACCTCTTCTCTGTGGACCATATTTTTCCCCGTTCCTTTTTTTAGCAATAACATAATCATAACCCGTGCAATTCTGAGTACGAAAGTTAAGGCAATATATTTTTTAAATATAAATATATAAGTCGTTAGCTTGGAGCATGTTGGGGCCAAATATTCGGGTCGTATTTTTTATTTAGACGAAAAAAAGTTGTAGCAAATTGAAAGTGTATGAGTTTTTCTGCTCAAAAATTTTCTTTTTCCTAAAACATGCTCGAGGGCTAATGGGTTTTATTACCAGATTTGCTTTCTGTTCTTTCTCTAAGGATTTCTATTTCGACGATAAGATTTACGACGTACGTATTTTATTTTAAATTATAAATAAGCTACACAAGATATCTTCAGCATTAGAATTCATTTTCTTAGCATATTTGAACTTATAGCAATAATAGTCAGAAGTGCGTGTTAATTGTTTTTATTGGGCTAATTTAATGTCTACAACTAATAAACACTTTTTGTAGTTAACTTTGCTACATAAACAAATTATAACGCAACGCACTTTATCGCGCCTCGGACGCGCGGCCTTCCGGTGTCGTAGCCAGAACTACAGTCCATAAACATGGCGCCCGGGCTATTGTGCGCCGGGGCTTATGGCGCGACAAAGATGGCCGAACGCATCCGATGGTTGCAGCGCTTGAGTTGCCACAAACTGAATGCACATCATTTCTTATCCATAGACCATAATTTCTGAGTTTATGTAAACATATGTTTTTATTGTGGTAAACTGTGTAGTGCTTTTTTTAAGTGCAAGGTTTGTAATATTTATCTGACGTAGCTACCTTGCTCTGCGTTATCATAGACTGTTAGCGTTCCACAGGCAACTGGAACAATAAGCAATCCCAATGATTTACGGAGCACCCTGCGGATATTTAGTCAGTAGGAGTCTGACACTCTGGGGTCGCTGCCCTCATAGCTGTCCTGATTTTTCTTTGGGCTACCAAAAAGAAAGGCTGTGTCTTTTTATTCTTGCAGTTTGTAGGTAAGGAACTCGTAAAAGGCTTCTTCGGCCTGCGTATTCAATATAATAACGCGTTCAGGGTGTTGTTGGGGCTGCCCTGGTTCTGTAATGCGTCAGGTATGTTTGCCAAGGCAGGGTTGGATGCTTTGCATGCGGTCAAGCGTTGGCGATCTGCTTCGATGCTGCTGCAATTGAGAGGCAATTCTGATGGCATCCTGAGAGTTTTGGCTGGTAGAGTGGATGGGCTTTTCATTCAGTTTTAGGTGAAGAAGCTCATGCACTGTGGTATTTTTGTTACAAATTAGTATTGCCTAAAAAATAGTATTATGATCGTTCCTTTTCTTTTTGTATATTGAAGGAATCTGAAATAAAGCTATTATTATAACTAAATTTAAAGATACCCCAGCACACTACTAAAGTGCGGTTATGAAGAAAGTTTTATCGTATGTATAGGACATTATTAAGCAAGTGCGATTATAAAATACTATAATATTTTAAATAGGCTTTCCTAACTTAATATTTCTTATGTATTATGACTTGTGAATCTTAAACAAAAAATCATAAACGCTCTTCAAGTTGGGAACGCAATAACGGCACATCTTGTGTTGCAATTATTCATAGCCGGCAATAATAGAAACTACTACTATCAATCAACTATCCTATTATCTAACTATGGACTTTCATCTTATGATAGTCGCTTTCATTGATGGACACTGTACTTATCATAAAGTGCACAGCAGTAACTTCGTCGAGCCAGTGTAAAAAGAAAACGACAACTTGTTAGTTATAACAGCGTTGTCGGAAACTTTCCGTTATTTTAAATGCAACCTGAGAGAAATAAAAATACAGTATAAAAGGATGGAACAGATGAAATTTATTTTTCTAAAGTATTATTTTTTAAATACGATATTACCGACACCCTGTGAGTTTATACAGCTTATATTTATAACACAAGTTTGTTAATAATAGTCAATTTATAACTTGTTTTTTTTACACGTAATTCCCGACCTCTTTCAATCTTTACTTTCGCTGTTTTGCAAAGTAAAAAAAAGTGTCAAAAAGTAAACTATATAAAACAATAAAATAATAAAACTAAAAACCAAATTATTGAATAAACAATAATCATTTTAAATGAAATTATAAAAAAAAAACTGAAACTGTAATTGTCTATATTTACTTTTAATTTCATTTTTTCATTATAGGGGATTCCCTTAAATTAAATGCTTAGAAACAAAATATAAATCTACTATATCTTTATACCATACATCGACTACTAGCATAAAACCGTGCTCATATTTAAGCGGAACGACACATAACATTTCATTACTTTGGGTCGGTTTCGGTTATTTTAGTTTCACATTTAATAATTTGTTATAAATAGTAAACATTTGTCATAAAATAATTCCTCTAATATATAATGTAATTATAAATTATCTTCAATCTAATAGGGAATCTGCAATAAAAGTTTCCGGTTACTTAAAACATCTGATTTTCTTTTTTTTCTTGTTAGCGAATATTCTTATTTTCCTTTGTCTATACTCTTAACACGACACTAAGGAAAACTAATCAACTTTACTTCTTAAAGAAGCCTACTATTTTAGTAGATTAAGCAAGAATTAAATTGATTGCTAGTCCATTGCGATTATTGAGATTGTAATTTAAATGAAGCCTGTAAATAACTTTATATATTAATAATAATATAAAGTATTCCGTTTAAATCGATTATCTAATTATTATAATCGACTATTTTTAATCAAAGAGCGCTACGCTCTACAACACTACACTTTTACAGTTTCAACACTATTTCCTTTTAATTTTCCTTGTGCTTGAGTCGACAAACGTAGGAAGCGCAGACTAATTTGATAATATTATTCAAAGCGTATTCATATTCAATGATGAAGACTGTGATCATTATATGTTTACTTTCGTTGTCGGCATGTTTGGCTGACCAAATCCAATCAAAAGGTAAGAAACTAAACAATCTTGGCTATCGCTGTCATAGTAGCGTCTAGTTTCAATTTTGCAATAAAAATATTATGCGCAGTAATTAAAAAGCCTTTTAAATATGATGTGCTTGCATTCAATTACATTACACACGCGAAGCCGAAAAGAAATCGTAAAATCGTGATTCTTTAAAAAATTTGCTTTTACATCCTATTTTGTTGCAATAAATTAGGTACCGCTTTGTTACGTATAAACTGGTTGTCGAAGCTATTTTTATGACGTGACCTTATAACGACAATTGCATACATTAACTATAGTTTATTCTTAATTTAATCAGATAAAATGTCGACATCTTTATATTTTCCGGTGAACACTTAGTTGATTCTTGGAAAGTTTTTGTAACGAATGCTTTAGCAATCTAATGTTCTACTTACTGATGCCGAAATTCCGTTAACACTAAAATAACATTCCAAATATTATGATAATTATTTTATGGATTCCAGAATATTCTATCATTTCACTAACAGTTAGAAATAAATAATTATGACATATTATTTTTATTGTAACAAATAAATGTTGGCACATTATTAATTACCAATTAGCACCTACAGTAGTTAAAGCATAATGCAGACACTTAAGGGATATTATTGTGCAATTATGAATTTCTAAGAAAATATTACATGTAGATGTTGCAATATTTACTTATATTGGGAGTGTTCTTATTTTATTACTTAGATATTACTATTTCCATTATCAACTCTAAATTGTATAATATAATATTGTAATTAATATGTATTGTGTAAAAAATATATTTGGGGATGAATATGTAAAAATATTTGTCCTGGGCTCTCTAGGAATAACTGTAATTATTAGCATTGCAGTATAACTAGTATATAGTGGAATGCAATCCCATGAAAGCATAAGAAAACATTATCTTGTTATACTTGGATATATAATACATATAATGTATTAAAATATGGTCCAATTTGGATTCTGAAATTCTTATTCTGGAATTAACCAGATATTAGGTCAGTATATTTATTAATTTACCAAGTGTAACAAGATATTCCTTTTTATATTTTTAAGGGATAAATGCCACTGCTAGTGTACCTTTCATACCTAAAAGGTAATAACCATTATGCTATACTATTACACTTCAAATTTTTAGTATACTATATGTATGTGTAATAGTAATAAAGATGAAGGTCTGAGTAAATTAATAGGCAGGTGTATGACGAAAAATGAAAGGATAAACACTTACAGTTTCAATATTTATTAGCCTTTCCACATACACACACCAGCTTAAAAGGAGCAATAAAAAGAAGTAGAAAACACACTAGTACTAAGAATGATAGCACAAGTAGAATGTATCAAGGAACTCAATAGTAGATTAAAATGAGTATAATTATTACAAATGTCTTGTAAATGCACAGTATAAAATTGAAAATTGTAACTTTGGTATCCTCTATCAGAAATTGTCTCTAATTGAGTAGAATGTAGGGTCTGTTGATAGGTCATTAGAGTCGATATCAGCAGGTTGGCAGGTATGTTAATATTAATACTTAAATATGGAAATAATATATGTATGTATGTATAAATAATATAAAAATGGAATTGAATAAAAGATAAAAGTATAAAATAGGTGTAAGAAAGTAATGTAAATTATTGCAATTTTTTTTTGCAATTTTATTATCATTGATTATTGTTGTGGTCACTATTATAATACTAGTAAACTCAAGAGTACTTATTTTTAACATTAATTAAAACAAAGTGCGAATAAACAAATATTTTTATAACAGGTGCACATAATTTTGTTTATATCCATTGTATTTAACATGCATAGTTTATATTAATGCAACCTCACCTTTTTCAGTATTATTATTAAATCAAATTATACATTTTAATAACTGTTAGGACATGTGATTTTATCACTTTAGTAACTGGTGATTCAGGAAAAAATATATTCATAGTGCCTAGCAGCTTGGTCGAAATGGACTGTGACTGTGGAGCTAAAGGGTTGTGTGTTAAAATTGTAGTAGCAGTAAACATTTCTGTTGAGAATAGATTTGACTTACATATATCTTTATCTAGTATCCAAAGTACAGATGCTAAAACCAAAAATCAGGCTAGATTAATTGTCTGTAAATATTATTAAAGGGTTACTTATATGTAACATTTCCTATAATGCTTGTAGGTTCTTAGGGTACCTGATCTAACTCTCCAGATTTGCCTCTCTTATTCTATCACAGTATATTTAGAATAAACTGTATTAATAAAGAAAAACAAAATCTTTGTCTTGCATATAGTAATAAAATGTTAATTTTTAAGCCATATTTACTGAGAGGATCACAAATATTTTAATTTGTGCCACATAATTCTTTATACTATGCTTAATTATTTCAAAATTGTAAAACATATTAATAAACAATCACTATTTCAATGATGTGTCATATTTTTATCACTTTGATTTAATATTTACATCATAAAGTTGATTGTTCTGTCATTAGCTTCTAATAATTATTACAAAATTAATTAATAGAAGTAATTTATTTAATGCATGTTATTTCCATTATTGACTAGATGGAACAGCCCAACAGCCAATGCCAGCAAACATGCCACCTGTTCCAGTTAAAACTCAAGATAAAACTGAAAAAAATACAAATGAGGCAGCAACTGTACAAACAAATGTTCAAACACAACCTACAACTAATAGTACAATGGAAAACAGTACACAACCTAAGCAAAACGAAACACAAACTGCAAACGCTACAATGCAGACTAAAAACAATGAAACAACTCCAACACAACCAGAGTCCAAACAAACAAAAACTGATGCAGTAGATAACAAAATTAATAAACAAACAGACACAAAACCAGTAGATGAGAAGAAAATTACACCAACTCTACCAGGAAATACTGAGAAGACCACAAATACAACTACAGCAGATGACAAGGAGACTAAAGTTAAAAATGCAACTGTAAATGAGATTGTGAAGACCACTGAAGTGCCTGTGGTACAAGCCAGAGGGTAAGTTTTTTTTTAATTTAATTCTAGCTTATTATATAAATTTGCAAGTGGTACTGTTCTTATAGGTACAATAAATTATATTTGATTCTATTAAGGTCATGAGTCAAGTGAGTTTTAAACCCTTAAATTCTTCATCAAACATTGAGATGTAAAGATCGTTTTTTTTTTTGATACACTCATTTGTACATACAAAGAACCCCTCATCTAAATACATTTCATAGTGAATGCTCTGGCTGAATAAAATTCGCATCCATGGCACATATAGGGCCTGTGATACTATCTCCAGGCATGTGTTTTACTGATTATGCCAAATTATCGTCACTTAATTTTCATAACATTATACTCTCTACTCTTATCACTTTGCCTCGTGTTCATATGGATGCAATTATATTTTGCTTTTCAAATAACACCCATATTGCTATGATAATTATGTAGTCACTATTGATTTTTTTGTCTTGATAACAAAAACAGTTTTCTGTTTGGGCTGACTGCACCTAATATCTCTACTAAAAAGTAGGTAACTACATTATAGGTATATTACTAAACTATTTGCAAGTATTATCTAGGTTCTTGCTATTAAAACCACTGTTTTAGTCATTTTTATTTCTATGGTAAATTAAGAAAAGAAAGGACAGTAATGGCTTTTTAGGGCTGGATTATGCAGTGGAATGTAACTGAAACTAAGTGTGACCATTCTCTTTACAGGTTTGATGGTCCAAGCTTCATTGGAGGTATTATTTTAGCTTTGGGCCTTCTCGCCATTTCCTTCATGGGATACAAATATTATAAAAATCAAACAGAAAGAAACTACTATGGAACTCTTTAAATTTGATAAGTACGTTATATTTAATAAGTGCACCAAATATTGTTATATAATTTGTCTTAAAACTGTTACTCAAACGTGTGCACTATGGAAATTTTTACAGTAATATGTTTTGCATGTAAATTTAATGTTGAATTTCTTGTCAGTCTATCAGATCTGTATATGGGTGGTTGTTTTTGTAGGTGATAAATAAATTTCGAATTTATAAAAATTATTTGGTATGCTAATAATGTATATTATAGCAGATATTAAGTATATATTCTTTAAAGATTAGCATTTAATTTCATTACTTATAATTTTTATGTAATCTTTCTAAAACTGAGAATGATTTAATTTCTTTTGGGTTTTCTTAAAATTCCACCTGATGGTAAATGTAATGCAGTTCTAGAACAGACTGACATTTGCCTCAGACTTTGCTGGCTTTCTGTTAGCCATTTTCGGTAAACCTATATGTTTATTTAGACATTTAGAATTATCTATCATTTCAAGTCACCAGGACTAAAGTGGCCCATGTAAAAATTTAGCAAATTCCAAATGTCTTTCACCATAACCTATAAAAAAAGTTTTCTAAACATTAATTTTATTAGTGGCGCGCATCCCCTTAAATCATTACCTTGTTATTCTTGGAGATTTAATATATAAACTTAAAATCTGCCAATTACGGTTAAGGTACAAAATTTTAAATATATGTATGTATTAATAGTATTACAAAATAATGCTTTTTAAGCTTCTATGCAATGCACGTCACTGAATTTTACCATCAATAATCATGAACTTCCTCATTCATATTATTATAGAGTTTATAATATTTATGAGTTAGTACTTACCCGCAATAACCCAATGTACCAGGTCATTTTAGTTCTGGTGACCCGATTTATATTCTACTGTGTAGATGTTAGAATGTTTTTATTTTATGTGGCTTTCCTATCGCGATAGTTGTGCCATTTTTTAAAATTTTGTATCAGAATGATTGCATTTTGTTGTCCCTGTTACTGTTTCTTCAGGCACTATATTTGTGATAAGAGTACCTACATAATATTATTGTTAAGTGTTTACTATAAGGAAACTAAATGTGATGATGAAAATAGGGTCTTAATGTAGCAATACCGAAAACTGATTTGGCATAATCAAGTTTTCGAATCTCAAATTTATTCGTATATTATTTATTTTGGTTAGTCTCATTTAAATATCGTCATATTTGACGTTTGCTTCATATAGATAATATCATTTTGACATGTTAGACCGAGTGTTGATCGTGAATATCTTTTTAGTTCGACAGTGGCTAATCTGATCTGTTTTTCATTTGTAACAATAAAGCCATTCTATGAATCTCTTTAGTGTGCTACTTTTTTATGCCAAATCATTTAAATGTATAATTACCTGCTTCTTTGAGATTTTAGCACGCTAATTGTAAAAATGGGAAATTTGATTCCATCCTTAAGTGCTCTTAATGTCCGAACTTTGTATTTATAGTTATTCAGAAATTTGACATACCAATATGTAACGTTAAGTGTTCTGTGATACCAGGCATCTCTCGTGTATTGGTTTTTACATTTTCTTATCACAAGGGCTAAGATAAATAAAAAATATATGTGTATAAATGTATTTTATTTCCCGGGTTTGTTTTTTACTACAACTTGCTATTCAAGGATGAAACAGATTGTACTAGATTTTTTCTATGTAAAATGTAAATAAACGTTCTGCTCACCTGATGGTAAACTATTATTGTCGCTTATGAAAAATTCCATACCCACAACCTAAAAATATGCGACAAGAAGGTTGTAGGGAATCGAATTGTTTTTTTTTATAATTTATAGACGAACGTTTGACCTCAATCACACCTGGTGGAAGGTGAAGATGAGTTCGATGATGAAACGCGATCGCCTAGCAAATGCCTCTTCACTCTTCTCTTAAAGACTCCCAGGATATAAGATTGCGGATCGGTGTTGCGTGTTAATGAGCCTTTAAACTTAAACCGAAGTATTTTCGAATAATTGTAATAGACAAAAATTAAGCATTCACTTGAAAATAAATTTCGTTTAAGTAAAAACCTTATCGAATCTAACTGTGAAGTTAATTTGTATCATGGTCATGACATTTATTTCTCTCGATATTACAAAACTACAATAATACACACGAATTGTGATCGGTAATATAATATTAAAACTCAATAGGAGATAGTAATGATATACGAGTAATAAAGAATTAGATTTAGAACCCAGTGTACTATTCTACTTCCTTTATTCATGATTTGTAGAAAATACACAAAAAATATTTGAATTCTGGTTACACTTTTAAAATGCTCTAAAATCGATAATTATCAAAATGGAGGGATAAATGTTTAAAGTTTACAAGTAAAAATATCGCATCCTAGATATCCTAAAAAACTAAAGTTTTGATTGTGTCATCTAAAAATCAATAAAAGCTTTGTTTACCAAATTGTAATTTAAAAACCCAATATTTAAAGATAGTAACGCAGAGATACACAAAAAAGATTATGCGGAATTCGATATCTCAGTTTTCAATGATGGGAAAGTTTATAACTTTATCTATATTTTTTTTATCTTGACCTTACATTGACCTCGCCTGATGGTAAGCACGGTGCAGTCGAAAAACCTACGACTATCAACAGTAAAGAACCTATCGGTAGTCGCAGCGATCATGTCAGCCGGCATAAATATTTTCACGCTTCACTTAAAGGACCCTATATCATAAGGCGGTGGGAACACGCTCCATTCCGGGGACGGAAGATCATTTTACAGCCCAACGACACAGCAAAAGTAAGAATTTGAGAACTTAGGCCTAACCAATATGCAAGTTACCGTATAACAATGACTTCATTTTTTTTTTCGAATTTACGCGTGTTGATTCACCGGGAAAGGTCTTCACAACTTAACCGGGCGGGTGGGCGAACACTGAGGGTGCGCAGTCGGCAATTTATGGGTTGAGTGGCAATGCAAGGGCACCCCTGTGGGTACGAACCTCGACTTGGACTGCCAGCCAAAAATACGAAACCTAACGGTGATCTACCAGCGTTTCGGAAGCGACCACCTTGAGAAGAAACGCCGAAAGAAACTCAAGGCTGCGTCGGAGTGTAACTGCGTGGTTTAGACGACAGTTGACGGATCTAACCTTACTTGCAGTCGTCGGCGACGCCGGTGTCGTGGTACGTATCTGGTGCTCATGTACCTCACTGTTTTTAGGACAATGACTTCGTAAAGCCGCGCGCCTGGTTTTATTATGGAGGAGAGGGTGTAATAAGAAAAAACTGAAATGAATACTGCTGATTTCGCATCCAAACTCTTTGTATTCAATTATTATTTCAACTTAAAAAGATAATTATTAAAAACTCAAAGTTCCTGAATACAAGTTGCCTTTTATAGAGCCTTATTATAAATTTCAGTTTTTATGTATTAATGTGTGGTTTTATTTTTAAACATAAAGAACAATTTCTAGTAATGGTTATGATGATAAAAAAATTTAAGGTTAAGTTAGCTATTATTCCGAATAGCGACCTTTTGGCACTGTAAGTTGAACTAAATATAGATTTTAATTAGTAATAAAGCTGAAAACTGTGATAGCGTATTTATTAAATTATTTTATTCTTCTTTTTCCCAGTTTTAAGGCCGTTATTTTATACATAGTTATCATCAGTGCTTGTCCCTTAATGTTCACTGTTGCGTAAATGTGCACGTTATTAATGGCCAATGATTTCTTCACCTACGGGTTTCTGTCCACATTAAAAACTATAAATTTAAGGGCAACCATGAAACTTGTATTTCCGCTACAGCTGTTTACCTTGAGACAGGTTTTAACTACCGGACACTCTTACCACATTACAGTATAAATATAAAGAATTTCACACAAATATTTAATTACTATTCAGTCTTTTGTTTTATAAATAATAACAATATATCATTACTCTATATCCTTGTCGGGGTTAGCAAATATATATATATATACATATATATACTAGCTGTCCCGGCAGACCTTGTTCTGCCATATTTCTCTAAAACAAAGTCACATTGTTTTTTTTAATGTTAATAGCTTCCCCGTCAGGTTTCATTCTGCCAAAACATATTGGCCTGTCGCCTGTTTTTTGACAATTGTTTGAAGGAACCTGGCCTTAATGCTATATGTATAAAAATTGACAAATATTGACATTAATATTTATACGTCACTCATTTGTTTTGCCTTCCCGGAACCCGTCCACTAACACTTGAACTTTATGGTGTGGTATTAAAGTTCAAAATGATTTATAACGAATTTTTTGTATGAGAATACAGAAAAGTGTTATTTTTAGACAGTTGCAGGGAATTTTTAAATTTTTTCTCTTCGTAATAACCTTCCTCAGACTCCATCAAACACAACAAAAAAGAAATCAGTCAAATCGGTTCAGCCGTTCTCGAGTTTCAAGACATTTTGCAATTCATTCTTATATTATAGAAGATTTGTAGGTGCATCCACTTTGCGCTTATATAATCTAAGGCGCTTATATGTCGCGTCCGACGTGACCAGTACCGCAGTTGATCGCCGTTCTCAGGGCACTTACACGCGAAGGTGAGTAGGGAGGTGGCCATTTACACCATCCGTCCGCAAATGCTGAGAGGTGGCTTTACCTTTAAGCCAGACGTCGCCGAGGGCCGAGGAAGATGGCACGGACTTGCCCTTGGGCCCAACAGACGGTTAGGAGGAACTCCCCGAGGGTTTTAATCGGTGCGAGTCCGACACACCGGGGAGCGGTTCTCACCTCCCCCTGACGGCCCATAATGGGCTTTCCCGGGTTACAAAAAAGGGGCAATTACACGGGCATGTTAATTCTGCCGATTACAGAATGTCTATAATTTAATAACAATGCTATAGGTATCCCTTTCAGAATAAGCATATGCGACAACCTGATAACCCACAATGTTGAAGGTTCCGACTTCGAATCCTAATAACGGCAAATTTTTTACAATAAATATATATATTTGCTTGTCATGAGTCACGGATACGTGTTTAGGATGTATACTTTATTTAGTACCCATAATCCAAGCGTAAGCTTTTTTTTTTGTATCCCGGAGAAAAATCGGACCATCAGGGACGCTGTGAGGGCGGCGACTCCGGTGTGTCAGATTCTTACTGACTAAAAACCCCCGGAGTGTCGCTCTGTTTGCTCCACCCGGGCCTGGGAAACCAGATTCATCTAGATGCCCAGGGAACAAAAGCATTGTTGAGACTACATCTCTGAGAGGGGTGGGAGTAAAAGCCCACCCCTCCAGTGTAATGTAATGTATGTCATTATTTGCCATTACACATAAGCGCAAAGTGGATAAACTAATTTCCGACCATCCCGAAAGTGATTTATTGCAACGCAGTTAAAAAAATTACGTATTACAATAATAAAGGCACTTCGTTTAATCACTCCAAACATGATCTTGTAATTTCCACACTCAAGATAAATCATACTGACAATGATTTGATAAAAGATGATTAAATTATCAGCACAGCCGTAACAAAATTAACCCAATAGGTCAAATCATCACTATGGGTGGACAGTACATGAATCTACTTAAATAACACTCATAATTATATTAAATGTGTGAGCCATTGTAATACTAAATATAAATAATATAATATTTAAAAAAAAAATTTAATCATTACGCTATATCCCTATCCGGGTGAGTAGCGATGAGCCGGATGAGCTGTTAGTGGCTGTACCCACGTGTATGCTTTCAATAATAAATGATCATTTGTTGACAATTCATTTCATTTTCCTTTATCATTTTTATCTATCTATCTATATTTTTATCTTTACTAGCTTTTTTTGTAACCCGGGGGAAAATCCAGCATAGGACCGTAGGGGTCGCCGTGAGGGCCGCGGCCCCGGTGCGCCAGATTCTGGCGAAAAACCTCCGGGATATCATCTCTTTACCGCCGCTAATCGAGTCTGAGGGTCCACATTCGTCCTTCGCCCCGGTGTGCGAAAGGCCTATAAAGATTTCACCTCCTGAAAGGATGGATATTAATGATCCCCCCTCTAGTCACAACGCAAGTGATATGCTCCGCACACCTTCTTAACCTCAACTGGACAGCAGATTCCCTCAAGTCTACTGCCCGATTTCTGTTAGGAAGTGTTGTCACACGCAAAATCACGTGCGAACACCTCCCTCCTGCTGCATCTCGCTTTAGAACGCTAATCGTCCGGGCGCGAGATTAACCTCTTCCTCTCCCATTCGGCCATCTCCTACATCATGACGCTCACGCAAACCGTGAGCACCGCCTCCCATGACCTCTCACTGCCGACGGCGTTATGGTTCACCGTCGGCAATGATAGGTATCCGCCAATTATTTTTACCAGCTCTAGGCGTTCTTTGGTCCAGGCTGAGCATTCCCTTAGCGCATGCTCTGCTCTCTCGTAGGGGCAGCCATGAAGCCGTGGCACTCTGCCGTTGGCTCATTTCAAGTGATAGGGCACAGATAATTCCCGAAGCTACACTTTACACAGCTAAGCTAACCAAGCTGATTTTTATAATTCCAATTAAGATCTAAATTTGGTTACGTACATCCTATGCTAAAGCCATTGTTTACACAATCAAACGCACACAAGAAACGAGAACAAAAACTCAGATTCTTCATTAAAAAAAAACAACTCATTAAGGTCTGAACAAAGTTTCAAAGTTTTTGCATACAGCATGTATTTGAGTGTTTTGACTCAACTTTTTTTTAAAGTGCGGAAAACCAGTGTAATATATAATCTACCATACCTATACGGGCACTTTTACATAAATGTTTACTTTTCCATAAATTTTATTAAAATAAACATATAATTATACAACAATCCATTTAATCCTATATCAAAACGAAAATCGCTAATCTTAAAAATAATTGGAACATGTAGTAATAATAACATATCGTCACGCTACATCCCTTTCGGGGTGAGCAGAGATACATTTTTATTATTAGGAAATTGTACCTTATAAAGTTACGAAAGATAAATTGCCCACAATAATATACATTATTTTAATATGATCATACTTAAAAATTATACCTTGTGATTTACACTACAACAAACACTACAAATAAAGTGAAAAATCAAATTTAGAAATAAAAATTATTGTCTAGTATAAATCCAAGGAATTTGGAGCATTTGATGTCATATAATTTTATTTTCCAGGATTAAAATATTACATTTAAATCTATAAATTCATTACAAAAAAAAAAAAAATAGAATCAAGTCAGCTTTGAATGAAATAAAAATCAATGTTCTCTACAAATTTTGAGTTGGCTTTCATGATTAAACTATATTTTTAAAGTGTCCCTCTGAATATTTCTATTTTTTTATGTGTCATGTTTTAGCATATTTTTCAAATCATGTATAAAAATTTACCATGATGAGGCGTAAAGGTGTTTCTTATATGTAAATAAATAAATGGAACGTCTTCCGGAGTATCATCCTAAATGACAATTTTCAGAATTTGTAACAAGATATTTCTTTATTACTTCATAACTGTTTTTGTGCTATTTTGTTTGAATATATTTTTGTACCTTTGTTTAGCAACTGTTAACTACTTAAGGTAAAGGTTACGATGATAAAACCCTTTTTGAGATTTTGTCTTTAGGATAATCATTCAGAACACACTTTATATTACAAATGTAAAATTTTTACCATGATTTTTAAAAATAATGCTGTCAGAAGGGTGCTTATCATACTAATTTATCTTTTTTCTGTACATCTGAAAATTTGCAAGAATAGCTAACTTTGGAAACTATTCTACGTGATATTGCTTGCTTTCTGTTTGGATGGAGCAAACAAATAATGCACTGAATTGCTAATTTTAGACCCCACACTTGGACCACTTGTTTCATCAAATTTTAATTTTGCTAGTAACTCTGGTCTTTCTTTTTCTTCACAATTTTTATAAGCCTCAATAAGTTTTTTAGGAGTCTTATATTCATTTACGACAGCTAGGGTTTTTACTACAGACAAACCTTTTAACTGTAAGAGCATTTTTATAAATGTTTCACTAACTGTCAAAGGTTTTCTTTTAGACGAGGCACTGTTGAAGAATTTAAATGTCATCAAGTCATCTTCTTTGCTATAGCAATCAGCACCTTGTAAATCTTTACCCTGAAAATATAATATTCACTATAATAGTAATTTAATATTTCCTAAGTTATTATATTGTTGCAATTGTATTTTATATCAAATATATTTCATATTTAGTTACATCTAAATAGATTTAGATCAGTTACAACACAGAAAATTAATTTGCATACTTGATTACTTTGTTTAAACCCACAAACATAGCAACATAATACATTTGTTTATGTAAATCACACAATTATACACTAGCAAGGGAATTATAATTTCCTTTTTTTGGCAACCTAGTGGAAAATCTACAAGAAGTGTCAAGGATGCTGTGTGGGCCGCACCAGCGGTGTCCCACTCTTACTGGCTAAAAATTACCAGGTTATTTATTCACTTTTGTGTATTAATGTGTATATAGTACAAAATACTGAAGGGTGAAAGGGTATTTGGTTTAAGCGACATTTTTTGGTGATGTAGCATATATTACTACAAATATATATATATTTGGAATCGGTACAAAACGCTTATTCCGATTATATATATTACTATATCACCAAAAAATGTCGCTTAAACCAAATAGCCTTTCACCCCTCGATATGTAATAATAGAATCTGTAATAATTTTACTCACCTCATAGGATATGGTTAGACGTTCAGTCATCAAGGCTAAAAAAGTAAGAGTGTCATCAACAGACTCTGTTACATGTATTTTAAATTTATCCTGAACCCTGGTGTTAACAATGGCTTGCCTTAATGTCTGCAAGGGTAATCCTACATATTTGTTATTACCACATTTTTCTATCAAGTAAATTACATTACTTAAACCACACTTCTCTAATCTAAATTTTTGCTCATGGAAACGGCCATCCTTAATACTGGAAGCTAAGTCATTCATCCTTTTTCTTTCAATAATATATGGGAGAACCAATTCTTGATCAGTATTGATCTTGTGCCTTGCTATCCACATGTAATCACCAACTTTTAAGCTTCTATACTCACATTTAGTATCAGGAAACTGTTGCGAAATTCTTTCTAATCCAGCATTCCCTTTGTTCATACTAAAAAAGATACATTGTCAAAATATATCAGATTTTTTTCACCTTACTTTAATAATTATATATCATCATTCTATATGTCTTCCATGGTGAAGAAAGATACATTAGTGGCTGTAACCACTTTGGGCTAACATGGCATGTCCATCATGACCGGTAGCATAGGTGATAACCATTCCTAGAGAACTAGCACATAACTAATAGACAGCATGTGAGTTACCTCATAATGTATTTCTTCACCAATGAGTATATAATGCTTTAATCCAAACTTAACCTGAAAAACCCATAATGGATATTGGTCTCTTATCCACTTGACCTCTGCTACCACCTCAACTTTTATTACCAGGGAAAAATATATAATAGAATTTTCCAGTCACCATGAGGGTGGCAACAGGGTTACATTAGGCTCCTACCAACTAAAAATCCCTGGATATTTCTATTGTGCCATTGAAAACTGGCCTAGAAAGTGAACTACGCAATTAGCTACAGATATAAAAATGTGGAAAGCTTCACAATTTTGCATGTCATCCTTGCGCAGGGGCCATGCTAATCTTTTCTGTATTGTTTCAATTTTACTATATGTACTTTTGAAGCAAGTACCCACAGCCACCTAACCTTTCTTTAATTTCACTTAATGATATCAGTGGAAAGGGAAAGATAACTGTAAACAAATAAAAAAAAATATATCCCTTTTAATAAATTTTTATGGCAATGGATATAGCCTAATTTTGTTTTATTCCATTATAAAGTACCAAAAACTTCATGCCATACATTACGCAACCAAAAAAGAGTAATTGACAATAATTTATACCTACCCTATAGTTTCCTTTGTGTCAATCAACAACACAACATCAAATGAATTGGCTGGAAGTTTAACTATTTCTGATGTCTGACTTAGATTATCAATATTATTATTGTCAATATCAAAATATTGACCAGTCTCCAGAGCATCAAAAACATGTTCTGATACTTTTATAAACTTCTTTAAAATAACTTGAGCATAGAATAAGCCCTCTTTTGTCAGACAATAATATAACACTTTTTTGTTTCCTTTCCATATCAGATAGCGTTTTATTGTCAGAAAAAGTATTTCATCTCGAAAACTAAGACCAGAACATTCACTACAATATTTTTGAGCATTAGCTATCAACTCTTTTTCATGCATATAAGGATTGTCTGGATTCTTGTCTACATGTTCCAACAAAACTTGCAATAAAGCATAGACTCCAAATTGAAAAAAAGGTACAAATGGACTACCTGAATAATTATTTAATGGATGCAGAGCAACAGGGGGCCCTAAATGTGTATTAAGTTGGTTTGTTGATGTTCCACCTCCAGATTCTACTGGCTCACGATTTTTAGTGTTAAGCATGGAGCCCGCACCAGTTAAATCTACACCCTGGGATTGTGACACAAAATCAGTTGATATAACTGTAGGTAGTTTCGTTCGCATGGAAGTAACTGTTGAAGTGTAATTTTTTACTATATCATTATTAGACGCGTGTATGATAGATTTTACAATTTGTAAATTGTTTTCATTCTGTTGACATTTTGGATCCTTATCCTTATCAACCTGTACAGATAAGTTATGTATGTATACCTCTAACCGCAGGTCTATAAAGTCACACAATTGTTTTTTAAAACCTTCTAAAATAGCGCATTCTTTGCCAGAATTGAGCGGCAGTGGATATTTTGATAACGACTGCTTAGCTACTCTCAGCATTGGTTCCAGTTTGCTATTTTTTTGTATGGATTCCTCATGCAATTCCTCTAACCAATCTTGGAATAAAGGATTTGGGCGAACACGTTTGATAGATACTCTTGTAGGTTCGGTATCCATTTTTATTTATTTATGTACAATTACAAGTAAAAAAACAATTAACAACAGACATTATCACAAATTCAAAATACAGAAAATAATAAAACGTCATTAGTGTCAGAATTCTTATTTTTTTAATATTATATTCTCCCCATTGTGGGGAAAACAAAGGCAGTTACGCCATACAGCCATGTCTGAGGTAATTTATTTTCAAGTCTTATTTTTCTGTAAAATCTTCCCGTCACACTTCAATATCTCTATCGTAGTTTTATTTCAATGTAATCCATCTACATTTGCTGTTTATTGCACCATTTCTGAACACACACAATATAAACGCCGAGGAAGACTATAGATTAGCGAGAAAACTCAGTGACCCAAGGAACGCATCATTCCGCTATGCTCTCACCAAATAAACTATTGATAAACCATCGCACACGGTTAGCCGAGCATTTCTCCGTTGCCCAAACCCATAACACAAGTTCAGACAAAACTTAACACACAGTCGACCGCCACAACAAGAAAACAACAATTATTCAACGATAGTGCGGAAAAGATGCAACAACTCCAGCTTGATGTTTTGCCGCCAATCGTGTTAATTGCTAAAAAATATCGTTATTTTTTTATTGTCCTATCTAACTCTAATCACCGAATTTTACGGTATATAAAACTTGTGCCGTGGACGCACTTTTACATTATGAATCTCTGTCTTGTAATAATGTTTATATTTTATAGTCTATACCAAAACAGTCAGCGTAAATATTTTACCTTAATTTAAAGGAGTTTAAAATTGTTAGGTGTTTCCATTAAAAACCAATTGATTTGCTGTTTTTTTTAGAACCTTTACTGTCACTTTAAAACAAAAGTTATGAGGAAAATGTACGGTATTATGTGTATCTCAGTATTTATACTTATACTATTGATTACAATAATTTATCACTATATACAAAAGTGCATATTGTTTATATAGGTGTTCTATACGAAATAATATGTGATAAACGATAACGCTAGTAATAGTGAAAAATGTATAGAAATTAGAATTGATAAAAGCTTTCAAAATATTATGTTCGCGCTTTATGTCAATTCAATACATTTGAATATTTCTTTTAGGTAGGTTTTAAATTTAGGGTTATTTTTGTGGTTCGGGCTGTAAGCTCTAGGTCTTTACTCTGTGGCTGAGACGCTGTGGTTAAAATTCTATTATAGCGTTGTTTTTATTTTGGAAAGTTAAAAATAAGTTTAGTAATGAAGTGAATTCGTTAGAAAATTAATAACAATATGTCGGTCGAGATCCCTTTGATGAGCACCGATGAGGTAATTACGATTTTTAAGTCTTTGTGTTGATATTAATGTATGTTTTGTTATCATATATTTATTTTATATTTAGGTGATTGAGCTGGATCCAGAACAATTACCTTCCGGAGAGGAGGTGCTTGGTATACTACAGCAAGAGCGTTCTCAGCTCAACGTCTGGATCAATGTCGCGGTAATTATATTTATAATAGAGAAGAAATAACTTTCAACATAACCTATAAGAGTTGACGTATATGATTATTATAAACATTTTAAATCTACGAGTCAATATACATAAATTTATTTTATATGTCAATTAAATGATGTATATTAGTTTTATGTCTTTAATAGTATTGAGAGAGTAAGATATATCATATTTCATACTTATAATATCCTTATTAATAAATATCCTTCATTTTAGTAAAATTTAATTCCAGCTTTTCAAATTTATTTAGCACTAACAATGATTAAATTTTTAGTTCTATAAGTGCTCTATGTTACAGAACTCCTCACTGGGAAATGACACATTGATACAGAAATTATTTTTTACATTACTTCGTTTGAGATTGAGGGAGGTTCATCAAAGTTGTTGTAGGGAGCCTTTGCTAAAAAGGAAACATACTTGATGAAGGTTTTATTTATTCATTTTATTGTATTTCAGCTTGCATATTACAAACAAAAAAAGATTGATGACTTCCTCAAGATCCTCGAAGCAACAAGATCGGATGCAAATATTGACTACAGAGACTATGAAAGAGACCAAATGCGGGCACTGGACATGTTGGCCGCTTATTATGTTCAGGAGGCAAACAAGGAAAAGTCAAAAGACAAGAAGAAAGAGTTGTTTACTAAAGCAACTCTCTTGTACACAATGGCAGACAAAATTATCATGTATGATCAGGTATAACAGATTTAAACACCCTTTTAATAAGGTTAAATTAAAGCTGATGTATTCATCTTGGATAATCCATTTTTATTGGGTTCCATTTAATAAAACAAATATTGGTAAACACTTCCCTTATAGTAGAATGTTCTCTAGCTGTAATAGTATTTGTAAATCTTTTCATATTTCACACTCTTCTTTACCTTCAGCCAAACATAAGCCATCAAATTTCATACAAAGCCATAAAAATTTAACAAACTTTGCACTTTTTTTTACTATCATAACTTTTTTATGTGTCTAATTTATTTATCTTAATGTTGCTGTAGCTTGCTGTGTCAAGGATATACCTTTTGTATTTTTGCTTTAGGTTTTATTTTTGTTTTGTATGTAGTTATGTGATGTCTGATTTGTAAACCAAATAAAAAAAAGTAGTCACCAAATTATACTAAGGTTGATAATATTAATATTTAATAATAGAAAGGTTTTAGTATCTATAGTTATATCTTAAGTGGGACAATAGTTTCTACAAATGTATTCAAACTTAGCCCCAGTGGTTTTTAATTTTTATATTATTGACTATAGTAACAAGTCTGTTTTTTGTCTATTACAGAATATAGCATATGATAGATGCATTGAAAATCATAATACCTAGAGTCAACCTTAGATTGTTTTATTGTATTATATCAGTAATTTTTTTAATCTCAATTCAGTTACAAATTGGTAATTTATCATTTATGTAAAAAAAAATGCTATATTGTAATAATACTAAATATACTATATAATATAAGCAATACAATACTCAACAATAACATGGAGTCCTTATGCCCAAAATCTTTAAAAATTTAACCCTCTCAATGTCATAGGGCAGCTTGTATCATCAAATTAAACCACCTCAATTAAATAACAATTTATGCCCATCTAAAATGATTTAATTTGTGATAGTCACCCTTAGTGGTTATTGTACAATGAAGTCAGTTTTATAGGAGACAAAAAATTTTCAATGCTTTTAATAGACATTATCATTTACAAGATTTTATACTTTTCATTATATTTACATGCTTAATGTTTCAAAACTTTTAATATTTCTTTATGGATGGGTAAACAAGATAGATTTACTATCTATTATACATCTAATAAATATTTAGCACATCTTACAGCATCATTATGTGGGTTTCAGCTACTTAATAAATTTGAATTGTACCTTAGTACAACCATGTCAAATTAAAAGCAATATATTTAAAAATTTAAATATCAAAAAAAATAATTTTTAACTTTTTAGAACCATCTTCTTGGAAGAGCCTATTTTTGTCTCCTCGAAGGTGATAAGATGGAACAAGCAGATGCTCAGTTCAATTTTGTGCTCAATCAGTGTCCAAATAATGTGCCCTCATTACTGGGGAAGGCTTGCATTGCCTTCAACCGTAAGGACTACAGGGGAGCTTTAGCCTTTTATAAGAAAGCCTTAAGGACTAATCCAGATAGCCCAGCAGCACTACGATTGGGCATGGGACATTGTTTCATGAAGCTGAACAATCAGGAGAAAGCAAGGTATTTCTTTAATAATAATGGTATATGGATCAACTTCATTCCTCTGCATTTTTTCTTTCTTTCACTAGTCTGATTAACTTTGACATATCTTTAAATGCAAAAGTAATGTCACAAATGACGTCTCCCAGACGTCATAGTATGTCAAAGAGTTAAGATCTAAGATAGGTCAGTTCTAGAGATACATGAGACAAAAAATCAAATTCCTTGGCCTGTACTCCTAAGAGTACATCCAATAAAAAAATCTGTCACACCAATTACCTATAGACAAAAGGCAAAAAAGGAAAATGCCATTTGTCTCTACAACTGCAAAACACTTTTGCATCATTATAATTAATCACTTCATGCAATCATGCTAATTCCGTGTACTTTTAAATTTAACTTCTATTCAAACTATATTCTATTATATATAGAATTTGTTACAATTATTTATATAAGTATTATATTAATTTGAATGTGGATTTTAACTTATTAAAATTTTATCTGAATTGTTTATTGTCCAGGATGGCATTTGAACGCGCCCTTCAGTTGGATCCTCAATGTGTCGGTGCGCTTGTGGGTCTATCAATTCTAAAGCTGAATCTCCAAGAAAATGAATCCAACAAGATGGCAGTTATCATGTTGTCAAAAGCATATGCAATAGATCCCAAGAATCCAATGGTTTTGAATCATCTAGCAAATCATTTCTTCTTCAAAAAGGTTAGTGTTACTATATCACCCAAAGCAGTAATTTGACTATTTTTTACTTATATATACTATTTCATAGAATTATGACATGTTTAATATATGTTAAGTAAATCAATTTATTAAGAGTTGTGCTATCTCCTTTAATGAAATAAAGTAGGGTTACTTTATTTCAGATACATATTGTTGGGTGATAGATAGGCTATTTGTTTTAAGCGATATTTTTTGGTGATATAGTAATATATATATTTTCGAAATCAGCGTTTTTTACCGATTCCAAATATATATATAATTATTACTATATTACCAAAAAAATGTCGCTTAAACCAAATAGCCTTTCAACCGTCGTTATGTATGTTGTCTCAAAAGCCCAAATAAAAAGTTTTTTCCTTCGTTTTTAGAGGATATTTCTTCCTTTTTAGACGTAGCAGAAACATATTAACAGCTAAATCCACTGGTTTTAATATTATAATTGATAATAATGTATCAATATAACTTAGGGTAATGTCTAAATGAAATATGTATTAATTTTTTTAGGATTATAACAAAGTACAGCATTTGGCTCTGCATGCCTTTCACAATACAGAAAATGAAGCTATGCGAGCTGAAAGTTGCCATCATTTGGCTCGCGCATTCCACGCGCAAGGCGATTGCGACCAGGCCTTTCAATATTACTACCAAGCCACGCAGTTTGCTCCACCCAACTTTGTCCTACCGCATTACGGCTTAGGACAAATGTATATTTACAGAGGGGATACTGAAAATGTAAGTGAAAATCTTTTAAAATATACTGAATGGGGCTAGATTTTTAGACAAAATTAAGAAGAATATTCAGTATTGCGTAAAAAAAGAATTTAAGTATTGCGTATTTTTTTAATTAAAGCAAAATACAGAAACATGGACTTATAACGGGCACTCATATTTACCATCAGCTGTGGTTCAGCGTGTTTGGTCAATGACCTTAATGACACGCCGACGACTAAAATAAATATTTTAACCCTTTTCTTGATAGTGTATCTGTGCAGATACATCATAATTTACAAAACCTATTGCTATAAGTTTTAATTATTTAACTTAATATTTTTATATGAATATTTAGGTAATTTCTAGAGTCCGACCGAAACTGGTTTTCCGGCCGAAACCGAAACCGAAATTTCGGCCGTGGCTTCAGTTTCGGCCGAAACCGAAATTCACGTGGTCAAGTATAAAAGTCAACGTGGTCAAGTAAAAAAATGAAACAAAAACTTACATGTAATCAGTTCCATCAAAGCATAACCTCTAAAGAATGTTTACGTCGGATGATAACGCACTGACTAAGTTGTGTTGCTATAGAGCAATGCGAATTAGATCCGTCAACTGTCGTCTAAACGACGCAGTTACACTCCGACGCAGCCTTGAGTTTCTTTCGGCGTTTCTTCTTAAGGTAGTCGCTTCCGAAACGCTAGTAGATCACCGTTAGGTTTCGTATTTCTGGCTGGCGGTCCAAGTCGAGATTCGTACCCACAGGGGTGCCCTTGCATTGCCACCCAACCCATAAATTGCCGGCTGAGCACCCTCAGTGTTCGCCCACCCGCCCGGTTAAGTTGTGAATACCTTTCCCGGTCAACAAACACGCGTAAATTCGAAAAAAAATAAAGCAATGCGAACGGCGCACGAATCCCGAACAGGGCCGCCAGCGTCCGTCAAAGCGTTGCCGCGAGAAACGAAGCTAGGCAAGCATGTACGACAACTACCGAAATCAGTTTCGGTTTCGGCAAAAGTTTCGGCCGATTTTGGCCGAAACCGAAACTGCCGCCGAAACTTGATTTTAGGCCGAAAATCGGCCGAAACCGAAACCGAACTTTCGGTCGGACACTAGTAATTTCTCAGTTTTTGAACGCACAATTAGTTTCTACTAGACATCCTTGGAACATAAGGGTTAATCGGTATGAATATTATTTTGATATTGAAAAAAAAGAACATTCTGCCAAGTTAAGGGTTAATTACCTGTACTAATAATTGAATTTCCTTTATGATGTAGTAAGCATTTTATATTGCAATTTTAAAAACAACTTTTCTTTATTCTGATATGGCACAGTGACTGCAGCATATCAGATGGTAAGTAAAGTGTAATCGGAATACCAAATATGACTATCGTGAGACAATTACCTGTCTATAATCGCCGCGATCATGCTGGCCCACGCAAGTATCTCTTCACGCTTCGTTCAAAGAACCCAATATAATATGATGAAGGGAATACACTCGCCAAAAGACCATTACACAATCTGATTACCCAACAAAGGTAAGACTCAGAGAGCTTCTTGATACTAGTTGAAATAGAATTCCAAACTAGCACACGATATTCGGATATTAAAGGAAGAGGGTAGAATGAGGTTGTATAACAACTCTTTCAGACTCAACTTTATTGTAAATTACAAAATAAAATATCTTTACAAATGTAGAGTATGTCCTTGACTGCATTGGCTCCCTTTTTTGGTGGTTCTAGGTCGCTACTATCACCAAAAATATCAATGTAGCAATTTCCTCACAACCTATATCACTAGTGATTGTAATAATATATAAAATGTATAAGCACATAAAAGTATTAATTTTCCAGGCTGCACAATGTTTTGAGAAAGTACTAAAAGCCCAACCAGGGAACTATGAAACAATGAAAATATTAGGGTCGTTATATGCGAACTCTCCGTCGCAGTCGAAACGCGACATAGCTAGGCAACACTTAAAGAAAGTCACCGAGCAGTTCCCGGATGACGTCGAGGCTTGGATCGAGTTGGCGCAAATATTAGAGCAGAACGATTTACAGGTATTTGTAAAGTAGTATTAGCTTTAGAGATATGGTGAATGATTTGATCCAATTCTTTATTTTCAATTTTATTTTTAAAGTGTTCTTTGGCATATTGGATTGTCAAAATATTAACTTTTTTAATAAGCACAACGTAATTTTTAATCACATTGAATAATTACCTAAACATATTTAGAACTTACGCGTTTTGTATTCATTATAAATACTGTAACGGGTCTTATGCGTGGAAAAAAGTATTTTTAATTATGGTTACCTCCTGGTCATACAGGCCGTAATCACAAGAATTGTGAAGTGATGCGGATTTTTCATCGAGTAACTTCCCTGCCCTGGACAAAACTCCCCGGTGCTTTTGTTTGCTTTGGAACATGGCCTGTGTAATCAGATCGAAACGTCGATCCATAGTTAAAAGTATGTTTTTTCGTCCATAATGCTCGTTAACGCATATTAACCTTGTCTATGTACAAAAAATTATGGATCATGATAATTGATGAAAATGAACTGAGAAAGTGATTAAAATAAACAAAAAAAGTTTAAATAAAAATTATACTTTAAAAGAGCCTTGGTTATTTTTCTATGTAATTAAAAGATAATTAAAGTTGACAAAATATGGATATCTATTTCTTCAGTGAATGTTCTCTACTGTTATCTAAGATTTTCATAAATTTCTCAGGGCTCCCTAAACGCTTACAGTACTGCTGTGAAAATTCTAAAAGAGAAAGTCAATGCAGACATCCCTGCTGAGATATTGAACAATGTGGCCGCATTGCACTACAGATTGGGCAATCTGAATGAAGCCAAGAAGTATCTAGAAGACGCTCGTGAAAGGTAATAATTTTGTTAAGCTTTTTTGTGTATCGAAATTTGGATTTTTATGATAAATTTTTTACCACAATCTCTAATAGATCATGGGAATTACTGGAAGGGATTAATTATGGTCAAGGATGTCAGGTATTTTATTCCCATGGGTGTAATTAAGTAAAGATAAAGAGATTAAAATTCGTTCTTTTTCTGCCTGCTCTAACAATAAACGTAATAATAAATCCACAGGTCAGAGTATGTATTCCAGTGTGCAAGAGATTGAACTGATGATTCTTCTTTAAAACACATTTTAATAATAGTATATCGCAAGGCTATATTAATTTCGAGTTTAGCGAAAATGCTCATAGGACTGTCTCAGCCGCACAGGGGAGTTGCGCGACCGAGGTGTGTCGGACTTGTAACGACTAAATACGCCAAGGTGACTACTTCTGCGCATTGGCGGGGACTGCGGGACCTGTAATCAATTCGCCACAGTTGTATTATTAGCCCTAAACTAAGCCTGCGATTGTAATATGGGCAACCATCATTATCATGGCAATTGATAAAATCTTTTAATTATTTTCACGTGGCCTATAATAATGAATGTAATATAATCATTTTAATTGTATTTGCAGTCTTCCAAATACTTTGAAACAACAAGTTTTATTAATTCAATTCCGTGAATATCTCCATGTTTCTTCATAAACTGGTTCCAATCTTCATTTTACAAATATGTGTGTGTCAATTTTCAGAGAGAAAGCTGACGCAGAGACCTTGGACGCTCAGTATTATAACTCGATAGCCGTGACAACTATGTACAATTTGGCTCGACTCAATGAAGCACTTTGCATGTACAATAAAGCGGAGAAGTTGTACAAAGATATACTGAAGGAGCACCCCAACTATATTGACTGTTATTTGAGGTGAACCAATTCTTGTTATTATTATAAACATAAAAATTGTAGTAGTATGTTTCTACTTGCTCCGCTATAGCCTATTAAGGATAAAGAATACATTCATACATACATTAGATCGCACCTTTATGAGGCACAGGTACGATCGGGTGTCGAGTACTGTTGTCATCTTTGGGACGGATCCGCTAAATATCAGTTGGCGGCTTTGGACTCGTTGATCTTAGAGCTCGTAGACTTATTGGCGATGCTACTTTGACTAAGAATAAAATGCAGAGCATCGAGCATCGACGTAGTTGCCTGCTTCACAGTCTTTTCCCGGATTCCACCAGCCCCATTCCATCACAAAACCACTAGACATCGCGTTGAATACCATCTGTATGTGGTGGATGTTGCTTTTATCCGCACGAAAAGATTCGCTTCTACATTCTTCATGCAAACGGCTAAGGAGTGGAATATGCTTCCAGCAGCCATATTTCCGCAGTCTTATGACCTGGGAGTCTTTAAAAAGAGTGAATAGCCATTTGTTAGGCGGACGCGGTTCATCATCGGACTCATCTTCACCTTCCACTAGGTGTGATTGACGTCAAGCGTTCGGCTATAAATTAATAAAAAAAAATTGATACAATTACCCATATTCCATCACACACCATTAAATAATAATAACAAAATATCATCCTGCTATATCCCTTTCGGGGTGAGGAGATATACATTATGATATGTATTCATTATACTTGATTACTTGAATTACAATATCCAATTTTGTAATTGTAGGTTAGGGTGTATGGCTCGTGACAAAGGGCAGATCTACGAGGCGTCTGATTGGTTCAAAGAGGCGTTGAAGGTGAACACGGAGCATCCTGACACTTGGTCTCTGCTGGGCAACCTGCACTTGGCCCAGCAGGAGTGGGGACCGGGCCAGAAGAAGTTCGAGAGGATATTGCAAAATTCGTCCAATGCAAATGACGCGTACTCTTTAATTGCTTTAGGTGAGTGTAAACAAAAAATATGTTATGCTTAGAGCAGTGGCGTGCATGGGATATTTGCACAGGTTAGGCAGATTCACACAATGAATTTGAATACTATATAATGATAATAAATATTATATTACTTTCATATGGAAAATAGACGGCATGAAAATAGAATAGATATGAATGTAAAGGGTGCCTTTTTTTGTTTTAATTAAAGGAATTTATTCCAGACTTATTAATCGTAAGGGCATGCAATGCTTTCAGGCATTTATGGAATGAACGCTACTGGCTTAGAGTGAGCTTTGAACAAAATCTAATACATTTCACATAAAATATTTTTGATAATTACATAAAAAAAATGTATTTTTATGATAAGTATGTATGTAAATGCGTTTGTCTTATTTTTTTTACAAAGATTTCATCTTTTTTTTTAAGTTTTGGTTATATATTGGTAAAAATAGATTTGCAAAGTAACCACTAGCATTATTATTAATTAATGGATTTATTATCATTATTTAAAAAAATATACAAAAATGAACTCCTCGGTATTTGTTCGATGCACCTCCGTTATAACAAATATGCCTTTTGAGATATACATAGATCAGGCAATAATATATGTATATCTTCTAATTTTCGTAATAAAAAATATCTTCAAGTTTGTCTTCTCACGGTTACAAGGTGATGCACAAATCAAGACAGACAGCGTTTTCTACCGTTTGTATCATGGCGAGTGTTCTGAAGAGTTGTTTAACCTTGTTCAACCCTCTCCCTTCCTGAATAGAACCACGCGCGCGGGTTTGCGATGTCACAGCTATACGGTATCTCACATCCCGACCAGCATTAAGAAATTCTCTAACTCCTTTTGCCGTGTCGTTAAGCTGTGGAATGGTCTTCCTGCGAGCCCGTTCTCACCATCCTATGATATGGGATCCTTCAAGTATAGTATGAAGAGATATTTGTGCAGGCCGGCATGATCGCTGCGACTGCCGATGGGTTTTTCTTACCTGTCGATAGTCGTTGGCGTTTTTTGGATTGTACTATGCTTACCATCGGGGTTGTGCCGTGGTGGCTGCCGGCAGAATAGAATAGCACCCCCCTCTTCTTGCTGAGGTGTCGTAAAAGGCGACTAAGGTATCTCTTTAACACCGCAATTAAACCAGGTGTTCAGAGAAGAGAAACTCGACCAAACCTGCATCCCGCTCCCTCCCGATCGTACTGGTTTTCCATTTTATCGGGCCTGAGGGAGCTCGGACGAGAGAGTGCTTTTCTGGTTGCGCGTCCAGCTATGCACTTAAATATCTCCTGCGCAATTGACTGCTTCCGTAAACTGGACCTCGATTTTCTTAATTGGTGTTGAAACAGTCGCCGTGGCTGAATTCGGCTAAGACATCATCATCATCATCATTGGGTATGGTGCAGTCACAATAGAGTCAGAATAAAAACAAAAAAATTAAGCTATGTTCCCCTTATCAACTCTTTAGCCTTGCGCCACAACTTACGGGATGTTCTGTATGTATTAATTGCTTGTAAACTCTTAACCAGGCAACGTGTGGCTTCAAACCTTGCACCAGCCATGTCGAGAGAAGGATCGCGAGAAAAGACACCAAGAGCGAGCGCTGACAATGTACAAACAAGTACTGAAGACTGACCCTAAAAACATATGGGCCGCTAATGGTATCGGGTGTGTTTTGGCACATAAGGTAAATTATTGTAATAAATATATCGTCATGCTATATCCTTTTCGGGGTGAGTAGAGGTACATTAGTGGCTGTATCCACTTTGCGCATGTATGTTGTGCCCATCGTGACCAGTAGCGCAGCTGACCACCGTTCTCAGGTTACTTGAACACGACACTTCTATTAGATGGCATGTGGGGTTTCCTCACGATTTTTTCCTTCATAGATGTGAAAAAAAAATCGTCAAAAACCCATTGAAAAACGGCCTTCACACAAGACGATCCACTTAAGTTAAAACCGGTCTTCTAAATAATAGAGCAATAAACATTTTCCTATGGCATTGTTTCAACAGGGATGTATTAACGAAGCTCGCGACATTTTCGCACAAGTGCGCGAGGCGACCGCCGACTTCCCGGACGTGTGGATGAACATCGCCCACATCTATGTTGAACAGAAACAATATATAAACGCTATTCAAATGGTAAGTGCTACTTATATTTAACAAACACTTGACTGATTACTATGTTTCGACTTAATTAAACGGACCATGGTTACTAGCAGACTAGTGCTAAATAATGTCTACAAAAAAGCAAAAGTTTCAAATATTTCACCATTATAATTATTATTGAATCGATACAAAACACATTTATAAATATATGGCACATTATAATACAAGTATGGAAAGGCCAAAACACGCACACGTGTTTTATCACACTTAAAAGTAAATATTTTTGTATTACACAAGTGTTTTTGTATACATAGATGATTATTTTTTAAAAAATATCACTTTTTTTAAAAATAAAACTTCATTATCTAGATCACTAGAACGTATCTCACAATTTAGCGGCAACACGCGTTTAGTAGTCACGCCTTAATTAGTATTCCGGGCGAAGTCAAACCTATGTATTATTCTTCTGCTTTACTCGAAGTCGACATTTTTGATAAGCATCACGACAGATGCACAACAAGCGAAGTGTCACAATGTTATACTCATGTACATTTAGATCTGTCAAATTCATATACATATTTTCGTAAGATTGTCCCAATCGCGGTGGCACTATTTAAAGCATTTTTTATAGATAGACAAGGCAAACTATAACGCGCAAATTGCATTTCAGTCAGAGATGGACAAAATATATTCTGATTAATGATTAACGATTGCAAAATTAAGTCGTAATTTTAATTCAGTTACTCTATAACCACGATTAACCCTTTGACGCCCGCGGGCGTGAATTCGCGCCCAACAATTGTACCGTTGCGACCCGCGAGCGTGAATTCACTTTATTCATAATTTAGTAATTTTTATACCTTTATGGATTATTTTTGGCATTAGTAACTTTACCAACGTATGCTTTATAGAACCAAGTAGCTCTATGGAATTTCAATTTACTCGGCTTAGAAAAAAAAAATTTTTTTGACACTTTCTTTGGCACGATCGCGACCGTTGCCGTGTGGTTTTCGAGTGTCAAGTATAAGTGGTTATTTTGTGGCGCGGCCTCAAAGCGTTCTGAAGCTTTAGAAGTTATACATTTTTATGCAATTGAGGAAAAATGTAATCTTAATCGTTTTTCATTAAAACTGATAACATTTTGCCCATCTATGATTTCAGTAACGAATACATAATAAGCCGTGGTGGCTGCCGGCAGAATAGAATAGCACCCCCCTCTTCTTGCTGAGGTGTCGTAAAAGGCGACTAAGGTATCTCTTTAACACCGCAATTCAACCAGGTGTTCAGAGAAGGAAAACTCGACCAAACCTGCATCCTGCTCCCTCCCGATCGTACTGGTTCTCCTTTCCATCGGGCCTGAGGGAGCTCGGACGAGAGAGTGCTTTTCTGGCTGCGCGTCCAGTTATGCACTTAAATATCTCCTGCGCAATTGACTGTTTCCGAAAACTGGACCTCGAATTTCTTAACCGGTGTTGAAACAGTCGCCGTGGCCGAAACCGGCCAGGACATCATCAACGAATGAATACAAACAGGATTCCCCTTGGGGTTTGTGATTGGTTGCAGTACGAGAACTGCATCCGCAAGTTCCGCATGCACCCGGACGTGGAGTGGCTGACGTGGGTGGCGCGCGCGCAGGGGCTCGCGGGGCGCGCGGCGGCGGCGCGGGGCGCGGTGCTGCGGGCGCGGCACGTCGCGCCGCACGACCCCGCGCTGCTCTACAACACCGCCCTGGCGCTGCGCAGGTCAGTGGCGACCCTCTACACTCAGATACGGGCTAAATGTAATCTGATTAACACGTTGAACGCCGGCCCTTTTTCTCAATACTTCCCGTTCAGGCCGTTTTAATTTCTTTATTCTACAATAAATCCTATTTCGAAATATGTTTTTCTTATCAATTCTAGTGTTATAAATCTGCGTTTTATCACATTTTTTAGCTGGGGGTCACCGGTGACCCCCACGGTGTTCAATGTGTTAATGATGAACGATTACAAAATGTAGGCGTAATTTTAATTTTCTTGCTCTGTAATCATGATTAAATCCATTTAAAACATTAAGAAATGATAAATGTGTATGCAATCTGGGATTTTGTAGTGTTTAAAACATAAATGAGCAAAATGCAGTCATATTAATGGTGAAAAACGTAAAATGTATTCGTTAATCATTTTTATTAATCTGATTACATTTTGCCCGTCTATGTGTACACTATACACCGAGCTTGCTATATTTAGGTTTGGATACCGCTCATACAAAATGTTCATATCTTCTATAATATAAAAATGAATCGTTAAATGTGTATAAGCGCGAAACTCGAGAACGGTTGAACCGATTTGGCTGATTTCTTTTTTGTTGTGTTTGTTGAAGTCTGGGGAAGGTTATAACGGAGAGAAAAATTAAAAAAATTGTCTGAAAAAGTCTAAAAACAACACTTTTCTATATTCTTATACAAATAATTCGTAATAATATTTAAAAGTCAATTTGAACTTTAACACCATACCATAAAGTTTAAATGTTAGTGGACGGGTTCCGGGAAGGCAAAACAATTATTGAGTGACGTATAAATATGAATGTCAATATTTGTCAATTTTTATACATATAGCATTAAGGCCAGGTTCCTTCAAACAATTTTCAAAAAACAGCCGACAGGCTTTGGCAGAATAAAAACTGACGGGGAAGCAATGTGACTTTGTTTTAGAGAAATAGGGCAGAACAAGGTCTGCCGGGACAGCTAGTGTTTAGATATATTACGATCACAGAATTTTTGTATTCTCTGTAAGAATACAAAAAATTATATTTTAGTTACATATCAAACGCAAATTGTTTGTTTTTTTTACATTAAACAAGCACATAATGAACACATTATAAGTATTTTACAAGAATAGATATACTTTTTTTTTCATATAAAAAAAAATAAAGCATCTTATTTCTAATTAATATGATACAGACAAAACCATTCATGGCGATATTGTATAGAACTACATACCGGTTATATTGACCCAGAACAAAGATCCTGGCAAAATAAATAGGACTTCGTATCTCGATAACATCACCGGTTGTTACGACTATCGGTTTTTACGACTAAATATATATCGTTGGGGTGTGGAATGGTCTTCCAGCGAGCGTGTTCCCACCATCCTATGATATGGGATCCTTTAAGCGTAACGTGAAGAGATATTTGTGCAGGCCGGCATGATCGCTGCGACTACCGTTGGGTTTTCTTGCCTATCGATAGTCGTTAGCGTTTTTTTGGCTGCACCATGCTTACCATCAGGTATGGTGCAGTCACTGTGTCGAGTCAGAATAAAAAAAAAAAAAAATAAGTAATTCCTTCGATATTGTTATGACAGTTTTGACTGTATTTAATAAAGTTAACAGACTACGTAAACGTATTTAAAAATACGATATCAGAGCCTCAAATTTAGAACTCGTGTTATTGACGCGCGTTTAGAGTATATATTAATATCCAGTCCAAGGTAACACGCAATGTACGACAGTTTCTTCTCGGCAACGGGAACCCAGTAGCGAGTGCCAGGTCGCGATATACCTCTGTATCAGTAGCGTGCATTCCATAGATGCACGAAAGCATTGCATGCCTTTACGATAAATAAGTCTGATATAAACTGCTTAAAGTTAAACAAAAAAAGGAGCCATTTATATTCATATCTATTCCATATTCATGCCGTCTATCTTTCCTATGTAAGTAATATAATATTTGGTATCATAATATAATATTCAAATTAATTACGCGAATTCTGCTTACCCTGTCCAATTTCCTATGCACATCACTGCTCTGTATGCGTTTATATGCAAAGGCATTTGATGTAGTTTTACGCACCCGCTGACAGCGCTGCGTCATCGGACACCTTTCCATATAAATGTATAGAGTGGTATACCACGAACTGAAAGCCGCTGTTGGGTCGCAATTACCGAGCGCCGACTGTCGGAACCCAAGTCGAACCTTCACTTGACGGTTCTATAATTGACAGAGAGATCGATTGAGAGTAAAATTTTAAGGATGCATCATGTTTAGGAATATTTTATTACATAAGAGAGAAGAGAATAATGAAATGGAGAAAAAGAGAGCTATATCAATGTGGGGCATGCGCGCGTTGTATATGTTTTTTTTTTTACACTGGCTCGACATAGTGACTACAGAGTACCTGATGGTAAGTACAGTGTAGTCCAAAAACGAAAGCGACCATCAAAGGATGAAATCCATTGATAGTCTCCGTCGTTATGTCGGCCCACATATACCACGACTGAAGGTCTCTAGGTATATGAGCTACTGAATATACACAAGCTGTTCCCGAAACGCGACAAGCCGAAACTGGTCACTATGACGGGCTTTACACCCATGGATTGTGGTCGCGATACAGGCGGGCACCGGCGCCCTACCACCTCGCTGCTGCTCGTTTAGCACTACACAGGAGTCACGTGTAGGGAAACTAGGGTAAAGCCTACGGACGCGAGCAGCTTCGACTCCCCTTCTCATGTGTATTCTTCATATACAGCGCTGCAGACTTCCTCTGTGACTTTAAGCTGATGGAGGTCCCATTTTCACCATGGTTATATGTTTTTGTATTTTCTTTTGTATTTGTATGTTGTTTGTATTACTGCATTAAAATTTTTAGTTTTTTGTTAGTTTGTGTCGAAATAAGTACATTTCATTTTACCATACTACGTAGAGACAAGTTGGAAAATATAATACAGCTTAAAAATGCATCGACCATTATAGGACGAATTTCTATCAACAATCCACGTCGCCAAGTCGGCCCACACAGAAGGTTTCTAGATTTATGAAAAACTGAACATGCATAAGCTGATCCTAAAACACAACAGGCCGAAGCGAATCTCCCTGTCGCCCTATAACCTAGTAATCTTGTAAAAAGAAAAATCACCGGATTGATGTAATTAATGGTTTATGTTTGCAGGCTGGCCGCGCATGTACTTAAAGACGAGCGTTCCTCGCTGCCCGTGGTACTGCGAGCGGTGCACGAGCTTCAAGTTTCACACAAGTACGTACTCTTCTAATAAACACTTTATAAGAAAGTTGACTTGTAATAATAATAAAAAAAACATTTATTTGGCACGCAACGCAACAAACAACACAGTAAAATAGGTTAATAAAAACAGAAAACAAAAAAGTAAACACTCTGTGCTGTGATGATGCGCCAAAGGGAAGTCAGCTCAGCAAATGCTAAGTGTCCAGCCGAGCCACCCAGCGCTGATTTTCAGCTGACACCCATTTATTGAATTGACGCACAGAAAACAGCAAGGAAGGGATCAATGGAGTACTGATACACAGCATTACAGACTAATTATAAAGTATCATAGATAATAATATGAAAATACACTTATACAAGAATAGAAATATAAGACCAACAGATAAAATATTTAACACCCATTAAAAAATTATAATATAAAATATTAATAAACACTGTATAATAAAGCCTCTATAATAGAATTTTAAATTAACTTGTCAATAATTACTCAATAATATCAGTGGACATGATTATGTAGTTAAATTAGTGTTATGATGATGAATTAATTTTAATAGTAACTGATTTGATTAGTAAAATATTGTTACGTCCAAATTAAAAACACTATTCCTTTAATAGGCGTTTGTTCAATTCCGTTGTTGGCTATTATATTATCATTGCGTGTATTGAGTTTAAAATTATTCTGTGACGTTAATAGAAGACCATTTTTTTTTTGTTTCGGATGTCTATAGAAACGGTTTTACTATATTAAAAAAATACCTGTGACTTGAGAGATTCCTGAAATTGTATTGACGCAAAAAAGCTTCATTGAGTTCAAAACATGTATACTACGTGTTGAACTCCTAACCTTAGATAGCTCACTTTTGCACTATTCACTTTCGCTTGCACTTTTCACTTTTTGCGGACGCGGGTAATAAATAAAACAATCACTTGTTCTGAGGTGCTTATATTATAAAAGCAAAATCAATTGGCCTAAGCAAGTCAATGATAATCTCGTCAGCGCGATACAAATCGTTTGTGGCGACATCTATTATTAAATTGACATAACTTTTTTGTGATTGACAATTTGGTCTTGAACATGCCCCTCACCAAGGACATTTAATGCCGAAATGTACTTAAAAAAAATGTAACTATAACTGAGCTGTTTGATCTAGGTACTTAAAAAAGTTGAACTTTAATTGAACTGTTTGATCTAAATAGCTGAAAGATTGAACTGTAATTGAACTGGTTGATCTGCATACTGAAAAGGTTGAACTACGATATAATTGAACTGGTTGATCTAAGTACTAAAAAGGTTAAAGTGTAGTTGAACTGGTTGATCTAAATAGTTAAAAGCTTATACTATAATTGAACTAGTTGATCTAAGTACTTGGTGAGTAACATAAACATTGAACTATATTTAACAAATTATCTGAACATTAATTTTCAACTGGTAAAATACATAATTTTGATGTTGGTCTCTTTAAAGTTGATGATTTAGTTTTTAAAGTTACTACGCGGGTTACATTATCATGCCCTGGATGTTTTTCAAGAACACGACCTAACAACCATTGACTTGGTGGTAGGTCGTCTTCCTTCACAAGAACGATATCCCCAATTTTTGGCTCGGGCACTTTATGTGCCCATTTGTAACGATTCAGCATCATGGATAGATATTCGTTTGACCAACGCTTCCAAAATGTCTGTAACATCCTTTGCACGAATTGCCAACGGGACAGTGAACTAACAGTCGAAGTTTCATAACTGTGATCCGGAACACTAATTAATGGTTCGCCTATTAAGAAATGACCAGGTGTTAATGGCAACAATTCACTAGGCTCTGTACTATTAATAACGCTCATTGGCCTTGAATTTAAACAAGCTTCAACTTGAGATAGCAAAGTGCTGATCTCTTCGTAGGTTAGGCACGAGTCACCAATGACCCGTTTGAGATAAAATTTAGTGGACTTCACACCTGCTTCCCACAGACCACCAAAATTTGGGGCCCGAGGTGGGATTAAACGCCACTCAGTTCCATTGACCTCTAAAATTTCACATAAAGATTTTTGTGTTGACACTAAATGCTGCAATTCTCTATCGGCACCTATAAATGTGGTTCCATTGGCACTCCACAGTTGAGCACAATGCCCACGTCTGGCTACAAACCTTCTAAATGCAGCTAAGAAACTCTGTGTACTCATATCAGTAACCACTTCTAGATGTACGGCACGAATAGCCATGCATACAAAAAGGCAAATGTAACCTTTATTTGCGTGGTGTCCTCGCCCTTTTGTCGTTCTAATATTAATTGGGCCAGCGTAGTCAACACCGCTGTGGAGAAAGGGCCTAGCCGGAGAACATCTAACTGCTGGTAATAATCCCATCAGTTGAGTTCGGACGTTGGCTCTTTGCTTAACACATGTAACGCATTTGAGCACATGGTGTTTGACTAAGTTTCTCACTCCTAGAATCCAATATGCTGATCTAAGATAATTAAGCATGGACTGAAACCCTCCATGAAGTGTCTTTTCATGTGCGTCTGTTATTAATAATTTAGTGAGATGAGATGTACTTGGTAACACTATAGGATGTTTTGTGTTTTCATCCAATTGAGATTTATGTAATCTTCCACTAACTCTCATAACCTCCTTACTATCTAAATACGGGCAGAGAGATCTTAACTTGATCGCCTTTGTTTTGAGATACCCGTGGTCTTTTAATTGAAAATATTCTAACTCAAATGCCTCCATTTGTACTTTTTTAATGCAAACTTGCATTGCATCTTCCATTTCTTTCTTCTGTAAATACTTTGTTCTATGTTCTAACCGATTTCTTTTTAAAAACCTGCGACAATATGCAATAACCTTTAACAATTTTTGTAGTGATGAAAATCTATCCATAAGTGATTCCTCAGCAATCGTGGCTGTATGAACTTTTACTGATTCTTCGAGATTCGTTTGAAAATCTCTAGCTTTTCTATACATTATTGTCTCCTTTTTAAGAAAATCTGGGCCCGTAAACCAGAAAGAATGATTAGCAAGCAAACTTGGGGTTATGCCCCTTGATGCACAATCTGCTGGATTATCTTTGGACAACACATGAAACCATTGTCCTGGACTTAGCACTCTAACGATATCAGCGACTCTATTTCCGACGGAGGTTTTCCACCTACTTGGATGACTATTTAACCATCCAAGGACTACTGTGGAATCGGTCCAAGCTCTTAAATTCTCCTTTGGTATGGTGAGTATTTCTGACGTATCATTGAGTAGTTTTGCTAATAATGTTGCGCCTGAGAGTTCGAGGCGTGGTATGCTCAACTGGCGAATTGGAGCCACTCTAGTCTTAGCAACGACTAAAGAGACATTAATACGACCTTTGGCATCAATATTTCTCAAATAAATTACAGCAGAATAGGCAAATTTGGACGCATCACAAAACCCATGCAGTTCTGTGATTACATCACGAGATGAAGAACCTAACCAACGGGGAATTTGTATCCTAGTGAGCTCTTTATTTCGTCCTAATCTTTTCTCTAATGATTTAAGTCTATTTATAGCAATTTCTCTTGAACTTCCATATTTACATTCAGGATTTGCATCTCGGAAAGGTAATTTAACAATGTATCGACCATCAGCTGTTCTTTTAGTTGTACTTTGGTAATAATTTTCACATTTTTGTTCTTCATCTGTAAGTATTTTATTAATAATTGTACCTTCTTCTATTTCCCAAAAACGTTTCAGCATTTCATCTCCATTGAACTGTGCACACATTACATTAATATTTCTTTTAGTTTTCTTATTCATTTGATTTATTTCTTCTTCTGAACTGCTGACAGCTCCGGATAGGATCCACCCAAGACTGGTATTCTGTGCTATTAATGTGCCTGATGGGTTTTTCATCATTCCTTCCTGCAGGATGCGGCTATAAATCTCAGCTCCTAACAAAATATCGATTTTGTTAGGTTTGCTGAACTGTGGGTCGGCTAAAGATATGTTTGCCATGTCAAGCCATTCAATGTATCCTACATCTCGTTCGGGAATATATGAAGTGATACTAGTTAGAACATGAGCATCAAGTTGAATTTTGAAATCTGGATGTACCGTTGACTGTATTAATAATCTAACCATACCTTTCGAACTAACTGAGCGATTATTTCCTAAACCTGTTATTGTTCCTTGGACTGGAACCTTTTTTAATCTTAAATATTGTACTGTTGATTCTGTAATGAAACATGCTTGAGAACCCTGATCGAGTAAAGCGCGAATGACTTGATATTTCCCAGTCATAGACTCAGCTTTTACGAGCGCTGTGGCTAGTAAAACGTGTTTTTGTTTGTTAACTTTGTCGGTTGACATACAAGATACTATATGAGAAGCACCAGCAGATGTGTTAGAGTCTTCCTTAGATACTTGGCCGGAGGAGTCGAGTACTCTTTCTACCGGGACGTCAAGATGTAGTAATGAGTGATGCTTTTTATTACATACGCGACATGTGGTGTGTTTTTTACAGTTATAAACATTGTGATTGCTACCCAAACAATTGAAGCAGATATTATGTTTTCGAACATACTCACGACGAAAGTCTACACTTTGATTCGAGAATTTTTTGCAAAAACAAAGTTTATGGTGTTCCGAACAAAATTCGCATTTCAAAGAACCACTAGTAACTACAAATGATTTCGAATTATGACCTCTTGAATTGTTACCATGATGCACTACTACCCGTTTAGTCTCTAAACATTCAAAGGCGCGGAACCTATTTTCTAAAAATCTTTGGAATTTATTAAACGTTGGCAAGTCGTCGGAGTTATCATTAAAAACCTCTAATTCCCATTGTTTACGTGAGTCAGAATCTAATTTATTATTTACAATATAATAAAGTGTCATACTGTCTCCGATGCTTACTTGGGCATTTAAATTTGTATATGCTTTAAGGCAGTCAGAAGTAGTATCCAGAAGCTCCTTAAGCGCAATAGCTGATTCTGAACTCATACGTTTTTGTTCAAAGAAACGTTTAAAAATACAATTACTGAGATATCTTTTATTATTATATCGATTTTCTAGTTGGGACCAACATTCCTGATAATTTGCTTCAGTTATAGGTGAATGGCGTAATAATTGTTCTGCTTCTCCTGATAGATGACCTTTTAGATAATGTAATTTTTGTACATTATCTAATGAATCATTGTTGTGTATTAACGACTTAAACAAATCACGAAATGTTGTCCACTCTGAGTATTGGCCGGTAAATATCGGAATAGAAATTTTTGGTAATTTAACTGATTGCTTGAAACTTTTGGAATACTGATTCTGAGGTTCTGTTTTTTCCGAAATATGATACTTATTTTTAATAATAGTTTTCATGAGAGATTTATAAGTTACAAAAACTTCCTCAGTCTCATTATAAATATCTTTGGATACATAATCTGATTTTTCTATATCGTTGTATGTTTCATATAACTTTGAATTATTGCTCATAAAGGAAGCCCATTGCTTTTCCAAAATTTCTAATTTAGTTTCTATGTATTCATAAGTTAATCTTTCTTTTGGACTCTTTTTAAAATTAATCAAACCTTTTTCTATTACATTTTTAATGTCCTTTTGAACTTTAATTAGACCTTCCATTTTGTAATTAAATAACTAGTAGATAATTTGATTCTAAATGGTAACAAACAAAGAAAACAGAAAAATAACTAACTTGTAAATTAACGTCAAAATAGCCTGGATCTTTAACAAATTTAAATTTCAAAATCAAATATACAATATTTTTTGAAGTCCCATAAATCTTGAAATTATAAGTTATACACTTTAAGTTTTGAAATTGTACTCACAATATAACACTGCACTCACAATATTACCGTTGTGCTGGTTGACCTTGAACTGGAACTTCTCTGTGACGACGCTTTGTAGCTCTCAAGTTGGTTGCTCTGATCACCCCTCAGATGTACTGCTTTAACCTCTTGGCTGCTCTGTTCACCTCTCAGATGTCCTGTTGCTACCGCTTGGCTGCATCCGCTGTACTGGACTGCCATCCGCCGCAGTCGTCTCAGACAGCGTTGTTTTACACAACGAAATCTGTTGCCGACTACGCTCGTAGCCCTTGCTGCAGCAATCCACTGCGGGCTCGAGGGACAATGTCCTAGTCTGGTCTCTAGACTGGGCTAGAGATCCGGTTCGAAGGACCAAAAATGTTGAACTCCTAACCTTAGATAGCTCACTTTTGCACTATTCACTTTCGCTTGCACTTTTCACTTTTTGCGGACGCGGGTAATAAATAAAACAATCACTTGTTCTGAGGTGCTTATATTATAAAAGCAAAATCAATTGGCCTAAGCAAGTCAATGATAATCTCGTCAGCGCGATACAAATCGTTTGTGGCGACATCTATTATTAAATTGACATAACTTTTTTGTGATTGACAATTTGGTCTTGAACACTACGAATGCACATGCTTATATTAGGTCCTTACATATGAAATTGGCGTTTTGTATGGGAGGAACAAAAAGTCGAATATTTTTTAATATAATATATTTAATTAATCAAAGTATGAACCATTATTTTCTATGCACTTTTGCCATCTCATAGGTAGTTCATTGATCCCTTTACTAAAAAAACCAGTCGGACGGGAATCAATAAAATCTTTGAAGGCGATTTGGACTGCCCCGTCGGAGTTGAATTTTTTCCCTTGCAAGAAGTTATCCAAATTTCGAAAAAAATGGTAATCTGTTGGAGCAAGGTCCGGGGAGTACGGAGGATGTCTTAGACTTTCCAATTGAAGCTCTTCTAATTTAGTAGTCGTCTGTTGCGCAGTGTGTGGTCTAGCGTTGTCGTGAAGCAGCAGTAGCGTGGAGCGATTGACCAGCCTAGGTTGTTTAGCCGCTAGCTTTTCCATAATGGTTTGCAATTGCTGACAATAGACATCAGCCGTAATAGTCTGGCCAGATTTGAGAAAACTGTAATGAACAATACCGGCACTAGTCCACCAAACGCTTACAAGTAACTTTTTTGGGGTTAATTTTCGCTTGGGGCAGGATTTGGCTGGCTGGCCAGGATCCAACCATTGCGCTGAGCGCTTCCGATTATCGTAAAGAACCCACTTTTCATCACAGGTAATGATTCGGTTTAAAATACCTTCATTATTGTGCCGGTTTAGTAATGTAACGCAGCAGTCGACGCGCGTTTGCCGGTTTGCTTCAGTCAATTCGTGAGGTACCCACCTTTCAAGCTTTTTAATCTTCCCAATTTGCTTCAAGTGAATTAAAACAGTTTTATCGCTAACATCGCAGCCTGCAGCTAACTCGGACGTGGTTTGCGATGGATCCGCTTCCACAATAGCCTTCAACTCTTCATTATCAACTTGAGTCTCAGGCCGTCCACGGGGCTTGTTCTGCAGGTCGAAATTTCCAGAACGAAAACGTTGGAACCAAAAACGAACTGTGTTTTCTTTTGCAACACGACCGCCATACACATCATTCACCCTTCGAGTTGTTTCCGCAGCACTAGTGCCACGGCGGAACTCGTACTCGTAAATAATGCGATATTTTAAGTTTTCCATTTTGTAAAATGAGTGACGCAAACAGAAAAAAACAGAAGAAAAAAACAAATGAATGACGATCATCGAAGCACAAAATACATGAGTCTATAGCTGTACAAATGTGAATTTGGAATTCCTTACCAAAGAGGAGAAATTTGTGATTAAAGTGGCCAGTACGAAAAACGCCAATTTCATATGTAAGGACCTAATATACTAAAAATTGTTCCTTCGAGCCGGATATAAACTGACATTATATAGAAACGGTTAAGGCTCGTGATTCCTTGGCAGGTACTTCCAACGCCTATCGACGATGGAGAGCGGCGAGGGCCCGGAGCGCGCACGGTACGAGCCGGCGGCGGCGGCGGCGGAGGCGCGCACCTGCGCCGACCTGCTGTCGCAGGCGCAGTGGCACGTGACGCGCGCGCGCCGCCACCACGACGAGGAGGTCACGCTGCGGGACCGCCAGCGCGAGCAGCGTGAAGCCTTCCGCCGGCAACAGGTACCTGCACCGATCTACCGTCATCGGCTCCAGTCCATCCTAGTCCACTGCTGGACATATGGTAGGCCTCTGTTAAGGAGTGTCACTTAGGACGGTCTTCGGCTTTTCTCATCCAATCTTTTCCAACTATCTTCCGCAGGTCGTTACGCGATCTTGCCGGGAAGCGCCTGATGCTACGCCTACCAATTTATGGTCTCCATTTAAGGTTCCATCGGCTCCAACGATCAATCTGTTCTGCGGCATATCTGACTTGCCCACCGCTACTTCAGCTTGCTAATACGGAAAGCGATCTTGATAACCTCATTTTGCATTTTATTCTTCAGAGAGATTCCCAACATAGTCCGCTGAGCGACCTTAAACCTTTGGTCAGAGTGTACCAAAATGTAATCAGCAGCTGTCCCACAGGAAGAGGAGCGTCGTCGGCGCGAGGAGGAGCAGCAGAAGAGTACGGTGGAGATGCTTCAGAAGCGGCAAGAGTACAAGGAGAAGACGAAGAACGCGCTGCTGTTCACGGAGATGCCGTCCGAGAGCAAGGCAAAGGGACGCGGCCGCCGCCGCGACGAGTACATATCGGACTCGCCGGAGAGCGGCGCCGAGCGCCCGCCTGGGACCGAAGAACGGTGAGACCAGGCCACGAACCCCGTCGCTTCCAGTCCCGCTACTAACTGACTCTTTAACCGCTCCAGTTGCGTAGAGATGTTGCCTCATTGAGCGTTCTCTACCGTCTGTATGATGACGATTGTTTTGAAAAGCTATTTAACCTTGTTCCACACTTTCCCTTCAATAGCAGAAACACGTGCGCGGTTTAGCTAATCGATAACTCACATCTCGGCTAGAACTGAGAAGTTCTTTAACTTTTACTTTTGTTCTATGATATTGGGGTCTATTAAGCTTGTTGCCAGAGTTGAGTCGAAATTATCCGCACATATATCTGAATACAGAACAGCACTTATATGTACATATAGGATTCACAATATTAAAATACTAAAAATATTTACATTATTCAAAATCTTTTATTAATTTATATAAGATATTATAATTACATTATACTGTCACATGTTTTTCGTTAAAACACTCTACAAAATTATTTATGTGAGAAACAAGATTTTAAATTATTTATGATAAATCGAAGACAATATAATCATAATATTGGAGATAGATTGTTAATATTCCTGCATATCGCTTGCTTACATAAATTTGGGCCCCGTAAGTAACACAAACGAATCGCGCTGGGCGACGAACGTGTTAAAGTGGTTACAAATTGTGGATCGTTTTTGAGTTATAAAATAGAGGAAAATCTTGATAATCTAAATATATAAAATCTGAGTTTTCTTTTGGTATTGAGATATAGTTGTCCAAGAACAATGTTTTTGACGTCGTTTTGTATGTCCACAGTCGCGAGGGTAAACAGAAGAAGCGGAAGCGAGAGCCGGGCGAAGGCCGCAAGGGCGGAGGGAGATCACGCAAGCGCAGAGATCAGAGAGGATCCGGCAGTGACAGCGATCCACCCAGGAAAAGAGGCAAGAAGAAGGTAAGTCTCTTATGTTTCAATAAAACATTATTTTAATAATTTTTGCCATCGAATATATAGTCTGTATATGCCTTTGCAAGCTCTACTATTCTGTTCATTGAAGATATTTATTGGAACTGCAGAACATAGAGCATCGAGGTAAAGTCGCCTGTCTCACACTCTTTTACCGGTTGCACAATGCAAAGTTTTCTCAGGAGTTACATTTTTTAATTCCACCAGCTCCATTTCATCATTAAACCATTAGACACCGTATCGGATGTTCCTTATATCTGGACGAAAAGATTTCCTTCTACATTCATCATGCAAACAGCTAAGGAGTGGAATATACTTCCAGTGAGCATATTTCCATGATCTTATGACCCTGAAGTCTTTAAGAAAAGAGTGAACAGGCATTTGTTGGATGGATATGCTCCATCCTCGAACTCATCTTCACCTTCCACCGGGTGCGAATGAGATCAAACTTCCGTCTGTTAATCCTAAAAAAAAATGGTTTACAGGGTGAAAAAGGCATCGGGAGCAGAGAGAAGGCCCGGGCGCGGGCACGAGCCGCCGAGGAGAAGCTGGGCGCCAAGCAGCGCGCCAAGATCGTGTCCAAGGAGACCATATCCACCTCCGAGTCCGACTCGGACGCGTCGCGCAAGTCCCGCAGCCGCAGCCGCAGCGGCTCGCCCGCCAACAAGGGACGCAAGAGGATCATGTCTGCCTCCGACTCTGACAGGTCCCCACCCACACCCAAACCCTTGTGATGATTTTTTTTGTCGTGATTCGACATAGTTATCGTACCAAATCTGATGGTCAGCATGTGCAGTTCAAAAAACGATGACGGCTATCGACAGTTAGGAAAAATCCATCCGGAAGTCGCAACGATCATGCCGACCTGCACAAATATCTCTCCACGCTACGTTTAAAGGATCACATATCATAGGACGGTAGGGACAAGCTCCCTTCCCTAGCAGAACTACGCGCGCGGGTCTACGGAGTCACAGCTATTCGATAACTCACATCCCGGCTCGGACTGAGAAGTTCTCTAACTCTTACTTTTGTCCTATAATATTGGGTTTTTATTTATTTAAGATATTTGTGCAGGCTGGCATGATCGCTACGGCTATCGATGGCTGTTTTGTTGCTACTGGCAGTTTATTTCATTTTTTGAACTGCAGCATGGTTACCATCAGAATTACGCTGAGGTTGACGTTTCATGGAAACTTTAGACTTTAGCTAATATTTCTATCCATTTAAATGTAGTGTTTTTTGGTCAAAGACAAAGTTTTCGATCATACACTATTGGATCCTTTTTTCATATTTCGTCATATATTGTAGATCCCGATCCAGATCGAAGTCCAAAGGCCGCAGTCGTTCTCGATCTGGCTCCGCTAAAAGTCGGTCCCGATCCAAAAGCAGATCCCGGTCGAAAAGCCGTTCGAAATCGAAAAGCCGATCCAGGTATGGCTCTTTCTTGAATCTTTAGTCAGTGTAATATATTTGTACACTTTCTTATAAAGGTGCTTTCTGTGGTGGTAGTGCTATTCTGGTCATAGTACTCAAATGAGATCTTCATAGTGACTCGCTTTGACCTGCCATGTACAGGGATCAGCGTGTGTACGTCCATGATCATAGTCAGAGATGGGCAAAATGTAATCTGATTAATGATGAACGATTACAAAATGTAGTCGTAATTTTAATTATCGTACTCTGTAATCATGATTAAATCCATTTAAAACATTAAGAAATCATAAATGTGTATACAATCTGGGTTTCGGAAATGTAATCAGATTAATGAAAAACGATTACGATTACATTTTGCGTTTTTCATCATTAATATGACTGCATTTTACTCACCTGTGTTTTAAACACTACGGAAAATTCAATCGCATACACATTTATGATTTAATGTTTTCAAAGGATGTAATCACGATTACAGAGCAATAAAATTAAAATTACGACTACATTTGGTAATTGTTAATCATTAATCAGATTACATTTTGCCCATTTCTGAATATACAATGCGAATGATATTAGAATGATAAAGACCAGTGTAACGGTGTGAAAGGGATAGAAAGTTTAGGAGAGTGGGAGATAGATTTGAACAGCGCAGAGAATTCGTTGTTTTCTGTATCGTGATAAATATTTTTGTTAATGGCTGTACCTTAGTCATTTATTTTAATGAATAAATTATTTGAAAAACAAAAATCTGTCTTCATACATATGTACAAAATACACATCCATCACTTGGGTCAAACTGTTCTGCTTTCATAATGACATTTTATTTTAAAGATCAAAGAGTGGATCGAGATCTAAAAGCCGTTCGAGATCTAAAAGTCGTTCGAGGTCCAAGAGTCGTTCGAGATCCAAAAGTCGTTCGAGATCCAAGAGTCGATCTAGATCGAAAAGTCACTCGCGGTCCAAAAGCCGTTCGAGATCGAAAAGCGCATCCAGGTCACGTTCTAGGTAAGAGGTCATTGTGTTATTATTAATAAATAAATCTTTAAAAAATATTATAACAATTTTGCTATATTTGAACACTAATGTGATCGTCATATCTCTTTGTTTTGTAGATGTATTCGATACAAAAGTGACACATTAAATCATAAGTTTTTGCAGATTCAGTAAGAATTAAGGTAGCACATACTTACCGGTTAAGGAAATCACCGTGAAGAAACGCACATGGTATCTAATAGAAATGTCATTGTAAGTGCCCTGAGAACGGCGATCGGCTGTGTTACTGGTTGCGTTGGGCATGACATACAATCGCAAAGTGGACACAGCCACATTTCTATTCACCCCTTAAGAGATATAACGTAACGATATGTTATTATAATAATTAATTGCGCAGGTCGAGAAGCAAGTCCCGTTCGAAGTCGAAGAGCGTGTCGAGATCGCGCTCGAAAAGCGTCTCGAGGTCCAAGAGCAGATCGCGCAGCAGGTCCGGGTCCCGGGCGTCCCGATCCCGGTCCCGGTCCAGGTCGCGGTCCGGATCCCGTTCCCGATCCGGATCCAGGAACTCTCGGCCCGACACGCCCGTCTCTAGGAAATCTGTATCAGCTAGTGAAGACGAAGCTTAGATTCTTACTGTAAATATTACCTTTGCTTTTTACCTGTCGCCGGGTAGTTTTATAAAAACTGAATATCATTTAGTACTTATTGTAACGTTGTTGAAGTGAAACTTCTTAAACGCGATGCGTTTATCGATAAATGGAGGAACAATAAAATAAAAGAAGTAGGAAATAAAGAGAGAAGGAAGATAAAAGAAAATAAAAAGAGAGTGGCGTATTGACTAGCAGCATGCATACTATAGAAGCAAAAACATCTTAGATTTGAATCTAGTACTAAAGTAATAAAAACGTTTTCCGATCCGTGAAAGCGTTATTAGTTATCAACATTACATTTAATTTATTTCCTTTTAATTCAAAAGCAAAAAATATACGAATGATTTAAAAATTAACTAAACGGGGTAACTTATATGGGAACACTGGGAGCGTGCGAAGTTTGCCAATAAAAAGAAAGAAAAGCAATGATTCGTACTGGTAAATCATGACCTTCGTAGATCCCTAGCGTCGTTTATCTATCAGTTAAATCGTTAACTAATTGTCTTCACTTTGGATTTTGGTAATGTTATAGTGACACCAATGTGCCCCTTTCGGACCAGACAGGATATTTATTACACTCCGTATATATTATATTTTTATAACAAAGTAGTGCTTTTTGTGTTTATATGCGATGCACGGAGCTGGTATTCACGATAGAACAAAACAGTTTCACGAATACGCGGGTAGATATAGGCATCAGACGTTACTAAAATACTACGCATACGCTGTTTTATTTTCTAAGCAGTTTCACTTCTATCACGCGTACATCGCTGCACTCGCAGTTTTTATTACCTTGTTATTGTATTACTTCGTATTATCTTTATAATTAATTATTTACATAAACCGTAGCTTTGCCTGCAAAACCGACAAACTTTAGTTTTGTTTGTGCTTGTAAGATTTTTACACATTATTCGCTTATGTTATACTGATGCAATGCAACTCAAAGTAAGGAAAAATGTAAGAAATTACTTAAAGATATATATTTTGTTGGAAAAACTAATTGGTGTTGTACAAAATTACAATTATATTTAGAAAAATTCTAAATGGGATTCACTGGTAAGCGCCTATGATTTGTAAGCTTTTACAAGCACAGCGACTATATTAAATTACTTTTTACTAGAAGATACTTTTTAAAGAAATTGAAAAAAAAAGACATATGTATGACAAGTTATTGACTAGCTCATGAAGCAAAAGTTTATAATTGTTACTAGTAAAGTTTAAAACACCCAGTAGTTGCAGAAAGCTATTTAAATTTTAAAGACGATTTTTAATTAATAACTTTGCTACGGCAAGAAAAATCATAAATGTTAAAAATTTAAAGGATATTTCTGCGACTATATGTAAGACTGTTTTCATAAGCAATATTTTATATCTATCTTTGTTCTGTATTTCTATACTTTAGGGAAACAGTTTCCCATGGGCAAGGAAAACTCTCGGACGCAGGCAATAAATTTAATTATTCACATAAGGTTAACCAAGTCAAGTGTGTCAAATTCATAGATAGGAATGTTTTCATTTAATTATACCTGCTCTGTATTGCTTAAATACATAAAATATTTATCTAAAACATTTGTTTTTTGTGGTTGTTTCGTTGATCAAATGCGCAAGTCTTTTTTATTGTGTTAACCCGGTGAAAATCCCTTCGGACCGTCAGGGTAGTGGTGAGGGTCACTCCCCAGGTGTGTCGGGTTTGCACCGACTAAAACCGCCGGAGTGCAAACTCTGTCCTCTCTTCGCCTTCGCCGGGCCTGGGTATCCGTATGATAATGTCCTAGCCGGATTCGGCCACGGCGACTGTTTCAACGCCCATTAAGAAAATCAAGGCCCAGTTTTCGGAAACAGTCAATTGCGCAGGAGATATTTAAGTGCATAACTGGACGCGCTGCCAGAAAAGCACTCCCTCGTCCGAGCTCCCTCGGGCCCGATGGAATGGAGGACCAGTACGATCGGGAGGGAGCGGGATGCAGGTTTGGTCGAGTTTTCCTTCTCTGAACACCTGGTTCAATTGCAGTGTTAAAGAGATACCTTAGTCGCCTTTTACGACACCTCAGCAAGAAGAGGGGGGTATCCGTATACTTCCTACAGGACCCAGCGAGCGACTGGCCTTGGCAGGCCTCCTCTCTGGGAGGGGGTCTATTGTTACCCCCTCACTGCCTCTCAATGAGGCGTCATGTGAGCACACACACGACGCCTTGTCCTCTCTGCCGGACGGCGGACGCCCTCAACGTCCACCGCCCAGCCTGTGTCAGGAGGGGAGCTCGCCCTCAAATGCGCCAGTTTGTCTCAGTGATATTTCGAAATATTATTAAAGTAAAACTTAAACTGTGACTGTGGTAGCCTAGTGGATAAGTGACCGATTTTCATGCGCGACAACGCACACAGTCGTAGGTTCGAATCCCGGCATGAAGTTCTGGGTTTTTCGAGATTAAGGACAGACTTAGGCACCACATACTCACCGGAGAAGGAAAACATCTTGTTTGAAACCCGCGTGACATATCTAACTGAAATGTCATGTGTAATTTTGTCCTGAGAACGGCGATCAGCTGAGCTACGGGTCTACTAAACTGAGCCTCTATTGTATCTATACTCACCCCGTAAGGGATATAGTGTGACAATACATTATTATTATCATATAATAAGGGGTTGGTCTGGCTTTACTGTGAATCAAGTATTCATAAAATAAAAATTGTAAATCGATTAATATCGGCCAATATTTCCTGAAATCGACTCTAAAATCATCAATCGACTGTTTGAGCACCCTTGTTATATGATGTTTTAAACTACGGCGTTATACTAATCGACTATCATTCTTCACTGATTGACTTTAAAACCGAGTGTCGATCACGTCCTTTGCATGAAACATATTATTAAATATATGGTATGGTAGAAGTCCATATTATGGGACACTGTCCCTATTTATGATACACAATGTGAATATAATCATTTATAAAAAGAATACCAAATTATACTTTTAAAAAATATAATAAACACATAATTTTATCATTTTTGAATGAAATTAACAAGTCTAATTGTTAATTATTACTTGTATGTTTTAGAAAAAAATTATAAAAGCATGAGGTTTGTTGTTGGTATTCAAATCCGTGGCTTAAAAGAGTTGAACGATAACTACTGTACAGTTTTTTACTTGGATGAAATTATATATTTTATTATATTTATATACATAATGTAAGTGTAATCTAAAAGCTTATAAATTATAGATATTGTATGTTATTTGCATTTATGTTAATTTATAGCAATATTATTTTATTTTTGAGTGTCTCACAATACCGACACTTGTTAACGTAGACGTACCGGTATATGGAACACTTTACACCGCGTATCACTCAATACGGACATCAAGTCTTATAATTGTCCCCATTAATGAAACAGTGTACTGTTATGCGTTTTTAATTAAAATATCAATAATTTTTAGTATTAAAAAAGTAAAATGATTAAATATAACAAATTATTTATCAGCATAACTTCAAATAGTTATTTCTGAGTAAGTATTTTCAATTTAATTACGTTAATTTCAAAACTTAACCTAAAATCAAAACATTAATTTTGCAAGTTTTTTTTTCTTAATTTTTTATTTGATATTATTGAAATATTTAAAATATGTTTTTTTATACTTTTATTAATTAGTGAATTTTTTTTTTTTACTCTGGCTCGACATAGTGACTACAGAGTACCTGATGGTAAGTACAGTGTAATCCAAAAACGAAAGCGACTATCAAAGGATGAAAATCCATTGATAGTCTCCAACGTCATGTCGGCCCATATATACCACGACTGAAGGTCTCTAGGTATATGAGCTACTGGATATACACAAGCTGATCCCGAAACGCGACAAGCCGAAACTGGTCACTATGACGGACTTTACACCCATGTAATGTGGTCGCGATCCAGGCGGGCACCGACGCCCTACCACCTCGCTGCTGCTCGTTTAGCACCACCCAGGAGTCACGTGTAGGGAAACTAGGGTAAAGCCTACGGACGCGAGCAGCTTCGACTCCCCCCATCGACATATCTCTCGATATTTTAGGTTACGTGTCAACAGTGAACAACAAAAAACAAATTATTGAAAATCGGAGTAAGGGGACAACAGCCGTCTCAATCAGCAAAAAAGAAAGTGTTGTGTTCAAAAGTGCTTGATAAAAGACTTAAATATGACCCAATAGATGAAGAAAATGCTTTAAAAGCAATAAAAGATACCGGGTCATCATTACGGAGAGTAGCTGTTGCCTTCGAAGTATCTGTGGCTACTCTAGGCAGAAAAAAAGTATTGGGCTAGATGAGATAAAAAAAAATCTAAACCAGAAACAGTCTTATCGTCTCAGGAAGAAGATGATATTGTCAAATGGGTGCTAGACAGGGCTGCAATAGGAGCACCTGTAACAAAAACTGAGTTATTGGATTGTGTTCAAAAATATGTCCAAAAATTAGCTGTAAAAACTCCGTTTACAGAGTCGTCCTAGTCGCCACTGGTATGAAGGGTTTAGAAAACGTCATTCAGAATTAGCTATAAGGAAACCCCAACATTTGAGTGTTACAAGAGCAGCTGTCACTTGTGTAGAATTGCAAGAGTGGTTTAAAAAGTCTGGAGCATATTTTGAAAGTAAAAATGTATGTAATATTTCTCCTACAATTTTTTTTAACTGTGATGAAAGATGTTTACTCCTCTGTCCTGAAGCAGAGAGCGTGTTGGCATAAAAAGGATCACCATTCCACCGCGAAACCACTAGACATCGTGTGGGATAACATCCGTATGAGGTGGTTGTTCCTTATATCAGCACGAAAAGATTCGCTTCTACATTCATCATGCGAACGGCTAAAGAATGGAATACGCTTCCAGAGGCAGTATTTTCGCGATGTTATGACCTGGGAGTCTTTAAGAGAAGAGTGAATAGGCAATTGCTGGGCGAACACGTTTCATCGTCGGACTCATCTTCACCTTCCACCAGGTGTGATTGAGGTCAAGCGTTCGCCTATAAGTAATAAAAAAAAAGTTACAAGAAGAAAAGAAAAAACTGATGGACAAAGTAAAAGAACTGTAGAAGAAAATTAAAGAATAAAAGTGAATTAAATATTTTTATAATTATCATTTATTTCTCATTTAATTTAGTAAAGACTAATTATTTGTTATTTCAGATTCAAGTTTATTATCTATTTTATAAGTATTGTGATTTAAAATTAATAAATAGTTATTTTAAAATCAGTCTTATTGATTTCTAAACTGTCTCAAAAATAGGGACATACATCATGAGACATTGGGGCCATCTAGTTTTTAAGTGTCTCATAAATAGGGACATAGAGGTTCCTCTCATAAAAGGCTATTAATATTATTTTTACAAATTAACATTCAATAAAAACTAGCTATATTAATGAAATAATCATAAGACAATTGTATGATACGATTTAAATAGTATTTTTGACTTAAACAGATTATATAATAGCGGTAATGTACGACCAACCTGAAAATGTGTCTCATAATACGGACTTTTACCATATGGCTAATAGTTAATTTTTACTTTATATAACTCACTTGTGTTCTTCCGTGTTTCCAACATATCTATTGTCGTTTGTGTGTACATATGTATTTATAGTTTTAATTCTTAAAGGGTTATAAAAGCAAATTCTTCTCAGTCCGTAAAGACAACTAAGTTAATGACGTTTACGTTTTCAAAATGTAAGCGAAATATGGAAAATGCTACATTTATGACAATTTTGAAAAATATTCAATTGAGTTGTAATTGACAATAAGCGATTGGTAAGAATTCAAGATATCACCAAGTCAAAAATATTGTGATTCGGTAGATTTTTTTTATATACACAATATTATCATCAGGGAAACAGTTAAATTATTGTAAATTCATTTAAATGAAACAAGTCTGGTTTGTACTAATTATTTTTAGTTATTAAACATAAGTCCAAATTATTTCTTTGTTTAAAATTTTGTTTAAAAGCACATAAATTATAAAAATTGATATAAAAGTAAAACTCTTCGATTCTCACTAAGGCTTCGATTTATAGATCCAACTTTGAGTTTACTTGGACTTTCTTTTACATTACAACTTATATTACTCAATGAATGATAAGAACACGTCGCTAAGGAGTTACCGATTTTGTCAAGTTCCTATTATATATTCAGTTTTTTGTCAAACTAATTTATTTTTTGAGAACTTTGCTAAGCAAAGTCGAAATAGCGTCTATAAATGTTAGCCTTATACTCTTTTCTTCACTCTGTCAAGTTGATATCCAACAAAATATTATATTACTCGTACTGTTTTTTCTGTCTCACTTAGTTATTTTATTTATTTATATAATTCTTTTATGTTTATGTGTACTAGCAATATTTTGTAGTTTATTTTATTATAACAATCACATCACCTCAAATGAAAGCCGAACTCCTATTCGAAAGCAATGTTTAATGTTTTACTTTTGTTAGTTTTACGACATATATATACTTAAATTAATTATTTAATTAATAAACTTGGAAAAAAAGAGAAAAACTTGCTGATATCTTGAATTAAACCGTTCCATAAGACAGTTTTAAACCTTTGTAAATATGTAATAAAGAGGCACTATAAGTGTAAAAACAACAAAAGTGGACTGAAGCTGTATGCACCTCATTTGTAGATAGTTAATACTGACATAATTTTGATTTGTAATGAATATAGTACGCGATTTAATTATATTTTACGGTTTTCACATTATAATGTCAATATGAACACAGATGTTTTATTTCTATCCTATTTTTATTTTTAATAGTCAATTTGTTAAATTGCCCACATAAAACATAGCCCGCTACGAAGAAGACGTCGAATGTAAAACAAATGTTTCTGGTAATATCCATAGAATAGCGCTAATCAAATGTCACTTTGACATTTAACTGATCGACCACTTATTGTTAGTTTATACATATTGGATTAATCGGTGTATACTATTGTATCAATATAGCGATTTTGAATAATTTGAGAGAAGCATGGATGTTTTTGTTTATATACATGGGGATACATGTTGTATGTCCCAAATAACAAGGAGAAATTAGTAGAAAGAATATATTTTCAAGTTTTTGTGAAAAGTGCTAAATGCATTTTTTATAATTTAGATTAAGGAACAACTGGAAAAGGAAGGAAACGCCATATCGGCGTTTAAATGGCTCATTTTATACTAAACTTCTGTTGAGGTAACATTAAATATTTATTACAAATACTGTTCATGGATCACTTATTGTGCAATACTTTGACCGCAATAGTAAATTATTACTAAAAAAATAATATTTCTATAAAAGTCAAAATCATGAAAACAATATATATTTTATATACCAAATCAAACGTGTTTTAGTTAGACAATATCAAGTTTACATTGAGTATAGCATAAAATATAACACGAAATAAAGCGAATAACAGCTTAAATATAGCTACAATTAATGTAACATTAACACAACCATTTCTTTAGTGAAATAATATATAACACTAGTAATCACCGTTAGAATGTTGTGTCTGACACACAATTTGTCTATGATCTGATAATATGTACAGTACCATATAATAACCGTATTATGAACATAGAAAAAAATCAAAGTTTTTGTATAGAAATGTATGAGACTATTGCCCACTTGTACGTTCCGTCACCGATCAAGACCGTAGCGCGTCCATCTACACGATTCCTGACACACTCCTGTTTTCGATACACTCGAAGCATAGTACGCGACCTAATCAAACGGATTCCTGCAACAATTTAGACCATGGTAGAGAAATATATGCGGAGTAACAGGTATAAAAGTGGTGGCTACATTCTAGTAGGCGAGATAAACCTTATAGTTTCGTACTGAGCCTGATACGCTCTTAGTACGGTCATGGTACGGCACGGTGTAATGGGTGAAGAGCTTTTAGTTTAATAAATATATTTAAAATAAACAACTTTAAAAATATGTTAATCTTATACATCAAGAAACATTATTCCCTACAAAATATGAGCAAAATTCATTTTAATTACTTTTAGTAAAAGACTGGAACATTGCAAGCATGTTTCTAAATATACGAACAGTAGACGAGACCATATTTTTAAACCGAATTTCGGCTTCATTTCTAGCTTCCGCTAAAACTTATTCAGACATATCTGTAATACCATCGCGGGCGCTGGACCTTTCGTCCTAGTTACCATCAATAAGCAGTAATATTGATCCAAAACAGAATACACAATAATTGTAAAGCCGACTATTTTTTGACCGAAACGAATTTCGGTTAGTGTAAATTGTATTTTAATTAATTTCGAACATTTATAGTACAACAATCAATTCCAAATTTTTGCAACATTAATATTATCGAACTAATCGACTAATTTTTACATGTATACAGGTGTCTCGTTAGGTTCCAATCAAACGTGCGATCATGGCAGAGGTCTTAAACTATGAGAAAAAAAATACATCAACTCCATATGCGGGGTAGTTATCGAAAACAAAAAGTTATTTTTTTACTTTCCACAAAACAGATTCTTTTATTATTAAAAATGTTAAAGAAAGAAATAATTTAATCTATTCTTACAAATTTCTTTGTTTTCAAGTTAATGTATTGTGTATTCTCACAATTAGAAATCACATTGAATGAAATAATAACGATTTTGGCGAGTTACAGATACCTTTTGTTAACAATTATCCAATATCTTAAATCAAACAATAATTTCATTTGGACCTGGTGTAAAAAAAATGACACTACATATCTTATGCCGTTTAAAAAAAACACTCATCATAACGGGACATCCTGTATAAGTATTCTTATGACTAACACTAGTGCGAAAAACGGGAAGCGAGTTATGTCATATAAATCTATGACACACTTATCGTTTTAAACAAACAATAATACATATATCAATATTAAGAACAACCTCTATTTAAATATCTCTAAATAAAATTAAGCGTAATACGATTTAAGTAATCTAAATTAGTAATATTTATATCAATAAACGACAATAAAATTCTTTATAAACATAATCATTTATAGTTAAAATATATAGTTACACACGCAATTAATCTATTTTCTTTGGACGTAAGGCGAGACACAAATACTGTTAGGTACTATATTATAGTTATATCACTTCTTAAGTACTTATATTTTAGGCTCAAATGCTATTCTACATTCGGTTAAGCTAGTATAAGTAATAGATAATAATAGTTACTTGAGATTTCTTACAAATAGAAATCGAATTCTAAAATGATTATTATTTCAAAACAATTGCATTCTATAAAAAAAATATCGGCATTGTTACAAAATGAAGTTTAGTTTTAATACAGTTTTAACACTAATCCCTTATTAAAAATAAACTTCACTTTATACTTATACATGCAACCATTCATTCAAGTTGTAAAAGGACCAATAAGTACTTCCCACATTTAACTATATTTTCGATATAATAACAATCTTTATTTCACAAATACTTAGCATAAAATCTTCGATATTTGTGCATTTCAATATTTCCTACCATTATTGCTTATTTAGGAATAAATAGTGTTTCAATTAAACACAATACTATGCCTTAATTACATTAATACAAGATTTGAAAAAGCTTTTTTCCATTCGGATTAGAATGAAATATAACTTCTAATCAATCTTACATAATTCCAATACATCTCTCATCATATACACTAGGTTGTTTTTTTTTTATACAAAATTTTAGTATTTCGATTAAAAATTGAGTAAAAATTCGAGTTAGTGGCAGTTATCGTTATCATTCAAAAGTAATGGTCAAGTTGTATGTAAATATTAAAACGGTAATCGTATCCAACGTTTAAATCTAATAACTACTATAGATTAATTTTATGAACATCGAAATAGGTTTTTTATACTTGGTAACGATAAATTACTTTATTAATTTCCTCGGAACCTTAGCACGCTCAATGTAGGCAACAATTGATGATTAAGAAATCACCCCCAACTGTGTACATCTTCAGCACACTTAAAAGTAACGTCTGCTTACTTCGCAAACAACGAATTTCGCGGAATAAAATTTATATGTAAAAAAATCGCCATTATGTTTAAACGTAAGCTATAATGATAATACATAAATTAATAATTGGCATAATTGGCTGATAAATTTGTGGTTTACTTTTAATTAATATTAGGTTTTACGGCTCTGGATTCAAGTCCTTTAACGTTAATATTTTTTAACATTCAGCAATCAGATTGACGTCAAAACCAAAGCGACGCGCTCTCGAACCCACGCCATCATAGAAATCAATAATTCCCCGCAGCATTTTAGCATTCGGACATATTGTCGCTGTCCAGACCCAAAACTAACCCAAAAAACAAGAACAACACGTCCAAAAGACCACAACTGCGATAAATCAGTAAGTCTCCGATGGATGAAATAGAGAACACAACCATTTACGTTCCAAGCTTGGACATCAATCCGATTTACTTTGAGTTTAAATATTATAATATCATACAAATTAATAGAGTAATCCAGTATATCAATAGATCTTTATAACTCATTTATATTAAACATGCGACAGAAGTGAAACTTCTTTAAAGATGTGTATATTTTATACACATCTATCCGGTAATATGTTTTTATTATTTAACTCTAATTAATGAGCAGTGAATGAGATTACGTAAAAATTGATTAATTTTATTACTAGTAATATCAATGATTAATTTCTTACTGTTTCAATCTATGAGAGAAACATAACTCCTGATTATCGCTTAAGCTGTGACTAGAGCCGGAAAAAGGATGTAGTGTGACGAAATAATTTTATTATTATTTAACACGTTCCGCCGGCTTGTACCATTAATTGTACATTGAGAATACCATTTATGGTACATACACAACTGTCCCATCTCTGTCAATCAATTTAATTTGTATTTTTTGCTAATAAAAAGAAAAATGTTTACAAATGAACGCAGGCATAGTCGGCAGAAGCACTTAATGAGAGATATGCGATTACGTGCAAACGGCGCCGCCCGATGAGACAAATTTGATTTGACAGAGCCGTCAGATGCCGAAGACAGCGAATTCAGCCGCCGGTGGGAATGTGTTAAAAAACTTTTCATTGTAAGAGGTCAATATATATTTGCGTTTTCATGCTTTAGGAAGACGGTTCCATATTTTTTTGTGTTCACTGAGACCTTCCAATCTCCAAGTACACAAATTATAATTATTTTCTTACATATCAACACAGGACCTGTCCAATTTCGTTTCACGCTTGTTCGGCGTCTTTCTGTGGCCCGTTGTTCTGCACGAAGGTTACATTACCGTTTGACATCAGGGTGCCGTGAGCACCGCCCAGGAATGAGGTAAATGTCGTGTCCCTGCTCATGGGCGGCTCCAGACCCTCGATTGGTATGCAGTCCAATGTAGGTACAGTGTATTCCCTGTAATATAGCATTATTTCACAGCTATGAATATATCTCTACTTACTCCAAATCGACATAGCGTGAATTTTTTTTTATTCTAACACGAGACAGTGACTGCATCGCACCTGATGGTAAGCATGGTTTAGTCCAAAAAACGCCAACGACTATCAACAGGTAAGCCTGCCAACAGGCCTGCACAAATATCTCTTCACGCTACGTTTAAAGAATCCCATATCATAGGAAAGTGGGAACACGCTCGCCGGAAGTCCATTCCAAGATGTCTTATTTTATGTGAAAAACAAACATGCAAACAACCTGCTTCATGGTAAACGGTTAATGCCGTCATCATTGCTTTGTCGACTTAAAACATGTCAGAAAAATAGAAAATAAATAATATGGATAAGGACACCCTAATTACCTAGGGGTTTGAAATAGATGTAAATATTTTTGACCTTTTCTCATACTTTCCAAATATACATTAAAAATGCATGAAAATCGGTAAAGCTGTTTCAGATGAATACGACCACAGACACAAGATTTATATATGTATACTAGCAAACCCGGTGAACTTCGTTTCGCCATCAGATGGCTTCGTTTTGGTTTTTAGTTAGCGTTTGAAAGAACGTGAGCATAATAAATGTCACATGAAATTAACTGAGCAGAGTACAACGAGTAGCTGTCAAACAATGTATAACGCATCGGCGCCGTCTACTTAAAATACTGGTTCGATCTGCTCCACAACCATGCAAAAGCATATTGGTTTGTAGTACATACTATGTATCAGAGATGGCGCTGTATGTGAAAAATGATTTTCCCCGTTTTCCTGCTTTTGTGTTGAAATTTTTCCTGAATTTTGTTTGCTATAAATCTCACAGAGCCCGAGACCTTTCCAACGAATGCAAAACCGTGGAATTTGGTTCGTGCGTTTCTGGAGTTATAGCGTCAGGAAGGAAAAACTTATTTTTATATATTAGATATAGACTAATTATGCTTTGAGATATTTTGTTAAGAGCCTCTATCTGTAACATTCTGTACAATGACAAATCACTTGGACCACTCTGACACCCACATGATAATTAAACGCTTTAAAAATAAACTCACTTACATTGAAACATTGTCCTGCGACTGTAGTGATTCGTTGACGAGCTGCGGCAGTTGGTCGGGCTGGGCAGCCGGCGGCGACGTGGTTCGTCCGCTGAACAGGAATACGCCAACCATCGCGAGCATGTATGACAGGAAGTAAAGCGCGTGGAACTGCCGACATACCAAATATTACATATCGTTATAAGTCTAGATAACCTTGTTGCACCCTTTTTGAGGTTTTGGAATGGATTTTCAGGTGCTGTATTTCCTCTGGAACTATAATGTGCATTCCATGGAAGTATTTAAAAGAATTATCTTGTTATACTCCTTTAATACACATATGGACATAAAATGTTGTCCAATTAGGGTTCTGAAATTACTATTCTGGCTATTATCAGATTCTAAGTCCTAACAGTTATGACACACGGAACCGAGAATTGAAACCACTTATTGCTCAATAATGTAGAAGTAATACAATAAGTAATCAGGAGGCTTACCTTAAACTGAAATATATAAATTCCTGCTATCAGGGTATAATAATCCGCTGACAGAAATGACAAATGCAGCAATATTGAACCAGCATCACGCAGCATAAAGCACTGCAATATTTGAAATATCGTCTGCACTGTGCAGTAGCTGCCCAACTGCAATATTGTGTCCAATTCACTCCAATTGAATGTCATCAACTCGCTTAGTTCAAGGAAAAATGTTTGCGAACAAGACACTACACTGCCGATTGTCCCAAGCATCGCTAAATAGTCTGAACATGTGTGTACTTTTAACATCATCTCTTGTAGTACTGTCACTAATGCAAATAGAAGTGAACCTGCCAAACAAAGCATGTCACCAACTAATTGATTCTTGCCTGAAATGGAATAAAGCTCATGTTAATTATAGTCACAAAATTACAAAACTTATTTATGCATATTTTAATAAAGAAAAAACTACAGTAATAAATGCTTAGGGATAACTTTATGCATCATAAAACACAAAGATTTTGTAAGATTCCATAGAAGGTACCCTATTTCTAAACCTGTAAACAAGTCTTTATAGTCTTATGATGCTATGGTCTAGTAGGTAAACTTTTCTATGATCAGCAGATTCATTTGTCATGTCGTGGTTTTATATATGTATTTAAGTATGTATATCTTTGTCTAGTACCCATAGCACAAACAAGCGCAAGTTTTATTTGGGACTAGGTTAATGTGTGTAATTGTTAATATATACTATTATTCATTTATTCATAAAATATTATTATTATTTACATATTTTACAAACACATTTTTAAATGTTTATTTTCCTAATCTTGGAACTTAGGTCGAGATTTATAGATACTTCTTGCATTTTACTTCAACTTAAGTCAAGAAATAAGTTTGTCTTGAACAAAAAACTGAGTATATAATAGGAACATGAGTATTGCCTAAACATTCACAGAACCAAGTTCAAGTTGATAAAATTGCTAAATTAACATATACTTTCATATTGATTTAATAGTATAATTTGTAATGTTTGAATCAAGTCTAAGAAAAGTCAAAGTTGCACCTATTAATCTCAGCCTTAGTTTTGACACGCATGGTGACTTCCTATTACTTATATAACTTAAACTGAAAGAAAATATTATATATGGTTAGCTTTAAGAAACAGGGGTCATCATGCAAGAAGTGAATCAGTATTGTTAGGTGAGCAGAGCTTATCATAAGCCTCATTATCTTTCCATCAGGTAGAGGTAAAGAGTAAGCCTATTTATAAGTAGGAAAAAAGATTAAGAACAAAAAAAACTAAAAGATTTATCACAAATACAAACCATCTGTAGGGGCACCCTCAACATCAGCCCATACGACACAGACCACAGCCATGAGCCCTAAGGTAGCTCCAGCAACATGAGCAACTCCTAGTCTCTGTCCACGCCAGGCACCACCTACTAGTGCGGCCCCCACACCACTGCATGCTAGAAGCTGTCAGCTGAGGACTGAAGTGTAGCGCTGAGACATGACCAGGAGCCAGCCAGCTTCAACATCCAGTGTACAAGCAATGAGGATAATCCACCAGTTTCTGAAATATAATATTAATATATTGCTAAAAAACTATTTTACACCAATTATTGCAATTGATGCAAATTGTCTTCATGTCACCATACAACAATGTTTATGCATGTTGTTTTGTGTTTATGTGTGTCCATGAGTTAACTTATGACTAGTCGCTCATATTTGAATAAAAAACTAAGCTAACTATTAACCAGTTGACTATGTGTTAAGCATATATAGAGACAAAAATATTGCTTGCTTTGTAAAATGCTGCCAGTTTCTATTTCAATTAACAAGAGTATTAAACTTCCTTGATTAAAAATGTCAGTTTTTTTCTTTATGTTGTTTGTTAATACTTAAATCTCTGCTACAGATATTTTAACTAAATATATTTCTTCTTAAAATATTATTAAACCTATTAATGTATTACCATTTAAATACATTACTAATAGGTAATACAAGTCAGAGCACAAACTTAATGTGACAATTCATTTATCTAGAATTTGTTTCACAATTCACTAGTTGAATATTCTTAAATCATTATGATTTGTAGGCAGTAGTAACTCTGAACATTTATTAAATTCTAAAATATTAAAATAAAAATGTAATAGATTTTAAATGAAACAAGTTTATTCAGTATATGCTAGGTCATGGAATTCACTAAAGATCCTTGACTCTCTCAAAGGTTTAATAAGAGTATCCCTTATTTGAAAATACTAAAAAGAACTTTTGGATATAAGGAATGAATTGATGGCCACCTCTTCATCCTTGAAAACCTCTTTGTCTACCTTAACATTTAATAATACCAAAAGGGATCAATGTGATGATAGATACAAAAACCTGTGCCAGCCCATAGTACTTTGGTTCATCTAAGTACTTGAAAAAAATACTTACTTAGATAGATTTTTAATTCCATTACAAATAAGGCTCGGGGTGAATAATATCAATAGAACTATGTAGGGTATTACAAGCTGTCCAGTGGTCGGAAATTGCCAGGTCGCGCTTTGTAACAAAGTCGTCATGATGCATTTGAAACTCAGTAGCACAGACAATACTTGTCCTAATAATATGCTTCTCCATATTTTCCTGTAAGTAAAATATAAATGAAACAAGCTTCCTGACTGCCTATTCAATGTAAATATTAAATTTTGGTACTAGCCATCGCCCCAACTCCGAAAAATAAAATCCGAATTTATCACTGAAACTTGCAGTTTCCATTTTTTAAATATATAAATGTGTATAGATTAGATAAGAAGCATCTTCCAAAGAACAATATTCACTGGGGTTAATATCGAATCACGACAAATAATCATTATTTTGCACACAATAAACTGGAAAGCAAAACAATCTTTGACAGTTTGGCTGAAATTGAATGTATTTTGAAATGACATTTGTTTGACATTACGAAGCTACGTTCTGAAAATTTTAAAAATGTAAAACTTGTATTGTGGCTTTGTGGTTTAAAACATTTGCTTTTAGTGGTGTTTTCTAGTGACCGAGCTAAATCAGGATTTGGCGAACACAATATTTGGCTCCAAGTCTTAGTAACGAATTTCTATTGAAACCTTGCCAATATTGATATAGCTGCAATTACCATTTCCAAAATTATTGACCTGATAATTGCGATCTGTAGGAAGATTGATCATTGATTATTCACATTGATGTATAAACAAAAAAAAAATCAGGATAGTAAACCATAACCTAAAAAAATAACAAAACATAAATTAAAACAAATACAAGTAGCTATTTCTCATGCATGTTGTGTTAATTTTTGTACCTATTATGAAAAAATAATGTTTTTAGTATATTGTCTTTGAAGAATCTTCTAACCGTAGTTATTCTCATTAGTGTGCTTTATAATTGCTTATAGACGATGGCTGACGGTATGTTCTTTGTCGATTATCCTTTTTCAATAATTTCTGAAAATGTTATTAAGAAATAAATAAAAATCATAATTATATTAATAAGTTAAAGAAAAGCACTGTTATGCCCAAAACTCGGTCATCTATAGATGTTGCGCTCAGTACAATAAATATTTTAAAGAGATCGATATGTTTTACTTAAGCCGTAATTTGGTCATTAAGACAATTATTTCTGGACTGCAGTTAGATGAATCTCATACAACACCGATATGAGCGCACACACGCACACAAATGCACTCACACAACACTCACAAATCACGCAACAAGACTCACTATATGATGCGGGGAGCGACCCAAACATTTACCAAAAATTTAATATGTGTACTACGTTATTGGCATTATAGATTTTTTTTATTTTTTGTTTCCTATTTTTGGTACATAATCTTATAATATGCTGTGTAGTTACCGTTGAATAAATAAATAAATAAATAAATAAGTTATTAATTATATTAATAAGTTATTTAAAAATTGTGGAATAGCAGAATGCAGACACTTGTCAATTGTTTCAACTACCTGCCTAATAATAAATAAATGTTTTACAGAAGATGTAATCCGCAGAAGATTGCTTATAGACGGAGATGGAACAGGAGATGATAGAAGACTAAATGTACTGCTGAAAACATTAATTAAGTGGTGTAATACTACTGATGAGAAGCCAGAAGAAAGGTGAGAACTTGGAAATTTACAAATACTAAATTTACATACCAAAGTCATCCTTTAAAAGTTATTTAGTGTAGGCAGAAGAGTAAAGGATGTTAATCCCTATAATTATCAAAAGACTTTTAACCTATATATACCTACTACTTTCCCACATTTTTTTGTAATTTTTTAATATTGCTGTTAATGCGTATACAACTAATTGTATAATACAGTTTTATAAAAAGTTTTTGAAAATGTTTTTTTTTTTGTTTAGTAGTTTACTAACAACCTGCAAGCTAAATGTCTTTTTTAAAATATGTCAATTCAAAGTGAGTTATTCTTATACCTTTGCATTTATATTAGTAACAGATACCAGTGGAGTATTGTTTGCTCTTATATTCACAAAACAAGTATATATTGCCATGGATATTCATCCCATAGAAACATTAGCAACATTACCTTATTATATTATTGATTTGACCTAAAATCTGGTAATTACTAGTTTGTGTTTTACAATCTGCTAATTTATTTATTTATTATTAGCCAAGCAGTTAAAATAACTTATAAGTGTTTCCTGCTATTTCACTTTTTTAAAATTATATCTAGTTTGATTCAGATAATATTTATCTAGGCGCCAGGCTTGTAATTACCAGATTTCTAGTCAATATGTTTAATGTGTAAATATAATAAGGATGTACACTGCTGCTGGTGCCTACTTTCATGCCAGGGTCTTTTTGTTATTCTTACTGGTGTCAATAACGTTAGCTTCCATGTGATTATTATGATGTTATAAAGTTATTTTTTGTTTCAGTAAAGCTACACATGATCGTATGCTTGCGCAGCTTGCACAATGTGAGTTTGCAGTGACCAAATCCCAACTCGCCTCTGAAATGATGGCAGCAGAATTGAAAAGCTATGAATCATTATCAAAAATTCTGGAAACTGGTATAGAAGTTGCCAAAGGGAATATAGAAAAGAGCAAAAGCGATTTAGCTCAGGCAAAGACAGTACGTAAAAATAGAATAGAGTATGATGTGTTAGCAAAAGTGATAAGTGAACAGCCGGATAGGAAAGAGACGTCAGAACGGCTTAGCACATTGAAGACGGAATTGGCAAGTTTGGAAAACACAAAACACCAGCTTGAAAGTCGATTGGCACAACGGAAGAAACAGTTTCATGTATTAGTGACTTCAATACATCAGTTGCAAGCTTTATTAGATGAAACAGATGATATAGAATCCATTTCAGATGATGTTGAAATGAAAGATCTGGCCAATTAATCATAAAATGTTCTTTTACCAGATGAAAGATAATTTCAAATTGAAGAATTTTCAATGAATTATTGTCAATGAATATTAATGTTAAGTTATAATATTGTATACTGCTTAGACTCCTAATGGAATACAACCTCCCTCTAAGAAATTCAATCATTTTTATTCAGTCATTACTCAACTGGAAATTGCAAAGATTAACATCTTTTTTTAACAATTATGGCCACAGTAACCATTTAGATTCTAGATAATAATAAAATTTAGGTCAATGCCTAGTTCCAAAGAAAGCTTGCAGTTGTATTACGAGTACTAGACCAAGATATAGAAACAATATATTCATCATACAAGCGTGCTGCAGCCGGGACTCTACCCAGGACCTTCAGCATTGCAAGCAGGATAACTCCCACTATGCTATCAAGCCATCAAATAAATAGATATTATGGAATTCTATAGATATATAAGAATATTTGTTTGCATTTTGGAATAAATGAATCAGATGTAAATAAAGTTTCCTTATTTACAGAGCCCTGTTAGTTTCCTGTGTAAATAGGCAAGGAACGTATTGAATATTTTAGATATGCCGTGAAATGTGCTAACCTTAGCATCAGTATTTACATTTGTACACTCACATTAATTAATTGTATCTACTAGAAATTCTACATACAACTTTGCCTTTAGTATACATGCTAAAAGTAAAGGCAATTAATAATAATAAGATACCGTCACGCTATAACCTTTTCGTGATGAACAGAGATACATTAGTGACTGTATCCATTTTACGCTTATAAGTAGTGCCCAACGTGACCAATAATGCCGCTGATTGTCGTCCTGATGGCATTTACACATCACATTTCTATTAGATGCCATGCGAGTTCCCGAAGTTTTTCTTCACCGGGGATCGTGTGTTGCCTGAATCCGTACGTAATCTAAAAAAATCTAGAGATACGTGCCGGGATTCGAACCTAGGACTATTTGCGCCGCCGCGCACGGAAGCTGGTCCTTTATACACTAAGCCACCATACATACCCCTTTCCAGTAATAAAATACACAATAAATAGAAGTTTATTTATATTAGTCTAGTTTTAAATAATTGCTATGATTATGCATTGGTTGTGCTTAATCTCCAAATTTTAACATACTGTTATAACGAAGGATATTTCAAGTTCGGAAATAGATTTTTTCTTTGGCAGCACGGGTTAAATTCTGCATGGGACCTTTACAGCAGTTCAAAAGGCTGACAGGTTTTTTTTTGGGTAAAATAAAACAGCCTTATTTATAATCCAGATTAATATGTAAGTATATTTTTACATAATTAAGACAACAATAGTAGCAGGGTAGGTCGATGCCAGTCAAAATCATTACCACGGTATGGTTTTTATATGCTCACTTCCCTGTAACGATGGTGGCGGTCCCGGCGTAGCACGCAAGGCGAGATGGCCCGAGCTGGAGTGGTATCAGCTAGGCCGGAGTGGGTAACAGGAATCTCTATGCGAATGTCCGATATATCTAATCAGACTGTCTGTGTATTAAAAATTGTTTATTTTTAAATTGTGACAAGGCGGCGGTGTGTCATCCGCTACAGACTCCCGGGGTGTCTTTCAACTAGCCGGAACTGGAAATCTATTTTTCTTTTACAACTGAGACGAAATAAAACCTTCCCTTTTATTAGTAACCTGGTGGAAATCCTCTCGGACCGTTATGGCAGCTGTGAGTTTAGCGGCCTCAGTGTGCTGGACTTTTACCGACTAAAGCCATTATTGTTCCTCCTGTCCGTCTGCCTTGCCAACTTCCACAGCACTCGGCGACGTCTGGCCTTCTGCAGGTCTCGACCCTACTTTAAAAATTACGAGGATTGGTGTAAATAGCCACCACTCTTTCATCCGTTGTATAGGAGCAGTGTGAGAAATACGTCACTCACAACTCACGCCTGGAAAAAACTTTCCCCAACAAATTGTGAAAGTGCCTAAAATGCAGGCTATGATTACGAAAGAAAAAAATATTATAATCAAGAATGCATACTCCTTTTTAACTGTAGTTAATAACTTACTTTTCGTTAATTCGCCTTGTTTTAAATAAAAAAGCCTCTTTTGGAGGGGTGGGCTTTACTCCTTCCCCTCCCGGAGCGGTAGCCTCAACAAGGCTTCTTGTTCTCTGGGCGTCTGGATGAATTTGGCTTCCCTGGCCCAGGTGGAGCAATCAGAGGGACACCCCGAGGATTTTTAGTCAGTAGGAGTCTCACACACCGGGGTCACTGCCCCCACAGCGTCCCTGATGGTCCTATGCAGGATTTTCCCCCGGGATAAAAAAAAATAACAAAAAAATAAAAAAGCCTCGAGTAGAATCAACGTTATTACAAAATTAATTTATAATAAACAGGACCACAAAATGCTATAAAAGCACATACATTCAATTTAATAAGTGCTTGCAAGTGCTTGTGTAAGTATAGAGACAATAGAAGTACCCTCGTCCTGAGCTAACAATGATATTACTCGCACGAAACCCTACGTACCCACTTAAATATTCATTACACAAATGTAAGTAGTGTTTATTATAAGTACACCAAAAACGTCGCAGTTCAGTAAACTTATTTTAATAAATAATTGAAACACCTAATGGATTATAGGGGTGGTATGGCGATCACCCAACTGGATTGTAACTCGTGACCGCAATGCTCAAGGGCGAATACCGTTATAGTGACTTGCTTCAGTCCGTTATATTCAGTTCTTTTTTGGAATGAGAGAAATTATAACAGGTAGTGTTCCTGCTATTAGATTGATCTCTTTCGCACGAGTAGTTTTGTGATTGTGCTCTCTCAGTCGTGGCCTATCTGATTTCACGTTTTTCTCTTTCTCAACTTCTTCCTGTCTTCAAAATCAGCAATACTTACAATACTTTTGCGACAGTACTATGACTGTCAGATCAAAGTCCAGAAAAATAAAATTTAATTAAGAGTATAAAAAACAAAGCATGCAAAGTTTTAGTACAAGAAATAAAGTCCTGGTTGGACTATTTACTATCGTGTGCTATCAGGAAGGTCCTATGAGGATTTTCCCCTAGTAAATAAACATCTACTATTGTGGTGTTATAGATATGAACGGAATTTATATCACTATCAACAGCCAATATCGTCATTATGTGATCTTTATCAATAAATGTGACTTGCTCCAACTTATTAAATCTAATTGTATAAGATTCTATTTAGTTGTGTAAAATTCTATTACTATTAAATATGAAAATGTACGTTCAATGATTTGTTATAAGGAAACTGTGTAAAATAAACAAAATGGAGATGTTTCCGAGCAAGACAAAAAACAAAACAAAAGATTAAGCTTGATTTAATTTGGTGGTAACACTCGCCCCTAAATACATTTCATGCGGCAAGACTCCGCTTTCACGAATGATGCTGAGGAGTGTTTCAGCTGTACTTTACTCTATATTAATCAACTCAAAAAACAATTGGCTTAAAGCGACGTAAAATGCATATTGGTAAGATGTGTCTGTTACATTTTTGTTTTCTTTTATAACATTTACATGCTATTATATGTATTTACGTACATACATAAAGTCCCCTGTCAGCTTTGCGTGTAGCGAAAACTGTAGGTACCTACATATCCCCTAACGTGACCGCTAAAAGGCAATAAAACTATATTATTAAAAACTGTCCAGCGCTTTACAGTCGACAAATTATTTCGTAAAGTAATTCCATACATACATGCAATACATATTATCAGGTATTTGGTTCTATTTTTTATCCTAACAAGACTTAGTGACTAGATCACGCTTGATGGTAAGCATAAGTCCAAAAAATGACTGCAATTTTCAACAGTAAAGAAAAACAATCGATAGTCGCAGTGATCGTCCTGGCCTATACAAATAACTCTTCACGATCGTTTAAAGGAACCAATATTACAAGGTGGTGGAAACATGCTCGCTGGAAGTCCATTCCTATCCTACATACAGCTCTAGGACTCGGCAAGAGTTAGAAACCTTCTTTGTCGTAGCCGGGATAAACGTTACCATATAGCCGTGAGTTTGTAAAACCGCACTCGTGGTTATTTTATGGAAGGGTTAAGGTAAATAACTTTATGGAATACTTGACGTGGTACAGACGGTAGAAAACGCTTAGAGAGGTAATATATCTACGCAACTGCAGCAGTTCGGAATAATTCCAGTCTTCTTGTACCTAACTTGAAAAATAATGTACGTACGCAAAATAATTTCACATTTTGAAATATATAAATATAAGAGTATTATTTCAACTGTGCCCTTAATTATATTATTGTTGTATTAGTACCCATAATAAAGCTAGAAGATGAAAGTCTGCAACCAGTACGTCCTTCCTGTAATGACGTACGCAGAGATGGGCAAAATGTAATCTGATTAATGATTAACGATTGCAAAATGTAGTCGTAATATTAATTTTCTTGCTCTGTAATCATGATTAAATCCATCTAAAACATTAAGAAATCATAAATGTATGTAATCTGGGATTCTGTAGTGTTTAAAACATGCAAAATGCAGTCATATTAATGGTAAAAAACGTAAAATGTAATCGTAATCATTTTTATTAACCTGATTACACTTTGCCCACATATGGTTATTAATACTCATTGGTTTACATTCCTCCGCCATCTTTATTTCTTTTTTATTTAAGAAAATATAATTAGATGTAAGCTTAATAAACATTAAACATTTTATATTCAATGTAAAGATCGAAACCGCTATGAGAATGTCCAATAAACTTTCAAGTTTGTTGCACGCGACTGAATTTTCTTCGTGACGGTACACTATCAAAAATACCAAAACTTTAACGCGCAAGTCCACAACATTTTACATCAAACGGCACTACGGAGTCGCGGTTCTAGAGAGCCGCACGCGGCCAGACCTTTTACTTTACAACATTCCGAAACTTTCTCATCTAATAAAATGCCATCGTGGTGGGACTATCTACACTTCAATCGGCAGTATTCAAACAAAAGAAACCTAGAAGAGGGGCTTTTTCAAATAGCGTCGCAGACTTGTAATATTTTAGTTAAAGTTAACAACACAAACAACATCAACTTGACCAGGAACAGTAGCAGAAGTGATGAATACGGCTGTGCTGGACCGCCCAAGGCCAAGAGTTCGATGCAGATATGCGTGCCCAAGTTTAGGAGGAATTCCATCAAGTCTGGATGCAATCCTGGATTATCGGTGAGTTGTTATTATACTCTTATTTATAAACGCACGCTTTATTAATTATTATAATAAGTTATAATGATCCAATGCATAGAAATATAGAATATGTAACGACTATAAAACAATAACACAATCTAAATTAATTTTTTAAGGATATTAGTCGTTTTGAGACAACTTTATTTATAAAATATATTTAAATAAACCAAAATTTTATTTATACATTAAAAAAAGTGCGCCGGAGATAAAATAATTTTTTTATTAGATGGGTTAAAATGTGATTCGGAATATCCTCAATTATAAACTATCCTACAAGTATATTATATAGTGAATATTAATAACCCATAAAAAAGGACTAGATATGTTGGTTGAATAATGCTGCAATTATTATCTTTAACTCGGTAAAGGAAGGTCGATAAAATATCTAAAGTGAACACCAAATACATAACTCTTAACGATATGTTTTAATTATTCGCGTAGTAATAGATTTTAAAAAGGTCGAGCAGTTTTCAATTTCAATATTGATATAATTTGATTCGTAACAATGTTTATTGAGGTAATAATAAGACATTAAAATATCATAAGACTAAAAATAATTATAAATGTTAATTTCTGGAGGGTTTAGGTTGAGATTTATAGATGCTACTTGGACTTTGCTTAGCCTTCACTCAATAATTACAAATTATATTATTTAACAATTTTTTCAGTTTTTTTTGTAAGGATGAACCTATTTTCAAAGCAAAATCTCATTTTCAGCCAGCAAGCAATAATTTAACCACGAAGACAATAAAACGTAAACTTTACGATGTACCAGCTGAGACAAATATATCGGCAAAAAGCTGGTCGCTTCTTTTTTATAATAATAATATATTTTTGCTTGTAAATGTACCTTATTACCAATTTAGTTCCTGGGTAATAATATATTTTCAGTTTGACTTTTCTCCGCAGTATAATTTAATTACAAAGATCGGGTCTCAGTCTTTTTTTATCCTGTCATGGCTCAGTGACAACACCACGCTTGATGGTAAGCATGATTTAGTCCAAAAAAGAAACGAGTATCAATAATAAAAAACCTATCGATAGTCACAGCAATAATGCCGATCTGCATAAATATCTCTTCACTCTTCGTTCAAAGAACCACATAGAACGGTGGAATCACATTCGCCGGAAGACCATTCCACAGCCCAACAACTCGGCAAAAGTAAGAGTTAGAGATCTTCTTAGTCCTAACCGGGATGTGATTTTGTACCTACATATGTATCTTAATTGCTAGTTATGTCAATATTATATAATTTACTTTTTTATCGCAATATCTCATTGAAAGTTCGGGTGTCGCCGAACAAAGATTAACAAAAGGCATATGATTGGTGTTTTACTTCTCGAAATATATTTATTTATACATTGATTTCAAAATCTTAGAAATACTTTTTGCAAGTTTTCATGGTAGATCCACTGAACGATTTCCCACTGACCCTGTAAACTCTATCGTGTGCTATACACGGTAGGGTAGGGTAAAGGGGTAAAAAACCCCGCAGTCTTTTAGTGTATACCATGTAAATGATCTTATAAATACGTGTAGGCTGCTCTTAATGACAGGATCGATATATTAATAGACGTTATGAATGTCCTTGTCTTATTGTAAAAGATGCATATGCGCGCGGGGCGTGTGCATTGTGCAGTACGCATTCATTGTCCATGAGGCCCGGTTTCTAATGAGGCGTGCCGCGCTGGTGTCGCCCGTCGCGTACAGCGCGGAATATTTGCAAGCTGATTCGACTTGAGGTTCGTGATTCAATTTTAATGTTATTAACACGTTTACTGCAAGGAGAGGCTCAAATTTATATGAGGTTGAATTCACCGTTAGTTGAATTAATGACACTGGGTCTGGCTTAAACAATGTGTGAGAGTTGAGAGCTCCTCTAGAAGATGCGCTTTGCGTCTCGCGCTGGAGCAAAGGCACATTTTGAAGTCTCTCATATCTCAACTGCAGTGAATGTGTTAAAGGGTAAGGTAGTGCCGTGCTATGCGATACGTAGTATATCGATTTTAGGGAAGACGGCCGAAGCAAACGCCGTCGAACGTCGCTAGCCGACCTTGCTCCAATTATTCCCTACTAAACGTTGCTTCATTTGGTATTTTTTCGTTAATTTCGAATTAACTATAAGGACGAATTTAAATTATTCATTATTGTCATTTATTATGCCTCTTTCACTTGACCCCAATTGCTTGTGTACACGCTGGTAAGGTCTGCCCTTGTTTTGCCGAATATAAATGGACTGTTTTATATGGGCTGGTTACGTTGTATTCAGTCCCTAAAAATGCACACGATCATTACCGAAAATATACATAGTTATCCGCTTACCTTTGTCACCGTGGTGTCTCTCTACCCGGATCCAGGAACAGCTATCGATACTGCGATACCTGCTCAATACCGTGCGCCCGAAAATAAATAGAAAAACTCCATGTCAAAAGAATGTGCATCCACATTAATAACACCAAATAAGCACAAATCACATAGGCCTCTAAAAAAGTATAATAAACCGAGATAAAAGTTAATCCGAAGCAGCAATCGAAAAACCTTAGCAGTTGACGCAATTCCGATAATCGTTGCTTGGCGGTTTCGAAGAGAGTGTGTGCCCAGAGAGTGCCCAACAACGCTATCTAACGGTAGCTTTGGGGAAATAAAATAAACATGTACGGGAACAACATGTACCGCTTGAAATGTATAATAGTTAAAGTTGTTAACTTTTATAAAGATAACAGACATTTCTACTCATTTTTGTTTATTAAAAATATGTAGTTATTTGTGCAACTACTTTACTTCATGAAATGGATAAAAGTTATTTAATTTGTCTTTTTAACTAAAAATGTCAAAGAACACTAGCTAGGCACCCGAGTGCGTCGTTACTACGTTAATACATAGCTTCTAGTTACGTAATAATTATATAAACAAATAACGTAGCCCTTTTCAAATGTCCTAGACTGTTATTTGTCTTGAATAACTCACTAAGCGACCAGCATTGTTACTAGTTAACTAGCTATCCGTTCGCGGTATGTCTTTAACCAGAGATTGAAATGACTTAGCTCTAAAGACAATATGAAACAAAAGTATGCGACACATACTGTACGTGAAATGAAAGAAAAAAGATTTTAAAAGCGACAATGCGGCTTATGCTTATAAATACACATTGAGCGGTGTATCGAGACTTTGCAGCCGCTGCTAGATCACAGTCAAATCGCGATAGCCAGAATCCAACGCGTGCCTTTAGAATTTTCTTAGTTGTGATTTCTTTACTATAAAATAATATATCGACTAACGTATTTTTTTTTTTGAGTGTTTTTGTTCGTAATATTTGGTAAATTCACGTCATTTTAAACATGAATTGGAATCCACTTTAGGGTTACTGCCTTAAGGTTAATAAAACTAGATTCCCTAAAGTTGTATATGTACAAAAAGGTATTTACCATTTTTAAGTGATGTTGTAACGAGTATGTTGTTTTAATAGCATGATGAATATAAAACGAACGTTAGGTATACCTATACAATGTTGTAGCTATATACAAATAGGTACTATATAGGCTACAAGCAATTATAATCTTTCTCTATGAGTAAAAACCTCTATAAAATTACCATTTATAGTGGTTCGTTCCGCTTTATAATAAATATGAGGATCTCATTAAAAAAGCTGTCCCTGAGGGCTATATACAATTTTGATCTCTCCCGTCATCAAGTTAGAAAGGCACAACACGTTTTGGCTCGCTTTTGAGATAAAATTACAGGTATCACAAATTCAAATTTGTTTTCACGTTGGATTGAGTTATACTTAAAGTTTATTTTTATTTTCGTTGTGCAATTCTTTATTCTACAATTTTCATGTAAAATACGAACAATCAATACATTATGCAAATATATATGTTGATAATTGTTTCGTATTTCTTCATTGACAGTCTTTTATCGGTTGCACAAAGGAGAGTGGTCTCAGCAGCTACATTATATAATTCCACCAGCCCCTTTTCATCATAAAACCACTTGACGCTGTATCGGATGTCATCTGTATGTGGTGGACGTTCCTTATACAGTTGATTTTATAGGCGAGGAAGGTATTTCAGGATACAATAATTTGTACCTTCTTATAACTAATAAAAATGTAAATAACAATATTTCCTAACAAATCATAAAGAAACATTGATGAACCAAATGAGAATTAATCCGTAAAAAGCTTGGACACCGCAGCGCGTGTTGTGCACCATTCAATAGCATGTAGATAAAATTCCTTTTACGTGATTTTAGATAAACAGGTGCAGGATTGACTCGCATCCTTTTAATATTTTATCCTGGCTTAGTAGAGACAAAATACCTACTTAATAATTAATTGTTATTTATTCTATCATGTGTCTCATTGCCTCTAAATATGTTGACTATAAATTACTTTGTTTTGATGGAAATATTAAGATATCACTATTCCTAAATATTTCGAATTAGAATCGAATGCTGAATATCCTCCTTGAATATATCCCTCGTCTATAAAATCAGCCTGTATACACACGAAAAGATTCGCTTCTACATTCAAAATGCGAACAATTAATATTTCCACATTCTTATGACTTTTAAGGAGCCTTTAAGAAAAGAGTGATTAGGTATTTTTTGGGCGAACGCGGTACATCGTCGGTCTCAACTTCACCTTTCACCAAGTGTGATTGAAGTCAAGCGGAACCTTTATGGGATCACTTTGTTGCACGTCTCCCTTTTGGTTCAGTCTCTCAAAACCCTTTTTTTCAGAAACGGACGGAGATATTAAGCTTAAATTAATATCAATTACTCTGGTCTGCAATCCCTTGTAACTCTGAGAAAGTCAAACAGCTAAATCGACGTAATTAAAAGATTCGACCGTTTACGTCGCCTGTTCTATTATTTATGCCGTTTTAGCATAGATTCGAGACACACGGAGTACTTCTTGATGACCTAGAGTTGTGAAAATTTGCAAGAAACAAAGTATTTCAGCATAGCTATAGGAAAAATCCTAAAATTTTAAGAATTCGTTAGAATTGTTTTTGTACAACTATACATTTATGCTATCAAATTAGAGAACTCTCGTTGTATGAGTCTGACTCAAACTGGCCCATTTTTTTATAATAACTTGAGCGTTTTGAATTTTTTATAGAGTCTTTGCTTTTAGTACTGTGAAATTCATAGTGCTTTATTCGTATCACATTTACCACCGTATATAAGATTTGATTTTGTCGATAAAATTGATTTTATATGTTATTTATTAATTGTTTTGAGAAGAATTTTATTATCTTTACATATCTTAATCAAATAATCTATTATCTTAATCTTAATATAGGGAGGCTTTGGCTGTCTCCCTGGATATTTCCAAGGCATTTGACAGGGTCTGGCATGCATGCCTTTTATGTAAGCTCCGATCCTATGGAATTCATAATGAACTCCTGTCCTGGATAACAGGCTTCCTGAGTGAACGGTCTATTCGGGTAGTGGTTGATGGCTGCTCATCTGATCTCATGGCAATTAATGCCGGTGTTCCTCAGGGGTCAGTACTATCAGCAACATTATTCTTGCTAGCCCTTTCGCCTTGGGTCCTAATTTCCAGGGTGTTAGCGTACCATTGGCTGATAGCCTCGAGCTTCTAGGCATGGAGCTAACTGCTGACCTTAACTTTGGGCGTTCGATTGAAGCTAAGGCTAAAACAGCTGCTCGAAAACTGGGGGTTCTTTTCAAGGTTAGGCGGCATTTTACGCCGACCCAACTTCTTAACCTGTATCAGGCGCAAGTTCGGTCGTGTGTGGAGTATTGCTGCCACCTTTGGGATGGTTCCGCCAAACACCATCTGGCTGCTTTGGACTCAATTGATCGCCGAGCTCGGCGACTCATTGCCGATGAGGCTCTTACGTCGCGTAAACTACTCAGTTTGGAACACCGGCGTACAGTGGCCTGCCTTTGGTTTTCTATAGACTATACTCTGGAGAGTGTGCGGCTGAGTTGTATGATTTAGTTCCACCCTCCCCCTTCTACCATAAATTGACGAGACGCCGTGCTGGTTTGCACCCTTTTGTGGTTGACATTCCTGCTGCTTGCACGAAGCGATTTGCCGCCTCCTTTTTGCTGCGTACCGCGTAGGAATGCAACTCGCTTCCTGCGTCAGTGTTTCCGGCGTCTTATGACATGGGAATCTTCAAACGTCGAGTGAATCGGTATTTGCTGGGTGAGCGCGCTCCATCGTCGGCCTCATCATCACTTTTCAGCAGGTGAGATTGAGGTCAAGCGCAAGCCTGTATGTAATAAAAAAAAAAGTTTTACTAATAAATAAGTCAATTTCGCTTTATATAATCCATATGTTCGATGCTTGTGTTAGAAAGACATTTTAAAAAGTAACGCCAAAAAGACTTAGATACTGAAACATATTTTTTAAATATTCCGTTTTAAAAAAACTGGTTCGTTTACATTTTCATAGAACTACTATTAAAACAACAGCAGTGAAAACAAATAACAATTTAGAATAAATGTTTGATAGAAACGGCGTAGTTGGTACAATTTGTTTGATAAAACATCACTTGTACGGACCGAGGGTAAATTACCCGGTATCATGCCAATGTAAACACTATGGGGTGCCCACGACCACGGGGACAATTTGGTCACTCACAACAGTAATGCTAGGCTTCGTCCATAAATAACATTATTTATTGGGGGCAGCGTTTCCTAAAGTTTTGAACCTTTAACCAGAAATCTTTACCGGACAAACTCTATGAATAAAAAAAATGATATATCGTCACGCCATCCCTTTCGATTGAGTAGATAGACATTATGGTAAAGCCATTTTGAACAGAATGGTTCGGTAATAATTCTTGTCTTGTTCATTCGTACTCTTCAGGCTTACGGAGCGAGCTAGTGATGTTCGTAATAGTTGCGAGTGTATATCGATGAGTTGAAATATTATGATTAGTAATTAGCAGAAAAAGGCATCTAAAAAACAATCTATCTATTTACACATTTTTATTAGTTTTAAAGATAAATTATACGTTAGAATTGGTGAAGTTGCAAAAAATCGCATAAAATTTACATAAATGTTTAATTAAATACTTTTTGTGTTGGTAGGGCGATTACCCGAATTGGGCCACGCCTACAGTACACGAGTGTAAAGACCATCATAGTAACTCGCTTTGGCCTGTCGCATTTCAAGTTCAGCTGTTGTATATCCAGTAACTCATACACCTTCGGTCGTGGTATATGTATGTGGGCTGACATGACGATGGAGACTATCAATGTATTTTCATCCTTTGATAGTCAATTTAGTTTTTGGACTACACTGTACCTACAACCACGTGCACTGTATTCACTTTATCGAGCCAATGTAAAAAAAGTACATATGGTGCTTAAACAAAACTAAATAATTACGTTAAACTAAGCAATCTCTTTTGAAATTATTGTAAGCTATATTATATATATTCGTTATTATCAACTATAAGCAGGTAGTTGGCCCATTCTTATTGTTACTGACGTTTATAACTCAACAGCTCAGTTTAAAATAGCTTTACTATCATGGGTATATTCACTATGCGATAATATGACGAGCCCAACGTAACCAGTAGAGACAGCTTACCGCAGTTGTCAGGACACTAAAACATGAAATCTTCATTAGACACCATACGGCCTTCCTCATGATCCAATGTTTTCTGACGTCGGTGAGAATGCGGTGCCTAAGGCCGTAATTAATCTGGCAAAACCCAGAGCAAAGTTTATTTTTAGTTTATATGCTCACAGGTGAAAACATCGTGAGGACATTCGTATGGCATCTAATAGAAATGGCATGTGTAAGTGCCTTGAGAACGGCCATCAGTTACGCTACTGGTTACGTTGGGTACGACATATAAGCGCAAAGTACAACCACTAATATATCTCTGCTCACCCCGAAAGGGATACAGAGTAACGATATAGTATTATTACTTTTAAAGTAGATAATGAAAGATTTTTTTTTTTCAAAGATAATTATATTTTGTCAGTGCGTGGCGTGTGTCTACTAGAGATGTCACGAATATTCGGCAACTATTCGGTATTCGGCCTATCCGGCCACTGTTTTTGCAATTAAGTATTCGGCCGAATAATAAATACTATTCGGCCGAATACCGAATACCAAGTCATGTAAAAAAGACACGTTATATTACTCAAAACTATGTATTTATTTCCAAATTACAACACTTTAGTAATTAAAATTGATCAGTGGTAAGTTGTGCAAACAAGCTTTTTTGCATTTTTTGGTAGCAAACGATTACGCTTTTCATCGTAAATGTTACCAGCCCCAGAAAATAACCTCTCACTAAACACGCTACTTCCAAGAATATTCGGCGCTTCGGCCGACAACGTTGCCGAATATTCGGTATTCGGCCAATTGACTATTCGTGGCATCACTAATGTCTACACAGAATAAGTCTCTCTACAGAGAATAACGAATTAAATTCTGCTTGATGATTTTTCGTGGGACGTTTTAAGCTAAAAATCTTATAAAATAAAGGATGCAAAATGTTGAGTAATGCCGTAGCATACTGAGTCAGTTACGTTAGATAAATCAGTTTTGTTCTCGTTAATCCTATAACAAGGTTGTGGCCAAAGGCATCGCTTCTAAGAACCTAATACAATCTACGTCAGAAATTCTATTTTCTTATAAATATAAACCGGTTATAAATATCTGAAAGATATTTTCATCGAAGAAATAGGTTAGACGGTGTGAATAAACGTGGTGCCATTCTCTCGCAGGTACAAGGTTAATGCTGAAAGACTAGTATTGTAACAGTAATTGGTTTTACAAGCAATTATGGGTACGAGAAAGGGTCCAAGATCGGACGATCTAGGTGTATGGCTGCGCGGGGAAAAATAATCTTTATTGGCAATTGCAGTGATACCTTTTAAGTCCCGATGTTTTTATTCCCGAGACTGACTTAAAAGGGAGATATTATTATGACTCATATGTATATAAATATTACGTAAATAAATAAATATTAACTTTTCGTATTGTTTTGAAATGATAGGGTAATGATCCGAACTGGAACATGTCGTTATAGTGACTCGCTGTGGCCTGTCGCGTTTCGGAATCAACTTGTGTACGTCCAATAGCTCATATATCTAGATTCCTTCAAACGTGGTATATTATTACGTGGGCCGACATGACGACGGAGACTGTCAATGAATTTGTCTCCTTTGATATTCGCTGTCGTTTTTAGACTACACTGTATATACCAGCGGGTGCAAAGTAGTCGCTTTGTTGAGACAGTGTAAAAAAATATCACGCTATATCACTTTTGGGGTGAGCAGAGATGCATTAGTGGCTGTAACCACTTTGCGCTTGTATATCGTGCCCAGTGTGATCCAAATCTCAAGACAGATGATATTTCTATTAAATGACATGTAGATTAATTGCATCAAATAAATAAAATTAATATATTTTTTACGTTTTACCTCTTTTTATATTAAGAATGCAAACTTTCACTCTTCTCAGACTATTGAGATTCAATCAAAACTTAGTAGTTTTTTTGCACAAGAAATGTTAAAAAAAAACTAACTTTTGACAATCGATACATACAAGTAATAGATATTATTGAGGATAATTTAATATAGCAATACGCCCGTGATCTAGTTTTCCGGCGTATTTTCTGTAAGCCTTTGGTTTGCCTTTGGCAAGACAATATAACCGAAACGGTAACCGACGAAAATAAACAAGGAGTGCATTATGCTAAATGGAATATTACAGACCCATTTCCGATATTCGTTCTTTATTTCGGGTGTTTGTTTTATTTAGGAACATAATCCTTATATATTTAATTTTAAACGGCTTTTGATTGATAAGATGAAAGAAGAAAAATCTGCTTCCAATGCACAAGAGGATTATATTTATTACAGGTCATATATGATGATGATATATATATATATATATATATATATTACAAAATTGACGGTAACTCTTGCTCGAACTTATTTAATTGTTTATGTTTAAAATATTTTTTGTGACACTAACCTATATGTAAACATTAATTAAGATATCAAAATAGGATTTCTTAATAAAATTATTTGTATTGCTTTTCCTTAATTTAGCAGACATAATAAATTAACTTAGATTTATTAATATTTAATATCTAAGTAAATATTATGTTTACCACATTTCTCTTCTAAAATGTACCCAATAAAATGCTAAACCAATAATAATTGAATATTAATTGCATTAAGCTTTGCGTGTTACTACCTAAGTAATAGCTTTTAACCCTGTTTTAGTTGAAATGACATTTCGGTCGCTTTACTCTAATCTATTACAATGAGTAAGCTTTCATATAAAGTCTATTTATCTTGATTTTAGGAACAGTTGACGTATTATTACCATATTACTATAAAATCTACGTGATGAGAATAGCCATTCAGTGTGTTAGTATAAATTCATCTACAAATGTTATTAATATTGTAATATAATAGTTATGTAAAGAGAACGTGGAAATAGGTTGCTTTATTGGTGGTGCAAACTTGGAGCAAAAGTGGAGTTAAAGGAAATATTTAAAATTAACATGCCAACAAGTTTAAAAACTAAGGTTATGAACTCGAGCCTAATACCGAGTTTGACGTACGGATGCCAGACTTGGAAATGCCACTACACTACAAAAGCCAAGAAAAATATCACCTCCTGCTAGAGAGGAATGGCCAGAAGCATTAAGAATTATAAAGACAGAATTATTAAGAAAATAGACAAGATAAGACACAGCAGGATTAGAACAATAACAAAAGCCACAAATGCCTTGAGCTATGCTCAGAAGCTCAAGTGGAAATGGGTAGGAAATATAGCGAGGCTCACGGACCAGAGATGAACACTTAAAATCACCTTGTGGGGAGGTCAACAAGGTAAAACAGAAAGAGGGAAACTAATTAGACGAGGGAAGACGAAATTAAAAAAATTGCAAGCTGTAAATAGTGCCAAATAGCTCAAAATAGGGAAGTTTGGATATCCTTGGAGGAGGCCTTTGCCCGCTAGGGAAACTTAAACTTAAGTTAATTTGAGAAGTAGTTAAAATAAAATGTAATTTAAACAAGAACAAATAATGCCTTTTATATTTATGTTATATATCGGTAGTACGAATGAGTAATGGCTAGTAAATAAAACAAGTTTATGGATTTGACATAGAACGAAATAAAAGGAACATTGGAGATTCTATTAAAATACGACAGAGATTTTTCAAGTGGATTACGATTTTGGAAACAGAAAGGGACGCAGTAAATAATTTCCTTAGATAAGTGAGACATTGTAATTTTACTTCCAATATGTATGACGAAGAAGTATACCAATGTTTAATACAAATAGGAAAGCTCTACAACACGACTGCCCTACCAAAGCCATACATTTGCCAGTAAAATTGGTGAAATATTTATTACGTACAATATACTATTTTTTTTTCTATTTATTTAAGGGACTTTTGTGCCTCGGCACATGCCAGCCCCATCGTATCCTAAACATGCACTACTAACATTTATTTCTGATGGGGAGCCATCAGCCTGAACAACTTCTTTGCTTCGGCTGAGTAAGGTCTTGCTAAAATTCCGCAGAACATGCCTACATCAAATTTACAATATACTATTTTTTTATATTAAACAATATGATTTCAGTTTTTTTGGGCTAAAATGATGAAAATGAAATGAGGCGTTGGGGGCTAAACACTATTATTATAATATGAGTTCATATAAAACACTTGTATCTCTTACTATAATATGCTTAGCATTAATAGAAACATCGTAAAGAAACTCACGTATATTGTTAGTTAAAATAATAATTGTACCATGATATATGCTTGCTTGATTTGAAAAACGTATTCGAAATCTTATTTTATTACACTGAATTGCATTGAGTTTCGCTATCACACAAGGTCTAACTGTTTCCCCCGCTCAATACTGTTTTCTTTGCTGTCGTTTATATATTGTACTTATATTACTGTGCTGTTTATTCTATTTCAACTTGGACTGATTTACTTGTGATTTCTTATTCTTATTTTGTTCTTACTAACCATTGTTTATTAAACGTGCTTCAATCTTGTGTCTTTACTTTCTTCATTTCCTTTATTCTCATCTGTATGCGCTGATCTGCGATATAGACCTAAGATAGATCAACTTCTCCGCCATACCTACCTGATATATGTATATGCCTGATAAATAAGTATAGAGACATTGATAAAAGTCGTATTTTAGGCCGTTTGGAGGAGCATAAAAATAGGCAGTTCTGTCGAGACTAGTTTAATTATTTATCGGTTAGTGGGTCAGGGTTTAACGCTGTTGTTTGCCAGTTTAATTCGGTAGATTTGCAGGTAACAATTATATAATCAAATATGGAAATGCCAATTTCGAGAGTAGAGAGAGCGAAATCATATTATTATAGTACTCCATCATCTGCATAGTGAGTAATCTATGCAGATGCATGCATATCTGTGTGCAGATTTAACAATAGCGCGATAAAGTTTGCAATTAAAAAGTTTTAAAAGATAAAACTGCTACTCTGCTTGTTTGCTGTTTAAGGTGCCATTCTTAAGGTCAAACTATGTTAATAATACTCTTGTTTTTCGTGCCTGTGATCTATATAATAAACGTTTTTGCGATATAGATATACTGTCCTGTGCCTTTGAGCCCTTTAAACGAATGGTGAGAAAGAAAATATTAGCCTAAATTCAATTTTGTTCTATAATGTACTTTTTTTTTAATATAAATGTACTATTTATATGTAACATATATATATATATATATATATATATATATGTATATTTGATTGATTTTTTTATTGTTATTTATTAGCTTGATTTTTATTTTTGTACTAATTTTTGTGGAAACTTTGCTGGCATATGTAACATTTTTTGTGTATATTATTATTATTTTTATATTGCTGTATGTTTCCCTTTAAAATAAATAAATAAAGCTACGTGGCTTACTGTACGTGTACGGTGTACTGCAAGTGTGTGTGTGTATATGATGGCTACGGAACTGTGGAGAATTGATTACAGTACCCACAGTCCCCGTCTATAGGCATTAGTCGTCACCTTGGGGTTTTTAGAAGGTACTTTGACTTTGCTAAAATTTTGCTCCGAAAATAGATTTATCTTTGACAAAAAATTAAAAACAATTGGAACTTGCGTATAGCTTAACACTAGATTTCCCAGAGCAGTCATTTTCACTGTTTTTAAAGTTTAGTTATTTAAAAAAATATATTTTTAAGGAACCAATTTCTTTTAAATATTATGACTTTTTATATATTATCTTATAGCATTTATTAATCGTTGTACTTACCTTCCTTTACTCTCTTTATTCCTATATTACGTATGTGCTATACCTATATTCAGTCTTTCTAGTGTTAAGTATCGAAATCGATGACGAAATTGGTGACTTAACATATACTTTGGCATTAATTAAATAATATTATTTGTAATTATTCAGTAAAGTCTAAGCAAACTCGAAGAGGCATATATAAATCTCAGCTTATGACTTGGGTTGTAGCAGCTCGCGTAGTAAGCGCTTTTCGTAGGCAACGCCTACGAAAGATTAAAGGCATCGCTACGAACGTACCTATTGCCTACAATCGTAGCGTTTTCACGCACTAGCGTTGATTCGGGCTCTATAATCTATAATATATATATCTCTCGTCATGCTGTAGCCCTTTAGGGTCAGCAGAGATAAATATGTGGCTGTATCCACTTAAAACTCATATAACGTGAAAGCAGCCGGATAGTGTGACCTCCGAGAGAGTTAAAAACCGATTTTGATAACATGCGTGCTGCGAAGAGCCCAACACATATCACAACCGTTGTCTGAAATTTTATACGTGACTTTTATTACAATTATAATTCTTTCGTTATATCGGTCATTTGGAAGTGATTATATCGTGTAACATTGAACTTGAAGCAGTTCAGTGTGGACTAGTTGCTAGATCGAAACGTACTGCCTCTTGCAGAGATTCTCTTCTCATAGGCTTGTCTCTACTTACTCCGGTCTGCAAACTAGATTCCTGAGTTGGCGGAAACTACACAGCAATTACTTACACGTTACAATTGGTCACCATGAAAAATTGGCTATTACGTTATTACTAAAACACTTTATAAATTGTTGACAAAAGAACGCAATTCACAAATGTATTTTTGAAGCGTAATAAACCGAAACACTTTTAAATAAAGATATAATAAACACCTTTTTGTGTCCATACAAACCTTTGCTTACACATTTATATAACACATATATTTGGCTTTTTTTATTAAGCGTTATATATCATTATATAAATCTTAATAAAAATTGTCATAGCATATGCATAGTTTTTATAGCAGTTTGTTTCATCAAAGATTAGGTTTTGCAGCCCACCTAGTATTTACATACGGTCTTGAGGGACGTGCATTCCATAGAAGCATTAAAAGAATTATCTTGTTATATAATGGACATATAATACATATTTTGGTGTAAAATTTAATCAAGTTTAGATCATAAGACTCCTATTCTAGTAATTACTAGATTTTAAGTCAATATGTTTATTAAATGTTCCAGTATGAGAAGGTAATGTTTATTATGCTTTTTTAGGGTGAACGCCACTAACGGTTTTAATACTTTTAGCCCTCCAATTATTTTAAATTTGATATAGCTATAAACTGGATTTTACTAGAGAGCGGGCATAATTAATAATAAATCGTTAACAGAGGGAGTTTTCAAAGAGTTTATTCGATATTTCTTAGGCCAACGCTTTTAAGCATTGGCCTTATCTCCACTATGTAGCAACTCGGATTAAGGCCAAACATAACATAAGCTTGCTCGTAATTAAAATACAACGTCCTCATTGTTCGCATAAAAGCACTAATTAAAACAAGAATGGTATCAAAAATTTTAATAAAATATATTTTCTTAGTAATGAAATTACAGCAAAACGAATTCTATAACACTATCTCGAGTTCCATATAAATTACACGTGAAAACCTGAATAAAGTTCATTGTAATTTAATACAAATCTAAACGTAGTAGTCTCACTAATTCATTAAAAACTAGCTGCGACTGCGACTTTATTCGCGTGGGAGTGGCACTTTTGGTAACCCTTAAAGAAATAAAAGATTATTTTACTTCCAGATCATGTAGATTTATAAAAATGAAATAATTATTAAAATTTCTTAAGCATTTTCAAAGTTTATCGATTGCAAAGTGACAAACAAATATTTCTCTTCATAATATGTATTAACAGAGATAAAATTTTAATAACAAGACGCTACCCGTTTCTTTGCTTCCATAAAATTCACGTTTCGCGTGTGAGTAGAATAACAGCGTATTTGAAGGTCCATTCTAAAAATATTAGGATTTTTTTTATCGGCTAGATATTTTTGAAGATTAGCTTCTACATACAGACGTACGAACAAACAATAATTCCTTATTATATTAGTGTAGATAATATAGATATCATTCATCCCAAATAAATAGTATTTAAATAATATACATATAAAAGTAGTTATAGCTATCATTGACCTGTGCGAATAATGTCTACAAAATGGGCACATTTATTCTGTTTTTACGGAGCATCCGTTCAGCTTTTAACGCTAATGGACTTCGAAACAACGTGTTTTTGTGAAAACAACCGACACTATAATAACAGTTATTAGTTTTGCTATAAGCGTGAGATAAGTTTTTATGTCAATAGAAATATGACTTTATCGAGTTTTTCACGATGTTTTCCTTTCTCGGTTAATACAGTATGATTTGAAAGCCCTGTCAGATTCGCAAGGGGCATATTGGTGACATGATAACATTACCAAAATAATTCCACTCCGACGCAGCCTTGAGTTTCTTTCGGCGTTTCTTCTCAAGTTAGTCACTTCCGAAACGCTGGTAGATCACCCGTAGGGTTAGTACTTTATTTGGCTGGCGGTCCAAGTCAGTCAGTTGAACTGTTAATGCTTTTACTAGCAAAAAGTAGTTAGTCCGCTTAAAAAAAAATTACCAAAATCAATAATTCGTAAAAATTAAAAAGCTGTTATCATAATAAATTGAAAAAAAAAAATTTTCGATCTGTGGTCGGATCACTTACAAAAATGAATTTAATATTTAGTAAAGTCTAAGAAACCTTAAAATTGCGTCTATAAATCTCACCCTAGATATATGAGTTACTGGTTATACACAAGCTGATCCCGAAACGCGACAGGACAAAGCGAGTCACCATAATATATGCAAAGGTACTTTTGACAGCCCATAAATAAAAAAATAAATATTATGTGTTCTGTAATAAACTTTACGAATAAAAAGTACATAGTTGATTACATGTCTAAAAGTCGAAAGAGTAATATAGAAAACTCAGTTTTCTTTTAGCAATTTTGATCGATCTTTTTGTTTCTTTTGACCTTGTTGGTCGCCTATATAATAATCTAAAGTAATATGGTCTCGGTTCAGTGAGTCTCTCTGTAATTATGTTGTTAAAAGCTGGAATAAAGCAATTTACCGTAGTCAAACTAAGGGGCATGAAGTCTCACAAGTGCCTACTAAATTATTTAGACATGTGTTCGGCCTTGTACCCGTTTCACATAGGAATTTACAGCGACAAAATAATTGCTTTTTGATCGCTTATTTTAAGATCTCTAAGAACTTAGACAAAGTAACATTCGGTAAACGGTAAAGCTAGTAGAAAGTTCAAAATTTATGGAATTAACATAAGTTGTTGAGATATAATTTTTCTCTCTACGTGGATATTGACTCGTATTGCTTTCATACTTTACTCTGGCTTAGGACAGGTAAAATATGTTAGCTACTTGATATTATTTTTTTACTTATTCATTCATGTGTGCCCCTAAATATGTTGACTATAATTTACTTTGTTTTAAAGATAATATTAAGATATAATTATTTTTACTTCAACATTAACACGGAATTAGATTCTGCTCTGTCATAAAAGAAAACATAGTGGGATATATGTATATACAATAGTAAAATAACTATGTTACTTGACAAAAATGATACAATATATGTATGTATAAAGGATGAGAGAAGCAAAGTATGGTAGCGGGGTATATCAAAGAATCAATGATGCAGAGCGTATCAAACGCCGTATAAATTGTCAAATGGCTTATATTATGATTGCTTATTAGTCGGCAATTGATCTCCAAGAGCGATCGAGGAAAAAGCAACAGACGTCTCAACAAATTAAAAAAAATGCATAGCTGTATTTTCGTAAAAAAAGGTTGAATTAAAGAACAGCTTCTTCAGGAAGTTCATTATGTAATAATAGTGACTCCATATTTACTTTTGTAGCAGTACACCAAGTACTTCAGTATGTTATATATAAAGGTATATTAATCAATGTCTTAGATAAAGATGATTAGTTGCGCTACTATCACACAACGTAACAATGTATGAGGGCAAAGTGGGCATTCTCTAATAAAACATGAACTATTAATAACATAACTTTGTTTTTATCAAAACAAAATATATATGTTATGTATTTCTTTTTAGTTTCCTAGGAACGACATTTTGTCTGATTTATTACAACATGATTGCCTAAGTATCGGTTAGCGTGTTTGGGTGGATATTAACAAATAAATGAACGCTTCAGTATAAATTGTGATAGTAAATGAGGAGTCTAATTTCAAAACCCACTATAACATATTTTTTTTCTAATCCCATAAATTTATAAAAACTTATAATTAATATTTGACTTAACAATCACATTCTTATAAGGTATTTAAATTATTATTCTAGAGTGAAAAAGCAAAATAGAACAAATTCATATAAAATATTTGCTTTGATAAAACCATTTCAAATTACTATTATTAGTACTAGTATTAAGTTATTTTGTATGAAAAATCATTTTAGCGGGATTTGAAACTAGACGCCTCAAATATTCGTTAATACATTTAAAAACATATGGTAAACTCTTATTATATTTATTATTTAAGTTCCAGTGTATATTCCAACATTTTGTAACAATTTGATTGTTTTAAATGTGTTACAATAACTGTTTGTTTTCCTGTTAATAAATAACAGGAAAACAATTTCTGATGTTTCTGCTACTATGGCTAAAGTGGTCTACTAAATAATGAGCCAGTTTCCTTGACCGGCAACGCAATTTTGGTCGTAGGGTTGAAACCCCGTACGTACCTCTAGGTTTTGCCAGATTACGGACGGATTTAAACACTACGAGCTAATCGATGAGGGAAAACATCGTGAGGAAGCCCGCATGACATACTCGTATGATAGAAATATCATGTCTAAGTACACTGAGAACTGTAATAAGCTGCGCTACTGGTCATGTTGGTCATGACATATAAGATCAAAGGGGGTACAGTCACTAATGTATCTTTGTTGATCATGTAAAAAATATAATGTGACGATATTTTTTTTACACTGGTTCGACATAGTGACTACAACGCACCTGATGGTAAGTACAGTGTAGTCTAAAAACAAAAGCAACCATCAAAGGATGAAAATCCATTGATAGTCTCCATCGTCATGTTGGCCCACATATACCACGACTGAAGGTCTCTAGGTATATGAGTTACTGTATATACAACCTGCTCCCGTAATGTGACAGGTAAAAGCAAGTCACTATGACGGTGACACTTGTGTACTGTGATCATAACCCAGTTGGGGCAATCGCCCTACCACCAAAAAAAATTTATTATTCTGTTAATCTAAATATATATAACTCAAAGGTGACTGACTGACTGACATAGTGATCTATCAACGCACAGTCCAAACCACTGGACGGATCGGGCTGAAATTTGGCATGCAGGTAGATGTTATAACGTAGGCATCCGCTAAGAAAGGATTTTAATCTATTCTACCCCCAAGGGGATAAAATAGGGGATGAAAGTTTATATAAATCTTCTCAGATTTTCGACTATAATATAATAGCTTATATAATAGCTTGATAGTTTTAGCGCCTGATGACAGATGAGGCCCTAATTTTATTACACACGCTAAATAAAAGTAAAGCCGTAAAAACTATACCTAATTAATAGTAATACTTCTTAACGCGAGCGAAGCCGCGGGCAAAAGCTAGTAAATAAATAAAATACTTATGTAGGTGACACAAGTGAAAAACAGACAACGAGCGGGCAGTAACTCCTGTCTTATGCACCTTTTGAATTATTCACACGTACGCGGAAGTGGCTGGCCTTGTGCCCATTGCGTCCAGATTTCTTATTTGAAATCGGTTTGTAGTTTCTATATCAGTTTAGATTCTTTTTATCTGCTAGTTCAAATAAATTCTTAATATTACTCCTAATTTAACCCTTTATGGAGCCGTGTTGTATTTCTGCAACATACCACTCAAACAGACGCAGCAATAAAAGAAATGCCGATAGACTGACTTTGCTTGATGTTATACAGCACCAACAAAGCATTCATACGATTTAGTGACAATTCAGCTCACTAGATGATGAGACTTGTAGGTAATGATGTCTCATTGCAGTGTCGAACGAATACACGCCTTTTTCCAGCTCTTCTTATTCATGTACAAAAAATTAATTCCAGCTGAAATACTAATATTTGACTGTTGAAATTTGTGTAAGTAAAGAGTAAGAGGATGTATTTTAATAATCTGTTCCTAATTTAAACTTTAATTATTTAGTACTAATGTAATGTTGCATTTCTGCAACTTGCAAAGTGCTTCAGAATTATGATTATTAATTTTTTAATATTTTTTTAAATTATTATTTTCGTTAATCATACACTATTTATCACCCAGTTTTTACAAAACTAATAAATTTAACGACCTTGCGCCATAAAGGGTTAAGATCATCAACAACTTATTGTAACTACATCTTTATAATAAGGTTATAGTTATTTACTAAAATTACAGTTAGTTTTAATATTCAGTATAACCAAAATTATACAGACGAATGCTTGCTTATAGAAAAATAAATGATAATTATTAATCAGTACTTAATAAAATGTCTAGAAAATCTAATTAGTTAAATATAAGAACAACATAGGTAAGAATAGTCATTATTAAAATGAGCTTTTTGGATTTTCCGGTATATTTTATTTCATTGTAAATATTGTATTAAAATGTTTTTATTTTATAAGCATCTTAAGAATATGATGATTTATATAAAAGGTAATATTATTAAGAGTTAATCACGAGCATTCCATAAACAAAAACACACGTGCTGTAAAAACCTTATTATTTAATTTCGTGCTGCGAAGGACGCACTTATATTTTAAATTCTAAACAAAATGGAACGATTGCAAGTGATGGTTATTACGATTGTCCGCGGAAGTTATCGTCCTTGTCTCTGTTTATAAAACTTTTCCAGTGCTGAAATCTTTTCCGCTTCCATCTCCATTTTAAAGCATCTGAGCCCTGAGTTCAAACTTTTTAGAATATATGTCGTAATTTAGTTTATATATAAAAGTGAAGTTGTGTGGAAATTGGTGTCATTTAAATCATTTTGGAAATATAAAATTATACAATTACATATCTATATAATTTAACATGAAGTAACGTGAAATAGTACTAGAAAAAAAAGAAATCGAAAAAAGTGTTGTGCTTTCTCCTCCGGGCTTTATTTTAAAATCCTTCAAATATAAGGCATAAAATCCATTTTTTTTTTTGATAACCCGGGGGAAATCACTGACGGACCTCAAGGGGCGGTGAGAGCCGCCCTCCGGTGTGTCAGACTTGCACCGACTAAAACCCCCGGGGTGTTCCTTCTTCCCGTCTGACCGGAGCCAGAGATACAGTGTTATCCTTTTCTCCAACCCTCGGCGACGTCTGGCCTTTTGTTAGGCCGCATATCTGCACTGCGAGGAGTGGTGTAAAAGTACACACCCCTCGCTCATCTCAATGTCTTGGAGCGGTGTACGGGAACACGTCACACACCGCTCTCGCCTGGATAAGTTGGGTGGCATGCCCCCTCCAGCGCACCGCCAAGGCACATACATAATGAATGGGTTCAAGGCTTATTTTTATTTGTAAGTAAAACTTTTTCTACGTATAAAGTCTTACGGTACTTAACTAAACACTAAAGTAAATTGCTCTGTGGTCAATTGACTTTCATATGTCTTTTAATGTTAGGCTAAAGTACATAGACCTAAATGTATATATAACATTTATATACTTGCTTGTTTGTAGAAAGCAAGTACACGAGAAAGCCATCTTACTCGTACGAGACGCCTGTATTGATAGTCTGCAATATTTTTTCAAGTCAGTAACAGAGAATTGTTTCTGGGGTCGTTGACTTCATCCGTGTTACGCTCCACGTTTCATCTTATTTTCGTAAATGGACTATCTTTGTAGGATAAAATATTATGTTGTTCCAGTTTCATGTTTGTCAGTATATCTAAATAAAGAAAATTATTATGACAAATGATCTCTCTAATACCATAGGTTTATAATATAATTTACTGTTAGATAAAATAAAGCAATATACCGTGATTATGCATCATTATTATCGTTATTGTTATTGGTAAATTTTTGTTTCGGCATCAGCTTGTGTATATTCAGTAGCTCATATACCTAGAGACCTTCAGTCGTGGTATATGTGGGCTGATATGACGAAGATTATCAATGGATTTTCGTTCTTTGATAGTCCTTTTGTTTTTGGACTACATTGTACTTACTATCAGGTGCACTGTAGTCACTTTATGGAGCCAGTGTAAAAAAAAATCAACAGAATTATTAGGTATAGCAATAAAATTTAAATTAATATATATTTTGTTTTAATCTAGTTATAGTTTAAAGTTGAATAATTTCTAATGAAATTAAGAATTACGAATCCTGATTTAAGAAATATTTTTATAAATAGGGCAGAATAATGAAAAAAATAGAACGTTTTTATAGTCTACTAGCTGTCCTGGCACACCTTGTTCTGCCCTATTTCTCTAAAACAAAGTCTCATTGTTTTTTTTAATGTTAATAGCGTTAATAGCTTCCCCTGTCGGCTGTTTTTTGAAAATTGTTTGAAGGAACCTGGCCTTAATGCTATATGTATAAAAATTGACAAATATTGACATTAATATTTATACGTCACTCAATTGTTTTGCCTTCCTGGAACCCGTCCACTCACATTTAAACTTTATGGTGTGGTATTAAAGTTCAAAATGACTTATAACGAATTTTTTGTATGAGAATACAGAAAAGTGCTATTTTTAGACAGTTGCAGGGAATTTTAAAATTTTTCTCTCCGTAATAACCTTCCTCAGATTTCATCAAACACAACAAAAAAAAAATCAGCCAAATCGGTTCAGTCGTTCTCGAGTTTCGCGCTTATCAAGACATTTTGCGATTCATTTTTATGTTATAGATGTATTTTAAATGTAGAATGGCGATTGCAAGTTGAACGTGAACAAAGTACACAAGTGTAAAAACCGTTATAGTGACTTGCTATATTCGTATTTCGGGATCAGCTTGACGTTAGAGAACTTCTTAGACCTGGATGGAGTGTGAGTTACCGTATAGCTGTGACTCCGTGAACTTAGTACCACCAAATCGCTTGCTGGCTTGAGCTGGCGCGGACAGGCTCGTCGTAATACGCGCCGTGGGAAGCGATCACAAGGCGTGAACTCACGCGATACGACAATTAAGTGGACAGTCCGCTTCACTGATTATCGAAAAGCTTTACGAGGGTGTTTTAGGATCATTTGTAGTTTGTATTAGCTCTAGAATATGATATTGATGCGATTATACATAATAATAGAGTTTTGAAGAGTAATTATCATGTATTAAAATAATAAAGGAAACAGTACGATTGAATAATTATTGAAAATGTATTTGTTTTATTTGTACTATAGAATACCAGACATATACTTTTTACGGGGTATATTAGAAACAATCATCATTATAAATACTTTAATGGGTCTTATTCGTGAATTGACTTACCACTTACTCAGTCTGCTCGTGACTATGACCTTATACAGGTCAAACATAGATGAATAATTAAAAGTAAGTTAGTTTGCGCATACGCTCCTTTAAAGTATTTATAATGAGTACGAAATACGGAAGTTTAAAACATGTTAAAATCATCACCATTATATTTACGCACTTGATTCCACTGCTGAGGAAAGATATCTTCTAACATATGCAATAAAGCTTGGTTTTCGGCTTTTCTCATTCTGTTATTGCCAGCCGCCAGTTTTTATTTTAGAAATTTAAATAATGCGTTATAATATAAAACTAGTCGTTTGTGACAAACAGGACTCCGCAGAATGCTTAGATCGTAGCGACATGGAAAACCTTTTTTGAACCTTGTCCATAACAAGTCTTACTTAGAACCTTTAAATTAAAATCGTTACAAATATTATAGAAGAAGGAATTTAAAAAAATTGCTCAGGTACAAGTCAGATTTCCGTACAGAGGGTTTCGTACAGACAAATCTACATTACCTATCATTTTTATATTTCAATAAAAGATTAAGGACCAGATTTCAAAATATGAGTCTTTCAAAGGACTACCGTTTGTGAATAAACACAAAGAGCTTTATCATGAGCTCCATCGCGCATAAAAAACATTGAAAAGCTTCGAAGATTGAATTCAATATGTGTGATAAAAAGGGTGTAATAAAATAGAATTGAATTGAAATAAAAATGCTTTTGATATTTTTTATAGGTGCTATCTATGAATCGGAACATGAAAGATAATTTTCAATAAATGCTCGAACCACGGTTTCAAATATTTTTTTTTAACTTTTCTTCAGTTTCATATAGTGTGTTGTAGCTGTGGTGGTCTATAGTGGACGAGCGATCATCTGCGCCAACGCCAATGGGCGTAAATTTAAATCCCCATACGTAACTCTGGGTTTTTCCAGACTACGCACACTATGTTAGGCACTACATACTCACCGGTGAAGGAAAATATCGTGAGGAAACCCGCATGGCATATAATAGACATATCATTTATAAGTGCCCTGAGAACGGCGATTAGCGCTACTGGTCACGTTGGGCACGACATAGAAGCGCAAAGTAGTTATAGCCACTAATGTATCTCTGCTCACCCCGTAAGGGATATAGCGTGACGACGTATTATTATAGTTACATATATAGTAATACCTAGTTCAAGGCTTAAACAAAATAACATTCGATAAACTAAAACGACAGTAGAAAGTGGAAAAGGTATTTGCATAAGCTTTCGAAATATCACGTCGTCACTTTATATGAACCTCATACACTACACTTTTCTTTGCCGTTATTGTTTATCGAATATCATTTTGTCTAGGCGTCCAGATCCGAAAATTTCAATGTTGTGATCGTACAATATTTAACAAAATAATCATGTGTCGCTGTTGGTCCGATTAGGTACACAATGAACGCAAAATGGACCATTTTTTAAATAATGTAAGGAATATAGGAATATAGTCTGATGATATATTATTATTTCAAAATTTACTCAATGTAAATTAACTAATGTAGAGCAATAAACCCTTGAAAACACAACAAGGGAACGGTTGTAAAGTTCATCCGATGACCCGACCTACACGATCGTAAATTCACTGCCTCCACAAAATATTTATAAATTTTCCGACCGATTACTTCGCAGTTATTTGTTATTCTTTGATGGTTATTGTCCAGCTTTTCTTCGTATTTAACGACCCAAAAACCTTGATTCACCTTTATAACCAGTTTTGTGACAACACAATGTAAATAATTTACTACACCATAGGTCAGTAAAACTTCAACGACCGCTAAGAAATGTAATATTTATAAGCATGTTCAAACTGTCAAATGAACTCTACGACAAACTGATTCTAGACAAGATTGGAAAGAAGAAAGTACTCGTGTATATTGAAGACAATTTTAAACATTGATTGTTGCTCTTTTCAACACAATATCAAATCAAATCAAATGTTTTATTGCACTCCACAGTGTAATACAGATATGTTTTTGTTTTTTATTAATATCAACTATGAACCCTGTTGGGTTGGGCCTGGCATTTATGTAGGCAAGAAGGGTTCAATATTAGTATTAGTAGGGCACCATACCCCTTTTTTATCTACTTTTTTTCCTTAATATTCACGCACGCAATATAAGTGACAGTTTATCGTTTAGATATTATAATAACATTTGTCAATAAGCATCCACTTCAATTTGTTTTTTGATAGTATGTTGTGTGGATCACCTATAATAGTTTTGGGTAGTTTATTATATATGTATGTATCTTTATTGCCATTGCATAAGGACTACCGAATGCATGCTTAGCTTAGAGTATGGGAGGTTGAGCTTATTTTTATTTGAGCTTATTCTTAAGTTAAATTTTGTCTGCACGTCCTCACGTTTTTCGAAGAACCCTGAATATTTCAATATAATAATACAGGGTGGCCCATAAGTCCTTTGAAATGAAAAAAAAAACATTAAAATAAAAGTAATTACAATATGAATTATATTTTTATTTACAAATAAAGCTTGAAAAACGGGAATTATTTTTTTAAAGTAACGTCTTCTAAATGTAATCCGTTACGTTCACGGCACTCTTGCAAGCGACGTCTAAAATTGTCGATAACTGCGCTGCACGTATCTACTGAAATGCTTGCCATTTCTCTGCGGATGTTTTCTTTTAGCGCATCCATTGACCGCGGGTTAGTGGCGTACACCTTTTAGCCTTAAGGTAGCCCCACAAAAAAAAAGCCATTGGAGTCAAATCCGGACTACGTGGTGGCCAGGAAATGTCTCCTCTCTTAGAGATCACTTTGCTAGGGAAAAGTTGACGGGTAACGGGCATAGCAGTGTTAGAAGTGTGGGAAGTTGCTCCATCCTGTTGAAACCACGTCTGAAGCCTGGAAAATTTTGCAATTTTGGTGTGAAAAAGTCCTCTATCATAGCTACATATCGCTCCGAAGTAACAGTAACCGCACGTCCTCTGCCGTCCTCAACGAAGTAAGGCCCTACGATGCTATGGGCTGACATAGCAGCCCAAACTGTCACTTTAGGACTATGTAAGGGCTTCTGATGCCTAAGTTTTGGATTAATGGAGCTTCAATAGCGGCAATTTTGTTTACTAAAATGCCCGTTAAGATGGAAGTGAGCCTCATCAGAGATCATTATGTTATTGAACGAAGTAAACCAATTTAACATTTCATTGGCATAATTTTCTCTCTGAATGGCGTCAGTATCTTTTAATTCTTGCACCAACTGGATTTTGTAAGGGTGCATAAGTAAATCTTTCTTCAAAATCTGTTGTAACGATGTTCTGGGTACGTTTAATGCACTGGAACGCTTACGAGTTGACAGTGTAGGATTTTCACGAATAGACTGTGCCATTGAGTCGATGTTTTGTTCCGTACGTGATGTCCTTAGGCGACCCGACCGTGGTTTATCTAGCGTCGAACCGGTCTTCTCGAACTTAAGAACCCAGTTCTTAATCGTTTGAAGAGTTGGAGTGTCGTCAAAGTTGTGTAAACCTTTGTGTTCTCGAAATTTACGCCGCGAAACGGTTGCCGAATTGTTGTTTTGGTAAAACTCGCGCACACAAAACGCACGGTCTGCTACGGTGAAACGCTCCATCGTGACAAGATTCCCAGAAACTGAAGTTACTGTCCCCGCTTCCCTTGCACCGCTCACGCGCATCGTGTTCGTTTTATTCAAATTTTACTTTTCAAAGGACTTATGGGCCACCCTGTATTGAGGTACATTGCAAGGAATGTGTTGTGCGAAAAATGTATACATTTATTATAATACGTATCAATCGGGAAAGTATTAATTATTAAAATTACAAACTAATCAATAATCACCAAATATAATTACTTTTATTTATGATTATGCAATGTGATCCTATAATCTGATTACCTTACCTCTTGCCAATTTATGAAACAATAATGAGAGTTCTTTGGCTGTCACTTAAATTAAATTTGCAATTAATTAATTAACATTTCAACAATTAAAATTTAATAAGTAACAAAAGAGAATAATAGATTCTTAAAGTCTTTTCATCTATATGTTATTTAAAGTGTTATTCAGAAAATGCAATTGTAGAGCAGACATCCTTTCGTTTAAGCCCTTCCATTTAAAGCTTAGATAGGACACAGCTGCACACAATTTTGCACAGATGCGAATAAGATTGCATTTAAATAAATAAACGCTTATATTATTGCAGGTTTATTTTATTTATAAAAGGCAAATAATTGGAATAAAGAAAGAAAGATAGAAAAAGCGTTAATTTGGCACACAACATGTCACAGAAGGAGATGTTAATGAATATAAAAAACAAATACCACGCGTTGTGGTAATACACCAAAGAGAAGTCAGCTCAGCAAATGCTGAATATCATGTATGTTGTGTTTCCATTAGCAGAAATAATAATCCCAGATGAATATTTAAATTACTTTTATTATTGTTGGACATATGTCCGCACCTTAGATTATAGTCCGCACGTAACCTTTATTTGACAGAGAAGAAAAGGATTGGATGTCATAGACAATAATAAGATCTTAAATACATGTTGTCTATGACACAGTTTATAACAATATATTATATGATTATTGTATTTATTATATTATAACTCGTATTTTATTTAGAATAAGTAAAGTTGTAATTTTGTTTTACAGTATGGTGTAAACACATCGGGCACTTTCACGTCTTTTTTATATTATTTTGAGTAGAAATTCAAAATATTGATTTCCAAGTTTTTTTAAATCATCCCTCCAGCGTGCGAAGTAATGATTGAAAATCTGTCAATTTAGAAGTAAGCATTATGAAAACTGGTATTTCTCTTTTTGGGTACTATGACCGGTGGTCGTGGGTGTGGTTTTAGGAAGACACGAATTTGGCGTTTTACAGTTTATTTGCACTTTAAGGCACACCGAACTGCGACGTACACGCACGTACTCCCGCCTTGGGTCTCGGTAGTCGACTAACTCCCAAGCGTCCCGTGCGCGCGAGCATCCTCTTACCCCGCACGTCTCGTAACACCCTAACGACTCTTAGGGCGACAACTGCGTATCGGGTTACGTCTACATGCTATAGTACAAATAAAAAGCACATGTTTCAAAGTTATTAGAATATCAACCTACAAGAAGAAATTTGTGCCGGGGAGCACTGGGTTACTACAGTATACAAAACCTTAATTAGTAATTACAACATCAAATAATAGTCTATTTCTTTATATTAACAATGACATATCTTTTTTAATTGCTTTAGCCACTGCTTACCTTTACTTAAATTTAAGCTAATTTCTAATAAACTTTTTATCCTTAATGGTTATAACATAATTATTAGCGGATAGTAAAAAATATATCCTGAAAAGGGTATAGCAGAGCATGATTTATTATTGTACAAAATAACCAGTGATTATCCGTGGTATAGGACATTATAGCGAATTGCTAGCCTGGGCGGAGCGGTTCGAGGCCACTGGTCATTTTTAGTCCACGCGACGGTGAATATTTGCCTAATTTTGTTATTACACACGTTGCTATGGCAGCGGGCGTGCCGCCAGTACCTTTCCCTGCCTGGCCCCAGAGTAGAATTCAGGAGTATATTCCTGAGGGGTGTGAAAAAGTTATTTATTTACACTAAAATAGTTTTCGCAGATAAAAACATAAACAACATTATAAATAAACATATAACCTAGTAAATTTATTATTATATTACGCTTCGAGCAAAACAAAAGTTTCTCTTTACACATGTTAATAATAAGTGGCTGTGATGCCCTAGTGGATAAAGGACCGGCGTCCATCTGAACGATGCGAATGGTCATAGATTCAAATTCCGGCACATGCAATTGGATTTTTTTCAGATTAAGTAGATTTAGGCACCACTTGCTCACCGGAGAAGAAAAGTATCTTGAAGAAACCTACATGGCATCTATTAGAAATTTAATGTATATACTCGTATGCCTTGAAAACGATGATCTGCAGTGGTATGGTCACGTTAGGAACAACATATAAGCGCAAAGTGGATACAATCACTAATGTATCTCAGTTGCCCACGAAAGAACTATACCGTGATGATATATTACTATTATTGTGATGATTTGCCGTGGTGGTTGCCGGTAGAATAGAATAGCACCCCCCTCTTCTTGCTGAGGTGTCGTAAGAGGCGACTAAGGTATCTCTTTAACACCGCAATTTAACCAGGTGTTCAGAGAAGGAAAACTCGACCAAACCTGCATCCCGCTCCCTTCCGATCGTACTGGTTCTCCTTTCCATCGGGCCTGAGGGAGTTCGGACGAGAGAGTGCTTTTCTGGCAGCGCGTCCAGTTATGCACTTAAATATCTCCTGCGCAATTGACTGTTTCCGAAAACTGGACCTCGAATTTCTTAATCGGTCTTGAAACAGTCGCCGTGGCCGAAACCGGCCAGGACATCATCGTCATCATTGTGATAATAATTATATTTTCAAATATATGTTATCTTTTTATATGTATTTATATTAAAATGTAAATATGTAGTTACATAGTTCCTCCACTACCGAGATGGCCGAGTAAGCATAAATGCCTCTACTCAGGTTGCATCTCCGAATGCTTAACTAGCATCCGCAGATAAGATCGCACTGTTTATTTTAGCTTTAAGTTTTATTTGAATAATAAAATCAGTGTTACATCGACCACTGACAGGTTCGTTCATTTTAATTTTATTAAAATAAAATTTTTATAGAGATCTTTAACACATGTAATATATTTATTAAAACGGGTATTAAATAAATTCAGTTCCTGGTAATTATTACATCATTTTTTCATTCTAACTATGGGACATTGGTGTTAATATATAATAGTTTTTCTGAAGGGTTAGCCATAAGCTTGCGGGGATGTTGAAAGGGAATTTTGAGTTGTAGTTTTTTGAGTAGTTCTGGCCAATCTTTGGGATTATTTTAAAAATTTTATAAGATGACAAAATTGGATATATCTTAGTGTGATTCTAAAGATTTTATGTTGAAGTATCTCGGTAGTTGGACGGAGTTGAGCAGGCCGCGAATAGTTGTTATTGGAAAATGGCAACAGATCTGACTGGAGATGTTTACTGGACCAGGCCAAAGCCAACTAGAGGCCTTAGAGTCTGATAATGATAGCTCAAATAAAATGGTTATTACTACTTCGCCGAACAATACTTTCTAACCAAAAGGACATGTAGAACTCATCGGTATTAGTTAATAAAGGGCAATATTTCAGAATACGCTACATTCTGGTGTAGGTGTTAAAACATATTGTATTAGAAGAAGTAATACTTTAATCCATATCTGCTTCAAGCTTATAAAATTTTGCATGTGACCTTGAGCTGGCAAAAGTTCAACCCTTAAGTGCTTCTAAGAATTCTTTCACGATCTGGAACGTCGTTTCAACTACGAATTATTTAGGTGCCAAGCGACGAACTTTTATCGAGTATCTCCCTATTATTTCCCCTGGGCAACTTTCACGTCAAACGTTTCCTTTGAGCTTGTACAAATATTGTCACGACATAAATGATAAACAGCAGCATGTTCACTTGTCGTCAATTTCTATACCCATTTTTTAATTCATAAAAGGGTAACTACATATTTATGCTACAGCCATTTACATGTAAAACATGCTTGCTGTAACAACAGATGTCAGATATTAATAGTTCATTAATTTTTTTTTATAATCTATTTGTCTAAACAACTTACGTGTGTTTAATTTTATAATTTGTAAAGGACCTCATTCAATACTAGTTTGAAATTGTGAAACTCTCACACAAAATACCGCTTGCTCACACACATTGTCACCTCGCCTTGCGGATCTGGATAATGCAAACGCGCCAATATAATGGCTGTTGGTATTAGTAGATACTACTATCAAGACTTGAGGCTCAGTATAAATCTCATAGTAAATTATTCCTTGCAAAAGGGACTGGAAAGACAAATGTTCGGACGGTGTAAATTGTATTTCACAATCGTCACATTTGTGAACGAGCTGATTTATCAACATTGTGGTTGCAAGGGCGGAAGATGTTTCAACTTTAAATGTCAGTAGGTATGTTTTTCATAAAGAATATTCGTTAAGTTTTCTTTTGAATATATTAGTGTTTTATTCATGAATATCGTTCTTTTATCTCATAATTTCAACAATGGATAGCTTTTGAAAAGGCCCCTGAGAAGAATATTAAAAATGAATGTACTCGTATTTACTAAGCATCATTCAGTCCGTTTTCTATAGAATGCCATTGTTGTAGTTACTAAAGTAAATAATTCAACAATATAATTCTAGTGTTAGAAATCTGAGAGATTTACATTTTTTATGTGTAGGTAGTAGAAGGCGAATATTCATATTTATATCTATTTTTATTGGAATATGCTTCCAACGACCATATTTCCGCGATATTATGACCTGGGAGCTTTAAGAAAAGAGTGAATAGGCAGTTGTTGGGCGGACGCAGTTCATCATCGGACTCATCTTCACCTTCCACCAGGTGTTGAGGGTTGAGGTCAAGGGTCCGCCTATAAATAATTTTATTTTATTTTACAAAATTGGGTGCCCAACATGGGTGACATAGAGTAAAAAAACAAAAAGGTCATGGTAACAAAATAGAACATAAAAATGCTCCCACAATTATAGGGCGCCACACAATTAAAAGAAAAAAAAAGTCCTACGACAACACTATGATTCGTGCTACATTTGTAAAGCTAACGGGAGAACAAATTTCAAGAAAACACATACTTTATAAAAATATATAATTTTTTAGTAGTGCTAATTTTGTAATTTCTCCTTATTTATACATTCTCAGGTTTTTCAATACTCCATTAATGTATAACCTAAGAAGGCAACACTATGTACTAAAATACAGCACACAACCCAGAACCTTAATATAAATTATAGCAACACACAAAAAAAAATGAAGACAACAACAGTAAACTTGAGTTTACTGTTGTTGTTTCCATTACCGTTATTTTTATTGTCTATCTATAAAAAAATATTGTATGACCGGTGGTTGTGGGTGTGGTGATAGAAAGATACGGATTTTGGCGTTTTACTGTTTATTTGCACTTTAAGGCACACTGAACTGCGACGCACACGCACGTACTCTAACCTTAGATCTCGGTAGTCGACTGAATTAGCAAGCATCCCGTGCGCGCGCGCATCCTCTTACCCGGTGCGTCCCGTAACACCCTAACGACCATTAGGGCGTTTAACACATGCACGTATCTATGCACATAGTTAATGATATTTATGTATATATATTGCAGCTTACCACAGAATATTTTTTATCAAATTATATCTTTACACTTCCTTTCGATGTGAGCAAAGTTCAACTAGCAGCTGTATCCAGTTTTCGCTTATACGTTATGCCCATCGTAACCTACGAGACATATATGTTATTTTTGATTTATATCACACTGGTTAGTATTTCTTGTCGGCTCATCCTTGTAGACTTTGCGTTTCGAGCCGGAAGTAGATCTTAAGTAAACACTAGTTTAGTATTTCATCAGCCGACTGATGTATTGAAGAGTTTACGATAGTTAAAATTCTTTAAAACATGACAATGGTTACGAGCTAAGGGAAATAACAATATTTTAATTTGTAACCTCGCATGCGATGTTGACGACCTTTTCACGAGTTTTACTACGAGATTCACTACCCAATCAACTATAGATTAGAGTTGTTTGGACAACGTATCGAACCATTACGCCCGCTATGGAGTCTTCTACGAACCGCCTCAACATAAGTAGCTATAGCAAACAGAAAATACTAGTTCTTAATTTATTTAATGCATAAAGGACAGTAAACGGAATAATTACACAGCTACCTGTGTCTGCTGTCTGGGTTTTATGGTGTTTTTAACTTATAAGTGTATTCAAGTTTGTAATGAAAGTACCCAAAATTCTATATTCTTTCAATATGAAAATTATAGTCAAGCCTTGACTATAGGTTATTGTTTTTATTTTTGCTCTAGTGGACCTTTTTTTATATAACTTTTAGGCGAATGCTTGGCCTCAATCACACCTGGTGGAAGGTGAAGATGAGTCCGATGATGAACCGCGTCCGCCTAACAAATGCCTATTCACTCTTCTTTTAAAGACTCCCAGGTTATAAGAACGCGGAAATATGGCCGCTGGTAGCATATTCCACTCTTTAACTGTTCGCATGATGAATGTAGAAGCGAATCTTCTCGTGGGGATATAAGGAACATCCACCACATACGGATTTTTTACGGTTTTTTTTGTATCTGTGGGAAAATCCTGCATAGAACCATCAGGTCAGACTCCTACTGACTAAAACCTCCGAGGTACCCCTTAAATCACTTTACCAGGGCTTGGGAATCCTAATTTTTCCTGTAGCCCGGGGATTGAATAGCCTGTTTTGGTTCGTCTGCGTGCCACCTCTATCTCAAGTGGGTAGCAAACACCCTCAAGCCTATTGCCCGGCGCACTAGCGCATCCCGCCTAACCAACCGCCTAGCCAAATGTGATTTACGAATATAGAATACCAAATAATTGAAATAAATAATCAGCCAAATCAATTGTTCACTTACGATATTATATGTAGTATTAGAATTTTTAAGTAGAAGAATTTTTTACAAGTAGGTACAATAAAACAAATGTTCTGGGAGTTTTTTTTAAATTATCATAACTTTTTTATTAATAAATTGATCGAAACAAAACAGATTAAATGTTAAGTGAAGCTTACTATTCTACATTAGTGAAAACTATATCCAAATAGCTTAAGCCGCTTCTGAGATTAGCACGAACAAACCCACAAAAACAGGTAAATATTCGAACAACCATTGTTTTGGTTTCTATTGCTTTAATAAAGGCCTCCGATTATAGTTTTTCCCATATATCTTCTAAGTACAGACAGCGATCAGTAACATTTTTGTTATATGTATTGATATTACAATTTACTTGAATTAAGAATTTACTTATATAGCGATACAACATTTACTACGTCGTCAAACATTACTCGTAAGCGACGTAGTCGATTTAGCTCGAGTCCCGAGTGGATCCCATAAAATAAATATAAAAGAAGACATCTTGAAACACGCAACATATGGATACAATTTTCTTATTGCCATTGAGCTATAGAAGATGTAATGGCCGTGGGTATATCTATATTTCATTTTTTGATGGGTAATATATTTTGCATTAAGATAATCTTTTCAAAATATATAAACTGTCACATATGAGTGTTCATTATCTTCTTTAGATTTTTATCTATTTAGCTTTCGAGAAACAACTCTGCAGTAACATAATACAAGTTTTGTATAAGATTGTATGATGCATTTATTATGTAATCTGTATATTACGAGGTGAGCAGAGATACATTACTGGATGTATCCACTGCGCGCTTATATGTCGTGCCCAACGAGACAAGTAACGCATCTGATCGCCGTTCTCAGGGCATTTACGCATCACAATTGTATTAGATGCCATGTGGGTTTCTTCCCTATGTTTTCCTGTACCGATGAGCATGTGGCGCCTAAATCAGTAACCCCAAAGATACGTGCCAGGCAGTGACGTGCATAGCGTATTTGGACCGGGTAGGCAGAATTCGTATAATTAATTTGAATATTGTTTTTTTTTTTTATTTGGGGAAAATCCTCTTTAGGACCGTCTCAGCCGCACAGGGGGGTTGCGCGACCGAGGTGTGTCGGACTTATACCGACTAAAAACCCCAAGGTGACTACTTCTGCGCATTGGCGGGGACTGCGGGTCCTGTAATCAATTCGCCACAGCCCCGTCGCGCCGCGCCCGATGGGCACAAACTCGGGGGAAGATGATACGCTCCCCGATACTGCTCGTTGTATTTAGGCAGAGCACGCCACAATGCCCTGCCAACTTCTCGAGGGCCGCTAAACCAGTTGCCCAGGGCCCCCACCCTGAGCAGCCACGACCCCAAAGACATCAGCCAACTGGTCGTGGATCGATCGGTCGGCTGGGACTGATGTGCCAGGGCGGTTGCCGGCACCCTGGTGTCTCCTTCGAACGGCCTTCTGCCGTTCTCGCTCTGCGGCCTCCTTCTGGGACATGACATCTTCACAGAAGGAGACCACTGCCCTCCAGTTGTCATACCCTGCCAGCATTGCCGACACCACTGCTGGCAGGGAAATTAATTTGAATATTATATTATGATTGTACGCGTAATGTAATTTAAAATTATTATTTTTTCCACAATGTTTATCGGATCGCGCGGACTGGCCAATCACAAGACTCTATATGAGCATACCGAGACAGTGCGTTACCATCATTGGTTCCAAGCCAGTGGTGGGGAATGCTCTGTTGTCATCGTATGGTCAGCCGCGCTGAAACACTCTCTAACAACTATTCGAACGGCGGGCAAATAGCTATCGTGTGGGTGCAAAACTATTATAAGGCTGCCATATCTTGACATTATCAACAAATCGTACAAAGTATAGTGCTACTTTCGTGTGGTGACGAGACTGGATCCAGCAGAAGACCATCAGACGCTCTGGTTTGGACTACCACACTGTCCTCAGGTACATACTTGTTGTTGTCCAGATCCTCGAAAACTTGAACTGATCGAATTTATACCGGCGGAGTTATCTCCGACCCAAAGAGTGACATTCTGGGCTACGTCAACAGGCTTAGGACGTCACAATGATAGTAAATATTATATTGATTTTATAGGATCATAGTCAAAGATAGACGGCGTAAATATAGAATAGATAGAAATATAAATAGTTCTTTTTTTTGTTTAATATAAGCGATGTATTACAGACTTATTTATCATAAGGGTATGCAATGCTTGCATGCATCTATGAAATGAACGCTACTGGTGTCAGGATTGAAACCTAGGAATATTCGTGTTGCTGCGTATGAAATCGGGGCTATAATCTATTAGGCCGCCATAGACAAAAAAGAATAAATTATTAAAAAAATATTCTATCTTTCATAGCTATTATTATAGTCCAAATAATATACCAAAAATCATTTTCGTAAGGCAAATGTGCATGTTTATCGCATACATCAACTAAGTAAAAAGTATCACGATCCTAGACTTACGTCTTACACCTTTGATGAGCTATGAACCTCAGCTTATCGCATCAGATGAATTTCAAGGATCAATTTTGTAGTAGATATAATTATGTATATTACATAGGTGTACATAGTTTTAGATACCTACGTACCTATATAAAATAGTAGGGATATACATTTCATGTACCAAATGGATTAAATTAGATGATAGGTAAAGCAAAAAGCATAAATTAATACCTATTATGCGGGTGCTAATACTTTTACTTTGGACGAAGTTTGATTTTAAGTATGTTTCTATAACCGAAAACAATAAAGAATATAATATAAGATGATTATAACATAATAATAACAAATATTAATCATTATTTATTTGAACATACATTTTTAAGCTGATTATGAAAAGGAGCTAAAATCGCTCTTTTAAACGAATTCTATTCAGACGATTAAAGAGTCTAAGATGAAGTAGCACACACGATACATGATGTAATATTACGTATTATTTTTTTATTTAAATGCGTCCATGTTTTGTTCCTTTTGTTTCAATAAACTTTAATGTTTCAATAAAAGTATAATTCGTATAGTTAAGTTTAGTTTGTATTAGGGATGTAACGGAGGCAGTTTTATCGGAACCGAAGTCGGAATCGGAATCGGAGGCAATGTCAGTCGCAAGTGACGGCAGAAGAAAGTAGTTTTATTATATTAAACATATAAAAAACATTATTCAGTGAACCTTTTTAATTAGAAAGGAATAAATTTACACATCCACAGACAATGAAAATAAAAATTACTGTGTTTCTTATTAATATTTTCCCATTAACAGTCAACAAATTAAATTAAATTTGCTCCAGGTTTGTTATGGTGTTAATTTTTATTTTATTTGATTTAATGTAAATGTAAAATAAAAAAAAACCTTTTAGTTTTAAATTTAATAACTTTAATAATATTTTTTAAATCTAAATTTTTAAAAATTTCTTCCTCAAATTAAATAGCATTGATTTTTTGATTAATTGATATTATGTTTCAACAACATAAAATAAAATCAAATGAATTGAGTACAACACTGATGGTGACTTCCGATTAATACATCCGATTAAAAAGTTCCGGAACCGAAGTCGGAACCGAAGGTGTAATAACAATCGGAAGTTCCGACTTATTGGAGTCGGAGTCGAACGAAGCTCCGTAACATCCCTGGTTTGTATACAAAACATATCACTACATATTAACTTATAATATTATAATTATTAATATTATAATAATATAATATTATAATATTAAATTATAAAACAAAGTCCCCCGACGCGTCTGCCTGTCTGTCTTTTAACGATAAACTAAAAAGCTACTAAACTGATTTTCATGCAGTTTTCATCAATAAACAGAGTGATTCGTGAGGAAGGTTCAGGTGTATAATTTGTTAAGGTTTTATTTAAATTCGTTAAATTATAATAATAATTGTTGAAGATGTCAGTAAAAGTCAAGCCGCCAGGAGTCTTACATCGAAAACACTGCCTAATCTCTTTGAGATATAACAAAATAATATAATGGTGAGATATTTCTTTTTAATACTTTTATAGAAAAATTCGCAATGGCGTTAATCTATTTTTTATGGATAATTTATTATATCCATTCTGACTTTTATAAAAATGACCACGCATAATGCTGTGATTGCAAGCTATTTAACGGATATAGTAAGTATTTTTTTGTGTCACGGGGGAAAATCCTACATAGGACCATCAGAGCCGCTGTGAGGGCAACGAACCCTGTGTGTCAGACTCCTACTGACTAAAAACTAGAGTCCGACCGAAACTGGTTTTCCGGCCGAAACCGAAACCGAAACCGAACATTCGACCGTAGCTTCAGTTTCGGCTGAAACCGAAACCGAAACTTACGTGGTCAAGTAAAAAAAATGAAACAAAAACTTACATGTAATCAGTTCCATCAAAACATAACCTCTAAAGAATGTTTACGTCGGGTGATAACGCGCTAAGTTGTGTTGCTATAGAGCAATGCGAACGGCGCACGAATCTCGAACAGGGCCGCCAGCGACCGCCAAAGCGTTGCCGCGAGAAACGAAGTTAGCCATGTACGACAACTACCGAAATCAGTTTCGGTTTCGGCAAAAGTTTCGGCCAATTTTGGCCGAAACCGAAACTGCCGCCGAAACTTGATTTTTGGCCGAAACTCGGCCGAAACCGAAACCGAACTTTCGGTCGGATACTACTAAAAACCCCCGGGGTGTCCCTCTAATCGCTCCACCGGAGCCAGGGAAACCAAATTCATCCAGACTCCCAGAGAGCGAAATGCCTTGTCGAGACTGCATCTCTGGAAGGGGTAAGAGAAAAGAGCCCACCCATCCAACAATTATCTCTCAGGCGGCGCACTGCCTCCCTCTTATCCGAGCAGCAGACACCCTCAAATCTACTGCCTGGATATTGTCATCGGGGGATATCGCTCTCGTTCTGAGCGAACGTATCCCTCCGGCGACGGTGCCTTGACCGCCGAATAGCCAGAGAAGATGTTTGCTCTCTGACCCTTTCGGCGGCCTTCTTCTGCTTCATCACAACCTCGCAGAAGGCTGTGACTCCTCGCCATGCCTCTTCGCTGCCAACCATGGCTTTTACCGCCGTCGGCAGCGAGAGGTCGTCCCCAATGCGGTCCTGAAGGACCTTCCTTTCTTCAGCCAAGGCTGAGCACACCTCAAGCGTGTGCTGCGCCGTATCCTCGGGGCTCCCGCACTGGATTTATAGTAAGTAGTATTAATACTTATCAACTGGAATATACTAGTTACCCTAAATATTTCATTCACCTTATGATAATCCTCAAACCATATAAAGTAAATTAATAATTTAGGAGTTAACACGACATTCAGCCATGTCATCTATTATATTAAAAAACTAACATTTAATTGAGAAACAAAGATAAGAAAGGAGTTCCTTTGGTTTAGTTAGACAGCAGTTTATGTTCTACCTCGAAATGATACAAATTCCGGGATTGTGTCGTACGGTACGTGTATGATTTAACACACACAAGTGTTAAAAGAGCTGGCAACTCTATCAACAGACGCCAATAATTAATGATACAATATTACCTCCTATTTAAGTAGCTGGCAGCACTAACATCAGACGGCAGTAATCATTATTATTATTTAAATGTGTTCATAATAATATTAAATTAATATGCTGATTGTTATTATTATTTTTTTAGAATAGAATGTTATATTTAATAGTCATACTCTTACTGTTTCTGGACTAATAATTTAACGATGGCAATACTTGTAATTAGCTAAGTAAAAACTAAGTTTCTAAGCTTAAAACCTAATATAATCTGTGTTAAAACATGAAATCATATACTACGTCACATTATATACGTAATATATGCTTTTACAGACGAGTTATTAATTAAAATAGAATACATATGTGCAGTACCAACATAATGCAAATATCACAACTTGATTCGAGTTATATTATTTAATTATAAAGTAAATATGTAACATTATTTAAGAGTTACTAGATACTATTGTAAATTTAAAAACTTCTAGTCTTATATATCTTTATTTTATATAATTAATTTATTAAAATCTAATGTCAGCAGTATAGCCAATATTATAATAATAATGTAAACAAACAATGATATAAAACCATGACATTTGAAGTATCAGCTCATTCGATACTCAAGTCGCCAATCAAGTACTACATATTGTATAACAAGTGAGAAATAAACAAAAAAGGTGGAAACTCTGCAAAATTTATTATTTCCCCTACGTCATCTACAACATTTCAGAAGTGGGATCACGCAAAGATGTCGGGACCTTATGCTGCTGGTCTGGAAAAAGTGGAAAATTCGGACGGAGCGAAGAAGGAAATGGCAGAAACCTCTGCAATAATGAAGAAAACAACAGTTTTTTTTTTCTTCAACCGAAGACTTCTTCACCCCTACGCCCAGGAAACAACGCCGATTAACCCACGCCGATGCGGAGATCATTCCAAAGTTCCGCCCCGAAGATTACAACAGCAATATCAATAACTGGTTACACAAAATCGACCAGCTTGGCGAAATATATGGCTGGGACAAAACTGAAAGACAATTTGTGATGCAGTTACGTTTACGAGGGACCGCTAGAGAGTGGTACAACGACTTGGACAATTATAAACTGGGAAGAGTGGAAATACGCTCTCAAAACAGCATTTCCAAGATCAACTGACTTCGTGGACAGGCTAGAGACAATGCTGGCGAGAATAAAAAGAAACGACGAGACAATGACGAAGTATTACCACGATAAGGCATCGCTCCTCAAGAAATGTAATATTTCGCGAGAAGATGCAATTTCATGCATTATAAAGGGCTTACCTGAAGAGTTACGCGCTAATGCTAAAGCATATCAGTGCAGCACTCCCGAATTACTCTACAAAGGTTATTTGTCGTCATTCGAAAATTATGGACGAACTGAAGCCACGACTTCAAGAAAATCAACATGGCGGAGAAGTACTGCTCAAGGAATGATGACGACGCTTCAACAGTATTCGAGGACAAGGTGCTACATCTGCCGTCGGTTGGGTCACGAGGCAAAGAACTGCCGAGCAACGCAGCACTGCGACACCTGTCAGCGCAACGGTCACACAACCACCACATGCTGGTTTGCAGCCGCTCCTCTGGTTTGCAGCCGCTCCTGAGTCTGCAAGGCGGTCAGTTACAACACAGGTGTGTAAAATTATGTATACACCAAACAAAGTGGTTAATAACATTTATAAACGTATCGCTCGTATTGGAAATGAGCAACTAGTTTGTTACGTTGACACGGAAAGTAAAGTAAATATTCTAGCGCAGAAAAAAGCAGAATAATTAAAACTAATAATAACGCCATCAGATACTATAATGAATGGGTTTGGAGGTGCTCATACGCGATCATTAGGTACTGCGCAAATAAATATGTTTATAGATTCTGTGTGCTTAAAGGGTTACGTTGAAATAACAGATCTCGAAAGACTGATGGGCATAATTAATAAATACAGTAATATATTTGCTAAGGATACAAAAGATTTAAGTTGTACAGATCTTATAGAAATGGATATCAAGACAACCATAGAGAAACCAGTCTACTATAAACCTTATCGCTTGTCATATAAAGAAAATGAAATTGTTAACGAAAAAAATTAAAGATTTAATAGATTCCGGAATAGTGCGCGAATCAGTTTCAGAATACGCTAGTCCAATTATTTTAGTAAAAAAGAAAGGCGGTTATTATAGGCTGTGTGTGGATTATAGAGCTCTAAATTCTCAAACCATAAAAGACCGGTATCCATTACCACATATTGACGACCACATCTCAAAATTAACGGAAAAATATTATTTTACTACGCTCGATTTAACACAAGGCTACTATCAAGTAAAAATTGCTGAGGACTCTATCCGTAAGACCGCTTTTGTGACACCGTCGCGACAATATGAATTTTTGAAAATGCCTTTCGGCCTAGCTAATGCCCCTAGTATATTTTTTTCGGCTTATACGTATTGCCTTGAATGATGTCCGAAACGAAGTTTCTACATATCTTGACGATATAATGCTACCTACTCTTGACGTAGAAGCGGGATTAAAATTATTAAAACGTGTTTTGGATCTTTTACAAAAGGCCAATTTGAAACTAAATCTAAAAACAACAGTGGATTACTTAGGTTATGAAATAAACGCGGGAACAATGCGGCCCGGACAAAATAAAATAAATTGCGTTTCGAATTATCACCGACCACGAAACGTACATGAGATACGGCAATTTATGGGACTCGCTTCATATTTTAGGACATTCATAAGAGATTTCGCTTCAATTGCTTTGCCTTTGACAAAACTCACTAGAAAAGATGTAGAGTGGTACTGGGGACCAGAGCAAGAGCATTCATTTCAAACCTTAAAATCTCGTTTAGTAGAAAGACCAGTATTAGGTATATATGATAGTCAAGCGGCAACTGAATTACACACGGACGCGAGCAAAATAGGATTAGGCGGCATTTTGTTACAAGTACAACCCTGCGGGTCATTAAAACCAATCGCTTATTTTAGTAGAGTCACTTCTAAGGAAGAACAATTTTATCACAGTTTCGAACTCGAGACCTTAGCGGTAGTCGAGTCATTAAAACGTTTCCGCATATATTTAACGGGTATCCCTGTAAAAGTTATCACAGATTGTGCAGCCTTACGAACTACATTAGTCAAAAAGGATTTGATTCCTCGTATTGCTAGATGGTGGTTAACTATTCAAAATTTTGATTTACAAATCGAATATAGACCAGGCGATAGAATGAAACATGTAGACGCTTTAAGTACAAACCCTTTAGTAAAAACCATTTTTCAAATTGAAGAATCAGATTGGCTCATTCCTATACAATTACAGGATAATAACATTCAATTGATACTTACTCAGTTGCGTGAAAATACAAATAATCGGGATATCATAAATAATTATATTATTAAAGATAATATTTTATACAGAAAAACAATACATGGAGAACGTTTAGTTATACCCAAACTAGCGAAATACAGCCTTATGCAGAAATATCATGACCAGATAGGACATCCAGGGTTTGACAGATGCGAACAAACTATAAAATCTCAATTTTGGTTCACGGGGATGACGCGATTTATAAGAAAATATATTAAATCATGTTTACAGTTGCGCTTATGGGAAATCTCAGTATGGTAAAAACAAGGGGAGCTTTATCCGATTGAGAAAATAGCAGTGCCAATGCATACCCTACACGCTGATCATCTAGGTCCCTTTGTAAAGTCCGGAAAAGGGAATACCTACGTCCTAGTTTTAATCGATTCATTCACGAAGTTTGTATTTGCTAGGGCTGTCAAAAATTGTTCTTCAATAGAAACGATTAAACATTTAAAAGAAATAATCTCACTGTTTGGTCATCCGAGTAGAATTATAACTGATAGAGGTAAAGCTTTTACTAGTCGTTACTTTAAACAGTTTATAGAAGAAAATCAAATTAAACACATTTTAAACGCTATAGCCAGTCCAAGATCTAACGGTCAGGTTGAACGTGTTAACCGTACGATTATAGACGGACTTAATACAATGTCAGAAAGCGAAAATTTATGGGGTTATATGGGGAATAAACAATACCCCAAATGCCACCACCACTTTTCCACCATTCAAACTTTTATTTGGACACGAAAATTCTCGTTTACCAGCTTACCTCAATAAACCAAAGCCCAAGACTTTGCTTCTCAAAGTCAAGCCTTACAAAATAGGAGAGATAACGCTAAGTTACATATAGATCGGAATATGACCCTTATGAAAAAGAGATGTGATCGTTCTCATAAACAATGCGTAAAATATTCAGTGGGACAGTTAGTTTTATGGAAAGGTGGCGCTAGTGTACATCCGACCGGTGGTATCTCGCAAAAATTAAAAAGTCCATATAGTGGACCTTACAGAATATACCATGCCGAGCCTGGTTTAGATCGGTATAAGATCGTAGTGTCAAAGGCATGAAAGGATATAAAAAGTTTAATGCAGTTGTTAGAGGAGAAGTATTGAGACCCTATAAATCTTTTGTCTCGGATACAGATAGTTCCAGTGACAGAGAAATAGATAGAGATGATCTCATAGACTTACTTGAGAGCTAAAAAACTACATTGTTAAATAAGAAACATACTTTGTGCTAAGCTGATTATACATATAATTTAAAATTTGTGTATATAAATGTGTTGTACTATAGTTTGTACTCTCAGTAATTAAATTTTGTATTGATAACATCAAAATATATATTCAGTCTGTGTGACCAACTTCATTCTTAGTCTGTGTGACCAACTTCATTCTCAGTCTGTGTGACCAACTTCATTCACAATCTGTGTGACCAAATTCTCAGTCTGTGTGACCAGCTTCATTCGCAGTCTGTGTGACCAATTCCATTCCAAGTCTGTGTGACCAACTTTATTCACAGTCTGTGTGACCAACTTTAACTATAATCTGTGTGACCAACTTTATCTATAATCTGTGTGACCGTCTTTATTTTCCGCTTGTGTGGCCAACATTTCTTACAGTCTGTGTGACCTCAGTCTGTGTGACTTCAGTCTGTGTGACCTCAGTCTGTGTGACCTCAATCTGTGTGACCTCAGTCTGTGTGACTTCAGTCTGTGTGACCTCAGTCTGTGTGACTTCAGTCTGTGTGACCTCAGTCTGTGTGACTTCAGTCTGTGTGACCTCAGTCTGTGTGACCTCAATCTGTGTGACTTCAGTCTGTGTGACCTCAGTCTGTGTGACTTCAGTCTGTGTGACCTCAATCTGTGTGACTTCAGTCTGTGTGACCTCAATCTGTGTGACTTCAGTCTGTGTGACCTCAGTCTGTGTAACCTCAGTCTGTGTGACCTCAGTCTGTGTGACCAACTTCATTCTCAGTCTGTGTGACCAATTTCATTCCTAGTCTGTGTGACCAACTTTATCTATAATCTGTGTGACCGTCTTTATTTTCCGCCTGTGTGGCCAACATTTCTTAGTCTGTGTGACCTACCTTATTTACAATTTAGTCGATATACAATCGATATACCCTGCGTTAAACAGTCTATATAGCCAAAGCTGTTTAATATTGCTCGTATTATACATATATATTGTTGTGATCCTGCTTTTGTTTTATCTCATTTTTAGATGAGCGGTAACTTGAAAACGAAGCAGCCGTTAGAGCGTCGCGCGGACACAGACGCTTCAGGATGGCCGAATGTTAAAAGAGCTGGCAACTCTATCAACAGACGCCAATAATTAATGATACAATATTACCTCCTATTTAAGTAGCTGGCAGCACTAACATCAGACGGCAGTAATCATTATTATTATTTAAATGTGTTCATAATAATATTAAATTAATATGCTGATTGTTATTATTATTTTTTTAGAATAGAATGTTATATTTAATAGTCATACTCTTACTGTTTCTGGACTAATAATTTAACGATGGCAATACTTGTAATTAGCTAAGTAAAAACTAAGTTTCTAAGCTTAAAACCTAATATAATCTGTGTTAAAACATGAAATCATATACTACGTCACATTATATACGTAATATATGCTTTTACAGACGAGTTATTAATTAAAATAGAATACATATGTGCAGTACCAACATAATGCAAATATCACAACTTGATTCGAGTTATATTATTTAATTATAAAGTAAATATGTAACATTATTTAAGAGTTACTAGATACTATTGTAAATTTAAAAACTTCTAGTCTTATATATCTTTATTTTATATAATTAATTTATTAAAATCTAATGTCAGCAGTATAGCCAATATTATAATAATAATGTAAACAAACAATGATATAAAACCATGACATTTGAAGTATCAGCTCATTCGATACTCAAGTCGCCAATCAAGTACTACATATTGTATAACAAGTGAGAAATAAACAAAAAAGGTGGAAACTCTGCAAAATTTATTATTTCCCCTACGTCATCTACAACACAAGTGAACCAATAATGTTGAAATTACCCTTAATATTTTGGTAATTTCGAGGCCGGATATAAAAGTTTTGTTTGATTTTAGTACACTATAAAAATATCAGCACTGAAATATGTTGTCACAGTATTATTTTGTGGGTTACTGGGTACGCACGTCAAAAGGGTTGTATAAACTTACAAACGTAATAAATCTGTTTAATGTTATCATTAAGTGATCTAACTACTTGTATTGAATGTAACTTGAATGTTGTGGTAAGGATGTATGACAAAGTAGTAGAAGATTTACATGCAAAGCTTGTGATAGTCAGAATATTAGTTTTAATGGTGAATACAATACATTACTTGTTTGTGGTAAACGGTCACCTCGCGGCAGTATTAGACTGTAACGACAGGAAAAAAAGTATTTTCGGATCCTTGTCTTTAACGCCATACACTTTGCATTTTTAAAGAAACTAGGGGTATGATGGGATAGTGAGGTAAGATTGGGCCATGCTCATACAAGATATTCAACGATTCTACGAGGCGGTGCATTAGACAATGAGAGACCGCTTTTGAACAGTACAGAACATACTTACAATGTAAGGTTTATGTATAACAATTACTTTTCATCTATCGATGTGTCAATTATATGCATCCGTATCTATTAGGTGGTTAACAATTTACTTATATTTACTTTGTTTATTGCAATATTTTTCAAGGACCTACACAATTGCGTATTGCGGTGTTTGAATACGTTACCTGCTTTGCAGTGATATATTTCCTACTTATTCGCTTGCACGACTTGTAGCAGAAAGCTAGGAAACATGAATGCATTTTTTTATTATAATTACTTCTAGTCGCTTATGTGCTTTCCAAAGTTAAACCCGTTCCAGTTTTGTTATTGTTTTGAATTTTTAATCAAAGTTAATTAAAAAAGTACTGGATCATGAAAATTATTATTAGTAATAATGTTAATCAAAAGTTATAACCAGGTGGGTATTAATTTTAATTATATAACTACGTACAATAATTCTTTTTTTTTAATTAAAAATATTATATTTTACATTTTTATTGTGTATTTCTTATTTTAAGTCGATTGCCTTATGCTTCATCAGAGTTGTCTGTTTTAATAATTAAACATGTCTGATTGTCATTGAAATTGACACTTTAAGACAACCTATAACGTAACACAAAACAGCTGTGACAAACAGCAGATTTCAAAACACAAATTAAAGTTAAGAAATGTAATTGGTAATTTTATCAAAACAATACAATAATATTATATATGACTTTGAGATTGAAGATGTGTTAAGATTATATACAATTCTTATTGTTACTGGTTATGAACTTAATAATGGGTTATTTATTAACTTTTTCGAAACATTTACTTCAACATTTTAAGGTTAGTATTAAACAAATGAACATCTTTGCGAAAAACTTTATATTTGTTAAATAAACCGCTTGCCGCTTGAACTATTGAAATATGCTTCTTTTCTTTGTTTATTTTTTCTAACTGCGTAAGTTAGGAAAGTATATTTGATTCTTATATTCTACCAAAAATATTGTTTATTCAACAGTTTTGTGTTATTTACTGAAATATGACGTGATGATAAATAATAAACACATGTTAAAATTAATTGTGAATTATTTCCACTATTCTATTTTTATAAATCTTTTTTTTTCTTTGTCATCTTATGTTCTTGACAGTATGGATCCTATTCCACAAATTTGAATAGGACTTTGTTTTTAATGAATTCTCCTTGTAGTTCAAATGAAGACTAGTTTATGGTTTAAAAATATTAATTTTATAAAATTATTGTTTACAATATTCTAATATGTTTAGAGTTTTCACATGAATGGTTAAAATTTAAAGAATGGCTCCCTCAAAAAAGCTGTGGTGTTAGCATAGGGATAAAGGATATTGCCCCTGGCTTCTGTAGTTATTAATTCACAATAGATCATCTTTGTTAGAAACTGGTACTTTTTTTGTTTATATTAACATAATGTTATTCTAAGCTAAACCCACTTAGTCTTCCTATCTTTCATTGAAGTCAAACTAAACAAAGCCTTTTATATCAGTAATTTTTGTTGACCTTTTATATATGCAGACTCGCAGAATAGGGACAAATGGGCATACATTTTAACGTATGCCTTATGTCATAATTACTTCTGAATATCTTAGGAAGTTTAATGTATCCCAAGGAAAAATATGAGCTCTGATATTCAGTCTGTTTATTGTATAATTAGCTACCTATGATATATGTATAAATGATATAATTTTGTAGACTGTGCTCGAGACTGGGAGTGTGGGGAATACATCATCATCTGATGAGGAACTGGAGCAGTGGGAACAAATATTCATGATGAGAGATGAGAATGGAAACAGCTACAATGATAAGTATGTGTTTAATCTTAGAAAGAATAATATATCTTCAAGCTGTATCACTTATAGGGTGAGCAGAGATACATTATTGGTTGCATTCACTTTGCATTTATATGTCAATGTGACCAGTGGTGCAGCTGATCGTGGTTCTCAGAACACTTAAATTGTGCCTAAATCGGTATGTAATCTGGAAAACTTAGAGTTACGTACCATGATTTGAAACTACAACCATTTGTATTGCTACACATGGAAACCAGTCCCTTATTCATTAGGCCACGATAGCCAACACATCTTAGGCATTTAAACACGAACTCTTCTGCATCATGGCTTTAAATCGGGAATTTTGCTTATAAATCCGCCCCTAAACGTTGACGACACCAGCATAAGCAAAGAAAACTTTTAGTGTTTATTCTCATGAATAATAGTGTTATACAAAATATTGTATATTCCCCTTTTAACAAAAATATATTTATTTCAACAATTGTACAGTTCTCATCAAAATTATGTAAAAAAATAAATAAAAAATTAAATGTCAAAAACAAATTATTGTGTGTGGATTTATCCACTCCCTATCCTGGTCAGTTTTTGTTTGTGGTTATTCTGTCAAATGATGCAAATGGGTTAAATTAAGTACATCTTGGCATTGCAACCACTGCCGGGTTTCTATTGCCAAGCAAGGACTGCAGAATAAATCAGTAATGTGTTAATAGATACCTGTAAATAGATGATATTAATAGGTAGAAATTATAATAAGTATAATTATATTCTTTGTTTATAGAAGGAAGAAACGCAGCATATGGTGCAGGCCATCTTGTATTCCGGTGTCAATAGTAATAATTCTGATTGTCTTGGTTGTGCTGGTGCCCCTGCTCGATCATCCGAATGTGGCACAATTGAATGCTACAAGTATAGCAGTGGATTTGCATTGCTCAGATGAGTGTAGGTGAGAATGTTCCTCTACATAGAAAACATTTTCTTGCACCTATCATTAACCGACATCTACAAACTCATAACAAACCTTTTGAAAGATTGATTAAAAGTGATTAGTTCAGATACTATATACAAAGTACGTTGTGTGTTTTCTTGTGTGGTTTATTATTTCGTATTACTATTATTACTTAAAAAGTTGTTATATTTCATAATTAAATATTCAAGACAAATAATAAACAACTTTAATAATCAAAGTTTACTAAGTAATCTACAGTTTAGACAGCAATTTGAAATTATAAAAAGAAATGATGATATTAAATGTAATATTATTATTACAAACCATGTAAATATTTTAATCTTCAAGAAAAAGGCTATAAGTGCAATCATATTTGTTGCACGCAGAAAAGGCGCACATAGATGTAGAGTACCGGAAAACGAGCCTGTTGCGTGCGTGTTAATCGAAGCGTGAAGAGATATTTGTGTGGGCCGACATAGTCTCTACGACTATCGATTGTTATTCTTTAATGTTGTAGTCCTTGTCGCTTTTTGGAGAGCACCATACTTACCACCAGGCAGAGATGAGCAAAATGTAATCTGATTAATGATGAACGATTACAAAATGTAGTCGTAATTTTAATTTTTTGCTCTGTGATCTTGTTTAAATCCATTTAAATCATTAAGAAATCATAAATGTGTATGCAATCTGGGATTCTGTAGTTTTTAAAACACAGATGAGCAAAATGCAGTCATATAAATGGTAAAAAACGTAAAATGTAATCGTAATTATTTTTATTAATTTAATTACTTTTTGCCCATCTATGCCACCAGGTGTGGTGTGGTCACTGTGTCGAATCAGGATAAAATAATAATTTGATACCTGGTCATAATTATTGCAGCATGTAGGTTTTTAAACTTATGTCGGCAAACAGGATAATAGCCCACCTGATGGTAAGTTTTTTGGTTGTAGTGCGATTGCCCTAACTGGATCATGACTACAGTACACAAGTGTAAAGACCGTCATAGTGACTCGCTTTGGCCTGTCGCGTTTCGGGATCAGCTTCTGTATATCCAGTAACTCAACACCTAGAGACCATCAGTCGTAGTATATGTGGGCCGACATGACGACAGAGACTATCAATGGATTTTCATCCTTTGATGGTCGTTTTCGTTTTTGGACTACACTGTACTTACTATCAGGTACTCTTTAGTTACTATGTCCAGCCAGTGTAAAAAAAGGCTACAGTTGCTCTTGGGCCAACTGTAACACAAAGAGCGTTGTTATAGACCAAAGAGAGCATCATTCACCGCCCTCTAGAGGAACCTCAAGACACAGTTCTGGGGAAAAACTATGCTATTTTAAATAAATTAATAAAGCTCGAAATATATATCGAATTTTGGATTTTGGACTATTTAAAGTGAACAGTCCAATTTTAGTAGTCATTAAGACAGAAACTGCGTGATTTGTTGTTTTTTTTTTATTAAGAAATTCGTCCTCTTTTTATAAATAAATAAGTTCATTTTGAATAAGAAACTGAAAACGATGTAATTTATTTTGTATTATAGTTTATAGATTAAGTTTGTAATTTTCTCAGTGTGGTTTTTTAATTTTTAAAAGTGCAAAATGAACTTAGATATTAACTTAGATAGAACTTACTGTTGATAATAGGTCCGTCAACTGTCGTTTAAATAACGCAGTTACACTCCGACGCAGCCTTGAGTTTCTTTCGGCGTGTGTTCACAGGGTAGTTGCTTCCGAAACGCTAGTAGATCACCGTTAGGTTTCGTATCTAAGGGCTGGCGGTCCAAGTCGAGGTCCGTATCCACAGAGGTGCTCTTGCGTAGCCACCCAACCCATAAATTGCTGGCTGAAGCACCATAAGTGCTCGCCCTCTCAAGCCCGGTGGAATTGTAGCGACCGTTACCCCGGTCAACAATGTATCGTCCCGTCGAATAAAAAAAAACTGTTGATAATGTTGGAACTACAGTGAGTAGTAAAACAGTGATTAATGAAGTTTTTATGTAAACAGCTATGTAAAAGCGATAGACATAAAATTGTTTATAGCTACATAAAATTTTGTAAAGTAAATGACGTGACACATTTCTGTCTAGATCCTTAGCATTGTATATATTAATAATTATTATTACAATAACGTAAACGATAAAAAATAGAAAGCAAATTATTTTTGACTAGTATATTTATTTATTATCAGACAAGCAGTTGAAACAAGTAATAAGTGCTTGTATCCTGCTATTTAATTTTTTTTATCATTTCTTGTGTGAATGTGATAGTATTTGTCCAGGCAATTTTTATATTGGTTCACACTTACAACTAAGATTACGTCTAGGAGATCATTCCACGCTCCGACTATCCTGTTACTTAAAAAGTGTTTGTGCGGGATGTTGCAAGGTAATTTTAATCATCTCTGGAAGTTGTTTTTATGCAGGGAACATATCATCAAAGTAGAGATGGGCAAATTGTAATCTGATTAATGATGAACGATTACAAAATGTAGTCGTAATTTTAATTTTCTTGATCTGTAATCATGATTAAATCCATTTAAAACATCAAGAAATAATAAATGTGTATACAATCTGAGATTCTGTAGTGTTTAAAACATAGATGAGCAAAATGCAGTCATATAAATGTTAAAAAACGTAAAATGTAATCGTAATCATTTTTATTAATCTGATTACATTTTGCCCATCTATGCATCAAAGTAAAAAGAAACACCCCAGTGTGGTGTGGATAAGTGTTTCACGATTCTATATTACTTTTTTTAGGTTGAATTATAACAAGTAACGTTGTTGCAGGTTATCATTAGTAGAAAGTATACCAGAGGGTCACATGTACCCGCCCAACATGACGCATCAGCCCACGAAGCAAGTGTGGTTAAACTTGATTAATGAAGCTCAAACCTCTATAGAAATAGCCTCGTATTATTGGTCTCTTAGGTATAATGAAGAATATCCTTATAACTCCTCTATAGAGGTAAGATTATAACTATAAAAAAATGTAATCTCTGAAATATTATATCGAGGGGTGAAAGGCTATTTGGTTTAAACGACATTTTTTGGTGATATAGTAATATATATTTATATATTATATTATTTATGTTATATTCTAGGTGTCAAGTTTTGACAGTAAGACAGCTCTTTGTCTCCAAACTTGTCCTCCGCAAACATACAGTGGTCCTTGTAGGGACATATAGCAAAAGAAAATCTCGCAGAATGAGATATGTTTGCCATATGCCGATTCACAAGTCTCATTTTGCCGAGAAACCGAGAGATTTACAATAAGGTTAATCGTGAATTAAATATCTTGAACTTGTCTAAATTCGAATGTAAGATGAAGCTGAGAGACTGGTTGTCGAATCTAAATTATAATGATACTGAGGAACTGTTGCAGGAATAGATGTGTTTGGGCTTTAGCATTAACATTCTTTTGAAATTGTTATTCACTTTCTATTTTTTTTGTATACTCTATTGTTTAGTATGTTATATTATTGTTGTATTGTTTTGAGTTAAGATTGGAGCTACGCAGCGGTAATAAACTGTAACAAATTGTGTGAAATATGCTGACATCCAAGATACAGGTTGTCCTAGTTTGGGTGTCAGCTGATTTTAATGAGCTGCTTGTAATTGTTAATACTAATAAATAAAGTTATTTATTAGTATTTTCCGAATCAGCGTTTTTTACCTATTCCGCTTAAACCAAGTAGCCATTCACCCCTCGATATAGTGTTTACACGATTCGGTCTCTCGCGATTCGGGAACAGCTTTTAAACATTCAATTGTTTTTATGTCATACCTAGAGCCCTTCTGTCGTGGTATATTTAGCCCGATGGTGTCGAATGTCAATAGAATTGCCCCTTGGAGGGGTCGCTGCCATTCTTTATCATTGCACTTTCTATGTACTTAATTGAGTACCCAGTTGAGCTAGTATAAAAAAAAAACTCTTAAACGACATTTTAGGCAGTAAATATACATCCCCTATGAACCTTTTAAAAATTGAATTCATTATAGCGGACTTTTTATTTAATTTATTTATAGTTATATGAAAGCTCACAATACTATATTAGATAATTTTATATTACAAGTTTTTTAGCTTTCCAAGCTTCTAGCTAGCATTGATTAAGCTGTCATCACGGCGATATTAGGACGATAACCGTTGAAACATCGATAATATTTAGGTTTATAGTAATTTTGACGAGAAATTATTTAAAAATAACAAAAAGGTTTTTTTAGGGCGAACAAGTTTTCCAGGCGCTATTCGCCGCGGGAGCGAAGAGAAAAATTAATTTAAAAATAGTTCAAAGCTGGCCCACTAAGCTGTATCCTGACATAGATACAGCGTATTTAATTAAGAAGAAAGCTGCACAGGTACCATTTCTGTCTATTAACTATACTTTAATTGACTGTACAAATGTTCAATTCATATCGCTTCGTTTAAAAGTGTATTACAATATATTATTATGGATAGACATAAGGACAATAAAGTGATCTTCAAAAGTTGTTTTTTTTTTTTCATTTTGAGGCAAGTATACCTTCTCGAAAATCAGTGCAATAGACTTTCTCTATGACTTAAAATTAAAGAAGGGCTCATTTTGTTTTTTTTTTTATTATTTGACTTTATTTCCTTTCATTTATTTGATTACTCTCGACTCGATTGATCGTAGAGCTTGGGCGATAACGTTTTGACTCGGACTAAAATACAGAACATCGAGCATCGACATAAAATAGCCTGCCTCGCAGTCTTTTACCGGTTGCACAATGGAAAGTGTTCTCAGGAGCTACATTCTCTAATCCCGCTAGCCCCATTTCATCATAAAACCACTAGACACCGTGTCTGATGACATCCATATATGGTGCACGTTCATTATATCCTCAGGAAGAGTTTCGCTTCCGGATTCGTCATGCGAACAGATAAGGTGTGGAATATATTTCCAGCGAGCTTATTTCTACAATCTTATGATTTAGGAGTCGTTAAGAGAAGAATGAATTGGCATTTGTTGGACGAACGTGGTCCATCGTCATATTCATCTTGCATTAGGTATGAGGTTAAGCGTCCGTCTGTAAATCATAAATGTGGCGTCTAATTTCAAAATCCGCTAAAACGATTTTTCGTACAAAATTACTTAATAGTCCTAATAGTCATTTGAAATGTTTTTATCAAAGCAAATATTAAATATGAATTTTACTTTTTGCTTTTTCACTCAAGAATAATAATTTAAATGCCTTATAGGAATGTGATTGTAAAGTATAAAATTAATTATACGTTTCTATAAATTTATGGGATTTGAAAAAAATATGTTTTAGTGGGTTTTGAAATTAGATTTCAAATCATTATTGCATTTTTCTGAGTGTGGCGAAATTAAATTAAAAACGTGTTTCTTTTAAAAAGATGGAATCAGATATTTTAAAAGTCTGGACATATAAACTTTGTATTTATGTGTTAGTTGGTAAGAGTCAATTGTGAAATGATGTCCATAGGTGAGAAGTCTGAACTTCTCGAAGCTTCTCGGCGGTGGGATATTACATACGAAGTTTTGGATTGTGGACAGAGCTCACTTTTACATCGGCAGCGCAAACATGGATTGGCGGTCACTCAACCAGGTACCGATCTATAAATGTTTACAATATTATATAATATTAATAATGCGTAAACAATGTATATGTCGTTAAGACCAAGTTGCGAAAACTCACTTAACCCTTAACTTGGTAGAATGTTCTTTTTTTCAGTATCAAAATAATATTCATACCGTTTAACCCTTATGTTCCAAGGATGTCTGATAGAAACTAACCGTGCGTTCAAAAACTGAGAAATTACCTAAATATTCATATAAAAATATTAAGTTTGCGCTAAAAACTTATGGCAATAGGTTTTGTAAATTCTGATGTATCTCCACAGATACACTATCAAGAAAAGGGTTAAAATTTTAAAGATTGTTACAATTCAATAAATTACCAGCTACTGTTTGAAATTATTTTGAAGTATTTCTCTGAGGGAATGTAATTCAGAAATATTCTTGATTTAATGTAACAGTATTTATTAAATATAGCTGTGTCCACGATTTCGTCCTCGTGGAATAGTTATTTTGGGCATTTTAGTTAGTTATTTATTTTAAAATTGTAGTATCTTCTAAGATGTTCATTGAAATTAAGTGATGTCAAAGACAATTTTGTTCACAATTAAATACTCTTAATCAACAATACATTTATTTGGATAAAGATTAATATTATTACGTTGATACAACTCTTAACAAATAATGCATTAATTTCGACCAAATTTGATTACCATAAAAACGCTTCTAGTGAGCTAATCTTAAAAGATAGACATATACTGTCTGGGACATTTTTTTAGATCATTTCAAGAGGAATAATTCTTTCATACATATATTTTTGGTATCTTGAACCGTTTTCGCGGCGCACGGAATGGAAGCCCTCAAGGATGAATAATTTTCTCCGTTTTGGTCACATTTTCCATTATTTCTTTGCTCCTAATAGTTGCATCGTGATGTTATATATAGCCTAAAGTCTTCCTCGATAAATGATCTATTCAACACAAAAAGAATTTTTCAACTCGGATCAGTAGTTCCTGAGATTAGCGCGTTCAAACAAACAAACAAACAAACTCTTTAGCTTTATAATATTAGTATAGATATATTCAAACTGTTATAGCATGCCTCTAATAGAAATGTGCGACGTATTGTAATGCCTCGTAAAAGTAAAATATCGATTCGCTCCACAGGTCAAGGAGTTGGGTATCGTCGCATATAACTGTTCTTGCCTTGCGACAGATCTCGGGAAGATATTTGATGTAAGTATGACATACGGCAGTATTTTAGTTTTCAAAAAATAAGTTTACATGCAAAATGAAAAAAAATGTATTTTGATTTTTTATAAAAGTTTAGTGTTACTCACTGCTCACTGTTACCTAGAAAATTGTCAGTACCAGTCTAAACTTAAAAATAATCTATATATACACAGCTTAAGTTTAATTAAAAAACATCTCGTATAAGAAACATTTTTTTTGTAACAATTACAAGAAAATAAGCTAAATATTTTTATATAGAAGATCAAAAGTTAAGATGTTTATGCGAAGTTTGTTTTGGCCTATATTAATTCTTGTTTATGCAATTTTACATATGACTTACCATAAGCGTTTGATGCGGATTAAAAATATATTTTGATCACAGTATGAAATTATAACGACTGTCTTAGTGACTCGCTTCGGCCTGTCGTATTTCGGGATTATTTTGTGGTACATGCAATTGTTCTTATATCTAAATACTTTTCGTCGTGGTGAATGCGGGCCGATATAGCAATGGTGACTGTCATCGGATTGTCGTCTCTTGGTGGTAGTTGTCCTTCTTGGACTACTCTGTACTTCCATCAGGTGTAATGTAGGATCTTTATTGAGTCAATATAAAAAAAATTGAATCCAGGCGATTTCGGACTGGCCAGTGTATTACCTATCGAATTCTACATTGGTTTATATTAGTTTTTCCCTGTATTACTCATATGACGTTGTCATTGTAATTATTATATCGAGGGGTGGAAGGCTATTTGGTTTAAGCGACATTTTTTGGTGGTATAGTAATTATATATATATTTGGAATCAGCGTTTTTTACCGATTCCAAAAATATATACATATATCACTATATCACCAAAAAATGTCGCTTAAACCAAATAGCCTTCCACCCCTCGATATATAACGTTAGTTCTTATATAATAAAGCTTTATATACTAAGTATATAAAGATAAAGTAGATCGCTTTGAGTGGCACATAATAAATGCAACGTCGCAGAGCGTTTAATTAACTCCCTTTGTCTCGGTGCAAACTGAGTGGGCTAATATTTTCTTCTGTTAAGATTCCGAGACTAGAAACTTTCCGTAATTAAATCGTGATTTACTCAGTAAATATGATTATATCGCGCCACTGTGTAATTAATTGCGTAACTAGTACGTAATTACTAGAAAGGGATTGTTTGTTCGCACTTTGTTGGCCTCTAGTTCGAGGTAATTGAAATATTACCATGAGACCTCTATAATTACGCGCGTTGTTGCAATACTGATCACGTTGGGCATACCCATATGTCATGACATATAAGCATAGATGGGCAAAATTTAATCCGATTAATAAAAATGATTACGATTACATTTTACGTTTTTTACCATTAATATGACCGCATTTTGCTCATCTATGTTTTAAACATTACAGAATCCCAGATTGCATATACATTTATGATTTCTTAATGTTTTAAATGGATTTAATCATGATTACAGAGCAAGAAAATTAAAATTACGACTACATTTTGTAATCATTAATCAGATTACATTTTGCCCATTTCTGCATATAAGCGCGGAGTGGATACAGCCAACCATGTATCTCTCCCGCAAGGGATATAGCGTGACATTTTTTTATATTATATTGATGGGAAAAGTAATGATGCGTCTGCAGCAAACGTTTGTTGTGTTCATGTCCTCAATATATCTATTTATTTTTTCTTATGTAATAACAATTTTTTTCTCTTTCGCGCAATGTTTTGCGTACACGAGGCATTTGTTAATAGTATGCAAGAAGGGGAAAAATAATTCCAAATACAACAGAAAGAAAAAACAAATAGACGTTTTGGGAAATATAATGCATTTGCCGTGGACGCACCGTAATAATCAATCAGGCTTTACGATATTTTATAAGAGCATTTTTTGCGGCAAACTGTTCGAGCAAAAATTTTTGTCTCTGACCACCTTCGTCTAATAGTCTTATATTTCAAATGGAAAATAAATTCTCTAAATTCTTCCATTCATTGTGAAGGTTCATAGGAATCAAATTTTTAAAAAAAGTCCAGACTTGGAGGGTTAATAGGGTATTCAATATACTGCTTGCACGAAATATTTATTTTGATTAAAGATAACTACATTTTTTTTGGAACCCGGGTTATAATTCTGCATAGGACCATCAGGGTTGCTGTGAGGGCAGGGACCCCGGTGTGTTACACCCCTACTGAGTAAAAACCCCCAGGGTGTTCTTGCAATCACTCCACCCGGGCCTGGGAATCCAGATCTCCATCCAGATCCAGATCTGTTTAGGCTTCGTCTCTGGGAGTTGTGGGTGTAAAGAGCCCGCCCATTCAAAACTTCTTTCTCAGGCGGTGCGCCGGATACTGCGCACCACCTCCCTCTCATCTGGGCAGCGTATTAGTACATAACGAAACGCGTCATGTTCATTTTTATACAAAGAAGAAGTCCATATTTTCTTTTAAAAAGTTTCCTTTTTTTGTTATTATTTGGGGCTTTTGTGCTCAAGCACATATCAGCCTCATTTTTTCTTTGATTTTTATGTTTTAATTGTTCTTTAATTTAAAAAAAAAACAATACAAAACAACAAAAAACAAACAATTTTGTTGTAAAATAATTTTGGTAATATTCTATTGTTCCCTTACGCTTTTTTTAATTTAATTTTTGTCAAGGTTGAACCTCCATAATTATAGCAAGAGTAGTGGAAGTAATAGAATTGCTTGGATTTAGATTTGTATATAATAAAAGTTTTAGTTACGGGCACGAAACCACAAATAATTAACAAAGTTTCTTCCTTTGTCGTCTCGGAACTGGTACGGGGTAGTACGACGTCAACTCACTCAAAGTCACAACTCTGCCATCAAACTTTGCGATGCTGTTAAATTGATTTTCTGTTTAAATACTAGAGATTATTGAATGCGGTTATTCTTGATTTAATAAGAAACATCTAGTTTGTTTTATAGTTAACAACTCATTTGAAATTACTAGTTGTTCTTAGTGAACTGAGACCTCGCGGTAGTACGATTGCAACTGTACTATTGCGTTGAAAATCGTCAACGTAATAACGTCACTTCTCGTATTGCATTTATCCATAAGCGATAGTAAACACTTACCATGGAGAGGACTATTATTTTGTCATAAAAATAAGATAGGTAATGGCAGGGCGCAAAAAATTTTGAGCAACGAGCAAATAATTTAGGGACTTGTCGTAAAAAGAAAAAGTGACTAAAATACTAAGAGAGTATAATGCCTACGTATCATACTGTAGTTTAAATTAAGTTTAGACATTTTAAACTAGCCCTAGAGCACTTTAAATTATTTAATCTATTAAAATATTCGTTTCATCACAAGTTTAGCGTCTGGAAAGTTGTTAACGAATAGAGTAACGTAGGTATATATGTATTTTATGCCTCAGATGAAACTGCGTTCTCATTCTGCTAGTACTAAAGTTAAAACACTAAATTTTTAAAACAATTATGTTACTTTCACTCTACAACTTAGACTATTACAACCTTGAAATACTTATATAAATTTATTTTTGGTTCTTTGTATATATCATTGGCGAAATATGACAATTTTTATTTTGTAATAAGTTAATGAGTGTGTTTCGACACCATCAAAGATATGTATGTACATTTTGCCTAGCCAAGTGCTAATAAATACGACTCCGAAAATAGTTCAGTGACCGATATTGCTATGATCTCGAACCAATTAAGGATATATAATTTTTTACTTGCTCGAAATTTCGCAACAATTGTCTGCCATAAAATTTTGCTGCTACAATTTTGAAAAAGGATGTTATTTGCATTAAATATTTTAATTCAATATTTCGTAAAATGTTGACCTACTTGCAAGGACTAAAAGGTGCGATTTTAGCAATCATTGCTGGATCGTATGGTTCAATAGCACTGCGGTGTCCGCGCAATCAGTTCTATTAAGCGTGGGCTGTAAATCAGCGCTGTAAGGCGTGTAGCAGCGTTGCCCAGCATACGCTGAGCCGAGTGCTCTTTGAGATTGGTGACAGCACACAAGATATATGATGTGATATTATATTTAATTCTTTCATCGTTCTATATAAATGTGTATGTGTTTCCTTGTTTCTGAATAAATATTTTCTTTCTATAATAGCTTGTTAATCGGGATATATATGTATATATATTTATTTGGTTTTCTGTTGTATAACTTCAATAATATTCTTCAGAGAGACTGCCAATATAGCTCGCACAGTACGATTCGCAATCTTACTCTAGAAGAGTAGCTACAGTGTGAGTGACCCCGTATATCCCTTCGGTCAGCTCATTATCCATTACTTTCTAATTAGGTACATTTGTATTTAGGTGTACTGGGACATGGGAGCGCCCGATGCAGTCGTACCGGAACACTGGCCTCCGGAGTACAGCACAGAGATCAATATGCAACATCCGATCAACATCTCAGACACACAGCACAGTTACGGCGCTTATATTACAGTGAGTTTGATTTACGTTTCTTTAATAATAAATGCCTTATTGGTTTATAGATCAATACGAAACGTATTTCTTAAGCATCCCATAAAAGCATAAGAAACATTATCTTTTTCTGCTTGGATATTTAATAAATATATTGACATAAGATCCGGTAATTGCCAATAAAGCGGTTTCAGAATCTAACTTGGACTGACTTTTAAATCTATAATGTTTGGTGCGTGAGAGTTGACGAGGAATAAGAAGGAATTCCGGGAACGAACTTACTTGTTTAGATCCCGGTCCACGGCGTTGGTTCAGGCGTCCACACCACAATTTCACGCGTTGATGGGGTAAGCAGAGTGTTCGAGTTGATACCAATTGTATTACACAGAGTTGTAGCGTTTTATATATTTTTAAAGAGTTTATTACAGCGAGCGCGTTGTAGTTTTCGAAGCGTTCGAACCCAGAGAAAAAAACGGATGAGGTAGGTAGGGGGATAAAAATGTCGAGTGAGTGTTGCTAGTGTATAAATAGATAATATAAGAGAATATATATTAAAATATTATAAATAAATGTAAATTAATAATAAACGGCGCAAACAATGTTTTTTTTTTCGACGCGACCTTGTTGGTGACCAGGAAAGCTGTTTACAACTACACCAGGCCTAAGAGGGCGAACATTTAACTCTTTGAGTCCGCAAAATAACCACTTATAGTTGACACTGGAAAACCACACAGCACCGGTAGAGATCGCGCCAAAGAAAGTGTCAAAATATTTTTTTTTTCTATTAAGCCGAGTAAATGAAATTCCAGAGCCACTTGGTTCCATAAAGCATACGTTGGTAAAGTTACCAATGCCAAAAATAATCCATAAAGGCATAAATTGACTATATTATGAATAAAGTGAATTCACGCCCGCGGGCCGCAACGGTACAATTGTTGGGTGTGAATTCACGCCCGCGGGCGTCAAAGGGTTAAGGTGCTCAGCCAGTGATTTGTGGGTTGGTTGGCAACGTAAGGGCAACCCTGTGAGTATGGACCTCGACTTGGGCGGCCAGTCAGGGGAAAGACTAGCATTTTGGAAGCGACTACCATGAGAAGAAACGCCGAAAAAAAAAACTCAAGTTTCTAAAGTGACTCGAATTGGCGGGACATAACTTTAGTGTGAGATTTTGGATAAGTTATTCTTTGCTGTTGATAATTCTAATCCTTTTTTGGTCTGCCCCATGCTTACCATCAGACGTGGTGTAGTCTATTCCGTTCCATTGATATGCTACTAGAAAGATCGTCGTCTTTTTCTGAGTGGGCTACAACGCACCTGTATTATAATTTAACGACAATTCCGACGTGAACGTCGTTAAAAAACCCATAACGTTTTATCTGTCGTTAAAACCTAGACGGAACGGCGTCGGAATGTTTTAAATTGGCTATATCGCGATGTGGGCAGGAGGTTTCGCTTGACGCTCTGACGTGCCCATCCGGTAGCAGGGTCCTATCTAGTGGGGGCTAATTCGATCGAAATAGGGCATAGCAAAATTTAGGAGAGTTTAACGAACAGAAAAATCTTTATTTAATTGATCACGCAATTGTAATTTATAGTTTACAGTAAAAAAAAAAAATCTTAGAAATAGATTTTTTTTTAATTATTGATACAAAAAGAGGAAATAAACCTTATATCTGAATATATTATAAATAATTCCTTGAGTTTATTTATTATAAAACAACTTAAAAAAATACTTTTTAAGCGCAAAGTTGTTCAATTAAACGTCCAGACCTCGATGAACATTAAAGCCCTACAAAGTAGATGGGCAGGATAAATGTACATTTGGATCTTTTTTTTTTAACACTGGCTCAGCAAAGTTACTACAATGCACCTGATGATAAGTGCGGTGTAGTCTAAAAAAGGAAAGCGATCATCAAAGGACGAATATTCGTAGATAGTTTCCGTCGTCATGTCGGCCCACATATGCCACGACTGAAAATCTCTTGGTATACACGAGCTGATCCGGAAACGCGATAAGCCAAAGTGAGTTTCTATGACGGTCTTTACACTTGTGTAATGTGTGGTGGTGATTATGGGTTTTCAAAAATAATATTTACGAGTCCAAATACTTCTATAAAGCCGATTGAAAATTTCACAATTTAATCGCGCGAATAACGTTCTCATGACTTCTAGGGGCGACCATGTTATATCAGCCTTGGGGGCAGCTGGGTCGATGGAGGTTTTATGTTGGGTTTTTAGCTAGTAAGTCTGGCACATCGGATTGTTCGCTCTCCCTGCTGCGCCGATGGTTCTATGCAACATTTTCCCCTGTTTTATAAAAAAAAGGCGGGAAAATAACTAGATCCAGCCCTGGGCAGCCTCGATTATCGCACTGACTCACAGAGACCGTGAAAAGCGTCGTTTGCTTTTGTTGTCGATGAAAAGTCAAACGTAATTTCCCGTGAAATAGTACTTAACGTTTGTCGTTTAGCGGGCGTTGCGCATATACCTTGAACCATCAATCTTTTATGTAAAATGAAATATTATAAAAAAGGAAACATTTGTCTGTCTGCTCGTAACCGACAAACTTTGCAACTAATGAAACGATTTTTCAGGGCTACATTATCAATAACTATCTTAGGCTATATTTTATTTTGATAATAATAAAGGTAAAGAAAATCGTACATAATAATAGTATACCCACACGCTATTTCCTTTACGGAATCCGCGTTTTTTACCGATTTTACAAATATATATCACCAAAAAATGTCGCTTAAACCAAATTGCCTTTCACCTCTCGATATAATAGGAACTTGAGTAGAGTTGTCCATGTTGACAAAATCGATGACTTAACAAATCCTTTGACATTTATTGAGTAATATAAATTGTAATATTTTAGTAAAGTCTAAGCAAACTTAAACATGTGTCTATAAATCTCAGCTGAAACGCTTTGCCATAATATTTTTTCTTAATTAATTTAAAATAAATATTATTCCGCAAATCTCGGCTTTTACAAAATAAGACAAAGAGTATTGTAGTTGTACGAGAACACTTTAAAAACTAAATAGATATTATGTACCATTGTCGCCGGACTGTAACATGGCTAGTCGCTCGTGAATGAAGGGTCAAGGTCAGGCGATTGGCCTTCGGAAAGGTCGTATTCATGTTGTTTTTCTGTTAACCCCTCCCCCCACGAAATAACTTGCTTGCGCTTAATAAGCTATGTTACGGGCAATTAACTTTCTTTACTTGCTAATTATTTACCTTGATTGAGCTTTTATTTTAATATTTATTAATATAATTATGATAGCGAATATTTATAAGGTATTGCCATGCTTTTATTGTGATATGATATAGTAGCTATAGTCAACTGGTGTTGCCCAGTAAAAATAGTTTAAACCGTAAATATATATTTTTATATAAGTTTCAAGTACACGTGCCACATGGTCACCGGTGAAAGAAAATATCGTAAGGAAGCCCGCGTGGCATCTAATAGAAATGCCATGTGTACTAGTTTCCCTACACGTGACTCCTGGGTGGTGCTAAACGAGCAGCAGCGAGGTGGTAGGGCCTCAGCGCCCGTCTGGATCGCGACCACAGTACATGGGTGTAAAGCCCGTCATAGTGACCAGTTTCGGCTTGTCGCGTTTCGGGATCAGCTTGTGTGTATCCAGTAACTCATATACCTAGAGACCTTCAGTCGTGGTATATGTGGGCCGACATGACGATGTAGACTATCAATGGATTTTCATCCTTTGATAGTCGCTTTCGTTTTTGGACTACACTGTACGTACCATCAGGTACTCTGTAGTCACTATATCGAGCCAGTGGTAAAAAAAGTGCCATGAGAACAGCGATCAGCTGCGGTACTACTTACGTTTGAGCACGGCATGTAAGCGCAACGTGTGTACATCCACTAATGTATCTCTACTCACCCCGTAAAAGACATAGCATGACGATATATTAGTTTGAACTAGATTTAATTGATTGGTGCAAGCCGTACCTTACTTAACCCTAAGAACCATTACCACCCTCGCTCGTTAGAGATCGCGTTCCTCAAGGCCATGATATTTCATCACTCACCATGAAAAATGGACAAATATTTATCGAAATTGGTGCATGGGTTGAATAAAGTTCAGTGTTTACGGGCGCAGTCGACTTGTTTGCTTAAAGTGTCGTATGTAATATCGACCGTTGTCACCCCAGGGCATTTATTTCCGGTCACGCTATTTCCTTTATAGCAATTAATGTCTAATGCACTATGTTTAATTTAAAATGCGTTTTTATGTTTTGAGCTATTCACACTAAAGACGCTTTTTCATCGGCCGATAACGATATTAATTAATTTCACCGATATAAGTTTTCGCGTAAACGTGATAGAGTATTTGACGTCCGAATCGCGCAGTTTGACTCTGCCTGCGTCGCCGAAGATGTGTTATGGATGTGTATTTTTCTATAAGTGTGTTTAATTTTATTTAGTGCCCATAGTAAAAACGCAAGCTTGGTTTAGAGCTAGGTCAATATGTATAATATCTCGTAAAATATTAACATGACAAAGGAGATAAGAAGGAGGAGAAAGAAATAAAAATACAGTTGTGGTTGAGGACTCGCGAATTAACTAGCGGTATGAAATATACTTTAATGACCTACCAAATATGTATAAGTCGTTGCTGAGGAGTTTGAACGCAAACACCATAACACGAGATATATATAAATATATATATATAAATAATATATATATATATATATATATATAAATCTATGTAATATATGTTTAACCTTGCTTTAACGTTAACGTTAAAATTTATTAACGCTATTAAATAAATAATCACATATTATTCAAGTATTATTTTGTCATCAGAGTTCTCCGCCAGCGTTCAGCCCTGAGGGTAGGACGAATGACGACGACGCCATCGTGTCTATAATAACTTCAGCGGAAGAGTTTGTCTACATCTCGGTGATGGAGTACGCTCCTGCGTGCGTTTTTACACCGAAATTAATGTAAGCCACTTTTTCACGTACAACCGCGTATGTAAGACATTTTTCTTACAAAACTCCCTGACACTTGTATTCATAAGCGACATTATGTGTCTGAGAACGCATAATATATACATTTACAATGTTTTCATAGATATACTAGACCCTCACGTTTCGAAAAATGTAATAGTATAATCGTATGAAAATTAAACAATAGTATAATCGTATGGTGATTAAATTACAAGATAATCAAAATGATTTGATGAATTTGTTAGGTCACCACAGACACTATAAATAAGGAATTATAACTTTATTATTTTCAGATTTTGGCCCAAGATTGACGACGCGATTCGCAAGGTTGCGTTGGAACATCGCGTGCGTGTGAGAATGCTCATCAGCTGGTGGAAGCACTCCAATCCCGCTGAGGACTACTTCTTGCGGTCGCTTGCGGCCTTGGCGCAGGCGTACCCGCGCGTCGACATACAAGTTGTAAGCCTAACCGCATATCCTAATGTACTAAACCTAGATATATTCCATTTGGACAGTTTATAACTGACCTGACACTAAGGAAGGTTTTTTTTTATATTCCTCTTTTAAGTTGAATACGGCTTGAAAGGTTTGAGTATCCTTAATTTTAAGACAAGCATTATGGAAACTGATGCTTACGTAAGCTATTTGGTTGTATTATTAACTGATAATCTCTGGAACAGGCGGATTCTTCAGTTCTAAGCTCGATATATTCATTGGGATGTGACGGTTGGTTGAACGAGTGAAATGATTTTCTCCATAACGTTAAACTGGCGTTTCCAATTAAATGTATACATCTAATTTAATTTAAACAGGGAGCGTTTTTACATCGCTCTTAACTTAATCTAAATCGCGGTCTAGTACGCTTACAACTTTACTGGATTCTGATCACGGCAACATAATATCCCGATCAAGTTTTTATAGCTCACTGCAAATTATAATGTATGTAGAAGGAACATTCTTAACTTAACCGAGAATATAAGATTGTATTTTTCCTCGCAAGTGTGGTGGAAAATGTCGTATAACACGCGTGTGCATTTGGAAAATTACAGACTCTGCTTCAACTCGTTTGTAATGTTCAACTTAGCATATTAATATAATAATGTTAACATTGTTATTTCACAGAAACGCTTCGTAGTACCCTCGACGCCGGACCAGGAGAAAATCCCTTACGCTCGCGTCAACCACAACAAATACTTAGTGACGGAGCGATCAGCTTATATCGGCACTTCCAACTGGTCTGGTGACTACTTCACGGACACGGCGGGCGCCGCGCTGGTGCTGCATCACGAACCGACTTCCAACATCACGGACTTGGACCTGCGCAGGGACCTGCAGGCAGTCTTCGAGAGGGACTGGAACTCGCCCTATGCGGTGCCCTTGAGGACACCGATTATTTAATTGTTGGATTATAGCGCATCAGCTAGCGGTGAGCTTCGATTTTCAATCATCGTGACTATTGACTCTGATGATGTCATCAATTTATTGACGCGGACTCTTACAAATCTCTTCCACAACTCGGATGTAGTTTGATAACTTGAGCAATTGTAAACAAGCCCTCTTAACCAGGTTTTTCTGACAAGTCGGCGTTGGTTACCAGGGTATAGCCGCTGTTAATGGAAGTCCTTCCTATGTTTTTTCATCATCTGTTGTGCTAATGGCGGCCTAGTCTATTCGACAGATCTTGCCAGGCAGTAGGGTATGGTGAAAGGCTGTGAAATGCTGTTACGGATCAGTTATCAGTGTCTAGGACGCTGCATACTTCCTTTCTAGTTGTGCCGGTTCTCCATCGTATTCGATTAAGAGAGGTTTGGACGAGAGGGTACCTTTGTGCAAGCGCTATCATTCGCGCGCCAAATATGTCCTGCGTAATTGACTGTTTCCGAATATTTTCATTGGAGAAGTTATCTTCGCCGCATGAGGGTACAGCCCGCACCTATTTGATGTGATTTAAAAACGTCGCTAAGGCCGAAATCGGCCATGATTCCATCATGATCAAGTATAATTAACTTTATTTAAAATAAATGAATTTAAATTATTAGATAGGTAAATTAATCATAATAAAAATAATATCTTCCTTGTGTGATTTAACTTAATCGATACGGGTGCTTGGGCGAGAGTGTTCAGTCGTTACTTCATATATGAAACTATTGTTAATAATTCATAATGATAAAATACGAAGTTTTAAATCAAAATCTTTGCTTTTTTTATAATAATGTGACTACATTGCACTTGATGGAAAATAAAGTGTAATTCAAGATCGTTAACTATCGTTTTGGATTGCACTGCCGTTTCCATAAGTACAGTGCAGTCACTGTGACGAGTCAGAATAAAAGATAATATCGTTAGGTGAAAGGCTATTTGGTTTAAGCGACATTTTTTGGTGATATTGTAATAAATATATTTTTGGCATCGGTAAAAAACGCTAATTCCGAATACATATATATTACTATGTCACCAAAAAATGTCTTTTATTCTTTTACATGTATTCTTCAAAATATAGAAAGTGTTTGTATATTTTGTGTTTATATTATTTCTATGAATGTGTTCATTAGGAGAATGAGTTGATTCTATTGTCAATGAATGTACTTATTGATAAATTAAAAAAAAACTTTTAACTGTTGTAGAACTATTTTAATTTCACGAATCGATCTATTATATCGAAGATATATCCACTTAACTGTGGATCCCATTACAGGACTTCTATAGTTTTGAGCACAAATTTTGGTTTAGAAAAACCAGATTTTTCTCTAAATCTGATTGGAATTTTGTATAACTCCAATTAGTTTTATAGCTTACACTACACCCAACTGTTAATTGCATTGCAAATGTTCTATGAGAAATAATATGGGTTACCTATTAACCTCATAAGTGGCTCATTTCGTCAAACGAAATAACCACTACCTGCCCCCATTCTTACCATTTAAACGCAACGAATGATACGCGGACTCCTAAACATATATCTATATATCTACTATACTCAAGCCAACGTATTCGTTTTATCCGTAGTGATATACACAATTAAATTTATGCGAATATATTCGTCTTAGGCGTTTTGTAATGCATATGTTGATGACTTATATATCCGTCATAGCCACTTAAGAGGTTAAGGACTTTTTACAGTGTCCTGTAATGGGACGCGTTAACAGACAAGAGGATATTAAAATAACTGTCAATACCTCTAGCTCAAAATTTTTCTAAAAGCTCAACAAAAATAAATAGATAAAGGATTATATATTAAAATTCATGATAAACCCTGTATTGGAGTTTTTCTATAGCTCTCTAGGACTAACATACGCTTAAATATTAATATATTTAATAAAAAAAAGTATTATTATGCTATGTATTATTGATAATAATATAGGATCTTATCTTTTTTGAGTGGTTGTGCCTTGAAGCCGTGTGATTGTAAAGTGTAGATTTTTTATCTATTACAAGTGTTTTTGTAAATATTTCTAATTATGCTAAGGGATTTTTTTGCTATAAATAATTGCATGGGTAGACGCCCCTTATACATATCAAATATTTTCAAATGGTTTGAATTGTAATAATTAGTTGTAAACTTTAAAATTCGTCATTAACTACGAATCTAATTTAAATAGCAGAGGAAAACTTCTCCATTTGTTTGATATTGTTTCTCAGCTATTTCTTGATTTAGCTCATCTGAATATATGAAGCGAATCTTTAAATATCGTTAATTACAGGCAAAATGTAATCAGTTTAATGATTAACGATTACAAAATGTAGTCGTAATTTTAATTTTGTTGCTCTGTTAAATCCGTTCAAAACATTAAGAAGTCATAAATGTGTATGCTATTGAGGATTCCGTAGTGTTTAAAACATAGATGAGAAAAATGCACCCATATTAATGATGCAAAACGTAAAATGTAATCGTTTTTCATTAATCTGATTACATTTGCTCATCTGTGGTTGATAATCGTTATTTAAAACTGAACTTATATATGTTATTAAAACATCCTGAATAATAAAAAAACCTTTGTATACTATATTTTAATTCATATAAGATATTCATTTAATATTAACTTTTCTATTTATTAACGTAAGATGGAGGAAGAACTTCGTATGTAAAACGATAAAATTTGTGATGTCTTTTTGTATGAATTTTCTCGTGTTAATATTTTTATTTAAAAAAATATCGATATTTTGTTTAGTTAACTGTACTTAGAATAAGTTATTTAAAAGCAATATGTTTGATTTTAAAAGACAATATGTGTGGAAACCTTAATAAAGATTCACTTTATTTTATCTTTGTTTATATTGTCTCAACAAAGTGACTACATTGCGCCCGGTGGTAAAATCCGTTGACAGTTGGCACCACTATGTTGGCAAACATATACCACAACGGAAGTTTTCTATGTCAGGTGTCGGCAACCTTTTATGTCGGAATAGTCAAAAATTAACATTTACAATATTTCAAGTTTTAGATCCACAAAAAAAATTGTTATTGCTAACAATATACATAATCCGTAAACGTACAGAATGTCTGCGTATTCTTCATTACGGAAGGCAGCCATTTCTCAAGTTTTTAATCAAGAGAGAAGTAGTTAGAAAGCAAAGATAGGCCTGTACTCAGAAGATAGTTGTAACCAGAGATGGGCAAAATGTAATCAGATTAATGATTAACGATTACGATTAAATTTTGTAATCATTAATCATGATTAATGATTAACGAAATTAATCAAAAAAAGTAATCATTTTTCGATGATTAAGGATTATTAATCTTTAATCGGATTACAATTAATCATGATTACTTTTCTGTTTGATACGTAAAATGTGCTGCCGACAGCAGAGCGGCGCTCGCCTTTTTTTTTATTTATAGTATACGACTATTACTAGCTAAACTGGCGAACTGAGTACCACCACATAGTTAGGTGTTAGGGCGATTACCCGAACTGGGTCGTGACCGCATTACAATAGTGCAAAGACCGGCATAGTGACTCTCTTCGACCTGACTACTTTCAGGATCGGTTCGTGCTCGGTGGACATTAAGTAAATCCAACGAAATCTAGTTAATCATTGATGCTTTTACCATTGTTCTGAGTGATTCCTGGACTATTAGAACTGATTATCAAACTACCGCCCATATTTTACTGAAATACCGTCTCCAACCCGATAATCCACACCCGCCTTCGAGATGGAGGTAGAGAGACAGAGCAAGATAGCGCAAAGTTTTAATTGATCAGAACAAGATATCATTTTCTCAAATTTACACAAGCTTCTATAGCGCAGAGCGCAACAACACCTTTCTTGGTCATCCGTCTCTCTCTACTGACTCGGTTTCGTCTTTGATGTAAACCGAACCGCCGCACACGTTCGTATCGTATTTTGAATTTTAACTCATAACTAAAGTTGAGATATCGATCTGTTTTTTTTTCCGGATAACTGACGTTCTACCTAATAACTTTGATTCTTACAAAAAATTATCGGGACACATACATAGTTTTTTTTCTCAGTTCGCTTAATTTTTTTTTAGCGTTTGATTTCCATATTCTTAAAGACGCACCATTTTTATCTCACTAAAAACGCTTTTTTGTTTACCAAAATATTTAAATTATTAAATTATTATATTTAATATACATATATATTTATTTATATATATATATTTATTTATTTATATATATATTTATATATATATGTAAATATATATTTCATTTTTCTGTTTTAAAAATTTAACTTTAACTTAAAGGATTGCACACAAAAGCTTTGGCCATTATCAGAAGTATTCTCCATCTCGAATCCGGGCGTGGATTATCGGGTAGGAGTCGGTATTTCAGTAAAATATGGGCGGTACTTTGATAATCACTTCTAATAGTCCAGGAATCACTCAGAACAATAGCAAAAGCATCTATGATCAGCTAGATTTCGTTGGATTTACTTAATGGCCACCGAGCACGAACTGATCCTGAAAGTAGTCAGGTCGATGCAAGTCACTACGCCAGTTTTTTCACTATTGTACTATGGTCACGACCCAATTCCGGCAATTAACCTACCAACTCAAACGGCTGAAAGCAGAAAAAATGGTCCTGAGCGTAATCAGGTCGAAGCGAGTTACTATGAGTTGGTAGGCTTATTGGCCGAACAATGTCGTGACTCGTGACCACAGTACACAACTGCAAAGACCCTTATAATGATTATAATTCGCTCGACGAGACGGATATTCGGGGGCGGACTTGCACCGGCTAAAACCACCGGGTGCCAGCACTGCCTAATCTTCGACTTCGCCGGGCCTGGGAATCCAGATACTTCCTAGGGGCCCAGCGAGCGATTGGTTTTAGACAGGCCTCCTCCCTGGGAGAGGGTCGTAAAACTAACCAAACAATATCTCCCATTGGGGCGGCGTGTGAGCACACACACGACGACGCCACCCTACCCTCCGCTGGACGCCACCCCCCCACTCTCCGCTGGACGCCACCCCCCCTCTCTACTGGACGCCACCCCCCACTTTCTGCTGGACGACACCCCAACCCTCCGCTGGACGCCACCCCGCCACTCTCTGCTGGACGCCACCCCCCACTCTCCACTGGATCCCCCCAATCTCCGCTAGACGCCACCCCCCACTCTCAGCTAGACCCCGCCCCCACTCTTCACTGGACGCCACCCCCCCACTCTCCGCTGGAAGCCACCCCCCACTCTCCCCTGGACACCCCCCCAATCTCCGCTGGACGCCACACCCCCACTCTCCGCTGGACGCCACCCCCCACTCTCTGCTGGACGCCACACCCCCTCTCTCCGCTGGACGCCACCCCCCACTCTGCGCTGGACACCACCCCACTATTAGACGGAAGTTTGGAGTCATATATAATTCGAAATAAAATAACTTGAAAAATTAAATAAACGAGTATTTAAATCGGTCTCTCTCTCAGTCAGAACTCAAAAGTAATCATTAAAATAATCATGATTAATTGAATGATTACTGTAATCAAGATTAATGATTACTCATGTAATCATGATTAAAAGTAATCAGATTACAAGTAATCATGATTATATTTGTTATGATTACTTGTAATCTGATTATTAATCTGATTAAAAGTAATCATGATTACGCCCATCTATGGTTGTAACTAACTGAAACAGATAACTAAAATTTCTACGAGCGAATTGTCCATCATATTAATAAGTCCTATTGTTGTAGCAGTGTCAAGTGCAAGGCGGTGTCATCAAACGAACAAAACCGGCTCACGTGCGCGGTAACATAATGAAGAGGATTTCTAGGAAACGGGTCACTTCTTCTATTATTAGGGTTGCAAATCAACCTCTCAGTATTTTGTTATGACATTTGTACTTTTTTGAATAGCCAATGAATCAAGGAACAAAATTATATAATTTGTACGAATCATTCCATACATATTTTCTTGGAAATTCTTCGTTAATTTACCAAAAAAATAATTTTTTTGCAAAATGGTACTTGGTTTTTTAGCTTTTACTTAAACAATTACGATTCCTTCTTACAAATTTTAATTCAAAATGAGATTATTATTATTTAGCTATACGAATACAGCATAAACAATAACATTATTTCGTATTCGTCACTACAAGGGCACATTCTAACATAAGAACTGGAGCTTTTTAAAAAAATACTTCAATCTTGAATATCTCAGAAATTAACAAGTTTCGGACATGGTGTCATATGACTTAAATAACTCCAAATAAGCTGTACTACAACGTCTATCAAGGAATGTATCGCATTACCGTTCACCCTGTATAGTGCTGTAACGATTGTGTGCAAAGAGGACTTTAAAAATAAGTTACATTTTTCCTTTGTGTGTAGGTGGATATAGTATGTGGCGTGGAACCCCTACTCGTTTCAATTAAAATGCTTCTTTCTTTCTATATGTATATTTTGCTATTATTACATTTAAATATTTATTATTATTTTTATATTCTAATTTTATATAAGGTCCATTCTATTCCCAATGCTCAAAGACGCAATCTCTAATAAATCAAAATCCATTTAACTTCAAATAGCCGATCTTTTTTTTCAGTTCATTCTTACAGAAACTTATTTTTTATTAAATGGCCAACTCTATATTACTGCCATAGACATGTAACCTATTTTTAAAGTCCTCTTACATACAATCGTAACAGTACTTGCATTAGATTTTGGTTTAAAAAAAACGAATCTATTTATTCATAAAAAAATATCTATTCATATATAGAGTTTACTAAACAATGTGACTTTTACTAAAAACAAAAAACACATTTTAGCAAACGCATTTAGTTGGAGCGTTGGAACTAAAGAGCCGCAGGTTGCCGAGCAGTGGCTCGTATAAGAATAAATGGATATACACAAATTGATCCGAAACGAGTCACTGTCCGGGCGTTTTCATATGTAGGTAGATCGCGATACCGGGTTCATGACGGATACCTACCCCTGTTTTACACACTTACTTTTCGATATTACGTACAACGGGCGGACGCTAACGAATTATTTCTTTGTTTATACTTTTTCTGGCTTTTAAAAGGAACAATAACACTGTGTGACTATTGTGAATACGTGTGTGCGGCGGTGCAGCGCAAGGACATCCACAACAACCCAGGTTAGTGCTTTGCTTCATATGATTATACAGGGTTATAGGTAACTAACGCACAGCCTCTTAAGGGTGGCTTTGATTTATCAAGACAGACAACTTTTGTTGTACGACTTTTTCTAATTCAATTACTTTTTTTCCCATACAAAAAAAATAAAAATCAGATTTGCAGTTCTGTACTTTTTAACTCTTCGTAAGGCGACGATCGCGCCACGCCGACAAAGGCGACCGAAGACAGACTTACGTAGTGCGCGGCGTCTTGTGTCGCTACTAACAAAGAAAGGGGTCTGCGGCGCGGTGAGCGGGCGTGACGACATGTGCTTGACTACTGTGTAACACGGGTCATGTCAGTCGCAAATTTGCTTGCGTGTGCGCCGGCCGTGACGTGTTAGTTGTCCCAGTGACGCGTTCGTTTCATAAATCACAATGTCAAATCGATACACTAACATTGAATATACCGAAATGGTGCGTGTTTATGCTCGGTGCGGTGACAATCTGTCTGAAGCTTGCCGTGAGTCCGCGAGACTATTTCCGAATGTGTTGACACCGAATAAATAGATTTGTGAGTATTTTTGTAAATAGTTTAATTATTGTAAATAGAGTGATTCCACTTTTTAAATACGCCTACATTAAAAAATAGTTTGCAATTATCTATCTTCAAACAGACCGCGCGCCTCTTTTGGTGCGATGAATTGCTTGATTACGTATCAATGTTCGTGTTTTTCTATTTACTTTTTAATTTTTTAGTGTAGCCAGTCCTAAGCCTGGATAAGTATGAAGGGATTGTGGATTCAGTGTATAAATATGTACAGATTGTACAACCTTTGAAACATTAACTTACGTAGAGCTCTGCCTTTACCTTGTTCATTTTACGATGTTCCCTATGGCAGACAAATAATAGGTTGGTTTTGTTTGTGAAACAATTATTTAATGTTTTATTTTGATTCTAGTTTGTTTTAATAGTGTATTAGTACGTCAATCAATAAACATTTATTTTCACTATTTAACTAAATATGGAAATTTACGTTCAAATAATTGTTATAAGCGACTTTGTAAAATAAACAAGGTATAGGGTTAATAAACTTTCTGCTACACGATCCTTAACGCTGCGTAGCAACGTAACTTTGCGCACGACTGCATAGCACCAGCTGATTGGATACCTACGCCAGATCGAATGAAAGTTGGAATATAGAGCTAACGATGACTAGATATTCACACTAAAACTAAAAAAAAAAAAATCTAACGATGTATTAGGTTTTGGCAAAAGTCGTACAACAAAAGTTGTCAGTCTTGATAAATCAAAGCCGCCCTTAAGAGGCCGTGCGTTAGTTACCTATAACCCTGTATGAGAGCACCTGGATTGAGGGTTGAACCAGGCCATCTTAGGTCGTTATTTGAGATTAGCGACAACAGTCACCATGACGGACTTTGTACTCGAGCACTTGTAGTCAAGAAAGACCACAGTGTACAAGTGTAAAGTCCTTCATAGAGACTCGCTTAGGCTTTTTGCATTGTAGGTGATCCAGGGATTCAAGAATAAAGGGTAATGACAAAAAATAGTATAAAAAAATAATTTTATTATAACTTCTCATATACATTTGACATGAAAATAATTTGAATAATCATGTGACATCGTCTTTCAACAAGAAATCATTAAATGTTTGCCAAACATGTAAAAGACAGAAATCAATAATTTATTCTTATAAAAATACTTTAAATTATTTACTATCGGGTTAACCCCATTTGTAAATCTACAAAAATCGTGCTAGAACTAGCGACGTTAAAGGTGACATTATATTACAGAAGGCGTCTCTACAATGCAGTATTAACTTGCCTGACACCGATTCCGACATACAATTTCAAATGTCACACGACAGCCATTCGTAATATTCATTGTTTTCTTTATCTTCTAACTAGCGACCGCGCCCCGGCTTCGCACGGGTGTAATGTAGATAGTAGTATGGGGCAGTTTTCTAAGGTATCTATTTTAATGAAATGCTGTCAAGGACAGTTTTAATCTACGTGAAATGTAATGTATTTAATTGGGTAAGGTATAATACTGTATTGTATAAAATAGCTTGGCAAATAACTTTTTTTTTTGTAACATGTAAAACAGAGATAAATATATACTATCCCGGCCTTGTTTTTCGATCTTTTGAAGATATACAATTCCGTAGTATATTAATTTGATCTATCTCGTAAAATCTAATCAACGTGTGCAATTGAAGTGCATAAAAATGTTTGTTACGACATTACATAAAAAATCGGCTTTAATTTATTATTGGGTATACACAAGCGAGTCAGTATGAGGGACTCGAGGGCTGTGGTCACGACTAGTGATGAAAATTCCCGGGAATTTTCCCAAAGTGCCCAAAACTTGTAAGGGGAATATTCCCGGGAATTTACGAAATGTTCGCGGAAGTGCTGGGCACTTTGGGAAAATTCCCGGGCATTTTCATCACTAGTCACGACTAAGTTCCGGCATGAGTGGGAGAGTGAGAGAGAGTGGGATGAAAGTGAGTGACCTAGGCATGCGTGGCGCTGTCCTCCACGAAGTCCCTGGCCTCCTCCTGGGAGACGCACTCGACGTGCGAGACCTTGTTCCTGAACTTGACGCCGTAGAACTTGTGCGCGTGCTCCAGCAGCTCCGGCCGGAACGTCGTCGTGATGAACTGCGCCGACGACGACAGCTCGTGGATCATGTTCGCGATCGCCTTACGGTGCTGGGCGTCCAGCGCCTGTTTCCATATCATCACATATTTATTATCACTTTAACACTAGATCTACCGACATACAATTTGTATCTATTTTGGAAATATGTATAACATGATTCATTATACCATTATATCTATTAATATGTTGTATTAATTAAAAGACATGTGTTACAATAATAGAGGAGCACAATATCCAGCAAAAATAAAATATAATAAATATAAATAATATATAAAAAATAAATATAAATAATAGTTATTAAATGCTAAATATTAATGTGAACACCATTAACAATTAACGTATACTTTACAATAAATATATTTTATGTTGGCAAGCATAAAGAAAGTGACAGGAAGGATATGGGGGGTTTGAACAAGTTTTAATAGCGGCGGCTTGAGTAGTTGAGTGGCGAAAAGGAAGGCGTTTGATATTGTGTTGGAGTTCTGTAAATGAATAACAAATAATTATGTGGTCGGAGTTTGATGCAATGGTCCTCACAGGTGTCCATCGATCCAGTACGAAGCCTAGAACACAAATAAAGAGATGTCGAATGGCTAGTTTACCAACTAGCAGATAAGTTTTAGAATTTATAATATTTTATCCTTTTAAAACATGTTATTTATTAGAATAAAATTATTAGAGAATAAAAAAATTCTTAGATATGAAGACCTGTCATTTTGACTCGTTTGATAAATCTAGTGTTTATTTATTTTATTTTTTATTTATTTATTCACTATCATTGAACAGCACATATATACATTTTACATACGGTACAGTTGACAAGCGGTGCCAATTACACAATGATAATATTTAAAAACTAACAAAGAAAAGGAAAATGAAATAACAGTAAACTCGCAACAATTAGAAATAGATGTGTGTGCGTGCATGTGTGTGTTTGTTAAGGGAAACAAAGCAATATATAAACAATAAAAAATACTGTATACAGCGAATATCAAAGGACAAAAATTCATTGATAGTCTCCGCCGTCATGTCGGCCCACATATATGAACAACTGGATATATACATGCTGATCCCGAAACGCGACAGGCCAAAGCGTGTCACTATGATGGTCTTGACACTTGTGTACTATGGTCACGAACCAGTTAGGGCAATCGCTCTACCACCAAAAAATGTCCCTTGGCTTAAATTGTTTTTCTTTTTTTTTTGTGGAAATTTTGCTAACTTTTGTGTATTTTTTATTGTTTATTTGTTTGTGAAAATGTAAAAAGACAGTTATATTCAGAGATGGGCAAAACGTAATCTGATTAATGATGAACAATTACAAAATGTAGGCGTAATTTTAATTTTCTTGCTCCGTAATCATGATTAAATCCATCTAAAACATTAAGAAAGGATAAATGTGTATACAATCTGGGCTTCTGTAGTGTTTAAAACATAAATGAGCAAAATGCAGTCATGTTAATTGTAAAAAAACGTAAAATGTAATCGTTAATCATATTTATTAATCTGATTACATTTTGCCCATCTATGGTTATATTGAGCGAGACCATAGATGGGCAAAATGTAATCAGATTAATCAAAGTGATTAACGATTACATTTTACGTTTTTACCATTAATATGACTGCAGTTTGCTCATTTGTGTTTTAAACACTACAAAATCCCAGATTATATAAACATTTATGATTACTTAATGTTTTAAATGGATTTAATCATGATTACAGAGCAAGAAAATTAAAATTACGCCTACATTTTGTAATCGTTTATCATTAATCAGATTACATTTTGCCCATCTATGGTTATATCGAGCGAGACTGACCTGGTCGATTTCATCGAAGAGGTAGAAGGGCGCCGGGTCGCACTTCTGTATGGCGAATATGAGCGCGAGCGCGACCAGCGACTTCTGCCCGCCGGAGAGCTGGTTCATCTCGCGCATGTCGCCCTCGCCGCCCGTGAACGACACCTTTATGCCGACGCCCGTGAACTGGTCCGCGTTCGCGCGCTGCACAACGACTACTCATTAGGCTGGATTTACATCAAAAGAACATAGAGCTAGAGCAAGAACAAGAGCATTCTTTCTCGCTCTTTTAGTGTAAACGAAATATCGCTCTTAGCGTTAACACCAAACGATCAACGAGCAAGAATGAGAATCAAGAACTAGAATTCAGGTATTTAGCGGCCGAACGAATGCTCATTGCGCATTCGTGTTAATTCTGTGGTTCTGTGACCATACCCTTTCTCAGCGATAAGATGCGAGAAGTGAGTCCATCTTTTTTTTACTTCTTCAGCATTGTATTCTAATATATTTGCAATCTCCAGCCAATCAGTTTGTTTGCGATTTGTATTTTTGTAGTGTTCAAACGTCGGATCCCACAGACATTTGGAATTTCGGTAGGCTTCTATCATAAATAGGAATTTTTCTTGAGACCAATACATAGTTCAATCGACGAGTATAGTCAGAGCAGTGATCGAGCGCGTTCGAACACGCAAGAACGCTATAAAAACCTGTTCCCACGCTCTAGTATTGTTTACATAAAGCGAACGAGCATTCTTAGAATATTCTAAGAATCTTTGCGAGCGCAGGAAGAACACCGAAAAAACGCTCGATGTCTGTTTACAGTAACCGAATTTGATAGAGTGGGGATAGAATGAGCATTCGCTCGTTTGATGTAAATCCAGCCTTACGAAAGATGCCACGAATATTCGGCAACTATTCGGTATTCGGCCGATTCGGCCACTTTTTTTGCTATTCGGTATTCGGCCGAATAGTACGTACTATTCGGCCGAATACCGAATACCAAATCATGTACAAAAGGCACGTTATATTACTCAAAATTATCTATTTATTTCCAAATTACAACACTTTAGTAATTAAAATTGATCAGTGGTAAGTTTTGATGGATGAAAATAAGCTTTTCATCGTAAATGTTACTAGCCTCAGAAAATAACCTCTCACTAAACACGCTACTTCCAGGAGAAGAAAGATAAACTTTAGCAAATTTCGAAAGCTTTGGGTATTGTTTTTCGTTTGTATTGGGTATTGTATTGTCTTTGCTGGCCGCGCCAACGCAACGAGGAAAACAGTTTACAACTTGCCTTAATCCAGCTAACGCGCCCCCGACAAGCATGTATTCCATGCCGAATATTCGGCGCTCCGGCCGACAGCGTTGCCGAATATTCGGTATTCGGTATTCGGCCAATTCACTATTCGTGGCATCACTACTCATTACCCCCTTACGCTCGCATTTATGTATGACGGATGTTATTGTGTGAAATATTATTATGTACTAGCTGATCCGGCAAACGGTGTTTTGCTATATAAGGTTTTGTAATATCTTCTAAGATGTTCATTGAAATTAAGTGATGTCAAAGACAATTTTGTTCACAATTAAATACTCTTAATCAACAACACATTTATTTCGATAAAGATTAATATTATTACGTTGATACAATTTTTAACAAATAATGCATTAATTTCGACTAAATTTGATTACTATAAAAACGGTTCTAGTGACTTAATCTTAAAAGATAGACAGATAATGTACGTTTTTTTAGACCATTTCAAGAGGAATAATTCTTTCATACATATATTTTTCGTATCTTGAACCGTTTTCGCAGCGCACGCAACGGAAGCCCCCAAGGATGAATAATTTCCCCCGTTTTTTCACATTTTCCATTATTTCTTCGCTCCTAATAGTTGCATCGTTATGTTATATAGCCTAAAGCCTTCCTCAAAAATTGTTTTTTCAACACAAAAAGAATTTTTCAATTCGAACCAATAGTTCCTGAGATTAGCGCGTTCAAACAAACAAACTCTTCAGCTTTATAATATTATTAGTATAGATGAAGCAGTAAATGCGTAGATCGGAACGTATAGTAGTGAAAGGCAGAAAAGATAGAAAGAGAGAGAGGATAAACGGTTTTTTTTCGATGCGAGCGCTCTGTAGTATCAAGACGTAGAAAAGTGTAAAGACGAATAATTAATTAGAAAAAATGCAATAAACGAGTTTTGAAAGTTTATTCAGTGTTTATTCTGATCCAAAGATCCCCAAAACTACATTTATATAACGTCACTGGATTCCACTTGATGAAAGTACATTGTATTTTGTACGCTATAGCATTGTCGACCCCTATATATCACAAACAAAGTTTTCTAGGTATACGGAAGAGGGAAAGAAAATGCATTCATTTAGCTCACAGCATAATATACAACCCAGAAAGGTAAGATAATGAAGCTAACGTGGCTGACACCCTTTTATTGTGTCAATACGCCGTCAACAGCGAGGGAGATTTCAGTAGATAGAGTATACACAGCTCTAGAGACTGTTTCAAAGAGGCATATGTACAGACATACCCATACTATATACATTATGATTAATATACAAATAAATACATATCGATTAAAAACAAAAACAAATTTAAACAACTAAATATAAGACATCCAGTTGTTGTACATTATAAACTACTATTATACATAAACTGATTTCGAAACGTGACAGGCGGAAGCGAGTCACTATGAAGGTGTTTACGCTTGTGTACCGTGGTCACAGACCAGTACGGGCAATCGCCCTACCATCTCAAAAACTGACCATTTGACTTGACTACTACTACTTTGATTATGCTAAAACTTTGCTTACACTTTGCTCTAAAACTTTGCTTACACTTTGCTCTAAAACTTTGCTTACACTTTGGTCTAAAACTTTGCCTACACTTTGCTCCCTTCCGTAACAGAATCATGTAGACAGAGTAAGGGTTACTCGTATCTTTGGTAAGATTAAGAAGTTCTTGTTCTTGAAGAAGGGCATGTTCCCTCCATCCTATAATATTGGGTCCTGCTACCTGCTCCATCAAAGCCACAAGCGACATTACATACCTCCGGGTCAATGTCGAGGCTGTCTTCAGCGCCGACGCGCATGATCAGGCTGCCGCGCCCGTGAGGCACGAGCTTCTTGAACACCTCCGTGAAGTTCTTGCTCACTTGCTTGAATGTGAACTGGATTGCTTCTAGCTTCCTGTGTTCCAGCGTCTCGATAAGTTCGCGAATTTTTTCGCCGCTGTGAAATATATTTCCTTTATCAATATTTTTCAAAATAGCATATTTGTCCTGACTGTAAAAAGATTAGGATAACTTATAGTAATAGTAACATATCGTCACGCCATGGCCCTTTCGGGGTAGTCAAAGATATATAAGCGGTTTTATCTACTTCGCGCTTATATGTTTTGGCCAACGTGACCAGTAGCATAGCTGATCACCGTTTTCTGGGCAAGTCTAATGTAATATAAAAATTATGTTTATGTGTTTAAAAAGACCATTGTAATAACAATGGACAAATTGTATGATTCTAAAATAAAGAGAAAATGTGATTTTGCACCGATAGTCAAAATTTAAAGAATCTCTTACCCAATATCGAGCTCTTCTTTTCGTTTGTACAATTTCTCTTTCTGTTCAGAAAAGCTTATGAACTGATCCAAAGCTTTCTTGTTGACGTGGTTATATTTCTTCAAATGTTGATTTGCCTTTTCAAGTTCTTTAAAGAGCTAGAAACGGATTAACGTTTAGGTTTTATTCGTCGCTAAATTATATTATTTAAAACCGTATTGTACCTTAAATTCTTCTAGATTATTGTTACATATCTCCAGCCTTATTACAAAATCAGTTTTTAACTTTTCTGAGGTGGCAATTGTTTTTATTACAATAGATCTTTATTGCAAATATAATAAATAAACTACCACTTAACACAACACTAAGATTTTAATATTTTTTTGTAGACACTAAATTTTATCGCTTTTTTAAACTGCGTTTTCTAATAAGGATGATTGGGTTTAAAGATTAACATATTAATATAGAATTCCAAAAATGAGCATTTTTTTATTATTCTTAAATATCGAAAAAAATACTATGAAGAATTTTCAAAAACATTTTTTTTAAAGATATGACATAAGATTTAGATTATTTTGAAATTTACCTGTTTTAGCGACATTTTTTGGTATTTCGCATGTAGCTCCGGCGCATTGGGCAGAGTTCCCAGTGCTGCGATTTTATCAAGAGATTCTTGTATTTTCTCCTGCAGTAAAATTTCTTTAGATGCCATTTTTTCCAGACCTTTGGCATCCTCTTCCATTTTGTCTTGAGCTTCTTTTTCCTAAGTAAAAGATACGTTAGTAGTACTGCGTTCTTTACTAATGTTACCTGACCAACACTGCCTCGCCTTACAATTACGTGATTTAAAAATGAACCTTAATTTGCTTGAAATACAGCTTATTTTAGATATGTAATTCATAATAATGGTCCATGCACTGTTAACTATACCAGTAGTCAGTGCGCGGTCCCTTCGCTAACGTTAGTCGCATTCAATGTCATTTTTGTAGTCATCCACATTCTCTATGTAGTGAATTTAAACGCTGTGTGCGGGTACCGTGTGGACAGCGCATGGGTGCCGTGTGGACAACGCGTGGGTGCCTTGTGGACAGCGAGTGGGTGCCATGTGGACAACGCGTGGGTGCCATGTGGACAACGCGCGGGTGCCTTGTGGACAGCGCAGTCTCGTCGCTAACGTAAGCCACATTTTATTAGTGTCATCTACATTTCACTATATTGGAATAACAATGACACGCGCTGAAGCTGCGTGGATGATGCGCTGGAGTAGCGAACGTATGCTGGTGCGTTGACAAAAGCGACTCAGTTCATTCCGTGCTGCTCGGATACCGAGGCAGACTAGTGGAACATGACGGAAAAGGTTACCTTATTCCTCCACTTGTCCAGCTCCAGTTTGAGCGCCTTCTCGTTCTTGACTGCGAGTTGAACCTTGCGCTCGACCTCTTCTAGTTCTCGGTTGATCTGCTTGATTCGCTTCTCGCTCGAGGCGAGGTCCGCCTTGCTATTCGCCAGCCGCCGCTTGCGATCTTCCACGGATATCTCCTGCAGGGCTTGCACGAGCTCGTCCTTGCGTCTAGTAATACAGAAGCATTTATATATTATCCGACGAAGTCTTTCGGTGTTTCTTCTCAAGGCATTCGCTTCCGAAACGCTGGTAGATTACCTTAGGTACTTTCCCTGGCCGGCTGCCCAAATCCGTACCCACAAGGGTGGCCTGGCATTGCCACCCAACCAATAAATTCGCTACCTGAGCACTTTAAGTATTCTACCTCTGAGCCCGGTAAAGTTATAAAGACCTTTCTTGGCCAACATAATATTGTCTGGTAAAAAAGGTGGATTATGCATTACGTTGCTGGCAGTCTACCTTGAGAGATAACCTCAGACCTATTAGAGATGGGCAAATACACGGAATCATTGAAGATTCAACATTGATAAATGAAAATTATACAGACTGTGATAGCACTATGACAAAACTACGTGTGCGAAAGAGATAAACCTAATAAGCAGGCACGCCCTCTGGCGGAATTTGTCCTATATTTGACACTCATTTTTACAAAGATAAATCATTTCACTTAATCTCTATATTTGATATTACTTCTCTTTCTACTATGCAGATTTTAATAATTCTTGATATAACTTAGACTTTTTTAATCAATAATAATTATTAGATTTTATTATACATTTGTCACTAAGCATAGTATATGTTAAATTAATAAATATGGAAAGTTTCTATCAAGGTTGGTTCAATAGTTTCGCCTAAACGCACGTTCAAACATACCAACAGATAATTGTTTTTTTTAACAATTAATTCGTATTCACTAACCTTTAAAGTAGGTTTTTTAATATTTTGAAACTAGCTATGGTCAATTTATTAACTCACCTAATGAGATTGTTAGTAAGCAAATTTTCTAATTTATTTTTTGTCGCCTCTAAATTCATTCTAGCGCTGAACGCCTCTTTGTTCTCCTGCGTGAGACGTCGAATGGCGTCATTCAGTTCGTCCACTTTGCCCTGGTCGGCAGTGGACAGTTGCTCCATTAATTCCTGAAAATATCATACAATTATGAAGAAAAACTAGAAAAAGCGCTTTGGGCCTTTTTAAAAGTACGAACTTCTAAGGCCTGCATTGAGGACTTTTGGAATCGTGAAAGACGTAACAGTCTAGTCTTGTCCTTACAATGTACTAACCCAGTACAGATAGGTAATGGAATCTATGCATCTATACAGTGTGTAGGTGTGTGTGTGTGTATACAAAATAACTATTTATATAGTTCTGGGTCTCTATTTCATTACTATACGTTGACAACAACAATTTGTAATAAAAAATATCTTAACAATTCAAAAATTATATTTACAAGTTTGTAAAGGTAACAAGTTTTGTTTCTGACTAGCCCTCCTACTACTGAGACATCTTTTTTTGAATCTATTGTTCTTTTTTGATCTTTAATTTCTTTTTTTTTATGACAATGGTGAGAATTAAGCTGACAGCCCACTTGATGGAAGGGTTAATATTGCTCATAGACAACTGGAACATGGCCAGCATAATATTGCCGACCTTGATAAAAAAAAATTAATAGGAAATTTAGACATTTGGATAAAAAAAACTGTTTCTTACTTGATGCAGCTCCGATTCGAGTCCCTCCTTAGTCGCCTGCATGGCCTCGAGACTGGAACGGCATTGTGCCAACGATCTTTCCTTGGGCCCACGGAACCTCTCTATGGATGCCAATTCTTCTTTCATCAGGCGGATATCAGCTTTCACTTTATCAAATATATCCCTGGCAATACAAGCAATAAATATATAAAATAACTTTATGTATTTAACCCATACAGAGTAGAAAAAAATGAAATAAACAATTTTCTTATCTTTGAATTCCTTAGTAAACTTCTTTAAATTCGTCATTTATGAAATATAAGATTGAAATAATTCTTGAAATATGATTAAATAATAATATATCGTCAAGCTAGATCCCTTACGAAGTGAGCAGAGATACATTAGTAGTCGTTTCCACTTTGCGCTTATATGTCGTGTCCAACGTGACCAGAAGGGCACCTGATCGCCCTTATTGGGGCATTTGCACATAATATTTTTATAAGCTGCCATGTGGGTTTCTTAATCATGTGTTCCTACACCAGTGAGCCTACAGTGCCTAAATCCGTACGTAATCTCGAAAAACCCACAGACACGCATTGGGAATCGAACCTACGGCCATTCGCGTTGTCGCGCATGAAAACCGGTCACATATCCACTAAGCCACCACAGCCACGTGATACAACAATGTAAAAAGTGTTATTTACTGTTTACATTAGTGTTGTTTTTAAGTGTTTTAACCCTTTGAATCCGCGCAACAAAATAACCACTTATAGTTGACAAACAAAAACCACACAGCACCGGTGGTGATCGCGCCAAAGAAAGTGTTAAAAATATAGTTTTTTCTACTAAGCCGAGTGTAGTGAAATTCCATAGAGCCATTTGGTTCTATAAAGCATACGCTGGTAAATTTACCAATGCCAAAAATAATCCATAAAGGTATAAAAATGACTAAATTGTAAATAACATGAATTCACGCCCGCGGGCCGCATCAGTACAACTGTTGGGCGTGAATTCACGCCCGCGGGCGTCAAAGGGTTAAAAACATCCGCTGAGATTTGATCAGAACCCTGATTCCAACATATCCCTACAACAAATACATACTTAGCTTTTCCCTGTTTTGTCTCAGTCCTTTGCATCTCTGATACAATGCTGTTAATACTCGTCTCAGTCTTGTTCAACTCTTGTCTCAGCGAACTGAGATCCTGTTCCAAGGTCGTGATCTGGTCCATGAGCTCCGAACGGGTCTTCTGCATTTCGAGACGAGAGCGGGACTGGTTGAAGTAGCCACCGGTGAGGGACCCCTTCGATGACACCTGTAAACCGATCAAATGGCAATGTCCAAACTGAAAGGGAGGCAGTTCAGACAATTGAACTTTTTGAAAGTTAGAAAGTTTTGGGAGTCGAAGCTGCTCGCGTCCGTAGGCTTTACCCTAGTTTCCCTACACGTGACTCCTGGGTGGTGCTAAGCGAGCAGCTGCGATGTGGTAGGGCGTCGGTGCCCGTCTGGATCGCGACCACAGTACATGGGTGTAAAACCCGTCGTAGCGACCAGTTTCGGCTTGTCGCGTTTCGGGATCAGCTTGTGTATATCCAGTAGCTCATATACCTAGAGACCTTCAGTCGTGGTATATGTGGGCCGACATGACGATGTAGACTATCAATGGATTTTCATCCTTTGATAGTCGCTTTCGTTTTTGGACGACACTGTACTTACCATCAGGTACTCTGTAGTCACTATGTCGAGCCAGTGTAAAAAAAAAATTGCCGCTAACTAGTGAGCATACGCATTTCACTCTGATGCACCCATTGAATGTCGAATTTCTTTTCAAGGTAGTCCGCTGTCGAAATGCTAGATTACTATTAATAGCTTTTTCTGTGGTCGGTTATTCGAGGTTCGTACCCACGGGTATAGTCCTTGTATTGCCACAACCACAAAGGCATTAGTCAACAGGTCGGGCATCAACCGATCAGCCGGAAAATTCAATATGTCGACATACAACCTTTAGTATTAGAAATAGCAAATAACATACCTGATCTCCTTCAAGTGTAACACAGTCTAGATGATACTGCTTCCCCAGTTCGGTGGCACATTCGAGATTTCTACAAATAAGTGTTTTGCCGAATATGTACTTCATTGCTTTCGCGTATTTGGGATCGTATTTCAATTTGTGTACCATTGCTATAGCATTCTGAAATTAATAGAAAAATAAGTAATACTAAATTAAATATGACTATTACTAAGAAATATTAATTCATTAATATATTTGTGGCAATTCAAGCGCTGCAACCATAGGATGCGTCCGGCCATCTTTGTCGCGCCATAAGCTCCGGCGCACAATAGCCGCGGGCGCAATTTTTATGGAGTCTGGTTCTTGTTACGACACCGGAAGGCCGTGCGTTCGAGCCGCGATATATTGCATCGCGTGATAATTAGTTTTACATAGCAAACTTAACAATTAAAAAGTGTGTATTAGTGTATAAACATTAAATTAGTCTAATAAAGACAATTAACACGCATTTCATACTATTATTGCTATATATTCAAAGAAACACTTTGAATTTTAACATATTTTAAACTTTCGCGTTTTTTTACTTACTATAAACCAAATTATTATTATGCGTTATTGTTTTGTATTATGATTAGAAAATAATGAACACGAATTATGTCGCCTTTTAAAAATGCTGATACTATGTAGTGTTCTGTCGTGTCCATTCAAATTATTAAGAACAAAAGAGGGTAGAGGAAATTCTCGACGAAAACTACGCGACGCTTCAATTTATGTCCTGACCATAGCTTGTGTAATCCGAGACAAAACGTCGAGCCATAATTAAAAGCAAGTAAATTCGGGCACAGCACACGATAAAGTATTCTAAATTTATATATTTCTCTTATTTTATTTCATAATTGTTACATTAAATTGCATATACATATGAGGAAAAACTCGATAAAAATGATTTTGTTTCAAATGCTTATTTCTCTATATGGGATATTTTAAGCATAGCGTGAAGAGATATTCGTGCAGGCCGGCATGATCGCTGTGACTACCGATAGTCGTTGTTGTATTTTGGACTGCACCATACTTAACATTAGGCTCGGTGTGGTCATTAAGCCGTGTCAGGATAAAAAAGAAACTAATATAAGCGAAATTAGATTAGAGAATCTGCGGGTACATTGCAGAATCTTTTAAAAAATTACACAGTGAAATTAGCTAAAATGATTTATTATAAACGTGTACTAGATGATTTATATTGTACGAGAAATGTAACATAACGATTGCGAGATCTATCTCGATAGCGTTGCCATCTTTTAACGACTTTTGCACCGTCGTTTAGTTGTACACTTTCAACTTGAGGTTCATTCTAAATGTTAGTAGCTTTTTTTTAATCAGATGGCTAGTTTCAGAAACTACCCTCTTACATGCAAAAGAAAAACATAAACAGAAGTTATTATTATTATTATTTATTATGAGAATGTTCATTTTGAACAAGTTTCCGTTTTTATAATATTTATAAGACTTATCACAATTTTTTAGATTGAAATAGCAAAAACGATCAATTTTTATTTGAGAATATTGGTGCATTTTTTATTTTAGTAGAGTTAACGAAAATAATGAACGAAAAGAAAATGTTTTTTTTTTTAAATTTAATTTACAGACGTACGTTTGACCTCAATTACACCTGGTGGAAGCTGAAGATGAGTCTACGCACCGCGTCCGCCCAACAAATTACTCTTCACTCTTTTCTTAAAGACTTCAGGGTCATAAGATCATGGAAATATGCTCACTGGAAGCATATTCCACTCCTTAACTGTTCGCATGATGAATGAAGAAGCGAATTTTTCGTGCGGATATAAAGAACGTACAACACATACGGATGATATCCGACGCTGTGTCTAGTGGTTTTATGATGAAAATCGGATGGTGGAATCAGAGAAGGAATACATTTCTAAACCAAAGTAAAACATGTATATCTTTAAAAAAAACCATGCCAATACTCACATTATCGGTTGGATAAATCATGTCTCGCACTTGCAGTCGATTTAAAGGCATGAAAGTGACTTCTCCGGGTAGACTCTGCTTGTTCATTTCCTTCAAAATTTTGGTACCCACTGTGTCCGACTCGACTATGTGATGGAACAGTCTGTTACCAGCCGTTACCTGTATAAAGTTTATTTCGATTTTATAATAGCTTTTTTTTATTATTATTTTTTTATAACTTATAGGCGAACGCTTGACCTCAATCACACCTGGTGGAAGGTGAAGATGAGTCCGATGATGAACCGCGTCCGCCTAACAAATACCTATTCACTCTTCTTTTAAAGACTCCCAGGTCATAAGATCGCGGAAATATGGCCGCTGGTAGCATATTCCACTCCTTAGCTGTTCGCATGATGAATGTAGAAGCGAATCTTCTCGTGCGGATATAAGGAACATCCACCACATACGGATGGTATCCGACACGATGTCTTGTGGTTTTGTGGTGGAATGGGGCTGGTGGAATCAAAGAATGTAGTTCCTGACAACACTCTCCACAGTGCAACCGGTAAAAGACCGAGAGGCAGGCAACTCTACGTCGATGCTCGATGCTTTGCATTTTAATTTTTGACAAAGAGTCGTCGCCAATAAGTCTACGAGCTCTACGATCAATCGAGTCCAAAGCCGCCAACTGATATAGATAATAGATAAGATAATAATAGATAATAGATATAGCTGTAATAGATTAACGCTTCTAGGCTGGGGATAAATATAAAACGCGATAGAAATTCGTTTATGTAATTTTTTGAACAAAATTTGTTTGCCCAAAGATGGCGTTTAAGGAATATTTTTTCAGGCATTCATTAATTTCTGCATTGTTAGGGTGAAGCGAAATTACGCGAGCTTAGATTATACATTGTATGCTATGTATCTGCTTAATCAATTATAAATCCTAGATTTTAAATTGGGAAACAAGAATTAAAATATGCGAAATTCAGTGATTTTCTCAAAAACGATAAACTCACATCCACTAGCCTCTAAATAGTAGATTCCACTTAGCTTTTTTAATAAATATCTGGGAATAACATAATTTGACCCGAAACAATTTTATATTGGAATATATATCTATCATTACTTTGATTGCTTTTTGGAGTACGAAGAAAGAATGAAATGCCACTTGTCTCTGTCTCTGTAATTTTTTTTTCACTTCCTTAACTTATAACAATAAAGGTTAAACATATTATGGAATTATTACATACTTCAACAGCAGTGTAAATAGTCTTGTCACATGTGAAATTTTCAATGACTGGTCCATAGTACTGCATTGCTATCTTTGCCCACTCGCCGCCCCGCTCTTGAAATGTTTCTAACACTTTCCGCACACTGTCCCTTCCATTTAATATGGGCTGTAAAATATTAATTTCACAAACATCTCCTTAATATCAATTTATGTAGGATTCACTCCCAATATTTTAAGGACCTTATATTAGAGAATATTGGGGGATTAATGCATAATGTAATATATACATCAGGATAATTAATAATACTAAAAATTGTATCTACCTTTCCGGCCATCGAGCGGAGAGCCTGATCAGCTTTGGCCAAATCTTCTTTCAAAGAGGTTAAGTTCTGTGTCAATGTTGTTTCTTTGCGCCACAGTTCACTGTAAAAACATTTGGTTAAAGTACCGCACATACGTTTGAAGATACAATAGCAGTCACAATAAGATTTTTAAATTGATCTGGTTACTAAAAAATGAAAGTGATGATCAAGTACAGATCAATTCGGGGATTGATTAATAACAGTACAAATTGTTTGGTCACAAGAATTGTGTAATTTCAATAATAATGACTTCGTCAAACGTGTGATGAGAGATAGCAGGATGACCAAACTATACGTGGGAAAAAGATAAATCATATCATGTTAATTTTGAGACGGATCCGCTAAATATCAGTGGGCAGCTTTGGCCTCGATTGATCGTAGAGCTCGTAGACTTATTGGCGCTGATACTTTTACTGAGATTAAAATGCAGAGCATCGAGCATCGACGTAAAGTTGCCTGCCTCACGCTCTTTTATCGGTCGCGCTGTGGAGTGATCTAAGGAATTGCATTCTTTAATTCCACCAGCCCCATTCCTTCACAAAACCACTAGACCTCGTGTCGGATACCATCCGTATGTGGTGGACGTTCCTTATATCCGCATGAATAGATTCACTTCTACATTCATCATGTGAACGGCTAAGGAGTGGAATATGCTTCCAGCGGCCATATTTCCGCGATCTTATGACCTGGGAGTCTTTAAGAGAAGAGTGAATAGGTATTTGTTGGGCGGACGCGGTTCATCATCGGACTCATCTTCACCTTCCACCAGTTGTGATTAAGGTCAAGCGTGCGCCTATAAAAATAAAAAAGGGCCTCCGGCAATAAAGAGTGTATAATTGAGGGGAACTGGATCTTATTCCAAATATTTTAAGGTTTTCTTTTAATTGACGTAAAATAATAGCTTTTTACTTTTCACACATAACAGTGACGCAGTGAACTATGCAGGACTATGTTTGGCGTTGTTCTAGGTGATCGAATCAGAAATTAAGAAATCCTTAGACGAACAGGAGTTAGCAACGTAGCCCAGGGGGTTAGCAAGTAGAAGTGGCAGGGGTCAGGACACAGCTCGTAAAGCGGATGGCTGATGGAGCAGGAAAGTTGTCGAGAGAAGACCACAAACTGCCAAGCACTGTGCAGGATCTCTGATCGCAGGGCGACTCTGTATACAAGTCGCTTTTGACCAGTCCTGGAAAACTTTAGGGGAGTACTAAGGAAGAGAGATGAGACTACGGCTGACGCGATGTTAATAATGATAACTGTGACAAAAAAGTTTAATTTCACGATGTTATTTTTGAAAAGATATCAATAATCAAGCTATCGCTTGTACACATATTTTCTCAATCCCAAAAGAGTGGAATAGAATAATACAGGGAATTATCAATTTTTTCAATTGCATGCCTTGTAATAAATAATTTCCATGCTTTTTTTTATCATGTTTCACAGACGGATGCCTGACCACAATGACACCTGGTAGAAGGTGAAGATTGACCACGTTTGGCAACAAATGCCTATTCACTCTTCTCTTATAAGCTCCCAAGTAAGAAGAACGTGGAAATATGCTCAGTGGAAGCATATTCCACTCTTTAGCTGTTTGCATAATGATTGTAGAAGCGAATGTTATCGTGCACATTGTGTTGCAGTGCGTTGACACAGCCCATTAACATAGCGTCTCGTGATTTTATGGTGAAGCTGTACTGAGCACAAATATTATAAAGATAGGTTAAGTCAAAGAACATTTTATTTAATTTAACTTGTGCCTAAATAACAATATTTTGAAAATAGCAACTACATGAGTTTCTTGACCATTCTTTTCCAGAGATCCAGCTTTCTAAACTGGTGATAGATTCATTTTATTGGCAATTTAAGTGTTTTTAATTTGACTATTTAAAGTTATTTTGAGTTTGAATTAGAGATAATAATGTCTATGTGGCTCATGTTTGCTTTTTTAGAACTTATTAATGAATAGAGAAACGTGTGTAAGAGAATTTTTGTAAATATACTCACTTTCTAGCGCTCTGTTCCTGATCTTTGCGTTTCTTGCACTCGTAATACTGTTTGTTGTGCTCGTCGATGGCCACACGCTGCCTCTCCATCTCTTTCGTGGTCTCTTCTATTCTCTTCTCCAGTTCAGTGAGCTTCGTCGCGTCTCTACGCAGGTCTTCGCGCAGTTTGTTCTCGTGATCTTTCTTATCTTTTATCTGCTTGCTGAGTGACCTGAGAGGCAATTCTGTTTATTTAAATATAGTTCCGATCTGTCTCGCATATATCAAACCTAGCTGCGGTAACCCTATGTTTCCTAGGTAAAAATGAACCGTGGACCATTAAATTTTAGAACTTCTCAGTGGGTTAATTTAAAAAACATTGAAACAAATAACTTTTATTTCTTAGCAAAAAGCGAAATACTTGTTTTCATAGTGCTTATTACAAATTTAACGGATTTAAACTTTGTCCCCTATCTTGCCCTTTTCTTCCCAGTATCGTTCATTCCATAGATGCATAAAAGCATTGCATGCCCGTACAATAAATAAGTCTGGAATAAATTACTTAGTTATACAAAATAAACCATTTATATTCATATCTATTCTATATTCACGCCATCTAACTTTCCTATGAAAGCAATATAATATTTACTATAATAATATAATATTAAAATTAACTACGCGAATTCTGCCTACCTTGTCCAAATATCTTATGCACGTCACTGTTTCTACCCTTAGTGGGAGCGTAATAAAAATAAGTCAATATAAAAGTTTCATGTTTCTAAATTCAGTAGTTTAGGCTCTACGATGATATCTCAGCCTGGGCAAGTCTTTTTAAACATGTAGAAGAGAGGTAAACTTTCCTTGGAAATTTACTAGAGGCTATTGCTTTGAAACTTTTCTGAGATAAGAAGATTGGTAGTATAGGTGTGTGTGTTCTTGAGTGTGTATATGTTTCTAGCACCCTTAGTACAAGCACAAGCTTAGTTTGGGACTTGGTCAATGCCAGTGCAGTATTATTAATATTATTGCTGGACACTTACTTCAATTCCTTTTCAATCCAGCGATCTCTGTCCTGCTTTGACGTGAACTGCGTTCCTCTTCCCTGCTTAGCGTACAACTCTTGCCGTTTTTGCTGATTCAGTGCTAAGGCCCGAGTGCACTCTTCTTCTCGAGCCTTCATCTCCTCATACTTCGGCTTCAACTCTTCTAATTCCCGTTCTTTCTCTGCGATTTGCTGCCTAAGGCGTTCCAGCTCCGCCTCTGCCCTTTCCTGTAATTTTACAATAGTTATCTTTCTCAGGGTTCCTTACCTTAAAAGGAAAAAAAGAACACTTATAGGATAATTGTCTGTCTGTCAGTCTGTTTGGTTGTTAAGATACTTTTTCTCATTAAAGCGTGGAGTTATCAAGTTAACTTTATATCAAAAACCCCCTTATTTGTTAACTTGGTGGTAATCTTCATGGACTGTCAGGGTAGCGGTGAGAGCTGCTGACCCAGTGTACCAGACTCTAACAAAATGAAACCACTCGGGTGTGCCTTCTCCCGACTGCTAGAGTCAAGGTTAAGGCCTGGTCAACTTCCTCGACTACAGGCGAAGACTTCTTCGGACCTCACCTAAATTGTGTGGGGGAGGGGACGGTGTTAATTGCCATCTCCTCCCTGATCTCTATGAGTTTTCATTGGAGCGGTGTTCGGGAATACATCGCACACCGCGAGTATTGGGCGACGCCATCCCTGTGTGAGCCGCCCGGAATATCAAATGCACCTGATACACCCTCCTTATGACTCCTTACGTCTAAGGTAGAGATGCCACGAATATTCGGCATCTATTCGGTATTCGGCCTATTCGGCCACTTTTTTTGCTATTCGGTATTCGGCCGAATAGTACGTACTATTCGGCCGAATACCGAATACCAAATCATGTAAAAAAGGCACGTTATATTACTCAAAATTATCTATTTATTTCCAAATTACAACATTTTAGTAATTAAAATTTATCAGTGGTAAGTTGTGATGGATGAAAATAAGCTTTTCAGCATTTTTGGGTAGCAAACGATTACGCTTTTCATCGTAAATGTTACTAGCCTCAGAAAATAACCTCTCACTAAACACGCTACTTCCAGGAGAAGGATAAACATTAGCAAATTTCGAAAGGTTTGGGTATTGTTTTTCGTTTGTATTGAGTATTGTATTGTCTTTGCTGGCCGCGCCAACGCAACGAGGAAAACAGGTTGCAACTTGCCTTAATCCAGCTAACGCGCCCCCGACAAGCATGTATTCCATGCCGAATATTCGGCGCTTCGGCCGACAGCGTTGCCGAATATTCGGTATTCGGCCAATTCACTATTCGTGGCATCACTAGTCTAAGGTCCCTTATATCTCTGAAAAAATTAAACTTTAAATCCGCCCAATCAAAAGATACGGCCGATTTTATACCTGGTAGTCTAAAAACCGATTAATTTATAATACCTTGGATTTATTGTCACCATCCACATCATCAGTCAAGTCTTTAATAGCCAGTTCCAATTTCGTTTTCTCTCTAAGCAACTGTTGTTGTTCGGTAGATAATATGTCTTTCTCTTCACGAGCCGCCGCTACATCCTTGCGGGCTTCTTTTAATTTTCTAAAAAATATATCTATTTTTATTCCAGCTCAGCAAACTGACCACACTGCACTATTTTTATTATCATCATAATAACATTACAGAATAGCAATGATTGCTAAAAGAGGAGAACTTATTGACAATAATAGTCGTCAATAATTTTGCAGTATAATGGTTTTGAGTTTCTAGTACTGGCAAGTTTTACTGTGACAAGCAGTTTAGTTTGTCGCAAGTTGTGAACTCGTATATGTATTAATTTAAGTATCGACTGAACGAGTGGAAGCTTACTTTGTAGCTAAGGCTATGTGTTTAAATGTCTAAAAACGTTAAGATCAAAATAAACAACTTTATAATAGAACTTGGCTGTGGGCCTAGTGGGTAAGGTTCGTATTCCTGCTTAGGCCTCTGGGTTTTAACAGATTAAGTACGAATTCGGGCCCATCATGCTCACCGACAAAGAAAAACACAGGGAAACCGATATGAAATCTAATAGAAATCTCATCAAGTGCCCTAAGAAAGGTGATAAGCGGAAATTACACAAAACATTTTTTTTATGACTAAATCTATGAGTATCGTCATTGTCTGAGTCAAGTTACGACTACCAAGCTATGTAGATATTAGAGATAGGCAAAATGTAATCTGATTAATGATTAACGATTACAAAATGTAGCCGTAATTTTAATTTTGTTGCTTTATTATTAAATCCCTTCAAAACATTGCACTGCAAAATGCAGTCATATTAATGATGCAAAACGCAAAATGTAATAGTAATCGTTTTTTGTTAACCTGATTACATTTCGCCCGTCTATGGTAAATATAAATGCAGATAATGAATAAATCTAAATTACTTGTTAGCTTCTCTAACGTGCTCTTGCGCCTCTCTCACTAAGTCGGCATAATGTTGCTGCTCTTTGCCGCTGTTTGAACGGAGTTTTTCAAGCTATTACAAAAAAAAAACAATCTTGAACAAGAATCTATGTATTTTAACTTTTTTCTATCAACACATTTAAAACAATTTCTATTATAACTTTTTATTTCTTAACAAAATGTGGCAAAAGCGCTGCCAAGTCACCCTCAGGCCAAGAAGATGTCTTCTGGACCCTATAATCAAGAGTGTTTCCATCGTGCTGTCGTGTTGAAAGTTTTTTTTTTATATTAAAAGATGATATACAACTTAACAGCGTTACCGGTGAAAAGTGGTTATTGTCACATAGAAATGTTTGCAATAAGTACCAGAATTATTATCAACCTGCTATCAAACTTCAAGATAAAGTACAAAATAACTAGATATACACAGGTGATCCAGAACTAGTCACGATGAGAAAGCCTTTACTCTCATGTACTCATATTGTGGGGAAGGGGTTTTAAAGTTCTTAATTTAATTTAATGAATATACAGTTACCTCCTCAAGTTTTCGCTTGTTCTCTTTATGTTCTGTATCGTGTACAATGAACTCTAAGACCCGACGCCCGCGATCCCACTTCTGATATTCCTTCAATTCCTCCTTTTCCTCTTCCAAGGTTTTGAGCCGTTCTTCGATTGTTTGCAGGAATTCGTTGATTTTTTCTACCTGTTTGAAATATTGTCATAAAACAATTAATTAAAAATAATATAACTATCTCGCTATTTCACTTCAGAATGAAATAAGATAGATTAATGACTGTATTTAATTTACGTTTGCATGTTGAACAACGTTCTTTTTGATCAGCTATACAATAAAAAAGCTCCTTGTGTTGAAGTTATCCCTAGTCAACAGTAAACGCTTGCAATCAGATGGATCACCAAACTAGTCGTTCACGAAAGTTTTAAAAATAACGTGAGGTTCGCATCCAACCAGGACAGGTAATCGCTATTCTCAAAATTCATAAACAAAAATATACAACCACAAGACATCGTGTCGGATACCATTCGTATGTGGTGGATGTTCCTTATATCCGCATGAATAGATTCGCTTCTACATTCATCATGCGAACAGCTAGGGAGTGGAATATGCTCCCAGCGGCCATATTTCCGCGATCTTATGACCTGGGAGTCTTTAAAAGAAGAGTGAATGGGCATTTGTTAGGCGGACGCGGTTCATCATTGGACTCATCTTCTCCTTCCACCAGGTGTGATTGAAGTAAAGCGTTCGCCTATAAGTTATAAAAAAAAATACGGATCTCAAATTAGTTACTAAGATACACTGTAAGCTCTATGTAGCGAAATTGTGATGTCAGATATCTTATCGTTTTTTAAGAAAATTTCGTTTAATAGGCATTAAGAAAACTAATAATTTTATAAAATAACTCATACTAATAACTGTTTTTCTTTAATAACGTTTCTGAAAGCCCATATTCTATGCTGTATCAATCTCATACATTTTTGGACTTTCTACTTGACTAATCCACTGATATTAAAATTACTATTATTTCGGGTGCTATTAATACATCTTTATTAGATGTAATATAAGTTTACATCGATATTTTTCTTCACCAACTATCATGTTGTATTCACAACCTTTATCAATTTAACTAGACATCCTGGACTGATTTATTAGTACAGGTATAATTACGGTGACTAGCCAATTGTCTTCAATCCTTTGACAAACACGTTTTTTTTGTCAGCACTATATTACCATCAAACCCAAACTTCATTATATTTTTTTTTATTAAGAATCATGTATAAACTCATACAACCTTGCCCACAGTTTCTTTAAGAATAGTAACGGACTCTTCTCTCCTTTCATCATATACTCTCGTACCTGCTACTTCTCTGAGTAACTTCAATCTGTGTGAATCTGGTGAAATTGCCATTTGATTGATCTGTTACAAAAAAAAATAAACAAGCTCGCCTTAGCTTAAGAATCAATTGAAAACAAAAATTAAAGCAAATGAATAATTTATTTATTGACAAGAACAAACAAATTATTGTTTTTTTTAAAGTGCCTCAGCAAAATGACTACACTGCCTCAGATAGATAGCTTATGACAGGAACCACTGAGAGATGAGAATCCATTGACGATTGCCGTTGTCATACGGGCCCACATACTTGTACATCACAACTGAAGATTCCTAGGTATGTTTCATTGTTGTTTACAAATATCTTTTATGAAAAGGAATACTAGGCTGTTTCTATATTAGTCTAAGACTAGAAACTTATGTCTCTCAAATATGTGCATAAGAAAAGGGTTGTAGTATGGTTGCTTTAGTAACAAGCACCAGATAAGGGTTATATAATAAATATATAAAAATACTAACTTTTCCTTGCTTGACAATATAGTAAGGATTAGAGTTTGACAATCCTGCACTCTCCAGTAGATTGAGCACTTCTGATCTAGGCACAACTTTTTTGTTGAGAAAGAATTGATCTTTCTTTGAACCAATAACGCGACGTAAGAAAATTTCATCTTTTTCAATCTGAAAATAATGTAAAAAATTGATTTATTCTAGTTTTTATGTGGTGTTTGACAATGTTAACAAGTTAGTAATGTGACCTAGGCTATTTGGTTTAACTGACATTTTTTGGTGATATAGTGAAATATATATTTTTGAAATCATCATTTTTTACTGATTCCAAAAATATATGTATTACTACATCGCCAAAAAATGTCGCTTAAACCAAATGGCCTTTGACCCGAGGATATGTATTTTTGCATTAGGTATATGCATAATGGTAGTCAGAGCAAATGAACAGTGGAGTAGAGATATGAAGCCTCCAGAGCTAGATAGATTTAAATGAAAATTTTATGTTTGAAGAGTTTGCTGCAGAAAAATATTGAACTAATATGAAATACTTACAGGGATTCTGTTATCAGAATTATCAAATATAATTTCCACAAAAGCCGATATGACTCTTGGCCCTGTGCCTTCATGGAGTAAAGACAAACGTTGCTCTGGTCGAAGATGTGAGAATTCATCACTTAGCACAAACTGAATTGCTGAAATATTTTGATATGTTACTACCCATATACTATGTATACTAATACATTAGTAATATAGTAGATTGAATAAATTTATTTGCAATATTTATGTCTACTTGTGGAAAAAATTAATACACCACACATAACCTTTCTGAGTTTTGAAAATGTTGTTATTAATTGTAATATATGTACCTAAAAATTGTTACGTCTACAGTTAACTCAAAACTTACTTTAACAACCAACTTTAGTTGGTACAAATATTGTAACCAGATTCAGAGCAATTTTTTGTTGACACAGCATAAGCATCAATGTTGGTCTTGTATTTGAATTTTGGAAAACATATATTAACTTATTTATTTATCATCAGACCGATAACCTATTGGGATAGGCTGAAAGACTAAAACACCACTTCTATCTTTGCAAAGTTAGTGTATGTTTATAAAAACTTATTGCCATAACCGATTTATTGCCCTGTCAATATTTTTTATACATAGTCATAAATGTTATATTACGTATCTATTGTATTTAATATTAACATTATGGGAATTAAGCAGCGGAATAAGTCACGGGTTTAATGAGAACATAGTGATTAAGATATAAAATAATTATATCAAAACATACCATGGAAAAAATTGCTTTTTCCTGATCCATTACGTCCAACGACTACATTATGTCTTTTATCAAAAGGTTCTACGACAATTTGCTCGCGATAACTCTTGAAACCTTGTATTATTACCTGTAAACAATTAATAGATACACAGATATTGTGAACTTAAATGCTTGAAAACTCAACGTGACACTATACGTATTCTGATAGTTACTTGTTTTATATGCATTTTTACTCCTATTTAATTCAGTAAAAAATATCCACATTTATGATATAGGAATTATGATATCTTCAGTGAGACAAAAATTGACAACAGTACAAAACAATTAGCCGCCATTCGGCGCCATAACCCGCCAAGCCGCCATTAAAAAAAATTAAGGTTAATGGTAAAAATTATACAGAATTCTCTATATTTACCACTAACTTTAAAAATCTATTTTATTGTTTACAATTTATTCAAAGTACTGTATGCTTATACTTATTAAAATATAGACCACAAGTAAAATAATTAGTCGTGAAGATAATCTATTGGTAATATTTGTAATTCGATAGCCATATCAGAAATTTGTTGTTGTGTTGTCTGAATGTATGCTTTTGTCGTATTTATAAACATAAATGACACACTTCTAAAGTAATCCTAGAAATTGGTTGTATATTTATTCATTATATTATTAATTGGTTGTGTATTGTAAAAAATCAGTAAAATTTAAAAAAACAGTAACTGAAAATTCTGGCATTACGACTTTGTACTTTGTTTATTTCTTCTTTCTTATCAAATAAAAAAACATTTTATCTATGAATAACAGTTTCGCCTATTTATGAAGAATTTCCCAATTTGCGGAATATTGAAAGTCATTAAATGTATTGTGATAAATTGCGCAATGCGTGTACTATGAGAATTTGAAGGGTTTATAATAATTTTTCACATACGGTATTCACTTATGTTTATAACATTTTTACTTAAAAGTTTTTATTCTAAACGCTTTCTAGGATAATGTAGATTTTTCCATGAATTACTAATGTTGATATTTGTTTTAATTTACGAACAAACTTTATATAGAGTATATTCATAAACACAAACATAATAGTTGAGATTTTGTTCATACCGAATTCCAGAAATGTTTTCAACTATATGGAGGAATTTTGAACACATAATTTAGCAATACCGATATTTAATAAACAAAAGATCGAAACTTGAAAAAATCTACAAAGAAGTCCCAAGGACCTTGGAAGAAATATTATCAAATAAAAAGTGGATTGTGCCTATTTACGATTTTATTAAAAATACGATAAATAAAATCTAACCTGAATATTAAGCCACCAACGACAGGCTCAAAAGGGCTTGTACCCAAAGCTGTAAAACTTAATATTAAAAAAATAATAAACAAAAGAGTGAGGTAGCTAACCTCAAATTGTGTATTCTATTTTCTGTGTTGTCAACTGTAGATAAAATTATTGATACATTTTTGCAGTCACTATATTTTCTGACTGCGATATTATATTTGCCAGTTTTCGTACACTGATATCCTTTGTTTTAATTAAAAAGTACATTAAAATGGACGGATTTGAGGTCCGGCAATCAAACAGTAAAATGGTAAGATAAAATTTAACCCTTGGATTTGTTTTACCTTTCATTATTACTGCAATTGTTCACTATTTTAGGGCAAAGGCTTGTTCGCATCCAAAAAGTACGACCAAGGTGATATTATACTAGAAGAGGATCCTTTAGTATCTTGTCAATTTGCTTGGAACGCTGCGTATCAATATAAAGCTTGTGACTTTTGCATGCGGTAAGATTTACATGTTTTATTTTAGGTTAATTTGTATGTTACCTTTAGGCCGACTTACATTGTCCTGAATTATTTGAAATTTCAATAAAAAAGTATTTTAATACAATAATCTTACACCTATTTGGTATTTTTGCTAGTATTATCAGATCATAATGAAATAAAATATTTTAGGTTAATTATTATATGAGATGCTAATGTTCCAATAATATTATCTGTTGCCAACTCATGCCAAGAATTCAAGCAAGCACATTTTTTTTAGTAAATATAATTTTCCCTTTAAACTTTTGCATTTTATAGTTATTGTAAATATTTTAATGAATCTTAAGTGTGAAGAGACATAATTTATGTAGAGATATAAGTAAAAGTAAGTCATAAGATTGGTTAATAAATTTACAATAAATGAAAATGTTATAAAAATATTTTTTAATAAACTCCACAGTACTATACACACTTTAATGGGTCTTACATGTAAATAAACTTATTAATATAATCATTAATGGTACTTTTTTGTACATATACCTCTTAAAGTGCTTATATTGTGAAAGTTTACACACATTTAAAATTTCACAGTATTCACTAATTTTTGAACTATAGTAAAATATGTTGATTGATGGTAAAATGTTTATTTTAAGTATGTTTATACCTTTTGTAGACCTTTAGAAACACCAGAACAGAATGTGAGACGTCTAGCCTGCAAACCAGACATTGTGTTACCCCATGCAGATTGTTACCAGTCACATCTAGAGAATATAACAAGTTGCAGTGAATGTGACATCCTCTACTGTTCAGACACATGCAGACAGAAAGCATACAATAATTATCACAGACTTTTGTGTCACAATACTAGGGATGCCCAACATCCTATCATGGTTCTCGTTGAAGCATGGAAGTGAGTTGTATTATATTTCATGTATTTTCTCTAAATCATACTTTTTTTAATCATCTTTTCATTATTAACTTATGTGTATGTCATTGATAAAGTGAAAATATGTACCAGAGCTTACTATTGTAGATTTCTTTTCAATTACCTCCCATGATTGTGCACATAAATATCAAATCTTTGTAAGTCATATCCCAGTGCAGCAAAAATATAACTAATTTTGGAGCTTAAAAATCTCTTTCCCGGCATGTTCCTCTATCTGGCAAATAGCTTGTTTCTTTTTAGTATTTTTATCAAAGGATATTTTTGGCTTAAATGAGGAACTGGCAACAAAGGAATTGTTATATAATGATGAACAGCCTTATTGGATAATTTCAGACAAATGCACTATCCACCAGAGACAACAAACATAATGCTGCTAGTTAGGATACTAGCCTACATAAAGCAGAGCAGCAATCCTGAAGTAGCTGTAGCTCAAATCAAACAATTCTGCCACAGAACTGTTAGTGAGAATGCTGAATTGGTGCATAAGCTTCTTGGTGAACAGTTCAGCAGACAACTACACTTGCTACGGCAACTGACTGCCAATGTTGTCAATGGTGTGGAGGTACAAGAGGTTAGATTATTTTTGCAATAAATAAGTAAAGCTTGAAAAATCACATCAGTTACCATACGCTTAATAACAGTATTGTATATTTGAATTAAATTGCCTCAATAGTTTCAAACTTGAATAGATCACCTATCTATATCTATCTAGAGCCACCGCTCTTATCTCAATTATCATTTAGACTATTAATAATTCAATGCTAAACAATAGGTATTCAATACTTAAACACATCATCTGATACATCAGAAACAGCTGCTAGCTTTTTATTTGATGATAATAAAGCCTTTAATCAGTGATAGGTATTGCCATGAGAATCCAACTATTTAACTGTCGGTCCCCTCTCCACTCCCACCACAAGCCAAAACAACAGATGGCGCCGCGCGCGAAAACCAGTACTAATCAACACCGGTACAATCAACACGTGACGCAAGCGCTAAAAAGTGTATATTCGTTTTTTTCTCAATTTCAAGGACATCGAAGACGCGTCATTCATCACCAAGAAGGTACGTGGTTCCTGTCTTATCTAGTTTCAGGATCTCATGGCCAATTTCGAATTATAATAATTGTGTTTCTATATCCAACAATCAGTTAAAATATGTCTGTTTATTTGCTATTTTACAAAGGCCTCCTTAAAAGCCTTTCAGGAACATCTGTTTCTGCTCTGATCCATGTGCCAAAAGAAAAAATAGATTTTTTTGATATACTTCTTTCAACTCACTGCACTCATTATCTGTAATGACACTGCAAAGTTTTCATCACTTTGGCGATCAAGGTCTCTGACGCTGCAGCAGCATCACAATGTGGTTTCGGCTCCAAAGGGTTTTCTTTAGTAGACTAGGATTGCAGTCTCAAAAAAATGGATTGTAAAAGATGTATTATCATTTCTGTTTTAAGTTACTATCTAAATCGCCATACAAACACAACATGACACTAAGAATAAACTGAGTGTAGATGTCGGACTGGAGTCATTCCAATATAGAAAGGCGTACATACATCTGCTCCGTTTTTTGCAGTTTGCACATCTTGCTTGAGTATTGAGTGACGTTGGATGGCGCCGCGCCGTGTGCTTTTTTTATATAGAATGATGCAGCGGCATAGCTCTGGAGTCTCACGGCATTTGTGGACAGGCCCTGTGCCAAAACGAGGTCACAAACTAGACTGAATCCATTTACTTCAATTTTACGTTTCTCCATCATCAGGGTCTATAATGATAAATCACTCAATCAATCAGAACATGTCTTTCAATATCTATAGATAAAAAAATTGAACATAGTAATCTGATTGATAATTTCTCTGTTTCCAGTTTCTGAATCCTGAAGGTTTCTGTACACTGATGGCTTTAATTGGTACAAATGGTCAAGGAATCGGGACAAGTCCCATGGCGATGTGGGTAAATGCTGTCTCAGATCTTACCATGTCAGATGATGAGAGGAAACAACTTGATTTCTTTATTGATAAATTGTATGAACAAGTCCAAGAAGGTAAGTGTACTTACATTTTTTTAATATGTTAAATTGTATATTTTTCAAGCTATTTCTCCAGCTCTGCTCAACCAAATATGGCCAATCCTTTTAGCATTATTTAAGTTTGAAAATCTCTGCATAATGTCTTCTGCCACTTCCGACTTCTCTAAACCAAGATTATAATATATGAACATATTTGATCTTTCAGAATCTGGCACATTTTTAAACACTGAGGGTTCAGGGTTGTACACATTGCAAAGCTCGTGCAATCACAGCTGTACTCCAAATGCTGAATCCTCATTCCCTTATGGCAACCATAGACTACAGCTAAAAGCTTTGAGACCCATAATGGAGGGAGAAGAAATTTATATCAGCTACTTGGATGAATGCTCTTTGAGGAGATCGAGGTATTCTAGACAAAAGGTGAGTTGTTACAATGGCAAAGGGTATGTCGTATTTTAGGATTAAGGATTGTGCGTCTAGTTGTACATATACCTAAAGACCTTCAGTCGTAGTATATGTGGGAAGGCATGGAGACGATGGTTTTTTCACGAAATCTTGGCCTTTGGCGGTCGCTACCGTTTTTAAACTAATACTACTTTCTATTAGGTGCAGTCAGAGAGGGGCAAAATGTAATCTGATTAGTGATAAATAATTACAAAATGTAGCCATAATTTTAATTTTCTTGCTCTGTAATCATGATTAAATCCATTTAAAATATTAAGAAATCATAAACGTGTACACGAACTGTGATTTTGTAGTGTTTAAAACATAAATGAGCAAAATGCAGTAATATTAATGGTAAAAAACGTAAAATGTAATCATCAATCATTTTCATTAATCTGATTACTTTTTGCCCTTCTATGGGTGCAGTATAGTCGTTTGTCGAACCAGTATAAGATACTAAAAATTATAATTTTATAATACAAGTACGTGGCAATATGTTTGATGTTTTATGAAGTAAAATTTCCTTTAGAGTCCTTGAAATTTGAAACTGGATGAAACGGACAAGCGATACTTTATTTTTATTTTGTGTAATATTTTTTGTGGCAACTTTGCCGTTTTGTCTATCTTCTCTATGTATAATCGTTTTTATGTCGCTATTCTTTTATACGTCTATCGGAGGCCTATAACTTTTAAACCAATTAAGGTCGTTATTTAAAACTACTATATATTACATAAACATTTGACCAAAAATCAGTAATATTATGGTATTTAATATTATAAAAATAAATAATATGACGGGGGCTCCCAAACATCTAAGATTTTTTCCCTTTTAATATTACGTAAGGACTATTGTTGCAAATAACATTTTAAACTAAGCTGAAAACCATTTTTTTTTTAATTTTGTACGTTAATAATACAAAATTTGGTAGGCCCACAAACTCTTCATTTTTAGACCTATATTGTCTCTAGATCTATCGTAAAAACTGTCTAAAATGATGTTAAATACGAAGTACTGAGGACAAGGTTCAGAAAAATCCTTTTTTCGTGTCGTTACAATCTAATGAAGCGAGATCCCCGTTTGCCACAAAAGACTAATTAAATAAATATAAGAAATTATAGTTTTAGCTGTGTCGCATGTGTGCTACATACAATTTTGTTTATTGTACCAGGAGCTCGCAAAAAATTATTTGTTCGTATGCGCTTGCGAGCGTTGTATGGCGGAATCGGGTCAACCGGAATGCACGAGCGAAGAGGAAATGAGCGACGAGGAAATGGACTCGGACGACTGATGTTCCAACCTTCTCGCCTTTTGTCTGCTGGGCATATGAGGTACACTAGCATTACTATAACGATAAACAAATTCCTCATCAACATCACATCAGCTATAGGACGTCCACTGTTGGACATTTTCCTCCCCAAATGTCTTGCAGAGGGACCGGTAGGTTGCATCCATCGTCGCCCTGCAATCTGGTTTATGTTATCTGTTCAACTTCAAGTTTTCCTACGCTGCGCTTGCCAGTACGCGGTCTCCTCTCGAGTTCTTTCCTGCCCCATTGGTCATCCGTTCTACGAACTATGTCCTGCCCACTTCAATTTGTTAATCCACTGGGCTATGTTGGTGTCTCGTGTTCGTCTATGGGTTTCTAAATTTCTGATTCGTTCATGTCGAGAAACATCAAGCAGAGTCTTCTCCATAGCTCCATCTACATGGTACACAGACAACATAATCCAGATTTCAGGACGACGCTGGATGCAAGCGGGTTTCGAACAGTCGCTCTGGAAAATGCTAGAGGAACCTATGACTAGCAATATACATCTTACTATTAATTATAGTCTTCTTAATGTATGCAATTTATTTTCTCACATAACAGTAATAATAAAAAGAGCAACTACCAGGGTTTCTTGCCGGCTCTTATATTAGGTCCTTACATATGAAATTGGCGTTTTGTATGGGAGGAACAAAAAGTCGAATATTTTTTAATATAATATATTTAATTAATCAAAGTATGAACTATTATTTTCTATGCACTTTTGCCATCTCATAGGTAGTTCATTGATCCCTTTACTAAAAAAACCAGTCGGACGGGAATCAATTATATCTTTGAAGGCGATTTGGACTGCCCCATCGGAGTTGAATTTTTTCCCTTGCAAGAAGTTATCCAAATTTCGAAAAAAATGGTAATCTGTTGGAGCAAGGTCCGGGGAGTACGGAGGATGTCTTAGACTTTCCAATTGAAGCTCTTCTAATTTAGTAGCCGTCTGTTGCGCAGTGTGTGGTCTAGCGTTGTCGTGAAGCAGCAGTGGCGTGGAGCGATTGACCAGCCTAGGTTGTTTAGCCGCTAGCTTTTCCATCATGGTTTGCAATTGCTGACAATAGACATCAGCCGTAATAGTCTGGCCAGATTTGAGAAAACTGTAATGAACAATACCGGCACTAGTCCACCAAACGCTTACAAGTAACTTTTTTGGGGTTAATTTTCGCTTGGGGCAGGATTTGGCTGGCTGGCCAGGATCCAACCATTGCGCTGAGCGCTTCCGATTATCGTAAAGAACCCATTTTTCATCACAGATAATGATTCGGTTTAAAATACCTTCATTATTGTGCCGGCTTAGTAATGTAACGCAGCAGTCGACGCGTGTTTGCCGGTTTGCTTCAGTCAATTCGTGAGGTACCCACCTTTCAAGCTTTTTAATCTTCCCAATTTGCTTCAAGTGAATTAAAACAGTTTTATCACTAACATCGCAGCCTGCAGCTAACTCGGACGTGGTTTGCGATGGATCCGCTTCCACAATAGCCTTCAACTCTTCATTATCAACTTGAGTCTCAGGCCGTCCACGGGGCTTGTTCTGCAGGTCGAAATTTCCAGAACGAAAACGTTGGAACCAAAAATGAACTGTCTTTTCTTTTGCAACACGACCGCCATACACATCATTCACCCTTCGAGTTGTTTCCGCAGCACTAGTGCCACGGCGGAACTCGTACTCGTAAATAATGCGATATTTTAAGTTTTCCATTTTGTAAAATGAGTGACGCAAACAGAAAAAAACAGAAGAAAAAAACAAATGAATGACGATCATCGAAGCACAAATACATGAGTCTATAGCTGTACAAATTTGAATTTGAAATTCCTTACCAAAGAGGAGAAATTTGTGATTAAAGTGGCCAGTACGAAAAACGCCAATTTCATATGTAAGGACCTAATATTCTGCTTTTCGAACGTATGGTAGAAATTCTTTTATTCTTTTTTGACTATTCGAAAGTGGTTTAAAGTAGGTATATTTGCTATATTGAATTCTTCGTCAAGGTACCTATCGGGTTCTACTGCCGGTACCCACTGCAGCGACCCTGCAGAGTGACAAGGCACATGAGATAACAGCAGCACACAGTTGCGATGAAGATTGCAAGCAGTAGACAAACAAGAGTATTGCGGAGCGCTTGTGTTAAGATAATAAAAAGCCACTTGTAGATTAAATAAAACAAATGTCACACTGCCGGACAGCTTTTGACGTGACTCTAGAAGCTTGATTTGTTCAGGGTTACGAAGGACTGCAGACTCGAGTATTTGATATTAATTTCGATTTGACAACTGTAACGTGGTGGTAACAGATACGCTACGATACTCCCCAAGCTTAAAATATATGTGTAAATAAATTTACATACATTATATCACAACTCCATTCCTTACCCGAAAAATAGGGAGAAATACCCGGGTGGCAGGTACTTGTCAAAATCGCGATTAATTTATGCAAATATATATTCACCTATATTTTAGCAGTAGCGTTCATTCCATAGATGCATGCAAGCATTGCATACCCTTGTGATAAATAAGTCTAGAATAAATAGCTTAAAGTTAAACAAAAAAAGGGGCTTAATATTCATATCTATTCTGCATTCACGCCGTCTACCTTTCCTATGAAAGCAATATAATATTTACTATCATAATATAATATACGAATTAATTACGTGAATTCTGCCTACCCTGTCCAAATATCATATGCACGCCACTGTATTTTAGCGAGGGGACTATCGAGTGTACATGTTTACACGTTACATAACTCCACTCGTTTCTGATAAAGACTTGACAGACAATTGGACAACGAAGTAAAGTGAAGTGATAAGAGTTCCTATTTTCTTTTTGATGTACGGAACCCTAACAAGATGTAAAATTATTTGCGAAAAGCCTAACATAAGTGTATGTGTAAAAAATTGATGTAATAGTTGAAAAAGAATTGAATATGAGAAAAAAGCGTAATTTTTCATTGAAATTGAATATAAAATATATATCATCACGCGATATCCCTTTTGGAGTGAACAGAGATATACTAGTGCCTGTATCCACTTTGCGTTTATTTGTCATGGCCAACGTGATCAGAACTGCAATAGATCATCGTTCTCAGGGCCCTCACATATGACATTTTCATTAAATCACTCGGGTTTTTCATTAGTGGTGAGCATGTGCTGCTTAAAACCGTACATAATCTAGAAAAACATAGGAGTTAAGTGCCGGGATACGAACCTACGACCACTCTCGTTGCCGCGCTTGGATACCGGTACCTTATCCACTACGGCACAACAGCCACATCAATAAATTAACTGTCGTAATACTATTTATACATATAAGTGCCAATTAATAGTAAGAATGTGAATTTATTAATGTAGCTCATGGATTATGACTTAAGGATAATTTCTGTGTGAAATTAATGTTCAGGAAATTAAATATAACAAGTGATTGTAACCAGAGATGGACGAAATGTAATCTGATTAATGATTAACGATTACAAAATGTAGTAGTAATTTTAATTATCCTGCTCTGTAATCATGATTAAATCCATTTAAAACATTAAGATATCATAAATGTGTATGCAATCTGGGATTCTGCAGTGTTTAAAACATAGCAAAATGCAGTCATATTAATGGTAAATAACGTAAAACGTAATCGTAATCATTTTTTAAATGTTAATTACATTTTGCCCATCTATGATTGTAACTATAGCATTTTATTTTTCTATGACTATTTGCTGCTATGATTACTTTCGTATCAGACATGGGCAAAATGTAATCAGATTAATGATTAACAATTACAACATGTAATCATTATTTTTAATTTTGCTAATCTGCAATCATGACAATGTAACACTTCTAAAGGCTAATGAGTCATACAATTGTAGGCCTTAGTGTTTAAAACATAGATAAGCAAAATATAATTATAATAATGTTGTAAAACGTAAAATGTATTTGTAATCGTTTTTAATTAATCTGATTATCCATGTATGGTACGTATCATGATAGAATTGATCATTAAAAAATTAACGCACTGAAATTGTATATCGAAATAAGTTTAATCTTATTTGTGACGATAAATATCAAAAACCTGTATGTCTATGTTAAATGAAGTGTGCAACAAAAAATACAAACAAAATACCTCGGGCGCGGTCCATTGTCGGACTTCTCTTCACCTTCCCCCAGGTGTGATTGAGGTCAAGCGTTTGCCTGTATATCATAAATAAATACCTTAATAAATTGATAAGTTATACAATATTACATTATATTTTGGATCTTCTTAAAATTATTATGGTTAAACCTTCGATTTATGGAAGTGAACGTGTGTGACGTATTGGGAATTGAAATTTATCGAAACTATTGAGGCATTCCGATGAATGTTTATAAAGCTTTTATATTATACAATAATATTTTAGAAAATGTTTAGTAGATTTATCTAATTAAGGCAAAAAATATTATATAAAGCGTGTTAGATAATGGACATACCGGCCTAACAAGAATCGAAACCTAATTGATGTTTTAGAGTAGTAATATATTATTTAAACGGCTAAGAAAACAAAAGTAAAATATCGTGCTGTTGTCATAAATTTAGGATATATAAAGAAACATCATACAAGTGTCAAAACTGTAAGCAAAATATGTTCTTAAATACAGGGTGAACGATATTAAGTGTACCTTTTCAAAAGACTACTATTTTTTGGTTCTAATATATATATATATACATATATATATTTTTAATTCAAGGAAAAAAGCGTCGGAAAATTATCAGTCTTTAAATCAATTTACTTTAACTCTGATGTGACCACCTTGAGCCTTGATTATATTCTTCAAACGGTTGAAAAATGAGTCGCACGCTGCACGAAGGTAATCCTGCGGTATATTATGCCATTCGTGTTCAATGGCTTTCCTCAGCGCATCCATACTGGCATATTTTTTAGTCCTCACTTTGCTCTCCAAAATGGACCAGATGGAAAAATCCATTGGATTCGCGTCTGGAGAATTCGAAAACCATTGTGTGGACGAAGTGAAACGTGGAACATGATTTTCCAGCCATTCTTTATCCACACGAGCTTTGTGAGCCGGGGCAGAGTCTTGTAGAAATATCCACGGCCTACTACCGAAGTGTTTGCGTGCCCACGGCTACAATGCATCTTTTAAAACATTTTCCCAATAATGAGTTGCATTCATTTTGACACCAAGATGGACGAAAACGACTGGAGAGCGTCCATCAGCGGTCACTGCTGCCCACACCATTACTTGTGATGGGAAATTACTTCTGGTGGCCATTCGAAGGCGTACGTTTGGTCAAGTAACCACGATCGAACTTTTTTTTTTTTGCTTGTGTAAGATTGTGTCCTGTCTGGAACTTGTAAGGCTTGACCTTGAGCTCATTTTTTAGTGTACGGTGAATGCTGTCTTGAGATATTTTCAATTCTTTGGCCATTTGCCGTCCACTGCGATGTGGATTTCGCTCAAACTGCATCTTCACTTTCCGAACCATTGCGGTTCACGTTGCTGTCTTTTTCGGTCCACCACCATACATAGCGTTTGGTAATGCTGCCAGTATCATTGTAACGTTTTATGGTACGATACATAAACATTTTATTCAGTTTGAGGTGACTGAGCTCACGAACGATAGCTGGTTGTGACTTTCCAGATAAATATAATGACTATTTCGTTTGAATTCCATTTCGGATATTTCTTTTTTCTCTGACAAAGGATGCGAATGCTTCTAGTAGCTTGTAAACGAGACAATGAACTGTCATAAAAACAAGTGCGACGTTGCTATGCTGAGAAGTTTGTCAGATATGACCAGTTTAAAGTTGGTAACACTTCATATCGTTCACCCTGTAGAGTAACATGAAATTTTAAACAATAAGTTGCGACATGACGCTTCTCAATATCTTGATTTTAATTATGCAGTTTCTGTCTTGTCAGAAATGACACTGATCTAAAGAAAGAACAAGACAAGCGTGAATGAGATTATGAAAATATTGAAAATATGTTGCTTAACGTTAATTCGCGCGTTTTGTAATAGATTACCTTTCAATGTATTTTTGATTCTAATATTGATATCTATATGATTGAATCTCTTAGTTTGAACATAAAAGGCGACTTGCACCAACAAATTAAATCTAGTTTAGTATAAAACGCTGGCCTCGCTGCAAAGTTTTCAGCAGGAAACGGAGCTCCGTGCTGAAAGTGAGCACATTAAACGTGTGCAGTCGCGTATTTGGGAAACTTTGCCTAGGATGAGGGGTAAGAAAGACGGTTTTACTTCTGGATTGGGGATTTGGTAGGTTTGTAGGAGATTTAGGGATATAGCTGGAGATGGGAGAACTGTTAGTTGTCTCTGAGTAGGATTTCTGAACTGCAGGAACCTGCTGAGATGCTTCCTCATAAGAAATATTTTCTTGGGCCATAATTGATTTTAAGCTCTTCTGTCTTATATGTTCAGGACAGGAGCTGTTAGTAGCGAGATGAGATCCAGAGCATAAAATGCAAGATCTGAAATCAGCAATGCATTTGTCTCCACGGTGAGGTTGTCCACAGTGGAAACATCTAGGATTAGAGCGGCAATTGAGCCTTAACATGACCAAACTTGCAACAGTTTTAGCACTGAATTGTCGGATAAGTGTATAGCTCTACAGGTAGAGATGTATAAAAAGAAAATACACGATTAGGAAGATTTTGACCTTTGAAGGTCAATACAACTGTTTGGGTTGGGATCCAGAAGGCTGTACCCTCATTTACCGCTTTCCGGCTAAGCCTACTGGCTTCAAGTATGGCGCCAAGACCTGGAGGTATTTCTGAGGACTCTACAAATTCATCCATAGAAAACTCTACTGGAACTACTGGACTAGGCCCATCCTTGTTACGTTAAATGTAGGTATTGTAGCAGAGTAATTGTGTTGAGCAAGTAATGGGTTCTCAAGGAAGATATTCGCATCAGAAGGTGATTTGAATACTGCACATGTGGCCCTTTGTCTTAATATCAAATGTAGGACAAAAATCAATAGGTTTCTATGTTTTAGCAATGGCTACTAGGTGGGCTGAAAAGTTCGTAGACTAACACAGTAAAACACATTTTTTTTATTAAATATAGTCACCTTCGAGGACGATACAACGTTGTAGCGGTCATATAATTTTTGAATGCCATTTTTATAATACAACTTGTCGTTAATCTCAAAATAGGTCTCAGCTTCGGCGATTACCTGTTCATCGGTACTAAATTTCTTTTCAGCGAGCATTCTTTTGTGATCTGCAAACAAGAAAAAGTCGCTGGAGGGCAGATCTGGAGAATACGGTGGATGGGGATGCTATTCGAAGCCCAGCCCATGTAATTTTGTCATCGTTTTTATCGGTTTGTGACACGGTCTTGATGAAAGAGCACCTTTTTCTTTTTCAAATGGGGCTGTTTTTTCGCGATTTTTTTCCTTTAGACGTTCTAACAACGCTATATAATAGTCGCTATTGATGGTATGTCCCTTTTCAAGATAATCGATAAATATAATTCCACGCGCGTCCCAAACTACTGATGCCATAACTATATGAACCAACTGCAGCGTCTTTCCGCGCTTTGGATGCGGTTCATCGCGTGCAGTCCACTCGGCCGACTGTCGATTGGACTCTGGAGTATAGTGACGGAAAAAAATATCTTTATTGTGGTTTAATGTTACTAAACATTGCTCCGAATCAATACGTTGCTGTTTTTGATCGATTGTGTTTTGTTCATGCACGATATGTCTAACACGTTACTTTAAAATCTTCAGAGTCTCGGCTATCTCGATCAACTCCACTTTCCGATCTGTCAAAATCATTTTGTGGACTTTCTTGATATTTTCGCCGGTAATAGACTCTTTGGGGTGTCTACTGCGTGCATCGTCATTTATGTTCATTTCACCTCGTTTAACCTTAGCAAACCACTTCTCAACGGTTGATTTTTCTGGTGCAAAGTCCGAATGTTTGTCAAGTTAAGCCTACGCTTCGACTGTATATTTTTTACGACAAAAAGCTTTGTTTGATTAGCACACGAAATCCTTTTTATCCATTGTTTAACAACCAAAGTTGCTTCACTCACAGTGCTATACTCGTATCTCATGAACCAATTGTCCAGTTGCTCTGAAATTTATAGACGTATCTTTGAAAGGTAGGACTAAGAAAAAATCATATATATCTGATTCTAGTAACGTCATATATTTGTCAGCTTACGAACTTTTAGGCCATCTAGTAATTATTTGCTTCTGTTGTTGCTGCATAAATTCAGAATCTCCATTATAAATAGTATATAGTCCTTCTATACTAGGCCCCATTAATGATTTCACTTTCTCCATAATCAAGTCATTAGGTGTTTGTGGAGGTGGGCCGCCTTTCCATAAAATATTTAAATTGATGCCAGGAACCAATTCACACAATTATTTCTATGGGAGTGATTATATCGTTCGAAGTTGATGTTGTATTGGATTACTTTTGATGCAGTTCAGTGTGGACTCGTTGCTAGCCCGGAGCGTACTGTCTTGCAAAGAATTTTTTCTCACAGGCTTGGGTCTAAATAAACCGGTCTGCACGGCAGATAGATGTCTTGACGGCAAAGTACACAGTGGGTCACCGTGAAAGATTGGCTATTGCTATAAAGCCAAGTCTGTGTTTTGAAGGTTTGTTGTAAGAGGGTGGGCAGGGCAGTTGTCAACAAGAAGTAAAATTTTTCGTCCCTTTAATTTTGCATCCCACTTTCGTACTTCTTCTTCAAAGAGTTGACTGGTCATTCAAGCTGATTTATTAGCTTTATACGTCACTGGCAATGTTTTAATGTTCTTAAAACACCGGGGGTTTTTTGATTTGTCTATTACCATCAGTTTTTTTTGTGCCATCCATATTAGCAGCCACAAGCACTGTAATACGCTCCATGGAGTGCTTTCCTCTCACACACTTTTCCCCTTTCAATTTCAGAGTTTTGTCTGGGGTCAACATGTAGAAAATTTCTGCTTCATCAGCATTAAAAATGTCACTTGGGGCGCATTTATCTGTCAATTTTGACCACACTATTAATCTAGTCACGAGTAACATTCGTATCAACAGTTCGTGCTTCTCCACAAATTTTAGCATAGTTGATATGATGACGTTGTTTGAATTTTCCGAGTCATCCTTCTGACGCTTTGAAAGAAAGTAAACCAAGTTCTTCAGCAACCTTCTCCGTCTTAGTTTTCACAATCGGCCCCGAGATAGGCATATTATTCTGGCGCTGTTGGTGGAACTATGATAGTATAGCTTGATCCACATCTTCGTATTTAGGTTACTTTAATTTTTTAGAAGATTTTCCATCCTCCTTTGCTTATAGAATTTTTTCTTTATTTTTCCATGTTGTGAACACTGTAGAGCGACTAAATCCAAAGCGTCTGCCAACATTACTTATCGTCTCTACCGCCTCTATTGCGCGTATCAGTAAAAGTTTTTCGTCAATACACAGAGATTTTCTCTTACTTGCCATGTTTACAGTTTGAATGTAACTAGGAATATGATATCATATAGATAATCCATGACTCCTAAAAACAACAGTCAATACGTACAAGCAATCGCAGCTTGTAAACAAAAGAACGGATTTCAGCAACTTCAAAAGTACTTTATACTATTAAATTGCTGTCGTTATTGAGAGTAATGCTATATAGAGTGTATCATTGTATGGGCAACAAGCTAAACCAACCAAAGCCGAGTGATATCGACGCTTTAGGGACGCTGTTTGTCGTTAAATCGAGTGACGTTACATGGAGGTTACACTGTAATTGGGTTTTGTACATTCCTAAATTGAGGTGATATATTGTAATAAGATTGCTACTTACTGTAACTAAAATAAAAATGGAGTCTATCGATTCTTGATTTGTAAATTTAATATTCTTGGGCAGTCTGCCTCGTGGAGTTGCTAGACGACCTAATATGTCTATTAAATATTGTTTTACTAAAAATATTTAAACACTAAATTAGACAGGAGATACTTATGAATACAATAGGATAAAAAATTGTTGCAATTTGTTTTCACATTAAATATTGCCAAGATGCAGGATAACCAGCTTAATTTAGCTAGTAAACTTGCTTACCATCTTTTTTTTTTTGATAGTCTGGGGGAAATCCCTAACGGACCTCAGGGGGCAGTGAGGACTGCCCGCGGTGTGTTGGACTTGCACCGACTAAAACCCCCGGGGTGTTCCTTCTTCCCGTCTGACCGGGACCAGAGGTACTGTGTCATCCACTTCTCCGACCCTTGGCAACGTCTGGCCTTTTGTAAGGCCGCATCTCTGCACTGCGAGGAGTGGTTTAAGGAGCCACCCCTCGCACACCTCAATATCTTGGAGTGGTGTGCGGAAACACGTCACACACCGCTCTCGTCTGGATAAGTTGGACGGCACTCTCCCTCAAACGCCATCGCCCAGGCTTCTTATCCGGAACTTGTTTACCATTATCATCAATATTATGCAACTCTTTTAAATTATGTAAAGAAGAAATTATAAAATTTTATACAATAAAATTGTAATTAAAATTTCCCTGCAAATCTAGGTCCACTTTGTTCAAAGAGACATGATTTTCAATGTTAATGGATTGTCTTCTGTGAACACTATAAGAGATTGAGAATTTTATCAACCAACTTTCTACGTGCTACTATACAGCATCCATTCAGTGAATCTCTATTATATATAGGATTAGTAAAATAAGTCCCTGTTGATTCTTTTGGAAACAATGTTTTAATTTTGGAAGCTAAAATATTGTATTCTTTAAAAGTTATTCCACTGAAAATTACATTTGGATAAATTTTTGATGATATTTAAACACAAGGCGCTAGAAAATAAAATATTGTTAACAAAAACTTACCAATGCACAATGTGAGCGTAAATACAGTCTGTCAAGAAAGTCGTGAAAAAAAAGGAGGGCGCCACTGTTTTTTACATGGTATCTCTATATATTTCGATTAATAAATTTTGGTACTTCATTTGAAAAAAAAAAACAGTCTATGATAATATTTTTTAATTAATCATAGTCAAAATCAGAATCAAGGTATTCATCTCCTGAAATGTGTCTTGAAGATCCAGCACAAGGAAGTTGCTCCATTTCTGCATCTTCAGATTCACTGGAACTGTCACCTACTGGTATGATCTGTTCGTCTATATCATTATACAGAGTCCCACCTCGAGCATAATATTCATTTTCACTTTAATGAGATGGTCAGTACAATGTTTCCATTCTTGTGGAGTAACTGATTTGAATGCCTCTTCTGCCAACTTTACAATATTTTGACCACCAACATTTTTTTGGGCAATACGCTTTTTTAAGATGGCCCAAACCAGTTCAATGGGGTTGAGATCACAATGATAAGGTGGTAGTCTTATCACTGTATGCCCATGTTTCCCTAAAAGCTCATCAATGCGGTACACCGGTTCAGGTTTAATGAAATCATCAATCTGTTTACTAGGTCTGCCCTTCTTTTTTATCCAGGCGTTACAAATTCGCCTCCATTTTTCATACCCTCGTCCACTATACGTCGAACGGTGCTTTCAGAAACACCTGGCAGAAAAAGAAAAATTCAAACATTGTAATAAAAATACGAAAGTATCAAAATGTTTCTAAGCGTAGTAATATAGGAAAGCTATACCTACAATAACATAACCTTTTAAAATTCGTAAACAATATATCACAAAGCTAAAATATCACTTAAAAATGTACAATTTCAACCTATTTCATTTCTGTTACAGTGTCTAACATTAAAATAAGAGTACATACCTGTTATTTTAGCTGTTCGACCGTAAACATCTCCCAAATCAGAAAATAACTTTCCCGTTTGAAATTCACTCATAAATTCTTGAAAAACCTTAAATATGATCTGTCTCGTACTACTTTTATAAACAGTGCGATTCATTTTGACCACAAAACGGTTAAACGATAAGAAATATTCCCAGTAATTAATAAAAATCCAGTAAGCTAACCACAATAACCTTTGATGTGACAATTGATCAATTGATGTACTCAGTTAGACAGGAATACAGTGTTGCCCTAACAAGTAAAAGCTTTAGTTTCAAAACATTCTTTTCATGACTTTCTTGACGGACTATATGTTTTATAAATATGTCAACTAATTGGTTTCTGTTATTAAAACCAACAAGGCCATGCATTTCAAAAAAATTTAGGATGCTATTACCCCTTAATGAACCTGATACATATTAGTTGTGGAGTGAACTATACGATATTAAATCTAATATGCTAAAATACAAATCAAATTACTCGAATTTCGTATTATATTCCTTTTTGCATTAAACTAAGCACTAAAATCATTTAGATACAAAATAATCGCACTCAACGTCATGTGTGCTCATTAATCAGTGTTGTCAGTGCTTGATGTGTAAAAATTACGCGATACTGCTAATAAATAATGTAACTTTTTGATCACAAAAATAACGCATTTCTTTATAAACCTTTATTATCAAAGAAATGCTATTAGCATTTTTTTAAGATCTGCAAATAAGAAAAGTCACTGGGGGCCAGATCTGGAGAATACGGTGGATGGGGAAGCAATTCGAAGCTTAGCTCATGTAATTTTGCCAGCGTTTTTATTGATTTGTGCACTGTGGATTGTCTTGATGAAAAAGCACTTTTTTCTTTTTTTTTTAAAGGGGGCTGTTTTTTCGCGATTTTCTCCTTTAGACGTTCCAACAACGCTGTATAATACTTGCTATTGATGGTCTGGTCTTTTTCAAGGTTATCGATAAATATAATTCCACGCGCGTCCCAAAATACTGAGGCCATAACTATACGAGCTAACTGTAGCGTCTTTCCGCGCTTTGGATGTGGTTCATCGCGTACAGTCCACTCGGCCGACTGTCGATTGGACTCTGGAGTATAGTTATGGATCCATTTTTTGTTCATTGTGATATATCGACGGAAAAAAATATCTTTATTGTGGTTTAATGTCATTAAATATTGCCCTGAATCATCAATACGTTGCTGTTTTTGATCGATTGTGTTTTGTTCATGCACGATATGTCTAACACGTTCATTTGAAATCTTCAGTCTCGACTATTTCGATCAACTCCACTTTCCGATCAGTCAAAATCATTTTGTGAACTTTCTTGACATTTTCGTCGGTAATAGCCTATTTGGGGCGTCCACTGCGTGCATCGTCTTCGATGCTCATTTCACCTCGTTTAAACTTACCAAACCACTTCTCAACGGTTGATTTTCCTGGTGCAGAGTTCGAATAATGTTTGTCAAGCGAAACCTTCGCTTCAACCGTATTCGTCAAAAAGCAATGTTTGATTAGCACACGAAATTCTTTTTTATCCATTGTTTAACAATAACAAAAGATGCTTCACTCACAATGCTATATCTCACGAACCAATTGTCCAGCAGTTGTGAAATTTATAGACGTATCTTTGATAGGTTAGTACTAACAAAAAATCATATATAGTCAAATCTTGAGAGCGAGACTTTGGTTTTTTAAAAATACACAATTTATTCTTAAAAGATTATAATGGCCGATTTTAGGCAGTACAACTTAAAACTAACTTAACTTTAACTTGAGCCAATATGGTCTAATAATGGCTCCTATTCTAATGGCTGCTCCCGATACAATTCCGTGGCGTACAGCGCCGCGCTCTTGCTTATAGGTTGGCTTTTGGTAAACAGGATCTTACACAGCCGTCTTCGTATCTGCTGAATAAGCCCCTGCCTCAGTCCAATATGCCTGGGCGAGGGGGAGGCATAACTAAATATTATAATGTGTGTGTGTGTTTGTGGTGCAAGAGTACGAACTTTTCAGCCCATTTAGTATTTGCTCCTGTTGTTGCTACGAAAAGTCAGAACCTCCATCATCAATAGTATATAGTCCTTCTATACTAGGCCCCATTAATGATTTCACTTTCTCCATAATCAAGTCATTAGTTGGTTGTGGATGTGGGCTGCCTCCTGCAAAATGTTAAAGTGTAATTAAAAAATGGTTACCATAACATTTAATTTGATGCCAGGAATCAATTATCACAATTATTTCTTTAGGAGTGATTATATCGTCCGAAATTGATGACGTATTCTAATGAAACCTTTGATGAAGTTCAGTGTGGACTCGTTGCTAGCCCGGAACGTATTGTCTTGCAGAGATTCCCTTCTCACAGGCTTGGGTCTAAATGAGCCGGTTTGCACGGCAGATGTCTTGTCGGCAAACTACACAGTGGGTCACCGTTAAAGATTGGCTATTGCGTTATTGCTAAAAAGGTCTTACACTATAGAATTTGTGGACAAAGGGACGCAATTAACTAAAGCATTTCTAAAGCGTAGTAAACCCAAACACATTACTACTATGCAGTACTATGCTTTACTACATAAAAGAAAAATTGCCAGTATAAATATAATTAATATTTATTCAATTTTAAATGCAATCATAATAGTTAATACATATTTTCGTACCTGTACGTTTTACTTCACAAATAAAATTGGCGCTTAGCTTTCTAAGCCTGTTTTGATAACTCATAAAATGTTGTTTCACATTCTTGTGAGGACATATTTCGTATTTCCTCGGCGATCCGAGACCACTCTTGTCCTGATTTTGTACTTCAGCGAGTATTTCTCTGTGTTTTTTTATTGGACAGACAGATACATCGGGAGCTTAAAACCATCAATTATTTTATTAGTCTAGTCTTAAGATGAAATGCAAGCTGGGAACAATTACATTGTAGCGATTTTTCTTACCTTTGATGGTAATTTTTACATTATTGTTCTTTCACTTTGCTTATTGAAGCATCATAATAGATTTTCAAGTGCTCCAGGGCAACCCGGAGATGAACTATTATAATAATTTGTTAAAGCCTACCAGGCATTCTTGTGCACTATTTTGTGGTTGCTGGTGGAATTTGATGAATGAAATTGTCCTATAACGTATTATAAATTATAATTAATATATATTTTGGTTTTCTATGATTATTTCGTGCACAAATTAAAAACGTTTACGTTAAAACGTTATCTTGATGTATGGTCTGACAATGTCGTCGTCGCCGCACGAAGGGACGCACGCGAGCTAGAGCTGCCCAACTTGAATCATTGTTAATCGATGTTTGTGAACATTCTGCTTACCCTTGCAGTTTACTATATCTGTAGTTTTAATTTCTATTATAGGATACTTTTCTACTAATAACAATAAATGCGAAATCTCAGCATCAGTGAAATAAGGAGCACAAACTCTTTTCATTTTTAATATAATTTTTCGTAATAAAATTGGCGCTTAGCTTTCTAAGCCTGGTTTGATAACTCATAAAATGTTGTTTCACATTCTTGTGAGGACATATTTCGTATTTCCTCGGCGATCCGAGACCACTCTTGTCCTGATTTTGTACTTAAGCGAGTATTTTCTCTGTTTTTTTTTTTATTGGAAAGACAGATAAATCGGGAGCTTAAAACCATCAATTATTTTATTAGTCTAATCTTAAGATGAAATGCAAGCTGGGAACAATTACATTGTAGCGATTTTTCTTACCTTTGATGGTAATTTTTACATTATTGTTCTTTCACTTTGCTTATTGAAGCATCATTATAGATTTTCAAGTGCTCCAGGGCAACCCGGAGATGAACTATTATAATAATTTGTTAAAGGCTACCAGGCATTCTTGTGCACTATTTTGTGGTTGTTGGTGGAATTTGATGAATGAAATTGTCCTTTAACGTATTATAAATTATAATTAATATATATTTTGGTTTTCTATGATTATTTCGTGCACAAATTAAAAACGATTAGGTTATCTTGATGTATGGTCTGACAATGTCGTCGTCGCCGCACGAAGGGACGCACGCGAGCTAGAGCTGCCCAACTTGAATCATTGTTAATCGATGTTTGTGAACATTCTGCTTACCCTTGTAGGTTACTATATCTGCAGTTTTAATTTCTATTATAGGATAATTTTCTACTTGTGCGTCCCCGTCCACCGCCTATTACGTGCCACTGTCAATCTATAGTAGCACGCTGCGGTGTTTGGGCTATTCGTACACCTTTTGCGATGCGCTGATATCTCATCTGGTTCAACCTGGCCGATGTCGTTGGCTTCAAGGCAGCGTGTATGGTGGTAATTCAAACGACCAGCAGATTCTTGAATGCTTGTATTTTCTATTTTCTATTATACAAGGCTCGCAGGTTTCTCTTCACTATTATTTGTCGTAACTGGGACCGGCGTCGGATAAGCCTCTCTATCACCGTATCTATGTCTATCTATCTATGAATGCGAATGGGTTGCGAATGCAACGAGCCAAAGAGCGAAAGAGCAAAAGAGGAAAAGAGCAAAAGAGGCCGGGCTTTTTTTTTTTTTTTCGAAATGACGCGTTTTGTCGACCGGGAAAGGTCTTCGCAAACTAACCGGGCAGGTGGGCGAGCACTGAGGGTGCTCAGCCAGCAATTTATGGATTGGGTGGCAATGCAAGGGCACCCCTGTGGGTACGAACCTCGACTTGGACCGCCAGCCAAAAATACGAAACCTAACGGTGATCTACTAGCGTTTCGGAAGCGACTACCTTGAGAAGAAACGCCGAAAGAAACTCAAGGCTGCGTCGGAGTGTAACTGCGTCATTTAGACGACAGTTGACGGAACTAACCTTACTTGTCGTCGTCGGCGCCGCCGGCGGCGCCGGTGTCGTGGTAAGTATCTGGTGCATGAGTGTACCTCACTGTTTTTTGGATCTGCGGTTATCAAAGCCGCGGTAATTGGATCATCCGGATCCAACAGGACAGAACGCGGGCGTCGTGTACCCCACCCGGAGCCGCGAGTCGGTGGGTATTCGCATACGTTGCGAAGAAGCTCATTGGGATGGTGTGGTAACCTATCGAAGTAGCGACGAGATGCTGTGCGCATGAAACTGGCGATCGTCTCGAGTTTGAGGTCGTCGTGGAGATCGACATTTCTCAAATAATGTGGGGCTCCTACTATAGTGCGGAGGAATTTGTTTTGCACTCTTTGCAATCGGGCGATGGTGGACTTGGAGGCGTGGGCGAAGACTACGCTAGCGTAAGTCATCACTGGCCTAACTACTGTCTTGTAAATTGTCAGCTTATGCCTAAGTGACAATTTACTCTTTTTGCACACCATGGGGTGTAGCCTACTGAGGATAAAGACGGCGCGATTGCGCACAGTCCTGACATGGGAGCTGAAGGTAAGCTTCCTATCGAGGGTGACACCTAAGTATTTGACCTCATCGGCCCAAGGGATCGTTCGGTCAAATAGCTTAATGTCTGTATCGGGGGTGGGGTATCGGTTACTCCGAAAAAAGAGTATTGCTACACTCTTCTCGGCATTCACCTCTATCCGCCATTTGCGGAACCACTCGCCGAGAACGGTGGCTGCGTTTTGTAGATTTTTGTGGAGGGTTTCCTTATCCCTTTGGGAACAGAAAAGAGCGGTATCATCCGCATAGAGCGCGAAATGTATGTTCGGCAATCTGGGGATGTCATTTGTATATAAACTATACAAAATGGGAGCAAGTATAGACCCTTGCGGGACTCCTGCTCGGATCGGTCTCGGATTTGAGTACACTCCTTCGACGCGGTATTGGAAATGCCTGTTCGACAAATAGTCTCGCAAGATGAGCACGAGCCTGTCTGGCACTTTGAGTGTGTATAGCTTGTACAGCAAGCCATTGTGCCAGACTTTGTCGAAGGCTTTCGCCACGTCGAAGAAGAGCGCCCCTGTCGGGGTATGGTCATAATTTCGAATGAAATTATCGAGGATGTGCTCCGTGAGGCGGTGCACCTGATTGACGCTCGAGTGTTTGGCACGGAAGCCAAACTGTTCGTTAATCAAAATCTTATTGGACTGGACGTGATCCTGGAGACGGTTGAGAAGCAACCGCTCATACAGTTTCCCCATCGTCTTGATGAGACTGATGGGCCTGTAGCTAGTAGGGATGTTTTTGGGTTTCCCCGGCTTGGGGATTCCTATCACACCTGCCTCTTTCCACGCGTTTGGAAAGATGCAGTTTTTGATCGCCGCATTGAAGATGACGACGAGGAGGTAAATGATTTGCTCCGGCAGCATCTTGAGGACTCTGTTCGAGATACCGTCAAGACCGGGAGCTTTCTTGATCGGGAGGTGTCTGATGATCTCGTTGACTTCGTCAACTGTGACGATCGCCAGATCTGCAGTGGGAGGAAGCGCAGCCAGACGTTGGACTACAGAGTCCACTCTGGCTACGTGGTCTGGGTCCGCCGGGAGCAGGCTGGGAGAGCATTGGCGCTCTAAACTGTCCGCCAGACATTCGGCCTTTTCGACATCGTCGAAGGAGACAGAATTGTCCGGCCCTAGCAGAGGAGGCATGCAGCGGTCATTATCTAATTTGAGTGATCTCGCCAGATTCCAGTAAGCCTGGTGGGAGGGCGAGAGTTGGGACAAATAATTATCCCACTGGTTTCCTCGCATGTCGGCGATTCGTTTCCTTACCTCCCTCTGTAAGGAACGCAGCCTCGTGCGGTTTTCCGCAGTGGGATACCTATCATATGCTCTGGTCGCGGCTTTCGTCGCCGTCATCAGCCTCCTCACGTCATCAGGGAGCCTCCAGCGGAAAAAGTTTTCCGCTGGGGCCTCCCTGGTGGCTTCGGCGACAGTGCCTTGAAGGTGGCCGGTGACGGCGTCGATTGCCGCATCTGTATCCTCTGTTGAGGAGAAGAAGTCGGGGATCGGGTCGAGGAGTGGTTTCGGACCATCCGAGGTTAGGATCGCTCCTAGCTTCTTCCAGTCCGTCACCAATTTAGTAGGGATTGCCTCCGGCTCAGAGGAGCCGAGCTGCATTAGAACAGGTCTGTGATCCGAGTCCAGTTCACTGAGCGTGACTATAGAGCGCAACCGTAAGGTTATGCTCTTTAGCAGCGCAATGTCCAGGATGTCGGGCCTGTGGTTAATAATGTTGGGGAAGTGAGTTGGACTCATCGGAGACAGTACGTCGAAAGGGTAGACGTTACTGTGGAGACGCAGGCGTTTGCCATTACTAGTAGAGTAATGACAGCCCCACTGCATATGTTTGCAGTTGAGGTCGCCTGCGATGATAACTGCGGGACCTAAGTCCAGAAGTGCGTAGAGGTCACTTCGGAGAAGTACTTTGTTCGGTGACAAATAGACCGAAGCAATATAAATTGACGGATGACCGCTCATGCCGAGCCTACAGACCGAGGCCTCGAGATTTTCGAGGGGAGGCGGGTCGATCGGCATGCAGTGCAGAGCCCTCCTATAGTATATGGCAGTGCCCCCGCCGCGAGCGTGGGTCCTGTCATTCCTAACCAGGTGATAGTTGGCCAGACGGGGCCCTCTATCACTCGGCTTGAGGAGAGACTCTTGCACTAGCATGACGTCGATCTGATGGGTGCGAAGGAAATCACCGACGAGATCCTTCTGTCTGCGGAGGCCGTAAGCGTTGAACCATGCGAGGTTCAACGCGTGCGGTTTGATCCTACTCGTAGTGAAGAGCATTGGATCAACAAAAGGAGATTGAAGAGAGACGGACAGTCATCTATTTGGATTTAGATTGACTGTATTTTTTCAGATTTCTTAGTAGGTCTGCGTGCTTCACTACTAAGGCAATCCTGTGAGCTGGGTCGGTTTCGCGGAGCTCCCGTGCGAGTTCCGTGATTTCGTCGACGTCAATTGCGCAGGCGAAATCACAGGCCTCGTCGAGGTCTGCGGAGAATAGGGTGGGCGCTGAGGGCGCCTGTGCTGCCGGTGCTCTGTGACGCACCCAGGGATTCTGGGTGCGAGCAGGCACGGGAGGAGCGGCCGCGGGGGGACGCACTCCCGTGTTTGTAGGAACGGAGGGGGGCCTAGCGGCCTGGGAGCCGGCGATGCCGGTGCGAGATGGCTGCTGAGCCGGGGCGGCAGCGGTGCCGGTGGGCTCAGCGGGGGCGCTAGGCGGGAGAGCTGCTCCGTGCCTGGCGGGAAGCGGCGGGAAGTCTGACGCCGGAGGTGGTCTGATGGCCGCGGGCCGAGAGCGCGGTGCGGGCGCCCTGCGAGGCCCCCAAGTCCCGCTCCGCGGCTGCGGGGCGCGTGGGCATCCGCGATAGTTCGCGGGATGCCCCTCACGACCGCACAGGACGCAGCTCGGAGGCGTGGGTGCCTCCCTGGTGCGCTCGCACTGTGAAGTGCCATGGTCTCCCAGGCACTTCACACACCTAGGGCGCGCGAAGCATCTAAGTGCCGAATGCCCGTATAATTGACAGTTATGGCACTGTCCGGGCATTCCGTTTTTGTATGGAGGCTCAACCTTAATGCCGCTGAGAAGACAGACGGACTTAACGTTAAATATCTGTTTGGCCTCTGCAGTCAGAGGCAGGATCACAAGCACCATATCGAATGGTGTTTTGGTGGACGCCCTGTGCATCCGGTGGACTTCTTCCACCGGCAGGGCCTGAGAGAGAAGGTCCTCCTTTATGAGCTCAGTGCTGAGCTCTTTCGGGAGTCCCTTTACGACTACGCGGAGTCGTTTCTCGTCTGGGAGAGAATAGGTATGATAACCTATTTTCTTTTCGCGGAGGTAATGGGTCAGTTTTTTATGGTCGTCCGGAGTGGGAACGACCACCCGGATGCCATCCATGGTCGCGGTGGCCCGTGTATAATTTATGCGCTTATCTTTGAGCGCAGCGGAAATTTGCGCCCAGGCGCCTTTCTCCCGGATGATTACCGGGGGAGGGGGCCCGGGGCGGAAAGCGGGCGGGTTGGCCTTTTTGGGCTTGGGAATATTGGCGGCTGGAGCGCGCGCCGAATCGTCGGGTGTGCGTTTGGCGGCCTTGGACGGGCCGTCAACGCGGGTTTTCTTGCGTTTGCCTAGGACGGGGGTGAATCCGTCGTCGGCGGGCGCGGGAGCGTCGGATGAATCGGAGGAATCCGATTCGTCTGTGTTTTCGTTCGCGATAGACATCGCGGGCGAGGGGTCGCGAGAGCGAGAGGGACCGTCGGTGTCCGAAAGGGACGAACGAACGGGCGATCGGTCGCGGGTAGATGACGCGTCGCGCGGGACGCGGGGCTCGCGGCCTGTCGGCGCGGCATGAGTGGGGGGGCGGGGAGCGAGGGGCTCCTCGTCAGGGGAGGCGGGTGACTCCAGCACGTAATGCACGTTGGAGGCCGCTTGCATTTGAATTAAGGTAGCTGTGAGTTGCTGCAGTTGTTCCACAGGCAACTTACAGATGTGCTCGATGAGCACCTTTACTGTATCGGGGGCTTCCATTTTTCTAGTAAGAATTTTTTCTAATCATATGAGATAATTCTAACAAGAAGTGGGCGGTCCCCCAGACCCGTTTAGAGCCCGAGGGGTGTGTATCCTAGCGTCCCTAGCAAGGTTTGTGTGCCTATCGTGCCACACAGAGACAGGGGTCCGCGCTAGCAGACCCAAGCCAAACCGGGTGGCGGCAGGAATCGGGATAGGAGGGTATGGAGGGCGATAGTCGGGGTTGACTAGGGGGTCGCTCCCAATGCCAACTGGTCCGACCCCGTCCGGTGAGCGCGGTTGCCAAAAGGGCAAACGCGAGCGCCCGGGGCACGCTCTAGGCCGGTTCGTGTAACACCGCTAGGTTTCCCCGGCCTAACCACTAAAAAGCGTGGTTTTTCAAAAGCGTTTGACTGTCAAGGTTAACGAAACTTTTGCGCCTCGGATGTTTTGATAAAGACACCTCGGCGCGAGACGGCGTTTGACGGTCCGCACGTTATAGAAACTCCTACGTTTAGGAAGCCTTGAAAAAGGCACCTAAACGTGAACAATGTGCAACGTCGCACGCGGAGACACGTGTTGCCGGCGTCGCGCTCGAGAGCGCGCGTCTGGCGAACAGATGTGATCGCACGGAGAGAGGCGGGGAGAGGCACGGCGTGTACAGGGACACGTGTGCGCTTGACCGCTGCCTGAGCCGGAATCCCTTTCTTGATGCGATCTTGAGACTGCCTTTCAAGAGGCCGGGCCAAATTACGGGCCCAAATTTATATGGTCCGAGCAACCTGCTATCCTATTCTAACATGTAAGTATGTCTCGCTCGAGAGGTCAAACGACTATCGAATTACAAAGCTTCTATACCTCTCGGCAAGACACTTATGGCTATTTTATACTATATATATTTAACAATTTAATAATAAAACTTACTCTATTACTATTACCTATTACACTACGACAGCCGTAGGGTCACAGACCTCTAGATTCAACTATAAGGATTCCTACGGGGTTCGGGTATTTTTATTAATCTAATTATATTTTACAAACTTAATACTATTATTACAATCTATCTTATTCTATTCCGAACACTACTAATAACAATAAATGCGAAATCTCAACATCAGTGAAATAAGGAGCACAAACTCTTTTCATTTAAATATAATTTTACTTTTATCGTTAAAATGTTTGTTTATAAATAAATACAGTAAAACTTTTGCCATCTCTCGTATTCTTCTATGAAGCAGGCCATAAACCATATCAAGCTGAACTGGATTCTCCGGTCGTGTATTAGGTGGTAATTGTGCAAAAAGTGCTCTAATCTGCACACAAATATGTCAGTCTTCTCGTCTGTCTGTTCTCTGCTGATCACCTCTCTATATATTCTATGAGCCTAAAAATAATTCTATGAAGTTTCTCAAACTGTTCTAGCCCCACAATTCCCACAATCCCACAATTTTTACTAATGAAACACTATACAATTTATACAAGGTGGTAGGGCTAGTTAGTTACGCTGTGTTTTACAATTTATCCGGCAACGGAGTTCCCCTGATGGTAATCCGGCTCGCTAGTTACACTGCGTTTTATAATTTATACGGCAGCGGAGTTCCCCGGATGGTAATCCGGCTCGCTAGTTACACTGCGTTTTATAATTTATACGGCAGCGGAGTTCCCCGGATGGTAATCCGGCTCGCTAGTTACACTGCGTTTTACAATTTATCCGGCAGCGGAGTTCCCCGGATGGTAATCCGGCTCGCTAGTTACACTGCGTTTTATAATTTATACGGCAGCGGAGTTCCCCGGATGGTAATCCGGCTCGCTAGTTACACTGCGTTTTATAATTTATACGGCAGCGGAGTTTCCCGGATGGTAATCCGGCTCGCTAGTTACACTGCGTCTTATAATTTATACGGCAGCGGAGTTCCCCGGCCGGTGAATCGCACAGAGGCACCTTTACCTCAGCGCGGGCGCAAGCGAACTCATGACCTAGATACCTTACTGGAGGCCTCCCCTCGCACACCCCGCCGTGCCCTTTAGGAACGGAGTGGTGACGTCACCGTAGCTTGCCGAGATGGAATTTGCGCTACAATGTCGAAACGCTAATGTAAAAGGAAATAATCTGATCTAATTTTAATCGACTTTACGTCAAGTGGCCCTTAAAAAAGTTTAAACTAGATTTAATTTGTTGGGTCCAGCCGCCCTAAATTCAGTGACAATGACAAACATTAATGATAATAAAAGATACTTGTGTCGAATTACTTGTAAGAAAATAATACAAAACTTTATTATGTTGAGAAATAAGAACACTTGATAAATGTAATATATCGTATTATTTTATTTCATGTAATATTTAATTTTAATTTTTTTATCTAATTTAATATATATTTTGGGTATCGTTGTAGGAGAAATGTTGAAAGAAAATCTTTAAATAAATAAATAAGTAGAAATGCGTTACTATAAGCAAAAAAAAAAAATTGTAATAAAATTAATTGTAAATAACAATAAGCAGAAAAAAACATAGTTTTTAAGGCTTGAAACCAACAGTACACGTGTCAAATAAAGTTCTATTGATATTTTTTTGCTATTTTATTTAATTACTACATTTTAAATGACAATAGAAGAGTCTAATTTCAAAATCCATTATAACATTTTTTTTTCAAATCCCATAAATTTATAAAAACTTATAATTAATCTTTGAATTAACAATCACATTATAAGGTTTTTAAATTATTATTCTAGAGTGAAAAAGCAAAAAAGAGAAAATCATATATAATATTTGCTTTGATAAAATCATTTCAAATTACTATTAGGACTATTAAGTAATTTTGTACAAAAAATCGTTTTACTGGGTTTTCAAATTAGACGCCTCAATTGTTCAAGTACCTCTGTCTTTAAGCATTTATATATAAACAACATCTTTTTTTTTACACTGTCTCGACAAAGTGACTCCAGTGCACCTGATGTTATGTATAGTGAAGTCCAAAAACTATAACAATTATCAAAGGACGAAAATATTGAGTGTACGTAGTAATGTCGGCGCCACAAACCACGACTGAAGTTTTCTAGATCTATGAGTTACTGGATATACACAAGCTGATCCCGAAACGCGACAGGCCAAAGCGAGTTACTATGTCTTTACACTCGTGTTCTGAGGTCATGACCCAATTCGGGTAATCACTCTGTAACCTTAGAATTTACGATTTCATAATCCCTGCCGTATGGGGTTTTACTGGCAGTATAGAATAGTGCATCCCTCTTCATGTAGTGGTGACGTAAGAGATGTTAAAGGATAGAATACACCTATTCCCCGATTTACACGGTAGATACGCTCCTGAGAAAAACGTGTAAATCGAAAATTAAAAATTTTCAAGTCAACACCATGTAAATCGAAAAGCTTGCAGAAAATGCATAATTTTGCTATTTAACAGTTATGATTTTTTTCAATATTTTTAGGTGTACACAGAAATAAATATATAATGCATTGAAAGGTTAAAATATATAATATATTACGGAAACACTGTTTTTTAATTTAATTACAATACATTAAACAGAAGAACAAAAAATAAAACCAAAGGTGTTTTATTATCCTTCATCATGTGCAGCAAGTCAGCACATAAGCTCGGGATTCCCCGTGAGATGTGTACACAGCCCACGTGTTCACACAGTAGCATTTAGTAAAGTGCGATAAAAGCAAAAAAAAACTTATTTGGAAAACCGTGTAAAAGCGAAAACGTGTAAAACAAGTACCGTGTAAATCGGGGGATAGGTGTATTATATGATTATAATCTCTAAAACTTCTCTGGTAGTTGGTGAACACGCCATTCGACATCTCTTTATTTTGGTTCCCCCTTGGCTTCGCACTGGATCGAGGGACACCTATACGGACCTTTGCATCAACTTGCGACCACATAATTATTTGTTATTCATTTACAGAACTCCAACACAATATCTAACGCCTTCTTTTTCGCCACACGCCTACTTAAGTCGCCGCCATTAAAAGTGTCACACACTGTCATAACCTTCCTGTCACTTTTTATGCTTGCCAACATAAAATATAATTATTGCGAAATATAACTTAATTGTTAATGGTGTTCACATTAATATTTAGCATTTAATAACTATTATTTATATTATATCCAGCCTAGCTTAACAGTGATATTTGATGTTGTGCTTCTCTATTATTGTAACAGTAGATTAGATTGCTAGCATCTAAGCTGCTGTATACAGTGCATTCCCAATCTGCATTAGACTAGCGTGGTGATTTAAATGTCCAAATTCATTCTGGATTCCACAAATTTAGTAAAAAAAAAGGAAAGGTTGCCTTTGTCCTACAGCGAGACAAAACTGGCTAATAATAATAGAGATATGTACTTAGTAATCAGAGAAGAGAACAATGAATATTAAAACAAAGATGGGTTTTACAATTTAAAAGTCACTTCCCATGTAGCAATTAAAAGTTACACAAGTCTGCATCAATGAATTTACAAAATTTCTGAATAACGATATTCATTTCTTTAATGATCAAGGCGAAACTGAATTCTCACGATGTACATCATTGTGCAAGTATGAGACGCAGACAACTCCGAAAAAGACGTCGAATATAAGTAATCTTTGCGGTAACAAATAAATGGAATAGCATTTATGTAATATATCATCTAATTTCGCTCTCACTTTAGTAACTAACAGCTCATTGATGAAGTTTAATTTTTTATTATGTGAAATTAGAAAATTAAGGTATCTTTGCTCATACAATTTTCGCGTTCAAGTTAATTGTATAGTAATATTCTCAATATGTAGATGTAAGCGTTAAATGATAGTACGGAGAAATATTTGAGATCCTTTGTAAGTCTTCTGCTCCAACCCACTAAAAGTTCCTTATCATAGTTGTACCACATAATTACCGAAAATTAATTAGCTTTACCGAAAAATTGATTTAAATTTGATTAAAAATAAAATCTAAGAAGCTACCTAATTATTAGCAGATAAATGATATTTAAAATGTTGAAATAATTGAATACTCCTAAACTGTTTTTAGGAAAAAGGTAAACGGAATTCTTCAGTAAATATAGAGGTATCTCAGGTTTTTCGTTTTCACAGTTTTTCTGCAAAATTAAGCGGTAATTTTTTTTTAAATTCAGAATACCAAAAAAAAAACGGTATTTTTATTTTAGGGACTTACATTTTGAAATGTTTCCCATTGGCCCAATCCATATATAGTCTATCTATATATATCTAATCTATAAATATTTGACCTATTATATTGGATTATCACAATTATGGCTCTGATTATACGACAAGGCCACTGCGAAGTCTACTGTATAATATGTCTTTGTTATGGGAAGAAAAGGAAATTCTCTAATGAAGGCTGCTTTAAACTTTTCCTCGTTTAACAGACGGACATTCATTCAAAAGGCATTGATGTGAAGTTCTAAGTCTGAAATTATTTTGCTATTAATGTATTTCGAAGGATCTTTTGTAAAAGTTATTTATAAAATGTATTTTAGTAGACTATTTCAGAATATGCAATTGTTCTTACAACGCATATCTTAAATTGTTAGTTATAAATTTATAATCTATACTAATATTATAAAGCTGAAGAGTTTGTTTGTTTGTTTGTTTGTTTGTTTGAACGCGCTATTCTCAGGAACTACTGGTTCGAATTGAAAAATTCTTTTTGAGTTGAATAGATCATTTATCGAGGAAGGCTTTAGGCTATATAACATCATGATGCAATTATTAGGAGCGAAGAAATAATGGAAAATGTGAAAAAAACGGGCAAAATTATTCATCCTTGAGGGCTTCCCTTGCGTGCGCTGCAAAAACGGTTCAAGATATCAAAAATATATGTAAGAAAGAATTATTCCTCTTGAAATGATCTAAAAAAATGCGACAGTATATGTCTATCTTTTAAGATTAAGTCACTAGAACCGTTTTTATGGTAAACAAATTTGGTCGAAATTAATGCATTATTTGTTAAGAGTTGTATCAACGTAATAATATTAATCTTTATCCAAATAAATGTGTTGTTGATTAAGAGTATTAATTGTGAACAAAACTGTCTTTGACATCACTTAATTTCAATGAACATCTTAGAAGATATTACAAAACCTTATATAGCAAAACAACGTTTGCCGGATCAGCTATGTGTTGATAAGCGCGAAACTCGAGAACGGCTGAACCGATTTGGCTGATTTCTTTTTTGTTGTGTTTGTTGAAGTCTAGGGAAGGTTATTACAGAGAGAAAAATTAAAAAAAATGTCTGAAAAAGTCTAAAAACAACACTTTTCTATATTCTCATACAAAAAATTCTTAATAATATTTAAAAGTCAATTTGAACTTTAACACCATAAAGTTTAAATGTTAGTGGACGGGTCCCGGGAAGGCAAAACAATTGAGTGACGTATAAATATGAATGTCAATATTTGTCAATTTTTATACATATAGCATTAAGGCCAGGTTCCTTCAAACTATTTTCAAAAAACAACCGACAGGCCAATAAGTTTTGGCAGAATGAAATCTGACGGGGAATCTATTAACATTAAAAAAACAATGTGACTTTGTTTTAGAGAAATAGGGCAGAACAAGGTCTGCCGGGACAGCTAGTATATTATAATGATGATGATGTCCTAGTCGGTTTCGGCCGCAGCGACTAAACACCGGTTAAGAACCGGTTCCGGGGTTGCTATTCTATTCTGCCGGCAGCCACCACGGCTTAATAATAACGGCTTTATAATATAATATATTATAATATAATAATATTGTTATAGTCGATATGTTTTATTATACACCCACAAAGACTAAATTTTGTGGAAATCAAGCGACAGGTTAGTAGTTTTTGCCCCACCTCGATAAATTTCAAGATCCGGGGCTGGTTTTTTATAACATTTACAATTAGGGACAAATAAAAATAATAATCTAGACCCAAAATTAACTTACAGTTAAACTATAGGTGCTAGATAATTAATAAACTGAGCCGTATGGTGTTCTAACAGATGTATCTTTCACACACTCAAGAATGTAACTGTCATTGCAAAATTTAATTTATTAATTATATAACAAGTAATTCAAAATTGTTTGCAATAAAAAGTTTCTGCGAAGTTTACACAAATAGATTAATAAGTTTTGGTCCAAACAAGCATCTCTTGATTAATCAGCCAGTTGGGAACAAGCGCCAATCGAGAGTTGTGGAGGCCGTTGGAAGACGAGTGAAGTGCTCACTATAGCTAATTGTTATTGAGAGGTAAACACGGCTTGGCTGTGTGGTTCATTAAGGATTAATGGAATTATTCTTGTTTGTTCAAGAGCCTCGCCTACTATTAATTATTAATATTTTGTTATTCTAAATTGTTGTTTCGAAGATTCAATAAAGGTTATAAAGGGTATTTTTATTTCAAAAAGTGGCAAATGAAGACAGCCATCCTACGAAAGCGACCATTGTCACCTTTACCTGAACGGGAAAAGAAAAAGGCGCTAGACACGCGCTGATCCTAAAAGTAGACTGCTAATGCCTATGTATATTAGTATATATATATATATATATATATATATATATATATATATATATATATATATATATATATATATATATATATTGTGGCTAATCCAGTTGGAAACTGACCATTTCCTTCCTATTACCTGTTTAGCATCACCTGGGAAAAGTGCCCGAACCAAGGTTTCGGCTTCAGTCAAAAAACCATCTTCGGTAAAATCTTCGAATGGACCTAAATTTTGGCAAAAGCCAGACGTTTCTAGCAAGCGGCAAACTATGACTGTTTTTTTATTCAGTTTTACGGCTATATATACAAGAACTTTTCAGCCTGTCGTAATTATATTTAGTATTCAATAGTCTCTGATAGGCGACAAAACCAATGACCACAAGCCACGCTCACTCCACTTCACCCCCATAAGAAAAATCGCCGATTTATCGCAGGACTTTGGCATTCAACGCTGTCCATACCCACAACATTAGTCCAGACAACAAAAACAACAGGTCCAGAAGACCACAACAACGAGAAATCAGCAATCCTCCAATAGACGAATCAGTGACACGTCCATTCACGTTCCAAATGAAGAAATGGCCTAGAACTATGAAACCCTGGTCTCTAACATAACATTGGATTCAACTCGGAATAATGATAGAGAAAGAACAACGCCGAAGTGACAAGGCAAAGTCCCCCAAGGGGACAGCGAATCTTGGCCGAGCTCAGAGCAAACATTCATTCATGCCTGTCCCACTTCAAACGACGTCTATCCTTTAAAAGGGAGGAGAAAATTATCTCGTGAATAAATTATATTTTTCTCCCCTTTATGAAGACACTTGGAAGTGCATTTTCGTTTATTTTTTCTCGTTGTTTGACTGAGATCAAAGGAATTGCAGAAATTCCGGACGTGACCCCGCAAACATAAAATGAATAAAGAATTTTATGTGACTTGATGTTTTGGGATAATAACGTTAAAGTGGTTTAGAATGTTTCTCTGACGAAATGTTTCTATTGAAAATTCAATTTCCTTTGTGGTATTATCACGTTTTCCGGCTTTTATTGCCGCTGCACCCCAAATAAGGAATATAAATGACTAAACGTATTCAACATTTATTATTGTGTTTATTTTGTCTGTTAATGTCTTAATATTTTAATAATTTATTTAATTAATACCATATTTATTTCACGTATTATTTTTTTATCCATACACGTAATTTTTAGAATTTTCCATATTCAGTAAGATTTAAAACATTATATTATGGTAATTGGTGAGGGAAAATATCGTGAGAAAACTCGCATGAAAAAATGTTATGCTTAGTGCTCTATGAACAGCGATAAACTGCGATACTGTCACTTTAGGCACGTCGTACAAGCGAGAAGTAGATACATGTATGTATGATAGAAAAAACACATATTATTACATTTAGAACTTCCTATTCTAAGATAAATAATTAGATATACTGTATTTGTATAACTTTTAAAGTTAAAGTCAGTTTTATTTACTATTTTTTATTTATTTTGCTTTACATTAATAGCTACCCAACATGGATAACATGATAAAGAGAATAGGTACTCAAAATTGGACATATAAATATTCCCAAAATTATAGGACACAAAATTATAGCTTAGAAATAGTTTTAGTTTTATTGCGTTATAACATATAAAAAATAATTATTTGTATAACATAAATAGTACTACATATCAATTCAGTCAAATATACTATTGAATGTTATTTTGAATACGCACAACCTGGGCCAACTTTATCAAATAAGCATTCTTCAATTCAATTCCAACTATATTCTCGGCCCTTCAGCGAGAATGAATTCGATTATCCACCAAAGGACCAATCGGTAATGCGGTTTCAAAAGCTGATCACTGATCACCCCTATCTTGTGTGTGGAAAATTTGTCGTAGTGATGGACTTAATAATGAAACAGTTCATATCGGTTTTTCAAATTGCAGTTTGGTTAAAAGCATACTCCGATGATTCGGGCACGTGGGAAGCATGAATGATGAGAGGATGGCATATAAGATATAAAATATGAATGTGAGTGGAAGTAAGAGCCGAGGCCGACCGAGATTTACCTACGCAGACCAAATAGAAAGAATTCTGATGGAGCGTAATTTCAAAAGCACGTTGAACGGCGAGAGTGCATGAAAGGGCTAATGAATGTTAAGGAAGCGAAAAAGATTTGTAAGAATAGAGAGACGTGCCGTTCCATTCTCTCTGCTTACCCAATAAGGTTCAGGCGTGATGATGATAGATAGATCGGTTAAATTTCTAATATGATCTGGTGGTAAGCATTGTACTGGTACAGTCCAAGAAGCGCCTAGAAATAATCTATTTACAGTTAGTTGTTCACAGCCCTGCCGCGTTACCTAAATTCGGTCTGTCGAATAAAACATTTCGGCCAGACACAATGGTAATAATAATTTTATGACAGTTTTCTATAGTGTAGTAGCATTATAATAATATATACTGCACCTGAAGGAAAACACAGCATATCCCAAAATCATCCAACTCATAGCGATCGTTAAATTACGAGAATTCATTGATAATTGCCGTCGTCATAGCAGCCCTCATATACCAAGACAGGCTTTTAGGTTAGGCTTTTAGGTTTTAGGTTATAACATAAACAACTGGACGTACAAAAGTTAATCACTGTAAGCGATAGACAGGAGCGAATCGCTTAACGGTCTTTGCACTTGTATACTATGGTCACGACTAGTGATGAAAATGCCCGGGAATTTTCCCAAAGTGCCCAAAACTTCCTTGGGAATATTCTCGGCAATTTACGTAATGTTCTCGGAAGTCTTGGGCACTTTGGGAAAATTCCCGGGCATTTTCATCACTAGTCACGACCCAGTCGGACAATCGACTCACCACCATAAAACCTTGTGTAAGCTTTCCTTTTGGATAGTACACACGATTCGATACTTTTGGATAGGCACGTGAGTTCATTAATGCACATCACTAAAATGTACAAACAGCGTGGTATGGGCTGAAGTTGGTTAAGAGAGGGCCAGATTTAAATTAAAATCATCCCTTTTGAAGAAATAGCGGTGAGGGTGTCTAATTGTGATCCGTTTTGGATTATTGCTGTTCTGACCCGCTTGCGTATAATTGGTGAATTTAATACTCAAGTTCCTTTGTCGTTGGTTATTGAGTTATTGAATCGCTCTTTTGAATGTGAAATATTTCATTATGAAAGTTTGGTAATAAAAATGTTAAAAGTTTGATGTTTTCATCGCTTTGTATATATTCAGAATTATGCTACGTAAATTAATAAAAAGGTTTGAGCTACTAAGTTAATTAAATGTTGCCTAACGATGCCGATTATTAATAAATCCTGTTGCCTCGGCAGTGCTTCGTTTTTGGATCAAATTGTATTTACCATCAGTTTCGGTCTTTAATTTGCTAGTTCACACTTCAGTGAAATGAAATTAAATATAACTTTATTCAAACAGGCCTTCTTCCAAGTACATTTGAATCGTCAAAAAAGTGAATCTATCACCGGTTCGGAAAGCAGAATCTACCGAGAACAGCTGGCAAGAAACTCTAGTAGCTGCTCTATTTGACGTCATGAGGAACAATAACAGGTATAATATACAAAGGATTGAATGCCCCGCGAGAAAGAATACATATATTAAGACCACGCACTTTTATCATTCAAACAGTCATTGATGGAATAATATCCTTTTTTTAGCAATTTAGTATTAATAGTTTTTTTTTTAATTCAACAGTGACAACTTCAAGTTGTCAGTGTAAAGAGGATGCAATCTTTTCACCAATTCAGTATAAAAAAGTTTGCATTTATGATAGCATAACTGAATGCATAGAAAAACTTTTCAAGTTACACATTGGGCGTAAATTGAAAGGAACGCCGTCCGCAATACTGGCCGCATCACCGAGTAAAAATGCGAAAATAGGTTAAGCGCGCCCTCGGGTGAGCACTCTTCGGTTTGTTTCAGCGAACGCCGAGGATTGTAACTCATTCTAATAAATTTAGCAATGTTTTTTAAAATGAAACTCGATCTTGATCTTCATTTCTTTGTTAATAAAAATATTCCTTACATCTTGACTATTTTAAGAAAGAGAATTTAATATAAAGTTAAAAATATCCGGCACAAACTCCGCGACACGTTAGTCTGCTCAGAACTATGACTTTTGTAACTAGGTCAAAACTTTGAGCCATAATTAATAGTAATTTCATTCGCGTTTAAGTCTCGTTAAAGTATTTATAATGAGTACAAAACGCGAAGGTTAAAATATATTAAAAATATCCGGTTAAAAAACAAAACTGATGGAAATCCTTATGGAACAACCGGCTACCTGAGAGGGATTTAAAAAGCCACTAGGTAAAGACTCGATAGTGACTGACCAGTCGCGATATACCGGTCTGTATTTATTTATATGCTAAATGTGCAGCTGAAGCACCTAGCGCTGCATTAACCACTTCGGTACGAGCGTCGCCTATAGTCGACGGCCGTGATATAAACGCGCACGGCCGAGCGTCGACTATAGGCGACATCCAGGAACTTTCTCTTATCTCTGCGTTTGTGGAGTGTTTACTCGCATAATTATAGTTTCGTTCAGACCATCGCCCAAAACTGTTTCACGTCTGTAAAACGGTAACGTTTTTATAACTATAAAAAAAAGTTCTCGCTTATCTCGTCACAGATCTGTCGATGAACGAGGCAGCGTGCGAACGGTGAATGTCGGCTGTAGCCAACTTTTCGCGGCCGATAGGCGCCGTACCGAAGTGGTTAAATCAAAATGATCAAATTGCTGATTTAATTTATTAATCAAAAAGGCTAATCCAAAGTTGAAAGTTATATATGTGCGTCATATTGTGTGGGTGTGGTGGCCTCGGTCACAAGAGGCTGGTATCCATGCGTAAAAACGCGTATGTTCGTATCCCAGCACGTACTTCTAGATTTTTCTAGATTAAGTACGGATTTAGGCAACATATTTTTTTTACACTGGCACCACATAGTTACTACATAGTACCTGATGGTAAGTACAGTGTAGTCCAAATACGAAAGCGACTATCAAAGGATGATGAGGATGAAAGGAGAATGGAAGAAAATCCATTGATAGTCTACATCGTCATGTCGGCCCACATATACCACGACTGAAGGTCTCTAGGTATATGAGCTACTGGATATGCACAAGCTGATCCCGAAACGCGACATGCCGAAACTGGTCACTATGACGGGCTTTACACCCATGTACTGTGGTCGCGATCCAGACGGGCACCGACGCCCTACCACCTCGCTGCTGCTCGTTTAGCACCACCCAGGAGTCACGTGTAGGGAAACTAGGGTAAAGCCTACGGACGCGAGCAGCTTCGACTCCCAAGATACATACCGAGATACGCTCACCGGCAAGGAAAACATCGTGAGGAGACGCGTATTGCATCTAATCAAAATGCCATGTGTAGGTGCCATGACAATGGCGATCAGTTGTACTATCGGACACGTTGGGCACGAGGCATAATCATAAAGGAAATACAGCCAATAATGTATCTCTGCTCACCCTGAGAGGGACATAGCGTGATGAGATATTATTATTATATATGTGTAATAGAGGTAATATATCTGGTGTTTTAGTGACAAAAGATGTATGTTATCGTTTAAAAGCGGAGGTCGACATAATCCCATTACGTTTTCTGTGATTATGCGGGTCTGAGCAAGATTGATGACTAACCAGACTCCGGCCGGACTTAGTCCGGAATCCGCGGATTATGAGAAATAAATAGTAATTCATGCTCGTACTCACAACAGCGGAACATTTATCCTGTTTCAGTTGGATAAGTGGCAGATGCCCAAAGTAAGTATAGTTCGATATTCAGCTGTGGGCAGTAGACTTGAGGGAGTATGTTGCCTAGATCAAGCGGAGTTGATCTGCGTTTATCTTGCTCGCCGCCTGGTGGAGGTGTCTTGAAAGGTGGGCTTTTTCACACCCCCCAGAAATCGAGCCCCCAAAAAGGCTATTTTCTCAAATATGTTGTTAAAGGAACATGGGTTCCTAAGCTGGTAGCTAGTTAAAGGCACCCTGAGTTTTAGTAACTAGGTATCTGGCACGAGCTCATAACTGCGCAGATGGTCTTATGTTGATTCTGCTCAGCCGCCTGATGGCAGTCCGCCAGTAAGGTGTCCGGTGCTGATAAGTAGCTAAAGTAGTTAAGAAATTAGATCTATTGTTACATTTTTTCCTTCAATTTTTATCACCGGGTTTCCTCTTTCAATACCACCTTTATTTTTGGTATATAAACCAACACTTGATCTCAGTCACATCTGGTAGCAGGTGAAGATGATAGACTGCGTTCGTCCAACAAGTTTATATTTTATCTTCTTTTAAAGGCTCCTAGATCTTGACTGTAGAAAAACAGACGCACGAAGCGTATTCCACTCCTTTGCTATTCGCATTATAAATGAAGAAGCGAATTCACTTCTGTTGCTAATAAATCAAGCAAGATCATACCGCTAATGCATTTGTAACAGTTACATTACACAGCGTTATATTGCATATTTTTGCATTGTTAGCACAGGGCAATATAGAGCTGAGATATAAATCTCTATAAAGCGTATTAAAAGCTATATAATATAGTAGCGTCTATATAGACTTTGCTTATACTTTACTCAAATATTACAAATTATATTATTTGGTTAATATCAAAGTTAAGGGTAAGTTACCGGCTTACTCATGTTTTTATTATATATTCAGTTTTTGTTATAGCCAAATTTAATTCTTGAGTAAATTCTCAGTCAAGTCAAAGTAGCGTGTATAAATCTCAGCTTAGCACTTATTCTTATTTTCGTGATTATAAAAGTATTAACTAAAAATGTTTTGATTGGCGTAATAATTGGAACGTAAACTATATTTGATTTGAATTAATATTTTTGATAATAATTGTCCAATTATTATAAATAAAATTCCGGTTTTTGTTATTAAGAATTTTAAAATCAAACCTAAGCATTTCTAAATTACTTTGATAAAAAATAACAACTTATTCGAGCGTTCAACATTGATAATTATGCCGAAATACAATGTGTTACTACCGAGGAATATATTAAATCTAATATTATAAGTACAGCAATATATTTTACGGATTCCGGATTACTCGGGAGCACTCGAGCCTTATAAATGTCGCATGGAATCAGTGTAGCTGCCCTAATTAAGAGGCGTCCTAACTTTTGTTGATGCCACTCTGGATACATGTTCAAGCGGATTGTTTGAACAGATGATATCAAGTTACAGATTTAGAAGCTAAAGTTTGTTATAGCACTTGTTTTTAATGAGGTGTTAACCGTTGTTTGCTGAATGATGTCGACGTTCCTGAACTCTGATTAAATGAATAAAAATTTGTTTGCTTACATTACAATTTTATATAACAATCTGCTTTAGAAACTGTAACTTTGATATAAGATATCGATGTACTATGTACTTGTATAGGAAGAAGAATTCTAGACTAATAAAATTCAACACATCTGAAAGAAGTAAATTATGAGAGTACACATTTTGGGTACATTACTCGATAGTTTAGAGAGGAGTATGTTTGGTATTTCTCTTCATGATCGAATCACAAACGAAACCCGTAGATGAACGAGTGTTACCGAGATAGCCCAGCGTAGCAAGCGGCAGTGCCAATGGGCACGTCACAAAGCTTGTAGAGAGGTAAACCCATGGGGCGAAATAGTTCTTGAGTGGAGACTGCGCACTGGCAAGCTTTGTTGGAGATGCCCATTTAGACGGTGGACAGAGGACTGGTTCAGATCGGAAGACGACATTGAATGCAAGCCGCTACTGACAAGTCACTCTGGAAAACAGTAGAGGAGCCATATATCCAGCAGTGGACGTTCTACTGCTGATGCTACTATAATGATTATGATGAAAACGATCTTAGCGGTAAAAAATACGCAGCAATTCGTTATTAAGTAATAATATTTGAGTTCTACCGTCCTCTAACAGACAATGCGTTTAGTTTTAGAAAATTCTGCGTTTATTTCTTTAGATCTTTTGTTTATTGTGATTCGAGGAAGTGACTATATTGCCTTTGATGGAAAGTGCAGTTTCGTCCAAGACGACCACCAAGGGAAGAAAATCCGTTGACAGTCGGCACCGCAATCTCGACCTAGATATAGAGGAACGGGTCACTATGACGGTCTTTACACTTGCGCTACTGTGAACACGACCCAGTTTAGATAATTAACTGAAGATCAGGTTGTAAGTACAGTGTAACCTCCATGTAACGTCACTCGATTTAACGACAAACTCCCTAAAGCGTTGATATCACTCGGCTTTGGTTAATTTAGCTTGTTTCCTATACAATGATACACTCTATATAGCATTACACCCACTTTAAATTACAAAGGCAATTTAATTATATAAAGTACTTTCTTTATCACCTAGATGCCTCAATATCGCAAGATATGAATAAAATAATTTAAGAAATATAACAAAATTACTGATGCAGCAAAAGACGTCAGACAAAATTAACAGACTAAAGTGACTCAATAGCGACCAAATAAGAATTGTTTTTTATGTAATTACTAACACTAGTCTGAAATAAACTTTTTCTTTTTCTAATGCAGATTTTTCTTCTTAACTTCTAAACTTATATAGAGTTTTCACTGTATTTAGATTTTATTGAGACTTCAATGAATTCTTAGAAAAGCATCGGAAATAGTAGTAAACCGTTTTATTTTAAACACGTAAATGAATTTAAAATGCTGCGATGAAATAGTTGAAGGCAAGAGAAGAAAGATAGTTTTATAATCGCGTTTGTTACGAGAAGGGACATTTTAGCAACCATTACTTGTAATTATATCCCTAGTAACAAATCGCTATCTCGGCAGAAGAATGTGCTAATAACAAGGTCGAAAAACCTGACGGAGATAAAGTCCGTCGTCGGAGGGTGAATTTTAATTAAATGCGTCTACGGACGTTAACGAGATGAAAGTGAGTCGGCCTCTTTAATCGCGTGATTTGTTTGTCCTATCGTAACGCCCAAGGGATCAAATAGCTATGGATTTTCGCAAACTTTTGATTGAATCACTCGTCTTCGGAAAATATTATTTGTTTCGAGTGCTAGATATCATAAATCGAAGTTTTTGTGTCTCTACACACACTTTTTCGATAAAAGAGATTGGTAGAAATAGGTAAAACGGTTATTCGTTTATTTATTTATCCTCTTTTTAATGCTAACTACATATTGTTAAGCAGACAAGACAAGATTAAGTGCGGTAATGCAAATGGTTTTGGGTTCGTATCTTGGCAGGTACCTGCCTCTTGATTTTTTTCTGAATAAGTGCGAACCACATGCTTACCGATGAAGGAAAACATCGTGAGAAAACCCGTATGATATCTAATAGAAATGTCATGTGTAAGTGCCATTAGAACGCTATTAGTCACGTTAGGTACGATATACAAGCGCACAGTGGTTACAATCACTGCTGTATCTCTGATAACCCCGATAGAGATATAGCGTGAAGATATTGTTATTAATTTCTACTTTTGTTAAAAAAAAATTTAAACTTTGCTGGCTTGTATCTTTACGTATTATTTGATTGTATTGTTGTTGCTTTATATTTCCTTAATTAAATAGAGTGAAACCTGGTTAAATAGCATCGCAAGAGACGTAGGATTTGTTATCTGTTATAGAGGCTTTTCATTTACCCAGTTTTCCAGATAGCCAGGTTTGAAATGACAGTTGTCTTATTTATAGACAATGCGGTTAAGAAATTTGAGTGTTTGTAAACAAACGTGTCATAACTTATTTTTTTTTGTATCCTGGTGGAAAATCCTGCATAGGACCATCAGGGACGCTGTGAGGGCAGTGACCCCGGTGTGTCAGACTCCTACTGACTAAAAACCCCTGGGGTGTCCCTCTGATTGCTCCACCTGGGTCTGGGAAGCTAAATTCATCCAGACGACCAGGGAACAAGAAGCCTTGTTGAGGCTACCTCTCTGGGATGGGAAGGTGTAAAGCTCACCCCTCCAAAACTTCTCTCCCAGACGATGCGCCGGTCACCGTGTACCGCCTCCTACTCATCGAACGTGTCATAACTTGTCTCAACTTAGTAAATTGTCTTCCTTGTACAAATCTTGTAAACATCGAAAAATCTAAAAAGTTTATTCCTAATTAATTAGGTTTGAAATTCCTATTCACAGAATTATTTCATTGTAAAAATGTCGGTACGTCTTTGTAATTATAATTAACAGAGGTTTCTCACTTGTCCAAGGCCCACTTACTCAGGTTTCACAGTAAAATAAAAGATGCTACATTCTTCTACTAATAATTAATTCATTAATATAGTACTTATGTATACTACTGATACAAAAAATACTAAATCAAATATTATGTACGTTCTTTTGTCTTTTTTACAAATGCTTTATAAATTATTAATAACAAAATCCTACAGGAAAGTCAAACTGAAGTATAAGATGTTTATAAATTTATTATCTCAACTCTTAAGTACCTGCTTCTAAATAACTGGGACAAAGAAATAAAAACCTTAAAAGATCGCGTCTCAGGAAATTTAGACGGAGAAGAGTTAAAAACAGCACCTGAAAGTGAGATTAATATACAATATGCAACAGGAAGGTATAAGTGGTAACTCCTGACCGCATCAAATTTTCACGACGCGACCCGGCGAGCCGGAAAAGGTTTTTGACAAAACGTTGCTGTTACGCCACTGGAACCCTTAAAAGGATTCCGTACTTTCGATCTCGGCGGAACAATAAACCTATTTCTTTTTTTTGTTTTATCTTTCACTTCACCAGAATAACGCGATGATGTCTCAAAAGGTCGCTGGATTTTTGTGATAATATTCGATTACGTTTTATCCTTAAGATTGTCACACAAAAATGTTTCAATGTTAATAGAACTAACAAATAGCTGGATGCAAGTGCTTATAACAATTATTTTCATTATATGAAATATGCCTCACGCAATACATTTTTATGACTAACAGTTATTGATTTTTATTTGAAGATAAGTTTTGTAAAATTGAATGAAATTTTACTGTATTCCAATAGGCCTATTTCTAAGCACTTTTCAATGGACAAAAAAAAAGGAAAATGAATCTAGCTAATCGGTTCGAAAAGTAGAATCTAACGAGAAGACCCGTTAAGAAACTCTGGTAATTGCTCTTTTCAATATAATGAGATAAACATATACAAAACACACAGAAATAAATGTACCGTGAGAAAAAAATTGCGTATATTAAAACCACGCATTTTTACCAATTAAAAAGTCGATGGTGGAATAATATCCCTTTTTTAACAATGTCACTGAGTCATAAAATAACCAATAAAAATGTATTTCAATATTGTGTCCTAGATAGCTATGTTAATTTAGATATGTGTAGTGGTCAAGTTCTCGTAGCTCCGTTATTATATTTCCGTGTAACAGAAAGCATCTCAGCGGGTGCGGAATTGAATAACTTGTCATGCTGCCCTATATCTTGCTTGTGACGTTCTCTGGAGTTTGTAGTTTTGCATGATGCACAAGAATATTCCTTTAAGATGGAAATATAAAACCTATTGGATATATCACAGACCATTCAAATACTCATTAAATATTACATTATAGATCTTCCTAATAACTCATCAATGTAATCTAAATATATATAACTAAAAGGTGACTGACTGACTGAGATAGTGATCTATCAACGCACAGCCCAAACCACTGGGCGGATCGGGCTGAAATTTGGCATGCAGGTAGATGTTATGACGTAGGCATCCGCTAAGAAAGGATTTTGATCAATTCTACCCCCAAGGGGATAAAATGGAGGATGAAAGTTTGTATAAACATGATGTATGTTGTGTTGTTGTGTATTGTGTGTTTGTGTGTCAGGGACAGTTTTATGTTGCTTGCTCACGAGTAAGTTCACCCAGTAGCTTGATAGTTTTAGCGCCTAATAAGAGATTAGTTAAGAATATTGTATACAAAGAAGTTTTGTAGGCCTTAATTTTTTACACACGCTAAACAAAAGTAAAGCCGCAAAAACTATACCTAATTAATAATAATACTTCTTAACGCGAGCGAAGCCGCGGGCAAAAGGTAGTCATTAATATGACTTCAATAATCGGTTACAAATTATTGCTCTTATTCTTAAGTAACTCATTATTGGCTACAGAAACCCTCCTTAAAAGCACTTTTAAGCACTAATGAATCTTTAATTGCGTATTTTACGGTTTTTATTATTATTAATTTATTAACTTTTATTCCTTTTTTTATACTAGAGACCTTCAGTCGTGGTATATGTGAGCCGACATGACGACGGAGACAATCAATGAATTTTCATCCTTTGATGGTTGCTTTCGGTTTTGGACCACATGTACTTACCATCAGGTAATCTGTAGTTATTGTGTCGAGCCAGTTAAAAATAAAAATAATGTTTTATGGGTCCCGTCTGGGGCAGAGGGTGTCTAAAATGCATCTCCGCTTTGATCTGTTCTGTGAATCACGGTTCAGTTCGCTCCCTGTCTTACCAATGTCTTTGGCCTCGGCCAGGTTTCTCTGGAACGGCCATGTTTCCTCGAGCCCTAAGCACTCCAATTCAGAGCTTGTTTGGGTATGTGAGCGTCGTCCTTATGAAGCGTGTGTCCAATCGAGGTCGATTTTCGGCGTTTGATCAGATGGTAGATCAGGATTTCTCCGTAGCTGTTACGCTATATTTTACAGTTAATTAGTGTTTAAAAGCGTCTTTTAAAGAGTTTTTATAAAACCGTCATAGTGGAGCTAATCTATACTAATATTATAAAGCTAAAGAGTTTGTTTGTTTGTTTGTTTGAACGCGCTAATCTCAGGAACTACTGGTTCGAATTGAAAAATTCTTTTTGTGTTAGATAGACCATTTATCGAGGAAGGCTTTAACATATAACATCACGATCCACCTATTAGGAGCGAAGAAATAATGGAAAATGTGAAAAAAACGGGGATAATTATTCATCCTTGAGGGCTTCCATTGCGTGCGCTGCGAAAACGGTTCAAGATACGAAAAATATATGTATGAAAGAATTATTCCTCTTGAAATTATCTAAAAAAGGACAGTATATGTCTATCTTTTAAGATTAAGTCACTAGAACCGTTTTTATAGTAATAAAATTTGGTCGAAATTAATGCATTATTTGTTAAGAATTGTATCAACGTAATAATATTAATATTTATCCAAATAAATGTGTTGTTGATTAAGAGTATTTAATTGTGAACAAAATTGTCTTTGACATCACTTAATTTCAATGAACATCTTAGAAGATATTACAAAACCTTATATAGCAAAACAACGTTTGCTGGATCTGCTAGTTTAAAATAAAAGTAAGGATAATACTTTCTTTAATATTTGTTTGTATTTTTTTTTTGTTTTAATAGTTTTCACATAAAAGTCAGTAGCATCTGTATGTAGGCTCATCATATCATGTTGACTCCGCGGCAATTTCAACAGCATTTTAGATACATCCTTAAATAGTAGACAGTCCTCTTCGACAACATCAGCTCCGTCTTCTTGTTACGGGAGAAGAATGTTTTATAGTTTTGGTTTTTATTTTCATTATCATAATTATTAAAGCCGTGGGATGTGCACTGCTAGACTCAGACATTCCTTAATATTTTCTATAAGACTGATTGGTAGCGGCTGTCATCCACAGTCGTCTGATCTGAATCAAGTTGTCTGTGCTCTTTATAGTTGAACGCCCCATACTACGCTTGCCAGCACGCGGACTCCACTCTAGATCTTTTCTTCCCCATCGCCTGTCCTCTCTACAAGGTGTGTCCTGCCAATCGGTACTTCAATTTGCTAATCCACTGGGCTATATAGGTGACTCTGGTTCGCCTATGGATGTTGGTTCCATATTGTGGGACAGGAATATTTTGTAGTTTTGTTTTTTATTTTATCAGTTTATATTGATAATTATTGTATAGTTTTGTAATTAAGGATATGTCGTTGAATTTCGTTCTTGATAAACTCCTATTCCTGCATAACCCTACCCCTTGCCCTATATTCCCCTGTTACGTAGGCATTATTATTTAACAGGCACACAAACAACGCTTTCAGTTAAAGTTTATGGTAACGTTGCCATTTTACGAGCATGTTACTCAAAGCCCGGTTATTATGTAAGGCTCTAAGAAATCTGAGTGTTTTCATACGTTATTTCGCTATAATTACACGTTATGCCGCGGTTATTAAAAGTTATGGTCGCGTGAAGTGAAATTGTTTGTGTAAATGATCACTTTGAACAAAGGGCTTAATATTTTTTATCGCTACATGCATCAGAATGTTAGGATCAGACCCTATCATTAGTAGATTGAATTAATAAAATCAGATTTGCTGTTGTTTCGATTCAAACGACATTTTTGTTGTTGACATTGTAGTTGCTGTTGTCAGAATTAGCAGGATATAATAATGAATGGACAATTTTTACATTATAGATACTTTAACGGGTTTTATGCGCGACTAGACTTACTGCTAATAACGGTTCGACGTTTCGACTTGCTTACACAGGCTATGGTCATTAGCAGACTGAATCAGTGTGAGCATTATCGGCACCGAGAAGTTACTCCCTTCATCCGCTATTCAAGAATATTTGTTCACAATAATTTGAAAACTGCATGTAAGGCCAATCAATTATCTCAGCCAAAATGCACAGGATGCCATCGGAACTGCCTCTCAATCGCTGCAGCATCGAAGCCGATCGGCGATGCATGAAGACATCGCGCACCGCTCTCGCCTTGGAAATGTTGGGCGACGCACTCCCTCAAGTGCGCCGCCCAGGCGTCAATCCGTTAGGGAGGGAAGTGCCTTGAGTAGGCTTCCCTCCTGCGTCCAGTACGGTGAGGGCGACTGAGGGGCGGAAAGGACAGGGAAGATGAAACCTGCCTCTCCCGCTCACGCTCCGCCTCCTCTTTCCCTTTAAAGACCTCCTCTGTAAAAAGGAGGACCGCCTTCCATGACCTGTCGCTGTCGAGCATTGCCCGAAAAAGTATGGGCAGCGACAGGTCATTTCCTTACCTGCTGCGCTAAGGCAGCCCTTTCCGGGGCCCAGGCTGGGCACCCGTCAAACATGTGCTGAGCGGACTCTTCAGCACATCCGTCGCAGTGGTGGCAGCGTTGGGTCGGCTCACTACCGGTTATTCGGCAAGGTCAAAGGCTCTTATTGGGGTAGGTATATAAAAATAGTAAAAAAAAAGCGAATACTAAATGTTTAAAATAAATATATCCAATTCAAAAAATATCTGTCAAAACATTGAATCAATCCGATACATTCTACAGAAACCATCAAAGAAATCCGACATATCGATGTTAAGTGAGTATCCCTAACATGGATACTGTAAATATATTACAAATATAGATTATGAATTATAATAAGTAGAAGAATAATTTTAATAATCCTCAAAAGAAATACATAGTATTCCACAGTAAGTCACCTTCCTTTAATTAAATACCATCGCTTGACAAAGTTTCTAGTTTTATTACTTTTCGAAACCTAATTCCTCGAATCTAATAAACTTCTCGAAGGTCGGATCGGTGAGGGTCAAGCTATTCGTCACGGAGGTCAACCGAGATCTTATTATTACAGGTAACTGGTCATGTAGCTTTCATTAGGAGTAATTACTCTGCAAATATCGAGCATCTTTTGGTAAAACGATGTAACAGCCAAAAAAATATTTAATCGAATCTTTATCCTTTTTTTTACACTGACTCGATATAGTGACTACAGAGTACCTGATGGTAAGTATAGTGTAGTCTAAAAACGAAAGCGACTATCAAAGGATGAAAATCCATTGATAGTTTACATCGTCATGTCGGCCCACATATGCCACGACTGAAGGTCTCTAGGTATATGAGCTTCTGGATATACACAAGCTGATCCCGAAACGCGACAAGCCGAAACTAGTCACTATGACGGGCTTTACACCCATGTACTGTGGTCGCGATCCAGACGAGCACCGACGCCCTACCACCTCGCTGCTGCTCGTTTAGCACCACCCAGGAGTCACGTGTAGGGAAACTACTTTACTTTTTTTCGTTTCTTCTGTCAATGTATTCTTATGCCTTGGTAGTCGTTGTTATTGGTTACACTGAGCATCAGATGCGCTGTAGTAATTTTTTCGAGCCAGCATAAAAAAACTCTTCTGTTTTTATAAAAAAATCGTTGACAGTCGTCACCGCTATGTCGGCCCACATAAACTACGACGGAAGGTCTCCAAGTATACGAAGAACTGGATATCCACAAGCTGATATTAAAGCGCAACAGGCCAAAGCAAATCACTAAGGCGGTCCTTGAACCCTGTTTATAATTTATAAAGTGATAAATCATATTATTGTAAGGATAATGTTGGAAATAATACGAAAATATCTTAGTAAGCACTTACTTCTAGGATAATAATAATAAATAAGTAGCATCACGCTATTTTCCTTTCATGGTCAGCAGAAATACGTTATGAACCGTTTTCATTTTCGGCTCAAAAATTATAGGTTTGTAAAATGTCACTTACAATGTCTTATAGGGCGAGATATGTAATTATGCTGTGCTAAAATATTTATTTATTTCTAAGAACACTTACATAGTTACTTTTATTTGTGAAAAGCTCACTGTTTATTAATATATGTTTTATAATTAATGCCTTTTCACTATTTCAGTGATATTCCAAAGATAAAGATAATTGGCATTAGCCATTTTAGCACCGGGCGCCAGATATTAAGGATCGAGCTACAGTCAATCTAATCAAGTATTCGGGTGAAATATCCCTTATTTCAGTTTGAATTAAGTGTAATTGGCACGAACGTTGGCGTGACTATAGTTTGTCACTGATAGCCCGTCCCTGTGTAGGATAATAAAATTAGTTGGAAATAACTTGTACGTTGACAGTTCGGAGTGTGGCCTCCGTCATAGAATATCCAAGGGGAGTCAAACCTTGATCGTCAAATATCCAGTAAAGATATACAAAAAAAAAATGTATCTCGACTTTCAAGGTCAGCAACATCACGTTTACAGGCCTTGTGTTGTATAAGTTTAAAGCGATGCTGACGATGATGGACGTTGATAATATCGACCGATGTCGACAGTAGAAGTGGAAGTGACGAAACGAGAGTTGTAAAGGCAGCAAAGTTGAAACACGTTGAGTACGACACATTAAAAAGTCACAAGATGAAATGATATAGCACAGGTATAGTTAGGGGAGAAACGAAGTTCACAGCACAACAACACAAACAAAAAACAAACAACAATGTGAATACTATAAAATAACGAGCGAGTGGTGCGTGGAGGCGCGTCGAATGTGATATCGAGACTAGTTTACCGGGTGCGCGGGCGGTTAAGCGCTCGCGTCGCGTGCACATGTACAATCCCCCCGCGCGCCCCGGTATCCCGCGGCTCTCTAGCTTTGTGCCGTTTCCATCGCACGTCACGATATTAAGAAATAAATATCAAGTGTGTTAGTATGAAATGTGTTGATAAAATTACTTAGATAAATAAGTGAAGATATAATAATGTTATTTAAAATAGTTGTTACTTATAGGTCAGTATAGTATAAAAAATTAGAAAATAGATAATGTTAAGGACAGAAACAAATAAATAGATAGTGAGTATGCCACAAGTTATATTCACGTATACCCACATGCACTTCGACGTAGCTTCGAGTTTCTTCGGCATTTCTTCTCAAGATACTTCTTTCGAAGCGCTGGTAGATCACAGCAGGTTCTTTCTCTGGCTGGCCGCTTAAGTCAAGGTCCGCACCTACAGGGGTGCCTTACGTTGTCACTCAACCAATAAATTCGCTAACTGCGGTCATTCCATGCTCCCTTCTAAACCCAGTAAATGCCTTTCTCGGCAAACAGTGTATTCTTCTGACGAAGAAAAAAATAGCTATATTTGATTTTTTTTATTATTATTATGTTTATTTGTAGTAATAACATTGAAAATACAATGACCCTGCTACTTGATACAGGGTCGCTACATTCCATTAGGTGTGCTATCAATTTCTTTGTCACCTTTTAGCATTAAAAATAGATTGTAGACAAAGAAATCTTGACTTGCACATAATCTATTATTATGCATATAGTCTGTGATTATAATTTTTTTTTTGAACGCTCAAAGGACGTGTCAGTTATACAAATGATATAAAATATTTAAATAAAATGTGTATATTGTATATGTAGCGTATTAAGAAAAAATTGTATGACTGAAATATTTTAAAACTTAAATTAACTTTAATTAACTTAAATTTTATCTGAACATTGGCGGCTATTAAAATTGTTACATTTTGGTGTTCTTGTGCTGTAGTTGTATGTAATATGTAAACATATAATATGTAATAATATGTACTGATATTATATTATTACTGTATTATCATAAAGCCTGAAACTACTTTCGCTAGAAATATAAAATTTGGCCTTTGAGTTTTTAGTAAGACGTAATCGTCGATTAAGGGCGGATGTTTTAATATTCTACCCCTTAAATAGTGAAATAGGGGTTGAAAGGTTGTTTGAAAGTCTGTCAATTTTTACGTATGCATATGGGTATGTATATATAATAAATGGGTTTTAGATTTAGTTGGAAATAGAAAACGTCTACGTATTTCGAAGTATTTGGAAAATGAATCCCACGAGACTAAACAAGGGATCTCCTTCAGACGACGCCTGGTCATTGGATAAATTAAATTAAGATAATTTTCCCATTAAAACACTCAGAAATAAATATTAGTTAAATACTCTAAAATCCAGACTCTTATAACATTTTTTTTATACTGACTCGACAAATTTACCTCCTTATCATGATGGTAGTGATTGTGGATCATAATGGACTGGATGGTACAGTAGTGCATGAATGACATCGTCCGCCAAGGGACCAGAATTCATTGAAATTCAATTTGTTGTCGCTCTTGTCCTGTCGGTATACAATATACATATATTACGACTAAAGTTCTCTAAGTTTATGGAGTATTGCTGGACGTACACAAGCTGACCTGGGACTAAAAATAAACGTCGCTTAATAACTTGATCATTGGTTATTAAAGCTCTGAATTTTTATCATCAATTGTCATAAATTATGACGTCTTATCACAGCCACGCAGCGATCCTAAATAAATTTCAAGGAAAAGGTTCTGAATTACAAAAATATATGACACGAATTTTTACCATAAAAACGTGCTTTGCCGAGGCTACGTTGGAAAAACGGTAGGATAAGGAACAGTACATAAATTCTACAATGATGACATATAACGCTCACATACATATATGAAGTGTGTTTCGAACACGACTCGATTAGTTGCAAGTAGCATAAAATCCGAGGCAACGAATCCATTAAATTGTGTTTACATCTATTCTGACTTAATAAAAATGTACGGTTTAGTGGTTTCTCTATAAAAGGTAATATCTATACACTCAACCCGATTTTTTAAATCGTTTTACCAATGTTTAGAATGCACTATCAGGGTACACATAGGCTGATTGTTCATGTTCTCACGGATAACGGGAAGCAAGCAGTGGCTTGTTTTTGTATTCTTGCAATAAAATTGTATAATATGACCGGTGGTCGTGGGTGTGGTTGTAGAAAGACACGGATTTTGGCGTTTTACTGTTTATTTGCACTTTACGGCACACCGAACTGCGACGAACACGCACGTACTCGCCTTGCGTCTCGGTAGTCGACTGCTCGCAAGCATCCCGTGCGCGCGCGCATCCTCTTAACCCGCACGTCTCGTAACACCCTAACGACCCTTAGGGCGACAATTACGTATCGGGCGGCGTCTACATGCTATAATAATGATTTTTTTGTACTATTCGAGTATGGTGATACATTAACTATAAGCAATACTCAGTAATTTCATCAATTAAAAATAAATAAGTCGAAAATACCTATTAATATAATTGTATGACTGTATTACTCCATTCGTTTCTTTGTCATGTTTTCCTATATCATTAAAACCGTAAGCAACAGCGACATATCATGTGTACCCTTTGCGAGTATATCTTTTGAAGGCCGAGGCTATGTTTCTGTACTGTAATTGTCTATTCTGTGGTTATAGCTGCGTTGTGTGCGGCTGACGTTAGGAAGGTTGTGTTTGTGTGGCCGTAACTTACGCGGTTTACAGTTTGTTGCGGTCGCAGACCACAAATGGAAGACATTCACTCGACCTTACCTTTTCGAAGGAGTAATTTGAGCACCCTTTTATGCCGAAATATGGTGAACATTGTAGTTTCCTATTCCTCGCATTCGTAGGTTTAAACCTACAACACCCTTACACAGGAATATAAAACATGGTGGTCTATTATAGTACGGTTTGAAATGACATCTTTTTTTTACATTGGCTCGACATAGCGACTACAGAGTACCTGATGGTAAGTACAGTGTAGTCCAAAAACGAAATCGACTATCAAAGGATGAAAATCCATTGATAGTCTACATCGTCATGTTGGCCCACATATACCACGACTGAAGGTCTCTAGGTATATGAGCTACTGGATATACACAAGCTGATCCCGAAACGCGACAAGCCGAAACTGGTCACTATGACGGGCTTTACACCTATGTACTGTGGTTGCGATCCAGACGGGCACCGACGCCCTACCACCCTGTGCTGCTCGTTTAGCACCACCCAGGAGTCACGTGTAGGGAAACTAGGATATAGGATAGGGTGTGATAATGTGTCGTGGGGTATGATGTGGCGTGATATAGTAGGGTGTAGTGTGGTATGATATGGTATGGTATACTCCTAGTATGTTGGGCTAAATAAGAACCAATAAATTTTTCGACTGGATCCAAACCCCATCATTTACATTATATGTGAAATGACCGTCATAATGACCCGTTTTGTCAATCGGATTTTAGAATCAGCCCGGGAGTATGTCTAGTTCCTATTACTTTTGTTCTCTTTCAAGGTCAGCAGCAAGTTGGCAGCTTTACTGAGGGTTACAACAAGGTAACATTCGATCAATGAAAACGCTTGTAGAAACGTGCAAAATGCATCGTTCTTATTAGAAAACGGGTTTTATTTTAAGCAAAGGTTTAATTAGTGGCAAAACAAAATAAAAAATAGACTAGTACCTGATATAGTACTAAGATTTTCACAAAACAAAACGGCTAATTTTTGTAAGACCAGAGACTTGCCACTCATTGATCTTTGCTTAAGTAGGACGATATATGTAACGACGTTATTTACAGCCATTTTTCGGAGGTGTATTTAATTGGGATGGAATAAGTAAATCTTTTAGATTAAAATTGTATTTATTTATTATATATTCAATGACAATTTTTGTTTATTCTTTCCATAATGGCTGGAATTACCAATCTTGCGAGACACTCGTGCCGGGAGGCACAAAACTGTGGGGATTTTTAGCGTCCATGTTAGTAATATAAAATCAAAAACATTGGTAAAAGTGTGCCTATAAAAATAAATATTCTAGTTGAAGCAACAAAAAAGGAAAAAAGTATGAACTGGCACGCATAAAAAAGATCTGAGTTTCGCTCCTTTTTGAAGGTTTTTTATTAAAATAATAGTTTTAAAAATTTTTGGATGTTAAAAGAAGATCTAATACTATAGAAAAGATGTGTGTGAACTTTTATTTGAATCAGCATAGAACTTTATCAGTAATCTTACCAGCAAATTAAAAAAAAAAGTATCGGAAATTGCGCGTTTAAAATGTTGACACACAGAAACTCATTATTACAGTGGTTTACAAACTAGTCAGCGATTCCAGGCCTTTTACTAATTATCAAATCAACTGCATCAGCTGCGCTACTGGTCACGTTGAGGGCGACATATGTATATGCGCAAAGAGGGTTCAGTCACTAATATATCTCTACTCACCCTGAAACGGATAGACCGTAACGATATATTATTATCGTCGTTAGGCTGAGTTGTACGCGATGATAAACATTTTTTTATCACGTGTGCTGTTTGTTTTTCTGTTATTTTTTTGCAATAAAAAGTACATTGTATGTACCTATCATGATATAGACGGTTCAAATAATCAGATATCATAAAAGCAAGCTAAATGGGGACCACAAAATTGTTAGAATGAGGTACCCGTGTACTTATGGAAAAATATACGGCTGTAAGCGAGGCGAGTGCCTCGGAGCTACCGTTATGGGGTTGGGCAGTAATAATTCTGTGAGTTTTACGAGGAGCCCGCATCCACATAGCGACTAAATATTTAGTATATAATAACGTATGTTACCGAATACATATATAAAGGTTGTATACCCGAATTTTTTTTTTGTCCCGTGGCAAAATCCTGCATAGGACCATCAGGGACGCTGTGGGGGCAGTGACCCCGGTTTGTAAGACTTCTACTGAGTAAAAACCCCGGGGTATCCCTCTGATTACTCCACCTGGGCCTGGGAAGCCAAATTCATCCCGACGCCCAGAGAACAAGAAGCCTTGTTGAGGCTACCTCTCTGGGAGAGGAAGGAGTAAAGCCCACTCCTTCAAAAACCTCTCACCCAGGCAATGCGCCGGACACCGTGCAGCGCTTCCTTCTCATCCGGGCAACAGACTTCCTCAAGTCTACTGCCCGGGTATATCCGAAAATAGATAAAGCATACTTAATTATTTACTGCACTTTCCTGAAACGCTAGACAAATTATATACTATTATTTCTCTTTATTAATTTTACTCATAATATTTTTTTATTTTAAAATATATACATATAAAAAATATACTTTTTAAAATATAAAAACATGTAGACCTACAGGGGCGAGGCCTAAGGCCCAAGCCACCGGTAGTTAGGAGCTCAGAGTGAGGAGCCTCCTAACAATTCGTGCCGCATCAAGTAATAGCCTTTTGTATATATATTATTATTAGCTAGTTATACCAGTTATACAGTTGTATATATATAGTACCCCAAAAGGGCTATAGCCTGATGAAATATTATTATAACCACAAACATTCTTCTTTAATTCAATTTTTCTTGTTTATAATTTATATTTTCCTATTGGATATTTTGTTTCTCACCTCACTGATATCAAAACATCATCAAAAATCGTCTGAATTCATTTGTAACTTCATTTTTCAGAACAGTTAAACGGAATAATAAAACAAGAGTTAAAACGCTGTTAAATTTCATACTAGAAAGCTATTAAGATAGACGATCGATTGTGATTGAGTGCTAGCTAATCGTTTACGGTTGAATCGACATCAACACTTACAACTTTTTAAAACTATTAAGTAAACCCAACACTTCGCTAAGGGAAAAGAAATAATTTAACTCATTCAAACTTCTTTTTTTTTATTAGCTTGACAAAGTGATATTGCGCTTGATGGAAACTATTGTCTAGTTCAACAACAACAGAGTCTACCAAGGGACGAACATCCATTCACTGCGACATGTATGAACAAATATATACATAGAAGTTTTTCAACAACCGAAAATTAACGTTTTTTTTTTTATTATTTATAGTCGAACGTTTGACCTCAATCACACCTGGTGGAAGGTGAACATGAGACCGATGATGAACCGCGTCCACCCAATAAATGCCTATTCACTCTTTAAAGACTACCAGGTCATAAGACTGCGGAAATATGACCACTGGAAGTATATTCCACTCCTTAGCTGTTCGCGTGATGAATGTAGAAGCGAATCTGCTCGTGCGGATATAAGGAACATCCACCACATACGGATGAAATCCGACACGATGTCTTGTGGTTTTGTGATGGAACGGGGCTGGTGGAATCAAAGAATGTAGTTTCTGAGAACACTCTCCTTCGTGCAACCGGTAAAAGAATGTGAGGCAGGCAACTCTACGTCGATGCTCGATGCTCTGCATTTTATTTACAGTCAAAGAATCCTCGCCAATAAGTCTACGAGCTCTACGATCAACCGAGTCCAAAGCCGCCCACTGATATTAAGCGTCTGCATACAAATATTGCATTGGTGCGGGCAACGAATATGAAACGCTTTGCGTGGAAGTCTGTAATTTTCAACTAATAACACGAAGATTGAAAAAGTTTGCATTGAATATTACTCGCGTTATCTTTTCTTATCCTGACTCGACATAGTGACTACATCACACCTGATGGTAAGCAGGGTGCATTCCAAAAAACGAGAACGACTAACGACAGTTAAAAAAACCATCGGTATTCGCAGCTACATGCCGGCTTGTACAAATATCTCTTAACGCTACGCTTAAAGGACCCCATATCGTAGGACGGTAGGAATACGCTCGCCGGAATACTATTCTACAACCCAACGACTAGGCAAAACTAAGAGTTAGAGAACTTCTTAGTCCTAGCCGGGATGTGAGCTACTATTTACGAGTATAATATTTGTGGACAATTGCACACATTGCCCTAGTCCCAAAATAAGTTTTCACTTGTCATATGAGTACTAGATAAAGATATACATACTTAAATTCATATACACACCCAAGACTCGCGACAAACTAACCTATTCATCATAGAAAAGTGCAATGCTACAGGGATTCTAGGGGACCTAAGACTTTTAGCCTAGTAGGCAGCGTCGCTGTCATTGCGATCATTTGCCACTGAGGTCGAATTAAGTCGCTTCAATTAAATAGCGTTTTATAACAGTCTAAACTAGGTTCAATTTGTAGGTGCAGGAAGTAACGAGCATAGCAAATTTACTCCGGGCATGCAAATGATATAAATGTTTTATTTTTTGTATTTAATTTTTAGTAACTTATCTAAGGTTTGTATTGCAGGGTATACATTGCTTTCATGCTTATATGGAATGAACGCCACTGGGTGCTGCTCGCCCTAATAAGCACTATTTTAATAAATAGTTGTACGCAAATGTATGACTCATTGGCGTACGGTTGCATTGTATGTGAATATCACTAAACCCAGACACACGTCCGACATGTTCCGCTCTGTCGGCTGCGTTTCAAGCTTTATTTCCGTTGCTCCCGACTAAAACATGTCGAAGAATTTTAAAATTGAATTTTGTACATATAATATAATATAGTTTACCCGGGAAAACGTACATTTTAGAAGTATAATATGAAGTTATATCGACAAAACTAAGCGGATTATATTCGAGTAGTCTCATATCTTTATTTTTTATTTCGTAATATCCTTGCAATCTTTTGTACGAAAATATTTTGTAGAATCCCAGCTTTGAATTATTAACAATATATGATTGTAATTATATTTTACTATTTTGTGACAGCTTTAAAATGGATTCGCTTCTAGATTCATCATGCGATCAGCTAAGTGGAATATGCTTCCACTGAGCGTATTTCCACAATCTTATGACTTGAGAGTTAGATCTGATGTAGGTCTATTTCAGAGCGTCTTAGCTGAGCAATCATCTTGAGCAACTGAGATGTCTGTAGGCTGACATATAAATTGTTGAAATAGCATTTAAATAGTATAGTGTGATTATAGGACTGAAATGGTCAGCCTAATTAAAAAATTCCAAAAAAAAAACACCAGAAATAAATACTTGAGAGTCTGTAAGGCTGAGATTTGTAGAGGTATCGACTTTGCTTCTTAAAGTTCTTAAAAAATAGATTCGTTTTGACAAAAAAACGGAATATATAATAGAAGTTGAGTATAGCCATAGTATTCGCAGAGCCAAGTCCATGTTGATGAAAGCGGTAACTTACCAAATCCTTTGACATTCATTGAGTAATATAAATTGTAATGTTTTAGTGCAGTTTAAGAAAACTTAAAGTGGCGTCCATAAATCTCAGCCTTAGAGAAGAGTGAATAAGCATTTGTTGGGCAAATGCAGTCCATCGCCGGATTCATCTTCGCCCTCATACCAGGTGTTATTGAGTTCAAGCGCCAGTAAAACATAAAAAAAGATAATTTCAAATTAATTAATAACAAGACAGAACTAGTATCTTGTTTTTTTTTAAATTGTCACTAGTTGCTTTGCATTCGCGTTTTTCGTGAGGTAAACTTTTTTTCAACTTTATAACTTGACTAAATAAGTTTGCTTTGACATTTTCCTATGTTTCATTGAAACTATAACCTGATTCCTCATTAAAAGTTATTGAACATATATAATATACATTTATCTCATCTGTGACCCATACAGTGCGTAAGATTTGAACAAACTATTATTTGTACTTTACGTGGATCATGTGGGTTTTGTTAAAAGAATCGACCTCGGTATAAGTTAAAGTAAATAAAGAAAACGGTACAATTGATCGCTACAGTATTTGATTTGTCCTTACCTGTTCACGACAAATTCAAGTCAAGTAATACAGGCTTAGTTTTACGTTAAATATTTCTATGAATGATTCAACCATTCTACAGGATGATAGACGAGGGGATATATAATAATTTGTACCATCTTATAACTGATAAAAATGTAAATAACAATATTCCCTAACAAATCATAAGGAAACATTGATGAATAAATGGGAATTGATCCGTAAAAAGTTTGGACACCGCAGCGCGTGTGGAGCACGATTCAATGGTATGTAGATAAAAATTCTTTTACGTAATTTGAGGTAAACAGGTAATTGACTCGTTACCCTTTCGTACTTTATCCTGGCTTAGGAGAGACAAAATACCTACTTAATAATTAATTGTTATTTATTCTATCATGTGTGTAATTGCCCCTTAATATGATGACTATAAATTACTTTGTTTTAATGGAAATATTAAGACATCACTATTCCCATATATTTGAAATTAGAATCGAATGCTGAATATCCTCCTTGAATATCTTCCTCGTCTATAAAATCAGTCTGAATTTTTATATTCTAAAGCTAAACTTAACTTTTATTTAATATAATTAGTTTTGATTGTGTACATATTTATTATTTGATGTTAATTATAGCTTAATAAACATAAGCGAGAAAGTTGTTTTGTCATTACAGGAAATTAGAGATATAGGGTATACGATAGTATGTACTTTAATTCCTTTTTGAAAAATGTTACCATTTTTTGTCCGAAAATGTTATTTGTTTTGTTTTTTATTCCAGTTTTTTTTTTCACTTTTTTAAGTAATTATGCGTTCAAATATGTAATACCTATTTTTTAATGGTGGGGAAATACTTCAAAATACCTTAGAAAATATATCATCGTTAAAGAAAAATCAGAAAGAAATATATATATAAAATTAACCCATATCCATTTAAAATAAATAAGAGTGTGGAAATGTTCGAAGAAACGTTAAATAAATCTTATTTTTATTCTGAATTACGCTTTAAGAAACTATTTTTTTTTATACTATTAGGAATAAGTTTTTAGTTTTAGTACAATAAAAACAAACATTTCTGTTATAACAGTTATTTATGTAATAGTATTAATATTGCTTAGCAAAATTATCATAAATTATTGACATAAGATGTATTATTTTTATGCAAAATACATATATTCAAAAGACTGAGTTAGATTAGTGCTGTCGCCAGTGGTCAATAAAAATATGAACGAAACTTAAATGAACTTTCAATTATATTAATTATTAATTACGGAATCGTGACCGAACCATCTAATTGGAGCCTTAATTATGTTTTGCTTCATCCGATTCTTTTCCGGAACTGAATTGAGTTAAACGACTTTAATTAAGAGTTGGTAATTAAGGAAAAACGTTGCTAGGTTCTTTTGTTTTTGGGTAAATAGGTAAAAATTATATTGATTAAGAAATTCCAAACTTTAGTGTTTACTACTTTTTGTAACTTTTTATTTAGCCAAGTGTAAATTATCTTTTACTGGACTGTAGACATAGCATTCAAGTGGCGTGCAATTATTTTTATTTATTACAGACAGGCTTGCGCTTGACCTCAATCTCATCTGATCTGAGAAAGCGATGAAGAGGCCCATGATAGAACGCGCTTAACCAAGAAATACCGGTTCATTAATTGTTTAAAGATTCCCATTTCATAAGATGTTGGAAAAACAGACGCAGTAAGCGAATTCCACTATCTGGCGGTTCGCAGCAAACAAGAGGAATTGGTTCGCCTCCCGAGAGCAGCTGGAATATCCTCAAAAAAGGTGGTACAACATAATTATTGGCTTACAGTTTAAAGCTTGAGAATGGAAAAGAAGATAATTTTAAATCCCGACTGTCAGAACGACTATTAGTTTGATAGCATAGCTGGGCAAAATGTAATCAGATTAATAAAAATGATTAACGATTACATTTTACGTTTTTTAGCATTAATATGACTGCATTTTGCTCATTTATGTTTTAAACACTACAAAATCCCAGATTGTATACACATTCATCATTTCTTAATATTTTTTAATGCATTTAACCATGATTACAGAGCAAGAAAATTAAAATTACGACTACATTTTGTAATCGTTCATCATTAATCAGATTACATTTTGCCCATCTCTGTTTGATAGTACCGGCTCCCGTACTACGGTAGTCCCTTTTACACGTTAACTACATAGTGCTGACAGGTATACGGTATACAGTATGTATTAAAAACTCTGTCCAACCTGAAATGGGTATATTGGTGTAGCGATATTACCAAAGTACATCCAAAAATTATATTATTCTTGAATAATAAAAAGTTATTGTCATATAAAATTGAGGAAATTTAATCATTTGACCAGCGATCTAAGCTCAGATTGCTTACAAAAATGGGTACTTGAAGTTTACAGGGGTTATGAGGTTTTTTTTTGGTAAACCGGGGGAAATCCTCATGGATCGTCAGGGGGCGGTGAGGGCCGCCCTCCGGTATGCCGGACTCCTACCGACTAAAACCCCCGGGGTGATCCTCCTCTCGCGCTTGCACCGGACTCCAGGTACATCGAGGACTTCTGCAAGCCCGGAGCGCGATCAGCCCCTTTACAGGCTACTTCGAAATGTGGGGGAGGTGGGATGTGCTCACCTCCCCGCCGCCAAGTGGTGCGTGCGATCGCGCATGACACCACCGGAGCTTAATTAGGTGGTAGCCCACAGGGGTTATAACCCTCATGACATCATGATCTACTAGCGTGATCCTTTGCTTGCTTTTTTCTTTGTTCCCAGTGTTGCCATGAAAATTTTCCTATTTCATTAATTTTTATTTTATTCGGGTATATTTTTTGCTCTTTAACAAACAAGGATAGTGTAAATAGAATCTAATACCGATACCGAGTAACACATTCATAGGTCGGACAGGGTTTTTAATATACTAATAATAATAATATATAATAATTTATAATAGTATATACGAAGCTTCAGGTCCGAGAGTGACCCGAGCGATATCGCCAAAATAACAATGACCCATATTAAATCGATCGATACAGGAAAAGTAATGTTACATCGATCAGGCTTTAAGATATTTTTAGAAGCAGTTTTCTCTGTCTCTCTGGCACTGAGAGCCTCATATCACATACAAAGTAATCGATTATCGCTAAGTAATAACATTTTCCCATATTACACATTACATTCAAGAGGAAAAAGCCAAACATCTACGAGCCGTTTTATTTTATTAACCGAGTCCCCACTTAGATTTAGCGGACTGAAAAGAAATTTCACCTATTTACTTTGGCCGGACCTATTGGATCTCAGCCTTTTATTCGTACTCCAGACGCTAAGTGGACATCCTCGAGTGGTGTTTGGTCAGCCGGGATTTACCTTTGCTCTTTTCGCTCGCCCAGTACCCACTCAATCAGACGTAGGCTGGCCCTGTTAAACGGTATTTTTGCTTTGTCATTTGTGACGTTAGGCATCTTTTTTGTCTTGTGTTTGGTTACGAACGAAGTAATCTAAGAGATTATTTGTGTTAACATCTATACAATAATGTTAGCAAAAAAAAAGGTAGATTATGGTTGTGTTTGCGCAAGAAATTGCGCAATAAAGCACCGCGTTCTAGATTTCGGCCTAATTAATTAGGGACAAATAGTTCGTTCAGGCAGTGACAATGAAATAGGTAAAAAGACACGCACCTGGAAACTAGATATTGAAGACAGGCTGCAGGAGCTACACACAGTTTGCCGTAAACGATTATATTTATAGATAACTAGCTGTGCCCGCGACTTCGTCCGCGTGGAGTAGTCTCTTTGGGTAGCATTTTTAATTCTTTAGGCTAATAATTTTACAAACAAGACACATACGTATAAATACTTTTATGATCTATTTGCAGTGTTTTACTGCTAATAGATCATAAAAGTATTTATATATATACATATAAAGTATATGAGTACTTAATGTATAACTATAAGTAAAGCATTGATGCGCCGAACACCGTGCACCACCTCCCTCTCATCCGGGGTAAGTAAGGCATTAATATGAGTTTATTTAAATACATTTCGACACAACACACAAACATAGTTACAAATTTCCATACAAAATTACATGCCATATTTTCTATTGTTATTGTACACCCTACAGGATAAAACTTTTATAAACTTTGAATATCATGTTTATATTGAATCAACAGCCTAAAAAATAAATTTGTTAAAATAAGTGTATTAAACATTTGTTTGATGTATGTAAACTATTAAAAAAAAAGATTGTGATGACGTGCAAAAAAATAACGTTGAAAACGCATGGTTCGGAAAACAAACAAGGCAGAACAGTGAAGCCTTCGCCCGCGATACCGGATGCAACGTGAATACAAACTGCGAATAACGTTGCGGCGTGCTTCTACACGATTCAACAGAACCTTTTCAAATTGGACCGTTTTATCGGCTTTCTACAAATTGGAGTGCATTTCCTGGAACATTTTCATTGGCCGACACTGATAACAATAAATCGTCGCACAGATTATAGCGTTGCGTAGAAACAGCACAACTGAAGGATATTTTTTGTCGGCATGGTGACTAACCCGCTTCTTATAATAATAATAAGGCTGACATTTATAGACGCTACTTTGACTTTGCTCAGAATTTACTCAAACTCTACAAATTACTATATATTATTTATATTTAATTGATATAAATATATATGAAAAGTTTCCGATTTTCTCAACTTGGTTTTGTAAAACTTAGGTTATGTCCAAATTCCTATTATAATACTTAATTTTTTTTTCATAAACGTATTTTTTGCCAAGTCTTAGCAAAGTCGGAGTAACATTTATGAATCTGAGCCTTAATATACCGAGAATGAAGGTCTATAATACAGATAAGTGAACATACATAAGCGCCCTTAAGGTAAACCCACATATTGTAGTTGTAATTCGGTCTGTCAATGACATTCTAACATCTCAAAGACGTAGGTTCAGTATCACCTGGATAAACCTCCTTTCTTAATAACTATCCTTGTCTGACACTATCCCTTTTGACATATTCTTGTCTCATAGAGAAGGTATAAATAATAGGATAGGAAGATATAATTGTATGGAAGTGTATCTTTATTTGTGTTCATTATATCGGTATCGGCCGGTTTAAGCCGTGGTGGCTGCCGGCAGAATAGAATAGCACCCCCCTCTTCTTGCTGAGGTGTCGTAAAAGGCGACTATGGTATCTCTTTAACACCGCAATTCAACCAGGTGTTTAGAGAAGGGAAAACTCGACCAAACCTGCATCCTGCTCCCTCCCGATCGTACTGGTTCTCCTTTCCATCGGGCCTGAGGGAGCTCGGACGAGAGAGTGCTTTTCTGGCAGCGCGTTTAGTGATGCACTTAAATATCTCCTGCGCCATTGACTGTTTCCGAAAACTGGACCTCGAATTTCTTAACCGGTGTTGAAACAGTCGCCGTGGCCGAAACCGGCTAGGGCATCATCATCATCATCGGTATCGGCGAATGAAAAAAGGGCTCTAAAGTCAATAGTTTGTTGTTTGAATGTAACAACAATTTTCAGTCGATGTTTTCATTCTTTTTTTAAAGAAATTTCAAACAACATATTTTTTTTCTCTTCTAACCCATAATGGTTATTATTTTGTTCTACGTTGATTATATTTTAAAAGATATCATTGGTATAAATATTTATTTATATTCTGTAACCCTTCATGTAGAATTTTTCCTATTTTCGAAATACTATGAATGAATAAAGTAGTAAAGTGTCCGTGATTGCCTATTTTACAATGTGTTCAATTTATGCGGATCTTTCTATAAGTTTTTTAACCTTATAAACGTTTAAAGACCAGTTTCAGAAAGGCTTTTTTCAAATTTTAAGCGCTTTTAAACACTAATGTATATTAGCATAAAGTTGGCACTTGAGGATTCATTGAGGTACGTTTCTGGTCTTGGCCGTTTAGAGGCGACGACCGAGCAGATGCCAAGTCCCGTTGTACCGCTGTGTGTATTTATTTAGAAAGGTGCAAGATGTAGACGACTATACGGCGCTATCAGGCGGTACGACGTGCCAAGCTCATAATTGTGAGAACTGACAGTGAGGTACATCCTGACCTTTACTGGCTCACGGCTGCCAAGCCTCGACTGAATCGTACGTAAGGTATTTAAAAACGTGTTTTAATCCTAAATCCTAACTCATCATAGTGGCCACACTGCACCTGATGGTAAGCTTGGTGCAGTCCAAAAAACTTTGGGAGTCGAAGCTGCTCGCGTCCGTAGGCTTTACCCTAGTTTCCCTACACGTGACTCCCGGGTGGTGCTAAACGAGCAGCAGCGAGGTGGTAGGGCGTCGGGGCCCGTCTGGATCGCGACCACAGTACATGGGTGTAAAGCCTGTCATAGTGACCAGTTTCGGCTTGACGCGTTTCGGGATCAGCTTGTGTGTATCCAGTAACTCATATACCTAGAGACCTTCAGTCGTGGTATATGTGGGCCGACATGACGATGTAGACTATCAATGGATTTTCATCCTTTGATGGACTACACTGTACTTACCATCAGATACTCTGTAGTCAGTATGTCGATCCAGTGTAAAAAAAAAAAACTATTACAACTATAAAGAATAAAGAAAAACAATCGATAGTCGTTCGATCGATAGTGGTTGTGCTGGCCTGCACAAATGTCTATTCATACTTCGTTTAAATAACCCAATATTACAGGACGCTGGGAATATGCTCATTGGAAGACCATTTTAAAGCTCAACGACACGGCAAATGTAGGAGTTAGAGAACCTCTTAGTCAAAAAAGGTCTTTTTTGTAAAGGGCGTTTGTGAAGCATAAGCGTAAATCGTAAATTGAAATATTTCTTATGAAAAGTAAAATTTGAATTTTAATACAAGCCTTTGATTATATATCGTCCTGCCGAGCTTATATTGGATTTATATTTTACAGATGTATTTAGGATACAATCCTCGAGAAATCGTATGTACCTGATCCGTTTAGACGGGCGCATTTAGTATGCGGATCGCGTTTTGAGTGTGTTACGCTCTCCTTCGGCGAAAAGGTACTCTATAATTTTATTTTCCGACCAAAACGTAGTTACCAAAGTAACTGATACTTTTATAAAATATATTTCACCCTCAAGGTATCGGTTTCTATTTTTGATAAGGGGTAAATTGAGTTCACACGACGTATTATCTGGTTTCGCAGTCACGTTTAGTAGTTGCGACCATCGAAAACTGAAACACCTTGTATTTTTTTTATATAGTGTTGTCCACGAACGAGTATCAAACGACGGCAATCTATTGGTAGTCGCCGCCGTCATATCGGCTCACATATATTGATTCATAGTCTCTGGGTATATGAAAAACTGGACGAACATAAGGTAGTTTTATTATAACTAAAGTAAGTACAAATGAGGATTATATCACTTGTAACTTTTGAAAGAACTCTTAATTGCTGTCAGTTGTTACAGCGCTCGGTCGATGACCCCGAACGGCACATTGATAACGAGCCGACGTACACGGTGACAATAATTTGAGAAGGCGATTTTATAGACATAAGTTATTTTTTGTGGTTTGTTATTATATTATATTATATAAATATTCTTTTAGTTTTATAAACAGAAATAAGTAAACACTATGGAATTAATAAATACATTGAAGAATAATCTATACTAATATTATAAAGCTAAAGAGTTTGTTTGTTTGTTTGTTTGTTTGTTTGTTTGTTTGAACGCGCTAATCTCAGGAACTACTGGTTCAAATTGAAAAATTCTTTTTGAGTTGAATAGACCATTTATCGAGGAAGGCTTTAGGCTATATAACATCACGATGCAATTATTAGGAGCGAAGAAATAATGGAAAATGTGAAAAAAACGGGCAAAATTATTCATCCTTGAGGGCTTCCCTTGCGTGCGCTGCAAAAACGGTTCAAGATATCAAAAATATATGTAAGAAAGAATTATTCCTCTTGAAATGATCTAAAAAAATGTCCGCGACAGTATATGTCTATCTTTTAAGATTAAGTCACTAGAACCGTTTTTATGGTAAACAAATTTAGTCGAAATTAATGCATTATTTGTTAAGTGTTGTATCAACGTAATAATATTAATATTTATCCAAATAAATTTGTTGTTGGTTAAGAGTATTAATTGTGAACAAAATTGTCTTTGACATCACTTAATTTCAATGAACATCTTATAAGATATTACAAAACCTTATATAGCAAAACAACGTTTGCCGGATCAGCTATGTGTTCATAAGCGCGAAACTCGAGCACGGCTGAACCGATTTGGCTGATTTCTTTTTTGTTGTGTTTGTTGAAGTCTAGGGAAGGTTATTACGGAGAGAAAAATTAAAAAAAAATGTCTGAAAATGTCTAAAAACAACACTTTTCTATATTCTCATACAAAAAATTCTTAATAATATTTAAAAGTCAATTTGAACTTTAACACCATAAAGTTTAAATGTTAGTGGACGGGTCCCGGGAAGGCAAAACAATTGAGTGATGTATAAATATGAATGTCAATATTTGTCAATTTTTATACATATAGCATTAAGGCCAGGTTCCTTCAAACTATTTTCAAAAAACAACCGACAGGCCAATAAGTTTTGTCAGAATGAAATCTGACGGGGAATCTATTAACATTAAAAAAACAATGTGACTTTGTTTTAGAGAAATAGGGCAGAACAAGGTCTGCCGGGACAGCTAGTCTAGTATAAAACGCGGGGATTAACGTGAAACAATATACGTGTATTTTATGTTTTGTAAGATCAGTTATGCTTATATCGTGCTGTTATGTTTTTTCTCAGTATTTCTTAATACATAAATGAAATAGAAAGAGTTTAATTTGATTAAAGTAAAGAGATCATCACGTGTGTATTCTCGACATATCTTTGAGCTTTCATGTTGATCTATTTATGAACGTCGAGGGATGAAATGCTATTTGCTTTAACCCTTTCGCTATTATCGGTGACTATAATCCCCAGCTTAAAAACGCCGTCTGTACACGATCGGTGTCTATATTCACCGGCTGAAGAACGCCGCTTATACACGATGGGTGACTATAGTCACCGGCTAAAGAACATCGCTGGTCGATGGGTGACTATATTTTAAATCATTTTATTTAACCGTATTATTTTTCTTTTGAAAATAGTTTTGAGCCAAAACTTTGGACCTGAATGCTTTAGACTGCACGTGTTTGATGTACTCAGTTTCAGCACGAAGCTCCGTTTCCTGCAAAACACTTTGCAGCGAGGTCTGCTGTAGCGAATAGGTTAAGCGACATTTTTTGGCGATATCGAGTTTTATATATTGTTGGAATCAATGAATATGTAATGCTGATTCCGAATATATATATCGCCTTTTACTTCTTAACATAATATTTGCTTCTCTCTTAGCGCGTCTTTGTGATATCTTTATATTTAGTAATTCTATGGTTATTCTGTCTTGAACTATTTGCTTTTTTGTAAAAAATACTTTTATAAGTAATGTAACACGACCTTAACTACGGACCGCGACAGTAAGGATGCTAGAATATAAAATCCCCGGTCACGTGCGACAACTTTCAGTCAACATTACGACTCCTGTTTACTTTATGTTTGCTACCGTTTGTTTCATTCCTCCTGATATTGTTTGATTGTCTTATTTTTTAAAAATAGTGTGTTTTGGACCATAAGCTTGGTGTAATTCTGAAATAAAATGATACACTGGCTTACGAGGATATAAAATTAAAAAGGGAATTTAGAATTCCAGATTAATATATAGTTTATTTATTTATTTATGTATGGGCTATCAACAGTTCCATTGCATTTTACATCAACAATGAGATCACATGCACAAGCTAAATGTCTGCAACGGATACTAATAAAAGACAGCCACAGCATGGCTCAAAAGCATTAACTAACAATATCAAAACAAAAAAATAAAATCAAAACACAAAAAGAAAAAAAAGCTAGACAATAATACCTACAATTAAAATTAAAAATTAACACACAAAATAGTTTTGGTTAATCTATTTGATTATTTTTAAATTTTAAATAAGAAGAATGAATACATAATACTTCGGGTTATGAAAAGTATTAAACATGAATATATGATAGCAAGATATTACAATAACGTAGAATTGGATTTAGATATGAATGATATTCAAAGAGATTATAATGCGTGAGAAATTCGATCTATAGAATGGGCAACGAAAATGTATTCATCGGACACCATCTGATCCAATTTCGTTTAATATTGAGAATATTACGGTTATATTGAAATACATATTCGTTTTTTAAGTTATTTTGTGAGTCATGATATAGTTTTTGTAGAAAGTAATTTTGGTCGTAATATGTATTTCATTATTAAAATAGTTTTAGAAGTATAGAATTCTGAACGAATAAGAAGTACACGGGGAAAAGATTTGAAGAAACTTATATTAAAAATTACGTATAATGACCCAGCATTGTCTGAATAGAAATTATTTACCTGCTATATTGATTGTTACCCCAAAACGTCGCAAAACACATTTTTTTTATTTCTAACCTAAAATCTATACGTTTTTATAGTGCTTACGTCAACATTGACCAATTTTCAAATAAACTGCAAACCCATGTTACGCCCCTTACGGGTGGAATACAGAAAAATATACCCTTAGTGGATATACAAAGAATCCAATGTGCAAATTTCATGTTCCTGGATTCAGTAGTTTCGGCTTAATGATGATCTGCCAGTAAGGGCAAGTGATTTTATATATATAGATTAAAATACAAGTAAAGAGAAATATGGTATGGAAAGAAAGTTACATTATTTTTTTTTGTCATATGATTATAATAAAGCTACACACATCGATAAATCAAAAGAAGTCTTCATGTTGAAAAGTTCCACGTTGGTAAATATATATATATATTATTTCAGATGTAAGTTAAAAAAAGGCAATTAAAAATAACCCTTGTTAATTATGTTATAAAAAATCAACACATACCTATCAATCTAATCCCGGAGAACAATAAAGCCAGCGGGTCTGCACTAAATACCGGGATCCTGGTCACAATGAAATTTAGTGAAGGGGCGGGAAATGTACGGTTTTGCTCTGCTAATTTATTGCTTGTTTTTTGTACTCATACGGGGTTAACGACCTTTAATGGATCTTTTATAGAAATAAGGATGACCGACTATAATAGAAACTTGAGGAACCAATTAATTGTTGAAGTTTTACTCAATTGCCTGAGATCGTTAATAAAAAACATTTTAACTACACGAAATCGTAGTATTTTTATGATTGTTTTTATGCATACAACTTTGCAGCTCTTATACCTCTTTAAGATGTACTCGAAGTACAATAATATGTATATATAGAACCTATTCGCATCACACAATATAGTATTTTTGTATGACGTAGTATAGAATATTGCACCTGGGGTTCATTTTAGGACTTTCCTTGTCGTATTGCCTGAGACTTGCAAAGTAAGAGGTTACAAAATAATAAAGATTTATTTATTAAAAATATTATGCACTAATGTGTGTGGGTGTGTATTTATAACTTTAAAATTATTTTAAAATCCTTGTAAAGTTAATCAACTCATACATACAATAATAGAGCATCAGTTAAGAAGAGATTTTATGAAATTTATAATAATAATAATATATCGTCACGCTACATTCCTTACAGGGTGAGCAGAGATACATTATTGGTTGTATCCACTTTGCGCTTATATGTCGCGCTCAACGTGACCAGTAGCGCAGATGAACGCCGTTTTCTTGCCATTTACACATGGCATTTTGATCATATACCATGCGAGTTTCCTTACGATGTTTTCCTTGACCGGTGTACTTGTGGGGCTAAAACCCGTGTTTAATCTGGACAAATCCAGAGGTAAGTGTCGTCGCCGTTCTCAAGACTCATACACATGACATTTTTTATTAGTGGCCATGCGAGTATCATGAAATCATATCGATGAGTAAATGCTATTTGGATTAAGCGACATTTTTGGTCATATAGTAATATATATATTTGGAATCGGTAAAAAAACGCTGATTCGAAATATATATATATTGCTATATCACCAAAAAATGTCGCTTAAACCAAATAGCCATTCACCCCTCGATATGAAATAAAATCAATTAACTACTTAAAATGTAACAAGTTACATTTAATTACTATATATCTGAGGCGAACGATATACATGTAAAGCTGGAGAGTACTAGGCGGATGTGTGACAGATTCGCACACCCTCATCATCCCGATCCCACAGAAGAAACACCCAGACGGACTCCGTAGACTTGCACCAAGAAGGACGCACGAGCTACCTTCGACCAGTGACCCGTCTGTTGTCGCAGACGGAGAAGAACGCCGCTTTGAGGAGGTTCGCCTCGAAACGGCTTCCCGCTCATAGTCCCCCTTCATATTTTGTACTAGGTTAAGTTTTAATTGTTAAATAAGTTTTTCCTCTGCTGTTGTTTTCATTTTTAATTAAGGCTTAAGTTAGTTTCGTCCGTACGTTAGTTAAGGCTTAGTATGTTTAGTTTTGTTTTTTGTAAATTTATAATGTAGGCTTAAGTTAGGATTAAGTATATATTGTAAATTTTAAGAAATAAACGACACCACTCAACCCTTTTCAGCGGACGGATGAAAGAATGAAGTATGAAAGGCAGTAGAATGTGAGTGGTGTGAAATTTGAATTTTACATGTAAAGCTGTCCTTGACTGGTATTATTAAAGCAAGAATATGTTGGGTAGGTTGGTTTGGACGGCATAAGCGCAAAATGGATATAGTTAGTAAAATATCTGTTCTCACACCAAAAGGGATTATGATATTGATTAAAAAATGCAATGTACGCTCTGGGCGTGGTTGTACTGCTTCCGTCGATGCGTTGGGAGCCGTTCCAGATTATTGATGTAAGAAAATATATTTTTTGAAAGCGTCGGGTTGAATTTATTTCATTGCATTAGGAGCGAGAAGATCGGCGCTTGAAGATATATTATGTAGATTTTATTCCGAACGTTTTAAGGGTTAAATCGATAACGTTATTTGACTGTGATTTTTTGTTCAATCAGATTAGAATTCGTTATTTATTTGTTACGAATGATTACATTTTATCAAAACAATGTTAATTTTACTTTCATATATGCTATTTAATTATGTTCTTGCCCAGTATAGTTCTTTAGATAAAATAGAAATGATAAAATAATGAATCATATGAAAAATGAAGCTCTCAGTTACCATTATATTAGGTCCTTACATATGAAATTGGCGTTTTGTATGGGAGGAACAAAAAGTCGAATATTTTTTAATATAATATATTTAATTAATCAAAGTATGAACCATTATTTTCTATGCACTTTTGCCATCTCATAGGTAGTTCATTGATCCCTTTACTAAAAAAACCAGTCGGACGGGAATCAATAAAATCTTTGAAGGCGATTTGGACTGCCCCATCGGAGTTGAATTTTTTCCCTTGCAAGAAGTTATCCAAATTTCGAAAAAAATGGTAATCTGTTGGAGCAAGGTCCGGGGAGTACGGAGGATGTCTTAGACTTTCCAATTGAAGCTCTTCTAATTTAGTAGCCGTCTGTTGCGCAGTGTGTGGTCTATCGTTGTCGTGAAGCAGCAGTGGCGTGGAGCGATTGACCAGCCTAGGTTGTTTAGCCGCTAGCTTTTCCATCATGGTTTGCAATTGCTGACAATAGACATCAGCCGTAATAATCTGGCCAGATTTGAGAACACTGTAATGAACAATACCGGCACTAGTCCACCAAACGCTTACAAGTAAGTTTTTTGGGGTTAATTTTCGCTTGGGGCAGGATTTGGCTGGCTGGCCAGAATCCAACCATTGCGCTGAGCGCTTCCGATTATCGTAAAGAACCCATTTTTCATCACAGGTAATGATTCGGTTTAAAATACCTTCATTGTTGTGCCGGTTTAGTAATGTAACGCAGCAGTCGACGCGTGTTTGCCGGTTTGCTTCAGTCAATTCGTGAGGTACCCACCTTTCAAGCTTTTTAATCTTCCCAATTTGCTTCAAGTGAATTAAAACAGTTTTATCACTAACATCGCAGCCTGCAGCTAACTCGGACGTGGTTTGCGATGGATCCGCTTCCACAATAGCCTTCAACTCTTCATTATCAACTTGAGTCTCAGGCCGTCCACGAGGCTTGTTCTGCAGGTCGAAATTTCCAGAACGAAAACGTTGGAACCAAAAACGAACTGTGTTTTCTTTTGCAACACGACCGCCATACACAACATTCACCCTTCGAGTTGTTTCCGCAGCACTAGTGCCACGGCGGAACTCGTACTCGTAAATAATGCGATATTTTAAGTTTTCCATTTTGTAAAATGAGTGACGCAAACAGAAAAAAACAGAAGAAAAAACAAATGAATGACGATCATCGAAGCACAAATATATGAGTCTATAGCTGTACAAATTTGAATTTGGAATTCCTTACCAAAGAGGAGAAATTTGTGATTAAAGTGGCCAGCACGAAAAACGCCAATTTCATATGTAAGGACCTAATATTAACTAACTTGGTTGTTCATATTTCTATATTATAGTGGTTTTATTTAATTACACGTATCTACACCTATATAATACCAAAACAAAATAATAACATACCATCGTACTAAAGTATTTTGAGGGTCAGCAGAAATATTTATACATATTAGTATATCCACTTTGTGCATGTACGTTACAATATTACTAATTGCGCAGCTCAAAGCAAACGAATATAAAAACAGTTTTTTTTAATTTGACAAAAAAATATTTTAAATTCTATTTCAAAAATTTTAGTTTACACTTTTTATCATTGTATATATATTTATTTATGTGCTAATTTCTTATTATTGGTTTTTGGTGTTTAATTATGTGTTTATTAATTAGTTCATTTATTTGTTAAATATTTTTTGTGGACTATTTGTTAGTTTTTGTATCCTTTTTATGTATTATTTTGTTAATAATAATAGTTTAGTATAGTTTGTTTTGTTGTTTTGTTTGTTATGATGCTGACAAATAAAAGTAAATTTCTGATTCAATTTTCCGATTTTTTTTGGTATCCCGGTGAACATTTGACATAGGATCATCATGGCTTCTGTAAGGGCAGCGACCACGGTGTTTCAGACTCCTATTAGCTAAAATCCCCCGGGGCGTCCCTCTAAGTCCTCCACCCAGGCCTGGGAAATCAAATTCGTCCAGTCGCCTCGAATGACCTTATTCAGGCTTCTATCTCTGGGAGGGGTAAGTGTAAGGAGTTGACCCCTCCACATATTTCCCAAGGCCTCTCTCTTCTCCAGGTAACAGACTCCCTCAAGTCACCAGGAAATTTCCAAATTTTTCCAATTAGTTCTAATTGAAATTGGCAGCCCTAATTATAAAACCAGTAATCATTTATGGAGCTTATTTCTAAGTATACGAGTAGATAACTTCAATTATTGAATTTAAATCAATAGTTGGACAGCAGACCTTCAAGTTCAAGTAGAAGAGAAAGTTTAAAGGTCGGTAATAAATTTTAAATGACCCATTGCGGAGAAATGTTGGCACTACATAGAGTGGGCTACAGGTAAAGTTAGCTCCATGAGTGGTAAATTACTTACTAGTTCTAGTATATATGGCAAGTTAAGGACATGGGACGTTTTGAATTATTGAGTAACTTTGCCGCTGGGAAATCAAAGGTTTGTTGAGAGCGTACGCGTGTCTTATGTTGACTCAAGCTGGAAACTCAACCTTTAGAATAAGATATGTTAGTTTTAGATAAAAATCGACAACCAGTGCGTCCTAGCTGTAATAACATACGGAGGCGAGATGTGGAAACTCACGGTATGATTGGTTCACAAAAAGGTCGTTCAGTTTATTATGATATATGCTATGCTCGGTGTCTTTTTTTTTTTTACTTGGGGAAAATCCTCATATGACTGTCCCGGCCGCGAAGGGGTAGGCAGCCGGGGTGTGCCGGACTTTTACCAGCTAAAAACCCCATGGTGACTACTTCTGCGAATTAGTTGGGACTGCGGGTCCTGTAATCAAATCGCCGCAGCCCCACTACGCTGCGCCTGACAGGCACAATCACGGGGGGGAGACGCCACCTCCCCCGATATCACCTAGTATACTTCAGCAGAGCGCGTCACAACGCACCGCCGTCTTCTCGGGGGTTGCTGACCGGTCGCTCAGAGCCCCCACCCTGAACAGCCACAACCCCTAAGTCCATGCTCGGTGTCTACCTCAAGGATTATATCTGAAATGAAGTGATCCGTCAGAATATTGAAGTAATCGACAACAGTCATTGGCAGGCTAAAATGACAGTAGGTTGGTCAAATTTACCAAGAAACCGATGACTTTTGGGGTAGAAATGCTATTGAGTCGAGACTGCGTTACGGCAAACGTAGTGTGGAGACATCATCAAGTTAGGTGGAGCGATGATTTTCGCATTTTTGGTAATTTTTGGCTGGGAAGAGCCAAAAATCGAGCTCAGTGATAAACCTTGAGAGAGGCCTGTTTCTAGTCGAATATGGAAACAGGTGGATAATAATGATGTGGATTTTAGAGTGAATGAACACTTAAAAGGTATTGCTAAAATATCATGATATTATGAAACTCTACTCACCAGAAATTTTTTTTATTTAAAGGATAGATAGAACAGGCCTACATTTCAACAGATGTTATTTGAGTAGAAAAAAAATATTTCACCCATTCATTGGCAAATTTAAGAGAGTTCCTCACTTCTTTATTTAAGCATCCCATCTTCTAATCTAGAGGTAATACAGACCCAAAAGTCCATTCCACAATTTTTACATTCAGGAACGAAAACGTTCTAGACCAGGGCTTCTTAAACTATAGGTCGCGACCCCAAATGGGGTCGTGTAACAAAATTCTGGGGTCGCGAGAGATTTTAATGTCAAATATTTATATATACCATTTTATAACATCACTAGAGTTAGCGGAATACAGTGGACTTGCAGCGTCTAGACACGCGCATTAAGACGGTCAGAATCCACTTTTATTTTTGAAATTATAATAAACACAATTTTATAATTTCTTGTGCAATTTTTAATTTTAGATTATTGTATGTTTCAAAACTAATTCTAAAACTATATTTTTCATATGTATATGTATATTGTTACCTAATAAATAAATCATCAAAAAATATTAATTTATTTTTCTTTGATATTTGTATATGGTCGTTAAGAAACTCGTAATCATAAATGGGGTCGTGAATGACAAAAGTTTAAGAAGCCCTGTTATAGACAATACATTATTGTTGTGTACTGATGTACATTCAAACTTTAGGTGTGTACCGATAGGCGATAAAAAATAGCGCAAAATACATTTACAAAATGGCGAGTACGGCACTAGATCACGCACTTATACAGAAGATGATTATTTGATCTCTTTGATGTTGACAACCCGTGTTTAACGCATAACAACAAAAATACAGGATGTAGGAAACTCTTCTATTATATAAAAACATTTTACAAACAAAAATGTGTTGAAAAAAAATTTATAAAAATCAACATAACATAAAACCAGCAGTATTATCTCTGTACTCCTCTTTGATTAGCGGGAGGGTCGGTAGGGAAGGGAGGATCAGAGTGAATTTCATTCAAATTGATGCCTTCATTGGCTTAGCCCCGGTTAAGTACAGATTAGGGGCACGTTGAAGTTTGTTCAACAAGCCAGAAGCAAATTGTTTTAAATGCATTCCAACGGAATCCTTGCTTGGCAATTTCATGATTGATTGGTAATATCTAATCATATTATATTTAAAACTATGTATGTAGGGACAAAAATTAAAGTTGCATTTCAGCTAACTCAATATCGATATAAATTTAAATTTATTTTTTTGTATTTTATTTTTTATAGTTATTTACCAATAAATTGAAAGGTTTTAATATAAATATGTAATTACAAATAAAAAAAAATGTACATTGTTTAAATTAAATATGTACATTGTTTATTTAAGAAAAATCAATCATCTACGAATAAAGAAAGCATTATTTATAATGTTGTTCTTGAATAAATAAATAAAATATTTGTGTTGCTTGTTTTGCAATTTTTTTACACTAGCTTGACACATTGACTATAGTCACTTGATCGAAAAGCGTAATTTAGTCCAATAACGGCTACGAATAATAAAGGAGGAGAATAAATTGACAGTTGCTGTCATCATGTCGGTCCTCATGTACCATGGTTGAAATTCTTCAAATAATGAACAGGAGGTAGACAAGCTAAATCTGTACCGCGAGAGACCGAAGTGAGACACTATGACAGACTTTGAACTTTGGTCTTTGTTTTGCTGTTTCGACCGTAAATATAATAAACAAACTCTATGTTGGTAAGAGAGATCCAAGTATTGATAGTATTTTACTTAAACTATATTAGTATATAAATATGGTCGGAGTAGTATATTTATAATATGTTGTGGGTACAAAATAAAAACCAGTCTTAATCAAACTCGCTTTTCATTACAACATGGCGCAGCCGGTTGAATACAGCATTTGGTTAAAAAAACTGTGAGGCGGAAAATACAGTTATTGACATAAGAGCAATTTTTTATTTATATGCAGACGATTTACCTTAGTCACACCTGGTGGAAGGTGAAGATGAGACCGACGATGAACCGCGTCCGCCCAACAAATGCCTATTCACTCTTCCCTTAAAGACTCCCAGGTCATAAGATCGCGGAAATATGGCCGCTGGAAGCATATTCCACTCCTTACCTGTTCGCATGATGAATTTAGAAGCGAATCTTTTCGTGCGGATATAAGAAACATCCACCACATAAGGATTGTATTCGACACGGTGTCTAACTTACCGGATGTCATGGTCAGTACGGTATTACGGCTTGCCCACAATCAGCTGTGTCAATGTGCGCTTCCGTAAACATGGCTTCTGTTGGAATATCTATTGAACATGAAATTCTAAAAACACACACAACACACACACTCACAGTTAACAGCTAAAGCGAATAATATAAAAGGAAAAGCCGGCAGCATCCTCCATTCATTTGAAATAAAGCAAGTCAGTAATTAATCAGTGGAGTGCGCTACAAGGGTTGATCTTTTTTACATGAAGGGGCGGTGATTGAATGGTTTCAAACTCATTAGTCGGACGTCCGTGGCCCTATTCCCGTAATTATAGCTGAGTAGTACCATGAACTAAGTACTAATTAGATATTTCAGGTCACATTGGACACGACATATTAGCGTTATGTGGATACAGCTACTTATGTATCTCTGCTCACTCAGCAAAGGATATAGCGTAGTGATATGTTATTATTATTAGATATTTCTGTTAAAATTACATTCGTATAAGTAATAATAAAGTCTATAGGCAATTATAAACATTGATTTGGGTTCAAACTAGTTTTGCGATTGTACTGTAATGAATAAAAATTATGTGGACACGCCATATCCTTTTAGGGCTGAGCAGAGATACATTGTTCAGTTGTATCGACATTGCGCTTGAGTGTCGAGCCCAATGTGACCCGGGTGTGTGGGAGTAGCATAGCTGATCGGCGTTCTCAGAGCACTTACACATAGCATTTCTATTAAATGGTCATGAGGTTTCTTCACGATGTTTTCCTTTACCGATGAGTATGTGTTGTCTATATTCGTACTTAATCTAGAAAAATCCAAAGGTACCTGTCGGGATTAGTACCCACGACTATTCGCGTTCTCGCATGGTAATCGGTCCATTATCTACTATGCCACCATGGCCGCAATACCTTACCCTTTTTTTATAATGAATTAAAATGCAAATAACTATATACCCTTATGATTTAGACAAAACAAAGAAAAATTGATAAAAAAATGAGAATTGATCTGTAAAAAGTGTGGAAATAGCAGCGCGTGAGGCGTACGAGTTATTCGTCAGTAGGTGAAGTTACTTTTACGTAATTTTGTGTAAACCGATATTAAATCGTTTCCTCTTCATACATTGTTCTAGCTTAGAACAGGTAAAATTACTTATGAATTAATTGTTATTTTTTCATGTGCAAAAGTTATTGGCCTGTCGCAGTCTAAAATAAATAAAATAACATTGAAAGACTTTAGTAATATCTAATTTTATGATATTTTTATTATAATGCCTTATGGTTGACGATATTTTTTGTTTGATTAGTTGGCGTGTAAATTAATAAATTTAAAATATTTTGACGCGGGAGCAGGCTATATACAGCTGTCCATGAGAGAAGCATGGAAACTGACCCTTGGATTTATTTTTAGAAGCTTTTGTTTTGTTTTTTTTTTTGTATCGCGGGGGAAATCCCTAACGGACCTCGGAGGGTGATGAGGGCCGCCTCCCGGTGTGTCGGACTTGCACCGTCTTAAACCCCCGGGGTGTTCCATCCCCCACCTACCGGCTGGTCACGACTGGGATCCCATCCTAGATGACCGGCAAAGCGTGCGGCCTTAAGTAGAATTCTACTCGTTCCCCCTCGGAAGTATACGGATTCCCAGGCGCGGCGAAGGCGAGGAGAGGTAGTGCTGGCACCCCGGTGGTTTTAGTCGGGGCAGGTCCGACACACCGGGGGAAGTGGGCCTCACCACTTCCTCTGACGGTCCGTAGGGATTTCCACCGGGTTAACAAAAAAAAGGCCTCTACTCGTTTTTGTTTAGCTGTATATGTCAGCCCTATTGTACCCCAAACAATTCTCTCATATACTGAAAGAGTCGCTGATGAGCAAGCATCACTATGCGACTTTGACGTTATCGGACGGTGATGTTTACTCATCAGCTATATTGATCATATTATCAGCTATTATTATTAGCCGTGGTGGCTGCCGGCAGAATAGAATAGCACCCCCCCCCTCTTCTTGCTGAGGTGTCGTAAAAGGCGACTAAGGTATCTTTTTAACACCGCAATTCAACAAGGTATTCAGAGAAGGAAAACTCGACCAAACCTGCATCCTGCTCCCTCCCGATCGTACTGGTTCTCCATTCCATCGGGCCCGAGGGAGTTCGGACGAGAGAGTGCTTCTCTGGCTGCGCGTCCAGTTATGCACTTAAATATCTCCTGCGCAATTGACTGTTTCCGAAAAGTGACCCTCAATTTTCTTAATCGGCATTGAAACAGTCGCCGTGGCCGAAACCGGCTGGGATATATCATCATCATCATTATCAGCTATTTTAATATTATTTATAGGCCAAAATGAACGAGAAACAGTAAAATAAATCTTCCAGCAATATGAAATTCCGTGGGGATAATTTTGCTTGCCCCACGTGCATCGGACAACAAATGCATTCTGTGTTCTTCCCTTGTGAATACAAATGGCCTCTCCCGGAGGAGATAGGCGGAAGGGGCGCGCGTTACGCGAAAACTTTAATATCTTAAAATACCGGTATATTTTCTTTGAAAACATAAAAAAATATAGCCACATCTGGAATTTACATCAACTTCGTGGAAGATAAAAAATAACACATATCTGATACACACATAAATGTATATTTTTAGAATATCGACTTTGTTATATATTTACGAAAGGTATGTAGGTGTTCTTTATAATAAACTAGCTGACCCGGCGAAGTTTGTTCCGCCTAAGAGGCAATACATAAGCAGATTTTTCATTTAATTAATTTTTTTATTACATACATTTTAATTTTTTGCATTTTACAGGCAATTTTTAAAATTTTTGTCTCCGTAATGACCTTCCTCAGACTTCATCAAACACAGCAAAAAATAAATCAGCCAAATCGGTTCAGCCGTTCTCGAGTTTTGCGCTTATCAACACATTCAGCGATTCTTTTTTATATTATAGATTAAGATTCCTTTACTACTTTGTTTCTATATGAAGCGTATTAAAATATTATATTTAAGATTGTTGATAGTTGTTTCTTTATAATTTACAAGTGGACGCTTGATTTCAATATAGTTTTCTTGTTTCATGACGCTGAAAAGCAATTTCATCATTTATTGCTTAGAAAATTAAAACATTCAAACACATTACATGAGTGTCTTACAATTGAACGAAACCGTCTTTTTTACTTTAAAATACAGTAAAACGAAGAAGAAGCGAATACGGAAAGTGCTGAAGTTCCATTGAATTCGATTCAATTGAAACTTGTTCAATTTGAAACGTAATTAAGTATTGTTGTTCAGTACATTAAACGATTCCCTTTTAATTGTGGAGTTTTAAGAGAGGACCAGTTGAGAGGCGCTTTAGATTGAGTTAGTCGTGTAATTGCGCCAGTTTAGTCGGTTGTTTGTCGCTTTGTCACTTGTTCGCAGTAACTGCCCTGCTATATTTAATCTGGGCTTAGAACTTCGCCAGTTCAGATACGGTTCCTTCTTTGTCAAGTTTGGTTATTTGTGTATTTTTGATGCCGTTTGGCACAATTAAAAAAATAATTGTTTGTAGTCTCATTAATTCGCGAGATTGCAACATTATTGTCACTCTCTTTGGAGTTATGGATTGGGCTGCTAGACACGATTTTTCTTTAGGACTTTTTTAATATGGTTTTCAAACTGATGTTTGATCTCATTCATATAGGTTAGGTTCGTTTTTCAACTGGCCGGCCGCCCAAGTCGAGGTCCGTACCCACAAGGGTGCCCTTGCGTAACCGCCCAACCCATAAATTTCGCTGGTTGAGCGCCCTCTGCGTTCGCCCACCAAGCCCGGTTTTATTGTGAAGGTCTTTCCCAGGCCACCAACGTAGGACACGCTGAAAAAAAAAAGAAATAAGAAAAAAAAGATATTTATGAAGGACGCCATGAACACAACCGTTCAAAGTTTTTCTTTGTTGTTGATAGTCGTAATCGTTTCTTGGACTGCATTACACTTACCATCAGGCGTGATGTGATCACTATATCGAGGAATGATATAAAAAATCAGCTTGTTTGCTAAAAAGAGTACAAGAAGCAATGACGATTATATCGTCATTAATATGTATAGACAGAACTACAAACCTTACCGAGCGTTCATTACACTCGTAGTACATCAATAATTCATAACCTTGCCCTGCCGCGCTCACCAGGCATAATCTCATTAAAGAAATCCGGGAGACTTTCCTGCGACCCAGCGACGTATCACTTCTTATGTTATATCATTATGTTCTGCTCGACCCGATAAAGTATTTACAGTAGTTTTGAGTTTGTACAGTTGTAGTGTCTCAGTAGAGACAGAATGACTTAGGGAGACCATCCTCGGGATTTCGAGGAAATGGGATCAATTAGCCTGCAACTGGTTGAAGTCTCGATACACTCGCAGGGGAAATTAATCAACGTTGAAATGATATGACGTCTGTGAAGTTTTCGTGCCGTAACATTTGGATGTTAATTGTAATGAATACGAAGCGCTTTGGGAACGTTGAATTTGAAATTCTAATGTGTAATCATTTTAATGAAAATATCTCGTACTGTGCCACATTTAATGATAATTTTATTGTTGTTTTTATCTATAAGCCTATCAACACGCGATATCTCGATTTTAATTTCTGTTACCTATATATTATTATGTTTTTTCATTTTTTTTTTAAAGCTTACGCATTACTGTTTATACGAAGCATTCGAACCCACAAAGGAAACGGATGAGGTAGGTAGGGGTATAAAAAGTGGAGCGAGTATTACTAGTGTAAAATAATATATTATATAAAAGAACATACGAGTATAATAAAATAAAAAATAATATAAATGTAAAGTAAATAATAAACGGCGTAAACAATGCTTCTATTGCTACTTATAGTGACGATATTTAAAAAGTAGCAATTGATGGATAATAAAGGGTGAAGATTGAGTCCGGGCGGCGCACTTGAGGGAGCGCGTCGCTCAGATCCAGGCGTGAGCGGTGTGCGATGTGTTCCCGAACACCGTTCCAATGACAAATTAAGGAGATGAGGGGAGGGTGGCATTTCTTACACCACTCTCCCTGCCAAATGTGTTAGGTGTACGCAGGGGGTGGCGACTATTTAGCCACCCCCTGCCAAGAAGGCGGGGCCTGCAGAAGGCTAGACGTCGCCGGGTGCCGAGGAAGATGGCTCAGCCTTGCCCTTGGCATTCGGCAGGTGGGAGACGGAACACCCGGGGGTTTTAGTCTTTGCAAGTCCGACACACCGGGGGGCAACCCTCATCGCCCCCTGAGATCCGTTAGGGATTTCCCCCGGGTCACAAAAAAAAAGGCTGAAGATTGAGTTCCATGATGGATTTTTAGGTCTAGATTTATAGTCTTTTTTATTTTTATTTATTTATGGTCTTTTATTCCAGTGAATATATAAGTCCCATTGTACCCATAGAGATTTATAGTCACTATTATGACTTTGCAAAGACTTTGCTCAGGTAATCATTTCGTTTTTTTTTTCGAACTAAGCAATACTTTGGAGGCCGGGATAGACTTCCACAACTAAACCGGCCGAGAGGGCGAACACTGAGATACTAAGCCTGCAAATTTATGGGTTGGGTGGCAACACAAGGTCACCCCTGTGGGTACGACCACGACCTGGGCCGCCAGCCAAAATATGAAACCCAACGGTGATCTACTAGCGTTTCGGAAGCGGCTACCTTGGGAAGAAACGCCGAAAGAAACTCAAGGCTGCGTTGGAGAGGAATAATTTCGTCTTAACATAAAACTGACTATTTAATTGGAACTCAAGTATAGTCTAAGTATTGGCAAACTACCTCTACTACGTCCTATCGACGGAATCGGCGACTTACTGTAAACGTTAAATTAATGAAATAATATGATTTAAGTAACGTCTAAGAAATCTCAAAGTAGACTTTATAAAGATCAGCCTTAAACTGTAGATGTGCTGACGCGATATCTAGTTGGCTAATAAACCGTATATCTCCGTGAAAGCTTTGGTAGTTATTTTCTAGTGATTCTCTAACACGTTGTTTAACACATCCGTACCAGAGAGGCACAAGTGATGTTAAAATTGTAGTGATCCAAAATAGTAGTGTTAATATTATTAATATATGTAATGGTAAAACCCTGATTATGCTAAGGGCATCATTTGTAAATAAAATTGAAAAAAAAAAAGAGAAATTGCCTATTTATAACAACATATTATAACATAATTATGTTCTAGTAATCATTCATAAAATTATAAAACTATATCAATGCGGGTAGTAAAACTCCAATCTTTATAGAAAAAAAGATTGTTACATCTGGCTTTAAAATATTTTTAAGCGCATTTTTGTATAGAAAACCGATCAAACAAACACAAAATTTTCACTTGTTTGACTCTGGCTCCGGTAGTCTCGTATATGAAACCAATGTTTATATTTTGCTTACTTTCAAAACCGATTTGCTTAAATATACGCGAAAACTAGATTTAAAATGTGCTGAAGTTTGGAACTGCAGGAATTTCACTAGTTAGGTTCAGCCATTGAACCACCATTAGTATATTTATAGGAACACGAATTTCTAACGTCGTGTCGGTTTAATTTGACCGGAGCTGCATTGGACGGCGCGTTGCGGTCATATTGTCAGCACATGACAGCCGTTGCTCTCGATGTGACGTGTTAAGCCACACTTTAATTTCATTCGGAAATTAGGTGCAACCATAGATGGGCAAAATGTAATCAGATTAATAAAAATGATTAGGATTACATTTTACGTTTTTTACCATTAATATGACTGTATTTTCCTCATTTATGTTTTAAACACCAGAAAATCACAGTTTATATACACACTAGCTGTCCCGGCAGACCTTGTTCTGCCCTATTTCTCTAAAACAAAGTCACATTGTTTTTTTTTATGTTAATAGCTTCCCCATCAGATTTCATTATGCCAAAACTTATTGGCCGGTCGGCTGTTTTTTGAAAATTGTTTGAAGGAATCTGACCTTAATGCTATATGTGTAAAAATTGACAAATATTGACATTAATATTTATACGTCACTCAATAATTGTTTTGCCTTCCCGGAACCCGTCCATTAACATTTAAACTTTATGTTATGGTGTTAAAGTTCAAATTGACTTATAACAAAACTTTTGTATGAGAATATAGAAAAGTGGTGTTTTTAGACTTTTACAGATATTTTTTTTAATTTTTCTCTCCGTAATAACCTTCCCCAGACTTCAACAAAAACAACAAAAAAGAAATCAGCCAAATCGGTTCAGCCGTTCTCGAGTTTCGCGCTTATCAAGACATTTTGCGATTCATTTTTATATTATAGATTTATGATTCCTTAATGTTTTAAATGGATTTAATCATAATTATAGAGCAAGAAAATTATAATTACGACTATATTTTGTAATCGTTAGATTACTGATTCTTCACTCGTTGTTGGAAGATTCTCCTGTCATAAGATGCTGGAAAACCAGACGCAAGTAGCGAATTCCACTGCGCTGTGGTTCGCTGCAAAATGATGAGATGAATCGCTTCGTGCGAGCTGCTGGTACGTAAACCATATATGGGTACAAGTCCGCCCGGTATTCTTTTCTAGGTGTCTGACACAACGGGGTCGCTGCCCTCACAGGGGCCCTGATTGTCCTATGTAGGCTTTTCCACCAGTTCAATTAAAAAAAATTGCTTTGCGGCCGTGAATCCAATCTTAACTTTTATATACAATATTAAGATCTAAATTACAACTAGAAATAATGTTTCATGAATATCGATGCAAAGCATAATTAGCGATACGCTTTAAAGCACTGGGTTACTCAGGTGGATACGTAGTATATGCTGAGCTAACTTCTCTTTCCCGGGCAGTAGATTCGAGGGATTCTGCTGCCCGGATGAGAGGGAAGCGGTGTTTAGTGTCCGGCCCACCGCCTGGGAGAGAGGTTTTGGAGGGGTGGGCTTTACTCCTTCCCCTCCCAGAGAGGTAGCCTCAACAAGGCTCGTTATTCCCTGGGTTGGATAAATTTGGTTTCTCAGGTCCGGGTGGAGCAATCAGAGAACACCCCGTGAGTTTTTAGTTAGTAGGGTCTGACAGACAGGGCCGTTGCCCTCACAGCGTCCGTGATGGTCCTATACAGGATTTTCCCCCGGGATATAACAAAAAACATCCCTTTGGCGCATCATTACATCACAGGGCATTTGTTTTTGCTGTTTTCTACCATGTTAAACGTATTATTCTGTGTTGCATGTTATGTTAAATAAAACGGCATTGTAATCAGCGAATCCGCAGCACGTAGCACACAAATATTGCAGATCATTTCCTTTGCATGGTAAGTTTTATCTCAACAAAGGTAAGTTTTGAACCGATATTTCACGAACTGTAAAGTAAAACAAACTTGTTGGTACAAACACGTTTTGTTCATGTTTAATTATGGTGAAGCTATTAACCAACTATTCCTGATAAGGACTTAACTTTATGAAATATACAGGGGCGTATTGTATAAATTTGGAGAATTTAGTTCACGTTACAGAAATTAATACCAATATATATGACAAATCCGTCGCTCAGCCATCTAGTTATGAATAAGCTAGGTGTTAACCTTTGTTCGCCGGGCCCTCGAAAGTATCTCGATTCCCAGGCCCGGCGAAGGCGAAGAGTAGGCAGTGCTGGCACCCCGGTGGTTTTAGTCGGTGCAAGTCCGATACACCGGGGGAGTGGCCCTTACTACTCCCCTGACGGTCCGAAGGGATTTCCACCGGGTTAACAAAAAGAAAAAATAAGGCGTTAACCTTTTTTGTTGACAGTACAACATGCTATTGGCCCGGGAAAGCCTTTACAACTAAACCAGACTAAGATTGAGATGTGTAAACGGTACTTAGACATCGCTTACCAATGTGCTCAGAAAATAAATTGGTGTTTGACAGAAAACTAAACATGTAATAGAAACTTGAGTATATTGTAAGTATTCGTAGAGCCAATATGAATTTTACAAAATCTGTGACTTATTAATATCCTACGATATTCAATGACTAATGTACATTGTAATATTTGAGTGAATTGTACGCAAAGTTAAAGAAGTGTCATAAATCTGAGCTATAGAGGGCGAACACTGAAGGTGCTCAGTGAGCGATATACGGGTTGGGTGGCAACGCAAGGTTACCCCTGTGAACTTTGACTTGGATGGCCAGCCACGGAAAGAAACCTAAGGTAAACTGCCGGCGTTTCGGATGAACCTTTGCGTGCACTATATAGGATATAAGTTTTTACTATATATAAGTTAAGAGTAGAAGTACTAGATATAAGTTTTTACACTAGATAGGATATAAGTTTCTAAAATAATTTAAGGATTTAAGAAACAAAAACGCATTTTAAAGTACGGTGGTTTATTTATAAAATTACATATCGTCGGGTGAAAGGCTATTTGATTTAAGCGACATCTTTTGCTGATATAGTAATATATATTTTTGGAATCAGCGTTTTTTATCGATTCCGAAAATGTATATATTACTATATCACCAAAGAATTTCGTTTAAACCAAATAGCCTTTCACCGACCGATATATTGATTATAATTATTGTTTAGTAATAAAGTATTACTACAATTAAAATCGTAATTACTTATTCAATCAAAACGTCAAATCATAATTGAAGCGATAGTTAACTAAAACCATTCTTTGACTTGCAATGTTTTTTGCTAAATTTTAATTGGTTAAAATTTTAGATATATTAAAATTATACTAAGAAGATATTGAAATTTAAGTTACGAGAATATATTTTTAGCCTATTCGTAATATATTTTTAGTTCGATTGGCTTTTCTTCCCAAAATTTGTTGAATTACAAGAATTGGTCCAATATTCTCAGTATAGTTAATAAATCTCGAAACGATGAATCAAGGTATATTATACAGTTAATTATAAAAATAATTATATTTATGATTAATCGTCACGCTATATCCCTTTCGGGATTAGCAGAGTTATATTAGTGGCTGTATCCACTTTGCGTTTACATGTCTTGCCCGACGTGACCAGTAGCGCAGCTGATCGCTCTGGAGACTAACCATTTCTATTAGATGCGATGCGGGACATGGTACACTTACAAAGATATGGATTAAATCTGAGATCGTAATTTAATATGGGCGTAGGCAGTAGTGTTCATCCCATAGAAGCATGAAAGCATTGCTTCTCTTTACGATACATAACTCTGGTATAAATTTAAACAAAGAATGGAACCCTTTATATTAATATCTATTATATTTTCATTGCCATTTTTTTTTTCATTTTTTCTATTATATCTTCCCTATGAAAGTAATATAACATTTATTATCATTATATAATATACACATTAATTATGTAAATCTGCCCTGTCCAAATACCCTATGCACGTCACTGGTGGTAAGGCAATTGCTTGAATTGGATCATGACCACAGTACACAACTGTAAAAACCGTCATAGTGACTTATGGTGGTAGGGCGATTGCCCGAACTGGCTCGTGACCAGAGTACCCAAGTGTAAAGACCGTTATAGTAACTCGCCTTGGCCTATCGCGTCAATGGTAGTGAATAAATAAATAGAAATTGAAGAGCAAAACAAAGCAGGAATCCCCAAAATTCCCTGAACTACGTCTCTGTGAGCACGCTTCAATAATATTTGGAATTAGTTAAGGTATATTAAATGGTTGCCGCTGGGAAATTACGTTTACTATGTAAGCTTTGATATTAGTTACACATAGCCTTCGCGTTGCTGTGAATAATTATGAAATGGCTAATTATCCTCGTTATGTTTCGTATTGTAGATGAGGCTTTCTGAATTACCTATTATAGTTTTATGTGTGTACATAAAACTATTGTTTATTACTTAATACAGGGTTTCAATGTAGTTAATACACTGGAATTAAGTTTAATTATTTCTACATGGGAACATTAATCTTCTACTCTATTCTTTAAGGCGCGATAAAGACAACGGAAAAGCGACCAGCGCTGCACAGTCACCGATAGTTGACGCATTCCCATATAAACGCACTCAGAGCGTTACATTGCGACGTATCCACTTTGCGCTTATATGTTGTGCCCAACCTGACCAGTAGCGCAGCTCAAAATCATCATCAAAAACTGTCACAATCATCAAAAAATAAATTCTATCTATTACCAGTAAAAGAAATAATTTTAAAAATTTAAAGTAGTCGTAATGGTTGGTACTCCGTGGATTCCCCAACGTCCTTAAATTCCTACAAAATTGTGGAATTCCTAACAAACCGCCAATACTTATTCTAATACACTATTTTTCAATAGATATGCTTAGTATTATCGGGTACTTAACGAAAAGACTGAAAATATGTGCCAAGTTATGAATAGTAAAAAAATATATTTCTTTCCAAACGAAGTTTACAAAGACAGTCTTTGTATAAATGACTTGCCGTGGTGACATGGTGTTGTCAGCTTAAAAGTAATTAACCACCTCGTAGATCCATTTTCAATAACTGTCAAAACATGTATATTTTAATTTCTAATCCAAAAGCTAAATAACAATTTTTATATTGCTTTCTTTCAAGTTGACAGATTTTCAAACAACCCCTCAAACTCTATTTAAACCCCTTAGGGGTGGAATATCAATAATCTAACCGTATTGGATGCCTACATCATAAAAATTACCCGACACCCAACTTTTCAATTTCAGAGGTTTAGACTCAGAACAATTCGTCTTTTATATTTATAGATTAACATTTATTTGGCGCACCTAATACATGAAACACACTAATTAGAGATTATGTGAGCGTCAGTTAACAAGGCCCGACAATTTACTTTATAAACAATGTTCAAACTTCCAATTAAGTTGAAAATAACCTTCAACGTAACATGTTTGAGAGTCTACATAGATTCTAGTTAGACACTACTATGTATTTAGCTCACGTGTCGAGATATAACAGGTTTAGGTCGTTAGTGTCGGAGTTAACAAGTACCAACGTGTAGAGCCTAAAAATAGGTCAAGTTGGTACGTCCGCGCTAATCTAGTAACACGTAGAAACGCCTTTAGGCAATGGCGCGGTGTTGCTCACCCTGGATAATTAAATACCTGTAAATTTTACCCCTAATAACACTTAAAATATTTTATATACACCGAAGCTACTTTTTTATTGGCAAGTCGTAAATCTTAAAATCAAAAGGCAATAGAATTAGTGTTTTGTTTAATAAATTGGCGCTCAATTACTATTTAGTTATTTAAAATGTAGTACCACATTAATATACTCGAAGGAAAATATCTGGGGTAACCTGCATGACATCTAATAGATATGTCACGTGTAAGTTGCCTTGAGAATGGCGCTCAGCAACGCTATTGGTTACATCCGGAACGATGTAAAAGTGCACAGTGGATACAGCTACTAAACTAATGTATTTTTACTCATCTGAAAGGCATATAGCTCGACAATATATTATTACTATGTAAAATATAGTTAAATATTATTTATTATTTCTAAAAGATTCAAATCATGATAATCGACAGTGTTATAAATTGACATAATATGTAAGTAACCAGTCACTTTTCTCCTACGTTTTTTTTCAAAATATCAAATAAATTCCAACCATTAGAAATCCGTATCCACATGAAAAACTCCCATTTTAAGAGGTAAAATTCTAAGTTGTCCTCACTTTTTCCGGCTTACAGCGTCTTAGCGTCCTGCGAAACGCTACGAGAGCTACGAATCTGGAACACTGTTATGTTGACGAGAAATTGTTATGAGCGTGTGTTTAACATGATAATTATAATAAAGCATCTTCAGTGTAGGATTTTTGGGCTCATTATGAGTACAATGTAGTGTATTTAAAAAGCATAATAATGACTTAGAAGGTTATTTTTTATAGAGACAGCGACAGATATTATTGTCATCGATAAACGTTATTCACATAGATTATTAACACGACTAAATCTCTAGAGATCAGAGTAATTGACTTCAGTGATATCTCTGAGATTTATATAGGTATGTACTGAAGGACGGATTATATTTGCTATGTAAGGGTAGGTCAGCGATGTTACGGAGCTTCGACTCCGACTCCGATAAGTCGGAACTTCCGATTGATATTACACCTTCGGTTCCGAAACTTTTTAATCGGATGTATTAATCGGAGGTAACCACTAGTAGTCAATTCATTTGATTTCATTTTAGATGTTGTTGAAACATAATATCAATTAATCAAACAATCAATAATTTAAAGAAACTTTTTTGAAGCTAATAATATATACTTAATAAAAATAAAATTTTGAACTTAATTTGAAGAAATTTTTAAAAATTTGTTTAAAATAAAATAAACTTAAAAATATTAATTAAAAATAAAATTATTAAATTTAAAATTAAATTTACATTAAAATTTATTACTAAAAGGTTTTGTTTTACATTTACATTAAATTAAATTAAATAGAAATTAACACAAAAACAACCCTGGAGCAAATTTAATTTAATTAGTTCACTGTTAATGGGACAATGTTAATAAGAAACACAGCAATTTTCATAGTGTGTGGAAGTGTAAATTTATTACTTTATAAATAAAAAGGTTAACTAAATAATGTTTTATTTGTCAATAAATAAAACTGCTTTCTTCTGCCATCACTTGTGATGACTGACATTACCTCCGACTCCGAATCCGACTTCGGTTCCGACTCCGATAAATCAAATTTAAAAACTCCGACTTCGGTTCCGATAAAACTACCTCCGTTACATCCCTAGGGTAGGTTGTGTGGGAAATTCCTTGTTTATGATTTATATTTATTGTTTTTTCTATATTGTATCTACGTAATTATAACAATCTACATTCCTATTTTAATAGTATTTCTGTTAATTCAATATCTATAAGCTGTATTAGGATCCTCATTAATGTTAAAACGGTAAATAGTAATAAAAAGATAAATACATAACATTTTAATGGAAGCCAACAGTTCAATATGTAGTGTAAGTTTGTAGGGTTAATATTTATAGCCTATAATTTAGAGCTACAATATAGAATTCGTTTAGATATTGGTTAATTACTCTTTCTGAATAGTTCCTTACAAATATGGCATAGTTAAAAATAGCTATATCTACAAAAATATATCAAACCATTAATTTTAGAAATTTAATAATACTCTGTTTAGGGTGCAATTCATGACACTGCTGTATTTTCTACACAGATTATATGAATTTTTTCAAATTCATTTAAACATCTTAAGGGCTATCATTACCTCTCATTACTTTGGGACCCCACAAAGAACCCTCTAGCGGGGTAAGGAGTACTTACTTAGCTTTAGTTCCAACGGTGCTTAGTTTAGTTTTTCTTTTGCTTTAGGCTTTTTAATAAATTATTAATAATTGTGTTTCCATACGTTTTTTTTTTATTCAGACTCGACACAGTGACTGCACCACACCTGATGGTAAGCATGGTGCAGCCAAAAAAACGCTAACGACTATCGATAGGTAAGAAAAACCCAACGGTAGTCGCAGCGATCATGCCGGCCTGCACAAATATCTCTTCACGTTACGCTTAAAGGATCCCATATCATAGGATGGTGGGAACACGCTCGCTGGAAGACCATTCCACACCCCAACGACACGGCAAAAGAACGAGTTAGAGAACTTCTTAGTCCTAGCTGGGATGGGAGAAACCGTAAAGCTGTGACTCCGCAAACCCGCGCGCGTGGTTCTATTCAGGAATGGAGAGGGCGGAACAAGGTCAAACAACTCTTCAGAACACTCACCATGATACAGACGGTAGAAAACGCCCAGTGAGGCAATATTAAGCGGTAATAAGCGGTTCAAGATGCTTACGAATCATGAATAGTTGTTTTTAATCTGCTCTTAACCTTTTTAATTTCGACTATTGTGGGTTCTGCGGATGTACTATAGAATCTTGTAACAGTGTAGTTTCCATCATAGATTAAATATTTGACAACAGATTGATAAGGCGTAAAAGTCATATTTATAGAGTACATATCTTTGTAATGAAGACTGGAGGTCAATAGGTGAAATTTCTTGCTATACTGTGCTATAACTCTTGTTTTGATGCTGCCTGGTCATTTATCTCTGGGCTGCTCTTCTCAAAATTTTGTTTTCGAGGGCCAATCATATAAGTAGCCGCGCTATATAAAAATTATAATATAATCGATTCATCAAATAAAATAGTTTTTTTTAGCTTAGAGTGTGACCGTTGGTTATTTTCCAATATTAGCCAATGATTTTAATGCTGATTAAATTTCTTTATGTAATAAGGAAGTTTTTAAAATATGTTAAGGGATTTTTTTTAGTTGATACTAAAAACTAAATAAATCTAAATACCTTTATCTACTTTAGAGTAAACAAGCGACGAATAAATAGTAGACAATATTTTAAATAACTAAAATTTGTTAGTCTTATTGTACGAATGTATCTCAGAACAAAATAGCTTCTATTTAGTCTGTGTGTAATAAAAATCTCTGTTTTACTGTTTGTTTTTCAAAGTAACTTGTCTCGTTCCTCGCTAATATATTAGAGAGAGGCAGCAATGAATTGATTCCAAACAACATTACATCAACGGTGAGCCATGTAGCCGCCATGTTGGATTTATTTCTACACGCGCTCCCGACATCTGTGTTCATTTTCTTTTTCTGTTGCCAGTTGAAATACTATGAACGCTTTTAGTTTAGGGTTCTTTAACTTTCCAACCCTTATAAAGACTCTTTTAAGTTAATTGAAAAGTTTTTTTTTTGTTTCTCGTGGGAAAATCCTGCATAGGACCATCAGGGCCGCTGTGACGGCAGCACCCCGGTGTGTCAGACTCCTACTGACTAAAAACCCCCGGGGTTTCTCTCTAATAGCTCCACCCGAGCCTGGGAAACCAAATTCATCCAGACGCCCGGAGAGCGAAATGCCTTGTCTAGGCTGCCTCTCTGGGAGGGGTAGAGGTAAAGAGCCCACCCTGCCAATACCTATCTCACAGGCGGCGCGCCAGACGCTGCACACCGCCACCCTCTCATCCGGACAGCAGACTCCCTCAAGTCTACTGCCCAACTATTGTCACCGGGGGATGTCGCGCTCGCTCTGAGCGAACGTATCCCTCTGGCGACGGTGTAATTGAAAAGAAACCCTTTTGCGGAGATTAAGTAATTATTATTTTAGGTATGTTTAGAAAAATTTTCAAAGATTAGAAAAGTATATTTTTATTTTTGTAAACAGTTTTTAATATCAGACAACAGATTTTCATCCATTGATGGTTGCTTTCATTTTTGGATTACACTGTACTTACAATTAGGTGTGCTGTACTCACTTTGTCTAACCAGTGTCAAAAATACCTACAATGCATTTATTATTCTACTAATATGCGCTGGTACATCACTCGCTAAATACATCCACTATCGCCTGCAGTTCAGACAGCACTACCCGCATATCTGAGACCCTGTTATACTCACTATATAGATTATTAAATACTACACTATGACCGGTGGTCGTGGGTGTGGTTTTAGGAAGACACGAGTTTGGCGTTTTACAGTTTATTTGCACTTTAAGGCACACCGAACTGCGACGTACACGCACGTACTCCCGCTTTGGGTCTCGGTAGTCGACTAGCTTCCAAGCGTCCCGTGCGCGCGCGCATCCTCTTACCCCGCACGTCTCGTAACACCCTAACGACCCTTAGGGCGACAACTGCGTATCGGGTTACGTCTACATGCCAAACACTATGATTTGCCAAATACAAAGAAAAAGCCGTACGATTAAGGCACATCCCTAGCATTATATATAAAAGAGAACAAATAAATAAGAATGAACAGAAAATACATCTTTCAAGTATCGCGTAGGTTTATGAGTATCGGAGCGAAGATAATGGTTGTGCCATATTCCGCACATATTTGCTAACAGATTCATTGCATAATACCGCGACATTGCCTAATATCTTCACCGGGAGGTTAATAATGACAATATTAATAAAGTTCCGCTTTCCACTGGAGTGCTTACTTATTGTCTCTTGTTTCCTTTATTGAGGTATTTAATAATGTCTCCGGGGCTCAATTCTCGTGATTTATTTTGTACTTTAATACCGCAAGTAGATTTTGCACGATACTACCACACGCGTAGTGAAAGTCTACTTTGAGCGCTTATGTATTTCTTTGAGACCATATTATGAGTTTTAAATGTTTGATTTAAATGCAAAATGAAATTGTAAATGCCCTTCCGAGGATCAGCATATTGTACCTTTGAAAATAAAAGTAATGGAGCTTTTATAGATGTAATAGCTCAATGAAAGTTTTTGTTATTCAAATAGATTTAAATACAATTCATATAATTCAAAGTTTTATAATTGAAATGTCTCGAAAAATTTTGAATTCTGCCTCTACATTGGGGTGGTTTAAATTGTTACGTTTTAGTTCCTCATCCACATGCTTCCATTAATACGGCGAGTTATCAGTAACAGTGTATACAGATTAATACTGTATATCTAATTTTTTTTATGTAGATAAAAAAATATATAATAAACAACAAACAGAAAATCTTGAAGTCTAAAAAAGCATTAGAGATAATAAATGTCGAAGAAACCATAATAATGTATTGACTCGTTTCCATTTCAAAGCGTTAAATCTTTCGAATAAGTAATGTGTAGCTACTTGGGCACTGTATTGGTTAATAACCATTAACTGAAATTGTATTACATGGTAATTTAGAATATTTTATTATTTTGATAGATCCGTAAGCAAGCTTGACTACAGCTGTGTATAATCAAAGGGACACGTTTCTATAGGAAATCTGGGATGGCATCTTTTTGACACTGGTGCTTTTATTATTTCCTTAGGTCTTGGTCAGTTATAAAGCCCATAGCTTTATTAGTTTTTTGGTAAAAATTCACTATCGGCCTTTAGCCAGTTTCGGCTGAGTTTTTCCCGAACCAAAAGCTATATTGAAAGTGCCGTAATTAAATCAACTGTTACTGTTTCGAAATCTTGTTGTTACTAACCGACTTTAAAAACACTCCAGGCTTTATGTATATAAGCCCGTAAATTTGCCATTTTCGACTGATTAGGGTAATTACTATATTTATTTATTTAATAATGTGCCCACCATTGTTTGTTAGCGGCAAAGATACAAAGTAATTGTTATGTATAAAACAATTGCTTTGTATTTTTGCCGCTAACGCACCTGCGTGCAGACTGGTTGTGTTAGACCGAAGCCTGTGGAAAGAGAAACTGCAATATAGTACGTTCCGGGCTAGTAAAGAATCGACATTGAACTTTACCAAAGTTTCATAGAATGCGACATCAATTCTGAACGATGTAATCACTCCCAAAATGTTATGTTAATTAAGTCCTGGAAAGCTCTAAAGTAAAACTATACTGAGGCTAAACCGAGCGGATTCACTAGTCATGAATAATGTACGTTAAGGTTTCTTAAGTTCACAGTCTGATGCATCAGGAAATTGCAATTAAACACGTGATATTTCGTCCTCACTTGCCAGCTTTTCACGACTTAACTGAGGCAAGCGACTAAGCTTGCATGCTTTAATTTAAGCTACGCCTCTCGCGAGTAATTCCGTCTTATACAACTTTAATTAAAATAATGTATTTTGGTGGAATACAGCTCAGCGAGTTGTTTACTGAGCGTGCGAATATAAACATGAGAGGCGAAGGTTGGTTTGACTCACACCGTCTTGCGGTTCTATTTCCTCCTCTATATATCTTATTTTATAATGCCAAGAAAATGAATGTCTTTACATTATTATTTCTATACAATATCTGAACAAATCATATAGGTGGGAGTAAAACTTTAAATATACATTTTTATTTCCTTTTTGTAATGAAAGTTCTTTGGAATCGTACTTTCAAACATAATAAAACGATGAATTAAGACTAAATAGAGAAACATAAATCTATAGACCGAAACCTGAAAACGAATATGATTGTGGTGGTGGGAGGTTATCTAAAATGAGTCGCAACGACAATACATAAGTGTAAAGATCGTCATAGTGACTCACTTCGACCTGTTGCGTTTCGTAATCGATTTGTATATATCCAGTTGTTCATGAACCTTCTGTTGTGGTATATGTGGGTCAATATAGGAATGGAGACTGTCAACGGATTGTCATCTTGGACTACACTATAGTTTCCATGAGAAGTAATGAAGTTACTTTGACGAGCCAGTATAAAAAAATGCGACCCTCCGGTACCTGTGAACATAAACCTAATTACACAAAATTAGTATGATTTCTCAATCATTATAGGAGTCAATGTACTTTACTTGAATATTAAAAATAATGAGAAAAACATTTTACAACATGCTTGAAAATAAAACGAGAGCCGTAGTTGAAGAAATATTGCCTTTTTTTTTTAGACTCCTACCGACTAAAAACCCCCGGGGTGTCCCTCTGATTGCTCCACCCGGGCCCCTCTCTGGGAGGGGAAGGAGTAAAGTCCACCCCTCCACAACCTCTCTCCCAGGAAGAAATATTGACTGTAATGACAACAATTAAGGTTGTTAACACTTCAGATTACAGCATGTTAATGTGTTATTATTACCAATTTTCTTTGAATTTTTATTTTATTTAATAGATCTTTTATATAGAAAATATTGAAAAATACATAAATATTTAAATCAAGAGACCATGGACTTCGAGATATTGTAAAATACCTAACCTAACCTATTTTTACTTGAGGAAAATCCTCATAGATCCAGGTGAGAGCGGTGTGTGACGTGTTTCCGCACACCACTCCAAGATATTGAGGTGTGCGAGGGGTGACTCCGTACAACACTCCTCGCAGTGCAGAGATGCGGCCTTACAAAAGGCCAGACGTTGCCGAGGGTCGGAGAAGAGGATGAGATTGTACTTCTGGCCCCGGTCAGACGGGAAGAAGGAACACCCCGGGGGTTTTAGTCGGTGCAAGTATGGCACACCGGGGGCAGCTCTCACCGCTCCCTAAGGTCCGTCAGGGATTTCCCCTAGGCTATCAAAAAAAAAAAAACCTTATAGAACCGTGTCTGCTGCATTAGGGGGGATGGCGGCCGAAGTGTTTCGAATTAGTTCCAGATAAAAACCCCAATGTGACGACAACATAGAGGAAAACTGGATCCTGTAACCAATTCAACAGTCTCACCGCTAGTTGAGCTGAAATCTTAGAAGAAACGCTGCCTCCTCCAACTCTACTCGGTGGTTTCGGCATAAATATTTTTTTTTTCGAATTGACACGCGTTGATTAGCGGGAAAGGTCTCCAAAACTAAACCGAGTGGGTGGGTGCACACTGAGGGTGCTACGCTGGCAATTTATGGGTTGGGTGGCAATGCAAGGGCACCCCTGTGGGTATGAACCTCGACTTGGATCGCCAGCCGAAATATACGAAATCTAACGGTGATCTACTAGCGTTTCGAAAGCGACTACCCTGTGAAGACACGCCGAAAGAAACTCAAGGCTGCGTCGGAGTGGAAGTGCGTTGTTTAAACGGCAGTTGACGGACCTATGATATATTATGTAATGTTCTGCAGATATCTGAAGAGTCGTTACCCGGTTTCTCGGGTTTCCCCACCCTAGACGGCTAAACTAACCAAACTACTACCAATATCAATATAAGCATCGTTTAGGACCAGCATTTTATTCTCACCTAAACGAAAGCAAACAAAGGGTGATGAGGCGCCAACGTTCGTGACCTCTGATTCTTACTTATTTCAGTTCTGAAATTTCGAGTATTTTACTCTATGTTGGCTCATGTCAAAGCGGTTTTGAAGGTATAAAGTGTATAATTGGTCATAGCTTCACAACATTTACCCTTTCAAATAGGGTTGGTTAAATTAATTAATCGCTGTTGGTATCGTGTGTATAATATGGTAGCGTGAGATTCAAGCGTAAAAACATAGTTACTACCTTGAAAAGTTAATTTTATAAAATATTTTATTCGTTTTCACTGTTGGAATATTTATTGAAGTTTTTAGATAAATACTTTTTTATGTTCTGTGGCGACAAAATATTAAAAGACGGTACCAATACAAGAATACACCTTACTTTACGCAAGGTTATCAAGGACTAAGCGCGGGCTTCACTTAATCTGCCAAGAAATGACTGTGGTGCCCCAGTTTCCTCGAAACCAAGGCCCGTGTAACCAAGTCAAAATGTTTACCCATAATTAAAATTAGTTTTTTCACGCATAAGACCCGTTACACTATATACTTTAACGGGTTTAAAGTAAGTCTTGTAAACAATTACAATTGATGTGATCCATTTGAGTATAAACGCCAAATCACCTCAACGCTGTTTATTTAGAACTCCCTGAGGTTTAGGGAATCCTAGGTAGATTTCTAGTGAAACTATGATTGAGCTATTTCGCGATTTCCCGCAATTTCAGTTTATTAACGGACAGGTAATTTAGTCTGGCAGTCTTTTCCGAAAAATGTAGACTTTAAATCAACTTCAATTGGCGATAGCGTGACTTAGGAAGATTTAGGTCGCTTTCCTCGCATTTTCGGGCAGTTAGCCCTTGTTTAAAACATTTGTTCTTTCAAATAAGTCAGATGTGATCGTATTATGTCTATTGAACTTACTTTAATTATAAAGACAGTAAACAAACGAGAATGATATTTTTACTGATTATCAAACTCAATGACACATAAATGATCACAATTTTTTTTTTTTCTATAATAATAATATTTACTAACAATTACACACATTAACCTAGTCCCAAATTAAGCTTGCGTTTGTACCATGGCTACTAGACAAAGATATACATACTTAAATACATATATACAACAGTGACTCGTGACAAACTCGTCTGCTCATCACAGAAAAGTTAACCGCTACCGGGACTTCAACCCAAGACCTTAGTATCGTAAGTAGGGTCGCTACAAACTGCGCTATGTGTGCGTCAAATCCTGTATATGATTAGTTTATTAATATGACAAATTTCTTATCAAATCTGAGACAAAATTATTCGAAATATCAAAGCAATGCTCCACTGTAAAATTCGTGAAATGTTAGTTTTGTTTTCAATTACATATTACAATATAACGGTCCAAATAAATTTAGGCAAGCGATAGTACATGTTGACTATAGTTGCATCGTTAAATATTAAGAAATAATAAAAGACTCTGGGTAGTCTAGAGTCTAGACTAATGGTGCAGAGCGCTATTTTAAATTTTGTTACACATCTTTGCAACTGACAGTTGGACGGGGCGATGGCGGCGGAGCGTCTTTTCCGTTTGCAAATATCGTGCACGTAAATTAACGTTTCTTGCTTAGCTATTCTAACTTGTTAACGAGGTACTAAAGCAGGATGTAGTTGTGTACTAAGCTAATATCATTATGTATTAATACGATGTGGTGTATATAGGTATATACGTTGATACAGAAGGTAGATGTTTTCTTAGGTTACTTTTTATTGTGTTTATTACAAAATATCAATTTTATTATTCTTTATACATTATTCCGGAATATTAGGATATATGATTTTTAAATTAATTGAAGATTTCCTATAATAAATACTAGGAGTTAATATAAGAATATGGATGAGGTATATAGCGACATATATTGTTCCGTAGATGAACCATCGTTCTTAATATTATCTTGTGGTGAACAGTATAACTACAGCCACTAGTGGTGCCATCTATTGGCGAATAGAAAGCGATTACTAGGAGTGTCGCTGCAACCTAACGTGAACGCTGAAATATACAAGATGGCTGGAAAACAAAGGCCAAAGCATAGGTAGGTAAAATGTAATCAGATTAATGAAAAACGATTACGATTACATTTTGCGTTTTTCATGATTAATATGACTGCACTTTGCCTTTTTTATATTTTAAACACTACGGAATCCTCAATTGCGTATACATTTATGTCTCCTTTATGTTTTGAAGGGATTTAATCATGGTTACAGAGCAACGAAATTAAAATTAAAACTACATTTTGTAATCGTTAATTATTCATCAAATTACATTTTTCCCATTTCTACTTCTAAGGGTTCAAAGATTTAATGAAGTAATAGAAAATTATGTTATAATTATAATACTATGTAATATATATGTATGCACGTATGTATAATATTACTCAAACGCAAAATGATAAGGCCACGGTTATTCATAATATTAGCTTTACTCCTTTAGTTCGGGTATTAAATTACAATTAGGTATAATTAATATTCCGCCATGCGACCTATGGGTTACAGGCTGAATTCTACGGGGTGTTAAATTTATTAACAGGCATTCTGCTCACATTTCAGCTCGAAAATTACAATAATTTCTGTGTTATTAATCGTGAATTTGCTTCTTCTATTATTATACGTTTTTAAGTGTCAAATTATATAGACTTTATTGTAAAAGAATAGGTTGAAAAGCAAACTAAAACCTTTGTACAATTTAATATTTACAAATGTAAACAAACTTGCAGTAAATTAAGAAAAAATATATGAATTTCGGTCTCATGATAAATATAATACGTAATAAACACATCAACAAATATCAATCGGAATCAGGCACACGTTAAAATAACTAATGATAATTTATATTATTTTTATTTTAAAATATTTTTTTAGTAGATATCAAGATTGTGCCTGGGTAATGATTAGACTTTGTTAATATGTTTATTTAATAATAATAATATATCGTTACGCTATCTCTTTTGGGGTGTGCAGAGATACATTAGTGGCTGTATCCATTTTGCTCGTATATGTTACGCCCAATGTAACCAGCAGCGCGCTGTATGTTTCTTTTAATAATATTGATTCTGTAGGAAACCCGTGTCATTTTCTTTAGTATCTTTTACTAAATCATAGCAAATAACTTAAAGATGATTCATAAAGCCATATCCATTTCAACGTTAGCAGAGATAGATAACTTATTTTACCTATAATGCGTTTATAATACCTATCTATTTCATAGTCAACCCGACTAGCAGGATTGCTGATTACAGTATCTTTGCGTAGTCTAAATTGTTCTAGCTATTTTTATCTATTGTAAATAAATTATTTTATTTTAATATATTATAAACAGCTTTGTTGGTAGTTAGAGAATTTTGTTTTGTAATAGTCGTGTTCGGAATATTACAACACAGTGCAGTTAATTAAGGGTCGTAGCAAAGGCGGCGCGGGGCGTCGGCCTCCAGGCGAAATGGGAAATAGGTAATTATGAAGTTGCGTACTGGCTTGCAGGCTGCCACTAGCGATTACTGTCCAAGTCACAAGAATAGGATATACTTAATTAACTTATGTGTCACGTAGGAAAGAGCCCGTCTTAGTGGCCCGAATCAGCTTGTCGCGTTTCGGGATCAGTTTATGTATTGACAGTGTGTCCATTCATATCGAGGTTGGAAAGGTTATTTGGTTTAAGCGACTGTTTTTGGTGATATAGTAATATATATATATATATATATATATATATATATATATATATATATATATATATATTGCTATATAACTAAAAATGTCCTATAACCTCCTGCAACCCAATTTAAAAGTAGGTACAAAAAAGCGAAGCCCACTGTCCTAATATCAGAATATAACTAATATAGTCCCTAATGCCCAGACCAAAATCTTTTCGTATCTCTGTAATTAAAACGAATTAAATTTTGATATTTTGAGGGTACTTTGCTAGATAAATAAAAAAAACCACTATAATAATTTGTTCTTTATTTAGTACGCTAGGTCATAAAATTTGATAAGTGTGTATAATGTGGCGTGTAATTCAATACGAACATTACACAGTACCGTAAATATTATGCTCTAGTATTAGTATGGTGGGTCTTAGTCCTTAAGTAGCTGTGATTTTGTTGGGCGTTTAGTACTATATGATTTTGTCTTATACACTTGTGTACTGTGGTCATGACTAGTGATGAAAATGCCCGGGAATTTTCCCAAAATGCACAAAAATCCGAGAACATTTCGTAAATTCCCGGGAATTTTCCCAAATAAGTTTTGGGCACTTTGGGAAAATTCCCGGGCATTTTCATCACTAGTCATGACCAGTTCGGGTAATCATCCTACCATCGGGGTGCTTGTATCGATAGTGTATAACAGTACTATTGGTCGGTTCTACTGTAGTGGTGTCTCAGAATGATTGTCATTGTGACTTTTGTCGCACGAATTAAAATAGACTTCGTAATGCAGTATTTCCTCAAGATCTGACATGGGGCTTGTCAAAAAAGAGTGTAAACGCCCTTTCCGGTCGGCGGCGCAATGATGACACATCTTGTGTTGTAATTATCATAGCACACAGTAACCGTTTCAATCACTGTTGTTTGCCTTTCATCCACATAAAAAATATGTTTAATTTTCTGGCTGTTTTCACTTGAACCACAGTTGAAAATCTCTAAGCCCCGCAATACTACATGAAATTAAAATGTAGGTCTAGTTAGTTTTCAACATTCTATATATTTTTTAACAATTACTTTAAAATGGTACGCTCGTTTGCTACCATAGTACGGTTTCAAATAAAACGAAAAGGTGACTTGGTATGTGTTTTTTTTTTTCAGTCAAATAAAATTCATTTATTGCATCTACGCTTTGGAAAATGAGAATCACTTTCAATGTATTTATTACCTTGGAGGATAATCGATATTCTATGTTCAGTACCAGATGTTTTATTTTATTTATTCTATTTACGACTGGTGTGAGAAGAGTGTGGAAGATGATGGTCATATAGGTGATAATAATTATGATTATGCAATATTGTATAGTTTACCATATACTGACAAAAATAATACGCGTTGTATTTTTCAATTGCTTGCAGTAAGCGTTAAATCCAATTTTATTACTAATTATTATCAAGTATTATACAAATAAAAGGGCAATTTTTTAAAAAACGTCGGAATATACATATAGAAGGCCTGATAGCGTAGTTTGTAGTGACCCTACTTATGATGCTAAGGTCCTGGGTTCGAGTCTCGGTAGTGGGAAACTTTTCTGTGATGAGCAGATGAGTTCGTCACGAGTCATGGTTGTATATATGTATTTAAGTATGTATATCTTTATCTAGTACCCATAGTACAAGCGCAAGCTTAATTTCGGACTAGGTCAATGTGTATATTTGTTAGTAAATATTAATATTATTATTATATATTTTTTCTTATAACTAAAAAGCTAAATATTAGGTTTCTAAAGCTGAGATAAATAGACGCTATTACAATTTTGCATAGCAAAGTTCTGAAAAAAAAAAAAGTTTTGACAAAAAACTGTATGTGTAATAGGAACTTCAATATAGCCATAGTATTCGCAGAGCCAAGCCCATGTTGACACAATCGGTGAATTCCCAAATCCTTTAGCATTCATTGCGTAATATAAATTGTATTTTTTAAGTAAAGTCTAAGTAAACTTTTCAGTGGTAGGGCGAACGTCCGAACTGGGTTATGACCACAGTACACAAGTGTATAGACCGTCATAGAGACTCGTCTTGGCCTGTCGCGTTTCGGGATCAGCTTGTGTATATCCAGTAACTCACATACCTAGAGACCTTCAGTCGTGGTATATGTGGGCCGATATGACGACAGATACTATCAATGGATTTTCATCCTTTAATGGTTGCTTTCATTTTTGGACTACACTGTACTTACCATCAGGTGCACTGTAGTCACTATGTCGAGACAGTGTAAAAAAAAAACTTAAAGCTACGTCTATAAATCTGAGCTTTAGTGCATACTTCAATATTGAGGTATTTTCAAACAAACTTTCAGCCTCTATTTCACCTCCTTAGGCGTGGAATATATAAAATCTATCTTTAGTACGGGCTTACATTATAAAAAGTTACATGTATTTTTGTATAATATTATCTTTACTAGTATTAACTGTTTAAACTCATAGCTAAATAAATAGCACAGTTAACGGGTATCTGTATACAATTACAAATTATACAGGAAGAATTTCCGCGTTCAAAATTAGTGACAATTTCTTTCAAGACTACATGAGTACAGCATAAACCTGATCCCGAGGTCTGACAGTAAAGTGAAGCTAATCGCTCTTGCCTGATTGCGGCTCGGGCCGAATAGGAAGTGACTACTCAATTACAGAAGGGATACTGGGAGAAAATTACTATGTTTTTCAAGTTAATACGTCCACGGTTGTAAAGGAAGTTGTCTAATAGACAAGTGGTCCAAGTGTTAGATCTAAAAAGTATAGTCTCTGAATATAGTAAAAAACAGCTGACATCTCAAAACAGCATGCATTTTTAGAAAAGTCTTAAAATTACAGTTGTTCAGGATTTTTTGAAAATAATTGAATTTTCCTAATATTTTCTAAACACGCTGGAATCAAAAGATCCTGTTTACAGTAAGTTATATAGCTACTCCTTCTCTATAACCCCTTTAGCTTTGAGCCACGACTTTTAGGACATGTGTTTATGTGGGTAGAAGACAAAAATATAAAACAAGTAGCGCCTCTATTGGATTGTTTGGGAAATATTAAAAGGTAAGAGAAAAGAATAGGTTACTTGCTGTATTAATTCGAATCAGACGAAGTCGCGGGCAATAGTTAACACTTCAAATTATCACCTTTTTTTTTTTTTTTAAGGGCAAAGCCGAGCCATCTTCCTCGGCATCCGGCGACGTCCGGCCTTGTGCAGGCCTCACCTACTAGGCGGGGGGACGGTTAAATAGTCGCCGCCCCCCGCGTACACATAACACATTTCGGGGAGAGTGGTGTAGAGAGTCACCCCCCCCCCCCCTCATCTCTATGAAGTTGTCATCAGAGCGGCGTGCGGGAACACATCGCACACCGCTCACGCCAGGATCTGGGCGACGCACTCCCTCAAAGCGCGCCGCCTGGCGTATGTCTGGGTCACGGAGGAAGGCTGTTGGCGTAAGCCCTCCTCCGGCGTTCAATCCGAGTTGGGCGGCGGATTGGGTTGTCGGGGGTGGATATTGCCTCCCGATCCCGCTCCGCCGCCTCCTTCACCTGCATTGTCGTCTCCGTGAAGGAGAGGACCGCCTGCCATGCCCTGTCACTACCGACCATCGCGCGAGCGAGTGCCGGCAGTGACAAGTCACCACCCACCACCCTGTTCAAACTATCACCTACCATCATCTCACCAAGCTAGATTTATACGAGTATATTATACTTAGGTAATTTACTTTAATCCATTTTAATAAAATCCATTTAAATTCCTGTGGCATAGCGTCAGTCACAAAGCTGTGAGCGTCTTTGAGCCAGGCCACAGTGTAAATGTCACTTTATATGGTAATCGGTGCAAGAAGGCTCTACTTGCAAGAGGCAACGTGTTATTTTGCCTGAGGATGTATTTTTATGTGGCATTTGCATTAACAAGGTTCCTGGAATATCACTGAAAGTATGTATTTCTATGAACAGCAATGTTAGTTAGGCGAGCCTTTTACTGTGTTCACGTGAAAAGCTACTTTTCGAGGTTTATTTGAGAATAACTAATACTTAATTACAATATCCTTGAAGAAAATAAAGTTACGGATTTAGGCATTACATGCTCATCAGTGAAAACATCGTGAGGTAACTCGCATGACATCTAATAGGAATGTTATATGTAAAAGCTCTGAGAACGGCGAGCAGCTACGCTACTGGTAACTTTAGGCACTACATATAAGCGCAAAGGGAAGGCATACAGCAACTGTTGTGCTTCAGCTCACCCCGAAAGGAATATAACGTGATATATACAACGTTGCTGGTAACTAACGCAAAACCTCTTAAAGGTAACTTAGGTACATCAAAACTAACAACTTTTGTTCTATGACTTTTGCCAAAACTTAACACATCCTAAAATATATATTGTTTTGTTTTAGTAGGGATTTCTATCAATCGTTAGCTCTATGTTTAAAGTTCAGTCAGCTGATGCTACGAAATCGTCAGCCACAGTTGCATCGCGCCGCCTTTCAGAGTATTAAGAAGATCAGAACTGCAAATTTGATTTATTTATTTTTTTGTATGGGGATTGAAAAAAAAATTGAATTATAAAAAGTCGTAAAACAAAAGTTGTTAGTCTTGATATACCAAAGTCACTCTTAAGAGGTTTTGCGTTAGTTGCCTGTATCCGTGTATAAATGACGGATAACGTATATATAATAAAGTTAAAGATCGTTATTTTAATAAGATAGTGTGATGGTTGGGACACATAGAAAGGATGAATGGTTGACGAAAAAGACGTACAATATAAATGTGAGTGGAAGTAGGAGCCGAGGCCGACCAAGACATACACAGACCAAAAAAAGAAGTTCGCGCAAGATCAACTGCGCAACGGGCTCCCCTCCTGACACAGGCTGGGCGTCCGCCGTCCAGCGGAGAGTGGGGGTTGGGCGGCGTGTGTGCGTCAACAGGCCGTCCCAATGAGAGGTAATGAGGGGGTAATTTACGACCCCCTCCCAGAGATGAGGCCTGCCTAAGGCCAATCGCTTGCCGGGACCTCGGAAGTATATGGATCCCCAGGCCCGGCGAAGGGAAGAGTAGGCAGTGCTGGCATCCCGGTGGTTTTAGTCGGTGCAGGTCCGACACACTGGAGGAGTGGCTTTTACCACTCCACTGACGGTCCAAAGGAGTTTCCACTGGGTTAACAAAAAAAAAAAGACCAAATAAAGAGTTTAAAAGAGTGTAAAAGTACGGGGAATTAATTTTAATAATATAACTTAATTTAAAATTATTTTCTGGACACTTCAGAGATATTGATGATTGTAAATAAAATATATTTAAAACTTTATGAAGTAGGTGTATTTTAACAACAGTATTACTAAAAACAATTTTGAAATAGATATCGTAAGTAAGACCGTTTAGTAAGTTCCTTTCGTTGAACTCACTAAAGCGTCAAATTGAAAAACATACACGTTCATGTCTGCTTTGTTCCCAAAGGGATTATGTCTTAAACCTTCGCTTTACTTCTTTTCGGAGCGATTTTCCTTTGTCTTTGATTTTCTAGTATAATGTGAATGCGAAGATTATTAATAAATTTATCTATTACTAGATTTTTAATATAATTTCATGTACAATAAATACCTTAGTTTAGATATAAGTACAAAAATATCTTTGTAAAATATTTAATGATTAAAAAATATCTTTGATTTTCCAAACATTCTGTAGGTAAAAAATGGGGTATTTTTTAAAATAATAATAAAATTACTTTTACTATAAATTTAGTTAAACACAGGATTTTTTAATTTACGATAATTATCAGAATAACTATCTATGCTGACACTAGAATGGGTATAGAGCAGAGGTTGCAAAACCTATTTTATCGTAGACCCTTTCTAAAATTTTACTAATTACCACGTATTGGGGTCCACTCCTGCGGGTGCTGTGACATTTTTACCATAATCCCAAAACTAATAAAAAAAAATGTTACTCCGAAATATCTGGAAATGATAATTTTGAAAGTACAAAAAACTTTTTTATTTGCGTAGTGTTTTATTTGCTTATGTTGATAGATAAAGCCAAACCAATAATTTATTATCGAAACTGTATTAGATACATTTTGTCGGACCCCACATACAATTTGTGCACTACCATTTTGTCAACCCAACGTAGACCCCCATCGAATCTTACGTGACCCCCTAGGGTCCACCTGGACCACTTTGGAAATCACTGGTTTATAGGAACAGTATGTTATACGCTTTATTAGAGGCCACAAAAGCTGAATAAAAATAATAGAGCCAGAACAGTGCCAAGAACACTAGAGAAAACGACAATGGTAATAAACCGTATAATAAACCGGCCAATGTGTCCACATTCAGGGATTTAATAAAAACGAAAAAGCAGCCATAACAATACTCATTGTGCTTTAATAATGACAATACTAGTCTTGGAAGACATTCAAGTCGCCCCGGCTGTAGCAACATGACCACAGTACAGCATCTCCACTGCGACAATTTTAAATTTGCACCCGATATACCACGAAACCGTCTTTAGCTTCAAATGAAACGCCTTCAACAACGGTATAGCGGGGTTTGTAATGCGTAATCCAAATGAAACGTTGACACTGAGCTCGGAGCGGTGGCCGGGAAGAAAATTGTGAGATCAAATTAGGTCCCGGTTTAAAGTCGTCACAATAATAAGAACGGCTCGAAAATGAAATGTCGGAGGGCCTTTTTATTTTAAACCGACCCTCTTTCTTCAAGGGGACGGTGAATTTAATTTGTGAATTTTCTGTGTCGAAATTTGTTGATGGTTATTCTACTAACTTTTTACAATGAAAACATATTTTAAGTTTTTTATTTTGTTCTTATTTGATATTAGTCCGATGATATTCATTTTATTATAAACATTTTTGTATTTATTTTAACCGTCATAGTTGTTGTGTGATAATAATACTGGAGAAAGCACTAAGCTATAATAATTATTTATCATGAATACCTTAAATAAACAAAATATATAAATCTAAATAACAGCTGATACATTATTGAGACTTACATTATTATTGAGATTTGATACGCGAATATAAACTACAATTCGTAGCAAATTCGACGAAAAATGTGAATAAAATAGGAATGAAATTATTTTATAAAAGATATTAAATTCTTTTACAAAATAAAATAGGAATAGACTCATTAAGGCTGTTAAAGATATCGGTGTTAAAGAATTTATGAAAAATAACTACTATATAAAATGATTAGAAGATTAGTTATTTAATATTGCAGAATTTATTATTCGCTAATAATACAATAAGAGCAATTATCTTCAACTCTCAATAGCCTTGACGAAGGAATTATCTTCTCTAATTATAAAATAAATATCTAAAGAAATCTTTTTAAAGCTATTTTCAATATTACGAAAGGAGATGCTGAAATTAGCGTTTAGTAAATTGTGGATTAGTTTAATATAAAAAAAGGAGAAAATGGTAACTGTTAAACATAGCATTATATCTTCAATGAATAGGATATGCTCATTACTTATAAAATAGAAAATGTTTATCGTTAAATTATACGTAGGCCCTTAGATGTGAAAATGAAGACAGATTTGAAAGATGTATAAAAATGTCTAATGGACCAAATATGACGTTCCAGCAAACTGATATGAAATAATAGAATCGACAACTACTAAAAAGTAACTTCCGAATGACAGAGCCAGGGAAGTATGAACAGAATCCATTAGTGGATTCCCGAAGGAGATTGCCGACGTAGCGTTCCGTTTCGGAAATTACATTAAAAAGCAATACTTCCCCACAAGCGACTGAAAGAAATGGTTAAAAAAAGCACGGGAATTTCTTTAGGTGACTGGCGATTTTTTTTATTATCATAGGTATGCTCAGCTATTATTACTATGTACGAATAGTAGAGCTTTTTGGCCAAATATGTAGCTAGAAAAGGTGCTAATAAGTTTGAACAGCTAATGGTTACTGGTAAGGTTGATGGAAGGCGTTTAGGAGTTCGAAGTTCACAGAGATGGGCAAAATGTAATCTGATTAATGATGAACGATTACAAAATGTAGTCGTAATTTTAATTTCCTTGCTCTGTAATCATGATTAAGTCAATTTAATTCATTAAGAAAAATGTGTATACAATCTGGGATTTTGTAGTGTTTAAAACATAAATGAGCAAAATGCATTCATATTAATGGAAAAACCGTAAAATGTAATCGTTAATCATTTTTATTAATCTGATTACATTTTGCCCATCTATGGAAGTACAATAAGACGGATTGATCAAGTCCGCGACATTTTTAATTAAACTATACACGAATCTCTCCACGATAGCAAAAATAGAATGGAGTTGTGTATTTTAAAACGGTAGATGACATTTTGTAGTGAAGGTGTATTCACGGCCCTTAGCATTAAAGAAACCGACGTGATTAGGAGAATTGTTGGTATAATATTAATTTTTAGGTAAATGTTTGAGATGATATTTGATTTTTTCCTATATAAAAATAATTCTACGCTTAGGCGAGATTGTGTCCAAATTAGACTCACTTCTTTATTAATCCATCCATAATAGTGGCCTTCTAGATGAATAGAGTGCTTGAGTCTAGACGCCAACGAGCAGATCTCGAAACATGACAGGCCGAAGCAAATCACTATAACCTTTTGGACTATATACTTCAAGTTACCACTTGGACATAAATACCTCATGCCACTGCAGCTAGGGTACTAGTTTAATACAATCCGTAATCCGTTTAGCCGTGGTGGCTGCCGGCAGAATAGAATAGCACCCCCCTCTTCTTGCTGAGGTGTCGTAAAAGGCGGCTAAGGTATCCCTTTAACACCGCAATTCAACCAGGTGTTCAGAGAAGGAAAATTCGACCAAACCTGCATCCTGCTCCCTCCCGATCGTACTGGTTCTCCATTCCATCGGGCCTGAGGGAGCTCGGACGAGAGAGTGCTTTTCTGGCTGCGCGTCCAGTTATGCACTTAAATATCTCCTGCGCAATTGGCTGTTTCCGAAAACTGGACCTCGATTTGCTTAATCGGTGTTGAAACAGTCGCCGTGGCCGAACCCGGCTAGGACATCATCATCATCATCATACAATCCAGAATACATTCGTGCAACGACTCTCATAGTGATTTGCTTCGGTTTGTGGCGCCTAAGAATTAACATATGCATTTCCAGTTATTGATATACCTAGGGGACTTCTTTCGTTGTATATGTAGGAACATTCATATGTTACTCACTGTCAATTGATCTTCTTCTTGTGGCGTTGACTATCGTATTTGATCTACTTTTATAGTATTTTTCATCAAGGGCGCTGTAGTCACTTAATTCAATAAAAAATAACGAGTGTAGTAAGAACTTATTAAGATTGTCATCGTCGTCATCATGTCAGCCCCTACCTGTCCACTGCGGAACAAACTACCCCAAAGCTCGCCAATTCTGTCTGTTCTGGTCTGTTCATATCCAGAAAAATTAGGCTGCTTTTTGCAAGTTATTAGCCCATTTAGCCTTTTAGTATTATCAACTCGTTGGGAATCTAGAAGTATTTGCAAACACGGTAATCAGAAGTAATATCTAATATTTCACAAACTCCTTGCTTTGTACTAAGATTTTTCAAGTTAATGTTATTTGTTTTAGGTCAAGCTCGAAAGCGCACTGTTAGAAGCAATGCTTTAGTTGTTCTAGTGTATGACGTATTGATGTTAAGAAAAACGATTCTATCAAAACCATTCGTCTCGGCTCTTTGTTTCGATCGTTTAAATCTACGCAGTAGGTTGTGCGTCGACGCGTATAATTACAAAACTAAAGGAAACTCTCTACAGGATACTTGAAAAAATATTAGTAGTATATATGGGTTGATTCGTGTTTCAATATTTATTGTTTTTTTCGTAACTTGGCTATGAGTTAGATTTCTCTAGCATATGTACCTTTATTATGTATCATTTTGTGTGTTCTCCGGTGTGTTGTTTTAGGTAAAATAGTAATAAATAATAGCCATTTTGATCTCTATGTATTCATATAATGACAAGTACTTCTGAGCTCAAATTATATCTTCAGTTCTAATCTAACAAATTTATAATAAAAATTTCGATTTTGAATATTATGAATGAAACTTGTAAAAGTAGCGTTATGATCAGTTCATAAATTTCAGCATGATTTTTAATGAAACAGTGAAATTACTAAACTGACAAAAATTCCTGAAAGAATAGTTTCGTCTTTCAAAGCTTCTACGTAATCGACTCGTTTAGTCTTTTAAATGTTTGATTTAGATATAACGCTGACTAGATTAAAACTGACCAGTGTATTCTTGTTCAGAACATTTCGTTAAAAAAATTCTGTGACATGCTCTGACACCTCGTTTCGTGCCGTACAAATGGAGTGACAATTTGACTTTTGAATCTTCACTAATTGCATGTCAAAAGCTTGAACGATGCACCATACCCGTAATAAATAAAACTGCCTTAAATTTATTTTTATAAACACTATTTTCAAAGGATCACGCCATTTCTGTGTTTCAACTATTCAAAAGTTTATCAATATGTTCTCAAACTCATTAGTATTTTTTTAAATTATTGATAGGTGAATGCTTGACCTCAATCACACCTGGTGGAAGGTGAAGATGAGTCCGATGATGAACCGCGCCGCCCAACAAATGCCTTATTAAGTTAATTATTATTTTTTATTATTAAGTTTGATGTAAAATAAACTATTTTTGCTTTATTTGAAACGTAGGTAGGTATATATTACGCGTACAAACAATGGTTAAGGTTAGTTACTACAAAATATAGCTATTTTTTTATATAATAATTTTAAAAATAATATATTATCATCTCTTACGGAGTAAGTAGTTATATAATAGTAGATACATCCACTTTGCGCTTATATGCCGTACTAAACATGACCAGTAGCGCAGTTGATTGCTGTTCTCAGGGCTCTTACACAGAACATTTCTAATAGATGTCATGCGGGCTTCCTCACGATATTTTCCTTCACCAGTGAGCATGTAGTGCCTGAATCCGCACGTAATCTGTAAAAACCCAGTGGTACGTGCCGGGATTCGAACCTACAAACATAGGTGTTGCCGCGCAAAGAAGCCGCTCCATTATCCACTAAGCCACCATAGCTACAGTCACAAGAATCTTATGACGAGTATAACAAATATTTCATTTCTTATATAAAAATAAATATGTATAGTTATGATCAGTCTTTGGACTGCAGCATGCCTTCCATTGGGGAGGGGTGGTCACTATGTCAAGTAATGATTTAAAAAATGTACGACCATTTTTGTAGAAGTTATAATACGTATTTTAACTATACGTATATAGTGAGCTATTCTTAAACGCTTGTTATATATCATCCGGATTTTTAGACCCGTAAAAAATAAATAATCGCACCATATATTAATCAATCAATCAATCAATCAATTATTATTATTATTATTATTTATTTATTTAATTATATCTCAAATGAATTAGTTAGCGTTTTCGATTAAAGCTCCCAGGCGGCTTAACTTTTCCGACATTGTCCACAATTATCGTCATATTTCAACCAATTTACACAAAAACTTAGCAAACTATACATAAAAATGTTCTCATAAATCACTCTGTGTATTTTTGAAAACCGCATGTAAATCTGTTCACTAGTTTTTGAGTTTATCGTGAGTAGACAAACTGACAAATGCGGCTGGGAACTTTATTTTATAATATGTAGTAAACATCATACAAGTTTTCTAAATAAGGTTCAATCTTAATTATGTGATGAGCTTTATTCGAATTAATTTAGTTAGTATTAAAATAAACATTATTGTGAAATAAGCTTAACAATTTTACACAAACAAGGTTTTATTCAGTATGAAAATCTGAATACTGTTAACGAGGCAATTCAATGCTGCAACTCCGTAGTTAGCAACCCTCAATGGTTATCATTCGATTACACTTTCCCGACTCCGCAGTACAAATAAATCTCGTTGCATTATTCGCTTTGAGCGAGCTTGCAAGAGAACCCAACCTTAATCTGGAGTTAATTGATTAAAGTCTCAACAAACGAGACGATTACCTTCTTCAACATTGTTTTGAATTACTATGACATTTCTTTATTTCATATATTTACATAAAATATTTCTGTATAAAACGTTTTAAAATTTTGCGTTTTGTATTCATTACAAATATTTTAACGGGTCTTATGCGAAAATCAATTTTGTTTTAATTGTAGTTCGAAATTTGAACCTGGTTACGCAGATCAGCGAAGGTCAGGTCAAGCGCGTCAGTCTACTCGTGATCACAACCTTTTTTTTTGGTGTCCCGGGGGAAAATCCTGCATAGGACCATCAGGGCCGCTGTGAGGGCAGCGACCCCGGTTTGTCAGACTCCTACTGACTAAAAATTCCTGGAGGGTCCCTCTAATCGCTTCACCTGAGCCTGGGAAACCAAATTAATCCAGACGCCCGGTGAGCGAAATACCTTGTCGAGGCTGCCTCTCTGGGAGGGGTAGGAGTACGTGATCACGACCTGTGTAACCAGATCTAAACGTCGAGCCACAATTAATAGTAAGAAAATTCACGCATAAGACTTGATAAAGTATTTAAAATATTTTCATATTGTAAAATATATATAAAAAAGCTTTTCATGTGGTGAATTAGCGGACAAATTCCAATACTCATCAACGCGAACGGTCGTAGATACGTTTCCAGGCACGTATCTCAGGGTTTTTCGAGTTTAAGTATAGATTTAGGTATCACATGCTTATTAGTCAAAGAAATAATCATCAGGTGACCACATGGCATGTAACAGGAATGTCATGTTTAAGTAACCTGAGCACGTCGTAAGTGCCAAATGGAAACAGCAACTCATATATCTCTGCTCACCCCGAAAGGGCCACATTGTGTCGATATATTATTATTATATAAAAAACAACCCCATATCAGCTGTAGAACGTACACTGCTGGACATGTGTCTCCCTTAATATATTCAAAAATAAATGTAACATTGCATAAAATTAAAACCATATTATTTACATTTATAAAATAAATTATTGGAAACGTACTAGATATCTTATAGTTTCTCATCGACTACAAAGGAATATTAAAAGGTATTTTGAATATTTCTTTAGACAGATGTATAAGACCTCATCGGTCACAAAGGCTTCGCGTTCATTTCTACAAATAAAACGACATCGAGGATTCAGAAATTTCTACAGAAATATTTTACGGTATTCACCAAATGGAAAATGTGTTTTATAGATCCTGTATCCCACCTTTATAGACATGTTTAATTTAACACGACGCGACATTCGAGAAATCATATAATTTTATTACTTTTGAATGGCATATAAAATTCAGTAGCGGTTTTGATAAAAATTTTCTAGAGAAAACACATTATATATAAACTTGAATAAATAATTGAATATGACAATTGAAAAAGGTTTGTGGACTTAACAGACTATGTCATATCGTGTCCGTGCTATGACCGCATCAGGCAAAAAAATGAAATGAAATGAAATGAAATGAAATATATTTATTTTCACCACAAACTAACAAAATACTAGAAATTTAAAAGCAACATTTCTGTAACAAGACAACAAAATACAGAAACAAAAGAAAAAACAAAAACATATTAACATGGCGAAAATGGGACCTCCATCAGCTTAAAGCCACAGAGGAAGTCTGCAGCGCTGATTTTCGTGGAGGGCCCCCGGTCGTGTTACATCTTATTAAGCAATAAAAAACAAGAAATAGGATAACATATAGCTTAAATAATTTTAAGTATAAATTATAATAATAAGTATAGATAATAACAATACACCCACTCAAAAATAAATAATCCTAAAATAAACTATTACATACAATAAACAAATCGACTACAAAATGTATTAGTGACACCATAGCACAAATATATGAATACCCAAAACAAGAGCAAACGTATAAGAGAAAATAAATTAAATAGACTACTTGTAACTGATAGATTATAAAATAAACATCATTTTAATTAAAAACATACTTTATATAAAAAATGTACGAGACCATGCACACTTGACCATCTCTTTACCGAACAAGACCGTAGCATGTAAAGCATGATTCCGAGCGCGCCATAAAACGTTGGTAAGCGCTACACAATAAAGTGAATATGGTGGCGATAGGGAAATTCACGTAGTTGATCATTAGATAACACCTGTTCCAAACCTGTTACAAACGGGTAGGAATCGCGATTGTATTTGGTAGCTTGAAGAATCGATTGGTTTCTTGGTAATTGATTGGTGACCTTTACTACCACGTTGAAGATGTTGGATTCAAACCCTGGTACCTGCAAACTTTTCTGTATTAAATATGCTTATTGCAAGTTATGTATTTAAGTATGTATTTTTTTACGATTCGGAATTAGTTAGCGCACATCCAATTATTCAAACGCGCCTGACATGGCAAAAGAACGCAGACGGACTTACGTCTATTTTTGTTATTACACACAGACTTACGCATGTCACCTGATGATATTGATGATGAAAAAGCGAGTGACTGAGTGACGTGATTGAAACTGAAGTAATTTCGATATTGAATACAGGGGGAAACTGCTATATAGGCCTTTCAGTTAAAAAAAAATGGCTGTAATTGTAAATTAATAAAACTTTTGTGAAATTAATCTCAAAAATTACATGTCTTATTGTGCGTTCACATCAAATATTTCGTGATCCGCAAAACATCTGCTAATGTTTTTATTTCTTATATATACATATTATTTTACACTGGCTCGATATAATAACTACAATGGACTTGATGGTAAGTACAGTGTAGTCCAAAAATGAAAGCTATTATCAAAGAATGAAAATCCGTCGATAGTCTCCGTCGACATTTTTCTCTTTTTCACACGAATAGATTCTGTACTCGTGTATCCAGAATATTTCGAGAAAAAGAAATAGAATCGTAAAGGTATGGGAAGGAAAAAGACAAGCAGATGCTTTGCGACGCACGAAAGCATCTGTTCAGTATGCGCTAATATCAAGCTTTTATGTTTTTTTTAACTTATTGCTAAGGTCCATATTATGTATATATTATAATAATATGTTTACACTATAATAATACGTTTATTTCTAGCCGGGTACCGCCGGCTTACCACACCTAGTTGTACACAAATAGAATTATTATTTATTCAAACAAAACATGAACTCAAATAGTGTTGCTACAATGTAAATCTTCAAAAGCCCTTTGTACCTTTTCGAGAGTTTTTCCCCGCGTCTTCGTTATAACACAAACCCGACCATTCACATCCTCGTACCTGAGCCGAGCTTGTTATCTGGATAAATTTAACGAGGTTGACCCACGTCACGCGCCTCTGTTGTCACTGACCAACGCCGACCTACATATGTACCTAATTTCGACTGGAAATCTTCCGGCGAAATTCCAGCAATATTTCCTTTGTAAGTGTTTTGACGTGTATGAAATTTTATTCCAGTTTTTCATGGAAGGAATTGTTTATAATTTCGTTCTGTTTTTCTATGAGTATTATGTTTTCACGTACTCGTGTGATAGAATCGAACATTATCAAGGAGGTATAATATAATTACTTTATAAAAACTATTAATAATAGATTACAAGGAAAAATAAATTTGGATATCGTTACGATATATCCCTAACGGGTTGAGCAGATAGATATACATTAGTGACTGTATCCAGATTCCGGGCAGTAGACTTGAGAGGGAGTCTGCTGCCCGGATGAGAGGGAGGCGGTAAACGGTGCCCGGTGCACCGCCTGTGAGAGAGGTTTTGGAGGGGTGGGTTTTTACTCCTAGTCTTCCCAGAAAGGTAGCCCCGAAAAGGCTTTTTGTTCCCTGGGTGTCTGGATGAATTTGGTTTCCCAGGCCTGGCTGGAGCAATCAGAGGGACACCCCGGGGGTTTTTAGTCAGTAGGAATCTGACACACCGGGATCACTGTCCTCACAGCGTCCCTGAGGGTCTATGCAGGATTTTCCCCGGGATACAAAAAAAGTGGCTGTATCCAATTTGCGCTTATACGAGTATGTCGTGCGCAACGTGACCAGCAGCGCAGCTGATCACCGTCCTCAGGGTACGTAACATGACATTTCTATTAGATGCCATGCGGGTTTCCTCACAATGTTTTCCTTCAGCGGATTAATTGGATATAAATTAATATTATAAGCATATTATTTAATAAATTTAAATAATATAAAAAATTACAATGATTTTTTTTTACACTGGCACGACATAGTGACTACGGAGTACCTGATGGTAAGTACAGTGCAGTCCAAAAACGAAAGCGACTATCAAAGGATGAATATCCATTGATAGTCCACATCGTCATGTCGGCCCGCATATACCACGACTGAAGGTCTCTAGGTATATGAGCTACTGGATATACACAAGCTGAACTGATGATTTTACTGGGTTGACAACTGTGTATAAAGAGATTAATAATCTAAATCAAAATTAATTGAAACAAAATTACTTTTTTAACTATGTTTTTTAATCAGTGTTATTAATTCGTATTTTAAAAGTAATATCACAGAATGAATTTTAAAAAGTTTAATAAAGTAAAGGATACTATTTTAGAATAAAAATATAAAATAGAAAATAAAACCTTAATTACATTACAGATTTTTGATGAAAATAAATAATCTTGTCTGTATCCGAGGGTTGCCTAAGCATTTAAGTAAAATGCACAAGTCATATTATTCTACCACTACGAATGTGCAACGTGTGCAGATATTTATAAATGACAGTTACTTCGCGATTCTGTCCACGTACTCACTTGTAGAGACTACTGACAGAAGTATGCATTTAATGAAAATAATTCTGCGCCCAGTGTTACCATGTTATTTGTATAAATTCGAGAGATATTATAAAATATACTTTTTTATCGTAATATTTCAATAGTTGTACATCTTCTTACCTAGTTACTTAGAGTAGACAGTTAAAAAGAGTATGTAAATAATATAAAAAGTAATGTCCAATAATAATTGTCAGAATATAAACAACTTGAGTTGCCGTTTGTTAATGATTTTCTGCTTATATTTAACTATATGAACGGTTTTTAATATTTATCTTTTATATCAAGATCAAATTCCCATGTAAAGGTTCCAACGTATTCTTTACCAAATTGTTAAGGCACGGGATTTTTTATCACCGTGTCTATTTCGCCGAAGATATAAAAGTAAAGATAACTTACCAGCGCAATTATACATTTGTTAGACAAGTGTACTTCTTATTATACTTTCTTAAGTTACGATTGAACTCCAGAAAAACAAGTAAAATTTGTAAAATATTTAAGAATGTAAATAATAAATATCCTAATTAGCATTTTGTTTTTTTTTTTGTTTTATTACATAATTTGACAGGTTAATTCATTTAAAAATGTGTATTTTATGCTATAAAAGGAACATACATACATAGTTTTGAGTTTATCATCATCATTACCAGCTCGTTTCAGCCGGCTGTTGAACGTAGATCTCATCCATACTGTACCACACCACTATCCTCGATCTCATGCTAATCGCATTCAAACACACTCCGCGCCCTTTACTATTGTTTTACGTCTGCCAATTTCGCTACCGGAATTCTTACGCATCTCTTATCCAGCCTAAGTTACCACTCGCTTTTTACATAATTCTACCTGCTATCACCTCGCCTGTTTCACTAGTTAACGTTACTAAAATATTATTAAAATCTACGTAATTCGTTACCTGGTCACCCTAAAGTGTAATACCGCCATCCCTTCTACGTGATGGATTTTATTCTTTGTTATTAAAGTCGCTTAATTATACTCATTTCTCAGTAGCGATAAATTGAGATTCAACGGTATTTAACACATTGCCTTCATGTATAAAAATAAGATACGAAAAAATTATAGGTAATAACGTCAGTACTTGCTACTAAAACATTGTTAATATTGTAGGTAATGCCTGACATCTTTTTTTTTGGTAACCCGGTGGACTCCTACTAACTAAAAACTTCCGGGGTGTGCTCTAATCACTCCACCCGGGCCTGGGAAACCAAATTCGTCGAATGGAACGAACAGCATCCAAAGAAGAACCCACCAGGTTAGGTTAGGTTAGGTTCAGGGTGGTGGGTGGTGACCTGTCACTGCCGGCACTCGCTCGCGCGATGGTCGGTAGTGACAGGGCATGGCAGGCGGTCCTTTTCTTCACGGAGATGACCATGCAGTTGAAGGAGGCGGCGGAGCGGGATCGGGAGGCAATATCCACCCCCGACGACCCAATCCGCCGCCCAGCTCGGCCTGGACGCCGGAGGAGGGCTTACGCCAATAGCCTTTCTCCGTGACCCGGACCTACGCCGGGCGGCGCGCTTTGAGGAAGTGCGTCGCCCAGATCCTGGCGTGAGCGGTGTGCGATGTGTTTCCGTACACGGTCCTATGAGGATTTTCTCCAAGTAAAAAAAAAAGGTTACTTACAATAAGTATGATTTCGCAGCTATTTAAAACAAAATTATATTTTGTAGAATTTTTATACTTGAGTACTCGAGTATAAGGTTTACGATATTTGTTTATCGAATTTTATGTCTCTAGGTGTCAAATATTGTACAACTTATGTTTAATTTGACATTTAAAAGAAAAATCTAATTTGATGAATAAATCTCGAAAAATTCACAGTCCAGTTTCATACAAGGGCAATCCCTTTAAAAATATTAAAATCTAATCTGAGTCTCACAAATGTCAAAAACTGCATGAGATTGAAATGCGAGGATCTTAAATAAATTAAGAAATTTGACATTCGTGTTAGATAAAATCTACATACATACATATATGTTAGTAACAGTACCCATGTAGTATTTTTGGTTGTCGATTATTAGTTTTAGATTTTATTGTATTGTGTAACTATTCCTCGAATACAATAAGCATATTACAATCACGTAAATATTGTATTGATCTATAGAATGTATTTTAAAACAATTTTCCTACGTATTGTAAAGTGTGCACTAAAAAGAAAATTAAATGAATTTTCATACTTCAAATCACTGTCAATTTTACGTGAGACATTGAAATTGTTGTGAAATTCTATAAAGCGTCATATCTTGCGATCGTTTCGCCGTCCATTAGTACAAAAAGCCTTTTCGGTTATCTTATGCTTGATTAGACATCGCTTCACACTTAATGCTTATTTGTAAAGAAACATACTTATGTGTTGATATAAATAATATTTATTTTATTTCTTACTCAGAGTTAAAAGCTTCTATTTTTTTGTAGTAACAAGTATGTGTGAGATACTTAATACAAATATAATTTTAGAAGACGTTTTTAAAGTTCATCTCTTCATACAATATTACTTACTAAGGACCATCTATTTATTTATTAAATGCTTAGTTTCAGAAACGCTCCTTTTGAAGAATCCTTTCAAACACTAATTAATCGTCAATTAGATATTTTGTGCTTAATTAGATTAAAATGTATGGAGGTTTCTGTTTCACTGAGCGTAAGACTAACGCTGAGAATTATAGATGCTACTTTGAATTTTCTTAGGCTTAACTCAGACATTACAAATTATATTATGTAATAAATATAAAAGTAAACTATATGTTATCGAATTTATCAACTCGGACTTGGTTCTGTGAATACTTAAACTATACTAAAGTTCCTGTTATATATTATTTTTTTTGTTAAAGATGAATGTATTTCTTGAGCAAAATCTTAATAAAATCAAGGTGTCTATAAATCTTCGCATTATTGCTCAATGCGTTTCGAAATATTTCTGTAAGTTCAGTTACTTATTTCAAAAGGTTTTCTATCCCAGGATATATAGACAGGCACGATGCCATACACTGTAAATTCATTCTTAAGGCAACTGGATTCTGCCGGTCGACAATCGACATGGGCTACCCACAACCGGCTGCAAGGTCACGAGCTTGGCACGCCGCTTGACCACGCTGCGCAGTCGCCTACATCAGACGCCTTTGGATATTAGTCCATACAGGTTGGCACACCGCGATCTGTATGTACCAGCTGGTGGGTCGCCGCCGAGTCCCAACTGCCGAATCCGATGGCTACGTTTAAATAATGCCGCTGCTAAAAGAGCATTCCTTAGCTGCGAATAGCTCAGGAGTGGAATATGCTTCCAGCAACTATAATTCCTCGATCTCATGACATAGGAGACTTTAAGAGAAGAGTGAATAAGCATTTGTTGAGTGGATACGGTCCAATGTCTGACTCATTTTCACCTTCCACCGGCCGTAATTGAGGTAAACAACCTGTAAATAATAATAAAAATTCAATTAGGAGTTTTGCATTTGGTTCAATAAGCATGAAAACCAAAATAAAACTTTAGTTTCTGCTATTTTCTTAGTTCAGTAATTTTGTTCTTATCTCTTTAACCACAAAGAAAAGCTCTGTGGTCTGGAAGATAATTTTATTGAGCGTGTTTATTTTCTTTTATAACGTAAAGATTTCTAAGCTGTGTCCCAACGTTGTTGGTGCCCATTATTAATTTAAGCCCGCTTTTACTTTATTGAGAAATATTTTTTACTTGTGGCCTGTGCTGTGAATCGGAGCTTTGCACCTAGACTTTGTTTAATTCCCCTATTGTTTAAATAAATATAGAATTCGTTGAATTCATTGTAAATAAAGTTTTTCTAAGAAGTAACAGTATTGAAGTCGTCAATTGTAAATAAAGAGAGACACAAATGTTCTAATTATGTATACGATCGTTCTGAAAATGATAACCGGCAATCTAATCGAGATTAAGTCGTAATGCTAGACTACCGCCGGGACTCGTGTAGGGTGACCAAGTTATAAACTAAATAAGATCCTATTTGATAGTATTTTTTGTGCGTTGTGATATTTGTAATGATTTACCAACGGACACTTGGCCTCAATTGCTCCTGGTAGAAGGTGAAGTTGAGGTCGACGATGGTTCGTGTTCGCCCAACAAATGCCTATATTGTCTTGTCTTAAAGACTTCAAATTCCAAATTGTTCAAATTGTATGAACGTGAAAATACACTTATTGGGGGCATATTCCACTCTTTTTATATTCAATTTTTACATCTTTGATACAATACTTCTTGTACATGGTAAAAAATAATCTATTATTGAGGGCATACAAGTAGCAATGTAATAAAATCTATGTAGTTTTGGGGATCTTCAGACCAAATAATTACCAAATAAACTTTTAAATACACTGTATTGCAGTTTTTCAAAAATAATTTTACGGATTAACACTTTTTTCGTCTTTTTCTTACAGAGCACTCGCGTCGTAAAAAAAAACCGTTTATCCTTTCTCTCTTTCTATCTTTCCTTCCTTTCACTCACATACGTTCCATTCTACGCATTTATTACTTCGTACATAATAATATTTCACGCAATAACATTCATCCTACATCTACACGACCGGGGCCCTTCACGAAAATCAGCGCTGCAGACTTTCTCTGTGGCTTTAGGCTGATGAAGGGCCCATTTTCGCCATGTTAATATGTTCTGTAATTTCTTTTGTTTTTGTGTGTTGTTTGTAATGCTACATTTAAATTTCTGTTTTTTGTATATTTGTGGCGAAATAAATACTTTTTCATTTTAATTTTTTTTATCATTTTGCATTTTCTTCCGTCTGTATCACGGCGAATGTTCTGAAGAGTTATTCAACCTTGGTCCACCCTCTCCCTTCCTTAATACAATCACGCACATGGGATTATGGTCACAGCTGTAAGCATAGATGGGCGTAATCATGATTACTTTTAATCAGATTACAAGTAATCATGACGAATGTAATCATGATTACTTGTAATCTGATTACATATAATCATGAATACATGGGTAATCATTAATCTTGATTACAGTAATCATTCAATTAATCATGATTATTTTAATGATTACTTTTGAGTTCTGACTGAGAGAGAGACCGATTTAAATACTCGTTTATTTAATTTTTCAAGTTATTTTATTTCGAATTATATATGACCCCAAACTTCCGTCTAATAGAGGGGTGGTGTCCAGCGAAGAGTGGGGGGTGACGTCCAGTGGAGAGAGGGGGGGTGGCGTCCAGCGGAGAGTGGGCGGTGGCGTCCAGGGGAGAATGGGGGGGTGGCTTCCAGCGGAGAGTGGGGGGTGGCGTCCAGTGGAGAGTGGGGGTGGCGTCCAGCGAAGAGTGGGGGGTGGCGTCCAGTGGAGAGTGGGGGTGGCGTCCAGTGGAGAGTGGGGATGGCGTCTAGCTGAGTGGGGGGTGGCGTCCAGTGGAGAGTGGGGGGTGGCGTCCAGCGGTGAGTTGGGGTTTCGTCCAGCAGAAAGTGGGGGGTGGCGTCCAGCAGAGAGGGGGGGGGTGGCGTTCAGTGGAGGGTGGGGTGGTGTCGTCATGTGTGTGCTCACACGCTGCCCCAATGGGAGGTATTGTTTGGGTAGTTTTACGACCCTCTCCCAGGGAGGAGGCCTGTCTAAGACCAATCGCTCGCCGGGCCTCTAGGAAGTATATGGATTCCCAGGCCCGGCGAAGGCGAAGATTAGGCAGTGCTGGCACGCGGTGGTTTTAGCCGGTGCAAGTCCGCCCCCGCATATCCGTCTCGTTGAGCGAATCATAATCCTTATAATTTGCAGTTGTGTACTGTGGTCACGAGTCACGACATTGTTCGGCCAATAAACCTACCAACTCATAGTAACTCGCTTCGACCTGATTACGTTCAGGACCATTTTTTGTGCTTTCAGCCGTTTGAGTTGGTACGTTAATTGCCGGAGTTAGGTCGTGACTCGTGACCATACTACAATAGTGAAAAAACTGGCATAGTGATTTGCTTCGACCTGACTACTTTCAGGATCAGTTCGTGCTCGGTGGCCATTAAGTAAATCCAACGAAATCTAGCTGATCATAGATGCTTTTACTATTATTCTGAGTGATTCCTGGACTATTAGAAGCTATTATCAAAGTACCGCCCATATTTTACTGAAATACCGACTCCTACCCGATAATCCACGCCCGCCTTCGAAATGGAGAATACTTCTGATAATGGCCATAGACTTTGTGTGCAATCCTTTAAGTTAAAGTTAAATTTTTAAAACAGAAAAATGAAATTACTATTTTTTTACTTTTATTACTCATTAAACAATATATATACATATATATATATATATATATATATATATATATATATATATATATAATTTGGTAACCAAAAAAGCTTTTTAGTGAGATAAAAATGGCGCGTGCACGTATGTCGATATGCTTCTTTTTTTTCTGAGTACTATATTCTTTAGTCTTTAAATTAAGCGAATTGAGAAAAAAAACTATGTATGTGTCCCGCTGATTTATTGTAAGAATCAAAGTTATTAGGTAGAACGTCAGTTATCCGGAAAAAAAATACAGATTGATATCTCAACTTTAGTTATTAGTTAAAATTCAAAATACGATACGAACGTGTGCGGCGGCTCGGTTTACATCAAAGACGAAACCGAGTCAGTAGAGAGAGACGGAAGACCAAGGAAGGTGATGTTGCGCTCTGCGCTATAGAAGCTTGTGTAAATTTGAGAAAATTATGTCTTGTTCTGATCAATTAAAATTTTGCACTATCTTGCTCTGTCGGCGGACGTGGATTGTCGGGTTGGAGACGGTATTTTAGTAAAATATGGGCGGTAGTATGATAATCAGTTCTAATAATCCAGGAATCACTCAGAACAATGGTAAAAACATCAATGATTAGCTAGATTGCATTGGATTTACTTAATGTCCACCGAGCACTAACTGATCCTGAAAGTAGTCAGGTCGAAGCGAGTCACTATGCCGGTTTTTGCACTATTGTACTGCGGTCACGACCCAGTTTGGGTAATCGCCCTAACACCTAACTATGTGGTGGTACTCAGTACCCCAGTTTAGCTAGTTGTAGTCGTACACTATAAATTTAAAAAAAGGCGAGCGCCGCTCTGCTGTCGGCAGCACATTTTACATATCAAACAGAAAAGTAATCATAAAAGTAATCATGATTAATTGTAATCCGATTAAAGATTAATAATCCTTAATCACCGAATAATGATTACTGTTTTTGATTAATTTCGTTAATCATTAATCATGATTAATGATTACAGAATGCAATCGTAATCGTTAATCATTAATCTGATTACATTTTGCCCATCTCTGGCTGTAAGGTAACTCGCATCCTGGTTAGAACTAAGCAGTTCTCTAACTCGTACTGCAGCCGTGTCGTTGGGCTGTGGAATGGTCTTCCGGTGAACGTGTTCCCACCGTCCTATGATTTGGGGACCTTTAATCGTAGCGTGAAGAGATATTTGTGCAGGCCGGCATGATCGCTGCGGCTACCGATGGGGTTTTCTTAATTCTTGATAGTTGTCTTTTTATGGACTGCACCATGCTTACCATCTCACGCGGCGTGATTATAAAAAAAATGCAAGCTGGCATGGTAAAAAGCCCAGTCGCAGTAGCAGGGCGATTACTCGGACTGACTGGCTGGGTCGTGACCACAGTACACAAGTGTAAAAACCGTTATAGTGACTTGATTCGGATTGTCGCATTTCGGGATCAGCTCGTGTATGTAGCTTATATACCTTCAGTCGTCATATATGTCGGCCGAAATGACTATTTGGTGTTTCTATTTGGTGGTAGGGTGATTTCCCGAACTGGGTCATGATCAGAGTACACAAGTGTAAATACCGTCATAGTGACTCGCTTCGGCTTGTCGCGTTTCGGGATCAGCTTGTGTATATCCAGTAACTCATATACCTAGAGACCTTCAGTCGTGGTATATGTGGGCCGACATGACGACGGAGACTATCAATAGATTTTCATTCATTGATGGTCGCTTTTGTTTTTGGAGAGTAAAAAAACCACTTTCAATAAACTCTATCTCTTTTCGATCGCAATTAGTTTAAAACTTATTACCATCAGATATTTCGTAATCAGTTTCTCAATACAATATGATAAAAACAAACTTATTTTTTATAGTACCTATTTTTTATATTATTTTTATCCGGAATCCTTAATAAATGATAATTCCTCGATTTTACTTTATCATGGTTACCAGGGAGTACAATCTTACATTCAATTTACTTTATAACCAACAGGACCAGTTTATCAATACGACCATCGTAGTTTGCTATTAATTAATCTATTAAATAATATCTTACTATTTAATCTAAACCGCCTTTGCTAAGGACGAAGTTAAGAAGCTTTTCTATAGCCATTGCGGAAATTAATCAAATAGACAAGAAAATAAATTTGTAATGGATTTACTTTATATCTTTGAAAAGTAACAATATTTTCTAATTAATATTTTTAGTATCAACCCCAGTGATGTTGTGTGTGTTCCCACGCACCACTTGGCGATGGAGGGGTGGTGTCTACTCTTCTCTCCCACCTTTCCTACACTGTATGGCGTTGCCGTCTTAAATTTCATACCACATGGGGTAATGGAAATTGATATTAGGTCCTTACATATGAAATTGGCGTTTTTCGTACTGGCCACTTTAATCACAAATTTCTCCTCTTTGGTAAGGAATTCCAAATTCAAATTTGTACAGCTATAGACTCGCGTATTTGTGCTTCGATGATCGTCATTCATTTGTTTTTTTCTTCTGTTTTTTTCTGTTTGCGTCACTCATTTTACAAAATGGAAAACTTAAAATATCGCATTATTTACGAGTACGAGTTCCGCCGTGGCACTAGTGCTGCGGAAACAACTCGAAGGGTGAATGATGTGTATGGCGGTCGTGTTGCAAAAGAAAACACAGTTCGTTTTTGGTTCCAACCTTTTCGTTCTGGAAATTTCGACCTGCAGAACGAGCCCCGTGGACGGCCTGAGACTCAAGTTGATAATGAAGAGTTGAAGGATATTGTGGAAGCGGATCCATCGCAAACCACGTCCGAGTTAGCTGCAGGCTGCGATGTTAGTGATAAAACTGTTTTAATTCACTTGAAGCAAATTGGGAAGATTAAAAAGCTTGAAAGGTGGGTACCTCACGAATTGACTGTAGCAAACCGGCAAACGCGCGTCGACTGCTGCGTTACATTACTAAACCGGCACAATAATGAAGGTATTTTAAACCGAATCATTACCTGTGATGAAAAATGGGTTCTTTACGATAATCGGAAGCGCTCAGCGCAATGGTTGGATCCTGGCTAGCCAGCCAAATCCTGCCCCAAGCGAAAATTAACCCCAAAAAAGTTACTTGTAAGCGTTTGGTGGACTAGTGCCGGTATTGTTCATTACAGTTTTCTCAAATCTGGCCAGACTATTACGGCTGATGTCTATTCTCAGCAATTGCAAACCATGATGGAAAAGCTAGCGGCTAAACAACCTAGGCTGGTCAATCGCTCCACGCCACTGCTGCTTCACGACAACGCTAGACCACACACTGCGCAACAGACGGCTACTAAATTAGAAGAGCTTCAATTGGAAAGTCTAAGACATCCTCCGTACTCCCCGGACCTTGCTCCAACAGATTACCATTTTTTTCGAAATTTGGATAACTTCTTGCAAGGGAAAAAATTCAACTCCGATGGGGCAGTCCAAATCGCCTTCAAAGATTTTATTGATTCCCGTCCGACTGGTTTTTTTAGTAAAGGGATCAATGAACTACCTATGAGATGGCAAAAGTGCATAGAAAATAATGGTTCATACTTTGATTAATTAAATATATTATATTAAAAAATATTCGACTTTTTGTTCCTCCCATACAAAACGCCAATTTCATATGTAAGGACCTAATATAATATATTTTCTTGAATAAAGTCTTAGTTACGAATACCATGACATTACTAAGTTTTCGTGGTTATCTGTTTTTGTCATAAAAGTGAGGGAGACAGGCTTCTTGCCTTTTGTTATACTATCGGCTATAGCTTGCGAGTGACAACCCTCTTACACTAACAAAGCATTTGTTATTCTTCAATACTGGCACACTAAATCTACATTACTCCGAGGCTTACGCCATATTGTAAGATAAGGTTTTATTTGTTTGTGAAATGGGTTGCATGCAAGTTGAAAGGAAAGCAATTTTCCATTGATCCCTCAAAAATGAATGGCTATAAAAGCGAACGTAGATTTAGGTGGAACCCTAAAAAACACAAAGCATATACGCGTGCATTGTGGATAGTATATTTTAGAGCACTTACACACAGATACTGCGGTTTTAAATGACACGTAAGGACATTAAATGGATATTGTGTAAAATTTTTGTAATCATATGGATATATGTAACTTTAGTTTTGGAAGTAAAAAAATAATAATGATATCATGTAGACGCCACCCGATACGCGTTTGATACGCGCCCTAAAGGACGTTAGGGTGTTATGGGACGCGCGGGGTAAGGGATGCGCGCGCGCAAGGGATGCTCTAGCAAACTCAGTCGACTACCGAGACGCAAGGCGAGAGTACGTGCGTGTGCGTCGCAGTTCAGTGTGCCTTAAAGTGCAAATAAACAGTAAAACGCCAAAATCCGTATCATTCTACAACCACACCTACGACCACCGGTCATATAATATTTTTAGTGATTGTAAAGATTCAAATATTTTTTTCAAATAACAAGTAACACTTTTTATATCGACAAAGTTATTATAAAGTTAATTAAAGGTAGGGTAGTCATGAGATATAGTCACTGGGGACACAAAAAGTTGGCAAGGCCTAGGCTCAGGCAGACGGGAGAAGGAACACCCCGGTGGTTTTAGTTGGTAAGAGTCCTTTGGTAAGAGATGTCGCGGCCTTCACCGCTCCCCTGAAGATCCATGAGGATTTCCACCAGGCTATCAGGTATAGAGGCAAGGTATTGTGCAGGATCTAGAGTATTGATATGGACCAGTTATCAATATCCAGATACTACATCCTGACCTTTCTTTAGTTGTTTTGATTGTATGTTCTGTTAGTTTGAAAAATAAAATATTGAACATATAGTATCGATATCACATTTAAAACTTTCGCATTCTCATAATAAATATTTGAATGGGTCTTATGCACGAATTAACTTGTTTTTAAGCATGGCTCCACGGGTCGAGCTGGTTACGCAATCTATGCCTAAGAACAGATTGAAACTGCGCGGAGATTTCATCTTGATGATAATTCCTCTAACCTTACTTGTTCTTGATAGTTTGAAAAGTCACAACTCACAATACTTACAGAATGAGCATTTTTATTAAGGGATATAAAACCAAGTCCTAGCTTTCTTATCACTGTATTCGACGCCAACGATAACTTCAACCCATCAACCCGATTAAAAGTTTTATTAAATATCGTTCAAGGTCTTATCTCGTATCATGTAGGTGGTCCAAGTAAATGATTTTAAAAACAATAGTTTTTATTTTAAATGATAATTATTAATCTTCTTCATTTATATTAAAGTACACCGTTCGAACTAATTTTAGTTGTCTTTGATCCGCTTAAACATATGCAAAATATATTGCAATATTGTTTATTTTTTATCGTAAGCCGTTTGAAGTTATATCTTTTGTATTTTTAAGCTATTTTACATGATTATATTTCTGGTTAATAACTTAATATACATAAAGTTCAACACACTGTATAATGTTACGTTATTGTTAATATGGCCACACTATTTCTTTGTATATAGCTTCTGTGAGATTGAGCAGTCAGTCGTCTGCCAGCTCCCATGCGAGAAACAAGTCTAAAAGAGATTATCAAAGAGAGCCAACTAAAAGTGGAATTGATTATCAGTATTTATTTTAATATATTCCTGAGCGAGTTTTACAATAAAAAATTATAAAGAAAGAAACGTAGCTAAGTTTGTTCTGTAGTCCTGTCTACGAATCGTTGCTATTTATCATAGTACTGTGTGTAAATACTTAAAATGAATCCACGCGACGGTATAGGGCGACAAGAGGACGGCACGGAATACCCACGACGCGACAAAGTGAGAAAAATATGGTTGTTCAATATTTATAGGATTTTTATTTCCGTCGTTTAGGTTTGAATCACGTCGATGCACGACAAGGGGGATGCTCTTAAAACGCAAAGGTATCTAGATGTGGTAAGCTACAAAGTTTTAAATCGGTGTGTTCTAAATACAGCAATTTTGTGCTTCGAAATATTTAATTCTGAATATAGTATTACATTTATTACGCCGAAATATTTATAAGCAAAACAAGATGTAAATTCTTGAGAATGATTTATTAATTAAAGCTTTTAAAATCTACTTTATCCAAATAAAAGGAATATTAGAGTGCTTACTTTAAATTAATTGAAATAATGTTCCTCAAAGGTATCTTTTATTTTATACAAATGGCAGCAGTATCGTCTATTTTTATATGTACCAGTAATCCTCCACTCTACCGTAGCTTTGAATTTCTTTCGGTGTTTCTTCTTAAGATAGTCGCTATCGAAACGCTAGTAGATCAAATTTAGATTTATTCTTTGCCTGGCCGTCCAAGTCAAGTTTCGTATCCACAGGGGTGATCTTGCATTTCCATCTAACCCATAACTCGCTGACTAAGCATTTTAACTGGTCGCTACTCTCGCTCGATGAAGTTGGAAAGGCCTTCCCCAGTCAATAGCATTTTGTCCTGCCGAAAAATAAGAAAGAAACTGTAATCCTACGTGCTACATTCGTCTCGAGCTTTGGAATGGTCTATGCTTGTTGTTTTTTTACGAAACCGAATAACAAACGAAGGAATCTATACACGAAGGAGATTCACCACTATAGCCTAGAGAATTAGCAAATTGAAATGGCACTGGGCAGGACATAGCTCATAAAGCGGATAGCCGATGGAGTAGGAAAGTATTCAAGTGCGGTACACGTGCTAGCAAGCGCAGTGTGGGACGTCTATGTACAAGGTAGCCAGAAAACATAACCTAGATCGCCGGACGACGCTGATGCCAGCCCTTTCAGACCAGTCGCTTTGGAAAACGTTAGGGGAGATCTATATCTAGCAGGAGACAATCTGGGACCGATGTGACAATAAATCATAAGCAGGAACCTTCACTCAGTATTTGCTTAGTTTATTTTTAGGCTGGCCATGGTGACTGTTACTCAACTCTCATAATTGGCAGTCTATACCATTCTTATGACGCTCGTGGAACGTCGAATCCTGTAGTGGCTGACAGGTCTCTATATACCACCTCTGTATATATTTAGATGCAGAAGCGTTCGATGTAGGCGACTGTGCAGCGCTCCCAAGATGCACGGTCGTGAGGTTGGCAAGCCACCTGATAGCGCTGTAGTCTCCTAAACCGTCACCTTTGCATATGAATGCATACAGAGTGGCACATCTGGACTTGACAGCCGCTGCATCGCACATCTACAGCGTTGCCACTGCCGGAAACCGACTGGAACCTTTAGTCTTTCAGCCATGTGTGGTATTTAAAGCCAAAAAGGCTTTTTTTTTACACTGGCTCGACATAGTGACTACAGAGTTTTTGATGGTAAACACAGTGTAGTCCAAAAACGAAAGCGACTATCAAAGGATGAAAATCTATTGATAGTCTACATCGTCATGTGGGCCTCATATACCACGACTGAAGGTCTCTAGGTATATGAGCTACTGGATATACACAAGCTGATCCCGAAACGCGACAAGCGGAAACTGGTCACTATGACAGGCTTTACACCCATGCACTGTGGTCGCGATCCAGACGGGCACCGACGCCCTACCACCTCGCTGCTGCTCGTTTAGCACCACCCAGGAGTCACGTGTAGGGAAACTAGGGTAAAGCCTACGGACGCGAGCAGCTTCGACTCCCAAAAATTCCTTTTCTTTTTTTAGGACGTATCCAGTAAAGTCGTCAATAAATACGCGCATCGTGTCCCTGTTTGTTGTTTTTCTTGGTGCATTCGTTTGGACAGGCTTAGGCGAATACATAATGCATGCGACGGTAGGGGGTCATCGGTATTCCGCGAATGTACTCACTCTGTCGACGTTTGTACCCGACTCGTGTTGATTGGACGAATAACGGCGCTTTATACCTGTTTGGCACGTGATTCTTCTTTCATTATTTGTACATTAATTTAGAGTTTTGATATATACATACATATATACTTATTTTACATTTTTATATTACGTTATTAGACCTTTTCGTATACAACATTCGACTCGATGTCATAATTCAAAAAAAGATAGTCATGAAAATTGTCATTACATAAAATTGTCATCTACAGAATAGAATGTATTACGTTACAAATACTTTTATTTAACAGGTTTTCTTATACGGACCACATTATGTTGGGAAACAAAGACAATAATAATTAATTGATTTCATATGACAAATTAGTCCTTAGTCGCGAATTAGGCTAAGATTTATTTAGACAACTCACACATTGCAAAATGTGGTACTCGATCTCAAAGTATATGGTAATTTACCAATGTAGTCAACTTGGGCTTGACTCTTTAAATACTTAAGGCAATCTGCATCCACGTAGTTTAGATAATTGAAGCGGCTTTATTCGACCTCAATGGTGATATAAATCTGATAGTTTTTTTTTATACTGGCTCGACATAGTGACTACAGAGTACCTGATGGTAAGTACAATGTAGTCCAAAAACGAAAGCGACTATCAAAGGATGAAAGTCCATTGATAGTCTACATCTTTATGTCGGCCCACATATACCGCGACTGAAGGTCTCTAGGTATATGAGCTACTGATTATACACAAGCTGATCCCGATACGCGACAAGCCGAAACTGGCTTTACACCCATGTACTGTGGTCGCGATCCAGACGGGCACCGGCGCCCTACCACCTCGCTGCTGCTCGTTTAGCACCACCCAGGAGTGACCTGTAGGGAAACTAGGGTAAAGCCCACGGACGCGAGCAGCTTCGACTCCCAAAAAGTTACCAGTATTAAGCCTTGATAATGTTTCCGTGCAAGACAAGTTTAACGCTGCATAGCGTTTTATACAAGTTAAAACTAGATTTATTTTATTGGTACAAGCTACCTTTAAGCTATACTCAAGTTCCTATTTATTACATCTGGTCTCCGTATATTATGATTTTTATCAAAAACAAACTTATTATCTGTCAAAGTAAATCCATAGTAGCGTCCATTAATTTCGTGGCAGTAACAATATACGGATCTTACGGATATAGGAATAATATACGGAACTTCGGATCGTTTAATTAATATAATAAATATAATTATTAACTACAGTAAACATTCTACAAGCCATTAATTACTAATTTAGAAAATTATTTACAAATATCGCTATTTATTCGCAAAGCAACGAAAATCCAGGACGGAATGATTCGTCCAGGTGCGAATAATACTCAAAACCAGCGAATTTTTAAACAAACTTACAACTCTTTTTGTAAATCTTGGGGCTGGAATATACGAAAGTAAAATATTTATAATATTCATGCGACAAGATATACATAAAGAGGATTATAATTAATGAATGTAGATTACTTAGCCTCGTGTCGTGGCCGGGCAAAGCTTTCATGTCACGATGATGAGTTTATTTCAAGTAAAGGTATTGTTGGGTTCTGACAGCGGCGATTCGGTAGGAGCGACCCGGCACCTACTTCCAGGTCGCAATGTACAGCTCTGTTTGCTTTTATATATAAATCCATATTTTTAGTGGCCAAGTGATTGCTCGAAGTGTGACATCACCACAGTACACAAGTATGAAGACCGTCATAGCGACCCACTTTGTCCTGTCACGTTTCGGGATCATTTAGTGTAGATCCAGTAACTCATATACCTAGAGACCTTCAGTCGTGGTATATGTGGGCCGATATGACGACGGAGACTATCAATGGATTTTCATCCTTTGATGGTCGCTTTCATGTTTGGACTACACTGTACTTACCATCTTGTGCACTGTAGTTACTATGTCGAGACAATGTAAAAGAGTCCGATGTAGGCCGCACGGTTGTGAGTTTGACACGCTGCGCCGCCGCCTGACAACGTTGCACAGCCGATTACATCGATCGCCTTTGGATATAAAAGCAACATTTTACATCCAAAGTTTTGCATTGGTATCTTGAACAGAGCGCGTATAAGGCCCAGGTCAGACCCTGCATGGAATACTGTTTGCACCTCTGGGACGGTTCTGTCCAGTATTTAATCGACGTCCTGGATAGGTTACAGCGGGGGGTGTCCACATTAAAAAAAATAATAAAGTTTTTTATTAGACAAACAATTACATGCAGCACATTAAAATCAGCTGACACCCAAACTAGGACAACCTGTATCTTCGATTTCAGCATATTTCACACAATTTGTTACAGTTTATTACCGCTGCGTAGCTCCAATCTTAAAAAACAATACAACAATAATATTACATACTAAACAATAGACTATACAAAAATAAAAAGTGAATAACAATTTCAAAAGAATGTTAATGCTAAAGCCCAAACACATCTATTCCTGCAACAGTTCCTCAGTATCATTATATTTTAGATTCGACAACCAGTCTCTCAGCTTCATCTTACATTCGAATCTAGACAAGTTCAAGATATTTAATTCATGATTAACCTTATTGTAAATCCTTGAACCAAGAACCCAAAATTGTTTCTCAGCAAAATGAGACTTGTGAATCATTATGAATGATTCAAATAATACTAAACATCTGAACTACTGTAATTGTGCAGAGATTTTGCCTTGCTGAGCGTTTTCTACCGTCTGTATCATGGTGAGTGTTCAGAAGAGCTATTTAACCTTGTTCCACTTTCTTCCTTCCACAGTAGAACCACGCGCGCGGGTATTTAGAGTTATAGCTATGCCGGTAACTCACATGCCGGCTAGAAATAAGAAGGTCTCTACCTCTTACTTTTGCCGAGTCTTTGGGCTGTGTTATGGTCTTCCGGCGAACGTGTTCCCACCATTCTATGATATGGGGTCCTTTAAACGAATCGTGAAGATATATTTGTTGGTTGGTTCCGCCATGTTGGCTGCGACAATCGATACGTTTTTTTTACTGTTGATAGTTATTGTCGTTATTGGATTGCAAAAAGCTTACCATTAGACGTAAGGAGGTCGCTGTATCGAATCAAGATAAAGAAAGGTCTGTGTCCGATTCACATACGATAGAAGTAGGTAGGATAATTACAAAGTTTATTTGTTTAAAAATGAAAGTATTTTGATTAATTTTAAAAGATGTATTTATTTAACATATGTTATATAATTTATTGGTGTTTATTAACACTTATAACACCTATCTTGATTGTTCAAGAATAATTGCTTTTTACGCGCACGAAACTCACGATTACGTACTGGTTTTTTTCTAATTTTATTTTTCTTTCCATTTTTTTCGTGGATATTGACGACACATTTCGGCATTAGTTTTCGGCATCTTATAAAATTTATTATTTAGCATAACAAGATATAAAAATACTCACAAACACTGTTAAATAATAACACACCATGCTGCTTCTTACTAAAAAGCTGTAATACGCACATACACACCGACATTTGCTCTCTCGCTCTGGCTCACTAATTTTTGTATTTGTGTCTTTTACCTGTCGATATCCGTTGCATCCGTTTTGAAATTAGAATTATTCTATAGAAGTTTCACTTCAAAAAGCATGTAGAGTGGTACGTCGTGACCTAGCAGCCGCTGTTGGGACCCCGCTGTCGAGCCGCGGTTGCTAGAATCCGGATGGTACCTTTAACATGCTTTCGCGTCGCAACCGCCGTCATTTTGTTTCTAGGAAACGAATTTTTATGACGAAGGTCTTGTCATATAGTATTTTAAATACACTCCGACCATTTATAACACAAGTTGTACAAGAAATATTGTTTCATAGAAACTGGTCGTCATCCTAGTACTAATTTGTTTAATCTAGATATAGTCTTTTTTGTAATAGACAGTGTTTTATTGGTGGTATGGCTTTTGTCCCTACCACCTTAAATAATTTTAGCCTGGCCACGATTACCAACGCTTCATCAAATAATCTCGTGTGATGCAGCATAAAACCAAGTGTGAGCTAAGGTAGTATATATATATATATATATATCGTATATAATAATATATCGTCACCCTATATCACTTTCCGGGTGAGCAGAAATATATTAGTCACTGTATCAACTTAGCGTTTATATGTCATGCCCAACGAGACCACAGCCACGAAACGCATTATTAAAAAGTCTAAAACTGAATAAATATAATATAATTAAACCTTACACATAGCACAAAATACACTACACTGCGACATAGCAACGGATCGTATGGTGGATACACGATCAAAATAAAACTTCGAATTAAATAAAACAGGCTCTTTAATAAACACTGTTGCCGGCATAAAACTCAGTAGAATGCCGTAGTGTTCGATAGCCTGGTCCTATTTTTAGATAACTCGTAAAAAGAGCTTGCAAATCCTTGTATCCTCCGAGTGTTGGCAAAATAGTCGTACTGAGAATGTGATAGCTTCGTCGAAACTTTAACTTGTAGACAACACCTATTAGGGCAGCACACAACATGAATAGCAAAGTCGAATGTTCGACATTATATCGTGACGGCAGTGAAATACTAGATGTACTGTAGTTATAATAAAATTTTATAGGTTATTAGGCTAGTTATTAACTGTTTAATGTATATCATACGCTATTCTATTGCACACAGAATTGTTGCTTTTTGCTTATTATTTTGTACATGTTTTGGTTTAGATATACTTATTGCCCTAAATAATTATGACTCGAAAAATAGGTCGATAGTAAAAAAAGAAAACAAAATATGTCTAATTATCGATAAATAGTTGGCCTCCTTTGATTATAAATAAAATAATACAGGAGTAAAATTCTTCACCAAGTCTATTTTCTTGTCGTTGTAACACGTGGAACTTGTAATAATAAAAAAGTTCTGGGCCAAGTGGTCATCCACATACTTTTTCATTTAGTTTATCACTTACGATTGTTATTTTAACAGAACCCTGTATAAACTCGTAGTATAAGAATAAACACTTTTGAAACCAAATTTACAATCTGCTAATTTAATTTAAAAATATAACTAAAAGAAAATATTTAAAGGCACTGAGAACTCTCATAGTAGAAATAAGGCTATAAATCAAACAACAACAAACAAACATTAATTGTTAAGCAACATTCCTGCAATGCTCGAAAATATTACCATTGTAACTTTCAAGCTGATTTTTTATTGCAGAAAAAATGACGCACAATATATTGCACGGGAGTATATTAACGGGAATAGTCCTCGAAACCCCAAAGGAGTCCACTCTCATACGGTTCGCTATTTACTGCCTTCCTCTACCAAATCAATATTGCAGAGGCCAGATGCACCGCTCCATGAAAAAGTTTATATCTAAATTGAAATTCTCTAGAAATAGATAACGAGTTAGAAAAGTTTAAATTAAAAGCATCGGACTCACGTAAACATTCAAATAACAGTTTTATTTTATTTATTTTGTTTATTTCACATTTATTCACTAAAGTAAATATATCATTAAAAAATAACATATTTAGACAATATACTTGCGTTTCCATGTTACGTGTAAATGAATAAATTTTCACAAAATATCAGTTCAAAGAGCTTATAAAGATACAAATCACTTAGATGAGAACATTTTGTCACTCCGATGCAACCTTGAGTTTCTTTCGGCGTTTTTTCTCAAGGCAGTCGCTTCCGAAACGCTGGTAGATCACCGTTAGGTTCATTTTTCAACTGGCCGGCCGCCCAAGTCGAGGTCCGTACCCACAGGGGTGCCCTTGCGTAGCCGCCCAACCCATCAATTTCGCTGGCTGAGCGCCCTCTGCGTTCGCCCACCATGCCCGGTTTTGTTGTGAAGGTTCCCAGGCCACCAAAGTTGGACATGCCGAAAAAAAAGAACATTTAAAAACTGTCTGGAACAGTAAAATACTAACTCTTAGGCTACTCTAAGGCTAGACTTTATAGACGCTATGTTTAGCAAAAAAAAAAAGTAATTTTGACAAAAAACTAAATGTATAATAGGAACATGAGTACAGCCATAGTATTCGCAGAGCCAAGCCTATGTTGACGAAATCGGTGACTTACCAAATCCTTGGACACTCATTGAGTAATATAAATTGTAATGTTTTAGTAAAGTCTAAGCAAACTTAAAGTTGTGGCTATAAATCTCAGCCTTTCTGCTTTGAAACTATTTTATTTTGAGTTGAATAAATTAATAATTGTATTTTTTATGACAAGAAATATTCTAAAATAAATGGCCAATAATATTCGTTTTCTTATAATGCAATCATAAATAAAAACATATCCTCCTAAGCTGACACAAAACATCTGCAGATACGAATCTAATAGAGAAAAATGAAAATCGTTGATGTGAACACGAAAACTTATAAAACATAGCTTTTTACGATAAAAATGTCACGACATAATTGAAATGGAAGTCCGAGAAGTGCCCAGAGCGCTGTTTTCGGACACTACGAGTCTAGACGTTAAGCTGTAAAAGTTTGAAAACTAAATTAGATTTCGTCTGCAAATGTAACAGAAACCGTTGCCGGACTCAGCACTTATCGGAATGCACTTGACTTGCACGTTTCCATTGTCTTTTCTAAACATAGTAAGTATAAAACCGAACGGCCTCTAGGTAGGCACAAAAAAAATCAGTGACTAGGGTCAGTGATTTTTATTTATCGATTATCCTAATAGAAAACTGCAAATGTATGGAATTCGAATAACGTATCAACGTTACATTGTATTTTGACGGAATTAATTACTACCTTTTTTTGCTATTTTTCTTTTTGAGGGCTTACAGCTGGCAACAGAAAAAATCTTACATCTTGCCAACAGGCTTTTGAATGATCTTCCAGCCAGCGTCTTCCCTTCATCATATGATATTGCGTCCTTTAACAGACCTTTAATCCTACAAGTGTGAAAAAACCTTATAGAGGGCCAGCATAATCACGGCAACTGTCGTGGATCAGTTTCCTGTGTTTTGATGGTGGCGGTAAGTTTCTGGACAGGGCTTTGACTGTGGACTGTGCTGTGCCATTATAAAGAAAAACCTTTAAAAAATCTAAAATTATCTTATACTTTAATTTTATAAAAAATTAATAACTTTTATAATAATGGTAACAATGGACTCATATGCAAGTGCGATGAGAATCGCAACGTTGTATTTATATGAATGTCATTTTATATAAAACTTTTTTTATTAACATGGACAGCTGCGCACTCAACTACTTTGTAGTGTATTACAAGAAAACATGTTCTTAAGTAAGTTAAAAAAATCTTTGAGAAAATCTATAGAACTATTTAGACTAAAAGACTTTTCCCTAAAACCTCAGGATTCCGCGAACAAATCGGCGGAAACTTCAAGACAATTGTAGGTACGAGACAGTCTACATAAGGCAGCGTCAAAGTCTAGGTTTATTCTCTCAAAAGGTGAGTAGAAAAGGGAAACGCTCGACTGGAATATTTATCAGGGGTTCTTATTGAAATTTATTAAAACAGGTGAAATCAGCAAACCATTAAAATTGCCTCACAACTTATCAAAATACGGGTGAAGCTTCGATCGGAAAATACTGTTAATAAATATTAACAACAATTCACAATCTTTTAATTATCACAATTCAACTTTTTCCCAATGTTTGCACAAATAATCCTTAACGGCTAAAATTGTTATAAAACATATAGTAACCCTTGTACATCCCTCGGAAGTATCCAGATTACCAGGAGTAGCGAAAGCGAGGAGAGGCAGTGCTGGCACCCCGGTGTTTTAGTCGGGGCAGGTCCGACACACCGGGGGAAGTGCCCCTCACCACTTCTCCTGACGGTCCGTAGGGATTTCGACCGGGTTAACAAAACAAAAAAACCCTTGTACATAAGATACCTATTATTGTGTATTTGCAATTAAATGCAGGAAAAAATTCAAGTTCAGGCCATTACCTGAGTATTTAGAGTATTGTTTTATATAGAGTATAGCTGTACTAGAGTATTTTCTGCATAGTGGGTTTCAAATAGGTTTTGTCACGTAGCGGCGCGTCGGTTACGCAGCGAGCGACATCAAGGTTCCGTTTAATTTGCATTTTGATTAAACATGGACGTCTGGTTGTCACAAAGAATCGGTCCATTCGAATGCGACGAATAAATCTAGATAGTAATGAAAAATACGGACTTTTACCGGACAATTTAGTTTAAATAAAATCCACAGTGCTTATTAGTTTTAAACGAAGAAAACAATTACAAAGGGTAGGGATGTCGAAAATGAAATACAAAAAAATGTTATATCGAAATATCGATATTTATTAAAATATCAATATCGGTGTCGATATATCACAGGAAAAATATCGATATATCGATTAAATCTCAATAAACACGAAAGTATTCAGTATTCCTTTTTATTAGACAAAATTACAAAAATATCAAGAACTAAAAGGCTATCTTCTAACTTTAAGACCTATTTAAGATATCAAACAAAAATAAATAATAAATAAATAAATGGCGGCAAATAATATACATGCAACAAATTCAGATGTCAATGCATGCAACGTAACAAAACATAATACTCAACAGTCATAGACAATTTAGTTCTTTTTTTTTCGTTCGGTCCTATATTCTACAGTTTCAGATTTCAGCGACTTCACTGCCATAAGAATTAAAAAAATATCGTTTTCGATACTGGATATTTTCTATTGATTTATCGATATATGATTACAAAATATATCGCCCAATAATATCGATATATTGAATTGAAAATATCATTATATCGATGTATCGATATTTATTCGACAAGCCTAACAAAGGGTACAAAATATAAATATGTTTTAAACTGGATGTATTTCAGTAAAGCGTATAGGTAGAGGTTTTTTTGGTTACATTCTACATAAGACTATCTCAGAGCTGCTGTGATGGCAGCGACCCCGGTGCATCAAACTCCTTCTGATTAAAGACCCCTTTAGTGTCGTTCATAGTAGGAGTATATAGTATGTACACGGGTCTTTTTATAACCCGGGGGAAATCCCTAACGGAACTCAGGGGGCGATGAGGGTAGCCCCCCAGTGTGTCGGACTTGCACCGACTAATACCCCAGGGTGTTCCTTCTCCCGCCTGCCGAGTGCCAAGGTTGAGACACGGGCCTGAGATCCCAGATGCGCGGGCAATAAACAGCCTGTCTAGGCTACATCTCTGGGAGGAGAGGGTGTAAAGAACCCCTGTCCAAACCAATCTGTCAGGCGGCACACCTCTCGTTTATGTTTTATATCATCAATAATTAAATGTCTGGTTTCGTTAATAATTAACAACAGTAATCATGAAAATTTTGAAAGTGAATTCCTACAATAGACTAAACAGCGCGTCGCAGACCACTGAATGCCAAAACGATTAACATTGTTTCCCGATTCAGCGAAATGAGCGACAAACTAGCCAACCTTATTGAGACGTGATAAGGTTGATGGTGCATTATAGAAAATTTAGTACAGGTTATGATAAGCTGGCTTCAATACCGCTTTTGTTTGCTGCCAGTGCACCCTTTCGCATATTGTTCCGAGCGAGTGGTTTCGTGTGTTTGTTCAATCTAATTGCTACTCAGTGCCGGTTATCCATCTGTTCGCAATCATATTGCGCACCGGGACCCTTGTACGTTTATTTGCATGCCAATTGTGCTTTTCATTTTCAATAATTTTCTTGTTTTACGTCGCAGTAAATGTTCTTTTCTTATTTCTACCTTCATCAATTACTCCCGATGTAAAAATTGGAGTGTTGTAAGTTTAGCGTTCTATGTCCCTGTATATATATGCCAGTGGATTTGTAGTTTCTACACGGTTAAACCAATTTTGTTTTAATTGAGTGTTCTTAGCTGTAATAATGAAAATTGAACAGCCGTTTGACAATAGAATCTCTTTTGTAGCCCTTTAAGGAATTTAAACTACTTATACTGGTTTAATTGATTTCTAGTTTACATTCCTATTATTTCAACGATATTATAATAATAACATATTTGGTAACCTGTACCTGATTCTCTTGCATCATCCGGAAGCTACAGTATTCTTAACACTTCACGAATTTACAGCAGAAATATAGTGCTTTTGAGCGCATTGGAATAGTTCCAACTTTTAATGATTAAGTTAAGTTATTATAGATACGTAATTGAGTCTTGTTTAGGAGTTTGCGTTTTAAACTTTTAGTTTACGGGTTATTTTATCTTAAGAAACGGGAATAGGGTAAAGTTGTTAAGGATATACTGAAGTATAGTCGAAGTGAAGTAGTTTTGGGAGTCGAAACTGGTCGCGTCCGTAGGCTTTACCCTAGTTTCCCTACACGTGACTCCTGGGTGGTGCTAAACGAGCAGCAGCGAGGTGGTAGGGCGTCGGTGCCCGTCTGGATCGCGACCACGGTACATGGGTGTAATGCCCGTCATAGTGACCAGTTTTGGCTTGACGCGTTTCGGGATCAGCTTGTGTATATCCAGTAGCTCATATACCTAGATACCTTCAGTCGTGGCATATGTGGGCCGACATGACGATGTAGACTATCAATGGATTTTCATCCTTTGATAGTCGCTTTCGTTTTTGGACTACACTGTACTTACCATCAGGTACTCTGTAGTCACTATGTCGAGCCAGTGTAAAAAAAAAGTTATTATAAAATTTGTTAACTATAATTATTTCGTAATTCCACTTTAACCGATTTTTAATTAATTTAATCAACTAAGTGTACAAATAAACTAGTCAACGAGTATCCACAAACAGCGAAAAAAATTGTCGCAAATTTTATAAATCGCATTATAAAGAATTCAATCTATTCGGGGTTGCATAAAGCGGGGTATTACTGTGCTATAAATCTAAATTAATATTAAGTTAAGAGTTCGTTTTATACACGAAATAGATACTTATAAATTTACGACCAGTAATTATCCGAGCGTTCTAGTTAATTGAATTATTTTATAATTTTGAAACGTTTAGTCTGTCAGTATTTCAACGTCCTTACTTTCACCCCTAATTTGTAAGAAATTTAATTAAGATCAACTAGTTAATGCCACCGAAACTTGTTTGGAAAACTTACGACGTCGCTACGGAAAGTATTTTCATTTAAATTATGCAAACATGTCGTCTTGAAGATTATTCTGTGGGGTTCTGTATCGATATTTCTTCTAAGATACTTAGTGTTGTTTACTCTAGTGCCATTATGCTCAAAGTTAACAATATGGTTCTTTTCCTGCCGTAAAAGTGTTTAGGAACAAAACGAATGGAGTTGTTTTTATGTCTATTAATTTCAAACAAGTCTTCACACATCAATTAAATTCTACTTCACCACAGAAGTTCTTTTTACCAAACTAAATAAAACTTAAAATTGTATCGTGTGTTTACTCTCTTAGCGACACGTCCGAATTAATGTTTGACAATTGACGTTTCTCGACCAGCGCTCGCGCGTCTCTTAATATTACACAACTTTTCGAGAACCAATCAGAGAGCGGTCTTGTAACATCACCCGACTTTTAAGAGCCAATCAGACCTTATCGAAGCGGACGTTGTCTTGCAACCAATTTAGTCCTACAGAATTAATTTTAAATACCATTGTTAGTATTTACTCCTGTGGATGTGTTTATAAACGTGAACTTAAAATTAAAATAACCCAAAACCGAAAAACTACATGTAGGTAAATATGCTGCTAAATTTAATTTTTAAATTAAATATGTTATTATGATACATTTCAAAGCAGCGTTCCGCTACTAGTGCTGCACAAGGGCAGCTTTTTGGAAGGTTATAATAAAATCATGTGTTTTTTTGTATTTATTTATTATTTAACATTGATTTTTAATATATTGAACGAATAAAAACATATTGCTGACATTTAGTAACAAAAAGTTTTGTAAAATTATCGACTTTCGATTTTACAATAATTTTACCTTAACTTACCATTAGAGGGTAGTTTAATACGTTACCTGTAACGATGAAATAAGCTCCTCAGCGGCCCATTTCAGAGCTGAATTTTATACGGTGCCAGTAACTTGTTACAGTTTTCAGAATAAAAACTTTATCTCCCGTCGCTAACAGTAATGCCAACTCTATTGAAATGACGATAAAAATTATGGGAAAATATTTTATAAGTATCAATGAACGACTCCACGATTTTTCTGTTCACAGTTTCCATTTGCTCGTTCCGTGTTATCTTTATTCTCACAGAACACTTTAATTTAATATGAGCAGTTTGGAAAACTGTGTACACACCAGTGTATATAATTAATATAGTAGTTATATTACATTGTGTGTTGTAGCATGTGAATAAAACTTCACAAGTAAAGTTTTGTATTTTATATTTATGTCTACAAACTGCGAAGGGTTATAATATAGTTTGTATTTAATGCTGTCATTCCGTATACTAAAATAGTAACAACGAAATTAATGTTTAATAGAGATATTAACATATTGTTGAGCGCGTGTTTTAACAAGTCTTAAGGGCAAGCCCGGACTGACGGTATATCACGGATATACCACGAACATGCGCTCGCGCATTTTTTGACATCACGCGTTGTTTCGAGAGCCAATCAGAACTAACGGCTGCGATTATTGTCTAGCGACAAAATAAGACCTAAACTATGTATTATAATAGATTTATATAATATAGATAAGCAATAAAATACTTAATGATAATAGTTGTATTTGTTCGAGTAAAGAACATTAAAAAGCTGCTGTGAACAGACTATGGCTTAAATGCGTTTCTGTTCGGTAGATGGCGTTGTGTCAAATTGCATCGCATGCAATAGTTTTGTTCACAGCAGCTGCATATAAGACAAAAGTGCCATATTATAAGAAAGAGAAACCAAAGAACAAAGAGAGATTAATAATTGGGTTTACGTACTATATATCAGTTATTAAGCAGCGGTGACCTGTATTAGAGTATTTCATTTCTGTCTTCCCACTCATGAACAAACATACAGAAAAGGGAAATCTGTACAGTATTTATTTATGTTATAGCCCTATTAAGATGAGTGGTATAAGTAATTGTAAATTCTTTCTTGACTGGTGTTATAACTACGATAACACTATATTTTATTCGACTATTAACTGTTGTTAGTCTCAGTTGAAGCAAAAGCGAAGCAGAGAAATGCACTTCAATTTGTAGAAAGCCGATAAAACGGTCCAATTTGAAAGGGTTCTGTTGAATCGTGTAGACGCACGCCGCAACGTTATTCGCAGTTTGTATTCACGTTGCATCCGGTATCGCGGGCGAAGGCTTCACTGTTCTGCCTTGTTTGTTTTTCAGAACCATGCGTTTTCAACGTCCTTCTTTGCACGTCATCACAATCTTTTTAATAATAATAAATTGTTACGCTATATCCCTTCCAGGGTGAGGAAAGACACATTAGTGGCTATATCCACTTTGCACTTACATGTCGTGTCCAACGTAACCATTGGCGCAGCTGATAACTATGTTCCATAGATGGGCAAAATGCAATCAGATTAATAAAAATGATTAACGATTACATTTTCTTTTTTTACCATTAATATGACTGCATTTTGCTCATTTATGTTTTAAACACTACAAAATCCCAGATTGTATACAGATTTATCATTTCATTTTTTTTTTACACTGGCTCGACGTAGTGACTACAGAGTTACTGATGGTAAGTACGGTGTAGTCCAAAAACGGAAGCGACTATCAAAGGATGAAAAACTATTGATAGTCTACATCGTCATGTCGGCCCACATATACCACGACTGAAGGTCTTTAGGCATATGAGCTACTAGATATACACAAGCTGATCCCGAAACGCGACAAGCCGAAACTGGTCACTATGACGGCCTTTACACCCATGTACTGTGGTCGCGATCCAGACGGGCACCGACGCCTTACCGCCTCGCTGCTGCTCGTTTAGCACCATCCAGGAGTCACGTGTAGGGAAACTAGGGTAAAGCCAACGTACGCAAACAGCTTCGACAAAATGTAATGTTTTAAAAGGTTTTAATCATGATTACAGAGCAAGAAAATTAAAATTACAACGACATTTTGTAATCGTTTATCATTATCAGATTACATTTTGCCCATCTTTGCTGTGTTCTTGGTACTTACAGATGACATTACTATAGGCTTTCACGCGGATTTCCTCACGATGTTCCTCTTCAACGATAGGCAGGGTATTTAAATTCGTACTTAATTCTAAACTCAATCTTACGACCATTAGCGTTTCCGTATATATCAGGTATTTTGTCCATTACGCCACCACAGACAATAACTCATGCTATAATTCTATATAATAAAAGAATTAAAACGAAATTAATTATTTGTAAAGGTATTTAAATTACTGACTATTAATTATTACTGATTATTAATCGGCCAATTTAAGTACAGATAAAAGATAATCTACTTATTTTAAAAATATTAACTAAACATTATTGTAGTAAAATCTAGTAATTTTTCGTAATAAGAAATTTTAATCAATATTCACACCAGTACTAAAGAAAATAAATGTTAATAATAACCGCGCACACGAGATTTCCAGCATGTGGGATACAGATTCAATGATTTTTGTCCCGATAGTCGTATCGATTAATGGTCTGGTTGATAAGAGCCTCGAGTTCCATCTAAAGAGGCTCTCACTTTGTTGTTGGATCAAGGGCTAGATACAGAAGACTCTATATACGGCATACATTGTTACGAGATTCATTTGTTTTTGTTTCCCAGAGGAAAATCCTACACAGAATCATCAAGGCCGCTGTGAGGGCAGCAACCCCGGTGTCTCAGACTCCTGCTGACTAAAAACCCCCGGGGTGTCCCTCTAATCGCTCGGACCGGACCTGGAGAATCAAATTCATCCAGATGCCCCGGGGAGCGAAATGCTTTGTTGAGGCTAGCTGTCTGGGAGGGGTAGGAGTAAAGAGTCTAAGTCTGAGCTCTTAACTACCAGTGGCTTGGGCCTAAAGCCTCGCTCCAGGAGGTCCACATATTTTAATTTTTGAAAATCAATATATTTATTTTAAATATTTATTTTAAAATGTCAGCAATATATTTATTTATTTATATGTTATTATAATGATAAAATAAAATAAGCCTTTATTTCTACTAACAATTTTTTTTACATCTTTTTCTCTATTTTGTTCTTGATTACAAGTACACTATAATTTTTTTAATGTTCTGCAGTAGTCGCCTCCGCGCCGTAGGCCTCCCCCATCACGTTCCATTGGTCTCTATTTCTGGCCATTCGCATCCAAGAAGATCTGGCTTTTTCTACAAATATATCTGCCCATCTTTTTTTTCGGTCGTCCTCTGCTTCTGGTTCCATCTCTAGGTATCCACTCTGATACTTTTTTTGTCCACCGGCTGTCTTGCATCCTACACACATGTCCTGCGCAGTTCCATTTCAGCAATCTAATTATGTTATTAAATAAAGGGTATAAATATTACGCTGAACACATCACAACTCTTAAAGTTCTTAAAAGCAATTATTTATTTAATAGCAAAATCACACAAAACAGCATACGTCAATTAAATGGAATGTTCAGAAAATACAAAACAAAAAATGACAAAAACAACAACAGTTTTAGACTTAGAATAATACATTAGATTCACGAGAGGAATGAGTCCCCTCTATATTTGATCACTCTAATTGGTGCCTTCTCTCCCATCTGCTAATGAATAAGGAACGATACTGAGCGATGCGTAAGTAAATGCACGAGTAATTATGTAGAGATGTTAGCAATGTCAACAGAATTCAATTAATTCAAGAGTAGGTACAAAATTATTATTGTGTTTGAGTTGTTTCCTATGTGTGGTTGAAGTCCCCGATGTAATGAATAATAGCTTTGTATAATGGGGATAGTAATATAATATCACACTGAATCGCTTTCAGGGTAAGTCGAGATACGATAATGGTTATACCCAGAAATGGGTAAAATGTAATCTGATTAATGATGAACGATTACAAAATGTAGTCGTAATTTTCATTTTCTTGCTCTGTAATCATGATTAAATCCATTTAAAACATTAAGAAATGATAAATGTGTATACAATCTGAGATTTTGTAGTGTTTAAAACATAAATGAGCAAAATTCAGTCATATTAATGGTAAAAAACGAAAATGTAATCGTTAATCATTTTTATTAATCTGATTACATTTTGCCCATCTATGGTTATACCCACCTTGAACTCTTTTATACAAAACTCTACTTTTTTTTTCATTTACAAGAGGTTTCTATACCAAGATAGGTAACATATATCTTTTTCCCTCGAATATATGTGTTTGTAAAGAGACATGTTATGGTTATGGGTACATCTATGGAACAATCCTCCCAAATAACATCCTTTTTTAAATTTGTATATACTTTCGTTAAATATGTCGAGATCTATTGATCTCGACATAACTGTAGATAGTATTACGTAAGTTGTTCTCCTACAGAAAATCCAAGGATATATTCTATAGGCAATAATGGTTTAGTATATCTACAATTCTACTAAGATTAGGCAGAATACTAGAGATTAAGGAAAAGCTTAGTGTGTCGGCCCATTGACTCTGACGCTCTCTGTACCCGATTCTCATAATCCATGGGATTATGGAGTTACCATAGCGATAATTGAGTTATCTGAACCAATTGACTTTGTAAACTTTGCTTTGATTAGGATAATTGTTCTAGTCTGACGCAGCTTTGGATTCTTTAGTTAGGCATTTCTTCTCAAAGTAGTCACTTTCAAAATTCTACTACATTATAAATACTATACGATATCTTTCCCTGGTTGGCAACCCTTTTTTTTTGAAGCGGACTAACTTCTTATTGCCGGGAAAGGCATTTACAGTTCAACTGCGTTTACAGTTCAACCGGGAGCGTAGACTGTACTTATAGGGTTGCTGTTGTGTTGCCACCAAACCAATTTCGCCGTTTGAACCCCTAAGTTCTCGCTCTTTTTATCAGGTGAAATTGTAAAGGTCCATTCTGACTAATTGTGCCCTTTAAAGTAGAATGACCTAAGTAGTGCCTTTAAAAACAATATTTTATAGCACGTAGGGGCCGCCCGATACATAATTATCGCCTTAAGGGTCGTTAGGGTGTTACGAGACGTGCGGGGTAAGAGGATCCGCGCGCGCACGGGATGCTTGCGAGTCAGTCGACTACCGAGACGCAAGGCCAGAGTACGTGCGTGTACGTTGCAGTTCGGTGTGCCTTAAAGTGCAGATAAACAGTAAAACGCCAAAATCCGTGTCTTTCTACAACCACACCCACGACCACCGGTCAAAATCTTTGTTATAAAAATGCAATAATATTTCATAATTTGTTTCTGCGCAAACAATACATATTTTTCGCCCGCTTATTGAAGTACTTTGTACCCCGAATATACAGTGTGATCTTATAAACGAGAGAGATCTTCATGAATGATATTCAGCATTCGATTTTAATTTCAAATATGTAAAAATAGTGATATCTTAATATTTCCAATAAAACAAATCGAATTATGGTCAATATATTAAGAGACAAATACACATATGAATGAATGAATAACAACTCATTATTAAGTAGGTATTTTGCCTGTCCTAAGCCAAGATATAAGGCGAAGGGAAAGCTAATCAATACCTATTTACCTAAAATTACGTAAAAATAAATTTTATCTACTTACCAATGAATCGTGTACCACACGCGCTACGGTGTCCACACTTTTTACGGATCAATTTTTATTTGTTAGTAATTTATTTGTAATGGTTTGTTAGGGAATATAGTTTATTTACATTATTATTAATTACAAGAAGCTACATATTATTGTGTTCTGCAATATCTCCCTCCTCTATAAATTCACTAGGAATTTATTCGAAGAATAATGAAATACTCTTAACTTCCATTAAAATAACTATAAGTTACTTGGGTCGTATGATAATTAATAATACAAACTATCTTCTCAGAAATATCTCATGAAATTCATTCATAATATCAAAACTCGTGCATATTCCTCAATAACTTCTCAAGCCTCCTTCAGTCCAGATTAAGCTAGCTTAAGTGCGGCAGGCTTAAGTTTATCTGGCTTCGCGCCTAATAGTTCAAGGAGCATTCAAACGTAGCTCGTAGGATTAAGCTGTTTCGATAGTCCAGTGAGCGCCTGAACATACCTAATAGCATTCTTTTAATCCTTTTAGATCTGACTTCTTTTGCATACTGATACGATTTTTATCACAAGTCAAGTGTCCTGAAATTGCTATGTAAATAACCATCAAATTTAAAATACCCCTGAATCAATAACATACTTACTTGCATATCGAGGGGTGAAAGGCTATTTGGTTTAAGCGACATTTTTTGGTGATATAGTAATATATATATATATTTTCGGAATCAGGGTTTTTTTACCGATTTCAAATAGATATATATATTTTTATATATTTTTTTATTACTATATCACCAAAAAATGTAGCTTAAACCAAATAGCCTTTCATCCCTCGATATAATATATTTATTGAAACCATTCCAATGGACTCAAATAGGATATTTCTGCTGTAATTTAGTGAAGAATTGATTATGTAGTGGCTTCTAAATGATTCTGCAGGATCAAGTCTTTTTTATTACTGAAAGGTTTGCGCTTGACCTCAATTTTAACCGCTGAAAAATGATGATGAGGCCGTCGATAAAGCGCGCACACCTTGCAAATACCGATTCACTGGATGTTCGAAGTGTCGATAAAACAGATGCTGGAAGCGAATTCCACTCCTTTGCGGTTCGCAGCGAAAAGCGAAGGCGAATCGCTTCGTGTGAGCAGATGGAATAAGACGAGCTCTATTACGGCTTCTTATGTTCCAAAGATACATTTGGATTACCATGCCGTACGAAATATTGAAAATATAATCGAATATATTTTGTACTTTAGTTACAAGTTTATGTAATAAATTTTCTGTCCCGTAAATCAAAATAAAAGAAAAATACAAAAGGAAGAAAGACCTTAAAGTGATGAATGTATGAAACAATTTGAATAATTTTGTTAGGGATGGCCAAATACAAAACAGTATGTGCATAGCGCAGGGCGCATGCTGCGGGACAATTCGCTCGAGCCCTCTTTGTATGTTAATAGCTCTAGTTTCATAACATCAATAGGGATGTTCATAGTTTTTATTATAATAATCTAAAACAGTCCTATGCACTAAAAAATCATTTTTTTAAACTAGTCTTTATTTTACACTTGGTTATACAAGCTATATTCGGGAGCAGATAAAATGAAACCAAAATTAAAATTAAGTTTTTCACACATAGGACACATTAAAGGATTTATTTTATTTACAAAACGTGAATGCTTAAAAGTATTTGTTTGATTTTCAAACTCTTATTTTTAGCGAAGAAGTACAAAGCACAAAATATAATATCCATAATGCAGAATAAAATCTTTACTATTTACCATTATTATGCGTTTAAATTCAATTTCAACAATACTAATATACATTAAATATAGCCGTACTCATTTATATTATAATATTGTAGAAGATGTGTTCAAATGTAAAGCTTATTAGGTTATTTATTACAAAGGAATGTTTTCTAGTTTTGTTTTCTGACTAGATCTATATGTACCTACAGATACAATTAGATAAACTATTATATTAATACAAGATACTATTTACGCTAAATACAAGTTCTGGCAATGATTCTAGGATCTTATGAAAATATAAACTTCATGGCTGTTTAATTTTGTTGACAACCCTATCTAGTAATACGTTTAAAAACTAAACACGGTCGAAGCAGTTCATTGGTTTTATTTCTCGTCTAGCGACAGCCCTAACATTTTATGTACTCATATACTTATGAATTGTGCATGTATCATGGATACTTGTTTTGGCCTAACTCGTAAACAGTTTTGTAACGACAGTACCGAATGTAATAAACAATGACAAATAACGCAATAATAATTCGTAAGAATAATTGAGAATTAAAAGGTTTATGTAAAATGTAACGGATACCTTCCATGTGACCTAACTTCATTTACTCTTCGCTAGACAACTAGACATTCCATGGTATCGTTACGGCGCGTCTCATGGCCAAAGTAACAAACGATTTTGGTGTTGGCTATGTTAGAAAGGCGAGTCTTGATGTCGAGCACATTGATAATGGAGAGGTTTATGCACCGCTGGGTCCAAGATATGCGCAAAAGTCATCTCCGACATCACATCTCTGGTGTGTCAATTCGCTACCTTTTATTTCCTTTATGATCCATATTTCAACGCCGTTTAGAAATACTAGAGCCCGTATGTCATGTGTATTGGTAGATTTGGTGATATTGTCATCCCTCCATAGCTGATCTAATGATAACAATACTCCACTTCTTATCTTCGAAGCTGCCCTTGTCTTCGCTTCATTGGACCAATCAAATTAATCCTTGGATCAATACGTCAATAAATAAAAAAAGTGCTCTGAAGCGCTCTTTCAAGAGCATACGATTGAGGAGAGGTGTAATATGGATCACCAAAGAGATATAATAGGTAAGCATTATAGAAATAACTTTATATTTATTTTTAATATGTCGGAATAATCTCGAAGGCGGAGTACTTTCTCTAAAACCATGGAGCTCTTCAACCCTACCCTAATCTAATCTAATCTAATCTACACTATCTCTATTATATTTTATTTAGTATTCTACATTTTTATATACTACTTAAAAGTATTCTATGTATTTATTGTCATACTTGTTTATTGTACGTTATAAGGTATGTTTTGTATATTTGCTTAGGTTCTAATATTGAAATAGCACCATGACGTCCGTGCAATTGGTTCCCCTGAGCGTCGGCTGAAAATCAGCGCTGGATGGCGAATGCAGCGTCGCCCAGCATACGCTCAGCTGAGTGCTCTTTGAGATGGGTAGCACAGGATACATGATGTGATGTTATGTATTCTTTCATTGTTGTTTTTATATAAATATGTTTGTTGTGTGTTGTTTCCTTTGCCTCAATAAACTTTTTCTTTATTTCTTTTTCTTTTTTTTTCAAAAACGGAGTGAACAACGCTCTTGTATATCGGCAGCGCAATGACGACACCTCTTGTGTTGCAGTTTTTCATAAGTATCCGAAACCGTTTGCCATTATGTGGGGAATTCGATAGGTTGCCTTCTTTTCATATTAAAAAAAAAGTCTTATTTCATTAGATACACGTTAAAACCTTGAGAACGGTGATAGGCTAAACTACTAATCAAGTTGGACACGACATATAAGCGCTAAATGCGTAGTCACTAATGTGCTCTGCTTACCCCGAAATGGATATATCATGACGATATATTATTAAATTAGGTATGTTTATAATTAATTATCAGTTAATATTCATTTTACTATTTAAATATGCAATTTTTTTCGTTTCGATAATACAAAATGTATAAGAGAACATACTATTAAAATCAAAGTTGACATTAAATACATTTCAGTATAAAAAGGACTTTCAACGTGTATTTTCCTCGAAATCTTTACCAATTTGACGGAAGATTGACTCAATTGAGTTCCTTTATTTCGATTTTGTATGCAACCGAATAATACTTCAAATGATACCAAACGTTGCTCCTACCAGTATCCATTGATCTCCCCTCCTTTGATATGGCTCGGCAATGTTACCTGAAGGGGGACTGAAGTCTTAACTGTTGGAGCTCTTTTTATATTTGATGATCTTGTCTCCTGACGTTTGAGGAAGCGAGAATCACCCAAAAGCGGACCCCTTCTAGGGCGTGAAATTGAATCTTGTTGCGGGCGGAGGGTGTGCAGAAAACTTAAATATTTAAGGGGAAATTACTATCTCGAGAGGAAACCCGACGATTTAGAGGTAAGGTATTAATTTTACGCACCCCATTGTAACAGTAGGCTGGATGTATGAACTCGTTAACTTTGTCTGTCGCTTGCACTGGATTCACTTTTAGAGCCACAGTGTGTTAACTGCGAATGCCGGTGTGTAGTGCTACCAACCCTTGCCAAAATCTCCCTAAACACGTTTAAAATATTAAGTAGATTGCTATTTAAATGACAGCATATATTGCCTTAATCATTACCATTAGCCCACCTTAGTCCACTGCTGGACATATAATAATAATAGCCTTTATTCTGATAAAGTATGATAATATATTGTATATTTTTAAATTTATAACGAAATGTTGATATCGGCAATGTATCTGTCTGTATAACACTGGCAAAACTCTCCTCCAAATTTTTGGACTCCATTCTACTATTTGCTTCTTGTGACCAACCACAGTTTTCCTAACATGGTTTCTCCATTTCTCTATGTTTGTTGCATTACATCCTACCTATCTCAATTTCGATTCATTAAACTATTTACTAATTTAATACATTTTCTAACAACTTGATTTTTTAATTTGTGAATAGTTTTATATTTATTATAATATAATTCTTTCAATGGCCGTTTCGCATGTTTTAGCTTTTTAAAATCCGTCCTACCAATCTTCTGTATAAGTTTGTACAAATCATTCACGACCCTTTTCAGAGCCATGGTAGCTGCAAAAATCCAAGCCTCTTCCTTTCCTCCCTTGGATGTCGTAAAATGCGATTATAGGAACATATTTACCAGGGCATGGGCAGCAGCATTTTCTTGAGATCTGTCACCAATACTGCGGTCTCCAACACCCTGCCTGAACAATAATGTACGTTATTAATAGTGGGTAGATGATGTATCTTAAAAATGTTTATTAAATTAGTATTTGACTTGAAAATGTAGCTTATCACATATTTATTGAAAAAAAAACATAAAATTTTGACTACATTTTAGTACTACATGCGGAATGTTAAACATTAATAATTATTTTCGTTTAAATATCTAAAACATATTTCTCATTCTCCACAGTAGTATTACAATTTAATACATATGAAAGAATTTGTGTTTACCTAATGATTATTTTTTATTGATTTCATTTAGGAATTTAATCTGAACCTTACGTTATTCTTTAAAAAAACTTCAATAATTAATATTTCATACCCGAAATCCTCTAAATTTAGAGGTAAACCCTCTAAGCTGGTATCACTGTCGGTGTACGGTTCGTATTAATTAAAATTAGCGTCAGGGTGTTTGTATTCCCTTGTGGTGTCTGATGAGATCGTGTGGTCGCTCGTAAAAACTTTAAATCAGTTTGTGCGGAGTTCTCTGTGGGCTTCGCTTGGCTGAATATTAGACCCTTCGGTTGAAGTCCCAACTTCGTTGTATTACCTGATCTTAATTAGTGGGAGTGTGTGTTTTAAGACTTCCTATACTATATAATTAGCATCATAAAATGTGGTTTAAATAAAACAGATTCGAAAGAACAAATTACGGGTTATTTAATACTTCTTGAGCTATCGTTTCGTCATCAAAAACTCCATTTTCTTGTAAATGAGTTTAAGGTTAGACGTTTACCTATCCTAATAAACATTATTTATGCAAATGTGTGTTTGTTTATTTCTTACGTTTTCAGGTCTTAACTACTCAACCAATTATCATAAAATTTTGCATACATCGTGTTAGGAGCATAAGAAAGAATATAGGGTGCTTATTATTAACAAAAAATCTTTAATAGAAATTTCTTGTGTAAGTGCTTTGAGAATAGCGATCAGCTGCGCTTCTGGTCGCGTTGGGCATGACACATAAGCGCAAAGTGGATACAGTCACTAATGTATCTCTGCTCAGCCCGTAAGGAATATAGCGCGACGATATATTATTGCTAAAAAAAAGTACTGTTATTAAGAGATTTAAAGATAAATTCACACGAAAAGTGAAATTAGAGTGAAAACAGATTATGACTGCCAAATATAATTATTAAAAGGTAAATTTTCTGAAGAATAAATGCAGGTTTATTCCTGGTTTACTTTGTAAATTACTTTAAGGGCGACTTGCACTAACAAATTAAATCTAGTTTAGAGTTATATAAAATGCTATTTAGCGCTGCTCTGTACTTATTGTCTTGCACTAAATCAAAATCTAGTTGTAACAACACTTAAAATGAAATCATCATTAAGATGGAAAATCAAACCAATTCAATTAATAAGCGTTTTATACAAGCTTAAACTAGATTAATTCGTTATTGCAAGCCGCCCTAAGTATTTATTACATTTTACGGACTTTTTTTATTTACGTCTGTTGAGAAACAAACTCTATACAGTAAGACATTGTGTAATTAAATGAAAATTAATGCTAGTAAAAAATTGTTTACAAATTAGTTATTAGGACTCCGATATGCCATTTTAACAACATCGGATTTCAAAATCTTTGTCAAATTCATATTGGCTACAAAATGTTCTAAATAGAATTTTCATAAATAGACACGTAGATATCTTTGTCTCCAAGTTTCAGTTTGCGACCGTACATATAACTTCAGGGGACTGTCACATTGAAGGGGCTGTTACAATCCCCTGGGAAGTCAATTTCATTAATACTGCGGTTGCTACCAACTAACCTGTGAGCGTAGGGAGGGAGCTATGTTTTAAAAATATATTAGGAGTAATCGAAAGTCTACTGTTTACGAAATGAATTAAGATTAAGGCGTCTTGTTTTGGAGTCTTCTGGGTCTAAAAGGATTTGGAGAAGTTTTTTATGATCGCTTTATGGACTTTATTTTTTAATTTATTTAACGTAATACCTTTTCTAGGCGTGTTTTGTGATTAATTATTTTTTTAATTCCTTCATAAATTAGGAAAACACTTTTGTTTTTGCAATTACATCACAGACACAAAATAGTTTTTTTTTAAATTGATAAATAAACTAAATTTCTTTCGGAGTATACCTGTATTAAGTAAACTAAGTAAAATTTAAAAGTGATAGCGTATTTTATTAAAACAACAAAATTTAATAACTTTGGTAATTAAGAGTTTTCGTTCACTCTAACGCAGCCTTGAATTTCTTTCGGCGTTTCTTCTTAAGGTAATCGCTTCCGAAACGCTGGTAGATCACCGTTAGGTTTCGTATTTTGGATGGCGGTCCAAGTCGAGGTCCATACACACAGAGGTGCCCTTGTGTTACCATCCAACCCATAAATTTGCCAGCTGAGCACCTCAGTTTTCGCCCCCTCACCCGGTTGTGAAGGACTGTCCCGGCCAGAAATCAATATCCAGTCGAAAAAAATAGAGTTTACATGTACTAGGTTTTGATTGCTATAACTAGTAATATTAAAAAAAAAACGACTATTTTAATATGTTTGATGATGTCCTGGCCGGTTTCGGCCACGGCGACTGTTTCATACACCGATTAAGAAATTCGAGGTCCAGTTTTCGGAAACAGTCAATTGCGCAGGAGATATTTAAGTGCATAACTGGACGCGCATCCAGAAAAGCACTCTCTCGTCCGAGCTCCCTCGGGCCCGATGGACTGGAGAACCAGTACGATCGGGAGGGAGCGGGATGCAGGTTTGGTCGAGTTTTCCTTCTCTGAACACCTGGTTGAATTGCGGTGTTAGAGATACCTTAGTCGCCTCTTACGACACCTCAGCAAGAAGAGGGGGGTGCTATTCTATAATAATAATATGTATAATATGTATTATACATATATCACCACACTATATTCCTTTCGGGGCGAGCAAAGATACATTGCAAGTGTTTGTATCCACTTTGCGCTTATATATCGTGCTCAATGTGACCAATAGCGTAGGTGATGGCCATTTACCTGGCTTCATTCTCATTAAATAATACGGGAATGGAACAAAAGTAAAATATTTTGATATTTTCATGAATATCGTACTTTATTCTGGTATTACTTACCTAGAAAATTCCGTAGCCATTCAATTTTTTTTATTTATTATCGGTAATGTTTCCGAGAACATTTAATACATCTTCCTGTTTATTACTCCATCTAAAAAGACAAATATGATTACTGCTAAAGAAGTTTTTCGCATAAAAAAGTATAAGCGGTACGCAAATATAAAATGATCACTCTGAGATATATTAATGTAGACGAGATCAAAGAGTGTAGAACATTTTTTTTATAATTGTTTTTATCTTACTAAGTTTGTTTAATAAGAATTAGTTATTTTATTACAAGAAACATTCTGTTAGGAACAGAACAAGTTGGGTTCAATTTGTTTATACTATTATCTATTATATTTGATATTAATTTTCTATACTATATTTTGTATTTAAATTGTGTATACTTATAACCTAATAAGCAATTATAATTGCAGACCAAATTATCAAAACTAAGTTTACTGGGCATTTTTTTTTCATAATCAATTTAATCCAACATACATTTGTTATCTATATCTTATCCATACTGATTGTAGATATAAAATATAATATACGCATCACTTACGATTTCAACGGACAACGAATAAAAAGGAATCAGTTCTTTTTGCTCTCATCACCTTAGCGCACATCATGGCTGCGTCTTATTTGTTTGTAGTGGTCTTTCTTGTCTTATATGGAAGCTGCGTTAACAGCTTGCAGACGGTAAACGGCCGGATAAGAATCACCATTGGTACAACTGCTGGCTGCAGTGATACTGTCAATTTTATCAATGACCAGCTCGTTGAAGCGTACAGACTTTATGGAAATTTCCTAGACGTAGAATTCGTTCCTTGGGGAAGAACAACAATCAATAATGTTGGGACAAAGATCTGCCAGTTCGGCGTGAATGACTGCTGGGCGAATCGCTTACACAGATGCGTGCTCAATGAACTCAGGGCCAATCAAGATGCCCAGGTTAGATACATGCAGTGTGAGTTTTCAGTGCCTTATCCGTCATTTTTACAAGGATCGTACCGTTGCGCTTTAGATGCTGGTTTGAGGATTGTTGATTTAGATCACTGCGTGGCTAATCCTGGTGATGCATTGGACAGAGACGCTCAAGCGGCTGCAGCGTTGCCGATGCAAGTAATTAACTTCGTGCCATCGATCAGTTTCAATGGTGTTAACGACGTGGACGCTCACAACCAGGCGAGACAAAGATTAGCAAGCATGATCTGTTTTGCTTTAGCTGACGATCCCACAACTGGTGTGACATTGTGTCAAATCTAATATTCAACTAAAAAAACTCCAATTTCTCATTATACAATTCCGTCAATGTAAGTTTCATTATCAATAATCTTGAAAGATTTCTTTCTATGAACAAAGATTTTGCTTTTAAAATCTAAAACCATAGTGTTAATAATGTTTTGCTATTTATTGTGCCGAAATTGTTAATAATATTATTATAATATTAGAAGAACGAGAGTACTATTAAATATTTTTATAAATATGCTGACTTATACATTATCATTCCTGTCATAACTAAAAAAAATATCGGTTGGACCAATTTTGTGAATTTCTAAATATCTTTAAATAATTTTTCTTTTACCTTACCTATTTTGTTCTTTATTAAAAATTATATACGACTACAAAGACTTCGGTATCAGCTAGTTTCTCAAATTGCTATTTGCTATTGCTAACTGTAAGTATCGAGAAGTTCGTGTTTTTTAATGCAATTATAAGAAACGTTTGAATTAAAATAAAGCATCTATTACGGCTATAAGTGCTAAATTTAAGGCCAGCACTCAATCGCTGATTTGAGAAGTTTTATCTGACTTGGCCTGTGCGCACTGCGGTTCAGGGTTTCACAGCTAAATGCCCAAGTTTTGCCGCTTTTTAATCGTCAAACTTGGGCAATTGGACAATCGCCGTGCAGAGATATGGCTAATGGCTGAGTAATTTGATACGATAAGCTCACTGTAATGATACTATTTTGTTATACGTAACATTTATGTATTTGCTTATCAGTTATAATAAAACTTTTTATCTTTTGTCGTCTATTATATTTATTAATATTAATGCGATTGGCGCAACAGCTGGACCTACGAATACCACGACTGAAAGTATATGAACAACCAAACCTTTGTTTTGTTAACCCTGGGTAAATCTCTAACGGCCCTTTAGGCGCGGTGATGGCCGCTCGCCGGTGTGTCAGACTGGTACCGACTAAAGGCATCGGGGTGTTCCTCCTACCCGTCTACCGGGGCCAAGGGGACAGCAGTAGCTACTTCTTCGGCGCCCGGCGACGTTTGGCCTTAAAGGAGGTCTCTCTATGTTGCGAATGCACGGGAGGGGTGGTGTAATTGGCCACCTACTCCTCACTCGTCTACATGTATTGAAGCAGTGTGCGGGCACACATTGCACACTGCTCTCGCCTTGATCCATGGGCGGCGGACTCCTTCAAATGCGCCACCCAAGCTGAACAACTGAACTTACACTGACTTGATTGGCTAAACTGATCCCGAAATGCGACAGGTCGAATTTCTAATTAAGCAAAAGATCAAAATTTTTTTTTGTAGACCAGCTTTTATAAGGATCGAATATTCGGGTTCTTTAAAAGGACGTTATTTGTAGCATAGATAAAACTTTTTAAATATTTACTTCTTTTAAATTCCGAAGCGCAAAAGCATATTTGAACTGTATAAGTGGAATTAGTCCCTTAAATGCTTTAATGGCAGCTAGTGACCGTATAGCAACTAATTCATATTTAATATTAGTTTGTGGTGGTGCACGTGTAATTTGCTATTTCGCCGGTGCTTTCGATGTAATGGTTTGCAAACGATCGTTACTGCCTCGTCAGTGCATTGTGTTATGTGCTGCTACTATATTAGGGTGACAATGCCATCAGGAAATTTTATTGAGTATACCTACTTCAAAGTTTGATTCAACGACTATAGTTTAATGAACTAATAAACATTCCTGTATTGATCAAAAATTACAGTAATTACTAGTAAATACACAAAGATTTTTATGGTAAATGTATGAAAAAAATTTCATTGAATTTAATTAGCATCATCTGTTTAATTTTGTGTGCCATAAAAAATAATGAACCTCATATAAAACTGAGTACAGAGTACTCTATAAAAATTCATCAATTTTGCTAATTTTTGTCATAAATTCACGCTTGACCAAAATTTTTATTTGATTATATAATTTTTAAACAAAAGAGCTAAAGCGACTAAGACCATGTTATCCTAGGTCTTGTACTTTAGGATTTCCCCATATTTTCTTCGTTAAACATGCAGTATATTTATTTGTAACAAATCTAGGCCTGTGACTTTGTTTACATCAACTATGATAAAATAGCCCAGTTCAAATATATATTTCTACTAAAGTTATTTTAATGTTAAAAAGAAAACCGATTTCACGGGCAGTCAACAGTGATTGTAAAAATATATATAGAAATACTATAAAGATAAGAGATAATTATTTCAATATGGGTCACTTCAAACTATTTATAAAACATATTCTTTGGAATTTAGAAAAAATATTCACCATTCTTATCTTACATGGAAATAAAATGGATAAGAAAATACCAATTAATAACGCCTTAATATAATCTTTAAAATGTTTTATCAATACCATGGCATTAAAATATCGATAAAACATAATTCACGGTCAATTGCCAAACGTGATAATATTTTAAAAGATTATTAATGTCCTTAGAGTTGAAAACTCATGCGCACCGTAGTACATTAAACTGTTATAGACGGCCTCATGAGCCAATAATGTTGGGCCATTAAACGATTGAAAAATGTCACAAGCCACTTTGCAACGCCGATGCGCTACATTAACTTTGGTTCCGGAAAGGGCGAATATAATATGGAAAATATTGACTTATGATGCAAATGCTTTGGGGTACCGTCGGTATATGGAATTACGTCGATCACAACTTATGCTCTTTTAATCTACTTTATATAACTATTATAAAAAAAAAATCTTAATTCGATGACTTTAGAAGCATATAAATCTATACTAATATTATAAAGCTGAAGAGTTTCTTTGTTTGTTTGTTTGAACGCGCTAATCTCAGGAACTACTGGTTCGAATTGAAAAATTCTTTTTGAGTTGAATAGACCATTTATCGAGGAAGGCTTTAGGCTATATAACATCACGATGCAATTATTAGGAGCGAAGAAATAATGGAAAATCTGAAAAAACGGGTAAAATTATTTATCCTTGAGGGCTTCCATTGCGTGCGCTGCAAAAACGGTTCAAGATACCAAAAATATACGTATCAAAGAATTATTCCTCTTGAAATGATCTAAAAAAATGTTCGCGACAGTATATGTCTATCTTTTAAGATTAAGTCACCAGAACCGTTTTTATGGTAAACAAATGTGGTCGAAATTAATGCATTATTTGTTAAGAGTTGTATCAACGTAATAATATTAATCTTTATCCAAATAAATGTGTTGTTGATTAAGAGTATTTAATTGTAAACAAAATTGTCTTTGACATCACTTAATTTCAATGAACATCTTAGAAGATATTAAAAACCTTATATAGCAAAACAACGTTTGCCGGATCAGCTAGTACGATATATAAATAAACCACAAACACGTACTAAAATATTGCTAATAAAATGTTTTTAAATCGAATGAATGTAGTGGTGGTCAAGTGAATAAGAGACTGGTATCCATACGCAAAAATGTAAATGGTCATGGGTTCGAATCCTGATACGTATTTTTAGGTTTTCCAGATTAAGTACGAACTTAGGCATCACATCCTAAAAGGGGAAGGTAAACATCGTGAGGAAGCCTGCATCTAATATAAATGTCATATGTACTCGTAACTGCCCTGGGTACGGCGATCAGCTGCGCTAGTGGTAAAGTTGGGCACGATGTGTAACCGCAAAGTGAATACGGCCACTAATGTAACTCCTGCTCACCTGAAATTGGGCATAGCATGAGGATATATTATTATTTATTAAATAGAATAACAGTCATTCTACAATCTCTAGCGAGTTGATTCGTCGTGATATGCTGATTTTTATGAAATTACACCGTTTCTGTGTTTTAATTGTATTTGGTAATGCAAAACAGTTAAAACAAATAGAATACAATAAGGATGAAAGAAGTCGTATCATATTACACAAATAATATGTTGCTTCACTTTAATTGCCGTTTTTTAAATAAAATTATTCATCATTGAATTTCTTGATTCCATATCTCGAAGCTTGTGTAAAAATAGTATATGTTTTTAAAAGTGTTTATCGCCATATTAACATGCAAATTAGCTCCAATTTTTCTATCTTCAAGGAAATATTTTGAGAATATTTTTGATATAAATGTTTTAAGAAGGAAATTTCCATGCATATTTAATTATTATTACACATTTATGTTTTACTATGTACAGTCTGAGCAAAAAAACTCTACACTTTTTGAGATAAAGCAATGAAATAGCTATAAGCACCATAGAAATTATACATTAAAAACGATTGTTCACTTTTGAACATAGAGCTCTCTCAAAACACGCCAATCATTTCTTTTTCGGGTTGTTCACATCAAAAAAAAGCTACTTTTCTTAGACCAACAGCCATCAGGGCATCTACCCTATGTTTTTTTTTTAATCCGGTGGAAATTCCTTCGGACCGTCAGTGGAGTGGTAAAAGCCACTTCTCCAGTGTGTCGGGCTTGCATCGACTAAAACCACCGGGATGCCAGCACTGCCTACTCTTCGCCTTCGCCGGGCCTGGGGATCCAGATACTTCCGAGGGCCCGGCGAGCGATTGGCCTTAGGCAGGCCTCATCTCTGGGAGGTGGTCGTGACTTACCCCCTCATTACCTCTCATTGGGACGGCGTGTGGACGCACACACGCCGCCCCACCCTCATTCTCCGCTGGACGGCGGACGTCCTCAACTTCCACCGCCCAGATCCACCCTATGCTTGCCGGAACTACACGCGGGCTCTACTTCAGAACTCATTTACTGCAACAGTTGTCGCTTCTGCGACAAATATGACCGGCACACTGCCACTTCAGCTTGCAACAATCGTCTTGCTACCTCGGAAACAATAGCTACAAAAATAATTACTCGATCCAATCGCATAGATGCTTCGTATGTTATTAAATAACAACCTAAATACATACAATTAAATCGAGCAATAAGCAATATAATGGACATAGATTGTAGCGTATAGTCGTGTAAGCGCCAGTAATATTTGAACCATTATGTAAATCGGGTATCAGCTTCAATTAACAAGCTTAATTTCCTGCGACCACGTAAAGTAATATAGCTATATATTGTTTATTACTACTATTCTACTGGTAATCATAGCTTGTGTAACCAAGTCGAAACGCCGAATCATAGCTGAAAGTAAGTTAATTCGCGCATAAGACACGTTCAAGTATTTATAATGAGTACAAAACGCGAATGTTTAAAATGTCTTACACTCCTTGACTAAAAATATTTTTTATACAAATTGGTTTATATATAGCGGGGTACTCGGTGAAAATACATATAAAAATGTTCACAACTGAATATAAAACTTCCTTCTTGTTGAAGTCAATGAAAAAGGAATGTAGTACGTCTCAGCGGGGTACGGAAACATTGAGACATATCAAACGAACTTCTATATGGAAGTAGGCAGTTGAATAATTGAAGAAGTGTGGTCCCTGATGTGGATCGTCTCGCCAGCCGATCGATACTCAGCGTTACATACACAATTCTAGTTACGTTTCTACGCAAACCGTACACTGCTGGCTCGCAGACTAAGCACACGTCGTAAATTATGCTCGTGTATTATGAAATGTATGAGATTTAGAACAGATGCTAAATCCAACAAAAATTATTAGACGTAAAATCTATACTATACTACTACTATACTACTATACTATACTATACTATATTATAAAGCTGAAGAGTTTGTTTGTTTGTTTGTTTGAACGCGCTAATCTCAGGAACTACTGGTTCGAATTGAAAAATTCTTTTTGAGTTTAATAGACCATTTGTCGAGGAAGGCTTTAGGCTATATAACATCACGATGCAATTATTAGGAGCAAAGAAATAATGGAAAATGTGAAAAAAAAACGGGGAAAATTATTCATCCTTGAGGGCTTCCATTGCGTGCGCTGCAAAAACGGTTCAAGATACCAAAAATATATGTAAGAAAGAATTATTACTCTTGAAATGATCTAAAAAAATGTCCAGGACAGTATATGTCTATCTTTTAAGATTAAGTCACTAGAACCGTTTTTATGGTAAACAAATTTGGTCGAAATGAATGCATTCTTTGTTAAGAGTTGTATCAACGTAATAATGTTAATCTTTATCCAAATAAATGTGTTGTTGATTAAGAGTATTTAATTGTGAACAAAATTGTCTTTGACATCACTTAATTTCAATGAGCATCTTAGAAGATATTACAAAACCTTATATAGCAAAACAACGTTTGCCGGATCAGCTAGTGTAAGATAATGGAGAATCATAGCCCGGCTAGTTCACGACCATAATATAAAAATGTAAAGGTCGACATAGTGACTCACTTTAACCTGATGCATTTTGTAAACAGCTTGTGTATGTCCAGATATCCCACCCGTAAAAACAAATATTTATGTAATACCCAATCTTTCTGCGTATTTTACGCACGCAGAGCAAGAAATTTGTTGAAATTTCTATATTCAAACGTGAACTTTAATTGAAAAATATTAGACATTAAATTGTACAACCCCACCTTTAAGAAAATGTCTAATTAAATTTTCGTTTCTGGCAATAAACTGCTCACCACGTGCCATTTTATGCGCTGTTTTAGAACTTTATCAGAATTTATAGGTATCTGTGAATTATCAAGTACGTTAAATTTCTTATGAAATATTTTGGCGTAAGCCAGCAATTTGTTACTATATTTAGACTTACTTACGTTTTGTTTAATTTGATAGATTTTAATAATAATTGAAATTACTGGTCAGTTTTCTAATTCTAATCTTTATTTCTAAACAATAACACAATCCTAGATTTTCTGGAACACATCTATCTAGAATATAAAAATGAATCGTTAAATGTGTATAAGCACGAAGCTCAAGAACGGCTGAACCGATTTGGCTGATTTCTTTTTTGTTGTGTTTGTTGAAGTCTGGGGAAGGTTATTACGGAGAGAAAAATTAAAAAAATTGTCTGAAAAAGTCTAAAAACAACACTTTTCTATATTCTCATACAAAAAATTCGTAATAATATTTAAAAGTCAATGTGAACTTTAACACCATACTATAAAGTTTAAATGTCAGTGGACGGGTTCCGGGAAGGCAAAACAATTGAGTGACGTTAGTATCGTATAAATATGATCAATATTTGTCAAATATAGAAGATATTCACTAGAAATAATTTATATGGCAGGACAACGTTTGCCGGGTCAGCTAGTATATTATAAGTATGAGTATATTGTGTCTCTTTGTCAAAAATTTAAATGCAAAGCATCGAGCATCGACGTAGAGTTGCCTGCCTCGCGGTCTTTTACCGGTTGCACGGTGGGGAGTGTTCTCAGGAACTACATTCTTTGATTCCACCAGCCTCATTCCACCACAAAACTACAAGACATCGTGTCGGATACCATCCGTATGTGGTGGATGTTCTTTATATCTGCACGAGAAGATTCGCTTCTACATTCAGCATGCGAATAGCTAAGGAGTGGAATATGCTTCTAGCGGCCATATTTCCGCGATCTATGACCTGGGAGTCTTTAAAAGAAGAGTGAATAGGCATTTGTTAGGCGGACGCGGTTCATCATCGGACTCATCTTCACCTTCCACCAGGTGTGATTGAGGTCAATCGTTCGCCTATAAGTTATAAAAAAAAAACACATTGCTTACCATCTAAGGAACAATTATGATTCATTCGCCATCCATATTTCATAGATTTAAAACTGGAAGTCAACTTCCTCCAATTATTTAGTGCTGCCTTAAGTGTTTTTAGATTAAAGAATTAAATAAACTTTACAAAATTTATTAGAACTACGTTTTAAACTTCTTGTGCTGAAAGATCTGCTTAAAAATTTAATGTTCCTTATAAAATTTAATAATCGAAGTTTCCAAACATTTGTGCCCTCGTTAAATTTTCAGAATGGCTTTGCAACGATTCTATTTTAATAAGTCACCATGAAAAGGAATATTATGGTTTAGCTTTATATACTTTATTCTTCTAAATGCTGGTATTGCTTAATATTAGAAAATGTTTTTAGAGAAAGTTGTGACATTTTTAGAAATTCTAATAAAATATAAAAGCTAACCATGGTTAAAACCAATTGCTACTTTCAAACATATTTTCTCCATAACTTCTTAGCTGAAGCCACAATAGTCGATAAGACTGAAATTTTATTTCACCTAGTTTTGACAAGATTGGCTGCTAAATGAAAAAATAGTTTTTATACTGTCATGTCGATACTTGTCAAGTTAAGTATTGCAGTAGTTCATTATAATTAATCAAGGGAATAGAAGAATGATGCTATTTTTAACAAAACTACTTGGAATAAGAAAAACTGAAGCAATAATGATAATCTTCTCAATGCGAAAGCAAATAGATAGATTGTAAAAGTACATTTGAATCATATTAGTGATAACTATATATTCGCAAAAGCACCGACGTGACAATTTTTTTTTGTTATTCCGGGGTAAAATCTGCATAGGACCATCAGGCACGCTGTGAGGGCAGCGATCCCGGTGTGTCAGACTCCTACTGACTAAAAACCCCCGGGGTGTCCCTCTGATTGCTTCACCCAGGTCTTGGAAACCATATTCATCCAAACGCTTTGGGAACAAAAAGTCTTTTTGAGGCTACCTGACTGAGAGGGGTGAGAGAAAAGCCCACCCCTCCAAAACATTTATTTTAGGCGGTGTGCTGGACACCGCGCACCGCCTCCCTCTCATCCGGGCAGTAGACTTCCTCAAGTCTAGTGCCCAGCCCAACGTGACAAGATTAAATCTATTACCTTTAAATTTAGTATTTAACTTTAGTATCATACGTTAAAAATAATTATAAATTTAACAAAAAAGTTAAAGCTGATGATAATAATTTATGGTTTTATTAATTTAGTTATAAATAATGTTATGTTATATTATTTTAGTTACAAATAATGTCGAAGTAATGTAATAGATACTCTTATCTTTGTTATTGACGGAAACCCATCAAATATAATAATTGCAATTGAATTGAGGTTAATATTCTAGGAGTGGCTATTTCGATGGTACTCTTATAGATCCTAATAAGCAATATCTTCCAAATGAGTAGACAGGCCTAGCTCGATTTATATATTTTTTTCAAGTTTTTGAACAAAAGCAAAGTTGAAAATAATTCTGATACGAATTTTTATAAAGTTGAGTAAATATGTTCTTTGTAAAATTCAGTGACGTGCGTAGGGTATTTGCACAGGGCAGGCAGATTCACATAATGAATGTGAATATTATATAATGATAATGAATATTATATTACTTTCATAGGGAGGATAGATGGCGTGAAAATAGAATAGATATGAATAGAAATGGTTCCTTTTTTATTTTAAATTAAAGGAATTTATTCCAGACTTATTTATCGTAAGGGCATACAAAACTTTCATGCATTTATGGAATGAATGCTACTGGTAAAAATGTTTAGCACTTGCCAGATGTTACGGCCTAAACTGTGATTGAGCATTTTTAGTTGCTCCTAATGAATTGAAATACTTATTGAAAATGACAATGAGAAGGGTCTTCGTTGCTTTTATAAAAATATATATATTTTATATTTTACGTAAAGAACGATGCACGATTCATGTAACTATAAAACAAAATGAGACACTGTCAGCTGTCTATGCTGTTCGTTCAGAGTTGAAAGTTACTGTCACCTTAAATTGATAGATCTTAGCTTCGCATTTATTTTAAAGAAAATGCAACAGCGAATTCAAAATAAACTTTCCATGTATCCAATGTGTATATATATAGTTAGGTTATCGTCATTAAGATGATTTTCGATACGAGTTAAATTATGAGTTTGGAAATATAGTCCATCTTGTACGAAGAGTTTTATTTGATCACGGGATGCAAAAGAACTAATGTAATGAATGTTAACAACGATTTTTCATATTTTCTTTCTTTATTATATTATCCTAATCACTTACAAATCAATAAGGATAAAAATAAATGATCTAAAACCTTTTAATGGATTGGTATTTCATTTGCTTGCTTTTAGTTTTCTCTTTTATTAAAATCCTTTATACATTCATTGACATTTATCCTTTCAAAGATAATGTAAAAGATAATTTATAATAAGTAACGTTTAGTACTTAAGTTGTTTGTTTTATACAAACAAAAGTTAATAATAAAGTTTCGGAACACCTGCGTGTACTTTATACACCTACTGTTTTTCCGCACTTTGAGAAAGCTAAAGTTGGAAATTTTCCTTCAAGTATTCATAAGCAGTCGATGTCGGATTATGGTAGCTTGGTAAGTGTAAAAAGATAAGAAACTGTCAACTGACTGAAAATTTAAGGTCTTTTGAATGCAAATAAATGTCGTGCTGTAACTTAAAGGGCAATGAGGAATGTTTTAATATTTTAAGTTATAAAATCTAACACCCTCAACTCACCTTCTTTTACTGCTAGATATTGTCCTCTCCTAATAGGCACCACTAAGCTCGGTCTTTTGCTCCTCTCATACAATCTTCTCCAGCCACCTTTCGCAAGTCGTCGGTACCTTGCCGGAGGGCACTAACACTAGGTTTGTTGATTGGCGGTCCATGCTCTTGACTCAAGACCTCGTTGGCTGTGTATCTGAATTGCACTCACTTCGTTACAAACGCAGTTTAATTACCTTGGCCATGTGCTGACGGACTGGCTTATTGATGATCAAGACATTGATAGGGAGCGGAGGGTTTAGTCTGCTCGCTGTAGTATGCTTTCTCGTGTAGTGGGGCTGCGGCGATTTGATTACAGGACCTGCAGTCCCCACTAATTCGCAGAAGTAGTCACCTTGGGGTTTTTAGCTGGTAAAAGTCCGGCACACCCCGGCTGCCACCCCCTTCGCGGCCGGGACGGTCCTATGAGGATTTTCCCCAAGTAAAAAAAAAAAAAGTATGATTTCTCGTAGATTAGCGCGCTGCACGAATGAAGTCTAACATTGTTCATGGTGTAATGCTAGTCATTTTACTCGTGCAGTTTGTGGGTAAGGTACTCCCAGAGGGCGTACAACACCCTGCGTATTCAATAAAACAACGCGTTCAAGGTGTTGTTGGGGTTTCCCCGGTAGCGTCTATGTCTCAGCTCCGTACGTCGTAACTGGTATAAAATGCATATTTACATAATAAAGGCAGTAAGTATATCAACTAAGCACCAGTTTATATGTGACGTATTTGAATATAACAGCATTTCGTTATCATCTACTTTTCCTGCATGGTCGACATACCACCTTTACACATATATAAATATTTGTTGTTCCACTTACAGAATTAATTTCTGGGTATTTAATCTTAGGCTTAGATTTGTAGACGCTATTTTGTCTTTGCTTAGCAAAGTTCTTAAAGATTAAATTCGTTTAGAAAAAAATCTGAATATATTATAGAAACTTGGGTATACCCATAGTCTTCACAGAGTCAAGTCCATGTTGACAAAATCGGTGACTTTCCAAATCCTTAGACATTCGTTGAGTAATATAAATTGTAATGTTTTAGTAAAGTCTAAGCAAACTTAAAATTACGTCTATAAATCTTAACCTTACTGCCATTGTGTGTAAAAAGTATTCACTGTATGTTGGTAAAAAGTATTCAATTAAAAATGTATATAAAAATAAAGAAGAAAAGAGATTTTCGGTTATTAATTTTAATAATAAACCAGTACTATTCCGCCCATATTTTGTACAACATTGCCCCATTGTTCCGGACCAGTAAGCTGGTACTGCGCCGCGCTGGATCCATTGCCAATAAACAATATCTTCCAGTCGAATAGGGGCCGAACGAAGCTCGCTAATTAGGGTCGTGGAAACCGATCAAACGAGACCCCTTGATGCGAAAATGGGAAGGTGATGATCTGAGTCATTGCCTGTTCTACTGATATTTATATTATTACTTTTATACCTACCACAATTTAATAGGTTCATATGGACACACGCCAAATAAGCCTACTTAAGTATGTTATTAATTAAATGGGTAAAAATGTAGTCAATTGTGACGAAAAATCGAACATAGATATAGCTAATGGAACATATTACGTAAGATTTAATTAAAGATATGTTTATTGTTGTTTTTGGGAGTCGAAGCTGCTCGCGTCCGTAGGCATTACCCTAGTTTCCCTACACGTTACTCCTGGATGGTGCTAAAAGACCAGCAGCGAGGTGGTAGGGCGTCAGTGCCTGTCTGGATCGCGACCACAGTACATGGGTGTAAAGCCCGTCATAGTGACCAGTTTCGGCTTGTCACGTTTCGGGATCAGCTTGTGTATATCCAGTAGCTCATATACCTAGAGACCTTCAGTCGTGGTATACGAGGGCCGACATGACGATGTAGACTATCAATGGATTTTCATCCTTTGATAGTCGCTTTCATTTTTGGACTACACTGTACTTACCATCAGGTACTCTGTAGTCACTATGTCGAGCCAGTGTAAAAAAAAATAGTAAACAGATGTAAAAGAATAATTCATAAATTGTTGTTATACGTTTCAAAGAGTTCTAGTGTATATAGTTAGGCAGACTTTAACGGAAGCCTAAGCTACGACGAACGCTTAGTTCAAAAATTAGATTTAACAGAAGTTAGAACTCGTGTAACTTACAGATGTGGAATTTAGAGCAATGCGTGCTTTGTTAAGTGTCGTAAACAAGTTTAAGCAGAGCATAAATACTTATGATCGAATAAAATACAAAGTGATAAGTATTTTCTTATTTGAATTTGCTGTAAGTTTTTTATGTATTTTTTCTTTAATACATATTTCTATTTTAGTTCATTACTATTTCAATTATTATTATATTTTAATATATTATTTATTAATATATAATACCATATAGGTGACTGAGGAACGAATGTCATGTAGTGCCCTGAGAACGAAGATCAGCTGTACTACTGTACTCGTACACACACAAACACACACGCACACGCACACGCACACGCACACACACACACACAAACACACACACATACATCACATTTGGCACGACATATAAGCGCAAAGTGGATACAGCCACTAATGTATCTCTGCTCACTCCGAAAAGGATATAGCGTGACGATATATCATTATTATGTAAAAGATTATGATGTAAGCCTTTCGTGCAGATGCTCGTCCAATTCACATTTAACACTAGATTGCTTAGAGCAGTCATTTTGACTGTTTTTAAAGTTCAGTTATATTATTATTATACAATGTGGGGCTATGCAGTCTATTTCAGCCTGTATCACCGCGACCTAGAAGATATATTGTGATCGCCACCTACCATTTAAATCTCTCTGTCAAGGCCTATAGTTTTAAAGAACTGTAGTACTTTATTGGCAGAGTTATCTGGAACCTCTCCTGGGTGTAGCACGTGGCGGCCCAGGATGCGGTTGCGTTTGGGCATTAGTAAGTCACACTCACACGGGAGGTGCTTGGGCGTTTCGTCCGCACTTTCGCAGAATCTGCAATCTCTAGTGCTCCGACCACCAATGCTGAACAAATGTTTGTTCAGACAGCAGTGGCCAGTCAGTGCTCTTACTAATACTCGTAGTTTATTCCTACTAAGCATCAGAGCTTCTGCAGCTTTACGTTGGTCGAAAGCCCTGATTAATTCTTTGGAATGTTTCAACCCTGGGATTCTGTTCCAGTGGTTTGTAGATTTTCCTTTATATAGGTTCCTTAAAGTCAATCGTACCAGGCTTTTGGGGATGCCGCAAAATGGCTCAGGACCATATTGCGCCATCGCCGCTGCAGATCTTGCTAGTTGATCGGCGATTTCATTTCCTGGAATTCAAAAGTTCAGTTATATATATATATATATATATATTTGTAAGGAACCAATTTTTAAAATATTATGACTTATATACCTATCTTATAGCATTTATTAATAGTTGTACTTACCTCCTCCTCTCTTTTTCCCTATATACGTATGTGCTTTGCCTATATTCAGTCTTTCTAGTGTTAATATGGATTATACAGTAGAGCCGTATGCGTCCAAGGCTTAATATTTTACGGCACTGGAATGCAAACTACGTCACGTCAGTTGGTAATAGTGCCGTGAAAAATATCGGACAGCGGGTCGTGGGATCGATTTCAATAAGCGATAACTTCCGCACGACTGGCGCGCCATCCTTCACCGGTCGTTTGCGGATGCCGCTGATCAAAGCTGTATTCCTGAGCGTTTCACACTAGCTTGCTCTACCGTACAATTACTAGTATTGCTCATTACTGCAAATGTTAGAAAATAAAAACCGTAGCCATCAATATTTAATTGATTTCACTATCAAGAGCGTTTACAGTAAAACGCCATCCGTCGACTTTTTTTTGAAGCGGTCTAACTACTGATTGCAGGGAAAGGCATTTTCAGCTCAACCGGGCTTAGGGGGCGAGCACAGAAGGTGCTCAGCCAGGGAAATTTTTGGGATGGGTGGCAATGCAAGGGCACCCCTGTGGGCACCTCGACTTGGACCGCCAGCCAAATAAAGTACTAACCCTACGGGTGATCTACCGGCGTTTCAGAAGTGACTACCTTGAGAAGAAATGCCGAAAGAAAGTCAAGGCTGCGTCGGAGTAGAACTGCGCCTCGGTGCGAAAACGCACCGGTTAGCAGCAGTTGACTGAACTATCCTTCTTCGGCGCCGCCGGCGACGCCGGTGTCGTGGAATGAAACTAGTGCGTGTGTGTACCTCACTGTTTGATCGAGCGGTGGCGCCATCCGTTGACTGCCCGTTCTAAACAAATATAGGCTGTCAGCGCAATGACATTCATCCTTGTAAGTTGTGAAACTTTTAAAAGAGATGACGCAAGCGTCCACTATTATTATAGTGTCAATTGCAACATTAGAGCTTATTGATATAATCAATAAAGTTTATTTTAATGTATAACAGCTTACAAAAACTATTGTTTGTTAGTGAAATAAGATTATTATTATTGAAGCACTTTCGTACTCGCCAACCTTACCATGCAATTAGTATAATATAATATTAATTAACACGTATAGCTTAATAACGAAAGAAGTGGGTAGAGATATTTATGTAGTAGTTCTGACGAAAGAAATATATTCTAAGGTTTGATTAGTTACACACGAGTGTAATTAAAAGTCGAAAGTAAAAAAGAGGTTTAAAAAACAAAACATATAAACATTTTAAAGGTGAATAGTATCAAATCATATGAAAAGTGCACTTGCCCCTTAAAACGACAAGCAAGACGAGTGTTACAAGAAATACATATTTTACACTTTTGACACACGCGTCTCCCCTTTTAGATTTATGATACTTGGAATATGAAGTAATGTCTCTCTCGCAGGAATGGAAGATTTTTCTTTGTTTTTCAATTCAGAATATATTATTAAAATATTTCCGTAGCCTCAAATTTGAATGGTCACATCTATATAGATTAAACGATAATAAGAAACGTATTTCATATACAAATATTTCAAATAAAAGCTAGCATTAATAGATTTATTGATATTACGTAAAAATATACCGACAGTAAAGTATATGGACAAGTTTCAAATTCATTAGTTAAATTAAGAGATTTCCAAGAAAAGACAACTGTTCTTCAATGTTGAAAACAAGGCAGAGAATCTTCTCTTGTACTAGATGAAGTAATATTTAATCAGTGATAACAGACAAAAGACATTGACATAAGTTTTGAAATATCACGTGGGAATGTTATGACAATCCCATACGTTAAGCATTTTTCTACAAGCGTTATCACACTGTTCAAATATTACTTTCGTGTTCCAGTTTTCCATAAGTAACAGTAGCCACTTTTTATCAGATTGACAGGCACTTTTCCACTTTTGACATAAAAAAAAAACAATAAAAAGTGTTTCCTCAACAGATTTTTGCATTAGTAGTAATAAATTATTTATATCTATGTATAGCCAGATTAATCTGTTCATGACGTTTTCATTCAAACCCAATAAAAAGGTAACAGTAAATTCTGGTTAAGACAAGTTTCATGCAGAATATCTCTGCTAGAAAGAGCTAATAAAATTATGCAGATTTTATAGACTGTAAAAGAAATCGTATTCATTCAAACGGGTGCGAAATAGCTGACGAAAATTTTTCAGCTGACAAAGTTAGCTAATAATTCAATTATGGCTCTTCCTTGAATAAATCTAGGAGGATCTTACTATCTTCATTCTTATAGTAACAATATTATTTAATAATTTAAACAATTTCTTTCTACTTTATCACTGGGAAAGAGGGACGTTTATATTTAAACCACGTCGCTAGTCCTAGACTATGTAAGTTACCTCGTCTCTTCACATAGTTCGGCATTGAATAGTATTTATTATCTACTGCGAAAGTTTTTTCCGCTCCCTCAGAACTCTATCGACCGTTGAAGACTTATTTGCTAACTTTGACTATTCATGCTTCGAGGATAAGTTTAAAATTTTAAATTATGTCTTATTGCGGTTCGAGATACTGTCATACTATTTGAGTCACACATTTATATGCTTACATATATTTATAAGCAGTCTACTTTTTGGTTGTGTTATAATCGCATAACATAAAGATCTTAATTATTCCTCAGATTTACTGATTTATTTTAGCTTGTGATTTGATCTATGAAAACAAATATGTACTAACGTAATGAACCATGAAGAATTAAACATATGTTTTAAGTTACAAGAGAAATATGATGTAATATTTGTTCTAGTCTAATTGTATTAAGAATAGTTACAATAATATGTTAATTTTATTCAAATTAAAAACCTTTCTGTTCTTTATCAGCCTAGTTCCAACTATTTCTAGGTCGTAAAGTCTCGGCCTACAACTTTACTGCGGACTCGGAAGAATATCGTGGTCGTACAAGAGAGGTAACGAAAGAAAAATATAGATAACATGTTTGCCACTGAATCGCAATTGTACTAGATAAATAAAACTTATGACCGATGGTCGTGGGTGTGTTGGTAGAATGATACGGATTTTGGGGTTTTACTGTTTATTTGCACTTTAACACCGAACTGCGACGCACACGCACGTACTCTAGCCTTGGGTCTCGGTAGTCGACAGTAAAAAGCCAAAATCCGTATCGTTCTACCAACACACCCACGACCACCGGTCATAAGTTTATAAACTGATTCTGATTGAGAAAATCATACTATTGGATAACTCAAAATTTAATTCCTTGCAAAGTGTAACGGCTAAATACATGGAAATATTTTATTCGATATCAGTGTGGTATATAATATATAGCTTGTTGTTAAAATGAACCTTGTTGTTGAAATGCGCTTTATTATTTAATTTTTATAAGCTTTCTTGTCCAACGATTTGGCACGCCCGTTCTATGATATCGTGACGCCAAATTGTGCCAACAGAAAAATTTAACGGATAGTGGAATATGATTTTACAGATAAGTTTTTAATAAATATCAACGTAATTATTATATTACTTTTTGTATTTCAACATATACACACGCATAAATATCTGAAAACTTTGGTTATGTTTTGTGTTATTTATTTAAAACAATAATCAAAAATGTGACATTTTAAAGGAGGATAATAAAACCCGTTAATAAGACGGTCAGAAATAAAATTTTAGCAGGCGTGTCCAGCATAAGTCGATCGCCGTCTGGGTCTGTAATAAGAAAAGTTCACCCGGTACTGTGGCAGTAATTTAAGAGAGCCCATACAAAGTTTTGTTGCAAAATTAAATTTTTGTAGCGAAGCGTACTAACGTGCTGGGTGATATCGATTTTCATTCATTTTAGACAATGTCCTTTGCAAGCTATTAAAGCAACTTGTTACTTTAATTTTTACGGTGGATTTCTTTTTTTAACTGACTTGAAACAGGACTGAGGGTGGTTGTTACCACTGAGAGACGGGGTAATGTTGACATCTACCGCCGTCATCAAAACAGTTTAAATTTACTATTGTGAATAAAAAAAAGAAATAAAAAAGAAAACATTTAATTAGCAGGATCCAAACAAAACTGATGACATAATACACATAAAAACACATGAAAAAGAGAAACAAAAAAACAAACAATATAGAAAAACGTCTAGGCCGCCGCCAATAAGGATCCTGTATCAGCTTGTGCTGAAGAGCACTAGACTCTGCAGCGCTGGTATTTTCACAGGGCCTTTCGGACGACACAGCCATTTCACCGGCACAGCTCTACATTTACCTTTATACGTATCATTTACATCCTTGTTACATAATTAAAATAATGAGAAGAAAACCAATAAAAAAAAAACACAAATAAACACAAGAAAATATACATATACATATTAAATGGGCCCACCACATCGTGAAAAACACAGATCCACGCGCACCTATGCATTCAATTAAATGTTGTACGTATAAAAGATATTTTTTAAGTGGTGGAAGAGTTCTGTTTGCTATGTTTTTTTTTTACACTGGATCGACATAGTGACTACAGAGTACCTGATGGTAAGTACAGTGCAGTCCAAAAACGAAAGCGACTATCAAAGGATGAAAATCCATTGATAGTCTACATCGTCATGTCGGCCCACATATACTACGACTGAAGGTCTCTAGGTATATGAGCTACTGGATATACACAAGCTGATCCCAAAACGCGACAAGCCGAAACTGGTCACTATGACGGGCTTTACACCCATGCACTGTGGTCGCGATCCAGACGGGCACCGACGCCCTACCACCTCGCTGCTGCTCGTTTAGCACCACCCAGGAGTCACGTGTAGGGAAACTAGGGTAAAACCTACGGACGCGAGCAGCTTCGACTCCCAAAACTAACTAACTAACTCTAACTGTCTTAAGTTTTATAACTTTTTTATACAGATTCGACCAGGATAGCGCACCTGACAGAAAGTACAATGTAGTCCAAGACCGTTCTTGGAGTATCTGCGACTATTACGAGATGAGAATCAATTGACAATAGCTCTTGCTATGCTGGCAAAAATATACCACGACAAAATGTCTCTATGTCCTACGTTGAATAAACATACTCAAGCTAAGCCCAAAACGTGGCACTCCGAAGCGAGTCACTATGACGATCTGTGCACTTGTGTAGTATTATCGCGACCCAGTTCGTGCATCAGCCCTAGCAGCTCAAACTACGATTACATTACAAGGCTTTTAAAATAATGAAGAACGACGAAAAGAAACAAGTCCTTTCTTTACAATTTACTTAGGGCTGAATCGTATACAATGTATTCACATAATTTCGGTTTGGAATGGCCGACCCCTGTCACCTGAGCTGCCTTCATGAATTATACAATGCAATATGTTCCTAGATAACTTATCAGAGTGTGGCGGGGAATAAATATGTTTTCATTGCCAAAAAGTATGTCTAGTAAAGGTCAATTGTGCTGTTTACTTTGACGATATTTTGTGAAGTGTAATTTTCACAGTCAAATATTTATATTAGATAAAAAGATATGGAAAATTTATTGATAATTTCACAGTGATAAATGAACCTCGCATGGACTGAGATCGAGATAGCACTATGACAACACTACACGTGCGAAAGAGATAAAGCGAATAGCAGTCATGCTGGCTGTTATAATTTTTCCCATACCTAGATATAAACAATAATGTACGGGAATCGTTTACAAGATGAAATTTATAATATAACTAGCTGTCCCGGCAGAACTTTATCTGCCCTATTTCTCTAAAAAAAAATCACATTGTTTTTTTTTAATGTTAATAGCTTCCCCGTCAGATTTTATTCTGCCAAAACCTATTGGCCTGTCGGCTGTTTTTTGAAAATTGTTTGAAGGAACCTGGCCTTAATGCTATATGTATAAAAATTGACAAATATTGACATTAATATTTATACGCCACTCAATTGTTTTGCCTTCCCGGAACCCGTCCACTAACATTTAAACTTTATGGTATGGTGTTAAAGTTCAAATTGACTTTTAAATATTATTACGAATTTTTTGTATGAGAATATAGAAAAGTGTTGTTTTTAGACTTTTTCAGACAATTTTTTTAATTTTTCTGTCCGTAATAACCTTCCCCAGACTTCAACAAACACAACAAAAAAGAAATCAGCCAAATCGGTTCTGCCGTGCTCGAGTTTTGCGCTTATACACATTTAACGATTCATTTTTATATTATAGAAATATTTATTTGATTGATTTATTTATATTAATATAAATTACACCCATTGACCTAGTCCCTAATTAAGCTTGCGCTTGTACTATGGGTACTAAACAAAGATATATACATACTTAAATACATATATACAACCACGACTCATGACAATCCCGTAATATAATATATATATATTTTTTTAATCAAATATATTAATGAGGCTTTAGTGCATCCTTGATGACTATGCCAGCCTCGTGAGGTATGTCATATTATTTAAACTCACTTCAATATAATATAATATTCCCTGTTCGTGGTTTTACGGAATCCCCGTTTCGCATACGAACAGGATAATAAATATCCTACAACCACCATTAAAGTCCACTCTCAATATTGGTGAAAATTAGTATCAAGGTAAGTTTTACGATATATTTCTAATAAGTATTTTTTTCAATATATCCTGATAAAGGTCTTATGCGTTAAAGCTTAGAGTGGAGTAAATGATTCGAGTTCTTAAAAAATATGTTTCAGAGTTAATTAAAATCAAAGTTCAGGAAAAATAAAGTAAATTTACGACGAGAAACTTAGCCATTGAAAACTTTCTTTATGCATCAAAACTTCACGAATGAATTCAGATTGAATTTGATAAATTATTTCTGTTTATAGTCAAGTTAAAGTAAAAATTACTTAAACCTGCACTGAATATGAGTTTATATATCTATGTACTTGTTTTACATATGGATTTATCATAGTGATTTGAAATAATGAATACTGTACAGGTAAACTATCTCTTGTACCCTAGTTTTGTGTTGAAACAACTGTATCCTTCAAAAAGGTAAGAAAACAATTTGAAGAAATGTCATAAACTAATTTTGATAATATTTAAATTAATGGTAAACAAAAGAGTTCCTGACAGAGGAAACAGAAATAAAAGGTTTCTTTAATGGCGGCAACTTTTTATAGGAGTTCGCCTATATTCTTTTGTAAACACTTCGCTGTAAAAAAACGCGGACGAAATTTTAAACATAGTATCTATATATATAAACAAGGTCAGGTTTGTTCGAACACTTATAACTCGAGAGTGGCTGGATCGATTTTCATGCTTTTGATTTGTTGTATTTCTCTCTGTTCCGAACAGCGGAGTAACTACTAAAACAAAGAAAAGTTAATGAAAAAAAAAAGATTCCCATATAAAATGTTCATGGGTTTCGACTGTCAAACATTTAATGTTCACCCCGTCGATACAATAAACTCTCCCCTCAAATTAATGAACGGATTTAAATAAAGTTTTCAAATCGACAAGATATATAAACAATATTCCGATAATGGTGTATTTTAGATTTTAAAAATATTTAATAATGTCAGCAATAAAGAAGGATTGACATATATATTGTTTGTCAAATATTAATGCGTGCGTTCAGAAACTTATTTTGTGTAAACTAAGGATCCAAATATTTATTTTGTATCATTGTATTTGTGATGTATGTACGACGTCATAAAATTATGACGTCGGTAGTTTTAAGTCACTTGCGAAATAAATGTAATGCCGTACGCTGTGTTTAATTCCGAGAGCTAATTTTTAACCTAAACTGTGATTGAGTATCCCTGGACATATTAACTGGCGACGAGTTCGAACAAAGTGTGTAAGCGTGTGTATTTTGGACAATAAACATAATGTCAATAGGTAAGATTGAACCGTTTAGTGTACAAAATGATAATTGGACTTTGTACATCGACCGTCTGGAACAGTATTTTATTGTGAACAGTATCAAAGAGGAGTGTAAAGTGCCTACATTAATTACTGTTATGGGAGGAAAGGGTTACGAACTGTTGGTGACATTGTGTACCCCTGAAAAACCAGCAGCAAAAAAATTTTATGACTTGGTTAAAATTATGGGCAGTCACTTACAACCGAAACCCAGTATTTTGGCTGAACGGTATTACTTTCGGAGAAGAAAACAAGGCGTACAAGAATCAGTGGCCGCATATGTGGCAGAACTGAGGAAGCTGTCCATGGGATGTGGGTTTGGTAAGAACCTACAGGAAAATATGCGTGACCAGCTCGTGTGTGGACTGCACAGCGACACTATACGGCAGCGCTTGTTCACGGAGAAAGAACTATCTTGCGAGCGAGCCGTGGAACTAGCAACAACTATGGAGGCAGCAGAAAGGAACGCAGCCATGGTTGATGGTGAGGGCCAATCTCGTTGCATTGGCTCAAAAACATCCAGAGAAGCAGAATGTTTTATGGTATCAAGGGGTGCGCGGAAGCCAGGGGACAGAGGCGGCACATCCGTGGCAGAGCACACAGCGGAGCAGGGCAGGTCGATACGGCACGCACACAATGCTCTCGAGCCGCACTGGCGGTATTCAAACCCAAAGACGACAGCAGGAAATCAGATGGCGTACACAAGATGTAACGTATGTGGTAGGAACCACGACATAACCAATTGAAAATTTAAATACTACGTTTGTAAAGCTTGTAATACTCAAGGTCATCTTAAAAAAATGTGTCCCAGGTTACGGAGTATTACTAAGTACAATAACCTGAATAGCGAAGTACAAGGAATATCTGCTGTGGACATTGACAATTCTAACCAGGTAATTGATGTATTTACTGATAATAATATTAGTCAAAGTAAACCTATTATTATTTCGGCTTTAGTGGAAGATCAATTAATAGACTTCGAAGCCGATACGGGGTGTGCTATTTCTTGTATTAGTACAAATTTATATTTAAAATATTTTTCAAGAATGTCACTAAGGAAAGCAGATATTCGTATGTGCTATTATACAGGAGAAAGTAGTCTAGCCAGGGGAATGTTAACAGTATCAGTTCAATTTAAAAAAATACGTAAACAATTACACTTGTATGTAGTAGATAATGGAAGAAAGCCATTAATGGGCAGAATATCGCTGTTTAAGGTGCCATTCTTAAGGTCAAACTATGTTAATAATACTTTTGTTTTTCGTGCCTGTGATCTATATAATAAACGTTTTTGCGATATAGATATACTGTCCTGTGCCTTTGGGCCCTTTAAACGAATGGTGAGAAAGAAAATATTAGCCTAAGTTCAATTTTGTTCTATAATGTATTTTTTTTTTTAATATAAATGTACTATTTATATGTAACATATATATGTATGTATATTTGATTGATTTTTTTATTGTTATTTATTAGCTTGATTTTTATTTTTGTACTAATTTTTGTGGAAACTTTGCTGGCTTATGTAACATTTTTTGTGTGTATTATTATCATTTTTATATTGCTGTATGTTTCCCCTAAAATAAATAAATAAATAAATAAATAAATATGGTTGAATGAACTTGGGTTTCAATTAAAAGAAAGTGATTGTAATATGATTTGTATGTCCACGCAATTAACAATAAAAAATCTCAGTTCCAGATTCAGTGATGTGTTCTCGGAGGGGCTCGGTCGATACACGGGAGGCGAAGTGAGTTTACGGTTACGTCCGGACTCGAAGCCGGTGTTCCTGCGCGCGCGACCGTTGGCATACGCGCTGCGCCAGCCGGTCGAGCGCGCGCTCGATCAGTTGCTGGCGGACGGCGTTATCGCGCCCGTGCACTTCTCGGACTGGGCAACGCCAATAGTTCCCGTTCTCAAGCCGGACGGGACGGTAAGAATTTGCGGAGACTATAAATTAACACTTAATAAATATTTAGAAGTAGACCGTTTCCCTTTACCGAGAATTGATGATTTATTAGTAAAATTAAAAGGTGGTCAACGTTATACAAAAATTGATCTATCACAAGCATATGCACAAATCGTTTTGGCCGAAAGTTCTAGACCTTATACGGTTATCAATACACATCGTGGACTTTTCCAATATAATAGATTAATTTACGGCGTCTCATCTAGCCCAGGAATTTTTCAAAGAATTTTGGAGCAAATGTTCGCTGACATGCCAAATGTCGGAATATTTCTAGATGACTTGATACTGACAGGAGAAACGACACAAAAACATTTAGAGACATTAAATCAAGTTTTAACTAGATTACAAAATAATGGGTTAAAAGTAAAAAAAGAAAAATGCTCGTTTTTCGCAGAATCAGTTACATATTTAGGGTATGTCATTGACGCGCAGGGAATAAAAACGAATCCCGAGAAAGTAAACGCAATTAAAAACGTATCTAAGCCAACCACAGTCAATGAACTTCGAGCATTTTTGGGAATGATTATGTACTATGGTAAATTTGTGAAAAATATTAGTATGATCCTATCACCGCTATACACTTTATTAAAAAAGGGAGTTAAATATATATGGTCTGAAGAATGTGAAAGAGCTTTTAATAATGTAAAAGACTTATTAACGTCTAGCGAAATTTTAGTTTTTTATAATCCAGAATTGCCAATAATATTAACAACGGACGCCAGCAGCATAGGAGTTGGCGCAGTAATATCACACGTGATGCCGGACGGCACGGAGCGCCCGATTGCCTACGCTTCGCGAGTTTTGAACGCAGCAGAACAAGGATACTCACAAATAGATAAAGAAGCGTTAGCAATCATATATGGTGTAAAAAAGTTTCACCAGTATTTATATGGTCAAAAATTTCTGTTACGAACTGACCATAAACCATTAGTGGCTATATTTGGGCCAAAGAAAGGTATACCGACCATGGCCGCATCGCGCATGCAAAGATGGGCCGTTATATTGTCAGGATACTCTTACGACATACAGTACATTAAAACAGATAAGAATAGTGCAGACGCGTTATCACGCCTGCCGACGGAAGAAACGTCAAAAGAGAATACGGAAGTAACTTATGTTAACTTTGCTTATAACTTCTTACCAATAACACACATAAAAGTCCAGGAGGAAATAGAACGAAACCCAATTTTAAGAAAAGTGACAATGTTTTTGCAATCAGGTTGGCCAAAACAATGTGAAAACATAGAGTTACGACCATATTATACGAGGAAAGACGAACTGTACTTAGACAGCGGATGCATCATGTGGGGCTACAGAATGGTAATGCCAGAGTCATTACGTGCCCAAATTTTACAAGAATTACATGTAGGCCATATGGGGATAGTCAAGATGAAAGCAATAGCACGAAGTTACGTATGGTGGCCAGGAATTGACGCAGACATTGAGAAACTAAGTAAAGAATGTGAAATTTGCGCGCAAGTAGCACCATCCCCACCACGACACCCACCTCAACCATGGATATATCCAGTAGAGCCATGGAGTCGGGTACATATAGACTTCTTAGGACCACTGTACGGGAAAACCTTTTTAATATTAGTAGATGCGTCATCAAAATGGATAGAAGCATTCCAAATGACAAAAACAAATGCCACAGCAGTAATTAAAATACTTCGAGAAACATTTGCTAGATTCGGACTGCCAAAAGAAATGGTTTCAGACAACGGTCCGCCATTTACTAGTATAGAAATGGGAATATTTACCAAAAATAACGGAATAGTGCATACATTTACACCAGCATATCATCCAGCATCTAATGGGGCAGCTGAAGGAGCCGTAAAGCTGTGTAAGCAAGCGATTAAGAAGGCTTTAGTGGAGGGGCATGATATAGACGTAGCGTTGCAAGCTTATCTAATGGCATACAGAAATGCAATTCATTGCACCACAGGCCAGTCGCCAGCAATGCTACTGCAAAGACGATTTTTACGATCAAGATTAGATCTATTACGGCCAGGAGCAGATCTCGAAAGAAAAGTGAAAATGGCACAACAAAAACAAGTGGAAAATGCAGGAGGCCAATATCGGAAGTTTAACATAGGCGACCCAGTTTGGGTAAGAGAGTACGGCGGGAGAGAGAAGTGGGAAAAGGGAAAGATAGAGGAAATAAAAGGATCAAGAAGCGTTATAGTAAGTAAAGGAGACGGTCTACCAAATAAAATTAAAAAACATGTTGATCAAGTCCGATATAGAGCGAAAATTAATCCATTGGCGTTTTCCGGTCCTATTTGTGACGGGGACGGAACGGGAATCGAACCCGGAACGTCCGATAATGCACAGCTCAATAGTACGCCTCCCGAGTCATCCACCCGGCCCCGACGTACAATTAAACCTGTAATTCGATATGGCAATCCTGTATGTTTTTAGTAATACATTTACTCGTAGATTATTCATTATGTATTGTTAGTATTTAAGTTTTCGTTTTAGAACTATTTAGTGATTAAGTGGTAGGGTGTGATGTATGTACGACGTCATAAAATTATGACGTCGGTAGTTTTAAGTCACTTGCGAAATAAATGTAATGCCGTACGCTGTGTTTAATTCCGAGAGCTAATTTTTAACCTAAACTGTGATTGAGTATCCCTGGACATATTAGTATTACTTTTAAAAAATCAAAAATTAAGTTCAGCTAATCTGTAACACGACATTCATTGACTGTTAGGCGGTGCAAAGTTCGATGGGTCAGCTACAATTTATATAGTGGAATGGAATTCGCTTTCTGCGTCTGTTATTCCAACATCTTATGACATTGGAATTTTCAAACGACGAGTAAATCGGTAATTATTTGGTGAGCGCGCTCCACCATCGGCTTCATAATCACTTTCTTTCGGGTGAGATTGAGGTCAAGCGAAAGCCTATCTCTAATAGAAAAAGGAATAATCGATGGGATCTGTATAATTTACCTATACAAAAATTTCACCTTGAAATAATTATTATCATAGCAAAAGTACTTCTTCCAGGCAAACGAAGTCGCGGGCACAGCTAGTCGAATATGAAAAGAGAAGTTTATTTTGCAATTGAAATATCGCAGGAAAAGAAATTTAAAAGTGCATTATCTACTTATTTTTATATTAAAGTTGAACCGAGAGGCAGTCTTGTAATCGCTTTAAGCGTTCCATCATTCAGTAACAGATGTCGCCGATACTCCGCATCCCTCTTGGAAAATGTTTTTCTGTACTTTTTGCTTTGTTGGTTAAGTTCACTTCTCAAACGTATAATAATAAAGTACCTATTTGACATTAAAGAAAGAATACAAGGGAAACATAAAGATTGCCACTTAAAAATGTTCCAAATTAAATAACAACGTCATCAAGTGGCATTTTTGTTTCTTCGAAACAACCAAACTGCATAAATGATAATAGTTTGGCTCAAAAAAGTGCATCATATTTTTTTATTTACTCAAGTTCGAGTCACATTATTACATCATTCAAATCCGTTCAAAAAACTTGGTACTTTTGGACACGTTATTTTTTTATATTTTGTCTAATACTTGTATTATATTTCAGTATTTCAACAATCACTACTCCGCTACAACTTTACTCCACCGAAAGAGATATATGAGTAGTGTGATGGTGTATTATTATTATTATCTTTTCTTTCTAAATCCTCTCCTCAAAGGAAAATGGGGTTTGTAGTGTGAGCTTTAATGGCACCACACTTCCTAACAATTGTAACTGATTGACGTCCAAGCTTAGAATGCGAGTGGCTATGTTCTCATCTATCAGAGAATTGCAGATTTATCGATGTAGTGCTCTGGAGGTGTTGTTCTTGTTTTTGTGGATTAGTGTTGGGTTTGGACCACAACAAGATGCTCAGAGAGCAAAATGCTCCGTTGCTATTGTTGTTGACGAATGAATAAAATACTGAAGACGGGCTGAAAAGGACTTGCATCCAGAATTGTTAAACTTGATATAAATAAAATACTCCTAACTATTGTAACTAAAGTGGTGACGGACGGCAGAGGTCATCCGGAGTAATAAATACTGCTTCTTGCACGTCATTCTGAAAAATTGACAGGCCCAGTTTATGTAAACCATCATATAAATTCTTCGAGATTATTCCAGAGATGGAGATAATAAACGGCATCACATACGCTTCGTGACGCTTCCAGACTTGCATTACCTCTTCAGCTAACTGTACATACTTCCTGCGCTTTTTTTTACACTGGCTCGACATAGTTACTACAGAATACCTGATGGTAAGTACAGTGTCGTTTAAAAACGAAAGCGACTATCAAAGGATGAAAATCCATTGATAGTCTACATCGTCATGTCGGCCCACATATACCACGACTGAAGGTCTCTAGGTATATGAGGTACTGGATATACACAAGCTGATCCCGAAACGCGACATGCCGAAACTAGTCACTATGACGGGCTTTACACCCATGTACTGTGGTCGCGATCCAGACGGGTACCGACGCCCTACCACCTCGCTTATCTTCAGTGTGCCCTATAATCAGAGATGGGCAAAATGTAATCTGATTAATGATGAACGATTACAAAATGTAGTCGTAATTTTAATTTTCTTGCTCTGAAATCATGATTATATCCATTTAAAACATTAAGAGATCATAAATGTGTATACAATCTGGGATTTTGTAGTGTTTAAAACATAAATGAACAAAATACAGTCATATTAATAGTAAAAAACGTAAAATGTAATCGTTAATCATTTTCATTAATCTTATTACATTTTGCCCATCTATGCCTATAATATTATACGAATTAAAATCAGCAACAATTAAGCTTTATATTTTAGTTTCAACCACTACAATAGCGGGTATGTTTTAGGGTACATGTTTTCCCGTCAATTTCTATTAGATGCCATGCGGGTTTCCTCGCGAGGTTGCCTTTAGCAGTGAACATGTGGGGCTTAAATTCGTACTTAATTTTGAAAAATCCACATATACGTTCCAGGATTTGAACATTTGCGTATTATTATTATTTTAGTGACTACTCAACTCGTTATAAAAAGGCTGTTTGTTTTAAAAAATATAAATAAACCTTCTATTTTGTTTATACAAATCACAAATACAGATCCCAGTCTCCATCTATTGCGCCCTACGAAGGGAGAAGTTGAACTTCCCTGAGTAAATGTTAATATTTACTTAAGTTCTTTATATTATGAAGTTGTAAAAAGCGAGGGACGTTTTAACAGGAAGCATTGTTGCTATAAGCTACTGCTGTGTAAGAAAATTATCACTGAATTTACAAGTTCTTTGTCATGATTGCGTTAAAAATCTTACCTTTTATCCTCGCCCTCTTTGCTTGCCTAAGGTTTCTATTTAATTAAAGCGTAAAATAAAGCCTGCTATGCTATTGAATAATAAGAGCTGTTAATATTTGTAAATTTATCGCTTTTTGTGCAAAGATGTAGACTAAAATTTAAATATTATGTGAAATTATAAAAGGTACTGCAATGTCGCGTTGATTGTTAGCATTGAACATTCCGCAGTTTTCCATATCTCGTTTGTTTATCGCACTATCGCTCCCCACCGCGCCCTATGATCCATCTTCGAGGGGACGGCGCTTTGCAGACGAGATTGCGAAACGCTGCGTCCGGTTGTGATTTTTTAGAAGATTATAATATTAGAATTGTAGCTTAAGAACGGCACTTGTAGCTGGTCATGTTGGGCATGACATAAAAGCGCTAAGTAAAGTGCATATAAGCAGCCACAAATCTATCTCTGCTCACCCCGAAAGGGTATAGCGTAACGATATATTATTATTGTTTTGCAACTTCTTTCTTTTTTCTTAACTTTAATTTTTTTGAGATAAATGATAGTAAAATTTCAAGTACTTGGATGATATTTTTTCTTATAAGCATTGCAATAATTTTTAAAAAATTCTATCGTAAGAAAAACAAGATTATGTTTCGTGGGTTAATGTGTACGCATAAGAGTAAGATACAAATTAATGGGTAAAAACAAGATAGGGAATGTGCGCGTTGTAGATCTTAACAGATGTTTCACTCCTGTCTTATATACTAAGTTGCTGATTTCCATTTTTGCGCTTTAGCTTAAGAAATAAATTACTTTTATCATCAAGGAAGCCATTTATACTTTTATCTAAAATATACAAATTTGAATATTTACAAATAGAATCTGTATTAGATATTAATATACTACTTACTAATTAATTTTCATTTTATTAATATTAGGTTTTACGGCTTTGAATAAAAGTCCTTATGCGCTCGTAAATAATATTTTTAATATACAGTAGTCTCTGCTGACGTCAAAACCAACGAGACACGCGACGCGCACTTTATCCCACGTCAACAGAAAAATGAGCTATTACCTGCAGCATTTTGCCATCCAGGCTTCTTGCTACTATCCAGACCCAATAAGCTACAACAATGCACCAAGAAGACCACAACTACGATAAACCTGTATAAAATAGAGAACACAACCACTCGCGTTCTAAGCTTGGACGTCAATCTATTTATTAATTCATTATGAATAAATGAAAAATAAAATATAATTGTCATTCATTTATTTGATACTAATAATGGTTTCCGTAAAAATTTTATTTTTTAATTTATTCTAGTATAATGAATATTACAGTGAAATACTACAAACGCAGCGTTTTAACAGCTCGTTTGCAACGCACGGCTTGTCGCGTGTGCCGATGATCCATCTTCGTGAAAACACGCGCAAGCGACGCGTGATTCCACCAACAAGGGTGCAAGTGAGGGAGCGGTGAAATATTTATTTTTTCCCTACTAAGCTCGTGACGACTAAGTTTGGTGTCAAACTTACGCTGCGAGGGGCGACAAATGGTGGAAATATCCGGAGTATGTAAGATGTTTTGCTAAAGAGATAAATTTGAGTGTACTCTTCTACTCACGTTTTTATGTTTGACAATATTAATGTTTGTTACATCTATGTCACATAACTATATTTATTTTTAAGATATACTGCATACATTTGGGAGTCGAAGCTGCTCGCGTCCGTAGGCTTTACACTAGTTTCTCTACACCTGGGTGGTGCTAAACGAGCAGCAGCGAGGTTGTAGGGCGTCGGTGCCCGTCTGGATCGCGACCACAGTACATGGGTGTAAAGCCCGTCATAGTGACCAGTTTCGGCTTGTCGCGTTTCGGGATCAGCTTGTGTATATCCAGTAATTCATATACCTAGAGACCTTCAGTCGTGGTATATGTGGGCCAACATGACGATGTAGACTATCAATGGATTTTCATCCTTTGATAGTCGCTTTCGTTTTTGGACTACACCGTACTTACCATCAGGTACTCTGTAGTCACTATGTCGAGCCAGTGTAAAAAAGATATACATAATACAAATTATCTTTTCTTTTTCGTCAGGACATTTTGCTGTTGACTGGGAAAGGTCTTTATAACTTCACCGAGCGAGAGTGACGAGCATTTAAAGTGCTCAGATGCACCTATGAGCAAGCAGAGCGAGCTATGGGTTGGTTGGCAACGCAAGGGGAACCCTAAGTGTATGTACCTCGACTTTGCCGGCCAGCCGGGAAACGAGTTTAACGGTTATCAAACACTAGCTTTTCGGAAGCGACTACTTTGAGAAGAAACGCCATAAGAAACTCAAGGCTGCGTCGGAGTTAAAACATACTATCTCAAGATAGTTATGATGAACGTTTTTTTTTAATTAAATTATCTTTGCTTACATTGAAAATAATATAGTGTGACGATGAATAATTATTTTTAAAATATAGTTTTACAGAGATACTTTTTTATAAGGCACTGATAATTTTAATACTTTTTATAGACTTCTTGCGTGATGTCTCTATGTATTTAAATAAATGTTTTATACAATAACAAGATAGTTTTAATTTAATTATTAACTAAATAAACAATTATTAATAATATTTATTTATAGTTCAAGAACCGTTAATAGAAAAGTAATATTCCTGTAACAATACATTGTATTATAAGTAACTGTAAATTTTTGTTATTATAACGGGATATGATTAAAACCGTACCTTAAAAACTAAACAAAGCAATTATGTCAAATATTCAAGACAATAAAACCCCTTGTTTTATTAAGTCATATATTAAACATTATACGTGAGCAATTAAAAGTTACGACGATCCATATTTTCGGGTTATTAAATAACCCATTCTACTCACCCCAGCCAAGCAAGCGAGTAAAATTCTGTAGGGGGCGATTAAATCACAATAATACCTTAGTCACGCACGTTCTGTTCACTCAATTGAAAAGGCTGCGTTGAAGAATATCAGCATAGTAGTTTTATTGACGACATAAGTAGTGAAAGATCATCATCGTCATCATCATATAGCGTCCATTGTTGGACATGGACCTCCAATAATGTTTTCCAGAGCAACTGGTCGGAAGCGGCTTACTACCAGCAACGTCTTGCGATCTGGGATTAGGTCGTCCCACACTGTGCTTGTCAGTGTGTGGTCTCCACTTGCAGGCGTGTGTTCTTGTGTGTGTGTGACATATCAGTATCTATGATACTTTGAAATTATTTTGTAGAGCTATGAGCTATGTGTATCTCTACTTTATTAATCCTTTCCTCACTATTTTCTGTGCATTGAAACAATAAATGGGTGTTAGCTGAAAATCAGCGTTGGCTGGCTCAGCTGATAACTTAGCATTCACTGAGCTGACTTCCCTTTGGCGCATCATTATAACACAGGTTATTTTCTTTTATTGTTTTCTATCTTTATTAACCTATTCTTATGTGTTGGATGTTATGTTATGCGCCAAATAAATGCCTTTTCTTTCTTTCTTTGGTATGCTTTTCTGTTTTAAGTTTTGGTATATTAATTTGTCTGGTATTAAGTTCTCGAAATAATAATAATAAAAAAACGAAAATACAATTTTATAATGTGTACAATATTTAGCTAATATTGTGTGGGATATTTTTGCTAAAATCACTATAATTTTTCGATCATATAAAATTTCCGTTACTGTATATTTTATCGACTTGCCACATCTAAAACTTTTGAGAATTTGCTTTACGATTCTTACGTGAAAGCGATCGCAAGTAAAATTAATAACTTGCTCACATCTTGCGCGAAATCTTACGAATTTAATAGCCCATAATACCCCACACGGTGAATATTAAAACGCGCATTAGAGTATTTCCTTTAAGCGATTGTATTTGTGTGCATATATCATTTTTTTTGTTATTTTGACGTGTGTAACGAAGGCGAAAAACAGCTAGATCAGTGCCACCGGGCGAGAGGGGGTTTGCTAGGGTCGTAAGTGAGCCGTCAGGGGTCGATTGAAATGAATTTTCCGCCATCAGTCATAACTTATGAGCTTGGAATCCGGGTGGCCGATGACTTTTTGCAGTTCATTTTTAGACAATTGAATCTGAACTAACTTTAACATTTCATGGATTGAAATATAGTGAATTTAAATGTATTATTATTAATATTATATTATTTTTTAAACAATATAGGCGGACGCTTGACTTCAATCACACCTGGTGGAAGGTGAAAATGAGTCCGATGATGAACCGTGTCCGCCCAACAAATGCCTAATCACTCTTCTCTTAAAGACTCCCAGGTTATAAGACCGCGGAAATATGGCCGCTGGTAGCATATTTCACTCCTTAGCTGTTCGCATGGTGAATGTAGAAGCGAATCTTTTCGTGCGGATAAGGAACATCCACCACATACGGAGGGGGGACACGCTGTTTTTTTTTTTTATTACCCGATGGTAACTCTTCGGACCGTCAGAGAACTGGTAAAGGCCACTCCCCCGGTGTGTCGGACTTGCACCGACTAAAACCACCAGGTTGCCAGCACTGCCTACTCTTCACCTTCGCCGGGCCTGGGGATCCAGATACTTCCGAGGGCCCGGCGAGCGATCGGCCTTAGGCAGGCCTCCGGGGAATCCGACTCGATGCCTAGTGTGACTCGATATCTAAGTCGGGAAATAAAAGCATTAAAATTAATAAGAATAAAATAATAAGCATAACAATTAAAAGCATTCTTTTTGACAACTCTTTGTTATAAATTGAGATATTTGTGTTTTTTAAATACTGGCTCGAAAAAGTGAGTATATTGCTTCTGATGGAAAGTGCAATGTAGTCCAAGAGCAACAATAACAACCAAGAGGCGATAATCCATCGAACGTTGCTGTAGTCATGTCGGCTCTTATATATACGACTGAGGTATTTGGTTAACCTCTTAAGTGGCTCATTTTGTCATACAAAATGACCACCACCTGACCCCATTCTTCCCATTCAAACGCAACGAATGATACGCGGACTCCTAAACACATATTTATACGTATATTATACTCAAGCCAACATATTCGTTTTATCCATAGTGGTATACACAATTAAATTTATGCGAATAAATTCGTCTTAGGCGTCTTGTAATGTATATGTTCATGATGTATATATCCGTCATAGCCACGAGGTTAAACTATGTAGTTCCGAACTACATTAAGTATATTTTAATTATTTATAAAATTATAGATACTCAGGTGATTACTTTTTTCAGTAATAAGCCATTTTCTGACTAAGGCTAAAAATTATAGACAAAACTTTAAGTTTGCTTAGACTTAACTAAAACTTTTTAATTTACATTACCCAATGAATGTCAAAGGATTTGGTAAGTCACCAATTTTGTCAACATGGACTTGCTTCTGCGACTACTGTGACTATACTGAAGTTCGTATTATATTAGGTCCTTACATATGAAATTGGCGTTTTTCGTACTGGCCACTTTAATCACAAATTTCTCCTCTTTGGTAAGGAATTCCAAATTCAAATTTGTACAGCTTTAGACTCATGTATTTGTGCTTCGATGATCGTCATTCATTTGTTTTTTTCTTCTGTTTTTTTCTGTTTGGGTCACTCATTTTACAAAATGGAAAACTTAAAATATCGCATTATTTACGAGTACGAGTTCCGCCGTGGCACTAGTGCTGCGGAAACAACTCGAAGGGTGAATGATGTGTATGGCGGTCGTGTTGCAAAAGAAAACACAGTTCGTTTTTGGTTCCAACGTTTTCGTTCTGGAAATTTCGACCTGCAGAACAAGCCCCGTGGACGGCCTGAGACTCAAGTTGATAATGAAGAGTTGAAGGCTATTGTGGAAGCGGATCCATCGCAAACCACGTCCGAGTCAGCTGCAGGCTGCGATGTTAGTGATAAAACTGTTTTAATTCACTTGAAGCAAATTGGGAAGATTAAAAAGCTTGAAAGGTGGGTACCTCACGAATTGACTGAAGCAAACCGGCAAACGCGCGTCGACTGCTGCGTTACATTACTAAACCGGCACAATAATGAAGGTATTTTAAACCGAATCATTACCTGTGATGAAAAATGGGTTCTTTACGATAATCGGAAGCGCTCAGCGCAATGGTTGGATCCTGACCAGCCAGCCAAATCCTGCCCCAAGCGAAAATTAACCCCAAAAAAGTTACTTGTAAGCGTTTGGTGGACTAGTGCCGGTATTGTTCATTACAGTTTTCTCAAATCTGGCCAGACTATTACGGCTGATGTCTATTGTCAGCAATTGCAAACCATGATGGAAAAGTTAGCGGCTAAACAACCTAGGCTGGTCAATCGCTCCACGCCACTGCTGCTTCACGACAACGCTAGACCACACACTGCGCAACAGACGGCTACTAAATTAGAAGAGCTTCAATTGGAAAGTCTAAGACATCCTCCGTACTCCCCGGACCTTGCTCCAACAGATTACCATTTTTTTCGAAATTTGGATAACTTCTTGCAAGGGACAAAATTCAACTCCGATGGGGCAGTCCAAATCGCCTTCAAAGATTTTATTGATTCCCGTCCGACTGGTTTTTTTAGTAAAGGGATCAATGAACTACCTATGAGATGGCAAAAGTGCATAGAAAATAATGGTTCATACTTTGATTAATTAAATATATTATATTAAAAAATATTCGACTTTCTGTTCCTCCCATACAAAACGCCAATTTCATATGTAAGGACCTAATATATTCAGATTTTTGTCAAAAACATTTATTTTTGGAGAACTTTGCTAAGCAAAGTCGAAATAGCGTCTACAAACTTCATCCTGAATTGTCACCCTTGCAAGTAATTCATCGACAAACAAAGAAGTCTCCATAATCGCATAGAAAACAACTATAGCAGTTAGCGAAGTATCGCAATCGAAGGGAGCAGTCTGTTAGCGCGACGAAAGCCTCGCTAATGGCTGAACACACAAAGTAATAGCCTACCCGATTGATTTATGATTCCAATGCATGCACTGCAAACTCGCTGATTGGACGCTCAACTTTGATTATTGTAGCGTTGGTTTAAATTGAATTTCCAATTGAGCTTGTTGCTTTTTCATGTAACTAAATATTAATGATAATATCACGCTATATCCCTTTCGGAGTAAGCAGAGATACATTACTGGTTATATCCAAATTGCGGTTGTATGTTGTACACAACGTAACCAGTAGTGCAGTTAATCCGGCGATTTACAGGGCACTTACAAGCCACTTACAAATTACATTTACATTAGATGCTCACGCGGTTTTTCTTACGACTTTTATTTCACCAGTGATTATGTTATGATTAAATTCGTATTTCATATGGAAAACCCCAAATGTAGGTGGCGAGAATCGTTTAGGTCGTGTCGTTGTCGTATAGGTCTTTCTATAGGTGAAGGAGGTCTTCCATTATAGAGCTGTACTATAGCGCATGATGTACAATCAGTGGTTCATGTTATCTCCTAATGTAATAAAATCGCTGTATTTTTTGTAGTTCTGTTTTGTGTTGGACTTATTTTTTATCTTTTTTTTTTGCACTGGCTCGACATAGTGACTACAGAGTACCTGATGGTAAGTACAGTGTAGTCCAAAAACGAAAGCGACTATCAAAGGATGAAAATCCATTGATAGTTTACATCGTTATGTCGGCCCTCGTATACCACGACTAAAGGTCTCTAGGTATATGAGCTACTGGATATACACATGCTGATCCCGAAACGCGACAAGCCGAAATTGGTCACTATGACGGGCTTTACACCCATGTACTGTGGTCGCGATCCAGACGGGCACCGACGCCCTACCACCTCGCAAAATCTTGATTAATCTTGATTCTTATCTTGATTGCATCATTTATGTTTTTGTTCCATATAAAAAATCCTTTGAGATTCTTTCTCAAATTTAGATCTCTGATTTCTCTTTATTCGATCTATATTATATATTCGTATTTTAAAATACGTAACTAAAACTTGCCTATCTGCTTCCTTTCGCACTTTCCTATTACAGTACTCACAGTACTAATAGAGAGAAATGAAGGAGTCTCGTAGAAGACATAAATAACCAAGTTATAAGACAATCCATGACCACCACCGTTCCGGCAGGAGTCTATGACTATATGGTGACAATGCTGTATAAGGTTTGAAGTTCGACACACTAGTGAGTGCAATGCACTGCGATATCTAGGTCACGCGAATTGTATAAAACGCACACGAAATCTATACTAATATTATAAAGCTGAAGAGTTTGTTTGTTTGTTTGTTTGAACGCGCTAATCTCTGGAACTACTGGTTCGATTTGAAAAATTCTTTTTGTGTTGAATAGACTGTTTATCGAGGAAGGCTTTAGGCTATATAACACGATGCAACTATTAGGAGCGAAGAAATAATGGAAAATGTGAAAAAAAAACGGGGAAAATTATTAATCCTTGAGTGCTTCCATTGCGTGCGCTGCGAAAACGATTCAAGATACCAAAAATATATATATGACAGAGTTATTCCTCTTAAAATGATCTAAAAAAATGTCCGTGACAGTATATGTCTATCTTTTAAGATTAACTCACTAGAACCGTTTTTATGGTAATCAAATTTGGTCGAAATTAATGCATTATTTGTTAAGAGTTGTATCAACGTAATAATATTAATCTTTATCCAAATAAATGTGTTGTTGATTAAGAGTATTTAATTGTGAACAAAATTGTCTTTGACATCACTTAATTTCAATGAACATCTTAGAAGATATTACAAAACCTTATATAGCAAAACAACGTTTGCTGGATCTGCTAGTTTAAAATAAAAGTAAGGATAATACTTTCTTTAACATGTGTTTGTATTTTTTTTTTGTTTTAATAGTTTTCACGTAAAAGTCAGTAGCATCTGTATGTAGGCTCATCATATCATGTAGGCTCCGCGGCAATTTCAAGAAGATATTACAATAACTTATATAGCAAAACAACGTTTGCCGGATCAGCTAGTTAATAATAAAGAGGATTTGAGCTAAGTCTGCCTTCTGATTTACAAGCCTCCCGCAAGCAGTAAAGGCCTCACCATAATTAACGGCTCATTTTCCACAACTTGAAGGAACTTTCTGTCCAGCTAGATTGGACCAACCATCAACGCATCATCATGATGCTAGATTAACGTAGCCGTTAATCGCGAAGGTTTACCTCTTAAGGTAGGATTTCAATTATACCTTATATTTGATACTTATGACCTGTAAAAGTACTAATAATTCACAATTTTGTGTTCATAGGACCTGTATAACATTAAATTTTGTGTTCCAATTGTTATGAAGAACCAATCAGTTAATTGTCTGGTGTACAATGGACGGTCAAAATGTTTATTTTCATGTTTACCGACCGGGTTCGCATGACACAGCCATTCGTGCTAACCGTCGGATATGCAAAGTGAATACCATTGATTTATGGATATAACACACGCTCTTCTGCTTAACAAGCCTTTGTTTATAAATCAATTTCATTCACGCTACACATTTGAGATTCATTCATAATTATTTTTCATTTATCCACTCACCAGAGGAATCCCATTATAGAACTTTCCAAAGACATAGGTTGGAGCATAAATTTTTGAAACTTAGGTGTAGATAAATCTGATTTTCTCTAAATTTTATTGGAATTTTTGTTTTGTATACCTCCAATGAGTTCTATTAATAAAATATATTTTATTGTGTTTATGTAATTTCTTACACTACAGTTGACTTTAAATTTCATTGCATTTGTACTATGAGAAATAATATGAATTACTTAAGTAAGGACTTTTTACTGTGTCCTGTAATGGAGCTCGTCACTGACGAAAGAATATACATATGCTCATAAAAGTAACATGGGTATAACACTGACAAATTGATATGGAAATAACTGAATTAAAAAAAATGGTAAAGGTAACATTCCGATTTCCGCGATGGCAGCGACAATTACGCGTGATAACTGCTGTTGTATGTCGGAATCGGTCTCATACAAATTAAAACTCAGGCCGCATTGTGAATTTTTTACCCCGCTACATTACATTCCACGCCATATGTCAATCTAAGAAAACTTTACGCGAAGATATTATCGCCAGTGCGTCGATTTTGTATTTATTTTGCGCTTGTATGGTGTACCTGGACACCAGTAACATGGCTGAATATGAAACCAAGTGTTACAGAATTTGTGGCAAAAACTCGCAGTACGGCCTAGGCCTAATACTGCAAAATATTGCCCTATGCCATCGCGATAAATATAACAATATCCAACAAAATGTCAACTTTTATATTAAAGTCAATTATCTTTATATTTTTACTAATGCGGAAGTCTCCAAAAGAGTGAATTAATATTTGTTGCGAGCATACATGAATACCATCTTTGGTTTATATCATGTCACATTGGTTTTAAATATAAGCTTGTTTTAATAATAAGGAAAGAAATACACTTTAATGGTGAAATAATATATCGTAAAATATTTCTTAATACTGAAAGCAATTTCTTTCCAATATCCTTGTTTTGAAATTGATACTAGAAACCATTAAAAAAACAACGATAACGTAATATCCAAGGTAAGAAGGTACGACCATATTATAAAGAATCAAATTACTAATATTTCTGAAACATATACGTATTTAACTTGAATATAAATATATAGATGATATAGAGCATTTTGTAATTTAGTTTTATTGACAGGTTATTTCAATGATTCCATTAAAATGACATAATAAATACTTACCTCAAAGTTCTTTGTAAATATAAAATACTCAGGTTTTAAGATTACAAATATTATATTGACAGTAAGTACAAAACACTCTAAGTATTATAGTGATTGCAAAGATACTCGTACTAACGTGTTTCGACAGTAGCCATCTTTACACGAGAAAATCCAAACGGTGATAGACATTGGACCAAACCATGCTGCAAGGTTATGCATTAATCTGTACTATAACTGTCTCTATACAAGAGTAGGTCAACAACATTGTATCAAATCCAATTAGTATGTTACAAAGGGACTAGAATAAATGAGTGAAATTGTTCAAATATCTCATTATTTTTGTGGAGTTTTTTTATTAATTTATCTTATGTCAAAACTATTTAATTTTTTCATATAAATGATAACATTTTCGACATAAGCGAGGCTGATTTGAGAGAGCCTTGATTCAAATTTTTTTAAAGTTATTATATAAGATTTCTTCCTCGTTTTTTATAAAAACATATTAACTGAGTCTGTATGAGGAAAACTTACACTAAAAAAAGATGGCTTTTTCATTTGAAAATCTTGGCTTAGTTCAATTATCGATTAAACGTGAACTTTCAACAAAAACTTTTTTCTTTATTTCTTAAAGAGACCTATTTTGTAGAAACATGCCAGTCCCATCATACCTTAACCTAAAACTAAACAAAATAGCAGTAAAGCTAACAAAAAAAGAAATAAGAATCTAAGAATTGAAGTACATGTGCCATATCATTCTAGCGAAACCAGAGGTTACTAACAAAAAGTTACAAATTTCATAAAATTATATTTTTGCAGAATACAACAAAGTTCCTTGCAATGATCGTTATCTTGTACGAAGTAAAAAAATGTAAATGACTGTAGTTAGCCCAAATTAAATGGTAACAAAATTTTAGATTTCATTTTAATCGTGTAGGAAAGCTATTGTACATTCTAACCCTGGTTTTGAATGGCGTGCTGCAATTACGTCGTAGTGGTATATCGCAACACCGACAGAAGCTTTACAACGCGCGGTAAATCTCAGCCGGCGATAAAACTCTTATAAATCGATTCCGCCAGGTTAAAGAATTAAATGGATCGTAAAAATTAATAGTTGTCTGCCGCAGGGCAGAATCGTCGGGCACAAGCGGAATAGTACTTTCCCAGTTTATGAATTACTTGGGAACTTTATGACGGCTTTGTCAGGCTCTGCGTTTTTCCCGCGTCACGTGTTACAGACGGACGCGAAATTGGATTTTTTTAGATAGCGAATGAGAGAAATATTGCGATGGGTTGCATTTATGGAGGCGTAGGGGGAAGCGCTAAGTGATTGTTTTGTAGATTAATGAAGTGTTAGTTATATTTAATACTACATGTCCCGGCCTCTCCGTACCGCCTAACAATCTCTAAATATCGTGTTAATTATTAGCTCAGCCTACTCCTCTCCTACTACCTGTCTCCCGGTGGTCTTCTTCTCAAACTCTTCCATTTCCCTCTCCCCTTCCTTTCTCCTGCTTAGCTTATCTTACCCCTTTCCTGCTCCTTCTTCCCTCATTATATAGAGTACCAAATATAAAAAACCAATATATGTAAACCTTTTTTTTTTCTTGGGGAAAATCTTCATAGGACTGTCCCGGCCGCGAAGGGGGTGCCAGCCGGGGTGTGCCGGACTTTTACCAGCTAAAAACCCCAAGGTGACTACTTCTGCGAATTAGTAGGGACTGCGGGTCCTGTAATCAAATCACCGTAGCAATATATGTAAACTTAACTTAACAAATCATTTCACTGTAGTAAATTGTATCCCTCTCCATCCTTTCTAGTTTTATTTTCACGACGGAAGGCAGCCTATGTCTTTGCACAAGGTTTAATCTATTTCGCATTGTAAATGGTCTAGACGCTATTAAGCAAATTGAATTCCTCCAGTTGTGTAAAGATCACAAGACGATTTCTACCGTCTGTATCACAAAGAGTATTTTGAAGGGTTATTTAACCTTGTTCCACGCACTCTCTTACATAATAGAACCTCATACAAGGGTTTACAGAGTCACAAATTTACAGTATCTAACATCCCGGCTAGGACTAAAAAGTTCTCTTACTACTTTTACCGAGGCGTTGAGCTAATGAAATGGTTTTCCGACAAACGTGTTTCCACCGTTCTATGGTATTGACTCCTTTAAGCGAAGCGAGAAGAGATATTTCTTCAGGCTGACATCACTGCGACGATCGAAGGGCTTTTTTTTTTACACTGGCTCGATTTAGTGACTACAAAGTACCTGATGGTAAGTACAGTATAGTCCAAAAACGAAAGCAACTATCAAAGGATAAAAATCCATTGATAGTCTACATCGTCATGTCAGCCCACATATACCACGACTGAGGGTGTCTAGGTATATGAGCTACTGGATATACAAGCTGATCCCGAAACGCGACAAGCCGAAACTGGTCACTATGACGGGCTTTACACCCGTGTACTGTGGTCGCGATTCAGACGGGCACCGACGCCCTACCACCTCGCTGCTGCTCGTTTAGCACCACCCAGGAGTCACGTGTAGGGAAACAAGGGTAAAGCCTACGGACGCGAGCAGCTTCGACTCCCAAAAACGATTTTCGTTGCCTTAAATAATTAGTAGTTTTTTAGACTGCACCATGCTAAACATCCAGTATGGTGGTATCACAATGCCGGGTTGGAATAAAAAAAATATATAATACGGTAAAAACTAGGATCTAACTAATTAATGCAAGAAATGGAGTTAAATTCGCATGTGTTGGTTTAAAGCATGCGGTAGTGTGTAACAGGGCATAAATAAAGGGAAAAACACATCGCGCCGACCTTTGTAGTGCGCACTGAGCCGACCGCCCGTCGAGCTTTGCACGCTTCGCGGAGCAACTACCGAACTGGCGAATGAAATGTTTTAATATTAACAATGCAGGAAATTTAAAATTGCAGTTTACATTTCCAAGTATTTTACCGAACGTTTTATAATCAACCACTTATTAATTATTGGTATCAGTGACGTGCATAGGATATTTTGACAGGGTAGGCAGAAATCACGTAATTAATTTAAATATTATATTATGATAGTAAAAATTTTATTGCTTTCATAGGAACTATAAACGGCGTGAATATAGAACAGATACTTTAAACAATTTATTCCAGACTTATTTATCGTCAGGGCATGTAATCCTTTCATGCATCTATGGTATGAACGCTACTCATTGGTACTGTATCCGTCGTTTGCCCAGTTTCAGGAATGCTCCACAAATAAGTAGATTTAAAACAATAGGGTAGATACTCATTTACCGAGTGGTTGGGATGTAGAATGGTCTTCCGGCAAGCGTGTTCCCACCGTCCTATACTGGAATTAGTATAATATAATATTTACTAACAATTACATACATTGACCTAGTCTCAAACTAAGCTTGCGCTGGTATCATTGCTACTAGACAAAGATATACACACTTAAATACATATATACAACCATGAGTCGTGACAAGCCCATCTGGTCATCACAGAAAAGTTTACCACTACCGGGACTCGAACCCAGGACCTTAGCATCGTAAGTAGGGTCGCTACAAACTGCGCTATCAAGCCGTTCTATGATATGAGGTCCTTTAAGTAAAGCGTGAACAGATATTTGTGCATGCTGGCATTATCGCTGCAAATATCAATAGGTTTTTTTTTTCTTTTGATAGTCGAGTCTCATGTGCTGTGAAATGTGTTTAGCTGCGTTTTTGAAACAGAGTGATAGTTAATCATTGATTTACGAAATAAATTAAAAGTTAACCACTTCGGTACAAGCGTCGACTATAGGCGACGGCCACAGATGACCCCAGACAGCCGAGCGTCGTCTATAGTCGACTTAACAATCACATTCTTATAAGGTATTTAAATTATTATTCTAGAGTGAAAAAGCAAAAAAGAAAAACTTCATATATAATATTTGCTTTGATAAAAACGTTTCGAATTGCTATTAGAATTATTAAGTAATTTTGTACGAAAAATCGTTTTAGCGGGTTTTGAAATTAGACGCCTCATATAAGCGACAAGTGGATACTTCCACTAATGTTTCTTTGCTCATCCCGAAATGGATATATTGTCACGATACATTTTTTACATATTTTTTATTTAAAAACATATTTTTGGTTTTATTTTTGGAGAATATGTGCGAGATTTCCCCAATTTTCTACTTACATAGTTCATTATGGTGTATACCCTTGTATATATAATAAAATAATACTGTTAATTTAAATCCTTACAAGGTTCGATTTTGTTTTAAGTTTATTGTTTCATATTTATTATTAAATTATTTAATATCTGGTCAAATCAGGGAGACGACAGTCAAACTTTTTAAAGATTTATTTCCAAGTCAACATTCGTGAGCTAAACTAAGACTAGCTTACAAACTAAAAGCTCCGAGCATCTCGGAGTGATCCGACCCGGTGGTCGCTCTTTATCTGGTACGGACTAAGTACAACCTGTTTACGGTGTCGAGATAGAAACACTACGCCACTACTTGAAAGGAGCAAGCTGGAAGTTGTAACTATCTTTTTAAGATATTTGTTTTTCATTTACTTTTAGATTTTATGGTAGCATTGTAGTATAAAAAATATCTTGGAGAAAACTGAGCAATTTTTTTACAATAGGTATTTCCACGTCAAGAACCGTGAATTTATTTTGCGGCGACTACATATTCACATATATATGTTGATACAAATTTCACTCAGCCACACTTTTATCTGCCTACTTATTTATTCACTCATTCGTTTTTTTACTCACATATTTTTTCGCTTTTTGTTACGAGTTGATTATGTCCCACGTTCTTCACGTCAATGAGGTCAACAACTAGTGCAATATACAAAAATAACTTACGTCATTAGTACAACAATAGACTATAACTACTATTAGCTTAATTTGGATTATGAGCTCTGTAAACAGCGGCGTATTAGAACAACAGCCATTATACGAGACCCACCGGCTCACATAATGTCCCATTTATATGTTAATTAAATCCCACTAAGATAATTTAAAGGATTTCACTTCTTGAGATGTAGAAAAGGTCATAGAGTCAAGTAATTGTCTTCTGGATTTCATAACAGATGATCCATGGTTCCTTATAAAATAAATACTGTAGTACGCTCTTACTGGCGTGCTATATTTACTATGGGTTTGGTCGCTCACTCGCTTTAGAATAATACACTTTTTAAATCTGTATTCCTATATATATTTCAAGTAAAGTTTACATATATATTTCTTGTAATTTTTACAATATGAACCTTCCTATTCTATTTTTTCATTCAATCTGTCTCAAATCAAATTGAAAACCTCAAATTAAACTTCAAGTTTTAAAATTAGATATTCTAACCTTTTCAAAAATAAACTTACTTTTTATTAAATGGCCAATTCCGAGAATAGTGCCAAATATAACTAACCTATTATAGAAACCAATCATACAATCACTACAATACATTGACAATTGCTTATTTAATAATAATAATCTATTTCTCACGTTATATCACTTTCGGGGTGGTCAAAGATACATTAGCGGCTGTATTTACTTAGATTTTCTATGTTGTGTCCAAACGTGACCAGTAGCTCCTCTGGTTGCCGTTCTTAGGGTACTTACATATATCGTTCTTATTAAATATGATATGAGGTCGGCATGATCACTGCGGCTATCGAGATTTCTTTACTGTTGATAATGTAGTTGTTTTTTAAATTGCAGCGAGCTTACGATGGTAAGCCTGATGAGTGCTGTGGTCACTGTACCGAATCAAGATAAAAAGATTGTGTCGGTGGTCTTGAAAACAATTTTTATGATCTGTTTTAACATATACTGAGACAAACTAAATTATTATCTTCTGGATTTACGTATCATACGCTCTATGGTGAAAAAAATCATTGTGAGGAAACCCGCATGGCATCTAATAGAAACTTCATGTGTAAGTGCCCTGTGAACGGCGATCCGCTGCGCTACTGGTCACGTTGAGTACAACACACAAGCGAAAATGGATACAATCGCTAATATATCACTGCTCACCCCGAAAGTGTTTTAGCGTCAAGATATATCGAGGGGTGAAAGGCTATTTGGTATATATTACTATATCACCTAAAAATATCGCTTAAACGAAATAGTCTTTCACTCCTCGATATATATATATATATATAATTAATCATTTGTGTCAGATATTTTGTCGAGATTTAAACAAAAAAAACTCTATGTAGACGCCATATAAAATAAAACTTACCGTAACATATTTTAACAGCTAATTACCGGAACAGAATTCATTTATACGGGCGTAAAATTTCATTACTGTCAAATGTGAGACACCATCAATCTGTACGATGATGGATCACATGTTGAAACTTGTTATTATTTAAATGCCAGTTTGTTAAGCATTCATGTCTTATCCCCTCGATTTTAATCTTTAATGTGCTCCGGCTGCGCTCATTATACTTCAATTTTATTAGACATTCTTTAATTAATTGTTTATTAATGCTTAAGCGACTCATGAGATTTTCCTTGCCACCCCTGGACGTGATATAAAATATACTGTAACGCATAAAGTAAAAAGTTAATAGGGAAAATTGGCAACACTGGAAACATGTATATCTCGTAAACAAAGAAAAAAAGAAAGCAAAGTATCATGCTAGGAGATCTTGACGTCACAAGGATCATGACCTTTGTAGATTTTAAGCACAGTATATCAATTAAATCATTTAATTACTCTTTTAAATGATTTTTGCAAGATGTTCAAAATCCGTATTTTGTTGGAGATCGATTTTGATTTGTAACTGTAAATGTCGTTGCAATACATGTCATCGTAGACTACACCAGCCTTCTGCCGCGTTGTACCGAATGTCACCTTTAGACTAAACAATATTATTTTTAGATAACCTGATCTGAATCTGTGAAAGAAATATACTTTTACATATTTTAAATTTATTTTACCGACCAATCTCCTTCGTTTATTGCACTACTTACATGACATTGGCAGAATCGTGCTTGCGCGTTGCCATTAAAGAAAGAAGAAGAAGAAGAAGACTAAACAATAAAATAAAGTATCAACTTTTTGATATTAAAACATTTTGGTACCTTAACCTCAACCATTACATTAAGCAGATATTGGATTATTTATCACGTTAATAAAATATGAAATTTCTTGTAATAATGCTAACAAAATTCAAAACATTCTTGATTTTAATTAAAAGAAAATTAGAAACTTTTGCCTATAGTTTCTCGTACGGGTATAAGTCTGGTCTTATAGAAATCTAAAGCTGAGACAAAGCTTAAGAAGGATTATTATGATTAAATCTGTGAATATTAATTAAAACTGTACTAAACGTAAATTAATCCTTAAGTTTTAATGTCAGATAACTTAATAGAATGTATGAATATGTAATAAAGATATAATCAAGAATAATAACTTAAGATTCATATATAATTTTGGGTTTAGGTGTGTTTTCATACTAAAAAGGGTGTAAATTTACATATATATTAAGAATAATAATTATTTTAACAATATGCTAAGCCACAATTTAATTTTATTATTTTTTCTTGCTTTATTAAAGTTTATTTCCGTAATCCTTAGAGTTTTAGAAAAAATGCATTTAGCTTTGGAATACAAACTTCATAATTGAATGTGATCAAAAATGCTCAAACACACATATATTAACATGTTAATTTTTTACGTGTTGCGTCTTATAAGCTAATAAATTTCATCAATTTTTAAATAAACTTTTGAAATTACTGACTGATGGTTTCACTTTTATACTGATGTGGTAAATAGATTAAATCACAATTATATTATGCAAACTGTAGTCCAAGAACGACGGCAGTCATCTACAGATGGGAATCCATCCATAATGGTAATTGACAGTCACATTATCACGACAAAAGATGTTTACGACTTGTGAATAATTGGACGTAAGTAAGCTGATCTCATAACGTGACAAGACGAAGCATATATGTATCTGTGAAAAGTCCAAAAGTGTAAATACAAAATTCATATACCCTGACCAAATACCTATGGTATTATGAACTCCAGTACTAATAGTTAATAAAATGAAATATAACTGTATTCAAATAGGCTTCTTTCCAAGAACTATTGAATCCTCAAAAGAAATAGAAAATGAATCTATCACTGGTTCGGAAAGCAAAATCTGAGAAGTGCCAACAAAAAACTCTGATAATAGCTGTTTTCAATACAATGAGGTACAAATATAAAATACACAATAGAATGATTGAATGAAGTACTGTTATGTTTCCATAAAAAAAATATTACTAGTTGATACGGTTGAACATTTAGGTACTAGTTAATAAGACATGTATTAAAACGTTTTTAAATTGAAACAGTATATTATATAGAGCAACAACAACTGGCATCGAGACGTGGATACGAATAAAGGAGTCGCTTTGTGACAACCAGAGATCACAAGATACCAGTCCACAAACATACATTTGCTCTAAAAGGATTTAAATATTATGCCGATTTGTTCTTTAAGTCAGTTGGTATAGAAGTCACTATTGTTAAATCTAAATAGCAAGAAGTTTGTAATGATGAACCGTCTTTTCGACGTCTTTAGGTGTAAATTATTCAAACGCGGCTCATCTTAAGACGCCTGTCTGATTTCACTTTTTTAGCGCCTCAAATCCGTATTTAAACATGAACGTAGGAAATATTTAAAGAGGATCAAGAATTAAGTCACGAGATGTCAGTGTTAAATTTGATTGAGGTCGAGATAGTGAAATTGGCTAATTGGCATTATCGCTTTGGTTGACTCAAATATTCCATGAGTCATCCAACATGTTGAAAATAAAAATACCTTAAATACATTGGAGCATATGAGCAAATATTTACTGGAATGTGCAATAAAAGTATATACATGTAAAATTTTATTACGAGCAAAGTTTCATGGGCCGATACAATCAAAGACGTTAATAAGACGAAAATGTTTAGAAACTTAATATCTTATATGATCCTTACCAACTTAGGTTAAGGTTGAAGAATTGGCAAGATATCTGAACAATATGAAAGCTAATAAGCGTGACATCACAGAAGATTTACAACTATCAAAATTAAGTGATAATTTCTCAAACTTTTATATGTTAGACCATTAAATTACCAGATTAGTTAAATAGTTAAGCCGATAGCATTAAAATTAGAATTCTTGTTTGAATTACCGCAGTTAGCACTTCGATAGCTTGGTTTATTTTCGATCGCAGACATATATTTTCGTTTGTAACCGATAGTTTCAGCATTAAATATTTGCCATTATTGACGGCTTATGCAATTATGTTAGCTATTATAGCCCCAGTGTATACAAAGCTGGGCGCATTGGAATCGATTTCAAACTGCTTTTCTGTTGAATTATTTGTTTGTGCTATTTTACACTTTGTATTACATTCGTTAGTTTACGTTGAACGATTTAATCGTTTTGCAGTAAAATATGTTTGCATTCATACGTAATATATAATAGTATTTATAAAACAAGTTTAGATCGGAACCTCCTGTGTTTTTTCTGGCACGACACAGTGACCCCTCCACATGTGATGGTAAGCATGGTAAATACCTAAAATGACAACGCCAATCAACAGTAAAAAAACCTATCGATGCTCACAGCGATTATGGTGGCTTTTTTATACTGGCTCGACATAGTGACTACGGAGTACCTGATGGTAAGTACAATGTAGTCCAAAAACGAAAGCGATCATCAAAGGATGAGAATCCATTGATATTCTCCGTCGTCATGTCGGCCCACATATACCACGACTGAAGGTCTCTAGGTATATGAGCTACTGGATATACACAAGCTGATCCCGAATCTTACTTAAACTTGTTATTTGGCTTCCACAAATATCTCTTCACTCTTCGCTTAAAGGACCCAGTATTACTAATTATTTTAAATATGTATCTACATATATTTTTAGTATGCTTTTTAATGTAATTAACAAATCATATTTTTTTTAATTTTTTTTCTTTTAAATGTAGTTATTAATTCATCAGATAATTATAATTATCATACATTCATAAGTAGACATACTTACGAGCCAATATGAAAGTATAGATGAACCTTTCGGTAATTAATGTAGTCAATAAAACAAGAAAGATACTATCAGAATATCAATAGATTGGATTACGAACGAGGAAAAAAATACGCATAGTTTCAACACAACGTAATTCTTATACTTTGGGCGTAGTCATGTAACAGGATTCAATTAAAATTTTTTGGAAAAATATTCGTCAGTAAATTCAGTATGCCTGCTATAAAATAACAATATTGTAGTTTGGTGGAAATATAATAAACTAACTTTATATAAAGATAATTTTGTAATCTCTTCCCAGTATAGAGTACTGTTTTAATAAATTTAACTTGATTTATTACTTATTTAGAAAAGGTTCGATGTTTGCTACAATGTTTAAAATTTGGACTGGAGCTCGTTTGCATAATACTCCCATTTGATAAGCAAAAATTGAAATGCATCGATCTGCAACAAATTATGTCGACAAACCTAATTGTCACAATTCGAAATACGAAATCAACTAATAATATTTTATTGAATTTTCCATCCAATATAAGAGACGAAGCATTATTAATAGACACATCGTGATAAGCTAGGAGCGCTAAAATGTCACACTAATTTTTTTATACATAAATTGGACTACAGAACTCGATAATATCCAAATATGTCGAATTGTGTTAAGTTTTATCGAGTTGAGTTGATTGATTAATGTAATCATGATTACTCTTAATCTGATTGAAACCAATCATAAGTTCTCCAATCTTTGATATTGTGTACAAACTGCGAAAGTTTAAAATATGTTTTAAATATATAGATTATTAATTATAATATTATATTTAGTGATTATGGCTTTAGATATGATAATACTAGATTAAAGCAGCGATAAAAAAAAACTTATTTTAATTACTTAAAACCTGTATGTGTTCATGCTTTATTAAACTATAACATATAAATATTATATTTTATTTATTTGTATAGAATTAAGTGCCGCCAGTCGCCAACACATTACACAATAATAATAAATAGTCATACAAGTATATTTGTATTAATGTACATAGCCGTTTAAGACAACCATATCGTGTATCACAAACATAAACAATATAAAGACTTACAAAATAAAATTAGGAAACAATAGACAACTAGAGCGAAAACGATTCGGGAAACACCCACACTTTTTGCGTGTCCTTCAACTACCTGATTACTTTCTTTTTGAAGATTGCTAGACTGTCAGCAAACAGCGATAGTGCTCTTCAGCCGTGGCGTTCATCCCATACATAAGGCAATACATACATTACAATAAATACGTTTTAGATAAATTACTAAAATAATATATAGTGTATCTAAAAATATGAACATTTTGTTTTAACGAGTTCCTAAATAAAAAAATTGCATACCCGGAGTATATTTGATATGCCCGCCACTGCTCTCCAGTTCATTGCCACCACGGGACAACCCCAAATCAACGAATTATATCCATGATTGTCCGATTATAAGGTGAGACAAGAATGTTAACACCATGCCTGGGGTACCACTGGGGTGGGCTCAGGGATATTTATTTGCATTATAATGTACATACGAGTATCATACATTATATTATAGAAAGGCTGAGATTTATAGACACTATTTCTAATTTGCTATGGAAAGTTCTTTATTATTATTATTATTTCACTTTTATTGCACATCTGCTATATTTAGTCTGAGTATATTGATAAAAGTAGCATTTTAGAGGCCAACCCGGCACGGGAGTACGGGACAATGTTTCATATAATATTAAATTATTAAGTATCATTTTATCGAAGTTGAGATACATCGCTTAGTAGTAATATGAATTAATGTATATAAATTCTTATTAAATAATTAATTGTACTGAGATGATGTATAAGAGGTAAAATATAAATAACAACGAACACATACTAAGCAGACTTCCTCTGTGGCATTAAGCCTGCGGAGGGCCCATTTCGCCATATTCATGTATTTTCTTTTATTCTGTATGTTGCTTGTGTTATTTTTATTTAAATTTTTAGTTTTAGTTACTTTTTGGCGAAATAAACGTATTTTATTTCATTTCATTTCGACTTTGCTTAGTAAAGTTCTCAAAATATAAATTCGTTTTGACAAAAAACTGAATATATAATAAAAACTTTTGTTTAGCCATAGTATTTGCACAGCGAAGTAAATGTTGATAGAATCGGTGACTTACCAAATCCTTTGACATTCATTGTGTAATATAAATAACACCGAAAAAAAAGGTGATTTTCCCATATTTTTTGTAGTATTTATAATTAATTACAATGTTAATAAAGACATTCATTGATTTAAAAGACGATGCCAAATGAAGATTATTTTTAGAAATTAAGCAAAGATAGATGTGTGGCAGATTAAAAATAAAACCATTTACAAACGTTTTATTTAAAAATAGACGTATCATAACTTATTATCTATATAAGTTTGTACATGGAAATTTTACGTTTTAAAAATATTGCGGAGGGTCTGTCTGTATTCATAAAAACTAAAGAACAAAAACCCAAAAAGGACTGTGAAAACATTTTGGCTCTCGGAATACTTATATGCACACCCTTACCGAGTGAATAAATAACAGGAAAGCGATAAAACTTCACAATTTATGGCTATCAGGAAATGTTCACACAGCAGTGAAGCTCAATCGTCTGAACGGTCATAATTAAATCCCGCAAACTTTAAAAGTCGCTCCGATATCACAAAGAAATGTTGGGGGTAAAAATTCACCAACCCTTGAGAGGAATGCTGAGGCAGTCGAGGGCACATCTTACAAATAAGCGGAGAAGCGCTGTATTGTACGGAGCCTTCGAAACCAGATGTCCTAATCGACCCTTTTGAAATCCCAACTAACGGGAAACTCGTATTTCCATAACAATAAAAATATGATCCCAACATCCAGAAATGCCTGCGCAATATTCACGGATCATAAAATCATTCGCAGTCTTTCAATAAAGCGCGGCTGATTTAATTTGAACCGTGAAATTTGGGCTATGCACCTCTATTTGCGTATTACATTGGGGTTTTGGGTATCATCGTATCATGGTTTTGTGTTCTCACATATTAATGTCTTCCTTGACGGCGTTTGTGCAATAGTATTTTGTATAATCAGATATAACTTTGTTAGGAATACCTATTTTCGTGATATTACTTTCTTAATTTCAAATTATATTAAATTCTATTCACAAATTCTTCTTCAGTTCTAATGAAAGTTGTTATACTTTGTATATTTGTTAAGGCTTCACGTATACAATAGTCATTCAAAAGTACTATCCATTAATCAGCTACATAGTATGTAATCATTTTTTATGGTATTAGGCTACTGTATTTATTTAGGCTAGTACTTATTCCATAACATACTTCTAAGGCTTAGATGGTCTCGAAAACACACCTTAATTTATCTGTATTAGTTGCTGTTCTAAAACAAATGTCAAATGAAATGGCTTACTTTGTAACATCAAAATAACTTTGTTTTAAGTACACACTTAAGAATCGAATCTATTATATCTTTATTGCACTACAGAAAATCGCAAAAAGAACTTTCGTTTCTATATAAATAGCAAATTTCTGAAGATATAAAAATATGCAATGCATCAAATCAAATAAATAAACAAAGCAAACCTTTGAATTACGGTAGGTTCCACAGAGCACGGGGAGCTATCCACAACAACTATCGAGTCACCGGGGACCAATTAGTTTCCTAGTTATGAACTTTTCATATGTCAGATTTATATTCGTACGTTCACATTTGGGAATTGGTGTTTTGAAATATTCAGTAGTTCTAAAATTACCTGTGTCTTGCAATGTCTAGAACCTAGATTATATTTATAATGTTATATAAATTAGAAGACAGTTATTTCAACCTTACATTAATCATGCAATTTAAACATTTAAAAGGAATAAAAGAAAAGGGACCTGAGCAAGAAGAGAAAAAAAAAAAACAAAACCTGAGAATTATAGGGATATAAATATAAATGATCAATAAATGTTAAAATAAGAAATAATAAAACATTAATTAATGCAATTGGATTACCAAGAAATTTGGATTAATCAATAGTATTTAATAACAAGGTAACAGTTAATAAGGTATCAATAATTATGATATAGAACATTTATACTGTAGAAAATGTATTATTTTTGATACAACCAGTAATAGTGAAGATTGAAAGGAAATGCTTAAACAACAAGTAACGCTAAATTCTGTATTGAGCACAATGCTAAAAATATTAAATTTCGAAAATTCTTTTACGATTCAGCGAATTCAGTAGATTTAGCCAAACTTATAAATAACTTAGCTCGTCAACTACTCGATTCGGAGGACAAGTTTGGATTTGCTTAGTTACAAATCTAGTTAGACATATTGGTAACTCGTGTTAAGTTTCTGAGAAATTCCAAGGCTGCTCTGGCCCACCGCCAACTTTAGAGTTGCTGTAGACTTTTACATTTAATGCTCTTAAGTTTGACGTAGTGGACTCTCAGACTTCTGATGGTTTTGAGATTAATATAGCTCGTTTCGTTAAGAGGTTTAGAACAAATTGGTTTCTGGCTAATTTAGAAATATATACTTTGTATTTTGAAAACGTTTTAGGAAACTGTAATAAGAAATACATGTTATAAACTAGCACCATTTTGCGAACTTGTGTCTTACTTTTAAGATATCTCTTACTACTATTACTTATTGGTCATAGTTATGTTTCAAGACAGGAAAAACATATATTAAACGGGTAAAAGACTCCCCAAAACAAACTAATTCTTGCAATAAAATAAATTGTAATACTAAAATTCTCAAAATACACGTACACAAATAAATATATTATGTATGTATATAATAAAAACGGGGTTGAGAGAATACAATTCCCAATGTATATTAGTTCTCCTCATAAGGATCCATATCCTTGACGATAGCTATATCGAACTATCACCTGATCTCATTAGAAAAAAAAATATAGCTAAACCTATGCAAGTTGTTGTTTAACACGTTGAACGCCGGCCCTTTTTCTCAATACTTCCCGTTCAGGCTGTTTTAATCTCTTTATTCTACAATAAATTCTATTTCGAAATATGTTTTTCTTATCATTTCTAGTGTTATAAATCTGCGTCTTATCATATTTTTTAGCTGGGGGTCACCGGTGCCCCCCACGGCCCAAACGGAAAGTTCACTGAGGGTCACCGGTGACCCCCACGGCGTTCAACGTGTTAATATTATGGTGGAATACCATACTAGTAAGTTATACTAGGTCGACCAGTGCGGAGCTTAAATAGTTCAAAGAACAGAATTAAGGATTATCATTAGGACAAATATAAAGTTCATTGCATAAGAACACTTTTTTTTTAACTAATTGAATTAGATTAAGTAGAACTAACTATCAAATCGAAAAATGAATGCAAACAGCAAAAAACTCTGAAAGCATATACCATAATGAAGAGGCCAATAAAGATGACTGTTATTAGGCAGCTAAATGGTTTAAAAAATTATGTCTTAGGACTACGAACGAAGTAGCAACAGGTGACGGCTAAGATCATGTTTAATAATTTAAGAAGTAACTTAAAAATCAATTCTAAACTGTATTATTTTACTTCAAGTGTAAAGTGAATAAATAATGAACTTAGTGATAGAGTTACAGTAAATATGAATTAATTTTTACCGATACTAAGAAAAGGGTAAGGACTTCGTTTTCGAGAATTAATTATAAAATTTGGTAAAGTTAGAATATATTATAATGATTACTTTTTAGTCCTTTAGGAGTAACTTATAGTAGCAATAAAGTCGTTATATGAACTTATTAAAAAAACATTGCTACCTTAAGAATCCTATTTAATATTGTTATTGTTGATTTTGTAGGCAGTAAATACGGTCTCTAAATATTTTCCGCACGGGATCAAAATAGAAAGCTTTTTCTTGTTGATTACGCCGACAAAATTGAGGTGAGAATAAGTAAAGAGTTCGTATTAGCTGTTTGGATAATTTATGATCTATGGTTATGCCATCATAGGTAACTATTGGAAAACAATTCTTTTTGTTTAAAATTTAAAAGTAAACGTAAAAACTGGTAAAAATTTACAATTATTTTGAGAGACTACAATTTTTATATTTATTCAAATCCATTGATAAGATAAATAGGGCTACAGCCCTTATTGCATTATTATTAATTTTAAAATGCTTGTGTTATTTATAATGCTACTAACACCATCTAGGTAAGCTTTTGTGAAGAATTTTAGAGACTACAATTTGAAAAGTATACATGTCTACTTATTACAGTTATTGTAAAACTTTGTACTTCAATATTTACAAATGAATAAAAAAACTCTCAATTAATTACTAGCAAATAAACCTCTTTCTCCCCCCAACTTCCTGCCTTCTAGAATGTATCGCTTGCAATACCAGACAGCCTAAGTATCTTAGGTATGAATATTCGCTGTGGTCTCAAACTTGGGGACCATTTAGAGTGTGTCATCTCCGCAACATCACGTAGGCTTGATGTCCTGAACACAGCACGATGGTTTTTTACATCGGATCAACTGTTCCTATTGCATTAGGAACAGGTAAGGCCCTGCATGGAATATTGTTCACATCTTTGCGATGGTTCTGCTCAGTACTTACTTGACGCCCTGGATAGGTTGCAGCGGAGGGCTGTTCGCATTGTGAATGATCCTGACTTGAGTAAGCATCTTGAATCGCTCCAGTTGCGTAGAGATATTACCTCACTAAGCGTTTTCTACCATCTGTATCACGGCGTTATCATCAGAGATATTTAACCTTGCTCCACCTTCTCCCTTCTTTAACAGTATCACGCACGCGGGTTTAAGGAGTGAAATATATGTGGTACTCACATCCCGGCTAGAACTAAGAAGTTCTCTAATTCTTACTTTTGCTGTGACGCTGGGCTGAGGAATGGTCTTCCGGCGAGCGTATTCCCACCATTCTATGATATGAGATCCTTTGAGCGTAGCGTGAAGAGATATTTGTGCAGGCCGGAATGATAGCTGCGACCACTGATGGATTTTCTTAACTGTCGATAATCGTTGTCGTTTGTATCATGTTTACCATCAGGCGTGGTGTAGTCACTGTATCGTGTCAGAATAAAAAAAAATCAGTTTAACGTTTTTCGATACTACGATTGAGATTTAAAATCTTAAATAAACCATGTTTAATATCCTTGTTGCGTAGTTGTGTTTGTAACAAATTGAATTAAATTTTAATTAATTTTGCTAAGATATAGGTCAAGCGAATCTAATATATAAACGTCGAATTTCATTACAGTCATTACAAAAATGGAGCGGGTAGTTAAGTGATTTCGTCTAAAGAAATCGCGAGTTCGCGCAAAAGGAGCAACAAAAAAATAATGTCGTTCCAAATTGAATCATTTGTAATATTCATTCTTTTTTACTCTTGCTTCTGTGGACGGTTTTCAAAGTTATTGCAGCTATATGTTTCGCTGGAAGAGCTTACAATAATTAGATTGTTAATGTATACATACCTGTCAATTTAATTTATCAATATAATTTATGTAACGTAATAATAATGTTGAAGGTTATTATTTTTCGCTTTCGTACTCTTCTCGTACTTCAATACCCAAAACGTAAGCCGAGGATATTGCTAAACGAGCAGTAGTGAGGCGTGAGAGTGACTCCAGCTATCTGGACTGTACTGTACTGTTGAAGTCAAACTCGTAATATTAACTCGCTTTAATTAGTCATAGTTTGAGATCAACTTGTGTGTGAAAAGTTATTTATAGGCAATTTGTATAATATATCTGTCGCATGTGAAACGTTTATAGAAATCTATACATGCCTGTATATAGTCGATGGACAGTTGTTTGAAAAAAAAATCAGATGCCATGAACGAGTAACCTATGAAGAAGTATCAAAACACTTAACGGACGGGCCGAATTTGCTCTGTTTTTCCTAGTTTCCGGGCATTTTTCAGGGGAATTAAATAAATATTAATGTATGGATATAATACTTCCTGAAATCGAAACTATACCGTAAGAACATCAGGCAGGTAGTGCTAACTAATGGAACTAAGAAAAAATCTGTAAAATAAAAAAACTAACGCAACGTACCTAAAATTTAAGCAAAAACGTAAATCTACGGGGCAAGTCCGTTAAGTGTGTATGGTATTAACATCCACTGATAAGGGCATATATTCGACTAAATAGACCATTGTATGAGTTGAACAAAACAATTGTATGAACGCAATGCACATGACGGCCTGAAATCAATCGAGGTCTCTAAGGCTGAGATTTATAGACGCCACTTTAAGTTTGCTTAGACTTTCCTAAAACATTACAATTTGTATTACTCAATGAATGGACAAAGAATTTGGAAAGTCACTGAATTTGTCAACATTGAATTGGCTCTGCAAACACTTAGGCTATACTCAAATTCCTATTATATATTCCGTTTTTTGTCAAAACGAATTTATTTTTTAAGAGTTTTTCTAAGTAAAGTCGAAATAGCGTCTGAAAATCTCAGCCTAAGATTAATGTAACAATGATCGACTGCAAATGCATTCTTCTCATTTCACGGTCGTTGCCATTTTTTGTTAAATTGTGTAAATATAGCACCATTAAAATAAAAAGGAAACCATTTCCAGTCAAAGCCCTAATTCTACGGTATATCCAGCCTTCTCCTTTATGGAGCTCGTTCTACGATAATCAACTGCCTTCAGAAATTCTCGACGTCACGTCGCCGGAAAACGAAGAAGAATAATCCGTTTCTAAGTATCTTTATTAATACGAGTACCTACATCTTTATAACTGAAAATTTGATTCTTATTTAAATGAAATACAATATTATTCAAATAACTTCTTTGTGTGTATTCGAGTATGGTTTTATCTGGATTTATTATTACTCTAGAATTATATTATATAATATATTTTTAAATAAAGTTAAACAATATATCATGTTCTAAATACTATTATATTTTATTTGGTCGGTAATGTAATAATGCCATGGTTAAATATTGAGTAATATACTAAATCAATTTTTTTACAGTAGCCATAAAAATAACCATTTTCGTCTTTGTTCGTTGGACTAGAAGGTTAGCTTAGTGGAAAGCTGTCAAACGTCTGCCAGATTTATAAGGGTTGTCATTGATGGATAAAATAAAGGTTTTATTTATTTCATCTGAAAATGTGTGTGTTTAATAATTAAGTGTATCAAATATTGTTATTTATAAATTATTTACTCTAATTATTGTTTTATTTTTGGTTTGCAATAATTAGTTCATTTAATGTGATAGGACAAATTCTAAATTTAGCATTTTTTAAATAATCTCTTATGTAAAAATTTTAGGGAAACAGTCCTAATATATGTATATCAAACTAACAGTATTGCTACATAATAAAAAATAATCGAATAATCAGAAAACATTGAATAAAGTACTGATTTTATATATATATAAAAAAAAAACAAATTTATTCACGTTAAAATATTATATTTTATGTATTATAAGTTTTAATTCTTTATAGTGGAATGCTTTATTAAAAATGAATCCTATTATAAGAAATCTAAATTCAGAATGGCGACCAAATGCCGCCGATGAGCTAGTTGTCATTTTGAATTTAATATTTTTGTCTATATTTTCGCTATTTTTGGTATATGTTGCACGAAAAATTGTAAAGATAAAAATTGTAGTAAATTCTATCTTCTACTACTTTTTCTGTCACCGATTATTCACTAAATTTGTCAAAAAAAAAGATATAAATCGATTATACACAAAATTTCTTGTCTTTATCTTAAAAAATATCGATCGTAGAATAAAAATGTTAAGAATGAAATTTGTAGAGCATTTACCACAATTTTTCCATATGATATTTTTCGAAATTATTAAAAGTAGCGTGATATTGATAACTATAATACTTAAATATATAGTTTGAATTCAATTTAAAATTTAAAGTTTTCTTTGGAAGATACCTAACCCATCGCCTGTGCTGACGAAAACTGATTATGGCGTTCATTGATGGGCAACCAGTGGACACACACATAACATATATAAGCCGTTTATTTGTAGTAGTTTAATTATTTGCCAACTCAGTTGAAAGCGAATACATTTACTTTACTTTTGTATATTATTTACTCCAGCGCAGTTATCGAGTAATAATATCTATAAGCTATTAAATTAATGTGCCGTGATAGTATATCTTGTAAAAAAAAACTAAAATATATTTATATGTTTTAAAATAGTTCAAAATGAGAACAAAATCTTTAAAAATAGTTATTTACAGATTTTATTTTAACATATCCGTTGAATTCGTATATTTTGTAAATTAAGGAGAAAGCATAGTAATCTATTTTGCTTAAAAACGATATTTTAAAGCAATTGTTTGAGCTAATCAAAATCGGCGCACAAGCAGAGCCTAAGTAAGGAACAGAGCAATCTGATTTCTTGCCTATGTCCCGACTTGGGGGGAAATAAAACTGTCGTTTCATAGCGGAACGGGGTCGAACATGTTATGCACTCGCTGGTATGCGAACCATAGTTGACCCTAGTGTTGCCAAGTGGACGAGGAAATTATCTTGAAATAATTCAAAATTTCACACGATTGTTAAAAATATTTTATAAGTAACAAAATTATTATTTTTTTAATACGTAAATCGTAATATTAAATGACTATTAAAATTCTGTTTTATTAAAAAAATATACGGATTATCAAAGATTTATTAGGCCATTCATAAAATATCCACGTATTCATATATCTAGAGGCTTTTCATCACGGCGTATAGGGGTGTCAAGACGATGGACATTGAAACTAAAAACTATGTTAAAATAGTTCTACATCTCAATACGTAAGGGCATTGATTATAGACAATTGACTGGCGATTGTTGCAGAGTAGAACAAAACTGCAGTCCCTAAAAATGTCCCAATCCATAACAAATATCTCTAAATTTAAGGTAAAATTCCCACTTTGGTATCACTTGGGGAGTTTAGTTGACCCCCCGCGTGGGGGTAACATTCCCTAAGCGACGTCACGCGCGATTCCGACCGGTACAAATCACGCAACCTGTACACGCGACCCTACTACTGCGACTTTAGAAAAAAACCATTAAAGTTTTCTACGCTCCCGCATTGCAGTGTCCAACGCTCGCTACATTCGAAGCTTTTTATTTATATCACAGTCAGTGGCGTAATGGACTCATCAATCAACGTTACTTTCACAAGCGATACGGGTACGGTTGGGCAATATGTCAATACTTTTGTTTATCTACCCGTAAACGCCTTTGTTTATAATAAAAAAATACTGTTGAAATAATAAGTCAGCTGTCATGGGCAGGATAGATAACAGACTTTGCTGGGACAAGTCTACATTACACGTAACTTTATGCAAATTTAGCTTAGAAGAAGGGCTGTCTTTTTCATACTAACAACTTATTTTGTGAGATACTAGTTGACCCTGCGTACTTCATACCGTCTAACGCTCAATGGATATATGGATAACTTTTAATTAAACTTATAACCTGTTTCCTTCTTACGCTCTTGTTCTTGGAAGAATCCACTCCACCTCCCCTGTCCCTTACCTCTTTCCCTACCCTCCTCACGCTCCCTCTTATCCCTCTCGACCTCTCCAAATCCATCCTTAATCCTCAACCTCTCCCCTTCCCTGCAATTTCATACTCTGCCCTTTACATAATATCAAAAAAACAAATGTGTTCTTAATTTAAATAATAATCGCTTTCCTTAAGTAAATAAAGACTCCTATTTCAATTCTTTTAAGTGTTATTTTTGTAACAAAAGGTAGGCTGTGTCCGTCTCTATGTCTAACCAATTTATATATCAAAATTCACCGAAATCAGTTTAGCTATTTTTTAAGTATATATATATATATATATATACATTTTCAAAGTTATAATGAAAGTAACGATTTCAGATGGTCCAGTTTTATGGTGGATGCTTTGTCTTCCAATTCGGGCATCTTATCCTCAGTTTTCATATTCGGCATATGAAGTAAGCGTATTAAGATTTTTTTTATGTATTACAGAACTAAACTAATTATATAGTTATTATATCGAGGTGTGTGCCATGGTGGCTGCCGGCAGAATAGAATAGCACCTCCCTCTTCTTGCTGAGGTGTCGTAAAAGGCGACTAAGGTATCTCTTTAACCCCGCAATTCAACCAGGTGTTCAGAGAAGGGAAAACTCGACCAAACCTGCATCCTGCTCCCTCCCGATCGTACTGGTTCTCCTTTCCATCGGGCTTGAGGGAGCTCGGACGAGAGAGTGCTTTTCTGGCTGCGCGTCCAGTTATGCACTTAAATATCTCCTGCGCAATTGACTATTTCCGAAAACTGGACCTCGATTTTCTTAATCAGCGTTGAAACAGTCGCCGTGGCCGAATCCGGCTAGGACATCATCATATCGAGGTGTGAAAGGTTATTTGGTTTAAGCGACATTTTTTGGTGATATAGTAATATTTGGAATCAACGTTTTTTTACCGATTCCAAAATTATACATACTCGTATTACTATATCACAAAAAAAAAATCGCTTAAACCAAATAGCCTTTCTCCCCTCGATATGTTATATATTAGTTGATGTTAGTGGCTGGCGGGCCTTCTTTTTTTATAAAAATAAAACGACCATTTATTAGTAAAAAAAATGATTACTTTACACGACATAATAATAATTCTATAAGAATATTATAAATATTCTGAAGAAAAATATTTTTTCTATTAGTTTAATCCTTTTAATCCATTTGATTAAATGTTAAGAAAATGAATTTGATCCAGGTGTGACGCGTGATCTACAAATATATGAAAACAAAAACAATATAACAGGAAACTATAAAATTATAGTGAGCATTTGCGCATGGTGGAAAGGGCATAAACTATTTCATAATAAATTAAAATCAAACATAAAAGTGAAAAATCCGTAACATTTTCTCATATTTAAGCGTACTTACGCATTCCGCCCACTGTCATATTATGGGCGGGCGGCATTTAAAACAATAAGCACGCTTTCATTTCTAAGCGATGCTTTATGCTTTTCAAGCACGCAAGCCTGCCTTATTACCTTTAAGGCTTGTTCTATCGAACAGGCTTGCTAATGTGCCGATTATGGGTCTAAAGTTTTTTCGTTCATTAGTTATCCTATTTTTATGGAGCGACAGTAAGATCTTATTGTAAGTATCTAAGAGATAATTGTCAAAGAACGAATGCCCAATTATAGTCGCCGGCCAGAATATATCACGACTGGAGGTATCCTTGGTGGCTTATAGGTGGCTAAATAGTCGCCACCCCCTGCGCACACCTAACACATTTGGCGGGGAGAGTGGTGTAAAAAATGCCACCCTCCCCTCATCTCCTTAATTTGTCAATGGAACGTTGTGCGGGAACACATCGCACACCGCTCACGCCTGGATCTGGGCGACGCGCTCCCTCAAGCGCGCCGCCCGGCGTATGTCCTGTTATGGAGGAAGGCCTCTGGCGAAGGCCCTCCTCACGACTGGAGGTGTCCTGGTGTCAGAATTTAAATAGCTGAACTTACATGCCGAATAGAGTCATTATGTCGATATTATCTAGAAGTTAAACTTTTTTTTTATTTTTTATTTGGGGTAATTCCTCATAGGACCGTGCCGGCCGCACAAGGCGATAGCAGCCGGGGTGTGCCGGACTCGTAGCAGCTAAAAACCCCAATGTGACTACTTCTGCAAATTAGTGGGGACTGTAATCAATTCGCCGGAGCCTCACTACATCTAGAAGTTAAACCTAACTCAACCTTACAAACTTTAACCTACCATAATCCTTGTTCCACCCTCTCCCTGTCATAGTAGAAACACGCGCGAGCTCACGGAAACACATCTGTACGGTAACTCACATCCCATCTAGGACTAAAAAGTTCTCTAACTCTTACGTTTGCACAGTTGTTGGGCTGTGGAATGGTCTTTCGGCGAACGTGTTCTCACTATCCATGATATTGGGTCCTTTAAACGAAGCGTGAAAAGACTTGTTCATGATAACTGCGACTAGTTTTTGAGCCGCACCATGCTTATCAGGAAAAAATTCTTAGGGCGGTTTGCACTAGCAAATTAAGTCTAGTTTAGACTTACATAAAATGCTATTTAGCGCTGAACTGTACTTATAGTCTTGCACTGAATAAAAACCCAGTTGTAACAACTCTTAAACTCAAATCATCATTAAGATGGAATTAATGTACTTCGATTAATTAGCGTCTATAAAAGCTTAAACTAGACTTAATTTGTTAGTGCAAGCCGCCCTTAATTATATTTTGGCTTCGATAATTAAATCTCTGTGCTGGAACCAAGCTCTGGTGACTCGGAGGGATAATATTTTATAAATAATTACAGTATAAATACTTTTGTCTTAGTATTTAAATTTTAAAAACAAAAGCGGGTAGCGGAAGTAACTTCGCGCTCCAGACAAAACTGTGCGGCACTTCAGTCTGCTCGTGACCGTAGCCTGTGTAACCCGGGTGATACATCGAGTAATATGTCAAAGTAAGTTTATTTTGTTTGATACATATTTATAATGAGTGCAAATTTAATTTGAGTAATTGTTATTACTTATAATAACACTTTTAAAAAAAAAAATTAAGACACTTTGTAAGACAATTTACTTAAGCTTTACAAATTTAAAAAATCTAAAACATACTGTTTCATATCAATTGTTAGTCTTATTGCTCGAAATTAATTTAGTGCTACTGTATACAACACATATAATAATTTTCTAATCAAATATACAATTTACGGTACAGTGGAATAAAACAACTTTTATGACCGGTTGTGGGTGTGGTTGTAGAAAGACACGGACTTTGGCGTTTTACTGTTTATTTGCACCTTAAGGCACACCGAACTGCGACGCACACGCACGTACTCTAGCCTCGGGTCTCGGTAGTCGACTAACTTAGCTAGAGCATCCCTTGAGCGCGCGCACCCCTTACCCCGCGCGTCCTGGTCCTAACGACCTTTAGGGCGTTTACCACAAACGCGTATCGGGCGGCGTCTACATGCTTTACTTTTTAATCGTTTATATGTATTTACAAAACCTGTGTTTTAGAGTATACTATTATCAAGATACATAATTAAATTAATTAATGTTGCAATTTCTGTATTTACAGTAAAATATTTTAATTAACTAATATAAAATTGTTTGTACAAACAATATTACAAGACGAAAATGTTCAAGATTTTCTTTAAAATAAAACCTTTGTCTAGACAGGTAAACCTGAGTAAAATAATATTTTCAATAAAAATATTAAGCTAAATTGTTTAAGGTGATATTAGCATCTGCTTTGTGTTTCTACTCAACATCATATTGTTCTGCGTTTTCACACTGACTTTTTCAAACGCGCGGCTTAATAAACGCGTTCAGCAAACAAAAAGCAACATTCAAATGCGTGTTAAGCTTTGGACGTGATTTGCCTGCGGCAATATTATAACCTGAACAAAACAAAATTACTAAGTGGGTTTTTTTAAAGGCGGGGTAATAATATAGCTTTTACGCTTCATCAAATTTCAGACAAATATCTTTGTAAGACGGCAACAAAACTGTTATAGGATTTTGTGGTATGCGGTAAATTGTTGAAAAGACATATTTACTGATATTTCCAGGATCATTTATAACGCTTCTGCTAGAGGCATGCGATGACTATTCCGGAAGGAAATACTATAATCGTATGTCGTATCCTTTGATTCATTTTAATTAAGAGAACAAAAATTGCCCATAAAAAATATGAGGAGTGTAGAAACATATCTAGACTGTCTCTCTTTTTATTTTACGGATATACGATATTTATACGGATATATATTTTTTAGTGATTATATTATATCATTTAATATAAGAAACCTTGGTCACTTTTCTGTAGTGCCAAGGCTGTCGCGTTTATATAACGAGTGTGTGGCCGGGGACAAGAGCATTGGTATATTTTCGGATTCGAAGCCGGCTTGCAAGAGGAAAATTAGTGAGCAGGTGTGTTGAGCTTGGCATTGTTCTTGTTGTTGTATAGTTTGTGTGATAATTTTTAATTTTAATTTAAATTGTAGGTATTATTGTCTAGTTTATTTTTTTCTTTTTGGTGTTTTGATTTTAATTTTTTGTTTTGATATTGTTAGTACTTAGTTAATGCTTTTGAGTTATGCTGTGGCTGTCTTTTATTAGTATCCATTGCAGACATTTAGCTTGTGCATGTGATCACATTGTAAATAAAAAATGCAATGTTGATAGCTCATACATAAATAAATAAATAATAATAAATAAAAATAAAATGGTGCTCGGTAGGTTGTTCAGGCAGTACTTTATAGATTACAAACATAATGGATTTTTATTACTCATACTCATAGCTGAAATTTAATCTGGGATTTAAAGAACTTTATTTGAATTTGCTTACATTCAATTCCAATATTACATTATCAATTTAATTATATTATTTAATCAATGTCCAAGTATACTGATTTCCTAAACTTGCACACAAACACATAGGTTCTACTCAAACTTCTATAATATATGCAGGTTTTGACAGACGAAAGTGTGTATAAATCACTACGTGTTTCTTAGTGAAGGTCAACTTTGAAGATAGTGGCAGTAGTTACAAAAACATTTAAGACTGCCCGAACAAAACGCCAAACGTTTGGTGTGAAGGCACCTTAATCTTATAATTCCTTTAAAGTCTGTAAATATGATATTGTTTTATTAAAAATTTAATAACAGCAAAGCGATAATAAAATTTAGCGTATTTATTGCTAGTTTTACTTCGTGTCATGGATTATTGTCCTACCTTATTAGCTTTGGAGTTTCAAGGGCCTTTGCTTTGAATAATAATGTATATTATGTATTAAAATTATTCAAGAAATTTAATATTTTAGTACTCTTGTTTGAACTATATGCACAACAAGTACTCACAAGTGAAAGAAAATATGTGTATTATTTAATGTTATATGACAAATAATATCATATATTGTGTCCTGAAAAAGGAGATCAGCCACGTTACGTTAGGCATGACATATAAGCGGGCGGTCCTGCGGTTCGCCGAGGACGTGCTAGCTAGGAAGGAGGCGGCGGAGCGGGTCCGGGAGGCGCTGGCTACAACATCTTTGGCAGCGCCGTCCCCACCTGCCCGCCGGCCTAAAAGAACAGGGCGCCGCAGAGCGGCGTTTCTCAGGAACGTCCGACTCTAGCGGCGACACCGGGCGGCACGCTTGAGGGAGTGTGTCGTCCAACAAGGGTGCAAGCGGCGCGCGATGTGTTCCCGCGTGCCGCTCTACAACACAGAGGCACGAGAGGGGTAGCTCTATACACCACCCCTCCCTAAACGAGTAGAGGCCTTACGGCCGCACGCCCAGCCAGTCATTGAGGATGAGACCCCAGTCGTGCCCTCGATGCCGGTAGGCGGAAGGTGGAACACCCCGGGGGTTTTAGTCGGTGCAAGCCCGACACACCGGGGGGTGGCCCTCACCTCTCCCCGAGGTCCGTTAGGGATTTCCCCCGGGTTACAAAAAAAAAAGGCATGACATATAAGCGCAATGAGGATACTGCCATTTATATATCTCTAATGACCCAGAAAAGGATATAGCGTGACATATGGAATATTATTAATAATTATATTTGCAACGAATGATTACTGGGTATTGATTTAGAGCAGGAAAAGGAAATTGAACAGCCCACGTTGAACCTTTATTTTCCTTTGAAGTTTATGACGTTACATTATCAGTAGGCGTCCTTTATCAAGAATTGATGACAAAAATTACATTAATGTTCCAGTTGACATTTATTGTAGCCGTAATTGATATGTGGGAGCTTTCCTACTAACTGTTGTTTCCTGTTTTCTGGAAAACAATATCGATGATTAAATGCGTTTTGCTATGATATTAGTTTCTATAAAATACACACAACCGAACATAGAAAAATTATCAGTTTATATTTTCTGTGTTGTATTTTTTTTATATAATTAGAGATTCTCTTCTTCTACATTCATCATGCGAATAGCTAAGGAGTGAAATATGCTTCCAGCGAGCATATTTCTATGTTTTCATGACTTAGGAGCCTTTAAGCCTGACATTTATAGTTGCTATTTCGACTTTGCTTAGCAAAGTTCTCAAAAACAAAATTCGTTTTGACAAAAAACTGAATATATAATAGGAACTTGGGAAGAACCATAGTATTCACATAGCAAAGCCCATGTTGACAAAATCGGTGGCTTACCAAATCCTTTGACATTCATTGAATAATATACATTGTAATGTTTTATTGAAGTCTAAGCAAACTTAAAGCTACGTTTATTAATCTCAAACTAAGAGAAGAGAGAATAGGCATTTGTTGGGCGGACGCGGTCTATCTTTTGACTCATCTTCACATTCCACCTGGTCTGATTAAGGTCAAGTGTTCACCAATACAATAAAAAAAATATTTAGTTTTTTTTTACACTGGCTCGACATAGTGACTACAGAGTACCTGATGGTAAGTACAGTGTAGTTCAAAAAATGAAAGCGACCATCAAAGAATGAAAATCCATTGATAGCCTCCATCGTCATGTCGACCCACATAGAAGAACACACCACGACTGAAGGTCTCCAGGTATATGAGTTACTAGATGATTGTTTATTGTTTTGTGTCCCTTAATTTGATTTTTTTATGTGGACACTTTTCTGTGTTATCTATTTGTTTGTGTATTTTTTATTGTTAATATATTACTGCGTTTCTCTGTAAATATAAAAATTAAATAAAATAGAATCGCCTTCTTTTTAATGTTGGTTAATTATTTAATCAAAAGCCTAAAGGCATGCGTCAGATTGCGGTAGTTGCGACTTGCCAGCTATAATCTAGCAACGGCAATCAGGTCTTGATTATCGCTTTGTATACATTTATATCTAAGGAGCCCGCTGCACAGCTTCCTTCATCGGATACAATCCGATTTGACTGTTAAGAGTAAAGCGAAAACTATATTATTTCTCAGTGTAGCGTAAAATTATTCGAAACCCTATATTGAAATGTTTTATGGCATCTTTGCTTGCTTTGTGTATTGACTGTACATTGTGTTTTAAAAACCTTGTCCGAAAGAGGCATAGTGGAGATACGATAAGATTACCCATTTACATTAGATAATTATATTTTTCGTGAACATTAAAAAGTTATATAAAATTTAAGAAATTGAATTATTTTACGTGCAATATATGCTCGGATGCTAACAAAAATCAGTTTAAAGACTAATGAAAATATTTAATTAATAAACGGTGCTTGGGATCATGTCCTATTTCATATCCTGATGTACTAACATAAGCCTTTGCTTTCCTTTTTTCTTTTATTCACAAGCTACGAGAGCACTCAGTAGTGCCATGTTAACGTTCCCCATTTAATATTTTTTTATTTTTTCCCAATTTTCTTACTATTTAACTGAAAATGATAACATTCATACAATTCAATAGATACTGAGTAACGCCTTCACGGGTCGGACAGGGTTTTTATAACATACTAAGTTATTATATAACGTGGTTGCAAGGGAGTGACGCGCGCCGTATCGCGAGCAACAGTCTGGCGTGCTATCGGGAAAGTGTCAAGTGGAAAAACGATGACTACTGCACCTTATACATTCTGCAAAGGACTTGCCAAGCTTTATTTTCCTTTCAATTTACAATTTCATTATTTTGTTCATCAAATACAAGAGCATTGATATATTTTCAGGTTCGATGCCGGCCTTCAAGAGGAAAATTAGTGAGCAGGTGTGTTGAGCTTGGCATTGTATCGTTTGTGTGTTAATTTTTACGTTTAATTGTAGGTATTATTGTATAGGATTCTTTTTTTTTTCTTTTTGTCGTTTTGATTTTAATTTTTTGTTTTGATACTGTTAGTTAATGCTTTTTAGCCATGCTGTGGCTGTCTTTTATTAGTATCCATTGCAGACATTTAGCTTGTGCATGCGATCTCATTGTGAATTTAAAATGCAATGGAACTGTTGATAGCCCATACATAAATAAATTCTGATTTTTGTTAATTATTAAACTTGTTAACTATTATATATAAGCACACAAGTAAGTCCTGCATATAACTAAGTATTATCCATTTTTTATATCTACATACTAGACAGTACCTCCCAAAGTATCAAGCATACAACTATTGCTAAATTCCATGTGGGTTTTTTCATGAATAATTAGATTAGTATAAACATTCTACATAAAATAAGTATAATTTTGACAAGACAATATAAGAGTAATATAAGTAGGTGGTAAATAGTAAATTTTGAAAACTTACAATATCTATGATTTTTAATAAAGCTGTAAAATTGTAACAAAGTGGAGGCAAGTATATCGCCGTAGAACTTTTATGAGTTCGTCGTAAACGCAGGGCTATCAGCGACCCTAAACTTTGGAGGGCTTTAAAAGATTAAAGCCATTAAATTTTTATGAAGACCCCTGTCACTGAACCGGGAGTACTTACGATAACAGCTGAGTCAGCACTTTTCTTTACATTTTCTACCGAAATAGTTACTAAAGGGTTGAATGAACCTTCGCGAAAAGTAATATTTAAATCCGGTTTAATTTTAGGAATGTGCATAATTCTCGAGTACAATCCCTTCCCTCGAGACAGTGTTTAATGAACGCAGCGCACTGTGGGGCCGTGGACCAATTTATTACAGGACCTGCATCGCATTTTAGTGTGAATGAGGCACCTTGGGGTATCAGCTACTATAAGACCAGCACACTGCAGCTACCACTCCCATGTTTGGCCAGGACAGTCCATTGAGGCTGTTCCCCGAGTACAATAAAGTTCCTGTGTTGGCTCAGCGGATAAGGGACCGAAATGAATACTCGGCAACTCGAATGGCCGTATGTTAAATCCCGGCACGTACATCTAGGTTTTTCCAGATTAAGCAAGGATTCAGGCCCCATATGCTCACTGGTGAAAGAATATATCGCGAATAAAACTTGCATGGAATCTAATAGAAATGGCATGTGTAAATGCGTAAATGTGTGTGCCCTGAAAGCGACAATTAGTTACGCTAGTGGTCACGTTGGCTACGACAAATTGGCGCAAAGTGGTTACAGCAACTACTGTGTCTCTATTCACTCTGGAAGAGATATCGTGTGACGATATATTATTATTAAAATAAAAAGAAGGATCTGGGCTGGCAAAAGTGTGAGTCGCGGGCTTCACGAAATCTACACATTATCTTGGAACGTTGCTCTATGTTGTAACGCATTAGTTGATTCTGAAGGATAAGCTTTTTGGACTTATACGACGAGGATCGCAATATTTATTTCTTAGAGTAACCCTCAATGACAAGATTCCGAGAAAGAGTAATCCAGGCCGTTATTGACGGCAGCAGCTGGACGTCCTCAAAATGTGGACCGTATTGACCTTTTTTTATACTTACTAAACAAAGTGACTACATTCCACTTGGGGCACACTGTAGTCCAAAAACTGCAACGACAGCCAAGGAACACAAATCTGTTAACTATAGCTATGTCGACACATATATAACACGACATAACGTCTCTAGATACAGGAAAACTGGATATATACAAACTGAGCCCGAAACGCGATAAGCCGAAGCGAGTGACCATGAGGAAATTTACAGTTTTGTAGCGTAATCACGACCCAGTTTAGTCAATCGTCCTACCACCTAGATACAGTGTGTTCACTTTGCCGAGCCAGTACAAAATGTATATTACAGAGCTGCGGTAACATAAGTAAATTTGAATCCGACGCAGCCTTGAGTTTCTTTCGGCGTTTCTTCTCAAGGTAGTCGCTTCCGAAACGCTAGTAGAATCACCTTAAGTTCTTTCCGTTGCTGGCCGCCCAAGTCGAGGTCGTACTCACAGGGGTGCCCTTGTGTTGCTACACAACTTATAAATTCGCTGGCTGAGCACCTTCTGTGCTTGCCCCTAAGCCCAATGTTTTTTTTTTTACACTGACTTGACATAGTGACTACAGAGTACCTGATGGTAAGTACAGTGTAGTCCAAAAACGAAAGCGACTATCAAAGGATGAAAATCCATTGATAGTCTACATCGTCATGTCGGCCCACATATACCACGACTGAAGGTCTCTAGGTATATGAGCTACTGGATATACACAAGCTGATCCCGAAACGCGACAAGCCGAAACTGGTCACTAAGACGGGCTTTACAACCCATGTACTGTGGTCGCGATCCAGACGGGCACCGACACCCTACCACCTCGCTGCTGCTCGTTTAGCTGCACCCAGGAGTCACGTGTAGGGAAACTAGGGTAAAGCCCACGGACGCGAGCAGCTTCGACTCCCAAAATTGAGTTGTAAAGTTCTGTCCCGGCCATCAACATTCATCCTGCAAAAAAAACATAGGCTAGCTTACTAGTTAGCTCTCATAGATAGCAGTTACAATCTAAAATCTGTCGATGAATCTAGCTCACATTCACAAAGGCCTTTGTGTCGTGTGCTTTATAGGTGAGTTGGAGATATACAGTGTTAGTTTAAAGAACTATTCCTCTATTTGGTCGCTTGCTACAAGGATCTGATTATGCGGGCTCTTGTAGTTACACGCTGGCTTGCGTTTTCAATGTGATTTATAGACGGTGAAGCGTACACGGTTGGAGTAAAAGAACTTTTCATTGCATTTTATTTTAGTATTTAAATTTATTTTTTCTACTAATCTTTTCATTGTAAAAGTCATTCTATGCTTAAAGTTTTACTAACTAAAGTTGTCTAAGTGTAATCTTTGTCGGGTAATTAGATTACGGGAAGATCTTCTGGTGAGCGTTTTCCCTTCGTCTTAATATGTTAGATTTTTAAACAAAGCTTGAAGAGATTTTTGTTAGTCGATATAATTGTTGTCTTTAAATAGTTGTACTCAGTTTTTGGATTGCGCAACACTTTCCATCAACCGCTGTGCAGTCACTGTGTCGAGAAAAAATAAAAAAAAAAAACATTAACACAACCGAGAAAAGTTGTTAGCATTGAAAGCAGAAGAGCGTTTACGTTTGTATCTTTGAATTTATTTAAAATGAAATATAAAATAATCATAATACAAATAATACATTAAAAATATTATACTGAATATTATTCAAGCTTATAAAATAGTAGCTGAAAATTAGTCTACTTAATTTTTCCTTCTTTTTTCTCATTATTTTTTATCCCTCTTGGGTGAAAGCTTCTTCCAATTCGTTTCTTTTTACTCTGTCTAATGCCTTACTCATTGATTAGCCGTGGTGGCTGCCGGCAGAATAGAATAGCACCCCCCTCTTCTTGCTGAGGTGTCGTAAAAGGCGACTAAGGTATCTCTTAGTACACACCGCAATTCAACCAGGTGTTCAGAGAAGGAATACTCGACCAAACCTGCATCCCGCTCCCTCCCGATCGTACTGGTTCTCCATTCCATCGGGCCTGAGGGAGTACGGACGAGAGACTGCTATTCTAGCAGCGCGTCCAGTTATGCACTTAAATATCTCCTGCACAATTGACTGCTTCCGTAAACTGGACCTCGATTTTCTTAATCGGTGTTGAAACAGTCGCCATGGCCGAATCCGGCTAGGACATCATCATTGATAACCAAAATAAATGATATTGGATCTATGATAAATACATAGTATGTTAAAATTAATTTGTGTGTTCTAGTATTGTGTCAAAACATTTATTGAACTAGGTCAGCGTTTCAATCATTGAATTGCTATGGTATTGAATGCATAAGCCTTTCATCTATTTGATGTGTGTTTCTGAATAACGTAGAGTTTGCTGCAGGAACATTAATGGGTCAATACAATAAGCCGATACCTCTATTTTTTATTAATTTGTTTCATCGTGTTATGCCCCTTTGGAGGGGAATATATAGATATATTTTAGTAGCTTGTAAACTCTTTGTACTTATATATCGGTAATAAAAATGTGCCTCCTATATTTAATATAACACGCATTTGACAGCTGTGGTGTTAAAATTTAAATTAATTAAATGTAGAAATCTCTGTCCAAATATTCTACAATTATACTGGAAGAAAGGAAGAGAGCCATGAGCCTCTCTGACTACAAGGCAAAGGCTCTGCAGTGGGATGAAATCAGATAATAATTGATATTTTATTTTATTTTTTAAATTTTCAGGGAAATATACAGCAATATATAAACTAAAAAAAATACACAAAAAGATACATACATAATCAAAGTTTCTACAAAAAAATAAAATACAACAAAGAAAAAAATATTTTCAAAATACAGTAGAAGCAACTACAAGTTACTATGGGTGGACAATATATTTTTTATTGTAGAGATGGAAATGAACACGAAATAACCGGTTATATAACAAGATATACAATGAAATCCCGTACTGAGACTGAGATGACCCTATGACGAAACTATGCATATAAAAGAGATAAAACTAATAGCATATATGCCCCCTGTTATTAATTCCAAATTAATAATTCCAAGTCCGGCTTATTCTACTGACAAATGTTTTATTTTCTTCTTTCAATAAAAATTCTTATTGCCTTAAAATTAGAAAATAGTTCAAAGAATTAAGTCTGGTTAAATATTATGAACAAAACAAAACTTTAGAGTTCAGAGTGTATATTAAATTTCATAACTTACTTAATTAGATTGTCAAACAAAATAATGGCTAGAGTTCATCTTACCACTTAATCTTGTCAGAAGAGAACTTTGAGATTCGGTTATAAATTAAAGCTTAAATATTTGTCATTATCAAACTTGTGATCGCTTAGTCCGAGTAAATGGGAATATTAATTGAAACCGAAATAAAATTAATACTGTTTCTATAAATTTTTTAGCTTTGAAATATATAGAAAAATATCTTTTGGTTGCACTTTATAATTAACGTTTGGGCGTTTGATTGAAGCGAAGGCAAAAACTACTGCTCAGAAACTGGGGGATTCTTTTCAAGATTAGGTGGCATTTCACGCCGATACAAATTCTTAACCTGTTTTGAACCTAAAGACTGTGATAGTGACTCACAGCGGTCTGTAGCGTTTTGGGGGTGCCTGTGTACGTTCAGTTCCTTAATCATTATTTGTTCTTCAAGGTATGCAGCAGCGTGATAAAACTCCTAGTATTGCACTCGTTTTAAGGCGACAGTAGCCACTTTATATCAGGAAATCTGTCAACCTAATGGGTATAAAAAATATGTACGTTATACGGTCCCATATTTTAGTTCAAATTAATAATGAACTTGTACCAACCTCATAATATGGAGCAACATAATTCGTTGCAACATTAAAACTACGTAGAGACTGGAAGCAGGAAAGTTGTCGTCCGGAGTAAGGGTCTTAATTAAAGACATCATATCCAAGGCCGGGCACAGCTGGCATGGGCGGCTCTGCTGCCCGGTTATTGTAATACGCACTACATTTTTAAGACGCTCCGCTTTAGTTCAAACAAATTTATTTTACTTAGTAAGGTGTAATCAACAGCTATTGATCACACTCGTTCAAATTGGTATGAATCTATTGGAGTAGATAGTGGGTAGTACTAGATAATCCGATTTATTTTAATTAAAAGTTAACATTGGATCTACGCAGCGGATATAAACTGCTTTTGACATATTGTGTGACATGTATAAATACTAATAGCCAAAATACAAGTTGGCATAATTTGGGTGTCAGCGGACTACAATGTACCACTTTCTATTTTCCTAGTCCATCATTTATTATTTTTATTTATTTATTTACTACAGAAGGAGAAGAATGAAGACTTCAAGGTAACTACCGTTTAAAATGGCGTTTTATGATATTAATAAAGATCGCAGCGTTTTTCTCGCTTACTGCGTAAAACATTTCAAATTTGTATCCAAGCTGGAAACTTCTCGAGTTACACGGCCAATAGGTCCGACAGTTTGAATAGTTGGACCTCCAGCCGACTACAACTGCCTTTCCAACTGTAGTCTGCTCCTGTTTGGAGAATGTTCATAGTTGTACTTTTAATTGTATTATATCAAGTATTTTTATATAAGCTAATCAAAAATAATAATTCTACATCTGGTGTTTTATACAGTACGAGACACATCTGCAATAGGTCATAATTGCCAATAGGGTACAGGCTTATAGCAATTACCCAAACTGGGTTGTGATGACTATCATTGTACCTCGCTTCGGTCTGTCACGTACAAGAATTAGCGTATGCACTTCCAGTTTTTTTTTACACTGGTTCGACATAGTGACTACAGAGTACCTGATGGTAAGTACAGTGTAGTCCAAAAACGAAAGCGACTATCAAAGGATGAAAATCCATTGATAGTCTACATCGTCATGTCGGCCCACATATACCACAACTAAAGGTATCTAGGTATATGAGCTACTGGATATACACAAGCTGATCCCGAAACGCGACAAGCCGAAACTGGTCACTATGACGGGATTTACAGCTATGTACTGTGGTCGCGATCCAGGCGGGCACCGACGCCCTACCACCTCGCTGCTGCTCGTTTAGCACCACCCAGGAGTCACGTGTAGGGAAACTAGGGTAAAGCCTACGGACGCGAGCAGCTTCGACTCCCAAAATGACCTATGTTGATTCTAGAGTTATACCTAGAGGCCTTTGTCATGATATAAGTAAGGCTGACAAGAGGACGGCGACTGTCAATGGGCTTACGTCCCTTGACAGATGCTGCCGTTCATGACCTCACCATTAGGCGCAGTATAGTGACTTTTATGGGTCTTTTTCAGGTTGTAGGGCGATTGCACGAACTGGGTCATGACCAGAGTGATAGGGCTATGGTGACTTGCTTTGGGTTGTCGCGTTTCGGGATCAGCTTGTGTATATCCAGTAACTTATATACTTAGAGACCTTCTGTCGTGGTATATGTGGGCCAACATGACGACGCGGAGACTATCAACGGATTTTCATCATTTGATGGTCGCTTTCGTTTTCGGACTACACTTTGTACTTACCATCAGGTGCTCTGTAGTCACTATGTGGACTCAGTGTAAAAAGAACTTTGTCGAGTTAGTATCTATAATAAGAGACGAAAAACTATTGAAATATCTTCCGATGTTTAGTTCATGAGTATACATATATTATAATTGAATTGTAAACGCGCCAGAAGCTGACTCTGAACTGAGCCAATGTGATGGATTTAACATTCATATTTAAATGACCTTTATAGATAAAGTAACATTTATATCTTTACAACAATAACTCTCATAGAAACTTAAAACTTGTATAGAACTAGCTTTTGCCTGCGGCTTCGCTCACGTTAAGAAATATTATAATTAATTAGATATAGTTTTTGTGGCTTTACTTTTGTTTAGCGTGTGTAAAAAATTAAGGCATAATCTGTCATTAGGCGCTAAAACTATCAAGCTATTATATTACATTATAGTCGAAAATCTGAGAAGATTTATACAAACTTTCATCCCCTATTTTATCCCCTTGGGGGTGGAATTCATCAAAAGCCTTTCTTAGCGGATGCCTACGTCATAACATCTACCTGCATGCCAAATTTTAGTCCGATCCGTCCAGTGGTTTGGGCTGTGCGTTGATAGATCACTATGTGAGTCAGTCAGTCAGTCTGTCAGCCAGTCAGTCACCTTTGAGTTGTATATATTTAGATTGACTTAAGCCAGGGAAATATCACGCTATAGATTAATGTGTTGTCCACGCGCGCCCTCTGCTGAAACAATATTCATCTCGTAAAATACAGTAAAACAAATCTAAACAGCTACGTTCGTTCAATTCCCGTGTGAACTGAGAGCTGTCTAGTAGCTTATTGCAGTTACTTACGGCACAATAAATTTTTCACCATGGAACACAAGCAAAGAGAGCGAGGCAATTTGTGAAAGTAGAATTTCCAGGCATCCAGTCCCCGCGGGTCGCAGCGGAGTCAAAGCGCCGATTGCAATCTTCTGCGACAATATTTCAATATCGTCAAACGAGAAACGTTGATACAGAAAAGTGCATCAGACAAATTGAACATAGAATTTTTTATTTTCTCTACGACTGGTAAAAGACTTGCTGACTTGATGAAACTTTTTAGATAAATTAATGATATAATTTTAAATCATAAAAGCTTCACAGACCTTATTTACATCATTATAACTAGTATTGGCCTAATCCAATTCAAGTTGCTATAGTCCCGGGCAGTAGACTTGAGGGAGTCTGCTGTCCGGATGAGAGGGTGGCGGTGTGCAGCGTCCGGCGCGCCGCCTGTGAGATAGGTATTGGAAGGATGGGCTCTTTACTCCTACCCCTCCCAGAGAAGCAGCCTCGACAAGGCATTTCGCTTTCCGGGCGTCTGGATGAATTTGGTTTCCCAGGCTCGGGTGGAGCGATTAGAGGGACACCCCGGGGGTTTTTAGTCAGTAGGAGTCTGACACACCGGGGTTGCTGCCCTCACAGCGGCCCTGATGGTCCTATGCAGGATTTTCCCCCGACAAACCAAAAAAAAAAAAGTTGCTATAGGTGCCTAGTAGGTAAGAGTCCAAGCTGTTTCTTTTTATTTTTACTATACGATTGTTTTTCCCAGATGCGTTTTCGTGGAAACGACTTCAAATTCATGGATTTTGTTATGTTGTTTTTCTGTTTTGTTTTGTTGTTTGTTATCGTTTATGTTTCTACGAATAGTGTACAAAATATTTATTAAATACAAGATAATAATTTGCTGTTATAACCAAAAAAATTTAGACTACCTTTAGGTACTATCTAGAAGATCATCACGCAATGCCTACATAAAGTCATGTTATGACGTAAGAAGTGAAGAATAATAAACATCCTTTCTCTTCATTTAGGCTTGCTGCCGATTTCCGCAGCTCGGTGTATCCTGAGACTGGAGGATCATACTAGTGGTTTTAGTCGATAAAAATCCAACACACTAGAGCCGCTGTCTCACAGTGACCCTGTCCGTCCATGAGGATTTCCATCAGGTTAAAAAAAGGAATAGAATAAGGAGAACGTAGTAATTTCACAGGAGTCGTGTTATTAAATAAAATTATTGTTCTGTCTTTCATTATTTGTGGCATTAAGTATTTTCGCGACAGATGGAACCTGATATGAAAGGCTTAATTAAGTTCACCGCCTGTTCTTGGTATCGTATCTATACTATAATATTATAAAGCTGAAGAGTTTGTTTGTTTGTTTGAACGCGCTAATCTCAGGAACTACTAGTTCGAATTGAAAAATTCTTTTTGAGTTGAATAGACCATTTATCGAGGAAGGCTTTAGGCTATATAACATCACGATACAATTATTAGGAGCGAAGAAATAATGGAAAATGTGAAAAAAAACGGGGACAATTATTCATCCTTGAGGGCTTCCATTGCATGCGCTGCAAAAACGGTTCAAGATACCAAAAATATATATAAGAAAGAATTATTTCCCTTGAAATGATCTAAAAAAAATTCTTGGACAGTATATGTCTATCTTTTAAGATTAAGTCACTGGAACCGTTTTTATGGTAAATAAATTTGGTCGAAATTAATGCATTATTTGTTAAGAGTTGTATCAACGTAATAATATTAATCTTTATCCAAATAAATGTGTTGTTGATTAAGAGTATTTAATAGTGAACAAAATTGTCTTTGACATCACTTAATTTCAATGAACATCTTAGAAGATATTACAAAACCTTATATAGCAAAACAACGTTTGCCGGATCAGCTAGTAATTTATATAAGGCACTCTTTAATTAATTTCAACTATGTAGTGGACACAAAACAAATCTCAACTTCATTTTAACAATTTGACTAGCTGGATTAATAATTCTTACTATGTAAGTTGAACAAGCTGATCCGAAACGCGACAGACCGAAGCGAGTACCTATGACGGTCTTTACGCTTTTGTACTGTAGTTACGACTCAGTTTGAGCAATCGCCCTACCACCGCAAAACTCAATAGCTGTTTTAACCCTTAACTTGGCAAAATTTTATTTTATTAATATCAGAATAATATTCATACCACTTAACCATTATAACCCAAGAATGTCTAGAAAAAACTAAACGTGCGTTCGTAAACTAAGAAATTACCTCAACATTCATATAAAAATATTAAGTTTGCGTTAAAAAATTATAGCACTAGATTTTTTTAATTGTGATGTATCTCCATGGATATATTACCAAGAAAAGAGTTAAGACTATCCTGATATTAGGTACTTGTATTAAAGGAACATCTTACAAACGCTATTAGAAGCAATCATATAAATACAATATTCAGGCAATATATTCAGTGTTCGATTCTGATTCCAAATATGTAAAAATAGTGATGTCTTAATATTTCCGTTAAAATAAAGTAAATTATAGTCAACATACTCGTACTTAGGAACAATTACATACATGAATAAAAGAATAACAATTAATTATTAAGCAGGCAAGAGAAAAAAAAAATTACGTAAAAGGAACTTTATCTATTTAACAATCAATCGTTTGCCACAGGCGCTGCGGTGTCCACACTTTTTACGGATCAATTCTCATTTGTATCAATTTTTCTTTATGATTTGTGGAAATAAAGTTATTTACATTTCTATTAGTTTTAAAAAGGTATAAATTATTGTATCCTGAATTATCTTCCTCGTCTATATAATCACACGTAGAAATGAAAAAAATTATGCATATTATTTGTACCCTCCGGCGTGATCCCGGCGACTATCGCTAGATTCCTTTTGGCTATCGATAGGTTATTATTGTATAGTATATTGTATATTGATAGGCCTTGTTTAGAATGCTCCATCAAGCTTGTTGTGGTCATTATTCGGAGTCAAAATTAAAAATAGTGGTAATACAATATTCGGTCTTTTCAAGAAGTAAGGCTACGCTTGAAACTATTCCGTAATAAAACAATTGGTAGCACGTGCAGTTAAGAGCCAATTCTAACGAGGGACTGAATATTTTGATCCAATTCGCCCGTCGAAAGGAAATTAATGTATTACTGAAATTCGGCTTTTAATTTAATTACGCTCTAAGATAATTATCGAAGTTTCTCAAAGCTCAGCGAAAATTATACCGAAACCAATTATGATATTGGCTATGCCAATAATTGAGGTTGTTTGTTGGCTCGGGGTTTTTGTTAAATTGTTAGTTTGTATAAAGCGGTATAATTAATTTTCATTTGGAGTTTACTTCGAAAGGTCGCTTACTTAGAAAATTTACGAATAAATTTGGGATATCTTAAAAAATATACTTTTTCTATATTTCTAAGAACAAATGTTTGAAGCTTATTAGTATCAGACCGAAGTCTAATCAGCTACCTCCAGACACAAAAAAGGTACATTAAATAATGCCCGATTGTAGGTTGACATATCGTCGGGTGAAAGGCTATTTGGTTTAAGCGACATTTTTTGGTGATATAGTAATATATATATGCAGGTTTGATCGAGTTTTCCCTTCTCTGAACACCTGGCTGAATTGCGGTGTTCAAGAGATACCTTAGTCGCCTTTTACGACACCTCGGCAAGAAGAGGGGGGTGCTATTCTATTCTGCCGGCAGCCACCACGGCTTCCCGCATCCCGCTCCCTCCCGATCGTATTGGTTTTCCTTTCCATCGGGCCTGAGGGAACTCGGACGAGAGAGTGCTTTTCTGGCTGCGCGTCCAGTTACGCACTTAAATATCTCCTGCGCAATTGACTGTTTCCGAAAACAGGACCTCGAATTTCTTAACTGGTGTTGAAACAGTCGCCGTGGCCGAAACCGGCTAGGACATCATCATCATCAATATATATATATATATATATATATTTAGAATCAGCGTTTTTACCGATTCCAAAAATATATATATTTACTATACCACCAAAAAATGTCGCTTAAACCAAATAGCCTTTCGCCCGAGGATATGATCGATACCGAGCCGATTAATTGACTAATGCCACAACTTTCGGTCAAAGCTGAAGATTTTAAAAGCATAAAAAATCTGTTCCAGATTCGCTATAAGTAATGCCACATAGTGCCTCTAACAGAGAGAGATAGAAGCGTCTCGCTAAAGCTGCAACCGCCAAGTAGACAATCTATGAATACGACCACTCCGTCACGAGTATACGACTAAGAAGAAGAATATTTAAACAGGTCAAAATGACGGCGACTGTCTTTTCGCACCGAGCTGCAGTCCCACTCCGACGCGGCCTTGAGTTTCTTTTGGCGTTTCTTCTCAAGGTAGTCACTTCCGAAACGCTGGTAGATCACTCGTAGGGTTAGTATCTTATTTGGCTAGCGGTCCAAGTCGAGGTTCGTACCCACAGGGGTGCCCTTGCGTTGCCACCCAACCCATAAACGCGCTGGCTGAGCACCTTCTGTGCTCGCCCCCTAAGCCCGGTTGAACTGTAAATGCCTTTACCTGCAATCAGTAGATAGTCCGCTTGAAAAAAAAACAAAAAAACGGCGACTGTCATTAAGACCATATCTCTTAGCGGTCGCTTCATTTGTTAGAATGTATATCAAGTACACCGTTGCTATATCATTATAAAAAAGTCTTAGAAAGGTCGCACTTTTAATGACTGAGCAGCTTTACTTGCAAAGTTTAGTGATTAATGTGAAAATTCTAGATTCACAACAGATTACATATTTAAAATATGAGTTAAATTAAATATTCATTGGATTTATAAAGGAAAATGACTAAGCAGCCGATGTCCTTTGACTAGGCAAACAAAAATATACAAAAGGTTGAACCAACGCGACGTTGTATGAAATATAAATTGCTATACGCAAAAGGCGGTCCAGTGTCATTCATTGCGCGCAACTTTTAATGTGAAAATTCTAGATTCACAACAGATTGGATATTTAAAATATGAGTAAAATTAAATATTCATTGGATTTATAAAGGACAATGACTAATCAGCCGATGTCCTTTGACTAGGCAAACAAAAATATACAAAAGGTTGAACCAACGCGACGTTGTATGAAATATAAATTGCTATACGCAAAAGGCGGTCCAGTGTCATTCATTGCGCGCTACTTCTTTTACCCTTCAATTAACTTTTTGCACTTGTCGATGTGGCCCATATAAATAACACTAGTTGGACTAGCTTGGTTATTTTGTATCAATTTATTCTGACAGTGAATTTTTTATGATGATTACATACCTCTTTATATACGACACTAAATCGATTCTTGTTAATTTAAATTGAATAAAAACTTTTTTATAACATAAATTCAAATGACTTAAAAGAGTAAATAATAATCTTAAATCTACCAATCGGGAAAAAAAGGTTTAGCAGCAAAACTTTAAGCCGGAGTGGTTGCATCTCTTCTGAACTGTCGCTGAATAATTGTTGTTTTCTTGTTATGGCGGTCTACTGGGTGTTCAATTGTAGTCTGAGCTTGTATTGCGGGCTTGGGCAGCAAAGGAATGCTCGGCTAACCGTGTGCGATGGGGAATCAATAGTTTTTTTTGGCGAGACCCTAGCGGAATGATACATGCCTTGGGCCGCTGAGTTTTCCCGTCAATCGGCCTAGTCTTTCTCGTCGATTATATTGTGTGTGTCTGTGTGTGTGTGCGTGTAGAAATGGTGCAACAAACAAGAAATGAAAATGGATTAGATTAAATTGAAACTACGACAGAGATATTGGAGCGTGGCGGGAAGAGTTAATTATATTTAATAAGATTTGAAAATAAATCACCGAAGATATGGCTGTATGGCGTAGGTGCCTTTGCCTTCCCCATAAAGGGAAAAATATAAAAAAAAAATCTACCAATCAAACTTTGTCTTTTTGAAAAGAAGACATGGCTTCGGCCTTTTAAATTGGAGAAAAAGAAGACATGGCCTCGGCCTTTAAATAAATGAAATAAATAAAGAAGACAAGGCTGTATGGCTCGATCCTTTGCCTGCCTTTTGGCGAATAAACAACAACAACAACATTGTCTTTTTGAAGTGAGTGCCTAGTTATGCAATATATTTCACGGCACTGACTAACAAAAGCTCATTATGTATGTGTGACCAAGATAATCAAGTAACATTTCAGACGTTACACATTCGAAATATATTCGGAAATCCTCTTAATTTAAGAGCGACTTCTCATAAACATTCATCACAAACCGCACATAAAGCATTTTTAGATTTACGATGAAGTATTCGAAATCGCATTCTACTTTATCGTTTCTTTAAACAGTTGTAACTTTAAAAAATATAGATATTTATTTAAATGGAATCGATGAGTCATTGAATTGAAGACCATTGTAGAAAACGAATAATTTTAATAAATTTCGTTCAGTTAAACATTTATGCAATAAATCAAATATTTGGATTTGACAAAGTAACATTCGAACTGTAGAAAAGTCGAAATGGAATTGTCATAACATTCCGACGTGACATTTCGAAAGCTAACGTCAATCTCTATTTTGTACACCTTTCTACTAGCGATAACGCTGATCAAATGTCATTTTGCTTAGATCTTCAGATTATAAAATTACAAGATTGATTGTTGAAGTTAATTATTAAAAAAAAAACTTTTTTTAAAGGTCACCACTTTCTAGCCCGTGTCTTTCCACTTTACAACAACACTGAGCCGAGAGGGCGATCACTTAGGGTGCCGGGTGCCGAGGAAGATGGCTCAGCCTTGCCCTTGGCACTCGGCAGGCGGGAGAAGGAACACCCCGGGGTTTTAGTCGGTGCAAGTCCGATACGGGGGGGGGCAACCCTCGTCGCCCCCTGAGGTCCGTTAGGTATTTACCCAGGATAAAAAAAGGGTGCTCAGCTAACGAATTATGGGTTGGCTGGCAATGCAAAAGCAACCCTGTAGGTATAGACCTCGGCTTGGGCGCACAGCCAGGAGAATTAACCTAACGGTGATCTACTAGCGTTCCGGAAGCGACTACCTTGAGAAAAAACGCCGAAAGAAACTCAAGGCTGCGGCGGAGTAAAAGAAATGGTATTTAAGCATTCAAATAATAAAGCCAATAATTAAGGTAATTTATTGAAACTCAAAGCTTTTGTACCAAATGATGCTTATTACATTCAGTTGTTTGTTTATAAATATTTACTTTTCTATTTAAATTATTAAAATACTTTTGGTGTTTTATTGTTTATCTTTATTATAATACTAGCTGTCCCGGCAGACCTTGTTCTGCCCTATTTCTCTAAAACAAAGTAACATTGCTTCCCCGTCACATTTTATTCTGCCAAAACCCATTGGCCTGTCGACTGTTTTTTGAAAATTGATTGAAGGAACCTGGCCTTAATGCTATATGTATAAAAATTGACAAATATTGACATTAATATTTATACGTCACTCAATAATTGTTTTGCCTTCCCGGAACCCGTCCACTGACATTTAAACTTTATGGTATGGTGTTAAAGTTCAAATTGACTTTTAAATGTTATTACGAATTTTTTGTATGAGAATACAGAAAAGTGTTATTTTTAGACAGTTGCAGGGAATTTTTAAAATTTTTCTCTCCGTAATAACCTTCCTCAGACTTCATCAAACACTACAAAAAAAAATCAGTCAAATCGGTTCAGCCGTTCTCGAGTTTCGCGCTTATCAAGACATTTTGCGATTCATTTTTATATTATAGATTACATTCTTAAAGACCTACAAATTTTAATATGAAAGTATGTAGTTTCTAATGACATCATTCGATTACGCCAAGTTTCTAACATATTTTTTAATTTTAAAACGTTTTCAAACATCAATGAATAAAGAATGTGTCTGCAATTGACAATTCATCAACGTTAAAGCGTTTTAAAATTTAAAGAGTTTTTTTGAAAATTGACATTAATAACATATCTTGATTAGTGAGCAAATATGGAGGTTATGTCGGCACGCTGCCTGAGAGAGAGATTTTGGAGGGATGGGCTTTTATTCCTACCCCTCCCAGAGTGGTAGCCTCAACAAGGCCTTTTGTTCCCTGGGTGCCTAAATGAATTTGGTTTCCCAGGCCCGGGTGGATCAATCAGAGAGACACCCGAGGGTTTTTGGTCAATAGGAGTCTGACACATCGGGGTCGCTGCCCTCACAGGGTCCCTCATGGTCCTATGGATGTATTTACCCCGGGATTAAAAAAAAGTGTTAAAGAAATTGTTACGTAAGTGTTAAAAAAATTAAATATAAAGAGCGTTTTCGGTACCGAAACCGCTGTGCAATTCGGAAGACTCCACTGAAAAAGGTCAGACTGTTACTTTTCTACAGTCTGGCTTATGCATCAAAAGATTCTGGCACTCATCTGGTAGGCTGTTCAGGAGTTTCGATACTATGTTAAATCAGCTTTCATGAGTAGGAATAGTTTAAATATGGAAGCACACATAAGTAACACATTGCTTATTTGATTGGAGTGTGCTCACTCACCAACTCTCACCAGAGTTCACTGCGGCGCATTGCCGATACAATTAGACACGAATGTCACGATGGAGTGTCGATACCGTACGTAATCTATACTAATATTATAAAGCTGAAGAGTTTGTTTGTTTGTTTGAACGCGCTAATCTTAGGAACTACTGGCTCGAATTGAAAAATTATTTTTGTATTAAATAGACTATTTATAAGGAAGGCTTTAGGCTATATAACATCACGATGCAACTATTAGGAGCGAAGAAATAATGGAAAATGTGAAGAAAACGGGGAAAATTGTTCATCCTTGAGGGCTTCCATTGCGTGCGCTGCGAAAATGGTTCAAGATACCAAAAATATATGTAAGAAAGAATTATTCCTCTTGAAATGATCTAAAAAAATATGCGCGACAGTATATGTCTATCTTTTAAGATTAACTTACTAGAACCGTTTTTATGGTAATCGAATTTGGTCGAAATTAATGCATTATTTGTTAAGAGTTGTATCAACGTAATAATATTAACCTTTATCCAAATAAATGTGTTGTTGATTAAGAGTATTTAATTATGAACAAAATTGTCTTTGACATCACTTAATTTCAATGAATATCATAGAAGATATTACAATAACTTATATAGCAAAACAACGTTTGCCGGATCAGCTAGTGATGTTATAATTTTCGACAAACTGCCCTCGGAGTGACTAGTAAATGAAAGTAGCAAGAGCAAGATAAAAAATAATAATTCATAAACTGTGTCGTTACTAGCAATTGCAAGTTACTAATTTGAAAAGCCATTAGGAAGTATGTGAGTGAAAACAAAAGAATACACAATATTTAAAAGGGAAATAATGAATACAGCCAGGAGCCCACTAATGGACTCACCAAACGATTTATTGCGGACAATCGGATAATAATCGATTTCATTAACGCACGTCCGTGGGGTCAGACAAACACGGGGGCGTATTCTCGCTCAGTTTTTCCGACAAAGCTCCCGAAAATTTAACAACGACGTAGATTGTACACCGACAGGATTGGCGCGTTTATTTTTAATACGAGTATTTTGATATTATGAAAAGAGAAAAGGATGGGTTAACAGGTGGAGGTGTTTTGCGTCGCATGATTTGACTTCGAATTCCGCATGATAATGAAGATTTGGGCTTATTTCTTATAGATCAAACACTATTCTCATGTATATAGTTGAAAGTTATATTTTTATGGGATAAAAGATGTATAGCCTACCATTCTATCTGTCACTATTTATTAATATTTTTAACATTATTTATTTCTATGTATTATACTGCATACTAACAAAATAATTATAATATTTATTTTATATGTGTTGGGTAGTAAAAACACATAGCACACGCGGGGGAATTGTGCTCGAGCACGCGACTCAAGCGCTTTACCGTCCGCGCAGCCAGTCGACAATATCGCTATCATTTCGGGGTAACCGGTTTAGTGACTTAGGCACGTGCTGGGTTTATCTACCTTAGGTTTATAGCGCAGGGTTGCGTGTAAAGATGAGAGAATAATGAAATGTAAAAAGTCTAGAGAGAGCAAGTAGATAGGCGTTTAATAAAGCACAGTAAAAAGTTACAGTTGGAATATGCAGACACAAGTATGACCGTCTAAGTAGAAATTAAATACATGGCACAATAATACAAAACACAAGACACAAATAACAACGGTAACAACAGGCGTGGAGAAAAATAAGAAAACAGCAATAATTAATGTTCAGAAATTTCACAATTTGTCTCTAGCGGAATCCACAAATTTTATAATGCATCTACAGGTTTTTGCTTGAATTTGGTTTTAATAATTCTAATCCAGTAGTTTATCAATCTTGGTTTATAGCAGAATAGTGACCCGCCGAGCGGTATCCGGTAATGAACGTGCGTCGGAGGGACGTAAAGGGAAGCGCTTTTGCGGTGTGTCCGACGCAGTTTGTGGTCAATGTCTATATACATATCAAATGTTATACTATCCTTCCTTTGTAATGATAAAATATGCTTAAATACTCTTAGTATAAGATCGCACTACACAGCTCTCCGTGATTTGGAGGAATACGGATCTCTAAGATCGCTTGGAAGAGTGTTGAGGGATACCCTGGGGATTTTAGTCAATAGGAGATTGGAACATCGGAGCCGCGGCCTTCACAGCTGCTCTGAAGACCCTAGTTAAGATTTTTCTCCGGTTTCATAAAACAAGATTACCCTAGGCAGCAATGAAAATAGATAAAACAACCATGGTGCGACCTAATTGATTAGTTGTAGATATTGTGATACTAGAGCAAGATCCCAGAACCGCCAGACCTTTCTTATTTTCTCAGAAATAAAATATATAAAATAACGTAGTGTTAGTATGTACTATGAGTGTATGCATACCTGCTAGCTTGCGCCGGCGGCCAATTTACAGGTACCAGGTGCGGAAGGTAGATAAAAATTATAGTTACTTTTCTTATTTTCTCAGTGCTGATTTTTATATATATTTTAGAAAATACTATTTTAAATTTATAATGATTACTGCCAGACTCGTTTCGGCGGCCATTATTTTTACTAGACGCTTTAAAGCGGCCAAAAAAATAAGGTAACTTTACTTATATTCTCAGTCTTGATTTTTATACATGATACTCAGGAACCTAATTCAATAATTTTTGCAAGGAGCCAGACCACTCGGATGGGCCTAACATTCCCCCAGACACATATAAAGGCTTTCTGTGCGTATGAACGCGATCGTGATTGTTAGACGGTTTTATAGCATAGTTTTGTAAAATTTGTTATTAATCATCTAATTATTGAATTCGTTTCCTGAGTATCACGTATAAAAATCAAGACTGAGATTATAAGTGATGTTACCTTATGTTTTTGGAAGCTTTAAGGGGGTTATCCCATGTGATGGGCTGTTTTTTAGGGATGTTTTAGGATTTTTTTTTCTACGACCAGTAAATAGATAGAGCTTTATTATCATCTATTAATATATATTTTCACAGCATAAATATAAATTTTAAGCTAAAAAAGTTGTGTCGAATATGAGTTACAGCGCTCTAAACAACCCCGCCTCAAAAAAATGGGCTCGCACTTCTTCCACGATTCCGGCTGATTGGCTTATCTGAAACAAAAAAATAATAGCAGCGTTTTAATCTGTAGACCTAAATGCACGAAATGAACTATTATCAAATGAATATACCGAAATTTGGACTTCTGATAGGCATTTCCTCCCGTCCGACAGATAATTCTATATGCATTAGGGGACATTCATGTCTTTCTGATTTAGAATGCAAATGCTTGCCGCTAACAAGAACTGGTGTGGTGAGATATCTGGGAGTATATTTAGACGAAATGTTAAGTTGGAAATCTCATATAGATATTTTGATCAATAGAACTCAAAAACTTATCTATGTCTTTAAGAGATTGAGAAATTCTGCTGACATTTATACTCTTAGGACTGTTTATTTCTCTCTGTGTGAATCCTTGATATCTTACTGCATTGCTGTTGGGGTGGAGCCTCTAAGACCACTTTATTGAAACTTGAGAGGGCTCAAAGAGCTGTCTTAAAAGTCATGCTTAAAGAATCCAGAAGGTTTCCTACTGAGCTGTTATATTCTAGATGTCAAGTTTTAACAGTAAGACAGCTTTTTGTCTCGAAACTTGTCCTTCGCAAACATAGAGTGGTCCTTATAGGGACAGATAGCATAAGAAAACCTCGCAGAATGAGATATGTTTGCCATATGCCGATTCACAAGTCTCATTTTGCTGAGAAACAATTTTGTGTTCTTGGTTCAAGGATTTATAATAAGGTTAATCATGAATTAAATATCTTGAACTTATCAAAATTCGAATGTAAGATGAAGCTGAGAGACTGGTTGTCGAATCTAAAATATAATGATACTGAGGAACTGTTGCAGGTATAGATGTGCTTGGGCTTTAATATTAACATTCTTTTGTAATTGTTATTCACTTTGTTTGTATAGTCTGTTGTTTGGTATGTAATGTTGTTTTTGTATTGTTTTGAGTTATGATTGGTGCTACGCAGCAGTAAAAAACTGTAACAAAATTGTGTGAAATATGCTGACATCCAAGATACAGGGTGTACTAGTTTGGATGTCAGCTGATTTTTAAAAGTCGCGGGAAAGTAAAAAGTCGCGAATTTTGCGTTTTTGTGTTTAGTTTTTTTGCTTAAAAAAAAATCGAAATTTTGGGAAAGTTTAATTAATAATAGTTCATTCTATGCGTTTACATGAGATGAGTGCGCCTTTTAAGTTTTAAGATATTCGGTCAAGCCGTTTTTGAGATACGATGGAGGAAAGTTTGAAAAGCACAGTTTTGAGAAAAACTTATTTAAAATTTCAAGTCCGCTTAAAACTATGAAAGTCTTAACTTACCCTCAATCGGCGATGCCTGTTCCATAAAGTATTCCTTCCTCTTCCTCTTGAAACTCTTTCAAAGCATATTGTTCAGCTCTTGAGTCATTCCTGGCTTAACGACATCGCTTGCGCGCCACTCAGAACGTGAGATTCGCTTTTCATCACGTTTCTTAACATAAGTATGGGCTTCGCGGCCAATAGGGCATCCCATAACTGGCATTCGTTTTAAAACACCTTCAAAACCTTCATTAAAGATGATAACTGATATTAATCACATCACAAATACAAACCGGCGATTAACTTTAAATGCATTCTCGATCAATGGGCCCTAGTTTATAACTGTCTGTTTTTCACACTCACACGATAGAATAATTTTAAAACCTAAGCCTTGGAAACTTGATAGCAAAATAGGCACATCACTTTTACAAGTTTTGCATATTACCATTTCAGAAATTACAGCGAATACAGAAACAAACTCCAAAATGCAATACGCGAAATTCAAAGCGATGGGAACATCCATGTTCAAGCTATTTTGAAGTTTTTTTGTCGAAGCTGATATAAATACCGTTTCATTTTGGGTGGTAAAACGGTTTATTCTAAACTTTCTTTTTTACTACGGCCAGGATGATCATATCTACTCGTATATCCTTTCCGTCCACTCATTATGAAAAGAAATAATTTGTAGTTTTCGCGCTCTTCGAAGTTAAACGATAACTAAAATAACTTCAGTAAAATATTTAATAATTATAGAAATTAATTTTTAAGCCTGTAGAAACTTGTATAAACTTATATTTGTATGAAAGCGTGCCAGGTATCAAGCCGACTGTACACAATAGGCCCAACTCCGACTGCCAACTCAGCGCTCCGAATAGCTCCTTCTTTTGACAGCTGTATCTTTAAAATGACTTCGAATTTTTAAAAATCACTTTACTACCGTATTCTAGATATGTTAAGAAAGCAATTTATGAAAAAAAAAGAAAAACGTTTTTTTGAGCCCATCACATAGGATAACCCCCTTAAAGCTTCCAAAAACATAAGGTAACATCACTTATAATCTCAGTCTTGATTTTTATACGTGATACTCAGGAAACGAATTCAATAATTAGATGATTAATAACAAATTTTACAAAACTATGCTATAAAACTGTCTAACAATCACGATCGCGTTCATACACACAGAAAGCCTTTATATGTGTCTGGGGGAATGTTAGGCCCATCCGAGTGGTCTGGCTCCTTGCAAAAATTATTGAATTAGGTTCCTGAGTATCATGTATAAAAATCAAGACTGAGAATATAAGTAAAATTACCTTATTTTTTTGGCCGCTTTAAAGCGTCTAGTAAAAATAATGGCCACCGAAACGAGTCTGGCAGTAATCATTATAAATTTAAAATAGTATTTTCTAAAATATATATAAAAATCAGCACTGAAAAAATAAGAAAAGTAAGTATAATTTTTATCTACCTTCCGCACCTGGTACCTGTAAATTGGCCGCCGGCGCAAGCTAGCAGGTATGCATACACTCATAGTACATACTAACACTACGTTATTTTATATATTTTATTTCTGAGAAAATAAGAAAGGTCTGGCGGCTCTGGGATCTTGGGCTATACCGTTGTCTTGTAGTGTGGTATATATTTGTTAAACACTGATAAATTTTGCATAAGACTTACGACATTATGAAGACGTCCGGTGGTGTATCGGACTCCTATTGACTGAAAATTCCTGGATTTTATGCGTAACACCTGCTGTGAGAAAATTGGTACCGATCATGTCATTTTTCAATATTTATATTTTGATATATTTATCGTAATTTATTTCGAACTTTATTAATAAAATAAATATAATATATGTTCGCTGTTCTCAGGGCAGTACGCAGGATATTGTTAGACGGCATGTGAGACCCACAATGTTTCCATTATCGCTAAGCATGTGGGGCATGTGGCTGTGATCGTAGGTTCATATCCCAGTACGTACCTTCGGGTTTTTAAAGACGATGTTTGGATTTAGACACCACATGCTTACTAGTGAGGAAAACATCCAATGGGAGCCCGCAAGACATCTAATAAAATATATCATGTTAAAGTGTCCTGTGAACACGTATCAGATGCGCTATTAGTTATGTTGGGCCCAATATATAAACGCAAAGTGGATACAGCTACTTATATACATCTGCTTACTCCGAAAGGGATATAGAGTGACCATATATTATTATTAGGGCTTCAAGGGTGTAATTAATCTGAAAAATCCAGAATTATTACGTGCTGAGATTCGAATTTACGACCTTTTAATCGTTGTTACGGATTTCTTAAGCACTTCGTCACCGGTGCTATAATGTTTGTGTGTTTTCAGTTAAGGTTTAACCCTTAATAACCTGGAGTTTCAATTTTGATACCAATCTTTTAAACCGAATGTTCATATTACTATTAGTTTTTATGCCTGAAGTATCAAAATTAATACCTGTTTTTTTAATAAATATGTAAAATAAATATTGTGATTTTTTTAGCTATTTTTACCTTCATCTAGACACTCAAGCAAACACAGTAATATTAAAAAAAAACACTTTCGTAAATCAGGCTACTAAGGGTTAAGTTATTTCGTAGGAAGAGTACATTTACAAGTGTAACACTAACAATTCATTCTATTTTAGACTCTTTTTACGACAGCCCTATGAAATCGGAAACCTCAGAGGACAGGCAACTCAATCATCTTCGTTTCCACTCGGAACGGTTACGGAAAATTGGAATTTTGTCACCCTTTATACTGACTGATCTCTCTCGGCTTCGCGCAATTTGCCCACCATCTTTGATTGGAGTGCGTAACCGGATATCCGGCAGAGGTTATCGTTTTCTTCCTTTTTACGGTGAATGAATATCCTTTTATCTTGTTTCGAGCTTTGAAGCTTTGATTTGTTTACAATATTCTTTTTTGTTCTACGCCAAAGGTGAAGCACGAATAAATGTTGAAAGAGATTTTATTTAAAATAAATTTTAATTATGTTTGTGTTGAACGATTATTACTTATATTTGATTACTTATATCTTTTTTATACTGATGTCACTAAGGGACTATACAGCATTTGATAAAAAATGATGATGATGACCTAGCCGGATTCGGCCACGGCGACTGTTTCAACGCCGATTAAGAAAATCAAGGCCCAGTTTTCGGAAACAGTCAATTGCGCAGGAGATATTTAAGTGCATAACTGGACGCGCTGCCAGAAAAGCACTCTCTCGTCCGAGCTCCCTCAGGCCCCATGGAATGGAGAACCAGTACGATCGGGAGGGAGCGGGATGCAGGTTTGGTCGAGTTTTCCTTCTCTGCACACCTGGTTGAATTTCGGTGTTAAAGAGATACCTTAGTCGCCTTTTACGACACCTCAGCAAGAAGAGGGGGGTGCTATTCTATTCTGCCGGCAGCCACCACGGATAAAAAATGTAAATGTAATCAAAAAACAACAGTGACTGTAAAAGAATGGGAAGCTATGAATATTCACCATCGTCATGACAGCCTAGGTATAACATGACTCCCAGCGGATCGGTTGAATCACGACCGGCCAGCTGATGCCTTAGGGGCTGTGGCTGTTCAGGGTGGGGGCTCTGAGCGACCGGTCAGCAACCCCCGAGAAGTCGGCGGTGCGTTGTGACGCGCTCTGCCGAAGTATACTAGGTGGTATCGGTGGAGGCTGCGTGTCCTCCCACCTGCCACCCCCTTCGCGGCCGGGACGGTCCTATGAGGATTTTCCCCAAGTAAAAAAAAGGTGTAACATGACAGAAAGTTTCAAAGTAATCAATTGAACTTATATAAGTTGTTGAAATACGATTGACCGTAGTGAGTCACTATAACGGTCTTTGTAATTTTGTACTGTGATCACAATCTAGTTCGGGCAAACGTCCTGCCTACAAATTGATATATTTTTCTATTGAAACATACTGTAAGTGCTCGTTTGAAGAATCTTTGAGGTTTTTTTTGCATTATATTATTACAAGCTATGCTCGCATGGAATTCACATATTGCGGTAAAACGGTATAATAAACAGCCTATGATCACCCTGAAGTTCCATTCTAAATATTGATAACATAAGGTTTAAAATCGAATGAATAATTATGTTTTGAAGAAACTTTCTATATCAAAACTTATAAATTCTCCCCCTTCTAATATTATTCCAGAATGGTAGAGGTTTATTATTGTATTTTATTGTAGACCAGTTGCATAAGATTTTAATATTCACCTACAGCTCGGGCTTGTTTAGTTTTATACAAAGTTAAGCGTAAATTGTATATACTTCATTTCTCTTCAATCCCCAGAAGTCACCTCGGGGTTTTACCCAGTAAAGTTCTATGCTGAGAAAGTCCTATGAGGATTTCCCTAAGTAATAAAAAAAGTCTAAAAACGTAGCAGTAAAAGAAAACACCGTAAGAAACACATAGCTATATTTTTTTCGGCAGAATTAATTGCTATTGAACGAGAAATGTTTTTAAAACTTCACTGGGCTAAAAGGGGGAGCATTTAAGGTGGTCAGCCAGCGAGTTATGGGTTGGATGGCCCTCCTGTAATTACAAACCTTGACTTGGGTGGTCAATGAGAAAAAACCTAATAGCGTAATAGAAGGGACTACCTTGAGAAGAAACGCCGTAAGAAACTCTAGGATATACCGGAGTGGAAAACTTAGGTATATTCAGTACTAGCTGATCCGGCAAACGTTGCTTTGCTATATAAGGTTTTGTAATATCTTCTAAGATGTTCATTGAAATTAAGTGATGTCAAAGACAATTTTGTTCACAATTAAATACTCTTAATCAACAACACATTTATTTGGATAAAGATTAATATTATTACGTTGATACAACTCTTAACAAATAATGCATTAATTTCGACCAAATTTGTTTACCATAAAAACGGTTCTAGTGACTTAATCTTAAAAGACAGACATATACTGTCGCGGACATTTTTTTAGATCATTTCAAGAGAAATAATTCTTTCATACATATATTTTTGGTATCTTGAACCGTTTTTGCAGCGCACGCAATGGAAGCCCTCAAGGATGAATAATTTTCCCCGTTTTTTTCACATTTTCCATTATTTCTTCGCTCCTAATAATTGCATCGTGATGTTATATAGCCTAAAGCCTTCCTCGATAAATGATCTATTTAACTCAAAAAGAATTTTTCAATTCGAACCAGTAGTTCCCGAGATTAGCGCGTTCAAACAAACAAACAAACAAACTCTTCAGCTTTATAATATTAGTATAGATTCAAAACATGCTCGAATTGCGGAAATTGGAATGATATCCATTTAATATTTTAGAATTCAACTATTCATAAGTTTTCTATATTTTGTGAATAAAATAAACAGTTCGATGCAGTGAAAATCCCTGCTCTTCGAGTCTGATAATGTTCGAAGTGTACAGTGTACACAGCGTTTAATGAATTGCGCAGCGACGACATTCAATTTGTTTAATTGCAGCGGGTGAACTTGCGGGGAGCTCTGGTTTTATTGTTCAAACTAACGTCGGTCTGCTCTGAGAATACAGAGATGTAATCTTATTTGAAGAACGAATCATTTTATGCGAAAGCACTTACATTTTAATTCTTTTTCGAAAATAAATATAATGTAAATATAAATGCTCCTGAAATGTATTCAAAAAGTTTCGTGGTTTTATTTTTTCTAATTTGGCATAGTCGCATCTGATGGTAAGCACAATATCAAAACCGAGTACAACTACCGAAAGACATCACCTGACGATAGCCACCGTGATCATGCTCGCCGGCTGCTGAACAGATTTCTAGAAAAAATATACATTTAAATTGTTAAATATAATTAATTTAAACATAATTAGCATAATCGATCCAATAGATATGAGAGGATTATCGTAATAAAGTTGGCATATCAGGGTTATTCAAGATATGTACAAAATATAGAGGAGGACTGAGATGTTAGGGCGTTTACCCGAACTGGGTCGTGACGACATTACACAAGAACAGAGACTATCATAATAACTTGATGAAAGAAAGAAAGGTTTATTGCGAAAAGGGGAACAAACACATTTAGATGAGAAAAAAACTGCTAAAAATTGGCTGTCCTTATTAAAATCAGTCGATTTTTCTCACCATCGCAACTTCTTAACCTATATCAGGTATAGGTGCAGTAGGATATCGAGTACTTTAGTCAGGAAGTAGACTTGAGGGAGTCTGCTGACCGGATGAGAGAGAAGCGGGCTTTGGGACGGGTCCGCTTAACACCAGTTGGCGACTTTGGACTCGATTGACTGTAAGGTTAGTAGACAATGCTCGTTGACGATGACTTTTTGACGGAGATTAAAGTGCAAAATATCGAGTATCGACGTAGAGTCATCTGCCTCGAAGTCTTTTACAGGTTGCACCATGGAGACTGTTCTCAGAACAACATTCTCTGATTCCGTCAGCTCCAGTTCATCACAAAACCACTAGACACCGTATCGGATACCATCCATATGTGGTGGATTTTCCTTATATCCGCACGAGAAGATTCGCTTCTACATTCACCATGCGAACAGCTAAGGAGTGGAATGTGCTTCTCGCGTCCATATTTCCATGATCTTATGACCTGGGAGACTTCAAGAGAAGAGTGAATATGCATTTCTTGGGCGGACGTGGTTCATCATCGGACTCATCTTCGCCTTCCTCTAGGGGTGACTGACGACAAGCGTCCACCTATAATTCATAAAAAAAAAGATAAAACAACGAAATAATAATACAAAATATTGATGTATCATGTATCCTGTGCGCTGACACCAATCTAAAAAAGCAATAGAATCCCGTGTGCTGAGTGACGCTGTTATGCGTTTTCTAGTGGGTATGCGTTCTACACACCGCTTGATAAAATGATCCTAAAGACTGAATTTTATACACACACCTCTCCCAGAGATGGAGTATAAGACAGGTTATTCTATCGGCAGGTTATGAGAGGAATACAGATCCTTAAGCCGACTGTCAGCGAGTTGAGGGACATCCCGGAATTCAGTCAGTAGTTGTCTGACACACCGGTGCCGCCGCCCTCACGGTATGCCAGATTTTCCCCTGGGCTATAAAAAAGTTCTTAATAACTGCATTGCGTATATTGTATAAGCTTGGAAGGGTATGTCAGGCGGATGACATGCTCTCGCCGATTGGTTATTGTGAAATAATGGGTAGCCCATAAAATACATCGCGCGTCGCCAGGAGGCCATTTTTCCATCGACGGACAACGCGGGAGCAATCACTTACCTATTTTATTGTTGGGGTTCAATTATTATATTTTACACGATGTTGACACCTTGATTGTGGTTAGTCTTTGAATCGATTTTCTTCTCAAATTTCACACTTTTTGTATTCGCGCCAAATGGTCGCGAACGACCTACGCGGAGGCACAACCTCGAATATTTATATATAAAAAAAATTATAATAAAAGAAATTTATTCGTTGTCATTCATATAGAACATATATGTCAATAAAAATATATATGTAAAAAATATTACTAAGAAAGCAATAATAAATGTTTATTTGGTAAAAACCTAAGAATAAAACGAAAAGGGAAGGCGCTAAGTTACACATAAGCCAAATAGCCTTCCCACTTTTAAAACAGAGACATCAACAAATTCTAGGCAACAAGTACTAATTTGATTATTTTTAATTAAATTGATCAATTATTCTATCTTTTATTATCAAAGGTTTTACGTATGTCACCTTTTTCGTTCTACATTACTTACTGGCTGGTTCTAAAAAAAACTTTTCGAATATAATATAATGTAAAAACATTCTATAATTCAAATTATTACACGTTAATAGACGTTGTACGTTCTAGAGCGTACGGAAAAATATACAGAACTCAAATATTAGGGGTGACACGTGCTTGGCTAAATTTTATTTTTCCAACAAATTGGGTAGATTTTTGGCACGTGAAACAGTGTGTGGCGGCTCGTTAAAAATAATGAGATCGGTTTTGGTGATAAATAATAGGTTTCTGTTTTTTTTATCGATGCAATAAGAGGGTGGTCTTTGTTCTATAGTCGTGAATGTATTGTGGTCAGTAAGTTGTGTGAAATGATTTTGTGTTCACATAAGAATGTACTCTTGTTGACTTAATACAGATTTCATAAGTTTTTTTTAATTGTAAAAAGGTAGATATAATTATCAGCTCATATCTGGTCATTGCTGAATATATAGGCCTTTTCCAAGGTTTTGTCTCTTAGCCTAATTTTAAACCTTTCTAATCCAACAAGAGCCTAGCATTTGGCTCAAATCGTCAATCCACGTATCTGGTGAGCTTCTTACTCTATGATTAGCGAGACGCGGTCTCCACTCAAGAACACGTTTACCCCAGTGGTTATTAGTTCTTCGGCAAAGATGACCAGCCCACTGCCACTTCAACTTGCTAATTCTCAGCTATGTCGATGACTATCTTTGACGATTCACCTCATTTCAGTAAGTTGAACAGGCTCATGCTTGACGTCAATCATACATGAAGGAAAAGTTGATTGAATGCGCTCGCCCAATTAATACCGTTGGTCTGAACAGACTTGACATCGGGATGTTTAACAAAACTAAATCTTAACAGAACTGTTTGCGCCGTTTATTATTAATTTACATTTATTTTATTTTTTTATTCTTTATTTATAATATTTCAATATATATTCTCTTATACTATCTATTCATACACTAGCAACACTCACTCGACATTTTTATCCCCCTACCTTCCTCATCCGTTTTCCTCTCTGGGTTCGAACGCTTGGAAAAGTACAACGCGCTCGCTGTAATAAACTCCTTAAAAATATATATAAAACGCTACAAACGCTGTGTATCAAATCGAACGCTCTGCTTACCCTAACAACGCGTGAAATTGTGGTGTGGACGCCTGAACCAGCGCCGTGGACCGGGACAATATACAAGTAAGTTCGTTCCCGGATTCCTTCTATTTTCCTCGCCAACTCACACGCACCATAATTTCTCTGGTCCTTCGAGCCGGATTCATCACGCTTCCTTCCTCGCTACGCCTTTATTCCTCGCCAAAAACTCATTTTTACACGTTATACATACCTACCGCTGTCAGTTACTTTTACTCATATTTAAATATTTACGTGTTATTTCATACGTTTATACTCATATTTCGTATTTATTTATTATATTAAACCCTTATATTCGCATATATAGTACTCATATAACGCTTATTAGTATTTAAATTTATTTTATTCTTCTTCAATATTGTACCTACATTTTTTTCATTACGGTACTACGCATATCTCACGTTTGTGAAAACATACAGAACATAATCCTGTTAAATAAACGCATCGATTAAATTTAAAACGCAGTCAAACATGGATACTACCGTAGTAATGTTACAAGCCAAAAAAGAAAGCCTGTTTGGCATTTTACAAAACACATATGATTTAAGCTTAAATATATCGGATGAAAATGCAAAAAAAATGTTCCTTATTCGCTTAAAATCATTAGAAAAATTACGCACGGACTTTAATGAGGTTTTAGATCAATTAAATATAGCAATTATTACTCAGAATCCTAAAACCAAACCCGATTTTGCCGCCTTAATATCATTTGACGAGTTATACTGCCATATCAAGTCAGTCGAGAGCGAAATTACTCCCGTATTGTCTCAAACGCAAACATTCATGAATAACGCTGCAGAACAAGTTCAATCGAATTTTAAATACGAACGGTTGAACAAAAAATTGCCTGGCTTGGATTTGATGTCATTTGATGGATCACCTAATAAATGGGTCATGTTTTACGAGAACTTTAGTTCATTAATTCACAACAACCCACATTTATCTAACGCTGAAAAAATACAATATTTAATCGGTAAACTCTCTGGTCAAGCATTGACAGCTTGTGGAACTATTCAACCCGTAGCTGACAATTATGAAATAATTTGGAACATGCTCAAAGAAAAGTATGAAGATACTCGTGGTTTAGGTTCTATGTATTTAGAACAAATGTTAAATTTCAAGGGCAATCAGCACCCGTCATATAACTCTCTAGAAATATTTATCGAACAATTTTGTACCGCACACGCCGCATTAAAACAATTAAAAATAGAAAATTTGGCTGATTTTATTATTACTTATATCGCTACTACAAAACTCGACCGCGAAACTGTCACATTGTTCGAACAAACTCAACGAGGTATTAAAATACCTACATTCAGTTCTTTAAGAGAATTTATTAAAAGCCAAAGTAAAATTCTCAATTTACCAACAATATCGAACTCGATCCCTTTTTATAAACACGCTATTAAAAAATTTTAAAACAATACAAAATTCTCTCCACAAATAAAAAATAAAAAATCCGTACAAACTTTTGTAGTTAATAACAACGCCGTACCTAAATGTATATGCTGCAAAATTGAAAATATTCATCCACTCTATAAATGCGACGCCTTTTTAAAGTTAGATTCGTCATCCAGGTATAACTTTGTAAAACAAAATAATTTCTGTGTAAACTGTTTAGGATTTCATTATACTAAATTTTGTAAATCACTTAATAAATGTGCTATTTGTAATCGTATGCATCATACAAAATTGCATATAGATCGTTCGACACCTGTACTCGAACAGGCTCCGCCCGCCTCGCTAGACAGTTCTGCCAACCCCGCTACCGCTACGCAGCCGTGTTTATATGCGTCATCACAGACTGCAGCCGCACAACTCGATTCAAGTACAAACTCCGTACATAATATTCACTCTTTACAACGCAGCAATGATGTTGCTTTAATAAATACCCGCGACAATAAAGTTAACTCTAGTTCTACCGTCCTATTGCCCACTGCTATTGTTTACGTATATAATAACGATGGTGGATGTTTTAAAATTAGAGTACTCTTAGATAGTGGTTCCATGAGCCACTTTATAACGAAATCTTGCTGTGAGCGCTTAAAATTAAATATTTTGAATGCACCTTCCGTAGTGCAGGGACTAGGGCATACTGAAAAATCTGTTATTGGACATACGCAGTTTATGATACATTCACGATTTGATACTCGCTGTAGATATACAATCAATGCACGCGTCATAGACTCAATATCGGACAGAATTCCAAACTCTACGGTAAGTACTGATATGTTACAATATATTCGCGACTTGCCTTTAGCCGATGATGAATTTTGCTCGCCTTCTGAAATTGACTGCTTAATAAGCAGTGAACTCTTTCCATTTCTCTTAGGAAATCACAAAGTGAGAATCCCGCATTCGTCTGTTATTGCTATGCAGACTACTCTAGGTTATATTATTATGGGAAGAACGGAATGCAATGAACGCTCTCAAATAAAATCATTTCACACATTCGTTGAACCTAGGTTAGAAAATTTAACTCAATGCTTCTGGAAGTTAGATAGCACACCAAATAAAAAACATATTTTCGCAGATAATGTAGAATGTGAACGCGACCTTTTAAAGAACTATTCATGCAACGCGACTGGACGCTACACAGTAAAGTTTCCATTCAATTTAGATCCTTCTGAATTAGGTAACTCGAAATCCAAAGCAAAATTACGTTATTCACACTTGGAAAAAAATCTTATTTCAAACCCAATGCTACGCGACGGATACAACGCCACTATAAGCGAATATATAGATAGTGGATATCTATCTTTAGTGGAACAACCCGCACCAGGTCCATGTTATTATATTCCTCATCGCGCTGTGCATAGACCGGACAAAGCGACATCGAAAATTCGCATAGTTTTAGACGCCAGTAATAAACCACTTTGAATAAAACTCTTAATGATATTTTACACGATAGATCAAATTTACAAACCAATCTATATAATTTATTGTTAAATCTTCGATTATTTTCGGTAGTTCTCTCCGCAGACATTAAAAAATATATTTTCAATTAAAATTATCGCCTGATCATCAACGCTTTCAACGCATACTTTTTAGATTTAATGAAAATAATCCTATTCGCACATATAACTTTAATCGCGTTTCATTCTTTGTGTTAAGCTCACCTTTCTTAGCGATGCACGTTCTCAAGCAACTAGCTGATGACGAACGTGAGCGCTACCCTGCCGCGACATGGGCACTCGAACGCCATTTCTATATGGATGACTACGTGTCCTCAGTACCATCGGTCGAGGTGGCTGAAGGACTATATTGCCAGTTAACGCAGTTGCTCATGGCCGGGGGTTTCAAACTTATAAAATGGATATCTTACAGTACTCAATTAATGACACGCATTCCAACGCAACATAAAATTAAAAACATTATTCATTTCTATAGCAAAACGCCTACTAAAATAATTTGTTTGCAGTGGAAAACTAACGAACATATTTTGTTTTTTCAAATAAACTTAAATAACGCAAAATGCACAAAAAGAATCTTTTTCTCTGTAACCACTCGAATATTAGGTCCGCTTCCTTTATTATCTCTAGTTTCTACGCTATTAAAATCTAACTCAACTGTTACTCGTTCGTGGATAAATTATGTATCTTATTCGCTTATAACTCTAATTACTAAAACGCAAAACTATTTTTATGAATTACCAGAACGCTTATCCAAATGGATAATATATCCACGCACTTATTTTTATATTTATCGCTTTATTCAAAAGAATCACTTCAATTCTGATATCTCTTTATTAAAAACTAATAAACCATGCAACACATGACTTAAAAATAAACACATATATGAACAGCCGCTTTCTGTGCATTTTAAGCACAGATCCACCTAAACCAAAATCATTACTTCTTACGAATTCTTTAAACTTAACATTGCTAATTTATTTACCCGCAAAGGACATCAGTGACTCTCCAAAGAACAAGCTCAATCGCTACCAGCTGCTAAATAAACTCTTACAATCGTACTCGCGCAGGTGGAGTCTCGATCAATTGACTGCAAAACAGACAAAAATGGAATACTCCATCTGTCCAAATTAATAATGGTTGTACTGTTATAATACGTGTAGACAAATCGCTTCTTATAAACTGTCCGCTTGATATTGTTGAGGATCTATATCCTGACAAGGACGGAGTGGTTACGTTCGTCCAGTGATACGCCTTTGTCTGCTACCACTTTAATAAACTCATTCACTTTTTTTTGTAAACGCTTTCCAATTCAATTTTATTATTTTGTTTGTAACGCTACGCTTTCCCGCTTTATGTTTGTTTAATTGCGCTCTTCTTTTTCTCTGAGGGATACCCTCAGGCCGGGGGATATGTTTGCGCCGTTTATTATTAATTTACATTTATTTTATTTTTTTATTCTTTATTTATAATATTTCAATATATATTCTCTTATACTATCTATTCATACACTAGCAACACTCACTCGACATTTTTATCCCCCTACCTTCCTCATCCGTTTTCCTCTCTGGGTTCGAACGCTTGGAAAAGTACAACGCGCTCGCTGTAATAAACTCCTTAAAAATATATATAAAACGCTACAAACGCTGTGTATCAAATCGAACGCTCTGCTTACCCTAACAACGCGTGAAATTGTGGTGTGGACGCCTGAACCAGCGCCGTGGACCGGGACAATATACAAGTAAGTTCGTTCCCGGATTCCTTCTATTTTCCTCGCCAACTCACACGCACCAAGAACTATTATCTGATGAGGCGTCTGGCTTTTTCAGATCAATGGCACCATATGTAATATGTTAGGTATTTCTGTATTAGAGTACGATGGGGCTGACATACGTACACACGTAAAAGTCCCTTAAATAAATAGAATAAATAAAAAATAATACCGATTCACTCATTGTGTGAAGACTCCTATATAAAAAGCAAGAAAAATTTGCGTTGGCAGGAAAATTGTTTATTTACAGTAAGTAATAGACCGGGACCAGATGAACTTTGTACTCTGGATACATACACATGATATTTCATTTCATTTGGCAAATTGTTTATCTTTATAGTAAATAATAATTCGTCACGTTATAGGTGAGTAAACATCCATTAATGGCTATATTCGCTACATTAGTGACTGCGACATAAATAAAAATTTAATACTCTTCTTTGTTCAGAGCGTCACTTGACAACGGGGAAAAGACTTTACCTTGTTTTAATATTAATAACAATCCCAGGTTTGTGAAAATGCCGGGCAGTAGACTTGAGGGAGTCTGCTGCCTGGATGAGAGGGAGGCGGTGCACGGTGTCCGGCGCACCGCCTAGGAGAGAGTTTTTGGAGGGGTGGGCTTTTACTCCTTCCCCTCTCAGAAAGGTAGCCTCAACAAGGTTTCTTGTTCTGCCGTCTGGATGAATTTGGCTTCCCAGGCCCAGGTGGAGCAATCAGAGGGACACCCCGGGGGTTTTTAGTCAGTAGAAGTCTGACACACCGGGGTCGCTGCCCTCACAGCGAGCTTGATGGTCCTATGCAGGATTTTCTCCCAGGATACAAAAAAAGTTTATGGAAATCACGAAATGAGGTATTACTTGAAAAATTAAGAGACACTTGAGTAAATTTTCTATGGGTATTTTGCAGAAACTCAACATGTGTAAATTCTTAATTACTCATTTTGTTTTTTGCTTAAAAACCAAATGTTTACAATCAGTATATAAAAATTATCTAGAACAACGTTGTTCGGGTGTACTAGTGATAAATAAAAAACCCATAAAACAAGAAATGGCCTTTCTAAATAAACCGAATCGATTTTGAAGTAATTTGACGTATGAACAATTTACGATCACGTTAAAGCAATTTCGATACGATAAGTTAGCTGACGCCGTTTGCTGCCCTTTGGGGAGCCTTGAGGGGAGTCCGCGCGACATTTACCGGTCGAATAACAAATATTTATTACAATGGATACGTTTCCAGTAGGCTATTATTATATGAAAAGAACTTTTAACGTTTATTTCCCCTGCTATTGAACTTAACTGTTAAGAAAATTTGTTTTACGGGTTAATTTAATTACTCCCATTTTAATTACTTTCAAGGAATTACATACAACTTTTTTAAACCGGTTGTGAAAGACCACTTTGATCTTGATACAAGCACTGCTCGCACTGAGCAATACAAGGATGACAGCGACCGTCATAAAACTATTGTAGATTTCATTGACAGTCGCAATCCTCATGGTTCCTGAAATATTCCAGAAGACTACCGCTAGTGAAAAAGTCAAAAATATATGGAATCGACATACGTGGTGTTGTGATATTACAAAAGGTTTATCTCAAACATTTTGTGATATTACGAAAGGTTTATATAAAACATTTTGCATTTTTCTTCTGGCGTTGTCGCTGATTGAATGTTACCTAGGTATCTAGGCGTTCCGGTATGTCATTTGACTAACTGATTCTTAATGGGCGCTCTCATTAATCGACGCGTTAGTCAAAACATTGATCTGGTTGGTCAGCGTCAATGAGCCTTGGTATGTAATTGCTAATAAAATCGGTTTGTCCTGGCACATTTCATGACACATTGATACGTCATGAGAAGTCAATTTAAAGTGCTGCAGCCAAAGATGGCCGATTAACGAATTTCCTCAAAAATTTACTATTAATATATGTACTAGCTGACATGGCAAATGGTGTTCTGCCATATAAATAATTTCTAATAACGAATATAACACAGTTTCGTAGCTTATTAATTTAATATATCTCGTAAGGTTTAGTCAGCGTTTGTGACTTAAGCACACAATAATATGTTAGTTACCATATAACATTATAATTTTTTGAATTTTTCGGCCGTTCTTCACTACAATATGTATGTATTATACATATGTATAAACCTTCCTCGTGCATCACTCGATCTATTGCTCAAAACTGAATTAAAATCCGTTGAGCAGTTTAAAAGATCTAAGTTCTAAAGTTCTAGATCTAAAATTGAAAGAGTAAATATCTCTGTTTTTTTTTGAAATATCAAATTACTTACTTGAAAATTTAATTGTCCAATTGTTTGTAACTGGAAATCAGATCGTTATACGTATAAAGTTTGAACTCCCTGAAGGGTGCGCGCTTAATAATAAGCGACGATTAAAGAGAGGGATAAACCAAGAGTTGAATCCGGCCCTTGGCGATGAGGAAACATACGGGTTAAAACTGTGTTAGAAAACGAAGCGTAATTTTTAAGCAATTAAGCCATAGCCTACCGGAATATGAATTTGGCGTGAGGATAGAATTAAGCTAAATGTATTTCAAATGGGCAAAATTAATGTATGTATTGACCCTTAAATTTTTTTTCTTAAGAATTATTTGTTTTAAGCATTATCAATTTTAAATATTATATAAATATTCCGTGTCCGTCATATAAAATAAAAAATGTTATTGGTAATAAAAATATGGTCAAGTCACCAGCTTATATTAAATATGAAACTGATGTTACTTACTATTATATTTAAAAAAATACAGGATTTTTCAACGAAGCCAGAATATATATTTATACAGGTTAACATAAGAGTTGTGACTATCGATATGATTTTCTTTGTTTTTTAAAAAACCGTGGTTGAATGGTATGTAGTCACCATGATGAGAAAGAATAAAAAAATGCGGCTTTAAGACATTCAGTAGTAACGCAATAATTAATAAAATAATTATAAACTGAAAATAAACGTTTTTTTTTTGGTACGAATATAACTAATACTATAAACGAATAAAACTAGGAAAAACCACAGCAGGCATTCAATATAAGCTACGCTGAAAGAATACACGAAAGCGATAAGCTAAATGTAGCTAAAGTAAGAGAAAAAATAAATTGATTTAAATTTAAATTATATGAACGGACATTTCTGAATCAGCTGTCATAGACATATTTCTTTCTTGTATGTTCCACCCCTGCTTCATATTCAGTTTGCAATATCTTTGTTTAAACTTGAGACAGCCCTCGGATTAGGCTAGATTAATTTTGATGGACTAGACGTAATTGTTTAGATGACAGATGGCTTAAAGGACAAAATTGTCCCATAATTTTCTATTTATAATTTAGTATTGTCTTAATTAATTTTAGAATGAATTATACTCAGGTTTCCGCTACTTTATCAAAAGATTTGGGAATGATTGATGGCTCATTATAATTTTATAGCTTATTTAATTTAATAATTTGTTTGTATTATCTAACGAAACAGCGTTTCTAAAATTTTTAGTGGTACATATATCCCTAGTAAATAAATGATTATAGTTACGAGCTGTTAGGATAATTAAGAAAATAATTTCATTTTTCCGATAAATATTTTTTTCATTACGATTGGCTCTAAGTTGAGAATCATAAAAACAAAAAAGAATTTGAAATCTAACTTATAATTATAATACAGTGCCATCTAGTGACAAGTGGTGTTAAATAAAATCACATTATTACTTCATTGGGTTGTAGATGGCGGTACTAGTAGCAGCGCGTGAGTACGCCAAGTAGACTTAAAAAATTACTCAATTTATAAAACCAGATAATTTCGAAAACTGAGCTAAATACAAAGAAATATGGTTTCATTATTGTAATTGACAAATCTGAATTATTATTAAAAATAGTATTATTTTATTTCTATGTAACACATAAATACTTTTTAATTGGAAAAATAAACTAAATTGGAATAGTTTTCGTATACTAAAAACCATAAAATGTAAGAAATTATAACTTTATTTAAATAGAAATTCTTCCAAGGACTTTGAAATCGTCATAAAAGGTGAAATGAGTTTATCATTGGTTCGGAATGTAGAATTTACCGAGAAGAGCCGGCTAGAAACTTTGATAGTTGCTCTTTTCAACATAATAAGATATAAATATATAATACACAAAGTAACGAATGTCCCATGATTTACAATAAATGGTTTAAATTATACTAGTGTAAATCCTAGCTCTGTAAAGTTTCCCTTTAAATTAAACAAACTTAATAATATGATTAGCCAACAATTACATATTTCACGGTTGTCATTTATAGTGACGTTAACGTGTGATATGTATCTCTTGCCATCGCTTTCTGAGAAAAGGATGAAAAGAGACATGAATCATACTTAATACGGAGGTGCTACAGAGGTAAGGAATAGAGGCAAGTTGTTACTGAGTGACATATGGCTGTCAGAATTAGTCGGATTAGTGATTTCACGGAGCCCCGCCGAGACGGATCCAATTACCAGTCGAGAATTATTAAAAAAAACACAAACTCGGCAATAAACTTACAAAATATAATAAAATTTATTCGTAAATGTCAATCTGAAATGAGTTGCGGATGGGAAAATGAGATTATGAAATGCAGATGCCTTGAATTGCCTTTGAATGGTATAATACTCATGAAAACTAAAGTTTCTGTGTAATGATTCCTTTGATTTAAAATTTTTGTAAACACGTATACTGCAAATAATAAAACTATTATAATAATTATTTTGTGTGCTTTACATTTAAAAATTATATATGTTAAGAACATTTATTTAACATGGTAAAGACGGCCATTCACGTGTGAGCGACCAGTGGTACACGCCGTCCTTAACGGTTTAAATTATAATTTTGATAATCAGTTACTTAGGTTAAAAAATATTATTTATTTAGACGCACAAGCGATAAACATTAAAAACATGTAAAGTTTTAAGACTAATCTATCTTTCTAATATAGATATGTACATACATACAAGAATATGGAAATACAGTATTTAGCTACAATAATTTGTTACAATTATAGTAATACAATATATAAATTGCAGTACTGCTAACAAAGAAAAGACAATAACTATAAACCTACCAAAGGTATGTATTATTTTGAAGCCCTGTTTATTAGACAAAACAATTGCTAAATTGATTATATATTTGGGTAAAGCTAATACATATTTTAAAATTATGATGAATACTTTTAACACCAAAACATCAGGATTTTATTCCTGTTCCTAAACGTATATACTCATAACTAGGATCAAATTAGGATCGGAATTTTAGCGATGGTGGTTAAATGTTTTAACTGTTCAGGTTTTTTGACAATTACTCTGATAATTATTGTAGAGAATATAGTAGAAATTAGTAAAGGTTAACAAGTGTCCGAATAAAAAAAGGCTATTATAGTTTTATTTGATAACATCATAAGTGAAAGCTTAAAGAGCATTAAAACCACAAGTCGGCTTTAGCTGCTTGACATCGCGAAGATCAAGTCACGATGAAACATTCTTTAAAATGGTCCACGCGCTTGCAATAACTTATGGTTAGAAGTCAAGCAAAAAAGACTAGAAAAATAATGTCACGGGTCGCCGCCTTGCATATTTCTGAGGGGATTTTAACATGTGTCTGATGTTAATATATTTCAAAACGCACTGAAAGGAACGGCAAATGTTTTAGGTTACGTTCACACGTGACTTTTGTCCAAGACAGTGTGATCTTAATTTATTTCTACAACAGCGTTTATGAAAAGTTGAGTAAATATTGTTGTTCTAAATTAGGTCCGACAATAATAGAAGTGGCCGATAATATTTAAATAAAGGTAATTGTATCCTAGTATTAACCGATGATTATAATTAACATTTTCAAGAAATATATAGATATTCATCAACCTAATAAAAATAATTTTAAATACATATTTGTTATTGAAATTTAAATAACGATTAAAATGTATTTTGGAAACAAGAATCAAAACTAGATAAACATAAATAAATTGATGAATTTATTGCACAATTTGAACTGCCGATCAATTAATTGGAATGCATAATTTATTATAAGCACCTATATATAAATCGATCATTAAAAGTTTAGGTATTTCACAGAAAGATGCAGAACGAATCGCGTGTGAACGAGTTCTTATGGGTAGTATATCAGACAGACGGATGCAGTATTAGAGCGGATTATCTTAAATAAGACCACCTGTTTGGAAGTCAAAATCGATGCTCAAACGTGCCCTTTTACGAAAGGAAACATTTATTTTAAAATTATGGCAGCCTGCAGTTGGCGATTTACGATACGGCTCTAGATGGACTTATATGATCCATTATTCTATAAGGAGAGTCAAAATAACCGATTTCAGGTCTCTAAATAAATACATGTAGATATAAAATGTTTTGTTTAAATTTCTCGATGAATATTTCAGATTGATCTTTGTACATTTTCTTGGTTATTAATTTGTTTATTTTATTAATTAAAAATCGCAGCTCATTACAAAACATCTTAAACTAACACTTATCAAACAAAATAATAACCAAAAATGATTCTCTTTATTTATATTAAGTTTTAAATGGACAAAAAATTATAGAGTATTATTAGAATTAAAACCCATATACAATTTTATATTTAGTAAACATACTCGTATGTATGCGCGCGCGCGCGCGTGTGTGTGTATGCGTGAGTGTGTGTGTGTGTGTGTGTGTGTGTTTGTGCGTGTGTATGTGTATTACATGAACTAATTGAATATCCCCCATTCATATTTAAAATATATTTATTTCCGTCTAGAGAAGTATACTCAGGTGCGCTACTGGTCATCTTAGGGACGACATATGTGAAAGCGCGGAGTGGATACAATTTTTTTTTGTATCCCGTGGGTAAATCTTGCATGGGACCATCAGGAACACTGTGAGGGCATGGACCCCGGTGTGTCAGACTCCTACTGACTAAAAACCCCCGGGGTGTCCCTCTGATCGCTCCACCCGGGCTTGGGAGGCCAAATTCATCCAGACGCCCAGGGAACAGGAAGCTTTGTTGAGGCTACCTCTCTTGGAGGGGAAGGAGTAAAGCCCACCCCTCCAAAACCTCTCTTCCAGGCGATGCGCCGGACACCGTGCACCGCCTCCCTCTCATCCGGGCAGCAGACTCCCTCAAGTCTATTGCCCGGGCGAAGTTGATACAAGCACTAATGTCTGTTTACCTCGTAAGGGATATAGCGTGATGATAAATTATATTATTATAAACCTGTGCCGTGAATTATTAAAGAAATTATTTTAAATAGCGCACGTGCCTTTATAATTTATACCACAGTAGCATATCTTGTAGACCTGACTCTAAAATATTAAATAAATACATGGCACTAAAACCAATTTCCCGGTAAGAAGGCTTTATAAAATTGTACTTTGGATAAATGTCTAGATATCATACAAAACCTACTAAACCGATATTACTGAAACCTTTGCAATTTTAATTCATATTTTCTAACCTAAAATTACCAATGTTTGGTCAGGATTGGCAGAGTTAAAATGTTTCCATAATATTCGACTTTAATCATGAGAGAGATTAAATGAAATAATTTATTCTGAGGTTTTTTAACATAATTTGGTAAAAAAAACTATGTATAATTTATTTTAAAGTGAGCTTAACTGGTGAGGTATATTATTGTAATTAATGTGAGTGAACTTCTAAGCATTAGTTAGCTATAATAAAAAAGGGAAATTATCTATTTTCATAATTAGCTGATCTTCTCACTCATAGATGGCGGTATAGGTCTCAATTTTTTTCTATAATTTACACATTCTGTAATTTTATTTCATTACTACAGCGGATAAATTTAAGTTGATATTTTGAATTTCTTATTTACGGGTAACAGAAGTAATATTAGGTCCTTACATATGAAATTGGCGTTTTGTATGGGAGGAACAAAAAGTCGAATATTTTTTAATATAATATATTTAATTAATCAAAGTATGAACCATTATTTTCTATGCACTTTTGCCATCTCATAGGTAGTTCATTGATCCCTTTACTAAAAAAACCAGTCGGACGGGAATCAATAAAATATTTGAAGGCGATTTGGACTGCCCCATAGGAGTTGAATTTTTTCCCTTGCAAGAAGTTATCCAAATTTCGAAAAAAATGGTAATCTGTTGGAGCAAGGTCCGGGGAGTACGGAGGATGTCTTAGACTTTCCAATTGAAGCTCTTCTAATTTAGTAGCCGTCTGTTGCGCAGTGTGTGGTCTAGCGTTGTCGTGAAGCAGCAGTGGCGTGGAGCGATTGACCAGCCTAGGTTGTTTAGCCGCTAGCTTTTCCATCATGGTTTGCAATTGCTGACAATAGACATCAGCCGTAATAGTCTGGCCAGATTTGAGAAAACTGTAATGAACAATAGCAGTAGTCCAACAAACGCGTACAAGTAACTTTTTTGGGGTTAATTTTCGCTTGGGGCAGGATTTGGCTGGCTGGCCAGGATCCAAGCATTGCGCTGAGCGCTTCCGATTATCGTAAAGAACCCATTTTTCATCACAGGCAATGATTCGGTTTAAAATACCTTCATTATTGTGCCGGTTTAGTAATGTAACGCAGCAGTCGACGCGCGTTTGCCGGTTTGCTTCAGTCAATTCGTGAGGTACCCACCTTTCAAGCTTTTTAATCTTCCCAATTTGCTTCAAGTGAATTAAAACAGTTTTATCACTAACATCGCAGCCTGCAGCTAACTCAGACGTGGTTTGCGATGGATCCGCTTCCACAATAGCCTTCAACTCTTCATTATCAACTTGAGTCTCACGCCGTCCACGGGGCTTGTTCTGCAGGTCGAAATTTCCAGAACGAAAACGTTGGAACCAAAAACGAACTGTGTTTTCTTTTGCAACACGACCGCCATACACATCATTCACCCTTCGAGTTGTTTCCGCAGCACTAGTGCCACGGCGGAACTCGTACTCGTAAATAATGCGATATTTTAAGTTTTCCATTTTGTAAAATGAGTGACGCAAACAGAAAAAATCAGAAGAAAAAAACAAATGAATGACGATCATCGAAGCACAAATACATGAGTCTATAGCTGTACAAATTTGAATTTGTAATTCCTTACCAAAGAGGAGAAATTTTTGATTAAAGTGGCCAGTACGAAAAACGCCAATTTCATATGTAAGGACCTAATATAAACATTTTGGAAATATATATATATTTCGTCCCTTTACGGTCGCTGTCATTGGACTACAATATAATATTATACATATCGAGGGGTGAAGAAAGGCTATTTAGTTTAAGCGACATTTTTGGGTGATATAGTAATATATATTTTTGGAATCGGTAAAAAACGCTGTTTCCAAATATATATTATTATATCATCAAAAATGTCGCTTAAACCAAATAGCCTTTCACCCCTCGATATCATTCATTTATTCTCCTCAGACATTCTTGTTGATTATAACCCTTATATGATTAGTGTAGGTGAGTAAAATAAGAATCTAGCATGATGATATTTATTTATGAAACCTCCATAATGAGGTTCCCTTTAAAGACATGATAGTTAACGAGATTATAAGCAGAACGGCTGCACTTTATCTAATCTCCCCTTGTTTCCTTTCAGAAGCCACTTAGTCGGGAGCAACGGCGTAAAGAGTCGACTAAAACGATCATAAGCGATAATGAAGGGAGCAGGGATGCGCATAAAAATTATTCTCAATATTAATAACAGATACGACACTTCAAATTGTTGACTACTTACTATTTCGGCTAAAAATGAGAAGTTCTTTAACTCTGACCTTTGTAGGGTCATTGGATTGTAGAATGTTCTCCTGGAGAGCGTGTTCCCTTCTTCCTATAATATTGAGTTCCCCTAAACAAAGTAAGAAGAGATATTTATGTAGGTCGGTATGGTTGCAGCGATTAACGGAAGGTAATTGCCTCTTGTTTCTTTCTTTGTCACTAAATGTCAACTAAATAATTACATTTGGCGCTGATATTGAGCGCAGCGCAGTTAAAAATTGATAGAGACCTACAAGCTTACAAAAGACGAGAATATATTGACAGCAGCAGTTTCTATTCCGATCTAAATAGTTTGAGGGTAGATATTACTCATATCCATAGGTTCTAGCCTTAATATCTTGCAAGTAGCCTGCGGGTGGTGCTAAATGAGTAATAGTAAAGATGCAAGGAATATGTACCCGACTGGATTGGGGTTTTAGCATTTTGAAGATGGAAATTTGCATTACTTGTAGCGAAACATTTTTGCTATAAATAGCACCAATGTTCATTCGCTATAGTAATAAATTAAGAAGCTATTGTTTAGTATAAACAACTATAGCATAAGTAATTAATGCATTTATAATTTAAAAAGGTAAATAAATATGTTTTAATATAACCGATTGTGAATAAAGATTCCGAATCAAGACTCATCTGTGTACTAAAAACGAATCTTACTCCAACATCCTACTTAAGGTTTCTAAACAAAAAACATCTAAAGGTGTCTGAGTTGTCACTTAAACTTTTTTATCAGAATATGTTGCCGGCTAAAATATTGAATAAAAACCCGCTTTCTGTACGTAAACAACATCCGCTGCGTGCGGGTCCCGTTCAATCACATTTCGCCTCTAGGGATTCTTTAAAAACGCTCGTGTGAAAATTAAGCACACACCTTTTAAATCTGAACAATGTGTTTCTACAAAAATGGAACTCAGATGAAACGCAAACGAACTTGTAGCCAGAGATGGGTAAAATGTAATCTGATTTATGATTAACGATTACAAGATGTAGTCGTAATTTTAATTTTTTGCTCTGTAATCATGTTTAAATCCAATTAAAACATTAAGAAATCATAAATGTGTATGTAATATGGGATTCTGTAGTGTTTAAAACATAGATCAGCAAAATGCAGTCACATTAATGGTAAAAAACGTAAAATGTAATCGTTAATCATTTTTATTAATCTGATTACATTTTGCCCATCTATGCTTATAGCTTATAATTTTAATGTTGCAGTACGATAGAATAATTACATCCCAGAAGACAGTTACAGGGACATCTTCTTAATTTAGCTATGGCACAGTCTCAGTCTAGAAGTGCCTGATTGTGTCTAAAGATTGCTATCTTTTAGTATTGAGAACATTTTGTTTTGCCATAAACAGCTTTATTAGACATGGAAAACTTAGTACATGCAGACTCCGAACTCAGATCCGAAGCTGTCAGAACAATCTAAGAAAGTAGGATTCCTCCTTCTGTGAGGAAGTCATGTCCTAGAAGGAGGCTGCAGAGCGAGAACGGCAGAAGGCCGCTCGAAGAAGACGCCGGGCTGTCGACAACCGCCCCGGCATATCAGTCCCAGCGGATCGGTCGAACCACGACCGGCCAGCTGATGTCTTAGGGGTTGTGGCTGTTCAGGGTGGGGGCTCTGAGCGACCGGTCAGCAACCCCCGAGAAGACGGCGGTGCGTTGTGACGCGCTCTGCTGAAGTATACTAGGTGATATCGGGAGAGGTGGCGTCTCCCCCCTGTGATTATGCCTGTCAGGCGCGGCGTAGTGGGGCTGCGGCGATTTGATTACAGGACCCGCAGTCCCCACTAATTCGCAGAAGTAGTCACCTTGGGGTTTTTAGCTGGTAAAAGTCCGGCACACCCCGGCTGCCTACCCCTTCGCGGCCGGGACGGTCCTATGAGGATTTTCCCCAAGTAAAAAAAAAAGAAAGTAGGATTATGTATAGCCGACAGGGAATACTATGAAATTGTTTGTGGACATGGTAGCGCTGACTCATCAGCGACTCTCTCAGAACTGAGGTGTATTTCACCGTATTGGGTACAATGGGGCTGATATGCCAAAATGGCAAAAGCCCTTATAAATAATAAAAAAAAGGATTATGTATACAGTGAAAGTGATACGGGGGCGTATAAACAATGTCAATCATACTCTCGTACTCATTAGGTACTGCTGTTTATTCTTTCTAGGATTTGATTGAGATATATAAGTGGGTCATGTAGTGTCTTTATATTGGTCAAGCTACATTAAATTAAATTAATTTCAAAGATACAATTTTAAGGGTGTTTTATAATAGCATTGAAAATTAAGATTATGGAATACTATAGACTACCACAAATTCGTCTTTAGCCATCGAGGTTATATCATGTTAATTTTAAATAAGCCGAATAAGAAAAGATGAAATACTAAAAAACACAGTTCGATGATACTCGTATAGTAAATGCAAGACTGAAAGTGATTGATTAAATTGAATGGTTAACTATCTGCGGTATGTTTAGAATAAAGGAAACAGTATAGAAGGAAACGAGTTTAGTAAGTAAAATTTCTTCATTCATAATGCGATCGGCAAAAGTGTGAAATGTGCTTTATGTGGTTATATTTTCACGTTTTTATTTTTCGGAAGCATTTAAGAGAAGAGTGAATAGAAATTTGTTGGGTAAATGTACTTCCTCATTAGCCTAATCTTCGTCTCCCTCCTGATGTAATTTAGGTCAAGAGTTCGCTTATAGTTATATAAGTCCTAAAAGGATAACGGATAAAAAGGATAAAGGATTCGTTGGTGAAGCGGTTAAGATACTTCCGCTTCATGCCAAAATCCTTCTTCTATCACTCCATAAGTTACTTGCGAATGATATAAGGATAATCTGCATCCTTAATCTGTAGTGAAACCAATAGATGTCGCCTTTCTACAACCGCTCTATTTTGACGTCACAAAAACGTCATTACTACTGTACAACAATTGTATGCAACCGCCGCGACGTCGTGCTATCTCCGCTCTTATTTTAAAATATATTTAAACCGTCTTATTATCATAATAAAACCGCCTTATTATCATAATAAAACCGCCATACGACGTTGATAAAAGAGAAAAAGGTGTAATTGTGCGAAAGGAAACTTTCTGTGCCCGTGGCCGCTACCGGACCCCTGGAACCTTACCGTGCTGTAGCATATACTGGACGAGCTGCAAACCTACAGGTTAGTGATTCAGATATTCTGGTATATCAGCTGCGATTTATGGAGTGATAAGTTTCCTTAATACTCGTTTTGACCTTATTTTAATTTCTCTTAACCGCCAAACAAGTTACGTTCCCCGCTCATATGGAGGGCCATTTACACGCCTCTCCAATCGTGAAAAATCTATCAACATCCATCGTATGCAATGAGACGCAAATTGTCCAATAACATAGTCGTTCTCACATCTCGTGTTTGCGTATCCGAGCCTACATAACGTTGTTTCAAAAGCCAGTTATGTGACTCTACTCTCGGTTCCACTGGGTCCGAACAAGCTTGTCACTACAATGAATGCGCTCCACAAATCACCGGTTCGGTTGTACCATTTTTTGTCCTTTCGTTCATTTCGCAGTGAAATTGAGTTCGGCCCGCGTTCGAAAATTTGAATCGAAAAATGTGTAAACAAAAATATTCGTTCCGATTTATCATTCGACAAAGATGGGTTCCCGAATGGGACCGACTTCGAATGAGCCTCCGGCGTGAATTAATTTTGAGGCATGCCTGTTATTTTAACTATACAATGACCGTTTGTAAATGAGAAAATGAATAGTTTTTGACAGAGACTGTCTTTGAAATATGTACTGATTGAGACCCTTGGGAATCAGATTTAATTTTCCCTTTAACACAAGCTATAATTTATAGGCCATGTCTCGCGAGTTCAGTGATTATTTATAACAAATTTTATACAACGGTATAAAATTTTGAAATAACGATTTCAAACCCCGATGACAATCGTTGGATCCTTGTAGATGGAATTTAATGTGAAGTTATTCTATTGTACTTTATTTTTTTTTTTAATTTATTCTTTATTAGGGGCTTTTAACTTACGTCATATCAGCCCCATCGTAGCCTAACATATAGAAATAAAACCTTTCATACCTCACCTTTCATACAGTTTCCATAGCATTTCGGCAGTTGCTTTAGTCGGCACCGCCAAAATGCTATGGAACATACCAACATCCAATCTATTTAATTTCAATTCACATATAACATCCTTTCTTACATTAGCGTTCTGGACACATTCAATCAGGACATGCTGAATATCGTCTATAATTCCGCACTCAGGACACATTGGAGACGGTATCTTTTTCATGAGATGAGCAAACTTTCCAGATGGAATATGTCCAGAACGCAATCTGTGTAATAAAATAACCTGAGATCTCTTCAGCGTACTTTATTTCATACATATATTGCTATAATAGCCTACAAGTCTATAACCTTTTCCGTGATATTTCTAACTTATAGTTTCCGATCATACATTTATTAAAGGCTTGTAGATGAGCAGGTATCTCGTCGATCCAGTAATTCTTTAAAGCAGTCGAGATTTGCCTATGAACCCTTTGGCCCATCTGCACTAAGTTATTCAAGCAGTGTTGACTGCATTTTAGTTAAGATTTTGGGGTCTGTTATTTTAAGTTCTTCAATATTTATATTATATCTATACTAATATTATAAAGCTGAAGAGTTTGTTTGTTTGTTTGAACGCGCTAATCTCAGGAACTACTGGTTCGAATTGATAAATTCTTTTTGTGTTGAATAGACCATTTATCGAGGAAGGCTTTAGACTATATAACATCACGATGCACTTATTAGGAGCGAAGAAATAATGGAAAATGTGAAAAAAACGGGGAAAATTATTTATCCTTGAGGGCTTCCATTGCGTGCGCTGCGAAAACGGTTCAACATACGAAAAATATATGTAAGAAAGAATTATTCCTCTTGAAATTATCTAAAAAAATGTATGCGACAGTATATGTCTATCTTTTAAGATTAAGTCACTAGAACCGTTTTTATAGTAATAAAATTTGGTCGAAATTAATGCATTATTTGTTAAGAATTGTATCAACGTAATAATATTAATATTTATCCAAATAAATGTGTCGTTGATTAAGAGTATTTAATTGTGAACAAAATTATCTTTGACATCACTTAATTTCAATGAACATCTTAGAAGATATTACAAAACCTTATATAGCAAAACAACGTTTGCCGGATCTGCTAGTATATTATATTTAATTTGTATTTCCTTGTATTTTTGTAAAATAATTTACAAGGAGACGTTTAACCTCAATTATACCTGGTGGAAGGTAAAGTTAAAGCCGACGAGGAGCCGCGTTTGCTCCACAAATTCCTATTTACTCTTCTTTTTATTGCTCCTAAATCGAAATAACGTGTAAAATTTAACGCACTCTGCATTTCACTCTTTCACTGTTCATATTATAAATAAAGAAACAATTTTTAGTGTGACAATAGGGAATCTCCACCTTACAAATATGGTATCTAACACAGCGTCTAGTGGTTTTGTGGTTAAAAAGGGACGGTAGAATTAGAGAATGTGGATCTTTGGTATACTCTTAAGAGTGTAACGTATTAATATCCTCAAATAGATAACTATCTATTACAATTATAATTGTCGTGGATAGTTAAGCATGTCTTAATATTTAGGTTTTGTACGGAACGGATTAAATCATTCTAAAAATGTTGTATTGATTTTTTATAAAGTATTTTAGTCTATGTTATAGGTGTTTGTAATTCTCATTTGTGTTATCAATTATTAAAGAATAATTCCATATTCCTTACATGTATTCTGAAAAATATGCTTAACCATAATTTGTTTTCACGTGTCACTTCTAAATGACAGGCGACCTTAATGAGCGCATGTTTATAGAACTGACCCATTTAAATGATGGGAATTTCGGTTTATGGTACGTTAGAAATACTTTGTACTAACTTAACTGAAGTTAGTTATTCTGAATGGTGATTCAATGTGTAATATTAAATTTAGTATTGTATTGCGTAATTTATTACTTCCAACGCTCTTATATTCTAATAGTTGAACAAAATCGCATCAATCTGTTACGTTTCGTGATCTGATTGTGTACTTCCAGTTTCTTATATATCTAGACACCTTCAGTCGTGGTTTATGTGGACCCGCATGGGAACGGCGCCTGTCACTAGATTTTAGTCTCTGGGCGATTCTTCCCTTCTTCTAGTTTCTACCAGGTCTGGAATACTCGTAATCCATGCTTCGATCTACTGTAAAAAAATACGCACACATATTTTGTGATCTTCTTTACAACTGTGGATTATTTCAGTTGTTCCGAATTCAAATTTGTGTGGGTAACTTTCGACAGTTCTAGCAACACTGTACGGATTGTCGATTGAGTTTTACACTCCCTCGACCCATCCGCCGAGTAACGACAAAGAACCATACAAAAATTCATCATTTCCAACATAATCCGATTCCAAAGTCTACAAGTGTTCTGGGAAGATCCTTAAATACACCAGTTTCCTGAAGGAGAAGCAGGGGCCCCTGAGGAGTTGGCGAACTGGTGGTCGCAGTACGTGAAACTCTTTAGGCAGCCTGTGCCACTGTTGCGGAGCTATCGAAGTACCGTACAACAGTGAAGTAGGAAGGAGTTCTTTGTGTACCATTACTTTTCAAAATTATTATAAACATTTAATTCTATATTACTTCTAGTTTGTTATTGAGCATTTTTTAAGACAGGCTTTTTTAAAGCCTTATACTATAAAATCAAAATTTTAAAGTCCTTAGACAGACGTGTATTTTAAAACATAAATGCTTTAAGAGTTGTATATTATCCGTCGTTCAGATATTTAAGTCTGGATGTTCAAAGGGCTTGTAAACATTAATTTATTGCACACAGCTTGTAATTTCAGCGCTGGTGTTATTATATTTCAAAGCTCTGATCGTTAATCAGGATGAATTTAATTTTTAAGTGACGTACGAGTCATCTTTTGCTTTGAAAAAAGATGTAATAACTTTAGACGTAATATTTTGTGTGGATGACAGTATAATTTTCGAAACAATGATATGGTTTTTTTGCCAACTGTTTTCAGTAAAGTTTAAATGTTTTTAATTTAAAAAATATGGCTAAATATATAGCTATCTTGTGTAAGGGACGTATCCATACACGGCAAAGCGAATGAACGTAGGCTCTAATCCCGGCAAGTACCGCTGAATTTTTCCAGATAAACTATGGGCTTAGGCATCACATGCTCACCGGTGAAGGAAAATGTCGTGAGGAAACCCGCATAGCATCTGATACATGTGTCATGGGTAATAGTGCTGTGAGAACAGCGATTAGTTACGCTATTGATCACGTTGGGCACGACATATAAATGCAAAGTAAATACAGCCACTAACATATCTCTGCTAACCGCGAGAGGGATATAGCGATTGTATGTGCAGGTGGGGCTATTCCAGAGCTTAATTTGGCGGATATACGAGGTCACACCTCCATGGCCTGTGAATGCATACACGTAGATCATATCGAGGGGTGAAAGGCTATTTGGCTTATGCGACATTTTTTGATGATATAGTAATATATATACATATTTGGAATCGGTAAAAAACGCTGATTCTGAAAATATATATATTACTATATTATCAAAAAATGTCGCTTAAACCAAATATCTTTTCACCCCTCGATACGTAGCTTCACTTTTAGCCGCTCACTTTATGCTTGATTATCCTTCCATATATTTTTTATGTCCATGTATCAATGTTACTGTTTAATTCTAAGGTAAGCAATACACGGAATCACAACAATTTCTGTTATTCTCATTACCATTGCCAGATGAAATAAAAAAACTTAACGCTTTACGAGGTTGCTAACTGCCAAAAATAGGTATTACTTTAAAATTATTGTTTTTTATTTGCTGGCGGAACTAACTCGTCCTCATTAGTATGTGCAAATTTAATTCGTTAAATTCGGTTGCGGATCGTTAATTTTTGTTTTTAGCATAAAAACCTTTGTAACACATAGATACACTTATATCAGTAAAAAAAAAATTGTATCAGTGTTTTTAGCATAATAACCACTATATCACAGTGTGTATGTATCAGAATAAATGTCAGTTCACGACTAATCAAGCATATATTACTATGACCTCTGAGTGTTCGGACATGCCGTGCTGAAAGCACCTTAATGTTGTTTTATTGTACTAAATATCCCAGATGTCACCACTGGACGTTATAAACACTATTACTGCTGTAATTATGAAATATAATTATTCCAATTTTGGTACTAACATAAGGTTTGAAAAAAAAAACTATATATACTATATTTTTCAGACTTATATATATTTGTAAGTAGTTTAGATTTGAACTAAATAGTTCATTAGTCCTATGGGATTAGATTGAAATTTGAATAAAGTAATTAATAATTTTATTAATCACCACTCTTCAAAACTACTCCGAAACAACAACAAAAGAGTTGAAAATGATATTCGTATATAATTAAAAAACGGTTCAAAGCTTACATAAAACTTTGGTAAACAATAAATCATATCGTGGAGCTTCTAATTAAGGAGGCGATTTACATTAAAGTCACTGTGTCCATAAAACGGGTAAAACTACAAAATGATTAATGATTTTTTCCACGAATGCATTGGTATGGTACAAAATGAAGAAGTTTACCTTTATTTTCTATTTTAATGTACAACCAATAAGTAGTTTTCATTCGTTAATCCCATGTTTGATACTTTTAACCTTTAACTTGGCAGAATGTTCTTTCTTTTAATATCAAAATAATATTCATTCCGTTTAACCCTTATGTTCCAAGTATGTCTAATAGAAACTAACCGTGCGTTCAAAAATTAGAAATTACCTAAATATACATATAAAAATATTAAGTTATTATATTATATTACTTATGGCAATAGGTTTTGTAAATTCTGATGTATCTTCACAGATACACTATCAAGAAACGGGTTAATAAATATAATGAAGGGTAATCAGCTGCGCTACTGGTCATATTGGGCACGACATATAAGCGCAAAGTGAATACAAATGTATATCTACTCACCCCAAAAGGGATATAGCGTGATGATATTTATTATTATAATTATGATTTATTTTCTAAATTGTGGAGAAATGAATGGTCCAATACTGCAGGCTGGTCTACTCTCTAACTCTAAATTCTTGGATAAATATATCGATATTACTAACTTATCTGACTGTACCAACTTCCCTATTTAATAATCACTGCACGCTGTTGATACTTGTAGGTATAGTTTGTATAATATTGCTTATACTTTTCATTGATACTATTTTATTTTTGCCGAGAACCTACTGTCGTCTTTTGTAGCTATAAATTTTATAGCCTTGCTATGTTATGTAGTAACATTGAAGTAATACTGCTATAAATACTGTAGTACGCCTTTTTTTTGTCGACCCGGTGGAAACCTGTTATGAGCTGTCAGGGGGTGGTTGCGCCCCCCCCCCAGGTGTGCCAGACTCTCACTTGCTGAAACCACCGGGGTGTCCCTCTCCACGCGCATGGTGTGCCGGTCTACGGGCTTGTGACAGTGGTCTCACCGCGGCCCGACGCGCGATAAGCCCAAAGGGCAACGTCACAGTCATAAGGGAGATGAGAGAGAAGAGTGATCACCCCCCCCCCCTCGCCAAGGAAAATACTGTAGTACGCCTGCAAGTTGTAAATATGTTTGTAAATTTCTAAAATACGAACCCTTGTCTAAGAAACAAAATAAAAAAAACAGCTATAATAGTGGATGTTCGTTCAACTAAGTTTTTCATTACCGCCTTTCAGGAAAATATTTCAAAACCTTTACAGAAGCGAACCGTTCCATCAAGCAATATGTTTACCAACAAATTAGTTGAACCCGCAAACTTTGAGCGCATCTGAGTCAATTTGGGCCCCTTATTGAATTACTGGACCGACACCTTAGACTTCGCAATTTAGCGTGAAACCTGTATTTATAAATTGAACTTTAACTGTATTGCATTAAGATCAAATATGGCCTGATCTCCTCTGGTTAATATGCAGAGCAAGCTGGTGTACATTGAAACATAAAGGTATGGAGTTAGAAATGATTTCAGCATGTCAACGAACTTTTAGGTTTAGGACTAAGGGCATAAGTTAGAAGCAAAGGGGTACCACGAATGATGTCCATAACTTCTGAGTCGACATGCGATTGTAATATTGTTTATAATGGCTTGACAAAGTGACTGGAGCGTATCTGATGATAACTAGAGTGTAATCCAAGAATGGCATTGACAACCAAGGAATAAGAATTCAATGAGTTGCCATCCCCGTGTCGGCCATATATACAACGATAGAAACTCTCTAGATATACATGGTGATTTAATAGACGAGGGAGATATTTCACAATACAATATTTGTACCTTCTTATTGTTGGAGTACTTAAGGTGGACTTTCAGTTGTTATATTATTTCAATGAAATACGTGTTACACTTATGATTTTTTATTTGCCACTAAATTAAAGATTATAATATCATTTATGAATTCACTCCTTACCTACATAAAAACATGCAAATACGTCGAACACTTATAACTAATAAAAATGTAAATAAAAATATTCCCTAACAAATCATAAAGAAACATTGATGAACAAATTAAAAAGTTTGGACACCGCAGCGCGTGTGGTGCATGATTGAATGGCATATAGATAAAATTGCCTTTTACGTAATTTTAGGTAAACAGTTAATTGACTCGTTACCCTTTCGTGCTTTATCCTGGCTTAGAAGAGACAAAATACCTACTTAATAATTAATTGTTATTTATTCTATCATGTGTGTAATTGCCCTTTAATATTATGACTAAAAATTACTTTGTTTTAATGGAAATATTAAGATATCACTATTCCTATATATTTGGAATTAGAATCGAATGCTGAATATCCTCCTTGAATATCTCCCTCGTCTATTAATCAGCCTGTATAAGCCTGGATGTACATATTGCATAGCCTGATGACGTGGCAGAGGTAAGAATTGGTAAGAATAAACTATGTCCGTAACAAAAAAAATCGCTTCTTCATTCTCAATGCGAATAGAAGAGGAGTTTTAATGCGCAGCGGCTATTTTTCCATATTATTATGGTTTGGGAGCGTTTAAAAGGAGAGTAAATAAGCATTTGTTGGGCAAACACTGTCCGTCATCACCCTCTTCTTCACCTTTCATCAGGTGTGAAAGATGCGCAGCTGATGCTATTCTTAGGATACTTATACATGACATTTCTGTTAGATATCTTGCGGGCTTCCTCACTATGATTTTCTTTACCATGGAGCATATGCTTCCTTCGCCTGTATATAATTTCTAAAAACTTATATGTATGTGCTAGTATTTTAAGTATAAATATAAATTAAATGTCTAAAAATAATATAAAAGTAATACTTTTTATTTTCTTATATGCAAGTTACTTTATCGTACTATGAAAAAATGTCTTGTGTTTTGTGGTGGTTCTACTATAAAAAATTTGAGAGTTAAAAATACTTCGCACATTAATTCAAGTTAAAAGTCCATTTATTCTAATTCGCAAAGTTACTTTAACATTTAACCTTTCCATTAATCACGATGATGACATATCGCAAAAAACCTGTTTAATAACACTTATATTAAGACATTAATAACGTACGCCTCAAGGTTTAATAAATAGTTCCAAAAATATAAATTACAATTTGCCATTAATTTATGAGTTTTTTGACTCCAAGCGAAATAATAGTTTTTTTGCCTGACTTCGTACAGTTGAATTGTTCAATGTTTTACCCAGCAATAAATCCATAGATTAGTGTTATTATTATCTAAAAATAAATCACTGTGTAATATTTTTCGTGGGACATAATAATGTAATTTTTATTGGATAGTTTCTAACAAAATCCATTTAAAAATGCTTTTGACCGGCAAAGGCTTTTACAACTTCACCGGGCGAGAGGTGCAGCCGATTAATGTTTCAGAAACCAGGGACTTTTTTGTCGGGTGGTAACGCAAGGCCACTCTTTTGGATACGAACGTCGGCTTGGGCGGCCAACCCAAGAAATACTTTTAGCTAGTTACTAGCGTTTCGGAAGCGACTACTTTGAGGACAAACACCGAAAGAAACTAAAGGCTACGTACGCAAATGGCTTCGGAGTGTAAACACACTGGTTAGCGACATTTGACTGAACTCTTCTGCGTCGACGGCGGCGCCGGTGTCAATGTACGAATCTAGTGTGTGTGGTGTGTACCTCACTGTTATTCTGTTTCTTTGTTTTGCTTTTTCTATCGTATTTTTAGTTTGACTTTTTTATTAATTATCTTGATAAGATGTAATACACGAGAGCCCTTCACGAAAACTAGTACCAAGACTTCCTCTGTAGCATTAAGCTGACGGAAGGCCCATTCCACCATTCAGAGATGGGCAAAATGTAATCTGATTAATGATGAACGATTACAAAATTTAGTCGTAATTTTAATTTTCTTGCTTTGTAATCATGAATTAATCCATTTAAAACATTATAAAATGATAAATGTGTATACAATCTGGGATTTTGTAGTGTTTTAAACATAAATGAGCAAAATGCAGTCACATTAATGGTAAAAAACGTAAAATGTAATCGTTAATCATTTTCATTAATGTGATTATATTTCGCCTATCTATGCCACCATGTTTCAGTTTTTGTCTTTTGTATTTTTTTTGTATGTTGTCAATATTTCTGTATCTTTTTATTTTTAATTTGAGGAGTCCTAAATGTATTTCATTAAATTTTATTCTAATTTGTGGCTGCTACGGCCGCGCTTCTTGGATCATCGTGATCGGGATTGGGGATAATCGACACGATTGTACAAGTAATATGTATTGCATATTATTGGTAGATTCCGATTTCGGAATCTGTGTTAGAACAGTTTGATTTTTCTTTTAACGATTAAAAAGCTTATTTAAATAAAGTGTATGTCAATTCAGTTCGTAAACATTTTCAAGGTATTTCTTTATAACATGCATAATTTAAATATGTTTTATAGTTTACAATTTAATTGTACTATAAATAAAATAATCATAAATCTAATCAATATTTGGTAATAATTGTTCTACGAAAAACGACTTAATGATCCATAAAATTTTGTCTGTCACATATCAAATTACATTTCCATTGTTCTTGGTCGTATATTAAAAATTATAATCAAATTTTATTGGCTTCGTTTATAATTATTATAGAGACATCCGAGACTTAAAGGTGGCGCGTAAATTAAATGGAAATACAAAAAGTCGAGATGTACTGAATGATTTAAGTGTCTATTTGGTGAAACAATCTAGAAAAATTGGTCGTAAATTTGAATTTATGTTAATAGCCATACTGGATAAACGCCTACGACAAAGTTAAACTATTTTTTTTAACTCCACAAAGTAGAGTCGCAACGCCGCATCAACGCTGAATTACTTATTTGATTAATAAACAAAACAATCTTTCACGATTTCATGAAATATATAACTAAACAAAAGGATTGTAAGATGTTTTTAATTTCTTGAATTGAAAATGTAAAACGGTCTTTCAAATCAGTAATTCGTTTATTTACTAAAGCATGTAGACGCCGCCCGATACGTAATTGTGTTGAACGCCCTAAAGGTCGTTAGGGTGTTGCAGTACGCGCGGGATAAGGGGTGCGCGCGCGCAAGAGATGCTCTAGCTAAAGCAGTCGACTACCGAGATCCAAGGTAAGAGTACGTGCGTGTGCGTCTCAGTTCGGTGTTAAAGTGCAAATAAACAGTAAAACGCCAAAATCCGTATCATTCTACCACCACACCCACGACCACCGGTCATAATATTTATTTATGGAATTCTTACATTTTATACATATAATATAACAAACAAAAATATAATAATAATCAAAACAATCATTATGTATAAAACAAATAAGAAACTCATAACATTCGTAGACAAGAAAAAAAAATTCAATCAAAGCTAAAAAAATATTTAAATGAATAAACATGAAAAATCACATTGTAACAGATGAAAAATCATTTATTATAAACATTCAAAATACTGGTATGAAATAATAATAATATTATAAACTTGTGCTTGTCTTGTGAGTACTAGACAAAGATACACATACTTATATACGTACGGGCAGTAGACTTGAGGAAGTCTACTGCCTGGATGAGAGGGAGGTGGTGCCCAGTGTCTGGCGCTGTCTGCCCAGTCTGAGGTTTTCGGGGAGTGAGCTTTTTACTCCTACCCCTAACAGAGAAGCAGCCTCAACCAGGCATTTCACTCCCCAGGTGTCTAGATGAATTTGGTTTCCCAGGCTCTGGTGGAGCTATTAGAGGGACACACCCCAGGGTTTTTTGTCAGTAGAAGTCTGACACATCGGGGTCGCTGCCCTGGTGATCCTATGTAGGAATTTTCCCCGGGATAAAAAAAACATATACGTCCACGACTAGTGACAAACAAATCGATTCATCATACAAAAGATTACCGGGACTCGAATTTAGGACCTTCAGCGATGTAGGTATGCTCACTACCACTGTACAATCAGGCTGTCAAATGTTTCTTTATTTCAATAGCTATAAATACATTTTTAATAAAACGTATTGTAGCGTTTTAAAAAACGCTGCGTTTAAACATTTTGTCTGTGGACAATTAATCATGACGAAGACATTAGATATCTACTTTTCATATTCAATTCAATTAAACGCACTCACATGCTAATTTTTATGCTTTAAAAGTAAATGAATATAGATTCTTGTAAAGCTAATATACATATCGTTACAAAATTTTTACGATCATATGAATTTAATTAAGATAAGTGTTATTAATTACTTTATTTGTTTATAAATACCCGTTCTTTAGCTATTTATTGATTAATGGAAACATAAAGGTGTGTTACATTTTATTGCTTTCACGAGGTTATTCTAATTTATACGAGTTTAAAAGGAAACTTTGTTATTTTAAAAGGCAATTTCTCTTAACGATCATAGTTGTGGGAACTTTAATAATATAATTTATAAGTCTGTTGTAAGAATCTTTTTATTAGAAAGCATAAAAAAGATGTAAAAATATATGTACTTAAATATAGCCATAGCCTTTAGTTCTCTAAGATAGTTTTATACATCTTTAAATACTTTATACATACCTAAATAGATCCTTATCTATCAACATGTAGTGATTAATACAAAATTAAATTAGAGTTTAAATGATGAAGAATGAAATATAATATAATAATAATAAATATAATTATAATATGTGGTCACGCTATAACCATTCTGGGGTAAGTAGAAATTCAACATGGACTGTAGCCACTTTTTTTGATAGCCCGGGTTAACCCTAACGGATCTCAGGGAGCGGTGAGGGCTGCCCCCTATAGTTGGGCAGCACTCTCTCTCAAGCGCACCGCCCAGGCGTCTTATCCGATTTTAAGGAGGAAGGCATTTGTTCTGTCCTGCGTGGGCGGCGGATCGGATTGTTTTTTTTTTTTTTTTTTTTTTTTTTTTTTTTTTTTCGAATTGACGCGTTTTGTCGACCGGGAAAGGTCTTCACAAACTAACCGGGCAGGTGGGCGAGCACTGAGGGTGCTCAGCCAGCAATTTATGGGTTGGGTGGCAATGCAAGGGCACCCCTGTGGGTACGAGCCTCGACTTGGACCGCCAGCCAAAAATACGAAACCTAACGGTGATCTACTAGCGTTTCGGAAGCGACTACCTTGAGAAGAAACGCCGAAAGAAACTCAAGGCTGCGTCGGAGTGTAACTGCGTCATTTAGACGACAGTTGACGGAACTAACCTTACTCGTCGTCGTCGGCGCCGCCGGCGGCGCCGGTGTCGTGGTAAGTATCTGGTGCATGAGTGTACCTCACTGTTTTTTGGATCTGCGGTTATCAAAGCCGCGGTAATTGGATCATCCGGATCCAACAGGACAGAACGCGGGCGGCGTGTACCCCACCCGGTGCCGCGAGTCGGTGGGTATTCGCATACGTTGCGAAGAAGCTCATTGGGGTGGTGTGGTAACCTATCGAAGTAGCGACGAGATGCTGTGCGCATGAAACTGGCGATCGTCTCGAGTTTGAGGTCGTCGTGGAGATCGACATTTCTCAAATAATGTGGGGCTCCTACTATAGTGCGGAGGAATTTGTTTTGCACTTTTTGCAATCGGGCGATGGTGGACTTGGAGGCGTGGGCGAAGACTACGCTAGCGTAAGTCATCACTGGCCTAACTACTGTCTTGTAAATTGTCAGCTTATGCCTAAGTGACAATTTACTCTTTTTGCACACCATGGGGTGTAGCCTACTGAGGATAAAGACGGCGCGATTGCGCACAGTCCTGACGTGGGTTGCGCACAGTCCTGACGTGGAAAGGATCGGATTGTCTGGACCGGCTATTGCCTTCCTGTTCCTCTCCGCCGCCTCCCTCCTCACCATGACTTCCTCACAATACGTGAGGACCGCCTCCCATGCCTTGCCATGCGGCGCTCGTTCGTGCGATGGTCGTCAGCGACAGGTCACAGGGCACCGCCCTGGTCCGGTCGGTCCTTTTGGATGCCCAGGCTGGTCACTCCTCTACTGCCCCGACTGCCCCGACTAAAGCCACCGGGGTGCCTTTCCTCGCCTTCATCGCGCCTGGGAATCCGGATACTTCCGAGACAGTGGTGACATCTAGGGTCTGGCTTGCTACCGGTTATGCGATACAGGTACCACCCGAAGCTGCCATGCCCCGAGAGTAACTAAGATTTACTATAGCCACTATATGAAACATGCTAACTTTATTTAACCTTTCATCAGTGCCGCGTCCCATTACAGGATACGGTAAAATGTTCTTGTCTTATAAGGTAGCTTATTTATTATTTCTTATAGAACTGTTGCAATACGATTCAAATTCAAGCGTAGTGTAAGAAATTACATCAAGAAATATATTTTATTAACAAAACTAATTGGAATTATACAACATTTCAATTAGATTTAGAGAAGATTAGGTTTTTCTAAGACAAAATTAGTGCTCAATTCTGTGTTTCTGGAAAGTCTTATAATAGGGTCTACAGATAAGTGAATATATTATATTTACATATCGAAGGGTGAAAGGCTATTTGGTTTAAGCGACATTTTTTGGTGATATAATAATATATATATTTTCTGAATAAGCGTTTTTTACTGATTTGAAAAAAAAAAAACTATATCACCAATAAATGTCGCTTAAACCAAATAACCTTTCAACCCTCTCTATTATAATTTCAATAGATTATTTTTGCATATTTCTGTTTTTACTCTCAAGACAAGCGCATAAACTTTGACGTGTGGTGTAAAAAATGTATCTCATCTTACCCAAGATGGATATAATGAAATTTTAAAGACTATTTTCGATTAAAATTTTTAGAATTAAAAAGGTAATGAAGGGAGAATCCCTTACAAACAGAGATATAATCCAATCACAAGCTCGTCAAAAACGCGTCGAGTTGTGAATGCGCATCTCAAGTTGGGATAAAGGTCCTCGCAGAGAAGCGCACGTGTCGAACGCGTGCCCACACCAATATGCTACAAAACGGGGATACGCAAAAACATTTCGTTCTGTTAAATTCGGCCGGCCATTGCACCGAACGTTTGTATCTATCTATGTATATCAGTTTGATGTTTATTGATAGAGGAGTGCGGTTCGGTAGCGTATTTGAGGCTTTACCAAAATTCTTACTTCATTTATAGTTTTCTTTTTGGAATTTTATTTTCTTTATAATGATGGTATTTTGGGATAAATAAAATTCTATTGATTACTATAGTGCCATGTTAGGATATGTCAGTGTTAGATTCTTATAAATATTGTCAAACATGTGAGGCCCAAGTAACTTTTTAGCAAATTTATATCTCGAACTATAAGTCAGAAGTAACTATTAGAACATTTTATTTTCTAAATGTCCCGGTCAATATGCTAACTAAAAATTGCAAAAATAACCACTTGGAATTAAAATTGATTGTGGATATAAATCTCCAGGGTGGTGACCTATCGCTGCCGGCACTCGCTCGCGTGATGGTCAGCAGCGACAGGGTATGGCAGGGGCCTCTCTCCTTTATGGAGGAGACGATGAAATTGAAAGCCGCGAAATTGCGGGTTCGGGAGGCTATTGCCACACCCTATAACCCAATCCGCTGCCCAGCTCGGACAGGACGCCGGAGGAGGGCTTTCGCAGGAGGCCTTCCTCCATAACAGGACACACGCCAGGCGGCGCGCTCGAGAGAGCGCATCAACAATCAATTATACATCAAATCTTTAAATTATAAGGTTGATCTTGTAAGGTCAGACGTTTTGGAAGCTTTATATGTATAGATAAGATTTTTTAAATGACAGTTAGTACTGGAGAGAACTTCTCGCTACCAAGGCAGTAACAAAAACAGATTTTGTATCAAAACTTAGTACTAGTTGAGCCATTAAACAAGAATTTATACACTCAGTGGCCTTAGTATGGTTTAAAATTTCTTAATTACCGTTTCACTTTGTCAATAGAGATCATAATCGAGTCACGAATGTCCACTGCCTCCAAAAATTTCAGTTGCGAGCGAATTTTGGTTACTTGAGGTCACAAAGTTTCTGCGAGCTTTACAACACCGGTCATCAATCTTTTCGGTGGTCAGCATTGCCATATATATTTCTCATATTTTTAATTGATTGTTTACGTAACGTTTCTTTCAAATGTTACACTACGGTGTGACAGTTAGCCCATAAGCTTCAAACGCGTGCCGTCTACAAAAATAAAACTAAAAATAAATCCCCCATTAAGGAGTTAATGCGTCAACACTGTACGCGGATGCACCCAGGAACTCCAGGCTCTGCAAATGGACAGTCCAATCGGGGTTTTAGTGCAATATTGTCGCGTGTAGGGCTCTCATGCTGTGCGGTTTTACCTTTCTAAATGTCTACTTATAGTTAACGACACGATATCGACACGACAACTATTTTTAAAAATTACCTGTTACATAGTATATTTATTTATATTCACTTCCCATATTTTATTTTGTTTTGTAGTATGTTTTTTCATCAAAGTAGATACTCCCCGATAATTGACCTTTTATTAGATTAGTATACAATATTCTTAATACTATCAGAACTGAAATCGATATAAAAATACTAATCAAGTTTTGTTTTGATATTAAAAGAGACAAATAATGATTCTCGCTGACATACTGTCTACACTCATGCGCAAGACCCAAACCAATTATATGCACTGGATCAACGCTTTACGAAACATAATTTTAAAACATGGTTAAGCAATCTTTATTTCCAATAATTAAATGATATTGCTCAGCAGTAAAAATCATTTTTAGCAGACTTTTACCATGTAAAAGTTTATATGTAACTAACAAAATTCTTAAATACTTATTTTTCCTACAGAAAAAAAAATGTCGTTCGATAATTGGGGTCGTGTCGTATACATAAAAAATACCTAGGTGAAAATAACTAGCCAACAGTACTGCGGTACGTCGATTGCCTTTTTCATTTCCCCGTTGTATTTTCATTAATTAAATGCCGATATTTGAAAGACGTGGAGTGTTTACAGTTCCATCGGTATTAATAAAAGCGATTTTGCGCGTTCAATTAGTTTAAATGGAATCGTATTTTTATATAGTTACACGTTTGTGTCGTTTCGGAAGTGCTCCTCTTCAGTTATCGTTTATATTTGTAAAATAAAATATCGTAAATAGTAATACATACGCACACTGAAAATAGCTGAAAATCAGCGCTGAGTGGCTCAGCTGATCACTTAGCATTTGCTGAGCTGATTTCCCTTTGGCGCATCATCACAACACAAGGTATTTGCTTTTATTATTTTCTACCTTGATTAACATTTCCTTCTAGATTGTATGTTATGTTGCTTTTTTTCTTTTTCACACTTGACGAAAAAACTGATGTTAGATTTATTCGCAAGTAATTATTTTTTACTGTCACTTTGGGATTTTTTAGTTAACTTCACTAGTTTACTAACAATCTCTTAAATCCATTCTCTTAAATCTCTAGTTATTTAGACAACTTACAGCTTTGCAGAATATCGAGAACGCGACAGTGCTCTAAAATTATCTTGACTTGCACTTTGAAGCTGTAGAATGGATTACCAAGAAGAGTTGTCCACCAGGGCTATGAAAGAGTTACTCCGAGAGCGAATAACGAGTTTCCAACTCGGAAACGCAACAGAATATTCGATGTGTCATAGTGGTAATCACTTATCATTAGGTGGACTGTCTGTCTATTTGTCGGTAAAAATTAAACAAATGCTTCATACGAGTAATTATCTATATTTATAAAAAGCTTCTTCTGATTGACTTATTATAATCGTCAAGCCTATTACTAAAGGTACAAAAATTATTTCTCGATCATCAGAAGTCAGAGATAAGCAAAATGTAATCTGATTAATGATTAACGATTTCAAAATGTAGTCGTAATTTTAATTTTGTTACTCTGTAATCATGATTAAAGCTCTTTAAAACATTAAGAATCATAAATGTACATGTGATTGAGGATTCCGTAATGTTTAAAATTTAGATGAGCAAAACGCATAATGTAATCGTAATCATTTTTCATTAATCTGATTACATTTTGCTCATCTATGCCAGGAGTTTCATCTATCAAAGGCAATCTGCGTTTCATTAAGTGAACGAATGGTGTCATATCACTATTTGTTCATCTCGAGACGCCTTGACGTTTAGAAATACCTCAGCCGATTTAATTAGCCGATAAAGAAGAACGCTTATAAAGGTACTATTAATTTTATACAACATTGTTAATTATATATTTTTATTGGTCGAGATAAGAGTTAAAATTTGTAGAACAAGTTTAATGATACTAAGATGACAGATGATATTTGAGATATGCTATCTTGTATCGAATATTTTGTTTGACTTTGGCCAATAGAGTGGCCATAACTTGTTATTAACAGGTTTTCCATTTGCTGAATAGATTTGTTTTCTGATTTAAATAAAAAAATATTAGTTTCAACATTGTTTTTCTAACTGTTGTGGTGCTAATCTCATATGCATTGCAGTATATGCAACGTGGTGGACGCGTCGCTTCAGCTTGTCACGTCTAGGGTTAGCTTATGTTCGTGCAGTTGTTCGGATACCTTTTTTTTACTTGGGGAAAATCCTCATTGGTCCGTCCCGGCTATACCTGGGGGATGGTAACCAGGGTGTGCCGGACTTTTACCGACTAAAAACCCCAAGTTGACCTCATCGGAACTAAGAATGGGCTGTGGGCCCTTTGATCAATTGCTCCGCAGCCCCGGACTGCATTTCTAAAGCTCTGTTTCGCAGGAAGGCATTGCTGGTACCTTCCCTCATTAGTCTCACGAAAATTTAAAGTGGATTACGCTCCGCTCCACCGCTGCCCCTACCTTGAGCACCCGCGATCCTAAAGGTATCAGCCAATCGGTCATGGATGAACCATGGATGGGGCGATCGCCAGCGGCACGACATCTTCTCCTGCGAGTGGGATTAGTTCTGTCCCGTTCACGCTCTACGGTTTTCCTCTGGGACATAATATTCTCACAGAAGGAGAATACAGCCCTCCAACTGTGTTCGGATACCTAGAGATCTGTCTTAGTATAAATGAACCAACATGATGACGGTTACTATCAATGGATTTGTATCCTTTGATATTCGCTACTGATTTTAGTCTATAGTTTACTTTTCATTAGGTGCGATGTAGTCACTTTCTCGAGCTAGTATAAAAATAATTCATCCTCTATGGGCTATTATTCATCTACATGAAAAGATTCGCGTCTGCATTCATAATATTAACAACAAAGAAGTTAAACATTCCCACCGCATCTATTTTTGGATATCTTTATGATTTAGGTGTATTTAAAAGTAGAGTTAAAAGGCATTTGTTAGGCAAAGGTGGTCTGTCATCTGCCCCATCTATAATTCCCACCAGAAGACCTACAGAATTTATCATTCTATCAGCGATTACGCAAGTGAAAAGGTTAGAGAAGTGCTGCCCATGACTTTGGCCTACTTGCAGATTAGTTGATTAGTCGGTTGAAAGAGGTCGACTAGGTTACCAATTAGTGGGCCAAGCCTATCACTATTACTGTCTCGAGGATATTCGCCAATTCCTGCGACATTGCGTTTACAACTGATTCGCGCGCAAGTCGCAACCACCTGCGGAAGTGTGGGAACATGTTTTGTTTACTTTGCATTACTCTTTACTTTTGGTTTACGAGACTGAACGGTGTTTCCGTACAATTGTGTGAATTATTACCCAGTTATCTTCTTATATATAAAAATGAATCGCTAAATGTCTTGATAAGCGCGAAACTCGAGAACGGCTGAACCGATTTGGCTGATTTCTTTTTTGTTGTGTTTGTTGAAGTCTGGGGAAGGTTATTACGGAGAGAAAATTTTTAAAAATTTCCTGCAACTGTCTAAAAATAACACTTTTCTGTATTATCATACAAAAAATTCGTTATAAGTCATTTTGAACTTTAACACCATACCATAAAGTTTAAATGTTAGTGGACGGGTTCCGGGAAGGCAAAACAATCGAGTGACGTATAAATATTAATGTCAGTGTTTGTCAATTTTTATACATATAGCATTAAGGCCAGGTTCCTTCAAACAATTTTCAAAAAACAGCCGACAGGCCAATAGGTTTTGGCAGAATAAAATCTGACGGAGAAGCTATTAACATTAAAAAAAAACAATGTGACTTTGTTTTAGAGAAATAGGGCAGAACAAGGTCTGCCGGGACAGCTAGTTTTATATATAAACTAATTGTGAAATTAAAATTTGTTATTACTGTAATAATAAAAATTTAATTTAGTGTAGTTCTTCTTATTTACATTTTACTGAGTAATATATACAAAGTAAGATTCCGAAGTGTTGACTCTCTTTGCCGACTACGAAAGAGGCCAAATTGTCGACCTTATCGCCTAGTCACCGTGTAATCGGAATATCTCTAATCACGATAGGTTCCATAAATCCTAACAAAGTCGTATATAGACCATTTTCTGTTGCTAACATTTACAATAGTTCATTACTCGAGCAATAACATTACAATATCGCCCCCGCATCGTTCTGTATCTGATATCAATCGACACCTCCGGCGCAGCTAGCATTGTCGCCTAATGAATACATTATCAATAAATCGTGGAGTTATGGGTGTACATATATGAAAAAATATATGCAACCGAAAAGAGAATCTTTTCCTTTTTGAAGGCAGTTAAAAAGTTAACACACAACCGCGGTATTATTGGCCGAGCACCTTAAGAGCTCGTCCCTCTCACCTGGTGAATATGTAAAGGCCTTTTCTGGTCAACAGAAAAATTAACCTGCCGAAAAATAAAACACTCGGGGTGACTATTTTGGAATTTGATTACCCTGCACCTGCGATAATCATTGGTCCTTTAAGGTTCGCCTCGATACGGCTTCCCGCTCACGTCCCCTAAAATACTTTGTCTAGGTTAAGTATTAACTTTGTAAATTAAAAATACCCCTCTGTTGTTGTTTTTATTTTATAAATTAAGACTTAAGTTAGTTCATCTGTACGTAGGTTAAGGCTGTAGTTATGTTTTAGTTTAAATTAAATTATAAAATATAGGCTTAAGTTAGTTTTAAGGTTATATTTGTAATTTGTTTAAATAAAGGACACCACTCAGACTTTATCAGCAGACGGATGAAAGAATGAAGTATGAAAGGTAGTGGAACGTGAGTGGTGTGAAATTTGAATTTGAATTTGGTTGGTCCTTTAGTATTTTATATAGCTCAATGGCACTTGAGCTTGCTAATCCTGAGAACCATATTGACAACTTTGGTCCTCAGTCGGATAATCTAATTTCGCTATTAGTGTAATAAACAAAATAATTAATAATTAACGTTTAATTTGAACATGTACTATATAAGCTTAAATACAAACTTAAATGTCTATTCGCTTGATTACCAAGCATTTATGCGCCTTATTATGTTTTCCCATTTAAGGATTCTGAGTAATTCGGTTAAACATATATTTGTTTCTAGTTTAATTACAGCACCGCTTTGTAGGTAGATTTACGTATGAGGGGTGGAGGCAAACGTAAAGATAATGTAAATTCAAGACAAAGTTCCATTAATAGAGTAAAATAATTATTGAGCAAAAGTTACCAGATTTTCTTTTAAACAGCTTACTGTAAGGAAAGTGTAGTGTAATCTAAGAAGAATAGCGACCGCCAAAGGACCAGTATTTATCAACAGTCGCTGTCGTCATGCCGGTCCACATTTGCCAAGATTGAAGATCTCTATGAACAATCTATCTCTATACCCTGGGATATGAACAATTGGAAATTATTTGCATTTGGTGGCAAGACGGCTGTCATAGATTTTGTTTATGATTTACAAGCTGTCGCATGACCACAAGCACTCCTGGTGAAAGGTGAAGATGGGTCCACCGATAGCCTGCGTCCAACCAACAAATACCTATTCACTCTTCTTTCAAAGGCCCCTAAGTCATAAGATCGGGGAAATGTGGTCGCTTGAAGCATATTCCACTTTAACTATTCGCTTCATGAATGTTGTATTTTATTTTTTCGTATAGATATTAGGAACATCAACCACATACGAATGGTATCTGATTGATCTATGACCATAGTCCGTGGATGTTAAGTCTATCAGAATGATAGTGTTTGGTCTGCAGGGTTGCAGGATCTGCTGATATGCGAGGCGAGCAGGACGTAGAGTGCTCCAAGAAATGTGTAAAAAATAGTGACTCAAATTAAATGTGCTATTCTGGTGTATATTTTTTTATTACCTATAGGCGAATGCTCACCTCAATCACACTTGGTGATAGATGATGATGAAAATAGATAGACGAAATATCTTTTTTATGAAGCAGTTAGCTTTAATTAGCCAAATGAGTGTTTATATTAGTATTAAATTGCATGCCTTAAATTAGTATGCATAGACAGTTCCCAGCCTCGCTGCTTGCAGAAACAAAGAAAAATAAAATCCCAACCCTCTGTTTCCGCACTGGGTAACTTAGTGTTGCCAACTTTAGATAAAAAAATCTCATTAAATTATTTTAAATACCCTTAAACATATTTTGTATTCCGAAGCTAATAGATAAATACAAAAACGCATCCCCACTGAATTATTTTATTATATTTAAAAAAATTAAATGTTATATAATAAATAAATAAATGTTATGTAATAATTTGTGTCAATTAATGTTGTTGTCAACATTATTATTAATTTGTTTGTTATCAGAAATATTATAAATTGATATAATTTGTGAAAAACCGTGCCATAGCTTCCCAATTTTGTATCAAATTATCAAATTTTAAACTACTTAAAATGCTCAAGAATTATAACCTGTTAAAAACCCCTATAACTACATTAAAAACCTTATATTTAAGGGGTAAATTCCTTAAGTTGGTAATACTGGGGTAACGCTACAGGGGACGAGTTTTAACGCGAGACCTACAGCTCTAGTGCTCCGGACTCATTAGAGGCCCCCGAGTGAGGGTGTGGAGGACCTAGCCCCGAGCAAAAGGGGTTCTTCAGTCATCTAAAGCATCGTCGTCATTCGTGAGCTCACGGAACGACGTGGAGACGTGCAACAACTTGCCGTTTCCGGCTTGCATTTTTATTTCAAACCCAACGTCAGCTATTTTATTTATTTGTTATACGGTGTCTTAAAAGAAAGTTCACATTTAAATCTTTTTTTAAAAGAAAAGTCTTAGCTTTATTGAAAAAATGTTTATTTTATATTGAAGTACATTGTTTGGGAATTTATTCTTTAAAAATAACATCGTCCAAATGTAAACCGTTGCGCTCTCGGCATTCATTTAGTCGGGCACTAAAATTGCCTATGACAGCTCGGCAGGTAGTCTCCGTGATGGCTGCCATTTCATGACGGATATTTTCTTTTAATTGTGCCAGGGAAGTCGGTTTATTAGCGTAAACTTTTGATTTGACATAACCCCACAGGAAAAAATCCATAGGCGTTAAATCGGGACTCCGTGGAGGCCAATTTATGTCACCTCGCCTAGAGATTAATTTGTTCGGAAAATTTTCTCGAACTCGAGGCAGAGATCTGTTGGACGTGTGTGAAGTTGCTCCATCCTGCTGGAACCATGTTCTTTGGTTGTAACCAGGAAAGTTTGGCAGTTGGGGTACGAAAAACTCGTCTAACGTATAATAAGGGAAACATACAGTACCATAAAAATAATTATCCAACATTTGTTGATGGAATGTGTCCAGAATAAAAAAGAAAGAGAAAGCTTAAGGAGCACCCTAAACATCAACTTTTTGGACTTAGGCATTTATCAAAGCTATTTAAGTAATCCCAGCAGTCGAGACTCGAGAAGCTCGCAAAATTTATAAATGTATTTACAATAGTTTAGTGATACCTTAAGGTTTTTCTATCTTCTATAGTGTGTTTATAACACTTAGTGTAATGTTTATATTTTTATTTTTTATATCTATATTTATGGTGTAGCACGATAGGGCTGGCATGACTGCATGCGGCAGTCAAAAGCCCTTTAAATACATTGATTAAAAAAAAAATAATAATAACGTAATTCATAAAAAAGATACAAAGGCAAGCAAAATTTCCTCAAAAATACTAATTAAAATAAATAACAAGCCAAGGAATACAAAACACAAACGGAACACTTACAATAAATTATATATACGAGTATATCTTATTTTGTTTCTAACGCCCAGTTTCAAAGACAATCCTTAAATTTTAAAATGCGGTTAAGCACCGAAGAGTTATTGTGTGAGCAATTAATGATTAGTTTTCAAAAACGTTTAATGTTTAAAGACCTTTTCCATGAGGTTTTTTATATATATACTAACTCGGGCAAACTGACTACAATGGAACTGATGGAAATCATGTTGTGGTTCAAGAACAGCAACGAATTCCAAGGATTGAGATTCGTTTGTGGAAAACGGGAGGATCTGCATCACTTGCTGATGGAGTGTGACCGGAATAAAAGTGCAAGAGAGTCGCTGATGAGCCAATGCAGAGTCAGCTTATGTGATATAGGTGCCTTTCACGGCGTCCTATGTGATCCGACAGGGAGTACTATGAAATTGTTGGTGGACATGGCAGCACTGACTCATCAGCGACTCTCTCAGCACTGAGGTGTAGTTCACCGTATTGGGCACAATGGGGCTGATATGCCAAAATGGCAAAAGCCCTTAAAAACAATAAATAAAAAAAAAAAAGAGATTCTTTCGACAATTGCTGTAGTCACACCGACCCTCATAAAGCACGACTTAAAGTCTCTAGATATATAAACAGCTGAAGGTGTACAAGCTGATACCGAAACCCGACTGACCAATGCGAGTCAGTATGATATTCTATAAACTAAAACGGTCTATGATGGTGTTAAACTAGACAGAAATCCATTAGTACTATTGCTTAATAAGTATTGGTTCAATCAATTAAATAATAATGATTAAAATAAATCTACGATGAAAGTAAAATAAGAAAAAATATAAACGTCTTTAATTTTGATATTTATTGAGAATCGACTGAGGATATGAGCTATATAAAATTGAAAGAATAATAAGAATCTAATTACTTACTTCTACTTTATAAAATGATAGAAACTTGATAGAAATTAGCTAAAAGCAATTTCATTAAAACTCTAGTAAAAAGCATATAATTGTCATCTTTAGTAAAAAAAAGTTTTGTTTTTGGGAATCGAAAATGCTCGCGTCCGTAGGCTTTACCCTAGTTTCTCTACAGGTGACTCCTGGGTGGTGCTAAACGAGCAGCAGCGAGATGGTAGGGCGTCGGCGCCCGTCTGGATCGCGACCACAGTACATGGGTGTAAAGCCCGTCATAGTGACCAGTTTTGGCTTGTCGCATTTCGAGATCAGCTTGTGTATATCCAGTGGCTCATATACCTAGAGACCTTCAGTCGTGGTATATGTAGGCCGACATGAAAATGTAGACTATCAATGAATTTTCATCCTTTGATAGTCGCTTTCGTTTTTGGACTACGCTGTACTTACCATCAGGTACTCGGTACTCTGTCATGCAAGTGTAAAAAAAAAAACTGGAGAATATAAAGTGTGCGTACTCAAATAAATCTATGTTCAGCTCAGCAGAAGTTATCTGACATCAAAGCTTTCAGCGGCCAAAGTAAAAAAGGAACAGCCGCATAATCATACAATTTATTAAACTTAATTTTTGTTAATACTACGCTCTCTGCGGTAACAAGGCTGGTGATAAAACGACATAGTTAAAATGTAAAACTTATTTCGTTGGAACTTAAGTCCTATTTTAAACTGACAGCGAGATCTCATGATGGTAGAAACTCGGTGCGCACATAATTCAGACTTTGCAGTCTCTGTTAATTTCAAATTGTCTTAATTTGTTTTGTCTGAGAGGCACATTTGTTTCTTGGCCTCTCGGGCGTCGGTATTTACTTTTTTTATACATGACCTCTAATGATTTTGTTGGAAATTTTTATTTGGAAATAAAGACAGACACTATTTAAATTATATCCGTTTCTTCACCCGTTTTGATATATCGTAAAGCCCTTTGATTCTTCCATTGATTTTTTATCTATGATCTACACAAATAACTTTTAATTTATGTTTTTTTTCTTTTCTTATTAATTATAATTAAAGTCCAAACATATCTGCATTGAAGAAATGTTCTTCAATTACTAAAACAACCAACATATCGAGGGGTGAAAGGCTATTTGGTTCAAGCGACATTTTTTGGTTATATATATATATTTTCTGAATCAGCGTTTTTTACCGACTCCAAATATATATATATTACTATATCACCAAAAATTGTCGCTTAAACCAAATAGCCTTTCACCCCTCGATATGAGTATATAATCATTTATATACAACAGTTGGCTGGCAATACTTTATAGATATAAAGGTGTTAATTATATAGCGTTTAGATAATTTTTCAAAGAAATATATGATATTAATTATTAATAAAAAATATCTCTGGAAGGCCATTTGTTTAAAATATGTTCATACCGCGTTGAGTCTGAAGTTTATTTATTCTGCATTAAAAATACTAAAACATTAACAAAGTATAATGATCAAAACTAGAGCTAACTTTTGTAATTTCAAGATTCTTTACAAATACTGATACCGGCATGACGCTAGTATATTTAGAAACTTTTTCCATAGTAGCATTACTTTAGAATATCTGAGAATTTAGCGTAAATTACCAACAATAATTATAGAAAAAATTATAAAATGTAGCTCTATCGGCCACGAATATTAAAATCGATCGATCACGAAATAAACAAATACAAGGCATTGACACCACCCTTACAATCCCGCCCCGAGGGTGGCGTCGTTAGCTAAACCTCAGACAAATCCACACTCGGTCCGGACGGTGCTTTGGTCCATCACTCTTAATAATGAAGGATCATGATTTAGATTGATAAGCGTTCCATGGGCACGGGATATAGTAGTAGAATAAAATAGAGAAGGAAATAAAATCTACAGAATTACTAGTGAAATTGCAATAATAGGACTAAAGGGTCAATATAATAATGTATTTTTAATAAATCGTCATCAATGACTTTCGGCCTGACAGCGCAGTTTGTAGTGACTCTACTTACAATTCTAAGGTCCTGGGTTCGAGTCCCAGTAGTGATAAACTTTTCTGTGATGAGCAGATAAGTTTGACACGAGTCGTGGTTGTATATATGTATTTAAGTATGTATATCTTTGTCTAGCCGTGGTGGCTGCCGGCAGAATAGAATAGCACCCCCCTCTTCTTGCCGCGGTGTCGTAAAAGGCGACTAAGGTATCCCTTTAACACCGCAATTCAACTAGATGTTCAGAGAAGAAAAACTCGACCAAACCTGCATCCCGCTCCCTCCCGATCGTACTGGTTCTCCATTCCATCGGGCTCGAGGGAGCTCGGACGAGAGAGTGCTTTTCTGGCTGCGCGTCCAGCTATGCACTTAAATATCTCCTGCGCAATTGGCTGTTTCCGTAAACTGGACCTCGATTTTCTTAATCGGTGTTGAAACAGTCGCCGTGGCCGAACCCGGCTAGGACATCATCATTCATCATTTGTCTAGTCCCCATAGTACAAGCGCAAGCTTAATTTGGGACTGGGTCAATGTGTGTAATTGTTAGTAAATACTATATCTTATGTATAATGCTAAATATTATCAAGTTTATATAATTTGTTATTAGCTGTTCTAGTCATTAGACAGATAATATAGAGTTTTATTACTGAACAGTCCGCGTAAAATTTTGCAAATTGTTTTTCTGGAATGTTATATATATTCGCCTAACCTCAATCGTATCTGCTGAAAGTTGAAGATGACCCCAAATGATGACTGCGTTTGTCCAACATATAGCTATTCCCTTTTAAGGTTCCCAAAAGAAGAAACTGAACTGCTTTTATAAAAAATTGTCAAAAATAGACAAAGCTCATATTTCACTGTTCGTATTGTTAATGAAGAAGCGAATTTTTAGTGGGCGTATAGCGTAAATTCACCATATAGGGGTGGTGTTCAACATGGCATTTAATGTTTTTATGGTGGAAAGGGGGCGATGGAATCAGAAAATATAGCTCTTGAGCGCACTTTCCAGAGTGTAACGGTAAAAAACTGAGAGGCAGGTGACTTTACGTCAACACTCGATGTAGAGTACATCAGAGTTCCCCAAACTTTTTTGTGTCGTAGACCCCTTGCCATGTTTTTCCGTGTTGGGTAGACTCCCTACTTACCTGATATTGATTTCCTGTAAATTTCTAACTGTAATGAAGTTTAGTGTTATAAACTTAAAGCTATTTGGCCCAAAGTGTGTTCCCGCGCCGTGTGACGTGTTAATTTAAAGCAGCCATTTCCCCTCCCCGTCTTCCCCTTCACTCCCTGTCCTTCGTGTTTCTATGCCATGGCGCTAGAGATAGTCTATGCGACTATTCACTGGCGCTAACACATATATAATAATTTTTTTAGTTCATAGGTACTTTTATGAATAATGTATATGTTTTGATATTATAAGATAGCATGATGTAAGTAATTAGGTACTATCAGTGTATGTGTTGGGATCCACTATCGTGGACCCTAATTTTCATTTCATGGATCCCCAAATTTTTTTTCGCTGACGTAGACCCCTTGCAGTTTGTCATAGACCCCTAGGGGTCGATATACACCACTTTGGGAATCACTGCTTTACATTTTCACCTCTGTTAGTTGAGAAATATTAGTATACTAGACCACAATAGTCCTTTTTAATTGTTTTGTTACTTTGACGACAACTTTTGAACTAAGGTAGTTTTTGTTAGCTAAGTCGATTGTGATAGCAATGTTAAATACTGAATCATTCCAACCCAGTAGTAATATTTTCTCTGTTACTAAAGATGGACACAATTATTTAAAAGAGACCTATATATTAAGTTAGGAATAGGACAAAAGGAAAAGGTTAGAAATGATACAATAAGAGGGAAAACAAAATTAAAAAATATTGTTTTTTGTTATAACCTTATTTGCTTGCCACATAAAACCTATTTTAATTGTCACCTCTTTTCTCTATATAATTTATTTGTAATTTTTTAATTTAGAAGATTTAGTTGTTAAATATAATAAAAAATGTAAAATGATAAAAAACACGCAAAATTATTTTAATCATTGCCGTAAACGCAAACTGTTATCAAAGAAATTAGATAGCTGAAATGGAACTGGGCAGGACATGTGTGTAGAATGCAAAACAGCCGGTGAACAAAGAAACTATCAGAGTGGATACCTAGAGACGGAGCCAGAAGCAGAGGATGACCGAAGAAAAGATTGGCAGATATATTTGTAGAAAAAGCAGGTTCTCCTTGGGTAAGAATGGCCAGAAATAAAGACCAATGGAACGTAATTGGGGAGGCCTACGCCGCGGAGGCGGCTACTTCAGAACATTAAAAAAAAGTATATATGTAGTAATAATAATCTATATATATATAAAAATCAATTGCTGTTCGTTAGTCTCGCTAAAACTCGAGAATGGCTAAACCGATTTGGCAAATGTTGGTTTTGAATTAATTGTTGAAGTCCAGGGAAGGTGTAAAGGGTGAGTAAATATGAAAAAAAAGCTAGGAATATAGTAAAAACAACAATTTCACTTTCCCATACAAACCACTCTGTCCAGCTGTCAAACATATGATGTCAATCAAAACTAAACAAAGGTATGCCTTCAAGTTGATTAGAGGTTGCATGTCATTAATGAAAATTATAATTTATACGCCAAGTAATCATACAAAAAAAACCCAAAAATGTCCCATAAGGCATTATAGTAATAATATCATTTACCTTAGATATGACTTAAGTCTTTAAATGCAATTTTATTTCTATTAGACTGCGACAGGCCAATAACTTTTGGCAGAATGAAATCAGACGGGGCAACTATTAACATAAAAAAAAACCAATGTAACTTTGTTTTAGAGAAATGGGGCAGAACAAGGTCTGCCGGGACAACTAGTCAAGAATAACATGGAAAAAAGTGTATATATAAAAAAAGTAGTAGAAATGAAGGCTTATTTTATTTTATATATTAATCTAATCGTTATAGGATTGTCTAAAGTTTCTTAGGTATATGGGCTTCACCTACTCATTACTTAAAAGGATTACAGTTTTATCCCGCAGGCAGGCGAACCCTACTATCTGTCAGTGTTTCTACTTGATCTGCTAGTCTTACGATTTGACCGAATGATTGATGGTTTTGCGAATTCACCTTAATGTAATTAATGTTTATTTTATTGTAATTCGTTGTAAAGACTATATGAAACCTGTCAATTCGCTTTTTAATTAATTTTATTTGAATAACATTCTAACAGAAATACATCTACAGTAATTCATTGCATATTTTCGAATTTAATAAAATATAAAGTGATATATAAAAACACAGGATATATGCTGTAAAGCTAAAACAATTAGAAAGATATGTATTCGAATATTAATATTCAAATCAATATACCCTCAGAATCTATCTTTATTGAAATAAGATCCTTTGAAAGTAGAGAGATCGTTAAAAATATCGAATAAAAAGGTAGTCGTTAAAGCAAGGGTCAACAGAAAGGGTAAGGGTACAGATATTGAAATCTGTCGATTCATATATAGTTATTGAGCTATTGAAGCACGATACAAAGATAGCTGTAACACAAATTACACAGTTATATATAAAAAGCATAAAATCCGTAACAAAATCAAATGAATGTAGTAGTAAAAAAAGATAATAAAATAGTCATTGTTTCGATAAAACACGTAAAAATATTACAACGAAATATTATTATATGTATGTCCGCTTTGTTCTTTTGTAACGTGCCTCCAAACACCACAATTGCATTATTAAACTTCAATTTAAAATGAAAGTTATTGTTAAATATGTATATTTAACTACAATATGGGATCACTGAAATATTTATAACAATAGCCCATGACTACATAAAAATAGGCAATTGATGATATTTTAGAAAATGTTTTAAATGTTTTTAATATTTAGTGAACTCCTTTTCGCAAACGCAATTTCAGTAATTTCTCATATTGCTTGCTCACGACTTCGAGAAGGGCCACGACCTTTACATTAAAACGCTCTAATAATTATTTAAAAACATTGTTTCACACCGTTGAATCATATAGCAATCATCCAAATACTGAGAACGCTAAACTTATAATCAAAATATTTTATATTAATAGAAATAAAGGAACCAGCAATTTTAACGCGATTTAGTAAATGATCTTACACTAAAAACGGTGATCAAGTAAATGTACCAAAACGGTCCATCGGCTGAGACCGGAAAGTGGTTATATCGGGCTCTTTATGGTAAGAAAAAGGTATTCCGACATTTCGTCAGCTTCAAGGACCGTATAACCATTATTATGGCGCATAAACCCAAAGGTTTTTATGGGAATAATTTAAGCATATTTTATTGTAGTACGAAATCTAATATCGCATTATGTGCAGAAATTATTGTCCTCATGGTTTGATAATAATATGCCGACATTTAAAATAGTAATAAAGTCTACGTAGTCGTTTTTCATGAAGCTTTTTTAATTAACTTTGCTTAGATGCACAGAAACTTTAATTTTCAAATGAATACATCATGTACTTGGAATACGTTTATTCTAATAACATCGTTTATTTTTGTTATATTGATGTTAAATCGAGTGGTTACTCGTATAAAATTATCCAATAGTATAATAATAGTACAGGAAAATAAAGATATGTCACATAATATTGTTTCATTTCTATTACATGTTAATAGCCCATGAATGTATAGATAATATTAGATTGTTTCGAATTATATTGGAAGATATATATTTAGATGTTTTGTTGTAAATAAAGATACTGAAGCAGAATTGAAATCTATTAAAGTTGATCCGAGGAATAGATAAAAAGTAGCCAAATGAAATTATATACATTACATATAATTAAGTTAGGTAGAAAATACTATTAAATGAATCGGGAAATGTTATAACCTCTGGCATGAATTAATAAAAGACGTTAAAATAATTATTGTACTACTACAAATTGTTTAACTTAACCTGAGGTTTTTTTTTTGTCAACCCGGTGGAAATCCCTACGGACCGTCAGGGGAGTGGTGAGGGCCACTCCCCCCGGTGTGTCGGACCTGCCCCGACTAAAACCACCGGGGTGCCAGCACTGCCCTCTCCTCGCCTTCGCCGAGCCTGAGAATCCAGATACTTCCCGAGATTTAGTAAATGGTAAAAAATATCGGCAAAGCTTAAATAGCTATGCATCGATCTAAAAGCAAATTATTAAAGGACGTTTAAAAATCAAGTAACACGAAACCTGATTGATATTTAATAGCCGACGATTTCTATCGCCAGCAGACCGGACACTTTGGCAAGAACGATAATATGTTCTAATAAAAAATTAAAAGCATTTCATAAACATTATAATGGTAACAACACCATAATTGCTTAATGGCAACCCAAATTATTATTCCATATTATTTATTCATGAGGTTGGCGATCTTCACATGCGTTCGACATGCACCTAAATTACCTATCCCATTATGTCATCAAGCGTTTTATGAATCTAAATTCTTTATTATACGAATTAAATATTTTTATTAGCTTCGTTATGGTTGCTTACACCCTTTCGATTAGCTGTAATAAGCATTTATGTTAGAGTCATCCCACTATACGTATGTTTTACTATATCAAAATCTATGGTAAGGACCTTTTGCTGGTATCTGAAGTAATAGGAATATTTCAAAAGGTAAATGTTATGGGGTGAAAGGCTATTTGGTTTAAGCGACATTTTTGATGATATAGTAATATATATATATATATATATATATTACTAATTAAAAATAATTCGTTCAAGGTTTAAAATGTTGTCGCTCTTCGCGTGGCTGTATGTTAAAAATTCTATGCCTGTACAATTTGATATAAACTGTGGACATTGTTTTGACAATTGTGACAGACACTCGGCCGTGATGTTTTTTGAATAAATAAAGCGTTTCATTAATGTACGGTAAAAGTTATAAAGAAACAAACATAATTGTCGTTTCTTTGTATTTTCAGGTATAGTGATATTAATAATTGTATTCATTGTGAAACATGTAAGTAATCATGTATGTATTAAATAAACACTTTGTATTTTCAGAGCAACAAGAGAGTTTTTTTTTTTTTAAACCGTTGTAGACTGTTAAGTACCTTATATGTATATATTTGGAATTGGTAAAAAAACGCTGATTCTGATAATATATATATTTATATTACAATATCACCAAAAATGTGGCTTATACCAAATAGCCTTTCACCCCATAACATTTACCGCATTTTTTTTATTTTTTTTTTATTTTTTATTTTATTTGGAGTCGCGCGCAGACCGCAGCACGGATAACACGTTTTTACGTTTACGTTAACTGCACCGTCAGTTTTTCAACTACCCGCCTAGTCGGTTGTGTGTATACATAGTGATTTGTTTCGTAATTGCCTTTACAGATGTGCCATATAAATTTTTGTGCACTGTTATAAAGGGTTTGGACTGCTGCTTTTTTTGACCAATACAAAGACTTCCTAACTATTGTGTTGGTATTGTTCTAGCTGCGTGCTTCTATCGTTATACAGTGAGAGATAAAATAATTACATAATATTTTTAATTCATAATGGGGAAATCGAAGTGCAATGGTTGTGGGAAGTATGCTGCAACGACCGAAATTATACGGTGCGCACGTTGCCAGGGTGTCTTTCATCCGGCTTGCGCGTCATTGCCTGCGGGGTTCAAGGTGGGAACTACTTGGAATTGCTCTGTATGTAAAATAAAAAAACATGCTGGTGGCAGTACTTATTCATCAGTTGAGAATAATACTGTTTGTAAGGGTAAGCAGTCGTTTGGTTTGGAGCCTGCAGAGATTATTAGCAGTCCTACAAGTAGCGATATTGGTTCAGGATCCTGCGACCTTTTGCATAACTATAGTATCCCAGAGACGGGTATGCTACTGGAGCTTAAGAGATTCTTAGCTGAGCTATCTGCAGTTAGAGTTGAGATGAGAGAGTGCCGTGAGGAGTTCGGTAACCTCAGAGCGGACCTGGCAGCCTTCCGTGGCGCTTTGCAAAACTTAGAGCAGAGAGTAACTGCCATGGAGAAACTGGATCTTCCAAGTAATTGTGCTCTTACTACAACATTAGATAATAGAGTGAGTACTCTTGAGAAGAAAATTTTCGACAAGTCGCCTGCAGATCATTCTAATGACGAGAATATAATTATTAATCTTCAAACGCAGCTTAATGACCGCGAACAGGAGTTACTTAGGAATGACATCGAGATCACTGGAATCCCAGAAAAGAGAGATGAGTCTACGATGCATATTATTAGCACGGTAGCTAATAATTTGGGGCTTAAGTTTGACTCAGCGGATACTGTGATGGCGGAGCGGGTCGGCATGTTGAGGCGTAATCGTCCGGGTGGAGAGACGTCATTTGATTCACAAAGACCTCGGAGCATTGTGGTAAGGTTTATTCGCCGAACACAACGTGATGACTTCTTGCACGCAGCAAGAGTGCGGCGGAATCTCACTACTTCTGAATTGGGCATCGGGGAACACGGAATACGTTTCTATATAAATGAGCGCCTTACTAAAATAAACAGGAAATTGCTCGCTAGAGCGCGGGAGAACGCGCGTAGGCTCAATTGGAAATACGTTTGGACAAAGAATGGTCAGTTGTTTAGTAGACAAGATGATGCTGAAAGAGTTCATCGTATACGTACAGATTTAGATATTAAGAAAATTTTTGGGGCCAATTAAATTGGTCGGTGTTCAGGGTGTTCTTTGTTTTATCTATATACAATTTTAATGTCTTTTGTTCATTGTATAAATTGTTTTCCAGTTGCCCTGTGTTGTGATGCACTGCTAATCTCAAATGTATATGTATATGTATATGTATGTGTATGTGTGTGTGTGTGTATATATATATATATATTATATTGATATTAGGTATTCTATAAAAACATTTTATTGGTATTAGATTATTTAACTTTTTTGCGCTCTATACACTTTACCTATTTTTATAGTATTGTGCATATTATTTAAATATATAATTTCGATCAATACGCCATATAATGTGTGTGCTTTATCATTGAAATTATCATATAGTTTTAATTTTTTAATTGTCTTGTTTATCTTTTGACTGTATTCGATATTATTTACAGTTACTATCTCTTGGACTTTTTTGCTTTATTATATGCAATCGGTCTGTTCTGCAATAATGTTTAAACTCTTTATTAATTTAAAATTCTATTATAGAGGCTTTATTATACAGTGTTTACTAATATTTTATATTATAATTTTTTAATGGGTGTTAAATATTTTATCTGTTGGTCTTATATTTCTGTTCTTGTATATGTGTATTTTCATATTATTATCTATGATACTTTAAATTTTGTGTATCTGTACTCCATTGATCCCTTCCTTGCTGTTTTCTGCGCGTCGATTCAATAAATGGGTGTCAGCTGAAAATCAGCGCTGGGTGGCTCGGCTGGTCACTTAGCATTTGCTGAGCTGACCTCCCTTTGGCGCATCATCACAACATAGGGTGTTTACTGTTTTTGTTTTCTATCTTTAATAACCTATTTTGCTGTATTGTTTGTTGTGTTGTGTGCCAAATAAATGTTTTATTATTTTTTTTTTTTTACCCCTCAATATGTATTTCATCATTATGAATATTCGAGATCACGGCATAAGGATGGTGACTGTCATTCGAGACTTACCTCTTGATGATCAAACTTATTTTATAGATCAAAACCGCAGTTCTCATTAAATATATTTTTAAGGTTTATTAGAGGTTTCATATATTTTACTAAAACCTCTTCCACTCATACTTTATTTTCGTTTATCTATAGCTTTACAAATCAGACAACCATTTAAACGTGTATATTTAAAAACAACAATTTGTGACGATAATCTTTTCTTATATAAACGCGTTTAAAAAAACTATAGCATGTAGACGCCGCCTGATACGTAATTGTATTAAACGCCCTAAGGGTCGCGCGCGCAAGGGGTGCTCTAGATAAATCAGTCGACTACCGAGACCCGAGGCTAGAGTACGTGCGTGTGCGTCGCAGTTCGATATGCTTTAAAGTGCAAATAAACAGTAAAACGCCAAAATCCGTATCTTTCTACCACCACACCCACGACCACCGGTCATAATACTTATTTCGATTGTTAAGCGTTCGAGAACGCTCCATCAAGAGTGGATCGTTGGCCCGTTAAATTAAATGCTAATATATAATTATTATATACTACATTGTATGTTACTAACAGCATTATAATGAGGGCCTTTGGAAATGAGATCGCTCGCAGCGATGACTAATTTTAGTAATCTGTGAATAAATCGCTTTTTTGTTTTGAATAATTTGGTTTTAAAACTTGATGACGTTCGAGCTTCTTGTACATTTTCGTCCGGTATGTGAAGTTAGATTTTAAATTAATACACGAGGTCACCAAAATCAGCGTTGCCTAAATGTAGCTGAGAAAATTTTAAACATATATTAAACTAACATTGAATTGTCATTACAATTTGAATACATTATTATTAGTTTGTTATAACAATATGTAAAGCAAGCATGGATTCAGAGACCCCAATTAGCCGAAGACCGAAGAACTATGTACAAACACCGAAATCTATGTTAAGGGAATCAATGCTGGATCATAATGGCTATTAGAATTTACAATTGTTTAGGAATTTCACCCAGGTCACTCTTTTATTTTGTCGATTTTACGCATTCATGAGATTTAGATTTAAGTTTTTTTTTAAGAATTATCCGTTTACCTCTGAAAGAATTATTTTTTAATAAGAATTGATACAGAAATACCATCATAAATATTCAAACTGGGTTCTTTTGAGATGCCTTCGTTGGGCATAAATATTCTGTGACTTGAATGAGTGCCTCTTGGCGTCATGGTATGTAATTGTCAATTAATGTTAGGGACATTCAACTTAACCTCCCATATTTCTTTTTATTTTAAATAAATTACACTGAGATCAGTTGGCACCAACAAGTTAAATCTAGCTTACACCTTAATAAACGCTATTTAGCGTTCAACTGTACTTACATTCTTGTTATAATTTTTTTTTAAACTCTTGTTAATCCTGCATCGGATCATTACAGCCGCTGTGAGGACAGCAACCCCGATGTGTCAGATTCCTACTGACTAAAAACCCCGGGGTGTCCCTTCGATCGCTTCACCCGGGCCTGGGAAGCCAAATTCAACTAGACGCCCATGAAGCGAAAGGCCTTGTCGAGGCTGTTGGTAAAGCGCCCTTCCCTCCAAACCTCTCTCTCAGGCGGCGCGCCGGATACTGCACATCGCCTCCCTCTCATCCGGGCACCAGACTCCATCAAGTCAACTGCCTGGAAAATATTATTTTGTTTTAACAACCGTAAAACTGAAATCGCCATTTAGGTTGATTAAACTGTGACTTATGAGAAACGAATTTATTGTTTAAGAACTTTGCTAAGCAAAGTCGAAATAGCGTTTATAAATTTCAGCCCAAGACTCGTAATAGCGTAAAACAGTATGTTAGAAATTAAAATAAACCACTTTATATAGGATTAATCTCTAACAAAACTAACTTATTATTGGTCTAATTTGGTCCCACAAAGTTAGTTCTTATAATATCTATATTTATCAATAGACTATAACATGAAATAGAATAGCAAGATAGTATTATTAAAACGCAATTGATAAAAAATGATTGATAAAAAAATAACTGTTTTATATGTTTTTGCTAATATCTGAAATAATAACATAAGATTTTGTTTTTTATTTTACTGCTGATGTGTTATTTAAATAATTTTTCATTAGTTCATCACAATTAATATTCACTTAATGGAATGCAACTCTCTTAAATATGAAATTAATTATAACGATTCCTTCCACAATCATTTATTTTTTATGATCATATTGTGTCTTAAATAATGTATTTCATTATAGGAATAAATGAATAATTATCTGTCTATAATATTTTTGTAGATATTACCGATGTGACTTCACGAATCTCAAGCGACATGTTTAGAAAATAATAGATTATGTTGTATAGAGATGATTTGTAAAACAAAAGCTTACCTTAAAGCAACCGAATTTAAAAGCAAGGCCTTTAAGTGCTAACCGCCGATTATCCACGTTATATGACCACAGTAAATCATCCAATACTTAGCCCCTTAAATAAATTTCGATCCATGCCTGAACGCACTACGATCTATAAAAGTGAAGGATGACCTTTTATCGCACAAAAGGTGCCCATATCTCGTAATATCCAACAATGGAGATCGCGTCGTAAAAATCGCAAATTAGAGCGATTTTAGTATTTATAACTCGATAAATTATATTTTATTTGTTTATATTTAACTGTGTAAACAGCATCAGTTGTAATGCATAGACCGGTTTTGTTGTAGTATGGCAGTGAGACCTGGGTATCTCAAAAAAATCGTGAAAGTAGAATTAATGCAACGGACATGCGACCTCTTTGTTCTATTTGCGATGTAACGTTTGCTGATCGCGTCAGAAACGAAGAGCTATGTAGAACGGTTGATTTGAAAGATAAGTGTCATTGATAGTATACACAAAAGTGTCATTAGATGGTTCGGGTGGAGAGGATGCATGTTAAAAGAATAAAAAAAAAGAAATACAATATGAATGTGAGTGGATGGAAGAGCCTTACCTAAATAACCAAATAAAATGAGTTTTGAAGGATGGTAATATCAAAAGTTCGCGCAATTGGCAAAAGTACATGAATGTATTAATTAAAATTTAGGAAGCGAAAATGGTTTGCAAGGATAGAGAGAAGTGATGTTCTATTCTCTCTGCCTACCCCAATAGGGACTCGTCGTAATGATAGATGGATAGATATTTGTATGCTTATTAAAATTTTAGATATTTAACATAGCATTAGTAAAACTTTAAGGTAACGAGTGATGACATGACAGCATGTAAATTGAATTCAGTATACAAATACTTGAAAACAATTCCCTGCAGTCTGTGTATTTCCACAAATTACTTTAGGAGAGTTGCCTATTAGAACTGCATCGATATAGAGCTTAACAGAAAGTTCTACACAAAGTAATATTTCATCAGCAAAGTCATTAGAAGAAAGTCTTAAAAATCTGAGAGATTTTCAAAATATAGACTATATGATATTTTAATATCTTATGTGAAGTTTATATACAGTAGGCAAAAAAAGTCATCGGCCACCTGGATTATTTGCCTATTCTTGTAGTTTTTCTTATTAAGAGATATGAAATTCCACTTCAATTCAATTTATTCACTTAAATTACAGTATATTTTCATAAAATAATATGTTTCTAACTAAATTATTCAGATATATCTCTTGGTATTCATATTTATTTAAATATTTGAACATTTACTAGCGTCTCCGCCTTGTCTGGGTCAATTGTTTATTTCACTTTCAGTTATTCTTCTTCGAAATAAAATTTAATATTTTGCAAAGGTTCATTCCTTTTTATATATGAATAAACATTGTCGAGTTGGCTCGTAGGTGTTGTTAATTCAAGAATAGCGAAATTAAAAATGGAGCGAATTAACCCTATAGCGATGGCTTCACTCTATATTCCCATATTTAAATTTTAGTATGTTTAAACAGTCATTTGGAGCAAACGAACGAAGACACTATATTGATTCAGTATGCTCGTGACCACAACGTATGTAATACTGTCAAAACCTCGAGTCAATAAGTAGATTTCTACATGTATGCGACTAACTAAGGTATTTGTAACAGATAAACAATGCGATAGTTTGAAAATACATGCTATCAAAGAGATATTTCACAGTTCATGTTAAAACCTAAAAGAAAATCACTTTTTATAATAGTGTATCTCACTATACATAATGTTGATAGAATGTGTTCCATCCGAATTTGTGAGAGAGGCGTTTGTGTGCCTTTGATCTGAATAGACTAGGGATTTTGGTATATATAACAAAGTTTTAATAGAACTATTATCTGATGAGGTGTCTGGTCTGTTCAGATCAATGGCACTATATGTTATATGTTAGGTATTTCTGTATTAGGGTACGATGTGGCTGACATACGTACACACGCAAAAGTCCATTAAATAAAAAGAATAAAAAAAAACGAATACATGAGATATTTTATAAGTCAGACAACATCAATATATAAGTTAAGCTATAAAATCAATCTATTAATATATAGTGTTGTGAAAATAAACTCTCATTCATTTCTAGACTAGAGTTGATAAATTCAAACAGATTGAGTATTAGGAGGACCTTTTTGGGTTTTAAAAGACTAAGCTTTGAAAGTCGTAAATGTTAAAAGGTTATGTTTATTTTAAAGAAAAACATATTTACGTAAACCTATTCAGTTAAATCTAATTTAGTTATTTTTACAAGATGAATAAACTAGTTATAATAAAATTTTGTGAACTTGAAAGCAAAACGAATTACGTGCGACATTGTTTCTGAATGTTGAGAATCAGAGCCCCATTGACAGCCAGACGATTGCTTAGATGCCAGACAAAGGCGTAGAGGGCAATAAGTACACTTTATATCAACAGCCATGACATGTTTGATTTCAAGTATTGCTTCGTATATTTATTTTTGCAAATATGTTTTCTATGCAATTTAGATAATTGTTTATCAAATATTTGTATGAATTGACTGAGAATAATAAACGTTATTTATTCAATTTATGCTACAGTTTACATGCTCTTCTCGGTAGAGTCTGCTTTCCAAACTGGTGCTAGATTCACTTCGCCTTTTTTTTGACGATTCAAAAGTGCTTGGAAGTAGGCCTATTTGAATAAAGTTATATTACATTTCATTTCATTTCATATATTTTGTAATGTAGGCCCATATTCGCATTTCGTGAAATACATTTGGAGCATTACCATGTTTCTAAAATTATCTTTTTTGTATTCTATTACAAATTGACATAATTAGGGATTCTCATATGTTTCTATATTTAGTATTTGGAAATATTTAATAATGTTACATTTGATTATTAGTATACTTAAAATATTTTATAAAAATAATAAAAAAATACTTCAAACTATTTCAGAAGTTAAAAATAAAGATTCAATACAAATATTAAAAAGTTTCAATTTTTTTATGACTTACAAACGAACGCTTGACGTCAATTATATCTGGTGAAAGGTGAAGATAAGACTGATGATGGGCCGCGTGTATCCAATAAAGAATAATTCACTCTTCTTTGAAAAGCTCCCAAATAATAAGAACGCGGAACTGCTTTCCACTCCTTCGTTGTTCATATAATAAATGATATAACTATTTTGTTAGTGCGAACATAGAGAAATATAAAAAGTATTCAACACGGAGTTCAGTGGATTTGTGGTATGAAACGTATCCTAGAATAAGAGAATGAAATAAAATATATATAACAGTAATTAAGTATTTTGCAGATATATCTTGGTTTTAGTCAGTTATGTCTTTAAATAAAACTTTATTATCCAATTTAACTTCTTTTGCTTAAATGTGTTTGTTCAAGAACTTTTCGTGAACGAATATTAAAATTCTAAATTGATATAAATGTATGCAGTAATTCAAATCAATCCTTTTGTATGATTCAAGATAAACTTGAAGTCACTCTTAATCCATTGTCTGATTGTAACCATCATCCGTGTAACTGAGATAATTCCTTCAATTAAGCAAAGAGACATAATGAACTAACCTACATTAGTTTCAATTGTTGCGTGCTACTGAATCACCAATTAAAAACAACTTTAGGATATTTATACAAGCGAGTCTTCTTCATTAATGCGGTATTAATTATACTAGTAAAACCTTTTGCATGTAATAGTTTAGGGTAGCCGTATATTACAAAACTCATAAAAGTGAAACGTAACTTTCAAGCTTGATTATACAAATTATATGATCATAAATTATTTTTATTTCAGTGTAATCGTTTTTATTAAGAACCTAAAGCATTGTTAACTTAAAAACGAAAGATCAAGACGAAACGAAAAGAAATGGCAAATTCTTTAATAAAGAGCAAATTAGTTTGTTGCGAGTCATGGAAATTAACATGTATTTAAATATGTATTTTTTGGTCTAATATCCAATATGAAAGCATAAGCTTTGCCTGGGGCTAGGTCAATGTATATCATCGTTCATAAATGTTTAAATGTTATGTTGAAAAATAACACAAATATGTCACTTTAAAAAAGTAAAAGTTAAATTAAATCAATGAAAATCAGCTAAATCCTAAAAAAAACTACGAATCTGATCAAAGAGATTATTAAAATCAACAATAACTTTAACTTTCTCAATATACAAAAAAAAAACAATCATAATAGTACCTAGATATTTTAAATATATCATAAATACCAGAGTAGGATGAGTCTCTTCACCCAAAACAGCAGGAAATCTCCCACTCTCCCAACCAAAACGCTAAGGATACCATTAGAATTGCATCTTAGCCATTGCAGCATCGAAGCAGCATTAATGCTACAGTAATAGTTACATTAGATGTCAAGCAACAATGAGCTATACTAATAGTTACGAGTTATATATTTGTATGGTTTTATAGCTGTATTTAACTAGATGGTGCAGTTTTAAATATAGTAACTGGATAAACAGTAAACTGGCTAATTGCAGAAATTTAAATATTTATGGTACATTGACGCGACCAGAAATGCGGTCATCGTTTGTGCAGCTATTCCGAATGTTAGCTTAAAGTTTTCTATTGAAACTGCCGGTGTTGTGGCGCAGCCAACAAAGTTTAATTGAGAGTTTCAGGCTATGAACTGCCTGTTATATATATTCTCTGCTTGTTAAATTGAATTGACACTTTTGTAGCATTTTCATTTTCTGCAAGTATTCACATTCGAGCAGCCTTAGTTCTTTATATTTTATTGTTAATATATGTAGAAATATATACAATTTCTTTCTGTCAATAGAAATCTTCTTGCTTATTTATATTTATTTTGCTATAATATTATTGTCTGAATTTGAACATTTAGTACTTTTAGTTAAGTTGGTATCTTCTTGCTTTTGAATTAAATTAATATAGACAGTGTCATTAATTTCTAAATAAATGTAACATTTTGTAACTATTTTATTTAATTAAAATTATTTTATTTATACGTAGTATTAAATTATATCATTGCAATATGCTCTTTTTTTTTACTTGGGGATAATCCTCATAGGACCGTCTCAGCCGCACAGGGGTGTTGCGCGACCGAGGTGTGTCGGACTTATACCGACTAAAAACCCCAAGGTGACTACTTCTGCGCATTGGTGGGGACTGCGGATCCTGTAATCAATTCGCCACAGCCCCGTCGCGCCGCGCCCGATGGGCACAAGCTCGGGGGAAGATAATACCTTCCCCGATACTGCTCGTTGTATTTAGGCAGAGCACGTCACAATGCCCTGCCAACTTCTCGAGGGTCGCTAAACCAGTTGCTCAGGGCCCCCAACCTGAGCAACATCTTTGCAATATACTAGTGTAAGCTTTCTAGAACTTATAATGAGTAAAGATTAGTGGAATACAAAGCTGAATAGAATATGAAGTGTAAATCTTTAAAATAAGGCTTTAGAATGCCAAAATGTATACAGTGCACTGTGCAACTAAGTTTCCAGGGTCGAGTAGAAATCCTATGTAAATTATAGATCAAAGGTACAAAATCGCATAGCTATACAATCGCAAGGGTTACAACGTTCGTGCTAGATGGCGTAAAATTTTATCTATCATTACACGGTGTATGCTTTTCTACATTTGAAATTCATTTCCGATATATTCAATATTCATACAAGATAAATTGGTCTTTTGTTTTAATTATTAGCTCGTAGAATATGTAATATCGATGTTCAGAAGTTTAACAAAAACAACCCTTCTTATATATAATTTATTCCCATTTCCTCAGATTAGCTATAATATTAACCAGACTCATATTCCTTGTGTATAATCCTTCCTTATATTATAATAATATCCTTACAGAATAACCATGGCCAGGCGTACGTCTTTACTGTACGAGTGCCATCCTTATGAATGCCCGTCATCCAGACGACGTTATTCCGTTATGCTTTACAATAAAAAAATAATAAACATACTCTCAATTGATTCTTATAAATATTTAAAAATGTAAACAGACCATATTCTATAATAATTCTAGGATATCATGTTTTAGCTTTGATCACACTATAGACAGAAACGGAAACTAATGGCACTGTTTGTAAAATACACCTTACAGATGCTTGTATTTAGTTTTTTGCTTTATTAAAAATAAGTCTAAAAACTATGAGTTTATCACGTAATTTTATTAATAAAAGACGATTAGAATGCGAATATGTCAAAAATACATTGTGATAAATTCTAGAATCAAGAATACGTGTAATGTAATGTAATGTGTAGTAATCGGTATCTTTAGTTGGCTTATTATTATATTCTGGTTCTAAAGTTTTATAGCAACATTGTATAACGAATCATAAAAGTTTATAGGTACATCTATATGAACAAAGCATACCAGAAACAAAGAGTACAGCCGTCCAAACTTTAGACAGAAGCAAGGTGAAGGAACAATTTAACACAGCCCGCGACCACGGGTCAACCAGGCCCGTTCAGAAACTTTCTATTGCACTCAGCAAATAAGTCCGAAGCGGGGACACTAATTAGTACGTTCGGTGGCGTCCCGAACAACAGACAAAAGCCGAAGTTTGCGATTGCGACACTATAACGGGCATTGCTTTGTGTCTGCTTCTATTTTGCACAGTTGCGGGTTTCGATGCGGTTTTTGTCTTGTCTAACTTTATCAATTGTTATAATAAACAAAAGGTTTACAGTCGAACAATAGTTTTCAAATCTTTCTTGTGTTATTTTCTTAAATCTTCTTGTATCTGCTTTTAGGATTATTTCTACTCGAATACTTCTGCTACACAGTAATCATTGCAATAATTATTTAGTTTATTGAAATACTGTCAAAATTTGTTATAGTGACATAGAAGGGACTACTCATATTGTCGTAAAAACCGATAGTCGTAATAACTGGTGATGTTTTCGAAATACGTAGTCCTATAGCATTCTGGTGGTACCTTTGTTCTGGGTCAATATAACCGCTATCTTGTTCTGAACGATGTCGCCATAAACGGTTTTGACTGTAGTTTTTAAAAGGTTGATTTTGTTGTTAAATTTCAGCGGTTGTATCAAAGACTCTTATAGCGGTTTTGTTCCTACCATACATTCATAATATTTCACAGCAGTTTGTTGGTGCGTAAAAGAAACAAAGCTATACAAAAGTTATATCGTATCACTTTTATTAAATCAATATCGATTAACGATATTTTTACGACTTGTTTCATCCTTTCCACCCATTCCCCTCACTAATAATCGATTCGTGCAAATATTCGCATCATTAGCACCGGCGCATTCTTTCAAAAACATCACAACGAAGTGTCGGCCGATTAAGCGTGTTGTGATTAAACGCGGTACCACAAGCCTCATAGTTACCAAATCCTAGTAAGTACCCTATCCTCATAATAAATTCAGTCAACACCTTACACAAAAGAAATCAAATAATTGAAATCTTAGTTCATTTTATAACAATATTGTTTTATTTAGCTTATAGTGTCGCTGCAGGTGAGATTATCCTTTTTTTTTTTGTTCACCCGGTGGAAATCCCTACGGACCGTCAGGGGAGCGGTGAGGGCCGCTCCTCCGTTGTGTCGGACCTGCCCGGACTAAAACCACCAGGGTGTTCCTTCTCCCGTCTGCCGGATGCTAAGGGCAAAGTTACTGTTAAATAGTCGCCCCCCCCCCGCGTACACCTAACACATTTCGGGGAGAGTGGTGTAGAGTGCCACCCCCCCTCGTCTCCTTGAATTGTCATTGGAGCGGTGTGCGGGAACACATCGCACACCGCTCACTCCTGGATCTGGGCGACGCGCTCCCTCAAGCGCGCCGCCCGGCGTATGTCCTGTTATGGAGGAAGGCCTCTGGCGAAGGCCCTCCTCCGGCGTCCTGTCCGAGCTGGGCGGCGGATTGGGTTATCGGGGGTGGCAATAGCCTCCCGATCCCGCTCCGCCGCTTCTTTCCCTTGCATAGTCTCCTCCGTGAAGGAGAGGACCGCCTGCCATGCCCCGTCACTACCGACCATCGCGCGAGCGAGTGCCGGCAGTGACAGATCACCACCTACCGCCCTCATTATCCTAAAAACTTTGTTGACTTTCTGGATAACTAATCATTTCACTGTTATTGTTCAATCGGATATTCTAATGCTGAACTAAAAACTCTGAAGCAGTTTTACTATATGCAATAGTGTTTTTAAATTAAAAATAAGCGATTGTCATTTAAGATGTGTTAGTACATTTTATACATAAATAAGATATTAATTAACACTTAGAAACAGGTGTTACTGTCCCAAAACTAAATTTAAAAAAGCAAGCCACATAATTTCACACCTGGTTTGTTCCCTTTGCCTCAACAGTTTCCTATGGGAGCTAGAAACGTGCCAGAGCTACGGTGTCGGATGTCAGCTAATTAGTGCATGCGTTGACGCGGAATGAGCGTTGAACGAATGGAAAGGTGCAGAGTGACAGCCGGGTCACACGACGCGTAGCGGTGACTGCGCGGCGCTGTACCGATGTAGCTCCGTCGCTTTACATACAAATATAAGTTATGTATATATATATATATAGCGTATTTATTTATTTATTCGCTGAAAATGTAGTGGTATGTTGTTTTGTTCTTTAGCTGTATGTTTTATTGTTAATTAATATTAAAAATAAAAGTTGTAGGACTGAATAAATGGCCATCAGAATCTTTTCAGCGGACGGATGATTGCGTGAAGTATGAAATATGGTTTAGAGTGTGTGATGTACGAAAAATTGAAAAATCAAATTTACATACAAAATTCTATGGTGCGGAGACGGTGCGTTGTGGCACGCACCACATGCGTATCGGACTTAGACAGTACTGTGTCGCAACGTATCGTGTGCACGAGCTTTAAATCGGTACGGGGAAACCATTGATGACTGATGTTTACAGAAAGATTACGTTTTTAAATATTTTAACCTTACATTTCGTAAAATCGTTTTTAAAATGCTGTGGTATACAGAAAAAAGGTATTGTTAAACCAAGAAAGTCAAGTTTCTTGAAATATTTAGTAAATCCAATAAAATATTACTCAAAAAATATTTTTTACGTTCAAGTAAAGCAAATTTTAATTTAAGACGTGTTTTTTCTCAGAATTTGTACTTAATCAAGAGAAAACGGTTTAATTAAAGAAACATTTTTTCTCGGTTTAGACTAATATATTGTTTTATTATGAGCATTTAAATTTCTTCGTTACAGAGAATATTTATTTCTCTTAAGAAAAAAATAGACATTTTTTTTTAAAGGATTTACCAAATACTTTGAGCTGTTCTAATGTTCTACGTACGTACATCATAGCTTAAAGCTTTTACTTTTAAACCTTTGATGCCAAACTGGGTGACGGCCCACCTGATGGTAAGTACTTAACGTCAACTAAAGACAACAAGGAACTTTGTCATTACGTTGCTAGCTAAGATGAATTTTGTTCACAGCTTACTTGGAGTACCTCATGCCTCTGGATAAAACTACACCCGACAACCTATTTCACAACTGTTTTTGAGGACTGATAAAAACGAGGAATTATCCTTTATTAAATCATATACATTATTTTATATAATTAATTAATCTATCATTATCCTTTTAACATCGGGATTAATGGTAATCGTATTTAAACATGCTTTAACAGTAATTTTTAAAATATGATTTCAAAAATAAATTTTATCTGTGGGTCAAAATTACACCATAGCCAATGTGAAGGGTTGGATCATTGAACACTCGTCGGAATTAGGGTAAAAGGGTCAATAGTGGGCCAGATAAAGACCGTCTGTAACAAATCGTATGCTCTCCATCCTTTTGTTATCGGGCCCCGCTGTACTTAATTGTACTTTTGTCCCTAGTTATGGTCCGTCCAGTGATTAGCTAACTTTGAATGGATTTTGTCAGAGACCAGAATAGTGCAAAATGGGATGTGGTTGACACCTCAGATAAATGCAGATTTGGAAAATGTAATGTCAAATCTGTGGGAAATGTCAGAAAAGTACAATGGGTTTAAATATATCTGTCTAGGATCACGTTGAAACTTTATTGGTGTTGGGATTATTATTATAAAAATTAAAAATAAAAACTATACTGATTGTTTTGTTGACGTGTTATGGAAAAAATACATAGTATGATAAAAATATATCGATGCTAAAAAACCAGGATGCCATAACTCACAAAAACAAAGCTTTATACCAGAAACAAAAAACTATCGTGTCTATTTTTTAAAAATCATAACTTTTTTACTACTGAACATAGAAAAGCTATTTTTAAACCATTACCTCTGTGTTGAAGTAGTTTTTAGCTAGTTATATTTTGAATTGGTTTCTTGTTATCTACAAAATAAAATCTAAATAAAAAAAAATCTATATTTAAAGTAGCTACAGACGGCGCTAGAATAGACGTAATGCCATGCAGACACAGGGTGAGATATTTAAACACTATTTTGACTTTGCTTAGCAAAGTGCTCAGAAAATAAATTCCTTTCGCCAAAAAAGTGAATATATAATAGGAACTTGAATACAGCCAAAGTATTCGCAGAGCCAAGTTGTCAAAATCAGCAACTTACATTAATCTATACTAATATTATAAAGCTGAAGAGTTTGTTTGTTTGTTTGTTTGTTTGTTTGTTTGAACGCGCTAATCTCAGGAACTACTGGTTCGAATTGAAAAATTATTTTTGTTTTAAATAGACTATTTATCGAGGAAGGCTTTAGGCTATATAACATCACGATGCAACTATTAGGAGCGAAGAAATAATGGAAAATGTGAAAAAACGGGGAAAATTATTCATCCTTGAAGGCATCCATTGCGTGCGCTTCGAAAATGGTTCAAGATACCAAAAATATATGTGTGAAAGAATTATTCCTCTTGAAATGATTTAAAAAAATATCTGCGATAGTATATGTCTATCTTTTAAGATTAACTTACTAGAACCGTTTTTATGGTAATTGAATTTGGTCGAAATTAATGCATTATTTGTTAAGAGTTGTATCAACGTAATAATATTAATCTTTATCCAAATAAATGTGTTGTTGATTAAGAGTATTTAATTGTGAACAAAATTGTCTTGGACATCACTTAATTTCAATGAACATCTTAGAAGATATTACAATAACTTATATAGCAAAACAACGTTTGCCGGATCAGCTAGTAAGATATACATAAAGTAATAGACGACTTCCAAGTCCCTAATCAAATTGATATTTAGCATTAAATATTAACAATAAGCTGTAACCGTTAAAGATTTTGAAACATTAATTTACTGTTAGAAAATTGACGAATCGAATTTTCAATTATACTAAATAACAGAGTAGGCAAGGTAATTTTATATGACCTTTTACACTTTAAAACTGTAACGTACTGTCTGAGTGAACCCTGAGTTTTATAAATATTAGGTCCTTACATATGAAATTGGCGTTTTGTATGGGAGGAACAAAAAGTCAAATAATTTTTAATATAATATATTTAATTAATCAAAGTATGAACCATTATTTTCTATGCACTTTTCCCATCTCATAGGTAGTTCATTGATCCCTTTACTAAAAAAACCAGTCGGACGGGAATCAATAAAATCTTTGAAGGCGATTTGGACTGCCCCATCGGAGTTGAATTTTTTCCCTTGCAAGAAGTTATCCAAATTTCGAAAAAAATGGTAATCTGTTGGAGCAAGGTCCGGGGAGTACGGAGGATGTCTTAGACTTTCCAATTGAAGCTCTTCTAATTTAGTAGCCGTCTGTTGCGCAGTGTGTGGTCTAGCGTTGTCGTGAAGCAGCAGTGGCGTGGAGCGATTGACCAGCCTAGGTTGTTTAGCCGCTAGCTTTTCCATCATGGTTTGCAATTGCTGACAATAGACATCAGCCGTAATAGTCTGGCCAGATTTGAGAAAACTGTAATGAACAATACCGGCACTAGTCCACCAAACGCTTACAAGTAACTTTTTTGGGGTTAATTTTCGCTTGGGGCAGGATTTGGCTGGCTGGCCAGGATCCAACCATTGCGCTGAGCGCTTCCAATTATCGTAAAGAACCCATTTTTCATCACAGGTAATGATTCGGTTTAAAATACCTTCATTATTGTGCCGGTTTAGTAATGTAACGCAACAGTCGACGCGCGTTTGCCGGTTTGCTTCAGTCAATTCGTGAGGTACCCACCTTTCAAGCTTTTTAATCTTCCCAATTTGCTTCAAGTGAATTAAAACAGTTTTATCACTAACATCGCAGCCTGCAGCTAACTCGGACGTGGTTTGTGATGGATCCGCTTCCACAATAGCCTTCAACTCTTCATTATCAACTTGAGTCTCAGGCCGTCCACGGGGCTTGTTCTGCAGGTCGAAATTTCCAAAATGAAAACGTTGGAACCAAAAACGAACTGTGTTTTCTTTTGCAACACGACCACCATACACATCATTCACCCTTCGAGTTGTTTCCGCAGCACTAGTGCCACGGCGGAACTCGTACTCGTAAATAATGCGATATTTTAAGTTTTCCATTTTGTAAAATGAGTGACGCAAACAGAAAAAAACAGAAGAAAAAAACAAATGAATGACGATCATCGAAGCACAAATACATGAGTCTATAGCTGTACAAATTTGAATTTGGAATTCCTTACCAAAGAGGAGAAATTTGTGTGTGGGGGAGTAATACTGCCGGTTGTATCCAGCCCTTGATCTAGCATCGAACCGACAGTCTCTTAAGATAGAAATAAAGGGTTTTTGCTATCAGCCCATTAGTCGATACGACTATTGAGACAATAATCATTGAATTCACATCTCTCACGGTGGTAATCTCGTGTTCGAGGTTATTATTTTGACTGTGGCTTAATTTATTCTACACTTTGCGCTAATCTATGGCCTATAATTTTACTAGGTCTTTAGTATTAAAGTCTTAAAATTATTTACCCTATTTCAACAAAGCTGTATACTAATTAACTAATTTAACCTAAAATATATAATAATACAAGTATTGACCCCTTTCTAGGTGATAATAATAATATCCCAATCAAAAACCCTTTCATTTCCCTAAATGACCACACTCAAGTACCATCACGGCGTCCCATCACTGCTATAAGCTATGGATCATAGACCACTCAAAAGACGACGTCGAATAACACATTTCTTTATGGTTATACATCTATGGAATAACACTAATTCTGTTTACTTATGTTTCTTCAGTAATATCACTTAATATGAGACTGCAGGGCAAAAATATCCTTCCCTTTCTCTATTATATTTGTGAAAACGATGGGAAGGGTTTGGACATATAACCCGGAAGGCTTATCCATGCGGGTTAGCAGAGAAGCTGTATGCATCTAGATGCCAGCAATCTGCGTATAATCGCTGCCTTATTACTTAAATTATCAACGTAGCTTTCTTTCAGCATAATAAACCTTTTTTTTTAATTATAGAAAAAGACCGTCTCGGCCGCTAATGGCACGGTACCTTGGGATTTTTAGCTTCTGCGAATTAACGGAGATTGCGGGTTCTGTAATCAATTCGACGCAGCCCTGCCCCGTCGCGTCTGACGCAGGGGGAGAGGCCGCCTCCCCCGATATTATACGGTGTATTTTGGCAGAGTGCGTCACGAGTCACTACGCTCCACCAACTTCTCGGGGGTTGCTAACCGGTCACTGAGAACCACACCCTGAGCAGCCTCAACTCTAAAGGCATTAGCCAATCGCTCGTTAATCAACCGATCGACTGGGACAGATGCGCCAGGTCGGTTGCTGATACCGGTGGTTTCTTTATTGAGCGGGATCTAGTCTCTACCGCTCCTACTCCGTAGTCTTCTTCTTAGACATAACAACGTTATAGAAAGAGACTTCAGCCCTCAGGTTATCATGCCCTGCCAATATGGCAGAGATACTAGCATAATAAACCTAACCTATCTGTTATATCTAATTGTTAGGTGTTTTAATTGATTAATAAAAGCACTCACTGTTATCAATATTTATTTTTCACATAAACTGATATCTTAAAAAGCCACGTTCATATTTATAGTCATAAATATTAATGGCGGCAGCCTAGTGCTGCGCTCTATATATAGACTATAACACTATCACATTGTTTCATTGAATAATCTATCTGTTTTATTGCAGTTTACGTGCAGTCTATTGTATTATGTCTATGCTATGGCTATAGGACAATCGTATTAGTGCGCGCTTGAAATGCGGACTTTTACCGCGATTCGCCATCCTAAATAAACAATAACAAAATGGCTTGCTTTAAAACGATCTTCACTGGCTCAGCTGACAGATTAGCTCTCCCCACAGGCTAGGACAAAACTGTACTCTCAGGCAATATGTAAAACTTTGTTACCCGGAGATAAGGTTTGATTTTCAATAACATTTGCAGTTGATAATAGAATAGAGGTATACTGCATGCAGATGGTTTTGTGTGATAGGTGCTTATGGAATTTTTGAGGTGGCAAAGGGGTGGATGGGATTTGGTACACATGGTGAGGCTTGCCAAATAGTCTGTTGATTTTGATTTTTATATTATCACGATTATTTGATTTTTACACCATCCATATTTTTTTTTATCCATTGGACCATACTGCCAAATCTTTGTTAATTTATTGTCTTATATTCCAATATTTCAGTTAGATCATATAAAATTATTTTAATCTTTATAGTCTGGGCATAACTAGAAAAAACTGGCATACATTGCATCAATAAATACGATAGCTAGAGGGTGGTTCTAATCCTCAAACAAAAATAAATTTGTCTCCGTCGACGATATTTTCAAGAGATTATAAAGCACGAAATCTAGATACGTGGCAAACAAAAGCGTTACTTGTTAAGTTGGAAGATCCTCGTGGGACGAAGAACATATGCGCCCTGTTATAATTAGCGAACAATGTTTGGCTTTAGCAAATCCCTTTGGGGCGTAAATTAAGAGATTCCGCTCTCTGGACGGCTTACGGATACATTTGCGTTAAAGCTTCTGCACGGACACAAATACTCACGTTATTTGTATGAAACTGTCGCGTATTTGCCTGCCCTTGTTACGGGTATTAAGTCTTCCAATTATTCATCGTCGTATCTCAGAGTTTGTCTTTTTAGAAGTCATATTTGAACTTCGAGGTAAGCTCGATGAGATCATGTTATGGATCTTTAACGCAAAGTCGTCTTATTTTAAAATATATTAGCCCGCGGGGTTTCTAATGGTAAATGATTGGACTACCTTATAAGTCAAAGTTTGATTAATTAACTGAAATGTATGAACTTGATATAAAAGTTTTTATAATAATAGCTTTAAAATAACTTCAATATATACACATACACAACTATACCTAAAATTGTTTATACAGAGGGTGATTTTATAGACGAGAGATATATTTTAGAATACAATAATTTGTACCTTCTTATAACTAATAAAAATGTACATAACAATATTCCCTAACAAACCATAAAGAAACATTGATGAACAAATGTGAATTGATCCATAAAAAGTTTAGACACCGCAGCGCGTGTGGTGCACGATTGAATAGCATGTAGATAAATTCTTTTTACGTAATTTTAGGTAAACAGGTAATTGACTCGTTACCCTTTCGTACTTTATCCTGACTTAGGAGAGGCAAGATACCTACTTAATAATTAGTTGTTATTTATTCAATCATGTATGTAATTGCCCTTTAATATGTTGACTATAAATTACTTTGTTTTAACGAAAATATTAAGATATCACCATTCCTATATATTTGGAATCAGAATCGAATGCTGAATATCCTCCTTGAATATATCGCTCGTTTATAAAATCAGCCTGTATAAGGAGATTCAAAATTTTGAATATACCGACGAAGCAAATATAGTTAAGTTTAACTCCTTAAATTCTTATGTGGAACGACATGGTTTTAATAGTAGAGAATTAAACTAGGTCCAGAATTATTAAAATTAATATAATAAATCAAGTGTTACTTGCAAGTTTGCGTGTTGCACTAGAGTTATTGGTCAACTTTTATAAAATTAATTATTTCTTTATATTTTTATGGTAACACGAGAATGTTACTACAGCGATAACTTACGGTCAAAAATTCAAGTTAAGCAATTAACAATACAATTGAAAAAAATATTATTTTTCATTTCGGACAGTAAGTCAAAATTATATAATTAACACAATGTAAATCCATACCCGTAACTGCAAATAACGAAAGTATCAGAAACGTGTTCATATAATGTAACCAAACTGTTTATAGATATTTTTAATAATATACGAGTGTAATATTAGTTACCAGGCACGCATAAATAATAAAGAGCTTCACGTCCACATTATTATTTAAAAAGTAAACAGTTTTATCCATTCTCTTGATGCGGGAGAAATTTATAAAATTTCACACAGCCCACATATATTTGCTTACTCGAGGTTTACCTCTTTAGATTTATGAACATCCACATTTCGTATCAACGTTTACATAAGTAAGCTTGTTTGTACATCATCCTTTGGTGACCGCGTTATTTGCATATTTCTATTATTGTCACCGGTTCTATAGCACCCTCGTTTGCTCCAAAATCAACACGTGGGTAATCGTCAGATAGGTTATCGCCCGCAATTGTATTATGATGTTTATAGGAGTGGGTATCATTTGTAAAGAATTTTTTGATATGGTGTTTTCCTTCTATTGCTTTAAGATCACGATTTGACATTTTCAGGAAGATCTTTACAGACTGATTTATTTCTGTCTTCTTAGCATTAACTTTTCACATTCTCTACTTATGTATTATATTCAATGGTTTGGCTTAAAACCTTGCCTTGCCTTTTATTCCGTTGTATTCCACCATTGCTGTTTTCAATGGCTTTTTCCATTAGGATTTCTCAACTATTTTTTTTAACTTTTCGGTATTCTTGCTATCAATTCTTAATACAAGTACTGTAAAATAAAGATTTTTAGTAAAATTTAAGCAATGTCTGAATTTTGTGCATTTCATGGTATCCTATTGCATACCAACATACAACATATTTGGTGGACAATAAAAAAATATTACTACATTATTTTTAATGTATTATTTTAAAATTTAATCTGTAATTAGCTCTACAGTCAGTGGACTAGCGTGCTCAAGACTTTCAGCTGCAAATACTGAAATTGCAGCTCGTAATTTATTGAAGCTAGTAAAATAGGAAATATGTGCGGCAAAGTTAATTGTTTAGCGGGCTTGTCTAATGAATTACTGATGAATGAAGATGAGAATTCTGTGAATGTAGCTCACTGTAAAGCAAAAATATACTCCTATTTTTTCTATGCTATACAACCTTAAGATAATAGAACCTGTTTTATTACTATTGCAATTCTTAAAGATTTAGTTCCTTTTATAGTTCCTTTGAGAGTTTTTCCCTTAAGGAAAATTAATATAATGTGTATACCTTACGAGATAACAAGTGTACTTGACTATAAATACTAAGTACTACTACCGTGAAATTTAAAAATAAAACAAAAGACGGTAAAGTTAGTAATAAAATGGAAAGTGGATATTTTATTTTCTTCTATTGACTAAAATGACATCAATTCGAAGAAGAACAATAGTATATTGAATCAACTGAATTTGCTGAGCTGATGCGACGTTTCTGTAGACAAGTGTTATATAAATCTTTTGAGTGATAAATAAGTTACTTATTAATATTTAGAGTAAGAAACTTTTATTTTGAAAACAAGATTTACTATTAGAATAGACATTTTTGAGTTTTATTTCCATCTTATTCCGAACCCTCGAATTTTGTTACACTTGTCTTAATTATTCGGATTGTCAGCATATTCGCTTCCATAAAATACACATGCGTTCTCATATTCTATTATATATATGGGGTAACGCTTGCGGATCATGTTAGGAGCGAAGAAATACGCAGATTGGTTGATCTAAAAGATAGTGACATCTACAGCTCGTACAAAAGCCTACTTCGCTGGTTCGAACATGTGGAGAGGATGAAAAGATGACGAAAAATATATATAATATGAATATCAGTGGAATTAAGAGCCGATGCCGGCGAGACTCACTAATTTAATGTCAAAAGTACGCAGGTTTGACGCGACTGTGTGAAAACAATAATGTATGTCAAGGATGCGAAAGAAGTTTGAAAATTTTAAAGAAATCGGGTTCCATTCTCATTTCCTGCGTGTTCGTAAATAGAAAACACAAATTACAAATAAAAACTGTTTAATAATGAATAGTTATATCTATTACAAAGAAAAACAGTATAAAACTAGATATCACATCGAATCATACTTGTAACAAGGAAAAATAGTGTTTCCAGCTACCAACTAATGTTACCAACGGGAAAAAATATATGTTCAGAAACTGCGTGGTGATAGATTGTTAGGTGAAATAAAAACTGTCTAACATCCTTGTATATCAGCAAATTTATTACTTTTAATTTTTTACAGGATCCTGTGAGTGGGACATGTAGGAAACAAATGAGAAGCGGCGATATGTTCATTAACATCGTTCGGATTCCGCTTAGTCCATTAGCCAGATATTTTAATTGTTGAGCCCCTACAAAGCCGCTAAAACTTTGCAGCTGCGCGCCTACCGCTGCGAGCTATTTCGAGACAAATTGCTTTCCAACTGATCACTGTTTCCTTGAGTATTCTAATATTGAAAATAATACCTCGTAAGCTCTTTATTTTACTTGGTTTGATACCATAATGATATTGCTTATTGATAATTACGTTCTCATGGTTAACTTTTGTCACTTTTATTTCTGCAGTAGTTGGAGTTGTTAACTATTGAAAATACATAACAATAACGATAATATATCACCACGCTATATTCTGTTTAAGGTAAGGAGAGATGTAGTATATTAGTAGTTGTACCCATTTTGTGGTTATATACCGTGCCTAATGTTACCAATATTTTAGCTGATCGCTGTTCTCATCATCGTTCACACATGACATTTGTATTAAATGCCATGCGGGTTTCCTCATGATATTTTCCTTCACCGGTGAGCATTTGCTGCCTAAATCCGAATTAAATCTTAAAGAACCCAGAGCTAGGTTCTGGGCTTCGAACCTTCGACCATTCACGTTAAAGCGCATAAATATTTGTCCCATATTCACATGGAAATTTGTTTGCTTGGACTAGTCTAGGATTCTATATAGGTTTAATAACAGCTTTTATACTTCCTTCAATTTTTTTTACTTAAAAAGTACTCCGTACGCCTAATTTTTAAGTAAGCTGTATGTAAAACGATATTTTTAGTTTCTTTTGTATTAGAAATAAATGGTATGCATGAATAAATGATGTGATTTTTAAGTAAAATCAAATCTCTAAGTTGCAGCCATTGATGCTTAAACAATCTCGATACGACGTCTCTACGATATCAGACTCGAAAGCAATAACTCACGATTTATCTAATCAAACAAGCCCTCAACAATTTCACAGCGATTGTGCTCGCCCTGAATTTTCGTATCACCCTATATATCATTATACGAGATGATAATTCAATAGCAAAGTGATTTTGAGCTGGAGTTTTATGGAGATAAAGTAAAAATCGGCCTATTGGGACTCTAATAGTCGTCGTAGGGTTCTGTATTGATTAAAATAAAACAATAATTTTGGTTTGGAATTAGAAAACATGAAGATACCACCCACACACACGTGTCAAAAGTGAAGCTAAAATAATATGTTCTTAAATAGAATAACAAATTTCAACGTTCTGTTGCGAGTTAATACTTCTAATTTCTTTCTCTTTCTCTTCTAATTTTAATAACATTATCCTGTCTCTGTGTCTTTAATTTTACATTAACTCAATATTATGGCCATTTAGAACATAATGATATATGTTTATGTTTCACATTCAGATTTAATTTTTTTAAAATATATATTAAATTTCACTCGAATATTAGACAGAAGATTTTTAAGACATATCTTTTATGAAAGAAGTAAAAATTATTTTTAAAAGTAGGAGCAGTTTTTTGTTTCTGTTTTGATGATCATAAGAATTTGTCCTTTTTTTAAGTATAAAAGATAAATAAATACAAAATGTAGTAATATAAAGATTAGATAATTTATTTAAGGAAAAATATTGAAAAAGTTCCAAAAATAGTCGAAATTGACACCAGCGCCAACAAAATTAATTTTAGCGTTGAACTGTTTTCTTAACGGGTCACACGGGATTATATCAGCTAAATAATTTATGAATTAGATAAAATCTAGGAGATTAGTGGGTAGGAAATAAAATAGATTACAATATCTATGGGCGGTGTTTTATCGCGTTACGCGGTCGCGTGCCTGCCGGGTGTATGGAAACAAAGAAAATTTGATTTAAACACATTAGGGTCTGAAAATATCAAATTACGCATTAAAACGTCACAACGGGCTTTTTGGAATTTAATTTAGTGGCTCTGCTTAGCGTAAGCTAGAAATGTAATTCAACACGCACAGAATTATTAACAAAGTGCTTTTCGTCTCGTGAGATTTTATTTAAATTAAATGGAAAATCAACGTATATACTATTTTATTAATTTCTAGTGTCCGAGTGAAAGTAGTTTTAGAGTCGAACTCACTTAATTGGTTACCACTAAAACTTTCGGTTAAAATATAGCCGAACGTATAAAAGCCCTAAGTGTTATATCGTCAGAAGTGTAGAGAATAAAACTATGCCTCATAAATGCTCTTCCTCTTTATTTCCATATTCACTTATTTATTGATATAAATAATATTATGAACCAGAATATACCTTTTATTACTAAGATTTACTCATAACTAAATACATATAATGTTGCCAGAATACAATCACTAAAATATAACTGTTAATGTTACCAGAATACAATTGCTACAAACAACTAAAATATAACATAAGAAATTTGGTTCCAGATTGACAACTAATAAACAAAGTATTTTAATAACTTTTAAATAAAGGACTCTTTTTCTTTCACCAGCGAGCATGTAGTGCCTATATCCATGGTTAATCTGGAATTACCCAAAGGTGCTGACATACGAAGCTAGGACCACTCGAGTTGCCTGCATACATATCGGTCTCTTATCCATAAAACCACCACATACATTGTATAATATTTGTTAATAACTAGCTGTCCTGGCAGACCTTGTTTTGCTCTATTTCTCTAAAACAAAGTTACATTGTTTTTTTATGCTAATAGCTACCCTGTTAGATTTCATTCTGCCAAAAGTTATTGGCCTGTCGCAGTCTAATAGAAATAAAATTGCATTGAAAAACTTAATTCATATCTAAGGTAATGATATTTTTATTATAATGCCTTGTGGGATACTTGGCGTATAAATTATAATTTTCATTAATGACATGCAACCTCTAATCAACTTGAAGGCATACCAAAGACAATCCTAACGCTCCTTCGTTTTATTTTGATCAACATCATATCTTTGACAGCTGGGGACAGAGGGGTTTGTATGGGAAAAGAAAATTGTTGTTTTTACTATTTTCCTCGTATTTTTTACGCTCTTTCACTCCATAAGAACCTTCCCAAGGCTTCATCAAACACAACAAAAAAGAAATCAGCCAAATCGATTCAGCCGTTCTCGAGTTATGTGCTTAGCAACACATTTTGCGATTCATTTATATATATAGATAATTTGACCTTTCAAATGTACACATAATGTGTAATAAGAGATTTTCAAATTTAGAAATCGCGAACTCTCCGTTCGTTGCAAAATATTTTCTTGTATTTAACCAACGAGCAAACATATTTCGTATTTGTACGAGAGAGTAAATACATTAACTGGGACAAAGTATAAAGCTTCTGTTCGCCGTATTTAATTACTGAGCTAACACATAACCCATCTTCTGGAGTCTCCAGTTTCTGTTAAGTGACCACCGCAGCGTGTTCCATTTACTGAACTAAATTGTTTTCTTTACTAAACTATCTGTCTTGCGTAACAATAATACGTTCATGAGAACAGTTTACATTTATTTCTAGTATCTTAGGCTGTGTTTTATTGATACTACTTGGACTTTGCTCAGAAAATTGATTTGCCTTTAACAAAAAACTATATTATATAATAGAAATTTTAGCTATAGCCCAAGTGTCATTAGAGCATAGTCCAAGTTCACAAAATCGGTGACTTTCCATATAAATTACTAGCTGATCCGGCGAACGTTGTTTTGCTATATAAGGTTTTGTAATATCTTCAAAGATGTTCATTGAAATTAAGTGATGTCAAAGACAATTTTGTTCACAATTAAATACTCTTAATCAACAACACATTTATTTGGATAAAGATTAATATTATTACGTTGATACAACTCTTAACATATAATGCATTAATTTCGACCAAATTTGTTGACCATAAAAACGGTTCTAGTGACTTAATCTTAAAAGATAGACATATACTGTCCGGGACATTTTTTTAGATCATTTCAAGAGGAATAATTCTTTCTTACATATATTTTTGGTATCTTGAACCGTTTTTGCAGCGCACGCAATGGAAGCCCTCAAGGATGAATAATTTTCCCCGTTTTTTTCACATTATCCATTATTTCTTCGCTCCTATTAATTACATCGTGATGTTATATAGCCTAAAGCCTTCCTCGATAAATGGTCTATTCAACTCAAAAAGAATTTTTCAATTCGAACCAGTAGTTCCTGAGATTAGCGCGTTCAAACAAACAAACAAACAAACAAACAAACTCTTCAGCTTTATAATATTAGTATAGATACAGTGAAATCAATTTAATATTATAATTTGTAATATTTGAGTAAACGATAAGCCAAGTCAAAGAAGTATTTATTCTAAACAATAGACTTTCTTTTTTTTTAATTCAAAGAAAACATTAATACACTATACGAGCAAAAACATATCGTCGGGTGAAAGGCTATTTGGTTTAAGCGACATTTTTTGGTGATATAGTAATATATATTTTTGGAATCAGTAAAAAACGCTGATTCCGGAAATATATTTATTACTATATCACTAAAAAATGTCGCTGAAACCAAATAGCCTTTCACCCGACGATATAAATACACACGAAAACCATTTTTTTTGGTAACTCTGGGGGGATATTCTGCATGGAACCATCAGGGTCATTGAGAGAGCCGTCACCTCGCTACACCCTCAAGTCTACTGTCTGACACATGTAAGCCATCCCCAGCATAGATATTTAAGTTCCGTAAATCGCATGTACTATGTACATGATTGTATAATTACTTAGTGGTTTTTCAAAATGCTAATATTAACAAAAAAATAATAACCAAATGAATAAAAACATAATCAAATAAAAATATTTAAAAAAATAAGTTATTAAAAAAGTATAAATCCTTACCTAAGCTTTATTTATTTTCTTTTCTCCTAATCAAAGTCAATCAAAAACATCATTAAATTATATCTACAATTTGTGAGTAACATAATACTTACTTATTCCTCGCTACTCTTGGATTTGAAAGTAGAAATACAAGTAAACAAAACTGAGTTGATTTAAAGTTACGAACAAAAACGTTTATGCAAAACATAAAACTTGAAGCTTTCGTCTAAAGAAATGACGTATTCCAAAACTCTTGAAATAAATTCGAGCTACCAAAATGAAAACAATGGGTTCGGTTAATTTTACTCATCCGTTATTAATATATAAGTAGGGATGTTATATGTAACCAGATATCCAAAATGATTCAATATCCGAAACCATATCCGACATAACCATTTATGATAATTTCAAAAGATAATCTAAAACCTATAATGTTTACCATTGATTATATGCATCTACTGTGGATAGAGTAAACCAAATTCTGTAATGACTTGTTTTTAGATTGCCCAGCATAATTTACAGAAAGGAACCGATTTAATAAATATTATCAATTGAACCTACTTTAACCACAACCATTCAAAAGTATCTGAAATAAATTCAAAATCCAATTCAATAAGCAAAACCAAAGAATATTAATGAGTTATTCTAGGTCAGTATTAATGCATAAAATTTGGAATGCTAAAACAATGTGCATGAACAATTTGTAGAAATATAATATTTAGTTCAAAGAGATACAAATCACATTTATGAGAACTTTTTGTTTTTTCCAGTATTGAGGGTGGTGCGTGAGAGTTGACGAGGAAGAAGAAGGAAATCCGGGAACGAACTTACTTGTATATGTCCCGGTCCACGGCGCTGTTTCAGGCATCCACACCACAATTTCTCACGTTGAGTGGGTTAAGCAGAGCTTCGAGTTTTCACAATTATATAACAAAGTGTTTTAGCGATTTTAGAGATTTTTAAAGCGAGCGCGTTACAGTGTTACGAAGCGTTCGAACCCAGAGAAAGGAAACAGATGAGGAAGGTAGGGGATAAAAATGTCGAGTGAGTATTATCAGTGCAATAATATATCTATAATATAAAAATGAATCGTTAAATGTGTATAAGCGCGAAACTCGAGAACGGCTGAGCCGATTTGGCTGATTTCTTTTTTGTTGTGTTTATTAAAGTCTGTGGACGGTTATTACGGAGAGAAAAATTAAAAAAAATTGTCTGAAAAAGTCTAAAAACAACGTTTTTCTATATACTCATACAAAAAATTCGTAATAATATTTAAAAGTCAATTTGAACTTTAACACCATACCATAAAGTTTAAATGTTAGTGGACGGGTTCCGGGAAGGCAAAACAATTGAGTGACGTTAGTATCGTATAAATATTATCAATATTTGTCAAATATAGAAGATATTCACTAGAAATAATTTATATGGCAGGACAACGTTTGCCGGGTCGGCTAGTACAATATAAAAGAACATGCAAGTATGTTAAAAAATATAAAATAATATACTTGTAAAATAGATAATAAACGGCGTAAACAGAGGGAGTGAAAAGAGGGACGGGAACACTCTCTCCGTCCCCTATTACTGAGGAGACCTAACAAGGCCCACTGCGTGCCGGTCGTGGCAGATTACGACTCCGAACCCACGGCTGGCGGATGAAGGAATACCCAAGAGTTTTTAGTCGGCGAGGGTCCAGCACATCGATGAGGGTCCAACTCATCGGTGAGAGTCCGATATACCCGGGGTTCGGCCACCATCTCCCTGAAGGTCTATAATTGATTTTGCCCTGGTAAAAAAAAAAATTGAACATTTTGTTTGTAAACTTATCTGAAACAGTAAACTAGAAAAAGCTCATTTGACATAAGCAGAAATATATTTGTTGGTATTTCTCTTTAATATATTGTAATAATTTAGTTCCGTTAATGCCAAGCGAGCGCATATTTCTTAAGTAAGAGGGTTAACGTGTTGTGGAGTTGAACTCCGTCCAAAGTGATATTCCTTTTTATAATTAGTCCGTACTTTAGGAAGCACAAGACTTGACTGCCGATTAACCCAGTAGAACTCGCCAGTACTGAGGTTAATATCAAATGTCTTTTTTATATATGTACTTTTTTAAATCAATGTTACATCAATCCTAATGTCTAATGTTTAATGTCTTTTTTCCGCTAAACGGAGTCCTTTTCACCTGACTCTCACCTTCCAGGGTGTTTCCTTGCCGGTGACTGATGGTCTTGAGCTCCTCGGCTTAGAGCTGACAGCTGACTTGAACTTTGGGCGGTCGATTGAGTTTAGAGCGAAAACAGCTGCAAAAAAATTGGGTGTCCTTTTTAAGGTCAGACGGTTCTTTTCACCATCGCAACTTCTTAACCTGTATCAAGCGCAGGTGCGGTCGGGTGTTGAGTACTGTTGTCACCTTTGGGACGGATCCGCTAAGTATCAGTTGGCGGCTTTGGACTCGATTGATCGTAGAGCTCATAGACTTATTGGCGACGACTATTTGTCAAAAATTAAAATGCAAAGCATCGAGCATCGACGTAGAGTTGCCTGCCTCGCGGTCTTTTACCGGTTGCACGGTGGAGAGTGTTCTCAGGAACTGCATTCTTTGATTCCACCAGCCCCATTCCACCACAAAACCACAAGACTTCGTGTCGGATACCATCCGTATGTGGTGGATGTTCCTTATATCCGCACGAGAAGATTCGCTTCTACATTCATCATGCGAACAGCTAAGGAGTGAAATATGCTACCAGGAGCCATATTTCCGCGATCTTATGACCTGGGAGTCTTTAAAAGAAGAGTGAATAGGCATTTGTTAGACGGACGTGGTTCATCATCGGACTCATCTTCACCTTCCACCAAGTGTGATTGAGGTCAAGCGTTCGCCTATAAGTTATAAAAAAAAAAAAATCAGGCTTAAATTGTTTGCAACAAAATATACGATATATTGTGGTAGGTTCGAACCATGGCACGAACCTCTGGATTTTTCCAGATTACATATGGATTTAGGCATCACACGCTTACCGGTGAAGAAAAACATTGTGAGGAACCCGGATGACAAAATGTGTAAGTGCCCTGAGAACGGCGATCATCTATGCTAGAGGTGACATTGGGCACGACACATAAGCGCGAAGTGGATACAGCCCCAAATGTATCTCTGCTCACACCGATAGGGATGTAGCATGATCGTTACATCACTAGTATGTAGATAAAATGGGTTAACGTTTAAATGGTCTAATTAATGTCAACAACGTTTAAGACCAGCGCGTCCGACTGTTGCTATAAATACACACGATAAACTTATGGCAGTTATAAATTATTTTGACACAATTACGACTTATGACACCATAAAGATCATCCCATTTTGTTTTCAGAGTACGGTGAGAAGCTCTGGAGTAATTTACAAGACTTGTTATATGATAGTAGTCGCTAACGCGATATTAAACTTCGATATTTAAATACAGAGTGATATAAAATGTATGAAAAATTTAAATTATCGATTGTACATTGGTAAACAGGCCTTTCACAAGGCTCGGCATTGATTTCTATCCAGTGTTGTACGCGTCCAGAACTGTACAGATGCCATTGGTAAGTAGTCAAACCTTCTGTTCTCTGAGCATCTGAAACTTTGATTTTCGAGGAATAGTGTTATGTTTAGAAGTCGTCTAGTCAGACGATTGTCGTTCTACGAGACCATAAGTGGTCCATATGTACATACTTATTTGGTTAAGTACATCGGCCAAGTGTAACGTGAGCATACGTCCCGCTTTCAGGCAGTTTGTCCCGGTGTCCCCAGCGAGGCCGACATTGACTTTGACCAACAAAAAAAAAGAATGAACTCTTGAGAGTAAAATAGTTAATTCTCTCTCGCAATTTTTTTTTTTTTAATCTGTTCTTTTTTTTGGGACTTTTGATCAGGCTGACCATGTCAGTCCCATAATCACACAATGTAAATGCTAATTCAACAATGTATATGTGAGTCTACAGAGCATCTCAGCTGCGCAAGATGTTTGCTCAGCTAAGACGCTCTGAAATAGACCCACATCAGACCTGTTCAAACCAAACTGTTTATACATGGTTTCTCTTATAGAAACGCTCCGAACACATTCCACCAAGAAATGGTGTATGTCTTCTGGGACTCCACAGAGCTCGCAAAAACTCTCGCAATTAAAAGGCCAATCGTTGCCGATCAATTCTACAACGAATTTTATAGAAGGAAACTCTGAAAACAATTGGTTCATTTAGCCGTCTTAGTAATGCTAATTGGAGCAAATGGTCGCCAGTAACGATGACAATGGAAGACACTGGGTATTGATACACTCGCTATATCTAGGACATCGTTATTCGCCTTGCGAATCAAATTGGTCTAAATTGGACCTATACAGGCAAGAACGCTGAAAATGCTAGTTCAATAAATTAATGCTTATTATTATTCGTCATCGACATTACAAAGGCATGTTACAAAGACACGTAAATAAAGTCGGTTAAAAAAAGACAAATGAAAAGAGAAAAATGAAAATATGAGTATCAGGGGAACCAAGAGTCTCTTGACTGAGACAATGGTAAATTACAGGCAAATAAAGAAGAGTTTTGCTGAAGATAAAGTTAACTGTAGCTGCAATTGGTGAGTTGATAAATGGCAAGGAGGAGAAAGAATTTGTAGAGATATTGAGAAATGGTGTTTCATTATTTCTGCCTTTTCCTTATTCCTTCCTCTAACCTTTACTTTCTTTAATAAATTTATTAATGGGCTCAGTAAGGAATCAATATCATCATCACATACATGCTATCCATCATATTGCATTCTGTAATCATGTTTATAATTGTTTAATATTAAAACTTAAAAGCTTTTAAGTGATACATAGCTTTCTATAAATTATAATATATCTCCACACATTTGTTATGCAAATTTATGTTAATTTCGGATGAAATTTTAAATAATAATATTTAATTGCGCTAAAGTGTAATGAGGATTGTTAAAGTTTCTTCTACCTTCTAATTCAAACCATATTATTTGTATAAAATATTCTAAACTTCCACCTGTATTGATCTAGTTGTAAACAAACTTTCTCTTTGAACTCGAAACTGTTGTTAATAATAACAACTGATCCATCGAGTTGGGCCAGAAATACTTGAAACGTTTTAATCAAAATTATTGTGGGGCCTTAAAAGAGATTGAACTAAGTGCCATTGAATTTGGAAACAAGAATTTACTTAAACCATTGATACTAAAATTGAGTACTTTATCGGTTGTCTTTTAACTTTGGATTAATAAAATAAAATAGCTTATAATATTTAAACTAGGCTTAGTCAAAATAATCCACACATACGTGAATCTAATCTTTCATAATCTGATCTTTTGTAATTTAATTTTATAATCAATAAAATAAAATATAACTTAATTTAAGTAGTCTATTTGTAAGCATTTTAAAAAAGAAAGATTAAATTTTTTTCTGTTTTGGAAAACAGAATCTTTCAAGAACACTCGTTAAGATATTTTTGTTGTTATTTCCGCTTTACATCATATTATGGTTCTACACAAAGATCATATTTCATGAAAGATTTATAATAAAAAAAAATCAAATCCAGATCTGTAACTCCAGGATAATTAGGATAGTTATGTGGAATACAGTATGGAAATGTTCAAGCTCGGGTCGTACAGCATTGGAGATACATAAATAAAAATAAATTAGTCACTACATATTTATTACTATTTTGAAAATAAGATGGATATAAACAACAGCGAGGAGGGAGAGTGAGAAGGGTAGTGGGGATAAGTTGGTTAATTAGGGGAGAGGGATGGAGAGAAAAGAGAAGGAAGAGGGATAGTAGGTTAACACGACATTCACGGCAGTATTTAATTCTCCGGGCCTGCTGGTAATATAATATATCAAAAGCAAAAAGAAAAATAACGAAATTCATTACTATCTGATATGCCTTAATAAAGGACCTGGGTCTAGAAAACAACGATCAAAATAATATTTCTAGCACTTACTGCAAAGCGAGCAATAATAAGGTTGCGATCCCATCTTATTACGGCTTGCTCCACGTCTCGGGCGATGCCAACAATCTAAGAGACATTTTTTTCAATTACCCTGCCTCAACGCCACCGCGAGTGCAATTTGATATTCAATTATTTATGCCTGCCGTGTAATTTTTCTGTTTTCATTATCATTCTTTGATAATCCCTTTGTATAACGTTTTATGTATATTATTTGCTTATTTTTTAAACTATTTATAATTTAATCACTCTTGTTTTAACTTCAATCTAACCTGGTGGAAAGTGATAATGAAACAGGTGAAGGTCTCCGCTTATCATCAACGAATACTGATTCACTTATTGCTGGAAAATTGTACATAGAACAATTAGGGTCAATGTGAGGGCAGCGACCCCGGCGCGTCAGACACATACGGACTAAAAACCCCCAGGGTGTCCTTCTAATTGCTCACCTTGGCTAGGAAAACCAAATTCATTCAGACGCCCAGGGAGCATAATGCCTTGTTAAGGCTGCCTCTCGGGTGGGGTAGGTGTAAAGAGCTTATCCCTCTGAAACCTCTTTCTCTAGCAGCGTGCCGTACATTACGCACCGCCTTATATGAACTACACAAACGATGTTTAATTCAAGCATCAAGTAAAGTATGATAAAAGTTTATTGATATGTAACCACAGGCCTTAACTTAATTATTACTGATTTTTATCATATTTCATCACTCACAAAATAATGAGCAATGAAACTAAATTTAGTTGAAGCTGATACAGATCTGCGCATAATCTTGGATTATCCTGGATTATCAATACAGTCATCAAGCGCGGACGACCAGAATTAGCGTGGAATGAATTGTGTTGGGCGTAATTTATGTAAAAGAGCTTTAAATAAAGATATATCGGTGATTATTTATAATGAAAATATACATAACAATATAATTTACAAGATATAAAAGAGAACGTTGTACAATTTATAAAAACACTATGAAGACATATTACTAAAAACTTTTTTACGATATAAATCCTTACTTATGTAGGATTACTTTTTGTGTTATAGGTATTGAGTGTAGAGAAACTATTTCCATAGATCAGTAAAGTCCATATAACAGTTTTACGAACATTTGTTCTTTGTAAAAATCTAACGGATTGTTTAAGCCGCTTGGCTACTGTACCAATCTTTAAAGGATATTAGCAATTTTTAAGCTTTTTAGTTCTGTTTTAATCTATTTGAGATATTTGTGCGGGCCGGCATGGTCTCTGCGACTACTGGGTTTTTTGTTACCTTTCGATAGTCGTTGGCGTTTTTTTGGACTGCACCACGCTTACCATCAGGTTTGGTGCAGTCACTGTGCCGTGGCAATGTAAATATAAATTATAACAAAAATAGTTGATTTTTCTTTTCAATATTCACTTCCTGCAACAAACACAAGGAATAGAGTTATGTAAAAGGAATTATTTAAATTAAAAATAACGAGTTTTAAAACAAATTGTGTAGACTCGCATCACTAAATAGTTTTCTTCGTGTTTTAATTCGTTTAAGATTTTTTTAATGAAATATTCATGATGTAACATAAGATAAAATCTACATAATACGTACAAATATGTAAATAATTTATTCATTTTACCGTAGAGATAACAAATAAAATATTATAATATTAGAGGCATATGCGTACGGAAATTATAAATCTAACGTCCGATTTAGACGTGAAGAGATATTTTTATTCGATAATAGTGTATAATTATTTGTTTGCTATGATTGTCTCGACTGGTATAAATTCTAGAAAACTAGTCGGAGAATGTCTCGACGTCTAAATCGATGTTCAATGCATCAATGCCAGAATACAACTTTTGTAAAATTTTGTTACTTTCGTGTTAGTTTACTCAAATATTGTTTTTGCGTTCTTTTTCGTAAAACATATGGCTGTTTAGATATATAACTTCGTCATTTCAGATATGTAGATAATTAATTAAATATTTAAGTAACGTACTACGAATTACAATATTGGAATTATTATAAACTTTTATTCATATAAGCACTTGTGAAAATTTTAAGGTAGGTAAGTGCTCATTTCAGACATAAATAATATTAATTGAGCATTTAATTTTTTATTAAAATTGCATTGTTATGATTGAAATCTTATTTTTTGGTAACTTTTAACTATTGGGCATCGGTAACACTGCTTTAATATTATTTTTATTGGAAATCCGTACAATAAAAACAATATCTATATTCCAACTCATTCCAACCCTATGTTTAACATCAACATAATGAAATATTAGCCGGTTTGAAATTTACGAACTGTAGGGCACGATAAATCAGTAACTATCGTGCCTTGTAACTATTTATAATTATCAATATCGAACTTCTTTGTGCTTCCAAGCATGCAAATGTCCCAACGGCTTATTTATAGCGTTGCGGCGTAGTATAATCTACAGCCGTATTCCTGTGGCATTGCTCGAGACGCGATTCCATTCCGCTAGACTTAGTGCCGGGGCTTATGATGCATTGCGATATGAATGCGTTGACAGAACGCTATGGGTCCGTTGTTTTACACATAAATATCCACGCGTTTCGAAGCCGCGTCGCACGAGTGCCGGATTTGCACTACGCGAGACAATGCAGAGAGGGATTGCCAAGTTGCGTTGCTAGAGCAGCATCGCCCAGTAGTCTCTTCTAATACATTTTACAGCTTCGCAACGTATCATGAGCCCGATAATGCGAGAATTTTTTATTGCGTTGCGGGGCGGTGTGTCGTGTGCACTGGCTCTTAGTATTTTAGACACTGTGTAATTATGTCTGAGCTAATTGAATACAGTAAGATTTTTTTTAATTTAACCTTGACCTAAATCACATCTGGTAGAAGTTTAGGATAAGGTAAGTGATGGACCATCTCCGCTTAACATATGCCAATTCATTCTTACTTTCAATGTTTAGTGTGCGGCTGAGTTGTATGATTTAGTTCCCCCCTCCCCCTTCTACCATAAATTGTCGAGACGCCGTGCAGGTTTGCGGTTTTGTGGTTGACATTCCTGCTGCTCGCACGAAGCGATTTGGCCCTCCTTTTTGCTGCGAACCGCGAAGGAGTGGAACTCGCTTCCTGCGTCGGTGTTTCCGGCATCTTATGACATGGGAATCTTCAAACGTCGAGTGAATCGGTATTTGCTGGATGAGCGCGCTCCATCGTCGGCCTCATCAACACTTTCCTGCAGGTGAGATTGAGGTCAAGCGCAAGCCTGTATGTAATAATAAAAAAAAAACTCTTAAATTGTTAGAAAGTGGAGAATTTACGCGGTAAGTACATATTAATCCTTCGCTGTTTGTATTATGAATAAAGATGCGATTTTTAGTGAGAATTTAGGGAATGTTCATCATGTGTTCGAGTGCGCCTCTACAGACCAGCGACTACGTTGCAGAAGGAGTTCCCAGGAGTTTTTAGTCAGTAAGAGTACAACACACCGGAATTACCGCCTTCACAACGCCTTTGACGGTCCATGAGGAGAGTATCCTGGTAAAATAAATCACTCCAGTGTATTGAATGCATTATTCTTCACAGAAACGTCATGTCTCTATGTGTGTTCTTTTTTTTTTACACTGGCTCGACATAGTGACTACAGAGTACCTGATGGTAAGTACAGTGTAGTCCAAAAACGAAAGCGACTATCAAAGGATGAAAATCCATTGATAGTCTACATCGTCATGTCGGCCCACATATACCACGACAGAAGGTCTCTAGGTATACGAGCTACTGGATATACATAAGCTGATCCCGGAACGCGACAATCCGAAACGGAAAAACTACTGTTTATGCAATGGAAAGTGCTCTAAAGAACTATTTAAGTGCATCCCAACACTCTAAAGCCTTACAGGAACCGCAAAAAACGCAGTAGTTTTCTAGATACTTTTTTCCGGTCCCTTTAGACTTGTGGAATGGCTTGCAATGTTCAGTTTTATCTCAAAGAAATAATATCCAGTGCTTCATGAGGGTGGTGAGCAATGTTCTTCTTGGTTAGCAATGCAATAACAACTCTCCTTGTGTTGTACTTCTCGATGGGCAATGGTGACCACTTATCATAATATGGGCCGACGTTCTGTTTGCTGACAAAGTTGAAATAAATAAATTTAAACTACATGCCGTAGCCCGTAAAGTTTAGATTCTTTGTCGAGCCTGAAAATAAAAGAGTTCAGCTATAACTGCTTTATAAACAAAATTTATGTAAAAGTTATAGCGTTTCGATTTGACAGATTCTTAGGTACGCTGGAGTCCCATGAGTTTATAGCCGTAGAGGTGTCAAGACGAGCCTCGTGCCGTGTTTTATGATAAGTTGTAATTAATGTCGTTGCGCAGGCTTCATTGTGTCCAACTTTGTCGGCTCGACGTCCAACTAAATTATGGGCCCACTTCATCGCTCGTATACCTTAATGTTATTATGAAAAATTCTTACACATTAAAAGGCTATTCTTATTTATTATTAATAGAATTTGAACTGTTGTATTAATATAAAATAAAAGGTATTTAAACTTTATTAAAATCGTATTTATCGAATCCATTTGTTAAATATTAAAGATTATGAATGAATGTGGCTGTGGTAACCTAGTGGATGATGGACTGGTTTCCACGCACGGCTACGAGAATGCACGTAGTTTCGAATCAACGTACCTCTGGGTTTTTCTAGATTACGCACAGATTTAGGCACCATTTGCTTACCGGTGACGGAAAGCATCGTGAGGCAACCCGCATGCCATCTGATGATGATGATGTCCTAGCCGGTTTCGGCCACGGCGACTGTTTCAACACCGGTTAAGAAATTCGAGGTCCAGTTTACGGAAACAGTCAATTGCGCAGGAGATATTTAAGTGCATAACTGGACGTGCAGCCAGAAAAGCACTCTCTCGTCCGAGCTCCCTCAGGCCCGATGGAAAGGAGAACCAGTACGATCGGGAGGGAGCGGGATGCAGGTTTGGTCGAGTTGTCCTTCTCTGAACACCTGGTTGAATTGCGGTATTCAAAAGATACCTTAGTCGCCTTTTACGACACCTCAGCAAGAAGAGGGGGGTGCTATTCTATTCTGCCGGCAGCCACCACGGCGAAAAACATCATGTCATCTAATGAATATATAATGTGTAAGTGCCCTGAGAACGGCGATTAGCTGCGCTACTGATCATGTTGGGTACGACATTTAAGCGCAAAGTGGATACACCCACTAACGTATCTCTGCTTACCCTGAAAAGGTTATAGCATGCTTTTTATGCTTTTTTGACATACACGTTACTTGTGGGAACACGTCACGCACCGCTGACACTTGGATGTGATGGGTGAGACATAAAGTAGTACCTTTTTTTTACCAGGAGAAAAATCCATTGTGGACCGTCGGGAGCGATGAGGGCCGCCCCCTAGTGTGTCGGACTCTCACCGACTAAAAAACTCCTGAGTACTGCTTCATCCGCATGGACGCTGGCCGTGAGCGCGAACTCTCAATCTGCCATGACCGGCACGCGGTGGAACTTGTCAGGCCTCCTTAGAACATGGCACAGGTTGGAGAAATCCTGTCCTTGTCATCCTCAGAAATGGGCGGTGTGTGGGAGTATGCACTCTCCGCTGCCCTCGTTTACGGGCAGTGGACTCCCTCAAGTACCACTGCCCGCACATGAACCTTAGTATCTTGTAATAAACTAATTCCAATGATACTTAATGTTTCTGTAACTTACGCGGGCCGGGATAAGGTTTGGACTTATGCTGTTGCACAAAATGCACCCTCGTAGGCGGGATGATTTATAATAAAGTTAAGATTGCGACAATTTGAGACAAATCAAGTACTTACCGAGCAGCGGTATTCCAGGCACTTTACAACCATTCAATATGTATGTTTGATTGTGAATGTTGAGTATGGTTTTGAGAAGGATTTGTGTGTGTTGCGAGATTGAAAGAATTATTAAATGCGATTGTAATGTAGAAGGATGCGATGCGATGTTATTAAGTGTTAAAAGAATGCGATGCGGAGTTTGATTTAAAATGCGAGAACGTTAAGAAGTAAATAAGTGAATGTTGTACCCAGATGGCGTTTGCGATTGGGTGCGTTTACATTATTAATTTTTTTGATGTTCTGAAGTTGCGCCTTTTGGCGTGACTAACTAATATTTTAAGATTTATATAATAACAAATTATTTTTGTCACAAACGTAGACGAAATTGAGGTCAGAAACTATTCATATAATCGTAATGGTCACAATCAGCTACAACTCTAGTTCTCATCGCGTACATAAACGCAAAACACGTGTTATTGGCTTTAAGTAGGGCGCTATGCAGATGTCAAACAGATGCCCCATCGACTGGCGAAAATGTATTAAACTCAAATAGTAACTATCTCCGAGGACGCAATCAATAAACCGATATTTTATTATTGTTAAACATACGTCTAGTGTACGCAGAAGTCGTAGAGTTTTATCCCCGGGGTTCACAAAATTTAACGATTAAATTAAAAACATAAATGTGAAAGTTTAGTGGATATTTGGTGCTTAATTCAATTTCAATTTCATTTCAAGACGGCTGAATGAATATAGGCCACATTTAGCACAAACCAGGCAATAGGCATGAGGGAGTCTGCTACCCGGATAAGAAGAAAGCGGTGCGCAGTAACCGTGATTCTACAATTGACGTTTCACCTGTCAAACTATTTTTGTCGATTTTAATTTTATAACATGTAAACTCTGTCACCCTACTAACTTAATGTGTCTTCTATCCCTTTCAGAATCTTCCGTTTTAGACCTATTATCAAAATACATTAAACATAACAAAATAAAACTTTAAAATCTACATTAGTGTAACTAATACTTATTTGGTGGTGGACTAATCTTTATTTTATTTGTGTTGTCCATTTATTTTTAAACCTGATATTTTAAATTTATTTTACCGACCAATCTCCTTCGTTTATTGCACTACTTACATGACATTGGCAGAATCGTGCTTGCGCGTTGCCATTAAAGGAAGAAGAAGAAGAAGAAGAAGAACTCTCTATATATATAATATAAAAATGAATCGCAAAATGTGTTGATAAGCGCGAAACTCGAGAACGGCTGGACCGATTTGTTTGATTTCTTTTTTGTTGTGTTTGATGAAGTCTGGGGAAGGTTATTACGGAGAGAAAAATTTTAAAAATTATCTGAAAAAGTCTAAAAACAACACTTTTTTATATTCTCATACAAAAAAATCGTAATAATATTTAAAAGTCAATTTGGTCTTAAATGCCATACCATAAAGTTTAAATGTTAGTGGACGGGTTCCGGGCTATATATATGTATATATATATATATACATATATATAACTATATATGTATATATATATGTATATATATATGTATATATATATGTATATATATGTATATATATATACATATATACTAGCTGACCCGGCAATATACATATATATATATTATTAAAATATATAAGTCTGTATAAAATAAAATTATAACTACTCATATAATGGTGTTGATTCCTTGTGGACTGTACCTGCCTCTCACGCGACTAGTCACCGGGTCGAGGCTGCACAGGCGTCGGCTCCTCGTCAGCTCCAAGCTCCTCAGCGGTCGCACGGACACAAATCGCTACGCGCTCGCGCATGTATAGCGGAGAGAGATATAGAGAGAGATAGAGATTCACTCGCGGAACAGTCTTCGTATTGACAGTTGGCTAACGTCTTTGTAGAACACTAGCGCGGGTTTGAGCGGGGGCGGGTTCGTCCTTATTCCACGGACGCGGGCTTTGTTCTTGAGGTGGAGAAAGAGTCACTCGCGTAAGTCTTTGCGTAATAACACTTGGTGTACGCCTTTGTAGAACGTTAGCGCGGGATTTAGCGGGAGCGGTGTGCGGTGTGTGAGAACGTACTTTCTCCGCGGGCTCGGGCGTCTCACTTTGAGGTGGAGAAAGAGTCACTCGCGATAAGTCTTAGTAATAAAACTTAGAGCGGGAGCGGGTGCGGTGTGCGAGGACGTATATTCTCCGCGGCCTCTGGCGTCTCACTAATTACTTTTTTGAAGCTTTTTGAAAAGCGTCGCTTGCTTATTTTGGCGTCATAATGCGGTGATTTTATTGGTTGATTTTGGCGGCAACCAATGATTTTTTAGCGTGAAAGAGCGGTTTGTCCAAAGTGTGGAAAAGGGAAGGAAAATATAAGGATAGCGGGATAAATATTTAAATTGGCTTGTCCATTTCTGGCCTGCCTTGGAGGAACTCCAACATGTCTCTTCGTAATTATTATATAATTGCGGTTTATTACTTTTAAAGCGGTTTATAGCAGTTTTTTTTTTTATTTTTATTTTTAAGCGGTATGAAGCGGTTTGTTTTATTTATTTATTTTTAAGCGGGATGTAGCGGTTTGTTTTTTATTTATTTATTGCGTTGGCAATGGCGCAACGTGGTGAAAATTTCAAAGGAAACTGCCACTTTTAGTTTTAATTTTTAATACGCGGTTTATTTCGTCCTTGCCAGGATATACCTCATCTACCACGCCAAGAACACAGCAAAGGACTGGAAGTTTATCTTCTCTAAGAATAACTACTTGCCCTTTTTGTATAGGGATATTCAATTTGGAATGCGGTATACACTTTATGTGTGTCTTTTCATAGCGGAACTTAAAATGAGCGATAATAGCTTTTATCAGCTGCATAATACATGCGCAGCACACAATTCTTAGCGGTCAAATGTTGTCTTTTTTAAGCGGTGCGTTTTTTTTTAATGAGTGCAGAGCAATATAACTTTTGCTGTGATGTGCGGGCGGGTGGTTCAAGTGAACCCATACGAATAAATGTTACAGCACCGTAACATTTTTCGCTAGCGTCAGCTATACCAAGCAACGCTATGTTAGAATACGGAGAAATATCTTAGAATATTAATGTTAGTTAAGTTATCAAGTTCTTTGATAATTTGTTATCATGTGTGAGTGATATCTATTGGAACCTTCATCCCAATGTAGATTGCATTTCTAACATTATTGTATGATAAGTTTCATACGAGCGGTAAGCGATGCGAGTAGACCGAGAAGGTCATATAAAGAAGCGATACTAGCGAGAATTGTGCGTTTTGTAAAAGTAGCATTAGTATTAATAAAAAGTATTTTAAAATAAAATTAGAGTAAGTTAATAAGAATTTAAGAAATTACGTTTATAAGAAGGAGAACGCGGTTGCGAGTAATTTTTAAAAGATAAAGAAGCAATATAGCGGTCGTCTGATTGACGCGAGACATTTTCTGTGAAAATGCGTTCACACTCAAGGTCATCAGGACTTAATACTTTTCGCGGAGGAATAGCTTCGAGATTTCTGAATGTTTGTATTGATTCATTATGAGATAAATCATCATTGTGATTAATAAATGCGTGAAAAGAATGTTTATTCCCATGCCCGGTATGAAACGGCAAGAATGAGTCGCATTCTGCTTGACCCATTAAAATGTATCCTAATGTGGATTGTAATGCAATAATAGATGAGTGCGGACATTCAATTTTGTTTGATAATAGCAATTGAGAGAATAGAGATACACCAATAAGACATTCGATTTCTGAAGGAATGTGGAAATATTCATCCGCTAATTGAATATTTTTAAAGTAATCTAAAAATTTTGTATTTATCTTTTTATCAGGTAACTTTCGTGAGATATTATTAACTACAGCGGCTTTAATTGTATATTTATATCGGTCATCATAGCGTGAGATAAACGTGACAGTTGTATGTCCTAGTACAGAATTTTCGGATAATCCCATACCATACACTTTAGAAGGTTTGTATACTATGGGGAGATTTAAGCGGCGACAGCACGACTCAGTAATAAAATTTGCGTTTGAGCCGGTGTCTAATAGTAAGCGAATCGATGAATTTTTATTAGTGTTAGTTAATACATTAACACAAGCGGTAGGTAATAAATCGCATAAATAATTATTATTTGGAGCGGGAGGATTCGATGTTATTAAACATTGCGAAAACTGAGAAAGATTCTGCTCAGCATGCGGTTGCGTATTTGCAGCGTTTAGTTCAACGCGTGCTGGAGACACAGCGGTGTGCGAACTGAACTCAGTGGCCTCAGTTCGACGCGGTTGTAAAGCAACGTTAACTAGATGCGGCGTAGGCGCAGCGCGATAAGCGGTTTGGTTGTTCGCAGAACGTAGGTTCTGCTGCGGGCGCGTAGGTGAAGCGCGGTAAGCGGACTGATAATACGCGGGGTGCGAGTTCTGTTGCGGGCGCGTAAGTGAAGTGCGGTAAGCGGGTTGGTTGTACGCGGGGTGCGGGTTGCGTTGTGTGTAAAAATTATTTAAATGTATCATCGTATGATGACGTTTATTGCAAATATTGCAAGTGCGGTTAGATTTACATTTATTAGTCGAGTGAAATCCAAGACAATTTTTACACAAATTATTTTTTATTATTATTTCATATCTTGTTTGCGGCTCTAAATTTCGGAACAGAGAACATAAATATAAGGCGTGCTTCACACCGTGACAAACAATGCATGTTGCATTGTAATTTTGTGCGGGGTGGTTTACTACCAAAGCTTGGAGCGGTTTATTTTTAGGATAATTATAATTTTTAAAATTTTCCTTAGGGTTGACACGTTTCGGCTGAGAATTAAGTTGTAATTGCGGTCGTGATAAAACTTTGCTCTGTTCTTTGACAAAAGCAGATAGCGAACTAAAAGAGGGCATTTTTTCTTTGCGGTGTTGTTGGTCGAATAATTGAGCGGTTTCTTTATCTAATTTACTCAAACCAACACTAGTAAAAATAAAATCAGATAAGTCATCAATATTTAAGAGTTTTAATGCCGAAACTGAAGCGCAATACGTTTCTATAAAATTATCTAAATTTTGTGAAGAAGCGGTTATTAGAGGTTTGAAACTAAATATCTTTTCTAGATATTTATTAGCCAATGTTCTAGGGTCTTGGTAACGTTCCACTAGCATGTTCCACATCACATGGTAGTTGGATGCGGTGGGCAACACTTCTGATGTGATAGATAAAGCAGGACCTGACAATTTCGAAATTAAATACTGAATGCGTTCTGAATCAGTTAAGTGTTTATTATCATGTATCATTTCTTTGAAGTTTTGGTAAAAAAGCGGCCATTTTTCAGGTTGTCCTGAAAATGGAATCAAATCTAAAGTTGGCAGTCTATGCTTTGGTTTAGAAATTTGAATACCCGTATCACGTGACTCTTTGTTTAATAAAGATTCAAAATATTTAACGCGGTTATATAAATCGTCAAAAGCTTCTACGGCCTTAAATGACGGCTCAAAATCAGGATTTAATTCCTCTTTGCGAGTGTTAAGTTTTTCAATAACTTGGATAAACTCGGTGCGAATTTTTTCAATATTAAATGCATTTGCTAAAAATATTTCCTTCTCTTCGAGAGTTGGTGCGGTTTTAATTGAGTCATAGGCTCTTTGAACCATAGAAAATAATGATTGGCTTTTAGCCTCAAGAACTTTTATTGAAGTCATTTTTATATTATAAACTTTATTAATTAAATAATGCGAATGCGAAAATTATTATTTAAAGCGGAGTATATTTTTGAATATTTTTATAAGAATAATTTGTAATAATAGTTTTAAAAGAATGAAAATTAATTTTAATTTGGAGCGGTGCGGAATAAACTTTTTTCAAATTTGGATCCGTATAGAACGGGCCTTATCTTATAGTTCACGGTAGGTCAAGGTTACAGGTGTTCTATTTTTGGAATTTTGCAAATCAAGGTTACGCGTTTGAAACAATTTAAAAATGAAAGTTTTAACTTGACGAAGCGATTATTATTATTAACAAAGCGAGTTAATTTTTATTAGTAATATTTTATATTATATTTATTGATGCGGCCTATTTACTTATTCTTTTGAATATTGATATTTTAATTATTTCGTGATTATTACACGTCGAAATATTTATTTGGAGCGATTAGGCGGGAATAATTTTTATTATTAGAACACAATATGGCGGAGCAATGCGCCAGCGCGGGAATGTGTCGATGCACGTTTTTGGCGGTAAAATGTTTGAAGCGTCTTTTTGAATTTTATATCTTTTAAGGAATTTAGGATTAGGAGAAAGGAACTACAAGGATCCGGACTCGAGGGACCACACACTGGACTGTACCTGCCTCTCACGCGACTAGTCACCGGGTCGAGGCTGCACAGGCGTCGGCTCCTCGTCAGCTCCAAGCTCCTCAGCGGTCGCACGGACACAAATCGCTACGCGCTCGCGCATGTATAGCGGAGAGAGATATAGAGAGAGATAGAGATTCACTCGCGGAACAGTCTTCGTATTGACAGTTGGCTAACGTCTTTGTAGAACACTAGCGCGGGTTTGAGCGGGGGCGGGTTCGTCCTTATTCCACGGACGCGGGCTTTGTTCTTGAGGTGGAGAAAGAGTCACTCGCGTAAGTCTTTGCGTAATAACACTTGGTGTACGCCTTTGTAGAACGTTAGCGCGGGATTTAGCGGGAGCGGTGTGCGGTGTGTGAGAACGTACTTTCTCCGCGGGCTCGGGCGTCTCACTTTGAGGTGGAGAAAGAGTCACTCGCGATAAGTCTTAGTAATAAAACTTAGAGCGGGAGCGGGTGCGGTGTGCGAGGACGTATATTCTCCGCGGCCTCTGGCGTCTCACTAATTACTTTTTTGAAGCTTTTTGAAAAGCGTCGCTTGCTTATTTTGGCGTCATAATGCGGTGATTTTATTGGTTGATTTTGGCGGCAACCAATGATTTTTTAGCGTGAAAGAGCGGTTTGTCCAAAGTGTGGAAAAGGGAAGGAAAATATAAGGATAGCGGGTTAAATATTTAAATTGGCTTGTCCACCTTGTGTATATTATTTATGTCATGATTTGTGTTGTGTCCTTGTTCCTGTCTTATTAATAACTTTTTTATGTTTGTGATGTGTATTTTGTTGTAGTTAGTAGGATTTTTGTTTTAGGTACTTCTACCGGACAATCTTAATATAATTAAAATTAGTTAACACCGATCAACCTTCCTCGAACATTAAAGTCAAAATCAAAACGCTGACTTTGGTAAAATCACATTGGTCATACACCAGTGGAAAAGCCACAAGAAAGGAATAATAATAATAAACATATAAACTATGTAATTGATTTTAAAGTTAAAAATCATCACGCTATTGGAATAATTATTATATTGCATAGTCATGGTTTAATGGCAGAATAGAACAGTGCCTGCTTCTTTATTATACTAAGGTATCATAAGAACCAAGGTATATAGTGTTACGTAAATAGGAACGTCCTCTTTACTGTAGACGTAGACACATAGTCTATGGATATATTGTCTATCGCCATTGCACATATCATGTCCTACAATCACAATCGCTGTAATCGCTTGTATTATAATAAACAGTATTGACAGCCTGGCGTGGTTTATTTACATGCTCATACGCATAACATATAGCATACCAAATTGCAAGCAGATTGTCAGCATCTAAGCAGCTGCATACACCTTCTCTGGATTTAGTAAACACCCGCCAACCCGCATTGAACAAGTGTGGTGGATTAAACGTCCAAACCCCTTTCCATGGACTCCACAGTACAGTGGAAAAAGTGAAGGAAGCTATTTGCCCTGCAGTGGGATGAAAGTGGCTCATAATAATAATAATAATAATAATTCGACTAATGGGCTGATTGCAAAGAGCCTCGATTATCACCTTAAGAGGCTATCGCTTGGTTGTTGGATCAAGGGCCGGATACAGAAGGCAGTTCTACTCGATACGGCACGCATTGTGAGGAGGTTCCTCACTCTGAGCTCCTAACTACCGGTGTCTTGCTTTTCGAGTATAGAGAACTGGTTTTTTTGGTTTGGTTTGGTTGGTCGCTAAACGGTGTGTTTACACTTCGAGGAGCAGTTCCAATCCGATGCTGCCTGAAGTTTCTTTCCGCGTTTCTTCTAAAGATAGTCACTTCTGAAATCCCTTCCCATGAATTCCACATTTACAGTTGAGTAGAGAAGCTTTTGGCTTGCATTGGAACAAAACCGGCTACTAATAATAATATTATATATTTTGCTTAAACAATTGATTAGAAAACTATGTCTCCTTTTACACCGACTATCGAAGAAAAAAATAGTACAAATAAATATTCCAAAATAGCAATTTATTTGGATAACTGGGCAATAAATCTAACGAATTAACAGCATTAATTGTTAGTACTTCGCCTACACGTTGTTGGCGATAGCCTAATGGTTGCTAATAATAAAGGTTTGGATGTCATTTTATTTACATTGTATATTTGTTCTCTATTTATGGATAATTGAAAGGCTAATAATATATTGTTTGATATACATGACTAATTTATTATTAACTATTCGCTATATTCCAAGTTTTTTTTTACACTTGCTCGACAAAGGACTTCATTGCATCTGTTTGTAAATACGGTGTTGTCGACAAACAAAGACTACTATCAAAGGACGAAAATCTATTGAATCTACGTCGTAATGCCGACCCACATATACCACGAATGAAGGTCTCTAGGTATATGGACTACTGGACTTATACAAACTGATCCCGAAACGCGACAGGCCAAAGCGAGCCACTGTGATGGTCTTTACACTCGTGTACTGTGGTCACGACCCAGTTCGGTAACACTAATCTAATTTGCAAAAATTATAATAAATAAAAAGCAAATATATAAGAGATACATTAGTGACTGTAGCCACGCGCAATTTAGGGAGTGCGCCGGCCAATGATCCAGGCGAGAGCAGTGTGCGGTGTGTTCGCGTACACTGCTCCAAGATAAGTAGGCGAGTGAAGAGTGGGTGGCTATTTACATCACCTCTCCCCTGCTTTTTGCAATAGGGAGAGGCCTATCTTAAGGCCAAAAGTCACTGGGTGCCGAGGAAGTGCCCGATGCTGTCCCCTTGGCCCCGGCAGACGAGTAGAAGGAACACCCCTGGGGTTTTAGTCGGTGCAAGTCCGACACAACAGAGGGCGACTCTCACCGCCTCCTGAGGTCCGTTAGGGATTTCCCCCGGGTTATGAAAAAAAAGTGGCTGTAGACACTTTGCGCCATGGTGACCAGTAACGCAGCTAATCGCCGTTCTCCGAGCACTTGTACGTGACATTTCTATTCGATGCTATGCGGGTTTCCTCACGATTTCTTCTTCACTGGTGAGCATGTGGTACTGTAGTGATTGTATGAAAGTATTATGAAGTAGGTTAGTTATTGTTGGAATTGGCAGATAAATAGAAAAATAAGTTTATTTTAAAAGGTTAGAATATCTAATTTTAAAAATATGAAGTTTTTATTTGATAGATTGATTGAAAAAATAGAAAAGGAAGGTTCAGATTGTATAAATTATATTAATAAGATTAGAAAAATACATGTAAACTTTATTTGAAATATATGGGATTACAGATATAAAGAAGGTGTATCATTTAAAGCGAGTAAGCGACCAAACATATAGGGAATGTAGACACGCCAGCAAGAGCGTGCTACAGTACCTAAATCCATACTTAATCAAGAAATTAAGTACAGATTAAATACTTTTTTATCCTTATTTGGCATAGTGACTACGCCACGGGTAATAATAACATGGTGCAGTCCAAAAAACGGCTACAACTATCAACAATAAAGAAAAATAATGTATAGTAGCAGCAATCGTATCGGACTGCACAAATATCTCTTGTAAAAGTAAGAGATAGAGAGCATCTTAAAGATATGAGTTATCATATAGCCGTGACTCCGCAAACCCACGCGTGTGGTTCTTTTATGGAAGAGAGAGAGTGAAACTAGATTAAATTACTCTACAGAACACTCGCCATGATACAGACGTTAAGAAATCTCATCTATGATTATTATTATTATTATTATTATTAATATATTATTATATATTATTACTGAACACTGTTTACCAATTTCGTCTACCGACTTAACTTGTAACTCGAAATATAATACATAATGACCAAAGTATAATTAATAAGAATCCAAATGAATGCCTAAACTCTAAATAAATTGACCCGAAAACGTAAAAAAATTATTAAGTATTTTAAAACACACTTTTTACATTTAATTATACACCGCAAAGGCCGAATAAGTCTAATACTTTTGGAATAACAATTAACTTTACTCTAATGCGGTGTAATTTATTACGTCTATGTAATTACACAGTTTTTATTAGGCCACAGTCCAAAATCCTATTTGCTTTAACGTTACGCTAAGAGGATTAGTTTATATTTATGGCGAGTAATGTTTCCGTTGCTTTATTATTCAAGTTTGTCATAATTCTGCGGTGATTGCGTTGAAATGTTTTTTATGTGACAATACACGTGTCTGTTGAGCGATGCAAACGAGTATTCTGTGGCGAGCGCGCTCCATCTTCGGCCTCATCATCATTTTCAAGCAGGGAGATTGAAGTTAAGCGTAATCTATTCATAATTTAAAAAGTCGTAACAATAATTTAATAGAATTTAAATTTACTACAGATAACAAGTAGTTTGTATCTAACTTTTCAACATAAATTTATAATTATTTACTTAAAAACTAAAATTACTATTTGATTGAAACTAAAATGTAGAACATCGACATAGAATCGTCTAGCTTCCAGTCTTTTACCGGCTGCATAATGGAGTGTTCTTAGGGGCTACATTCTCTAATTCCAGCAGCCCCATCTCAACTTAAAGCCACTAGACGCCGTGTATATACCATTCGTATGTGGTGGACGTTCCTTATATCGGTACGAAGAAATTCGCTTCTACATTCATCGAACGATGACTTCGATTCAACGAATTGCTAAGGAGTGGAATATGCTTTCAGCGAGAATGTTTCCACGACCTTATGACTTAGGAGCATTTAAGAGTGAATAGACATTTGTTGGGTGTATGCGGATCAGGGATGTTACGGAGCTTCGACTCCGACTCCGATAAGTCGGAACTTCCGATCGTTATTACACCTTCGGTTCCTACTTCGGTTCCGAAACTTTTTAATCGGAGGTATTAATCGGAGGTCACCACCTCTGTTGCAGTCAATTCATTTGATTTTACTTTATATGTTGTTGAAACATAATATCAATTAATCAAACAATCAGTGCTACTTAATTGGTAGAAGACACTTTTTAAAATTTAGATTAAAAAAATATGATTAAATTATTAAATTTAAAACTAAATGTACATTTAAACTTATTACTAAAAGGTTTTTTTATTTTACATTTACATTAAATTAAGTAAAATAGAAATTAACACAAAAACAACCCTGCAGCAAATTTGATAATAATTCGTTCACTGGACAATGTTCACTGGAGGATAACGGTTTCTGATATATCCAACACTTTGTGAACAACAGCTTTTATTTGCCCAAGTTAGGTTGTGTTGTGTTGTGTTGGGTTGTGTTGGTGTTGGTTAGGTTGGATTCGGTTGGGTTCGGTTGGATTCGGTTGGTTTCGGTTAGATTCGGTTAGATTCGGTTGGGTTCGGTTAGGTTCGGTTGGGTTCGGTTGTTTTTTTTCTGTTGTGTTCGGTTCTGTTCGGTTAGGTTCGGTTGTGTTCGGTTGGGTTCGGTTAGGTTCGGTTGAGTTCGGTTGTGTTCGGTTGTGTTCGGTGGGTTCGGTTAGGTTCGGTTGGGTTCGGTTGTGTTCGGTTTGGTTCGGTCGGGTTCGGTTGGATTCGGTTGTGTTCGGTTCGGTTCGGTTTGGTTCGGTCCGGTTCGGTTGTGTTCGGTTGGGTTCGGTTATGTTCGGTCGGGTTCGGTTAGATTCGGTTGGGTTCGGTTTGCTTCGTTTGGGTTCGGTTGGGTTCGGTTGTGTTCGGTTGGGTTCGGTTATGTTCGGTCGAGTTCGGTTGGATTCGGTTGGGTTCGGTTAGGTTCGGTTGGGTTCGGTTGTGTTCGGTTGGGTTCGGTTGTGTTCGGTTGGGTTCGGTTATGTTCGGTCGAGTTCGGTTCGATTCGGTTGGGTTCGGTTAGGTTCGGTTGGATTCGGTTGTGTTCGGTTGGGTTCGGTTGTGTTCGGTTCTGTTCGGTTGGGTTCGGTTAGGTTCGGTTGGGTTCGGTTGTGTTCGGTTGTGTTCGGTTGGATTCGGTTGGGTTCGGTTAGGTTCGGTTGGATTCGGTAGTGTTCGGTTGGGTTCGGTTGTGTTCGGTTCTGTTCGGTTGGGTTTGGTTAGGTTCGGTTGGGTTCGGTTTTGTTCGGTTGTGTTCGGTTGGGTTTTTTTTTTTTTTTTTTTTTTAAGGGCCCCGCCTCCACCCCGTCACTATGGGAAAATGTGACGTCATTGAAAACTTTTGTTTTTAATGATTCTATATAATACTAGCCCTTTTTGTGCAGAATTACAAGTAAGTTAAACGGTAATTTAGGATACATTAATAAAAATGGTGCTATATAAAACAAACTTAGAGCTAAATTTAACATATTTTCGTTAAGACCAAAAGGAATTTAAACAAAAGAAGATTAAACTTAGAAGTTATCGATACGAGAAATATTTACCATTAAGAAACTACATTAAAAGATAGATACATAGTAATAAAAGAAAAGTAACACTAATCAATGAAGAAATTAAGAGTAGAATACATAAATTATAAAAGAAAACTAAAAGAAATTGGATACATTAAAAGAGAGGACTTAATATTAAGAAACAAAAAGAAAAATTAAATACTAGTAAAATTATAAGTAACAATTATAAAATAAGGAACAATAATAATATTAGGAAAAACAAAAGAAAAGTAAAATTATACTAAATGATATTATAAGAAGAAACAATAAAATCAAAGACAAAAGCAAACTTAGGAGGACAAAAGAAATTAAATTATACTTAGTAAGACTATAAAGAATAACAATAAAATAGAAATGATAAGAGACGATAATAGTAATGAGAGAAAGAAGGTAAAACCATTTTTTTTTTCCTTTTTTTTTTTATAATTATTTATTTTATTTTATTATAATTTAATATAAAAGAAATAAGTAATAATTAAAGAAAAAGATAAGTTACGGGCCATCAGGGAAACAAAGTAGGGAAATATTATAATAAAAATAAAGTATATATTACTAGTAATATAATTATAATAGAGAATAGATAACATAGATAAAAGGCATAAAATATAATAAATAAGAAAATATAAATAATATAGTAAGTATAATAATATGAACAAGCATAAAGAAAACCAGAGTTATATATAAGTATATAAATAATAATATATAATAAAATAAAATAATATAATGACAAGTAAATGAAAAAAAAATATCAAATTAATAGTACCAGGTATGAAAGGGTCAGGGATGTAGTACATGTGTGAAAAATAATATATAATAATTCAGATAATGACAAAGAAAGGTAAAATATTGATAGAAGTAAAAATAGATAACTGGGTCTAAAGAAAAACCAGGAGGATGTATATAAATAATAATATATATAATAAAGTCAGATGATGACAAGTAAAGAAAAACTATTGTATTGGAAAGAATAAAATTGTATATAAATGGAAAACCAGGAGAATATATATGTATTTAAAAATAGTATAATGGTGAACAATAATAACGGATGATGATAAGTGAACAGGTAAAGAGAAGGGAATTGGAGAAGAAAGAAAAACCAGGAGTAAGTATATGTATGTAAGGTATGATATAATACTACATGTGACAAGATCACGTGATGGTAAGTGGGCATTCTGTAATTATGGCAGGTATAGATAATTAGGTATAATGTAATTGAGAGAATATAAATATATATATATATATATATATATACATATATATATAAATAAAATAGATAACATGTGATAAGATCACGTGATGATAAGCGGGCATTCTGTTCTGATAGCAAGTATTGGAACAGGTAACTAGGTATAATATCGCTGGGAATACATATATATATGAATATATTAAGATTACATGTGACGAGAACACATGATGGTAAGCGGGCATTCTGTTCTGATAGCAAGTATCAGAACAGGTAACTAGGTATAATATAGCTGGGAATACATATATATATGAACATATTAAAATTGCATGTGACGTGATCACATGATGGTAAGCGGGCATTCTGTTCGGATAGCAAGTATTAGAACAGGTAACTAGGTATAATATAGCTGGGAATACATATATATATATATATATATATATATATATGAATATATTAAGATTACATGTGACGAGATCACATGATGGTAAGCGGGCATTCTGTAATTATGGCGGGTATAAGGATAGAAACTTGGTGTGATATGATTGGGAGTATACATATATATAAATATAATAAGATAACATGTGACGAGATCACGTGATGGTAAGTGGGCATTTCGTAATCTATAAATTGTCTATAAATAAATTTATAGACAAAGAATAAATATTGATAATATAATAAAATAAATAAATAATAATAAAATAAATAGATACAATATAAATTACAAAATGATATAATAAAATGAAGAAAAGAAGGATAGAGATAAAAGATATAGATTTAATATTTTATTATATTGACCAAATGAGTAAGAGAGAAAATGAATGTTAGAAATAAAGCCATAGATTGTTAAATGTATCGTAATTATGGTAATTATGTAATATAGTGAAATGAGAAGTTAAGCATGAAAAGGAAGGGACAAACTATAAGTTTAATATTATATATTAAATTATAGAATACAAAGTAATATAATTAGCGTGTGATAGAAAAGAAGAAAAGGACAGAAATATAAAGTTAATAATAATATATTAAGGGAAAGCGAGAAGGGAGATAGATAATGTTAAACATATAAATAAATATTAAAATTTATGGTGACTATGGTAACTTAATACAATAAAAAATACAATGTGATATATTTAGCATAAACAGAGGAGTAAGAAAAGAAAAGGACAAAACATAAAGTTGATAATAAAATATTGAAGGAAAGCGAGAAAGAAGATAATGGATGTTAAAAATATAATATAAATATGGAAATAAATGGTAACTGTGGAAACTATGTGTCGTGACTATGTATGGTTGCTAAGTAAACAATAAAATATCAAAGGAAAAAATAACATATGAAGACTGACAGATCGAGTGGAGTGCTACTATTTAAGGTTCATGTTCAGGTACCAAAAATTAGAATATATATATATTAAAATAGAAAAAATATTAATAGATATAAAAATAAATAAATAAGGAATTAAACATAATACTTAATAATAATTAATTGGGAGACGTGAAATTCTATCCCATTTAACTAAAATAGGACAGTCGGGACTAAAAGCTGAATGAGAATGGGGAAGATTGGCGTTTTTGCAATTAATGCAAGACGGCGATTTAATTTTATTGGGGCATGATCTCGAATCATGCTCCTCTGAACATACGGCACAATGTTGGTGTTCCGCTTTGCAGTCCGAGGACTTATGTGCGAAGCCCTGACACCTGAAACATTGTAAGAGAGGAGACTGATCATATGCGGTGATGATTTGGTATCCCAACTTGACTCTCTGCCCAACAAGGGCAGACCAGATGGATGGGTCGACCGAGATCACCACATTCTCCATACTCCCATTTCTCCACTTAATTCGTCTTACAATTTTCAGATGGACATCACTAGAGTTATTTGTCAAGTGAGACAGTAATTCTTTGTTTTGGGACAACAAAGCGGAGGTGATAAAGTCATTGTCAGAGTCAGATGTGACTCCGACAAGACGTAAAAGAGGGAATTTGGGTTTAGGAATCACCGGGATAAGAGAAGGGATGGTAAGGATGGCACTGTAGATAGTGCTTTGGTCGGATTGAGACGCAACAGAAATCGCTAACTTAGCGTCCTTACATCTCCTAACACCTGTGATGCCCACACCCAGCGTCACTACATCTACGTTCTTTTTTATGATTTTAAAAATTTCTTCCGAACAGAGTAATTTGTTTGATGATTCAACTAAAATAGTAAATCTGGGTTTACTTGGTATTTCCCAAGGTTTCTGATTTACTTTTTTAATTGAGTTATTTGTAGGGTTAGGGTTGTTGATATTAATAAAAGGAAGGGGAGAATTTGGAAGAATATTATTATCAGAAATTTTTGTCGAAATTTTAGCTAATAAATTATTAGAATTTTGGAAATCTCGCTTTAACTTATTAATGTTTGCTTCTATGTTAAGGATGGCTGAGTTTAAATAATTAATATCGAAATTTGAAGTAGAGTGAGAAATGTTGGAATTAATGTTTGTTAAGGAGGGAGATAAATTTTGATCTAAAGTTGGGTCGGGGATGGTGGGGGTCAGTGGAGCATTCTTGGAAGCTTCAGATTCCTTCAACAAGGTATATAATCGATCGATGGCGGAGATTACGTTATTTTTTATATCAGTCTTAATGTTTCTTGAGTTCTTTAAATTTATCTTAGCTGAAGTAAGACAGTTTTTAGCCTCCTGCAACCTGTTTTTGAAAACTACAGGTTGCGGATTACTGGGAGAGATGTTGAAAGTAGCAGGAGGCTTAACGTGTTTAATTTTGGGTCTAAAGGTGGTTAAAACTTTTGGTCCTTTGGGAGAAACATGAGTATGGGAAGAGACTGCATCCAGAATTGCCCGATCCAGGCCCAGGTCAAAGTCGAATGTTCTATTAAGAGGGTGTGGATGACAAGAAGTAGATGTGGAAGGGGGTGGGGTGTTAATATTTAAGGGATTCATAATATATAATTTATTTTAATAAAATATAATAAAATAAATATTAAATAATAAATAGGGTTAAACACACACCTTAAGCAATAGAAAAAATCAACTGAAAAATTTAAATGTCAAGATTTTAAAAACAAATAAATACAATGAAACAAGAGGTATATAGGAATGATAAGGTGATTTTTCTAATGAAGAATATATATATATTATATGATAATTACAAGAAATTTAAAAGATATTAAACAAAATAATTATGATAAATAAACGTAAGTGTAAAGTCAAAAGTGACAGATAAATTAAAGGTGGAAAGTCGTCAATAAATGGAGAATATATTCACAATACAATAGATAAATATTACGTAAATATAATGGAAAAATGAACGATAATGATAAGAATAAATATATATTAATGAATAAATTTAATAATTAATAGATGAAAAATATCAATACTGAAATAGGGAAATGAAAATAAATTACTTAACGAGACTTACAGTTGGCTCGACGGGAAGACACCTTAAATTTAGTTCGGGCTACTCTCCACTGATGGCGCCAACTTATCGTAAGTGAATAAAAAATTATAAAATTAAAACTAAATACCTAAAATACAATGAAAAATCAGTAGGAAAACAGGAAAAAACATAAACTAGAAGTTAAAAATAAGCACAGACAGAAGATTTTGCAAGAATTCCGGCTCCAGGTGAAAGAAATAGAAGATTGAAAAATCGAAGCAAATTTGAAGATCACAAATATTGAAAAATCCCGCAAAACACAGTAATTTAAAGGAGAACAGTATTATATAATGAAAAGGTACACGATAAGACAAATTTAGACGTATTTGAAATATTAAAAGCACAATATATAAATCACAATAGAGAGAAAACTGTTCGAAGGAAACAATCACGAATAACTCACGGCCAGCTCGCAGGAAAAATCCAGAAACCGGGTTCGGTTAGGTTCGGTTGGGTTCGGTTGTGTTCGGTTGGGTTCGGTTATGTTCGGTCGGGTTCGGTTGGATTCGGTTGGGTTCGGTTAGGTTCGTTTGGGTTCGGTTGGGTTCGGTTGTGTTCGGTTGGGTTCGGTTATGTTCGGTCGAGTTCGGTTGGATTCGGTTGGGTTCGGTTAGGTTCGTTTGGATTCGGTTGAGTTCGGTTGTGTTCGGTCGAGTTCGGTTGGATTCGGTTGGGTTCGGTTAGGTTCGGTTGGATTCGGTTGTGTTCGGTTGGGTTCGGTTGTGTTCGGTTGGGTTCGGTTATGTTCGATTGGGTTCGGTCGGGTTCGGTTGGATTCGGTTGTGTTCGGTTTGGTTCGGTTGTGTTCCGTTGGGTTCGGTTATGTTCGGTCGAGTTCGGTTGGATTCGGTTGGGTTCGGTTAGGTTCGTTTGGATTCGGTTCGGTTCCGTTAGGTTTGGTAAGGTTCTGTTGTGTTCGGTTGCATTCGGTTGGGTTCGGTTAGGTTCGGTTAGGTTCGGTTGGGTTCGGTTGTGTTCAGTTGGGTTCGGTTGGGTTCTGTTGGGTTCGGTTGGGTTCGTCACTTGTGACTGACGTTGCCTCCGACTCCGAATCCGACTCCGATAAATCAAATTTAAAAACTCCGACTCCGACTTCGGTTCCGATAAAACTGCCTCCGTTACATCCCTAATGCGGACAATCGACGGACTCATCTTCAACTTCCACCAGGCCTGTTTTAGATTAAGCGTCTGCATTTTTTTATTGGTTCGGCACAGTGACTCCATCACGCCTGACCAGGACATTCACATATTGCTATAGTTTATTCAGTAGTTTTATTTCTACCGTATTTTATGACCAATTCTACAACTGCAGGCTTTTTTAATTTTAATATTCTTTTAAATATTAAGGAATCATCAGTTCATATGCAATTGGATAAAATATTAATGATTAAAGCGTTTTTGAAACTAGGAATTCGTTTTGTTATTTTTTTTATTAACCCTTTTGTTGATAGTGTATCTGTAGAGATACATCAGAATTTACAAAACCTATTGTCACAAGTTTTTAGCGCAAACTTAATATTTTTATATGAATATTCAGGTAATTTCTCAGTTTTTGAACGCACGGTTAGATTCTATTAGACATCCTTGGAACATAAGGGTTAAACGGTATGAATATTATTTTGATATTGAAAGAAAAAACATTCTGCTAAGTTAAGGGTTAATAGTAATTAGCCTAGCTTTTTAAGGTTTATTTTTGACGGCGTGGTAGTGTATTGGTAATAATTCTGCCTGGAACACTGAGGGTCCTGGGTTCAAGTCCCCGTAGCGGAACTTTCTTGTGATGAATAGTTATTATATGTTATTGAATCAATGTTATTATATACATATCGCGAATCATAGATTTGTATATGTATTTAAGTATATTTGTCTAGTACCCGTAATAAAAGCTCAAGTTTAGTTCTGGAAAAGTCCACTGTGTGTAATAGTTCACAATTTTTTTTAACTATTTCGACTATAGTTGATTTTGACTCAATTGTTTATATTTTCTCTGTAATGAGGGAAAGTTTGTTCCTATCAATATGAAATAAATCTAGAAGGATGAATGAGTTGGAAATTTTAATGATACCACGTTTATTGCGATGCAAAGAATTAAAAAGAAAAGCTAGGAAACCGTCCCCGTTTTGCTTTTAATTTTCCGTTCGCCGGCGGCTGTGAGCTTTTCGCAGTTTGCGGCCGATCCAATATCTACGTGAACTTATTGCAATAAGCGTTCGTGATTTCTCACCGGATCTTCGGCCTGTCCATTAATAAGATTATTATTTTTCCAAGGTATTTGTTTTGAAATGTGATTGAAAATGGATTTCTAGTAAATCATCCATCCACAGCTTCTTTTAGCCTACTGTTAAGCATTGGCCTCTCTCAGGCTGTGCCACCGTCAGCCTTGCCCTTGGCACTCGGCAGACGGGAGAGGGAACACCGCGGGGATTTTAGTCACCTCACCGCCTCCTGAAGGTGCGTTAGGGATTTCTCCCGGGTTACCAAAAAAAAGACTACGCCACCGTTTTAGATTGTACATCTCATCCGAGAACACCCAGTGATCTTTCCAATATCGTCAGAAGATCTCGTCACCGAACGTTCCCCGAATTGCTTAGCAAGTCTGGGTTATCACTCGCTGATTACATAACTGTAGTTTTGGGTATCTTCAGATCAAATAAATAGCAAAATAAACTTTATAAACTTCTTTATTGCACTTTTAAAAATACATTTTCGTCTTAACACTTTTTTGTCGTCTTAAAATTACAGAGCACTCGCATCGAAAAAAAACCGTTTATCCTCTCTCTCTTTCTATCTTTCTGCCTTTCACTGCCATACGTTCCGATTTACGCATTTACTATTTCATACATAATAATATTTCACACAATAACATCCATCCTACATAAGTACAATTGACATCACCTCGTCTATAGCCTGCATGGCTTGTTGCTTATTTATGGTACATAATCTGATATTTTGATATAGTCATAATAACAGTGAAACTATGGAGTAGATAAGGGATAGAGACACAAAGAAATGAATGAAGGAGGCCTTTACTAGTCGCGATTTCTGTACAATTCATATAAATTATATTAATTGATACACATATTATGTTAATTCATTATGTATGTTATAAGGAATTAAAACTATATCATTATTATAACCTGATATTTTAACGTCCCGTACTTCAAAAGGATAAAAAGTAATAGTATAGAGTAATGCCCCGCTTTACGCGAGGGATACGTTTCAGAGAAAATCGCTTTAACTAAAATTCGCATATATCGAGGTTTAAAATTAAACATACTCAAAATTTAATATGTACAAAAAATACGAATCATTTTAATCAATTAATTTAATTCTAACAACACTTAATGCAATACGTTCTATTAATTATTTTCTTTACGGAAAAATACATCCATTGTCTTTTGGGTAGTGTTTTTTTTAACGTTCTTGTAAAATGTTCATAACACCCAACACTGTTCATTGTTTGACACACGGACAAGACACGGTCATCATTATTGTTTATACTCTGCAATCTTTCGCGTAATGCGAGGCAATTGATCGCGAAATTTGAATTTCGCGTTATAGTGACACCGCGCATAACGGGGTCGCGTAAAGCGGGGTATTACTGTATATAATAATGATATATTATCACGCTATATCCCTTATGGGGTAAGCAGAGGTACATAAGTGGCTGTAAGCACGTTGCTCTTGTATGTCGTGCCCAACGTGACCGATAACGTAGCTAATCGCCGTTTCAGGTTACACATGACATTTCTATTAGATGTCATGTGGGTTTCTTCACGATGCTTTCTTCCTTTACAAGTGAGCATGTTGAACGTAATTTGGACAAACTCAGAAATATGATCCGGGTTACAAACCAACGACCAGTTGCGTTGCCGCTCGTGGAAACCGATTCATTGTTCGCTATGTTAATGTACACATACACATTATATATTCTACACAATATACAAATATACTACTGTAAACTATAAATGATTCATTCATTGTCTGTCAAGCTTTCTAATTAGTTTGTAATTAATACCAAATATTCAATTCTGTCGGCCATTGTAGCTCAAAAAAAATATACTTCTCAGTCAATGCAATCAGCAGCGACATGAGATTGATGATCTAAGTATTTGATATTAATTTCCTTTTATTTTTATAAGGGTTGCTTTTTTAAAAAAGCATCAAAAATGGTAATGGATTTCGATTGTAATATAATACTAAAGTTTCATAATTCATATTACCAAATACCGCCGGGTAGTTGTCAAAGAGGATATCAAGCGCCGTAAACTCGAAACAATCTGAATTCATCCAAGATTCCGGAGTGCAAGTTAGAGGAACATGTAAAAGCGGTCGCCGTCCCGAGACGAATGTCCCAGTGTAATGAGATTCCTCCGATGCTATCCCGCTTGACAACGAATCCCCAATTTGTGGTCAGTCAATCTCGTCGAGAAGATTTTACGGAATTCAATTTGCTTACACAAAAGTAATGTCTTTGAGGAACTATTGAGTCTACTGTCTTCACACTTAGCAGCTGCAAAGAATATTTCAACAGTCAAATAGTCAAAATTTAACATATTTTTTTATCATTGGAATAGTAAAAATTTAAATAACTTTACAACGTGAGACATGATAAATATCAGTATCATATTGTCGGATATAAACACTTTTTATTACATATCTTAGAGATAATTATGTAATTTATAACAGTTTAGTTTTATAAGAAAGACGTTTTAAATGTATACGGCTTAATTTTTTATTACTGAAGTAAATTTTAGAAAGCTATTGACATATAAATCCTCTGTGTTAACTAAATAAAATTGTGTGCTTGAAAACGCACATTTAAAGTTCCACACAAAATAGTAACAATGCTCAAAGCCGATTCTTTGGCTGAAACGACCGGAATCGCTCTAAAAGCTTTTAAAAAACAAATTTAAATTCACATCACATTACCCCAAAATAGCCCCCAAGCAACGTTAAAAAATTTACACCCACCTAATTTTATAGTACCGAATAACTTCCATGCTTTCACGTGCCTAATCGTTTCAACATCGGCCATACTTCGTTACCGAAAGTGTTGACGTATACTAATGTCCAATTAATATGCCGCTCTATCCAAAACTCTTTAATTTATTGTGTATCGAGCCGGTATATATTCTCATTAACTCGACACTTACTGCCTATTTACAAGTTGACCGATCATTAGATAGGTACCGGAGATAAATACCGATTGTACCGAACTCAATAAAGATATTCAAGAGTCAATACTCAGTCTATAAATTTTGAGCTACTGTTGTAACAACGACGTTTTTTCTGTTGGCAAGTTCTTTATCAATCGTTAAATAAGTGATGGTGGAACTGAGCGGGCCCTTTGCGTTTTAATTGCTGCCTCGTATTAATGGATTGTGTGAAGCGAAACTTTAATGGGGTCATTAAAGACTGTCATTCGCTGTGACCGTGAACTCGTGAAAACAATGGACTTTCAACACGTCTGTTTCAACTAATTTACATTTCAAAAAATTCAAACGGTCAAAGTTATTGGACCTTTTGAAATTATTTTTTATCTTAAACCAGAGTCAATAAACCTGAATACATTTTCATTCATATGGTTAATGATGATCTTGTTAGGAAATAAAATAATCGATTTTTACGACCGAAGGACCAATGGGATGCGAGTGCGTGATCATTTGAAATGCTTCGTAAGCTACTAGAGCTAGCCGACGGGAAACAAGCCCAAGACGCCCGATAAACAGAATAAGAACTGTTTTATTCCTAAATTATTGATGTAATAAAAAACGACGTGGCCGTAATGTATTGGAAGTGACCGCTATCGTCGCACCGATCGGTACGGCATGCCATCGAATCCATGTTTATGTTAATATTTTTCTCATACTTCTTATTAAGATGTTACGTTTGTTTACAGCTTGTTCTATTGTAAATCTATTAAAAGTGTTAATAATTATGATGTCTTTGATTATTTTTAATATTTTTGTAATTGTTTTTGGAGTATGAGTGCAAAATCCGACCTTAAAAAATGTTTATATTCGTAGGAATCGATTTAAAATGGTCAAATCTTTTGTTAACATTAAAAGCTAAGATGTTTAAAGGTGCGGTTGTTTTAATTGTTTAGTGATTGTATTATGAAATTTTATGTCATTTTTTAAGCTCACTTAAGTTTACTGTTTATCTTAATTTTCATTAGGTATTTAAGCATTTTAAAATTTCAATTTTTTCTATTATACTTGACACATTCTTTTCGAAAAATTAGTAATTTTGTCATACCCTTTTTATAGTAAAACGCGGGAGACGAGTTTAAGTCGTAAGGCGCAGGAAACTTGTAAACAAGAGGCTCTAAACGAGTGGAGGGTCAAGCGTTATGTATTGTCATATTGGAATTCGTGTGTAATATCGCATCATATAATGATCATCTTGTAGGTGGACATCTTACAATGCGTTTGCTAGTAGGTATGTGGTCTTTATTCGAGAACTTTCCAGATAACAACACGACGTTGGATGCTAGTCGCCTTATAATTAGAGAAGTCTATGTCGATGGTTGATATGATGATCAAGATGATCCATTTATATTAAAATTACATATAGAGATATAATGATCACGTATATTTTTCAAAATTTTCTTAATTATATTATGATTATTTTAGCAACGTTTCCTATTAGAAATAAATTAGAACAAAATTTTTACAAAATCAATGAATTTTACTAGTTTAAAATAAATGTGACTAAAGTCACAGTATGAGTATCAATCAAGAAAACTTGTATTTATAGGGTAATATAAAAACAAATTTACTTTATCCTTGCAGGAGGTAAATTTGTAACATTATCCCGAACTGTTAGTTTCAAAACTGATAAATTACAATTTCAGTTCAAAGAATACTGAGAGCCATGTTAATCAGATTAGACACGCATTACGTACACAATGGCCGATTCTTGTTCATAATTTTGCGACAAAGGAAAAAATCACCACCCTGGTAGGTGATAACTGAGAACTTATAGGAATAAATCTAAGCTTTGAATCATACACGTTACAAGGCTTGCTAACAACAAATTATAGGGTTTTATCTGTAACAGAGCAATCAATCTTTGACAACAATAGGGACAAACGAAATGTTCGTCACGCATGACTTTTTGAGACATTACTTATGCCGACACTGAACCATTCAATGAGACAACAAAGAATATAATGCAAACACGTCTTTATTCCAAAGAATTTGCTACTGTTTCTTATAAATAAGGATCACAGTGTGGCACGCTTCTTTTAAAGTTGTGTTTAAACAGCGCAATTGTTTCTCTCAGTGGGTTTCGACTATTTAAACTTGAGATTTTAAAGGCGTTGGCCTATTGTTGAACAACTTTCGTTTTATTTTTAAACTTTAACATACATAAATGTAACGTCTTCATTGATTTGTATTACAGTAGCTCAATGTGATATGTAAACATATAATTATTACATTAGATCGGGTGCTTTTATATCCTCGTCTATCACAAGTCTTACTTTTTAGTTCATTATTTTTGCTTTCTTACTTATTACTGTTAACTTATTCATTATCTACGTTTAATTATTTTCAGTAATTTTGTAATTATTTCTAACATTTCATGATATTTTTATATTTTCTTCTATATTGCAAATATGATGTTAACGGATCCGGTTCCGGTTTAACCGATCAATTTAAATTTGAAATTGGAATTATTTGTTAATTGAGAAGTTCATCATCATTCAGTCAGAAACATTTTCTGCGATGCGTAGATAAATATCAGAATTTAGATTTTATAATCATAGAAAGTTTTATAAGTGTTTTTTATTTTGAAATTATTTTTCTGTTTGTACAAAGCACAAGTATTTTATGTCAAATGTAAATAAACCTATTATAATAATACTCATCATTGGCGACGCCTGTCTTCAACTGGAGACATGTGTCATTGTAATAGGATTACTTTGACAAGAACCTGTGGAATTTAAATATCAAATTGAGCATCAGAAGTATTTTTATTTTTATGTTATAGGAATTTCATTGTGTCATCCTTCATTTTGTTAAGCGAAAAAACTTGTTGATAAAAACTCTAAAGCTCTTTTAAAATTTATATTTACTACTTACATTTAATTAATATAATTCAGTAAATGAATTGTTTGAGTCATCAGTGCCCAATTGGATTATGAGCTCAGTAGATATATGAGTAGAAAGGTCCTCATGATGACTAACGTTGACCTGAGTTGCACATGTAAGTATGTATGAAAAACCCTAGTGAGAAGTAAATTTAATGAAACTTTTTTATGTAACAATCCTAATGTAATAATGCTGGAAATATGCGGAAAACAGATAAGCTACAGTAAGATATAAAAATCTTTTAGGGGCGCTGGTGCAGGTCTGAGTGAAAGAGATGGTTCAGCGTAGAAGAATAAGTAGGTAAGTGTATAAACTTTTTAGATCCTTAAAAGAAACTTAATTTTTTTTTCACGTATACGATATCGTATGAAACATTTTTTCGTTTCCGGCGATATGTGTAACTAATTATCTATAATATAAAAATGGATCGCAAAATGTCTTGATAAGTGCGAAACTCGAGAACGGCTGAACCGATTTGGCTGATTTCTTTTTTGTTGTGTTTGTTGAAGTCTGGGGAAGGTTATTACGGAGAGAAAAATTAAAAAAATTGTCTGGAAATGTCTAAAAACACCACTTTTCTATATTCCCATACAAAAGATTTGTTATAAGTCAATTTGAACTTTAACACCATACCATAAAGTTTAAATGTTAATGGACAGGTTCCGGGAAGGCAAAACAATGATTGAGTGACGTATAAATATTAATGTCAATATTTGTCAATTTTTATATATATATAGCATTAAGGCCAGGTTTGCTTCAAACAATTTTCAAAAAACAGCCGACGGGGATGCTATTAACATTAAAAAAAACAATGTGACTTTGTTTTAGAGAAATAGGGCAGAACAAGGTCTGCCGGGACAGCTAGTTTCTTATAAATATATCCTTTAGCGTCGTAAAAATTATTATGACCCAACTTAAAAAGATTCCTTAGATGAAACTCCCATGAAGTATATTTTAGTATGTCAAAAATGATTCATAATTAATAAACGGTAGGAGAGCGTATCGGACACATGGCGGGGGCAAACGGTATGGATGCCCACATACCATCGTCGTGTAACTTACGCACATCGTTCATCAAGTTGACAACCGTTAATCCAGTTTCCGGGGCCATTACCATCGTAACCAAATCGTTTTCGATTCGAATTCACTTAACACCATGATTGTTCACTTGAATCTTTTTGATATTTTTAATAAAAATTCGGATAATTGTTTAAATTTTTTTTATGCTTTTGAGTATGATCCTGTCACAATAGACTGACACTTAGATATGCTTATTTGCTTTTTATTTTGTATCTCTTATTAACACTGCGGAATTTTAATTAAGTAAATAGTGATAAATAATAACGTGACGCTATATTTCTTTCGAGATGAACAAAAGTAAAAGAAAAAACATTAAAAAGTATCTTTTTGATATGTTTCTTTTATATCTTTAACAATTTTTTATATTGTTTGTACAACATATTTTGGTATGAAGACGCGACAAAATAGCAAATAAATCTTTTTTAAATAGAACTGCTGATATGAAATTTACGCACATCGAGGGACATTCAACCAACTTTAAAAGAAGACAGTCGAAGAACCTTTTCATGTCACGGAGCCCCATGTTTTTTTATTTTACAAAAAAGAAAATATACCGTTACTTGATTTAATATGGCTCTTTTCACCGGCCTATATTTCAAGTTAGTCAACTGAACATGCTTCTCGATTAACTACATACTGACTGCTACATAGCAGTTTTTATTTACAACGAGAATTATTTACCTGCTTTATCAATAACTGTGTAAAAGAAGAAAACAACATTTATTTTATCATCTCAATTGCAACGATGTTAATTCGAGAAACAGTGGTAGTGTCTACATACATATGTCCCCGCCCCTCGCCCCGGAATCGCTATGACAAATTGTTGCGTAAATGATAGTGTTCACTGGTCGAATCGTACGCCCGTCATGTCGAGAGCAGTGTTTTTGTTGGTTTGATGTATGTCTGCGCTTTGTTGCATCCCTTTGTGAGGTGGGCTTAGATTGCAAGCTTTTTGCGCTTCATGTGCTCAAACGAGTTGTCTGCAAAGATGTAGTATTAATGACCCATGCGGAGCTGAAGACGCTTTTGACAGCCTACTATCATGATCACGGTTACTATCTAGGAATCAATTGTCAGGACTCTTCGTTACTGCAATCTATTTTGAACGGAGTTACATTTAGAGACAGAAATCCAGTGGGAGCAAAAAAAAATCAAGTTCTGCACTTACTACGATCAAATGTTTTCATCCACATTTAATCATACCCCTTACATATTTTTTTTTCTAATAATTGGGGTGTTAATAATAAACTCCCTCTCCCTCCCTCTCTCCCTTCCCGAATAGCGCGCGCGGGTTTGCGGTGTCACAGCTATACTATATCTCACATCCCGGTTAGGACTAAGAGGTTCTCTAACTCCTTCTTTTGCCGTGTCGTTGGGCTGTGGAATGGTCTTCCGGCGAGCGTGTTCCCACCATCCTATGATATGGGATCCTTTAAGCGTAACGTGAAGAGATATTTGTGCAGGCCGGCATGATCGCTGCGACTACTTTTGGGTTTTTTCTTACCTTTCGATAGTCGTTGGCGTTTATTTGGACTGCACCATGCTTACCATCAGGTTTGGTGCAGTCACTGTGCCGTGCCAGTGTAAAAAAAACTATACGCTATTATATTGTACTATCTCAAAGTTTAATTTATTAGCATGCTTCATCATAGCTGTGAAAAGCTTTTCAAAACCGTGTTCCACACTTTTTACTTACTGCTCAATTGTCGGTGTAATAATAATTGTAACTGGGTGTATAATTTGTATAGGAAATATTTATACTTTTACAAAAAGTTATTATATATACCTATGAAAACAATTCCTTAGAAAGTGATGTCCATTCGAACCCTTTCACGGTGTAGGATCAGATAAAACCCACCTGGCCTTAGTTGAAACGTAGGGCGGACCACACGATGAGAATGTCCGATGACATGGACTAAATTGTTATAATTAATCATTATTTAACACCGAACCCCGCCGGAGAACGACGCTATAATGACGAATGGTCGCGGGTGGTACTTTTTTCTGTTACACGTTTCCTTTTCAATTTAGTTTCGTCTATAGCAACAAATCATAAATTGCATAAATGTTTTGTTCTCAATTTAAATATCTTCACGCTATATTCTATTCAAAATAAGCAGAGTTACATTATAGACAATATTTGGTATGAAATTATATATACAATTAGCTTTTGGGACAAAATCTTTGATAACATTCAGGAGAAGAGAACCCATTAATAGACGCCATCATCATGCAGGTCTAACAATACCATTACAGAAATCTTCTAGGTGTATTTATATAGTCAAATTTACAATTAATACAGAGTGATATGTCAATATTTGTGTCGATATATGTAGTACTCGATAAAAGTAAGATTATAGGAAAAGTGAAAAGTACGTTAAAAGTCGATTATTAATTTGTATTCAAGTTAATCGATCTTTTAAGTTTAATTTTAATGAATCAACCGATAATTGAAATAAAAGCTTGCAATACCACTTCTGAATTGGTACCTATAGAGCCCAAGTCTATAAAATAATGTGTGTCTAAACATAATCTCGCGACACTTGAAACTTCAAATCTACAGAAAAAAATTAAAAACCTCAAGGGCACATCGCGCCGTTCGCATTTCAATCACAGACAGACATACTCACGGCATCGTGTTTTGCTTTCATTCATTTCAACCGAAATAATCTCTACCGCAAACAACGTTCTACAGTCGAATTGTCAAATATAATGCCCCTTTTGTGTTCCAAAAATCGATTATGCCCTTTTTGTTGTCAAATTTGAGGTTCGTATTTCTCGAGTTTCACAATAGTTGCGATGTTTATCAAGGCCAGGTGTGTCTGGGGTCTTAAACGTATTTTAATTGAGTTCAACATATGATTCTTCTGAGCGTTTTAACTGTTGTGTTTTTATTTTCAATAATGTTGGCTCACACTTAGCCCTTTTTTATTATATTTTAATATCCTTAAGCCTTCGTTCATTTCTATCCAACAAAAAGGGAATAAAACCTCAAGACATATTTAAATTTCTCCATTCGATACGATTTCGTTTTTTTTTCTCTTTAAAATGTTTGATTTTAAATTATAGTCAGTAAATTATAGACACTGAATTTTTTTCTATCCTGATACTGCCCATTGACTACACCATACCTGATGGTAATCATGTTGCATTTCAAAAACAGCAACAACTGCCAACAGCAAAAAAAAATCCATCGATAACCGCAGCGATCATGCCGGCCTGCACAAATTTCTCTTCACGCTTCGCTTAAAAGACGACATATCAATTTATTAAGGTAGAATTTTGTTAGCGACGATTTGCATTTTTTACTCGATAATCTTCTTCCTTATTACTTCTAAACTATTTACAAACTTTAAAAAAAAGTAATTAATCTAAATAATGATCCACTGGCTTTGCAAGTGTTATCTAATTAAGTTTATGTAGTCACAAAGTTAAATACTGACTATGATGGTAAAATCAAATATCGTATTATCACACCGAAACACGCTCGATGTAACTAGAAAATTAACGTGACGAAACATACAGTCATTTGACTAAGCCCCGTCTTAAAGCATATCCATATTATCATTAATAAAAATCCCAAAACTAACAAGCTACTTAACATTAAGAAACGTACGTACGTACGTACTTAGGATAATTAATGATCAAACCGTAAATATTACATGGAAAATATAGGTACTAAAATAAACACTAAACTTGTCAAGGTGTTATAGCTATTTAATTGTTGCTGCTTTGAGCTTATCGTTCTCTATTGATCAAAGCCTGCTAGCCGGACCTACAAAGCAGGATCAATTTGCAGATTAGTTGATGCATAAACGTTTGCGTCCAATATTGAGGGATGGAGGTTCGTAAATAATACAGTAACGTGATATTGCCAACGCAATATGTACACCTTTCTACGTCTTTGTGGTAAAATCCCACTCCGTTTTTTAGTTGTACGTTTGTATAAAAAACAAGGTTATATAATGATATTATTTTTATGTTCATTGTAAAATTTGATTACCAATAGAAAGTAATGAAATTTCCTTGTCTGCTGGAATTAAAAATATCAAATTTATTTTTGCGTTCTAACTTACTATCTAAAAGTTACAAGAGGGCGAAAATCTTCAAATACATCCAGTATGAAAAACATAGTCACATGGTACTAAAAATAATCGCTTGAGAATGAAATAAAATAGGAATTTCAATAACTAGCGGGCTGGGATAGGATATTTATAGTGGAACAATAAGGATCAAAGTATTATGGCCTTGACAGGTTTCGTGAATATTGAAATGGAACAAGCTCAGCGTTATCTTGGGTCACATTGTGATAAATTGTTAATCAAGTTCTACTGAAAGATCTCTTCTAATATATATTTAGTCCCGCAGTAATTACATAGCTATAAGTTGAAAAACAATCCGTAAAAGAGGAATATAATTCAAGTAATTTTACACCACTCTTTGTTTTTTTCAATACAACATATGACCGGTGGTCGTGGGTGTGGTTGTAGAAAGACACGGATTTTGGCGTTTTACTGTTTATTTGCACTTTACGGCACACCGAACTGCGACGTACACGCACGTACTCTGGCCTTGCGTCTCGGTAGTCGACTGACTCGCAAGCATCCCGTGCGCGCACGCATCCTCTTACCCCGCACGTCCCGTAACACTCTAATGACCCTTAGGGCGACAATTACGTATCGGGCGGCGTCTACATGCTATAAACATTAATTTTTATTTGAGTAATTTTTTTCATCATATATAGTTTTAATTCTTTTTTCTAATCTTGTTTTAATGATTTAAAGGTTAGTACTTGATCTCATAATTGATAACTTGGTGTAATCGTTATTCTGATAAATTAGAATTAAATATGCAGAGTAACATTCTCCGTTTTGTCAAATTTACTGGTTTCATAATTGCACGTTATACTTAATTATTCTTTGAACAAAAATCTGATGAAATAAAATGAATGTAAAGTTCTAATAGGAATGAAATAATGGGACGATATTCCACCATTCATCAATATGACTTGGCAGTAATATTTTATAGATCAAAGAATTTCTATTTCTACTTGAACGTCGACATCTCTTTGAAAGTAACAGCGACTAACCAGGATAATCCTTCCTTAATTTCCTTTAGACTCAGATCTGGACGTTAAATATTTTACTCACGATAATTCACGCCTTTCTGAAGATCAGTTTCATCTCTTTTTATCTTTTAGCCTTGAATGTAATTGTAAAAGATAATTTCTTATTTAATTTTCTTAATGAAATCCTTCACCGTGCCCAGTTCGCTTATGATAAAAATTCTGAACAGTTTATATTTAGCTTTAGCATTACTTAATGTTAAGTCAACCAAATAAAAGAAATCCACATCACCTATCTTAATTATTATGTTTTTGTTTTGTTTGTTATTACACGTTCATGCTGCAACTACGCAACCGATCATCATGAAATTATTGGAGTTCAATTGGGTATAACGTAATATAATATGTTTACTGATTCCGTAGAAGATGAAGATTTAAGAAAAAACTGTTTAGCTATTATAGGTTCACAAAATGTGTCTATTGTATCTTTATTATGATGTCCGTGTTTACTACGCTTTAATTCTTTAATTGCGTTCCTTTGACAACAATTAAGTGTAATACCGGTGAACAACTGTTATATGTAAACAATTGCTGTGTAGATCCTGACAATACAGAAATCTGGCGTGTGAACCATCTCAGGTAGAGCCAAGCCTATGAGAAGAGAATCTTTGCAAAACAACAGTACGTTCCGAGCTAGCGACGAGTCCATACAAAACTTCATCGAATTCCATCGTATGCAACATCAATTTCCAACGATATTATCTCCCCAAAGCTATAATAAATAAATTAGCTGAAATAATGTAATATAAATATAACTACATATAAATATTTTAAAAAGTTGCAATATTTATAACAGGATTTGGAAATTTTAGTGTCCAACTGGGCATATTTTTAAATTCAGTTTGCAAAATTAAATTTATCGAGTGTAACACATCTGTTCATTGAAGACTAAAGCACAAAACTTCTTAAAATGGATTTTCATACAGGAAAAAATATTTCAGATATAAATCATCGGCTTGAAGGATAAAAACGAAAGTGTGCTTTCGAGCAGAAAATTTATTTCTCTCTCTACATTTCACTGGTTCTTGTAAAAGTTTTAATTATTTGCCGGATGTGGTCCGACGCTCCGTTTGAGATCAATGTACTGCTGTGAAGTTTGTCTTGTCAATTTTTATGCTCCATAGATTTTACTGCATGCTTTAGCTATTGCTCTTTTTCGAATCTATATTTGTTTCGAAAGAATCTGTCCTTTAAACATGGTATGTTAAAAAAAGCAGCAACAAGCAAATGGATTAGATTACATAGATTTGTACACGATGTATTCTGATGCCACAGCAATGCAATTTGCCAGCTCGTTTGACAAAGTGTGACGTATGCTTATATATTCACCCGTTTTTTAAATAACTTTAATGTTGAAATTAAAAATCGATAAGATTGATACAATTAATAGCCAATAAATTTTAGAACATCACACTTCATTTGAAATAACCAGTATTTATATTTTATTTCGTATCTTGTGAAATTATTTGATTGTTTCAAGTTATTATTTAATCATCAACCGGATCAACAGTTTCTATTGTATTAGGCCCAGGTCAGGCCCTGCATGGAATATTGTTCGCATTTTTGGGATGGTTCTCCTCAGTACTTGCTTGATGCCCTGGATAGATTGCAGCGGAGAGCTGTCCGCGTAGTGAATGATTCTGACATGACTAAGCATCTTGAACCGCTTCAGTTGCGCAAATATATTGCCTCACTGAGCGTTTTCTACCGTCTGTATCATGGAGAGTGTTCTGAAGAGTTATTTAACCTTGTTCAACCCTCTCCCTTCCTGAATAGAACCACGCGCGCGGGTTTACGGAGTCACAGCTATACGGTATCTCACATCCCGGCTAGGACTAAGAAGTTCTCTAACTCTTACTTTTGGCGTGTCGTTTTGCTATGGAATAGTCTTCCAGCGAGCGTATTCCCACCATCCTATGATAGGGATTCCATTAAGCGTAGTGTGAAGTGATTTTTGTGTAGGCTAGCATGATCGCTGCGACTATCAACGGGTTTTTCTTACCCGTCGATAGTCGTTGGCGTTTTTTGACTGCACCATGCTTACTATTAGGCGTGATGTGGTCACTGTGTCGAGTCAGAAGAAAAAAAAGTCATAAAAATATTTGTTTCTAGTTACCAGATTAATTAAATAAAATATACATTTACAAGAAACCTATAACGTATCTAATCAACTTGAACTATTTAAAGGAATTTGTTAATAAACTTCATGCAATATGTAGAGGCACAGTGTAGGTACATATTAAACAGAAAACAAAATAACAACAAAAAGAAAATCTTGAGAAATATCCAGCAAAAGCAATATTATCAAATGCTCCCATAAGAAGATATCTCAGTGCATTCGCCGTCTAAAGAATAAGAAATGGCTCCAGATTACAGATAGACCATGGCCCTTTCATTATTGTAACTATCCAGACGTCTCCATTGCCTCCCATACTGCGTAGGACTTTTTATCGCACGATAAGAGTGTAAGGTTATGTGCCCATTACCGATACATGTATCTGGGATAATATTTTTACTCTATTTCTTAGAACTCAAGTCTAAGGTGCCATCTTCATGGAAGGTATTTATAGAGATCATTGAATCTGTTATAGCCATTAAATGTATTCACAGTTTTTGTAAATTCTATCTTGGGCAACTCTGCGATGATGTTAGGATCTGTAATAATATTTTGGCTTATGCATTCCTCCCCTGTTATGGTATCCTTATATAGAAATCTTTAAAGATGTGTTTTTAAAATGGACGGCATAACAAAGGCGACTGTCGACAAATCTATCATCTGATCTCTCGGTCGTTGTGACCAGATAAAAAGTTTCGATATTATCTCAAAGGCTGTCAGGGTTTTTCACAAGCAAAACATCAGAACGATGTAACATTTACGTTTCTAGGGAATGGTCATATAGCTGTGTTATTGGCTTTGATAAATTAGTGGTCAGCGGAACAAATATTTGGTGACATATTGACTAAAATAACATTAATAACTGAATTCGTGAGGAATTGGAGTTATTTGAATGATCGCAAAAGTAAATTTTTGTTTAAATCGCTGGACAATGAGCTATATAGTTTTTTAATGAATAAAAACGTAAATAACCTGTAATATATATACGATGTCATAATTTTATGACGTCGGTAGTTTTAACTTAGTCGTCAAATAAACGTAATGCCGTGCGCTGGGTTTTATTTCGGAAGCTAGAAAGTAATTGGAAATTGTAATTCTATCCCTGGACACATCAAGTGGCGACGAGGATGGAATAACCCATATAATATTATAAAAATATGGTTTATTATTATATAAACAGAGTGTATAGTATTCTAAAAGTGGTTAATAACATAGATGGGGAAAATGTAATCAGATTAATAAAAATGATTATGATTACATTTTACTTTTTTTTACCATTAATATGACTGCATTTTGCTCATCTATGTTTTAAATACTACAGAATCTCAGATTGCACATTAACGATTTCTTAATGTTTTAAATGGATTTAATCATGATTACAGAGCAAGAAAATTAAAATTACAACTACATTTTGTAATCGTTATTCATTAATCGGATTACATTTTGCCCATCTCTGGTTAATAACTACGATACATTTAATTGATGGTTATGTTTATTTCTAAAGAATTATAAGATTTACTTAGATCTTGTTTCCCGTGGCATTGGCTTTGTTAATTATTTAAGTTGTTTACTAAATTTCTTAATGTCTATTCGTCAAATTTGCAAATGTTTGATGATAATAGTATAAGGCTCTTAATATATTTTCATGTTTATCACAAATATAAAATCAGAATTATCATTTACTCTTCTGATTACTCTGGAAGCCACGTAATATGATATACCTCTTTTCTCGCTACTCATATCTGATGTATGTAGATATAAATTCTGTATATATTTACCGTTGGTAAGTTTGGTTGGTCGGTAAGTAAATAAATAATTTTGAGCGGCTTGCCATTTATAGTTCACTTTTATTGCAATCTACGGAGTATATGAATGTATCCCAGCATTCCCTCGAAACGATTTGCCTCTTCATCGATAATGCGAACTGCTTGGGAATGGAATTCACGCCATGTGTTCGTTTTACCGACACCACACGCGATCGTCTAGTGAAATGGTATTGGCTGGGCTTCTCTTTTATCGTTATCTTCTTCACTTTCCATCGTATCTTTGAAGTTATGTGAATGTCTACTATAATCAAAGAAATTAGATGTACTATACTGGATTTTCTAAGAGAGTAATATAATATCATGATTAGAAGTATGAATAATACTTAAATAATAATTGTACTTAGGTATCTATAATTGAAATATGAATTGATTCGTGCTATATACATAATGATTGTATAGACGAGGGAGATATTTCAGGATACAATAATTTGTACCTTTTTTTAACTAATAAAAATGTAAATAACTATATTCCCTAACAAATTATAAAGAAACATTGATGAACAAATGAGAATTGATCCGTAAAAAGTTTGGACGCCGCAGCTCGTGTGACTTATGATTGAATGATATGTAGATAAAATTCCTTTTACGTGATTTTAGATAAACAGGTAATTGACTCGCTTTCCTTTAGTACTTTATCCTGGCTTAGGAGAGACAAAATACCTACTTAATAATTAATTGTTATTTATTCTATCCTGTGTGTTATTGCTCCTAAATATGTGGACTATAAATTGCTTTGTTTTAATGAAAATATTAAGATATATGTTTGGAATTAGAATCGAATGCTGCATATCCTCCTTGAATGTATCCCTCGTCTAAACAATCAGCCTGTATATTTAAATTACTTTCTTTTTTCTTATGGTATATGGTTTTGATATTATTGTCATGTAAATTCACGAAAAAAAGATGTGAAATAAATCATTTTTATTTCTTCGCGTATCACTATCAGATCCTACAGCCTTGTAGAGGTTTACTGTGTTTTTTTATTTCTATGTAGCATTGTAACGATATTTTTATTGCTATAAAAATTAATACAAGTGATAACAGATATGAATCTTTTCAGGCAAGGTAGAATTGGAGCAAAATTTTTTATCAATCGATGGCCATTCAAGCCTAGCAAATTTCCGGGTCTCCAGATCTGTGCAGATATATTTATGATGCCGGAATAATTCCTTCATTCTATAGAAAACGTAAGCGATATTGGTTATTCAGTGTAGGAAATTGTATTACCATTTTGTTTTCAAAGCTATCTTGTGACAGATTATAAAAGATCTAAAGTGGACAGTAGATGTAAGTGAAATAGACAGCAGCGACATTAAGTTCCTGAGCCGTAATGGTTAAATTAAATAGCAAAACATAATCTTTCTATGATTTTTATATTAATATAATTATTGCATCGTACTTAATGCAACAATATAAAAACACAATGCTGAAGATAGTATAAAAGTGGTAGTATCCGCCAAAAACCAGTAATGATTGACGTGTCTTATTTCTTTACACACCACTGTAGAAGTACTTTGTGTATGGATATTGATAACTAACCTTACACTATTGTTTTTGAAATAGAAAATACCGCACCAGGAAGGGTTTTTAATGCATATACTGTGGTTGCAATCCTCTTGGGAGCAGTTGCCAATCGACTTTATCGCTGTTTATTTAACACAACTAGGAGATCACATGTTGGCTATCGAAGGTTTTTTTAATCAGGAGAAAAATCCTACATTGAACCTTCAGGGCAACTGCCTCGGTGTGTCGGGCTCCTACCGACTCTAAAACTCCAGGGTACTCCGTCATCCGCGTGGCCGCGACGCTATGAGCGCGAACTTGAACGGTGCCACGCCCGGTGCGCGGTGGGCATAATCAGGCTTCCTTCACTATGGGACACGAAGACAGGACTCCCGTCGTTTCCTATTTGTTGAGAGTACGCACACACAACCGCCACCAGACATGGGCTGTGGACTCCGTCAAGTAACACTCCCCGCTTATTGTTATGGTGGGATGGTAAGCAGCAGTTTCCACCTCGGGCCGGGTCTCGGACTAATAAAGGTTAAGCCTACACACACAAGTAATACTAACCCTCACATAGTATGACCTATTTAATTAGAACCACATACACATAGCATAATAATATTTCAAACTACTAATTACGACTTACCTACTATAAAGAATAATTTCTTATGACGTACTTTATTAGGAACTGGTTTAAAAACAAAATTTAAATTAATTTTAGACGTTATAGCAATGGATATAAAGTTATATTTTTAATAAGTATGAATTCACCTGATATCCCTTTTCCACATTTAATGCAAACAATTCAATCTTGGCTCATATTTATATGAAAAAGAACAAATTCATAAATATTAGGTCCTTACATATGAAATTGGCGTTTTTCGTACTGGCCACTTTAATCACAAATTTCTCCTCTTTGGTAAGGAATTCCAAATTCAAATTTGTACAGCTATAGACTCATGTATTTGTGCTTCGATGATCGTCATTCATTTGTTTTTTTCTTCTGTTTTTTTCTGTTTGCGTCACTCATTTTACAAAATGGAAAACTTAAAATATCGCATTATTTACGAGTACGAGTTCCGCCGTGGCACTAGTGCTGCGGAAACAACTCGAAGGGTGAATGATGTGTATGGCGGTCGTGTTGCAAAAGAAAACACAGTTCGTTTTTGGTTCCAACGTTTTCGTTCTGGAAATTTCGACCTGCAGAACAAGCCCCGTGGACGGCCTGAGACTCAAGTTGATAATGAAGAGTTGAAGGCTATTGTGGAAGCGGATCCATCGCAAACCACGTCCGAGTTAGCTGCAGGCTTCGATGTTAGTGATAAAACTGTTTTAATTCACTTGAAGCAAATTGGGACGATTAAAAAGCTTGAAAGGTGGGTACCTCACGAATTGACTGAAGCAAACCGGCAAACGCGCGTCGACTGCTGCGTTACATTACTAAACCGGCACAATAATGAAGGTATTTTAAACCGAATCATTACCTGTGATGAAAAATGGGTTCTTTACGATAATCGGAAGCGCTCAGCGCAATGGTTGGATCCTGGCCAGCCAGCCAAATCCTGCCCCAAGCGAAAATTAACCCCAAAAAAGTTACTTGTAAGCGTTTGGTGGACTAGTGCCGGTATTGTTCATTACAGTTTTCTCAAATCTGGCCAGACTATTACGGCTGATGTCTATTGTCAGCAATTGCAAACCATGATGGAAAAGCTAGCGGCTAAACAACCTAGGCTGGTCAATCGCTCCACGCCACTGCTGCTTGACGACAACGCTAGACCACACACTGCGCAACAGACGGCTACTAAATTAGAAGAGCTTCAATTGGAAAGTCTAAGACATCCTCCGTACTCCCCGGACCTTGCTCCAACAGATTACCATTTTTTTCGAAATTTGGATAACTTCTTGCAAGGGAAAAAATTCAACTCCGATGGGGCAGTCCAAATCGCCTTCAAAGATTTTATTGATTCCCGTCCGACTGGTTTTTTTAGTAAAGGGATCAATGAACTACCTATGAGATGGCAAAAGTGCATAGAAAATAATGGTTCATACTTTGATTAATTAAATATATTATATTAAAAAATATTTGACTTTTTGTTCCTCCCATACAAAACGCCAATTTCATATGTAAGGACCTAATATAAAGTTCAGAAATGTCCCTTGTGCCTACACGTGAGCAAATAGCTCAACCCATATTCCAATACCGTTAGCGATAGTCAAACAAGTCTGTAAGAAACAAGCTCGGAGTCCAGAAGTCGTGGGGCGGTCGTGTTTGTCCAAAATAACGGGTCGATGTTTGCGCTGTGTGATTGATGCCGGCCTACCCTCAGTTAATGGATCGATATCCGTCCGAGCATATCCTTGACGGAACCTTGGTATATTGTAGTTTCCAAGACTCCTACTATTTGCCGCATTTACTAATAATTAATACATAACGTAAAAATAATAGGAAGGACCTAAAACCAATAGCTTCTCAAATCACTTCGTTTTGTTTTCTTGATTTTACACCATTTTCATTTAGATTCCAATTATTTTGCGAAGACTAAATTGTTGTGGCATAATTTTAATTTAATCCTCTACTAAATTATGTTTATAACGACAGTATCTAACAGTACTATCCTATGGGTTTGAAAGGTCATGTATCATTTGTCTCAACTCAAAACTGGATATAAACAAACTGTTTTGTCTTCAACACGTTCCGGCCGGCGGCTGAATTCGCTGTCTTCGGCATCTGACGGCTCTGTAAAATCAAATTTGTCTCATCGGGCGGTGCCGTTTGCACGTAATCGCGTATCACTCATTAAGTGCTTCTGCCGACTATGCCTGCGTTCATTTGCAAACTTTTTTCTTTTTATTAGCAAAAAATACAAATTAAATTTCATCTGATTCTTATAACTACATAATTCCAAAAATATCAGTTCCTCCTCGGATAATAGCTGTAACGTTCTGTAATTTTTCATGAAACTCTTAGTAGGGGACACAGTTTATACTCTTTATGAGCACTTAACTAGATACAATGCTGCTATAATAAACGCAAAGTGCTGGCGTGCTTCTTAGAAAACTGTGTGTAATGATCACTTATCTCATTATCACTCAGACCACCTGATGACTCCTTTAGGCTAAAGTATCATGCTGTTGCGAAACTAAGACTGGATTTAGACTCGTCTTTGTCTTGCTTGGCAGGAAAAAGTTGTCGTAACTCAAACTCAAAATAACTTTATTTGAATAGGCTCATTACAAGCGCTCTTAAATCGGTAATAACATTAATTTACCTCAGACTCGACAGGTAAGATCTTCCAAGAAGCTCTGGTAGTTGTTCTCTTGAAAATTGTATTCCTTAAATACAAATAGCTTTGTAATAGGTTAAAGATGAACGTAAGTACGGTTTTGTCAGGTAAAAGGTTAAACGTAAAGGTTAGGTTTAGTGAGGACAAAATATATTCTATGATCTACAGGCAAATATATAACATCAGCCACACCTAGTGGAGGATGAAGATGGGTATAATGATATAAAGCATCCACGAAACAAATGGTCAGCGATTATTTTTTAAAGACTCTAAAATTGTAAGGTCGTGCAAAAATGCCATGCGCAGTTGTGCTAAATGGTTTTCAGGTTATTGCTCACGGGCAAATTTATAATGTTATCAATCTTGCTTATTGACTAAATTATGTTTAGTTAAAATAGTCATAAAGATTAAAAACCTGACATAAGAAAAGTTTTCGAAAAACGATATCAAAAACTAACCCGTCCCGACAGCATTTAGTAATATTGAAAGAAAAGACCTTCTGTCAGAGTATATGTAAGCCAGCATGATGGCGATTGTTAATTCCATCTTTTAGCGGTTACTGCTATACTGATGATGATGTCCTAGCCGGATTCGGCCACAGCGACTGTATCAACTCCGATTTCTGCGGTCGTGTGCTCTTAGGTGACTGACATACCCTATCTTCTTTAGGAAGACACTTGAGGATTGAGGACATGTGAGCATACCATTCACATAAATGTAGTTAATAGTCGCAGGTGGCCGGGCTTTTAACTCGTCACGCTTCGAGTCTAATACTACTATTCTATAATTTCAATCAAATACGGTGTATTTATTTGATTTGTAGATCCAGTTAAAAAATATCAAGCATACAATATTTATTAGATCAAGTTAAGGTAGTGAAGGATAAAATAACCCGTCCAGTGAACGATTTACTCAAATTAAAGTTCCATGGAAGAGTAAACAGAACAATCTTTATCAATTAAACTGGAATGAACATCAACACTGAGTTCGAACTCATTTGCATTGATTTGTTTCGACTTGGAATTGATTCTGTAAGTCAAGCAGAAAGTCAATACAACAGTCGATTGGTTTTGGAGTTGGTTAATTAAAATTGAGTATATCTTAGAATCGCTGCTACGATACTTGACGGCTGTTAACTCCATTTATAGATTTTCAAATTTAATTTTACGAAATAATGAACGTCGAAAAGATCCTTTTCGATAATATTCACCTCGAAAATTTTTTATGAATTAATTATTAGGATTTGTTTATGCAGTTAATTAGAAAATATTTTATTTAAAATATTATTATTTAATGTTAAAATATATATTTATATATAAATACATATTATTGTTGTAATGGGAGTCGAAGCTGCTCGCGTCCGTAGGCTTTACCCTAGTTTCCCTACACGTGACTCCTGGGTGGTGATAAACGAGCAGCAGCGAGGTGGTAGGGCGTAGGTACCCGTCTGGATCGCGACCACAGTACATGGGTGTAAAGCCCGTCATAGTGACCAGTTTCGGCTTGTCGCGTTTCGGGATCAGCTTGTGCATATCCAGTAACTCATATACCTAGAGATCTTCAGTCGTGGTATATGTGGGCCGACATGACGATGTAGACTATCAATGGATTTTCATCCTTTGATAGTCGCTTTCGTTTTTGGACTACACTGTACTTACCATTAGGTACTCTGTAGTCACTATGTCGAGCCAGTGTAAAAAAAATATGTTTTAATTATTTTTATGATGAAAGATGTCAAAGAGATGTTAGACAACAAGATAAGAATTAAATAAGATTCCGCAACCCCAGAAGGGCATAGCTCTAATAGCAAGGCTGTTATTATGTATAAAGCCATCTTAAAGACCTGGATGAGAAACATCTTATTAGGAAAACCGTCTCTATTCTACATATGCCTTTGCAACAACTTACCAGGTCAATTGTACTGTGCGCCGTGTGGCAGAATCTTCTGTACGAAACTTAGGTTTGCTAGACATCTTCAAGCCTATATACAAAGAAATAATATTTGACACATTGTGTTGTATTTTCAACCGCCTTAAAAAAACGTACGTACGTAAACTGTACGTTTTTTAATGCATGTCATTACTTACTCCGCCATTTATGGACGGATTTAGATAATTCTTAGTTAGTCGATAGAGCATATCATGAAATTGGCTCCGTTTTAATATCGTGTAGGTCTGGGTAGGTATGGGCTAGAATTCTGGAATTGATAACAACAAAATGTGTTGTTTTCCGATACATTTTTGTGTGACGTCATAACGCATCGTGTGCATTGACTGTTACAGATTTAGATTTTAATAACTATTTCATCAATTCTTTAAGAATTGTATAATTTTACATAAAAACTTAAAATACATATTTCTCATATCCATTTTTTGGAAATAAACAATATTTAACTTAATTAAAATATTGTATCATTATACGAGCTATAGTGGATCGTTAGTACCTCACTTTACATAAAATAATAAAGGGGATTTGCAATAAATAACAATATTATGTAAATGTATATTATCATTCACATTTAACGAGATATAGAGAGCTCCAACCGACGGTTGCAAACTACTCGTTAACATGAAATCAAAATATTTATTATGAATTAATTTACATAAGAATCATAGACATAAGTATACAATAGACATCGTATGCTATACCATCAAACCAATAGCGTTGCGTTGATTTTATAAATTAATACAATGGGTTATGTTTTTACATGTAAAAATACAAGAATGTATAATCTAGTACAAAACACACGGTGATTTTGTTAGCTGAATTCCTTTTTTTCTACCGTTGTTGTTTATTTATTGGGCAGGAAAAAATTCTGGGATGGCCCTTACAAGTTCTTCAGATGAGAGAGATGCGTACACAGGGTGCCCAACCAGCGAATTTATAGGTTGATTGACATATCAAGGGCGAGTTTGTCGGTAAAAACCTCGATTTGGGCAGCTGGCCAGGAAAATAATCTAAGGTAAAAGGTAAGGTATATACTAGAGTTTCGGAAACGACTACCTAAAAAAGAAACGCCGAAAGAAACTCAAGACTACATTGCAGTGACTTTGTACATATCATGATACAAGTATGTCATAGAAACGGAATAATTTGTTTAAAGTCAGGAGAACCCAACACGACAACTTGCAAAAAATTAGTGGCGTGGTATTCATATCTTCTCTTTTAGCGCGTGTGAGGTTTGTTATTATATTTCCCGATTCTTGATAAAATGAAACCAATTATTTATAATCGAACAATATAAGTGTAGTTTTGGGGATCTTCTGACCAAATAAACACCAAATAAACTGTTAAATACTACTTTATTGCACTTTTTCAAAAATAATCTTACGTCTTAACACTTTTTCCGTCTTTATATTACAGAGCGGTCGGTTTAAAAAAAAATACGTTTATACTCTCTCTCTCTTTCTATCTTTCCGGTCTTTCACTCCCATACGTTCCGATCTACGCATTTACTCCTTCATACATTATAATATTTCACACAATAACATCCATCCTACAAAAGGTCGGTCACTGAAGTGACACAAGTAGACGTGACATTACATAAGTGCTATTGGATTGATGTATTTCCAGAAGAATGTGTGTAATAATTTACGTCTTATTGTTGAGTGGTCTGTGATAACAATCGGCGATGTGTGCTTTTTACAAACATATCACAAACATGTTGGCTGTGAGTGACGGTTTTGGACCCAGTCTTTTGTTCAATCAGAGACGTGCGGTGAATGTCAAAATGGATAATCGGTACAGTTCATCGCATAGCCTTTTTTTTAACCCGGTGGAATCCTGTATAGGATCGTCCAGCTTGCCGTAAGGGCGGCGGTGCCGAGTTCCAGACTTCTACTAGCTCAAAGCCAAGGAATAGTCCCTCTACTCGTTATTAATCTGGACTGGAGACAAGGCCAGACGTGGCTGGACTGTCAAGAAAATTGATATGGCCGTTCCTTCGCTCTAGCAGACGGGAGGAGGAATATCCCAATGGTTTTAGTCGATAAGAGACCTGCACACTGGGATCGTTGCCTTCACGACAACCCTGACGGTTCATTCGTATTTCCACGAGGAATAGAGACCCTGACGAATCATTATAAAAAAAAATTGAACCTTGAACAGTAATATTGAAAGTAGAACTAAATGTTTTGCCAAACACATCAGCCTGTCAAACGTTCGTCAAGTAAGCGTTGACCGTATAATTATTTTTGTGAGCGTTAAACTTTATCTAGTAGAAAGTACAAAATTACATACAACACACTGGATAGAAACTGTTTGGTCTGATTTTTCACACGATAACACATTCGTGAATAGTTAATGTCTTTATTGTTTCAAGTAAAATAACTCATTTGAATGCAATTAGTAGAGTCATTAAAAATTAACAGTTTGAGCGTGAATGACCGACAATTATACCCGTGGATGGTATATTGCTTGAACTTCAAGAAATAATACACTTTTTTAAAGTTATTTTTTATTGTGGCTATGGTAGCTTTTTTTGGGAAAAATCCTCATTGGACCATCCCGGCTACACATGGGGGATGGTAACCAGGGTGTGCCGGACTTTTACCGAATAAAAACCCCAAGTTGACCTCATCGGCACTAAGACTGGATTGTGGGCCCTGTAATCAATTGCTCCACGGCCCCGCCGTGCACTGTATTCCTTAAGCTCTGTCGCGCAGAAAGTCATTGCTGCTACCTTCTCTCATCAGTTTCGCGAAAATTAAGGTGGGTTACGCCGCCACTCCCCCAATCTCTACATGTGCCCCACCTTGAACATCCGCGATCCTATAGGTGCCAGCCAGTGGGTCATGGATGGACCGATCAGCTGTAATTGATGTGCCAGGGTGATTGCCAGCGGCACGACGTCTTCTCCTGCGAGTAGGATTAGCTCTGTGTCGCTCACGCTTTGCACCCTTCTTCTGGGACATTATATGCTCACAGAAGGAGACCACAGCCCTCCAACTGTCCTCTCCTTTCAGCATAGCCGATACCACTAATAGCAAGGTGAGGTCGTGTCCGATCTTTTGGACCAGATTTCGTCGCTTATCGTTCCATGCAAGGCTGTGGTAGCCTAGTGGTTAAAGATCAGTATCCATGCGCGACAACGCGAGCTGTCATAGGTTCATACCCGGCACGCATCTCTGTAATTTTCTAGATTAAGTATGGATGTACCACATGCACATGGTCACCGATGAAAGAAATATTCATGAGGAAACCTACATGGCATCCAATAGAATTGTCATGTGTAAGTTATATCGTCACGTTATATTCCTTTCGGGGTGAGCAGAGATACAATAGTGGCTGTATCCATTTTGCGCTTATATGTCGTGCCCAACATGACCAGTATCGCAGCTGGTCGCCATTCTCAGGGCACTTACACGATATTTCTATTAGATGGCACGCGGGCTTCCACATGATTTTTCCTACACCGGCTAGCTTGTAGTGCCTAAATCCATAAGTAATCTGGAAAACCCCATTTCTAGATACTCTGCCTTAATAAAGACTTCAGAGAAAATAGTTTGCCTTAGCCCCACAATTTACTATCACATGTAAATAATTACGTATCTCTATAAAAGTTTTTTTTTTTACACTGGCTGGACATAGTTACTACAGAGTACCTGATGGTAAGTACAGTGTAGTCCAAAAACGAAAGCGACTATCAAAGGATGAAAATCCATTGATAGTCTACATCGTCATGTCGGCCCGCATATACCACGACTGAAGGTCTCTAGGTATATGAGCTACTGGATATACACAAGCTGATCCCGAAACGCGACAAGCCGAAACTGGTCACTTTGACGGGCTTTACACCCATGTACTGTGGTCGCGATCCAGACGGGCACCGACGCCCTACCACCTCGCTGCTGCTCGTTTAGCACCACCCAGGAGTCACGTCTAGGGAAACTAGGGTAAAGCCTACGGACGCGAGCAGCTTCGACTCCCAGTTTTATATTAAATAATTAAAAATAATTTTTACATTAAATAACTTGTACTTACAAAGCATTGAAAATGTCAGCGACATCCGTTTCTCGTAATAAAAACAAAAATCTCCATACATTAAAGTTAACTCAACAACCACGAAGAGCGTCTGTTATCATTGCAAACATGATTCGGTTTGTATTGCTAAATTTATTCACAAGCTACAAAGGCATGAAGTAACAATACTACATTATAATATACCTCCGTTTTATTATGAAAATATAAAGAAAACGTATTTGATATAAAATAACACAGAATCTTCACAAGAGATCGTAAAAATATTTTAACCATTTCTAGTTAATCTGTATTTGAATTTAATTTGTATTTAATTATACTTAAATGCTGTAGATTTTTTAAGTAAATGAATTAATAAAATATTAAAAGTATTCATTAAAAATATAAAAGCCACACGTTCATATATATGCATACTCATAAGCTATAATATAATAAGAGTCATTTTTATTATTATTATTTGTAAGCGTATGTGTTTTATGATTATTTTTTTTATTCTGATTTGGTATGTGACCCCCTTTTTTTTGGTGTCCCGGGGGATAATCCTACATAGGACCATCAAAGCCGCTGTGAGGGCAGCGAACCCGGTGTCTCAGACACTTACTGACTAAAAACCCCCGGGGTGTCCCTCTAATCGCTCCACCCGAACCTGAGAAACCAAATTCATCCAGACTTGGTACGTGACCCCACCTTATCTGATGGAAAGTACAGTGCAATCCAAAAATCGAGTACAATCATCGACAATCGCCGCGACAATCATGCCGGCCAAACAAAAATAATTTTTGTTTTGATCTTATTTGAAATAATCTTGTACTCTATGTTATGTTGTAAGGCGGTCTAAATGAAAACATTAAAGGTGTAACCATCAAAAACGTGGACACTAATAAAAAAGCCAAATATTAGACAATGATAACAGACTTTACGGCGAAAATGGGAGATGAGAACAATTTTATAGCGTAAAAATGGGTCACACCGTGGAATGAAACGTTTGGACGGAGTTTTATTTGCTCAGCGTCAACAGTCTTTGTTTGGGATGTGATATTTCACCGGGCATTAAACATACCTGTTATACAATATAATGTAGAACAGTATCGAAAGTATATAGTAACGTCGTGCTGATCACAAACGCACGACACGCGCACACACACACACACACTCAAGCACCACACAACGAATAAACACAATACATACAGCATGCGTTTACACGGAGGATTGTCTTCAGTGATTATTCAGGAATATTGCTCAGGAACAGGAGATATATTGTTGATATTCGTCGTGATCATACCTTTTCGACCTGCACAAAAATCTCCTTATGGTTTGAATTAAATATCTAATATTATAAGAGGAAATGCACAATGACTGTAAAATAATTCCACAGTCTGGGGAAATATTAAAACTAAGAATTAAAAAACGGTGCCTTTAAAAACTAGGTGCGTTTCGGAATGAGAGTAATAGTAAAACGTTTCGAGAAGCAACTCACATATTTCTATTGAAGAAAAAGAAGGTGGTGATAAACCACTCGCCATGGTATGCACGATATAAAAAGCTAACCGTGACGATATTTCTGCAGCAGATCCTAATTTTTTAAGTAATTGGCATATTTAAACTCCCTCTGCAACTTTTTCGATTATTTAGGAAGGTAAAGTGGAACCAAAAATACTCCGGAAAGGAGATTATGTCAATTATACCGTATGTGAAAACCATGAAATTAGAAAATAGACAACCACAATCACAGAAAGTGCTAAGTCAAGTTTACATACTGTATTTATCTATTCTGTACCCGTTAAGGGAAGATGATAATAAATTATCAAGTGTGGACAGGCGACACGGATGTGGACTTTTAATGTTAAAGATTGTTTAAACACCTGTTAATTTCATTAGAACAGTTTACACTAAAATATGTCACTCTTCGTGAATAAATACAGTTTTATGTACTTTTTATAAATTAATTAAATCTTTGGAATAATTTTTTATAGTAAATTAATAACACATTAATATGCAATATTTTATAAGTCACTTATTAGGTTTAATGTAAAAGCGTGGTATAAATTAAGGCATAGGTGTTTTTAGTAAGGATTATGATGTAACGAACCTAATGATAATTCAAGATTTTTATACATGTGGTTTATTATATATGATAATTGGTTCTAAGAAAGTAGGTAAGGGTATCTTTTTGGGGGTAGTGGTAGCAAAAATATTGTAAATTTTTGACAGCCCATGTGATAGTAAGTGATTACTGACTCATAGCACGTCATAACAATAAAACTACTTCACCCGCTCTCCCTGTAACATACTATTCGTCATAGATTTTTTTAAATATAAATTTATACCTGATGGTCACATCAATAATTATTTATTAATATCTACCGTTTCTTATTTTCCGACCCTCATCCTGTCACCTTTTCCACCACGATCTTAGCACGGCCATGTTCTTTAATGATGTCCGATACGTCATTCCTGACCGTCGCCGCATAAGCCGTCAGCATACACCGCGAGGGTACCTCTTTGTCCTGGATCCCTATTATTCACCTGTTAACGGCCACACGCCAATGTGTCAACAATTATAGTTTCGTCAGTATACTATTGGGTCATGCCACAAGCAGAAAGAAGATAAAGCTAAAGTTACCAGACCTGCGATGATCGCACGGTCAGTGCGCGTCTTTTATTCTCTCTTCTTTTCATTTTTAATAGCGCAAATACGGGTCACTTTTCTGCACTTCTATTGGCGCCATCATCTGATTTACATTCATATAATATTGTTAATTACCGTCTGTTTGCCTCTTGATTCTCCTTAAATCTGGCAAAAATTGGAAATAATTATAATAAATAACTTGTTCTATTACACTTGTGCTTGATATGAACGTTGAAATACTTCTCGGTGGAAATAGAAAACTTGGTTCAGAAACTCCAATTATGATACTAATTTCGGCGTTTCAATTTAATTATTAGAAGATCCAGAGCTGCCCGTACAGCTGTTAAGTCTCGAACAAGGTAAATTTACTGCGCAATGAAAAAGCCACGAAAGCATAAATTACAAAATTAATGAACAGTTTCATTCGTTTATACTACAACGTCTTTTGCTTGCGAATCAAGTATTTATTTAACGACAATGTTGCAGAAGTATTGTTCGTCGACAAAATTTTATGGTACTTTTATCTTTAATTATTACAATAATTTCTCGCTTTGCCCTAAGCCAGCTATTACTTTTGTTCACAATATATTGTCTAAATGGAGATGTTATTTTGTAGTAAAATTTTCATTTAGTGTACTAGGTACGACAGAAGTGGTTGTTCTGCGTATTGCTGCGTTTTGAGTATGTACCGAGACGTGTATTCTATAAAATGACAGGGTTTTCTCACTAATGAAGGCTTGTTTTGCGGAAGGAAAAGTTCCGTATTCAACATAATTCTAATTTTTATTTGCCCCGCGGCTGCTCTTTGCTGTTATGTTCTTTTGTGTTTTAATGTGATTTATAATTTATAACATTTTCTTAATATAAAATGATAATTAATAATTTTTTATTAATACCTATTTTTTTTACTAGCTCAACAAAGGCTGGATAGTATAGTCCAAAAACGGCAGCGACTACCAACCGACGAGAGTCCATTGGCATTCTCCATCATCAACCCAGCCCCCATAAAAGAAGATAGGACTAATAAATTTTCTCTTACTTTTGTCGTGTCGTTGGGATGTGGAATAGGTTTCCATTGGTCTGATATTTGATTGGTTAGAGTGGTCGGCATGATCCTTGCGGCTGCCAATGGATTTCCTCAACTGTCGATAGTCGTCGTTTTTTGGACTGCACCATGCACCGTTTGAATGTAAATAACAGAATATAAAGAAACTGATCTTGAACAGCGACGGGGAGTCGCTATGAAGGTATTTCTTATATATATATATATATTGAACTCATGTACTCTGGTCATGACCCAATTCGAGCAAATAAATGAGGAGCGGTATTAAATATCTCATTTGAATAACCCATGAAGAGAAAATCTGCAAGATTAAAATCACTTCGTCACCTTTAAGCGTCGAATGACATAAATCTATTTACGGAGTCAGCGGAAGACATCTAATTTAATATAACAGATGTTCTCATCTCGAGTGGACACGCCTGGTAGCGAATCCTTTGAGTTCGTCACGGGTAAATTCAAAAGAAAACTGTCAACAAAAGATTGTTATTTCATATGTGTTGGAACTTGTGTAAACAAGTTGGACAATCGAACGAGGAGCGTGTTCCAGAATAGGGACGTTATAGATAACGAAACCAACGACATATTTGAAATGATTTAATATTAGTATCTACATTCCCATATTTTTTATCTATGCTAAATATCATAGTATTTATTATATTATATTAACTGCATAGTCTGCGGTTAGAATATGACATTTTTTTTTAGTTTTTACTGTTTAATTCTCAGTCTCAACCGAACCATACAAGAATTGAAAATCTTTTTCATACGATATTATATTATATATCATGACCAATGTGACTAGTAGTGCAGTTAATCGTTGTATACGGCGATTTGAATTATTTTTTAAGAACGAATTTTATTGGCAGGGACCGACCTTTACAACTCAACCGTGCTTAGGGAGCGAGCCCAGAAGGTTCTCAGCCAGCGAATTTATGGGTTAATTGGCAACGCAAGCGCACTCCTGTGTGTGTGACCTCGACTTGGGCGCCCAACCAGCGAAAGAAGCTACGGTGATCTACTAGTGTTTCGGAAGCGACTACCTTGAGAAGAAACGCCGAAAGAAACTCTAGGCTGCGTCGGAGCGCGATGTACAAGTGGATACGGTTATTAATATGTCCCTGCTTACCCTGAAAGGGATATAGTGTGCCGATATATTATTATTAAGAACTATTTTCATTTTACTTTTATTAATTAATGAATTTATTTATTGCCTATAAATAGTTAAAATTATTTAATCAAGACATACATAAAATGTAAACAGTTTTTATATTGGTATATCTATATAAGTTTTTTTTGAAAATATCTGAATATCCGAAAAATATTGAAATCTGTCTGTATCTGAACTCTATATACCTTAACAATCTCGACTCTAATCCAGACCGAGACTACGTTGTCACATTGTGTCGAAGAAAATCATCGGCTATCTTTGCCATTTGAAATTTGTTTTGCTTTGTTAGTTTGTTCTGAAAGTTTTGATAAAAACAAGCTTTCATAAGCAGTGACTGTTGAAAATTGATATTGTTTTTTTATTCCAATATTATGGAGGTTATCCAGCAGAAAAGTCTTTACGCATCTATAGACTTTGTGAAAGAGTAAAATTGGGGTTTTTACGTATTTGTACTAAAACATTGTGATAAATTAGAAAGCTCGTTAAATTTTTTTTTAACATGTAAAAACTCATTATTAGTTGTGTCTATTTTTTTATTTCTTTAATTAACACTGAAAATATAACTAAGAATGTAACTAAAATAAGGTAAAAGAACTAATGCTCGATACTTTAAGAGCAATACAAATTTCGCTAAACAAAATCAATAATAAATGATTATTCATAAATATTTACGTATTTTTTTATTACTACAGTAGCATATCAATCCTAAGTTTTTTTTATATACATTTTTATTTATCAAAATATTTTAAACTTAAATTTATATTTTTCTTAAGTTTGTCATAGAAATAAATATTTCACAGTATCAACTCTTACAATAGACATAATGGTGAGGCGGTTAAGATATTTCCGCTTCATACCAAAATTCTTCTATCACTCCATAAGTTACTTGCGAATGATATAAGGATTATCTGCATCCCTGATTCTGTAGTGAAACCAACAGATGTCGCTCATATTACCACCGCTCTTGTTTGACGTCACAAAAACGTCATTCATTACATTACTACAACAATTGTATGCAACCGCCGCGACGTCGTGATCAACCTTTTATTTTTAATATATAAATAACCCGCCGTATTAATATAATAAAACCGCCACACGACGTTGTTATTAAGAAGAGAAATAAGGTGTAATTGTGCGAGAGGAAACTTACTGTGCCCGTGGCCTCTACCGGACCCCTGGAACCTTACCGTGCTGTAGCATATACTGGACGAGCTGCAGACCTACAGGTTAGTGATTCAGACATTCTGGTATATCAGCTGCGATTTATGGAGTGATAAGTTTCCTTAATACTCGTTTTTGACCTATTATTGTTTCTCTTAACCGCCAACCAAGTTACGCCCCCGCTCATATGGAGGGCTATTTACACGCCTCTCCACATAACTTTGTATTACTTTAAAGTAATTTTAATTAAAACAAAATAAATAGTGATATAGTATAATATTAAGTTATTATTATTATTAAGGTAGTAGAGAAATTACTTGAACAGAGTTGTAACCAAAGTACACCACAAAAATCGTCACGATTAATCGCCTCGGCCTATCACGTTTCGGGAGGAGCATATGTACGTTATTCATATATCTACTTCAGTATTGCTTCATAGTTACATTAGAGTTGCATTTAAGTTTGCGTGTGTAAATGTCATAAATTTGTGTATAAATATATGTGAGTGATATCGTCGACAGACTAGCCGTGTTTCTGGCTAAGAAGTTTAATGCTACCTCAGTTTATAACATCTTTGTCGTCTTACAAGATTCTTCTAATGTTAGGAACTAATAGATGATATCAATTTTAGTTGTTAAAAAATTCACCAAAATAGGAAAAGTACGATCAGTACATCAATAATCTTATACATTTATAAAATACGAACAAAAAAGTACCACTGATAGCAAAAAATTTACACATGTACATATTATCCTTAAACAAAAAGAATAACGGCGTACGGGTGCACTCACCTTCACTTAAGTCACTGTCGATGAAGGCCATTTTGAATTTTGCTAAAGAAAGTGTATGTAAGTTTTTGACCATATATGATAGACATTCCAAGGTACATTTTAAATCAATAGTTAAGTACTTTCGAAAATTATTATTTGAGTAGAAAATATTAATTCTGAAAGCGTCATTTTTTAGTTCACTGTCGAGCTTTGGTGTTTTTACCTTAACCTTTCAAAACAATATAATAGTTTCTTTTGCTCTTATAAAGTTACCTACCTAGACAGATTGTATGATTATAAATATTGTTGTTTGTCATAAATATCCCTTTTCAATAATTTAGCCCAGATTATCCTACACAATTTATTGCATAAGTTATTACCAATTTGTTTATATTTATCTGAGTCCTTACCTCCAGTTATTAAATAGAAAATGATTGAAATTCCAAATGTTAGATAACTTTTCAACTAGGTATTTTGTAACAAAACCAGAGAGTGACCGCGTAGCGCGATTGCTTTAACCGTATAGAGAACTTTGACCCAATTCCAAGTTGTGGAGTAAGAAGGAATTTTTAATAAAATATGTTGTTATGTTGTTTATGAGTTTGGTAAATTTTAATAAAATATAAATCATGACGCATAAATTTTTAGGAGTTGTAAGTAATATTGTAAATATTTCATGGGGGCTCCTACGTAAAAGGATAAGTCATATTACCGTAAGGTTTTTACAGTCTGTTTCTGCCTACAAAATCACACAGCATAGGTTTTCCTCGTAAGTCGGCGGTGCGTCGTGACTAGTGATGAAAATGCCCGGGAATTTTCCCCTAAGTGCCCAAAACTTGCTTGGGAATATTCCCGGGAATTTACGAAATGTTCGCGGAAGCGCTGGGCACTCTGGGAAAATTCCCGGGCATTTTATCACTAATCGTGACGCGCTCTGCCGAAGTACACTAGGTGGTATCGGGGGAGGTTGCGTGTCCCCCCCCGTGCTTGTGCCTGTCAGGCGCGGCGTAGTGGGGCTGCGGTGAATTGATTACAGGACCCGCAGTCCCCTTTAATTCGCAGAAGTAGTCATCTAGGTGTTTTTAGCTGCTACCCCCTCGTGCAGCCAGGACGGTCTTATGAGGATTTTCCCCAAGAAAAAAAGGCTTTCCTCGTACTATACCACCATCTTTAATCTTGTGCCAATCGTATCCAGACGCGCTACGCGACCTTCATGATATTATCAGCTCTTCTCACCACTAAACGTCCCACGCTCTGCTTAGTTGCCGTGTGCTAATTGATTTTTAAATACAAATAGATTTTTAAAAATTCTGTCTTCGAATAGTGACTGCACCTCGCCTAGTGGTAAGCATAGTACAGTCCAAAAAATGAACACCACTATCAAGAGAGCAAAGAAAATCTAATCTATAAAATTATGGTAGCATTGATCATGTTAACTTGCACAAATATCTTTTCATGCTTCATGTTTAAAGGATCCGATATCATAAGATGGTGGAAACTCGTTCCTTGGAAGTCCATGACACGGCTAAGCAATACGGCAAGAGAACTTCTTAGTCTTACTTTCCTTCTAGTCGGGATATGATTATTACTTCTCTTCAACGTTCAGCCACCCAGTGCTGAGCGGAGGTATCTTCAATTATTTTCCACTTATGACAGTCGCGAGCCAGTCAGTTTCATCCAGCCACCTTCACCAGAACGTCAGTCTAACTGGCCTCCTGTCTATCCACATTTTTATGACCGATTTATGACCTCCACTCCAGCACTTCTTTTCCCACCTATTATTAGGTCTACTACCATTTTCTAACTACTATTGCTTCATCAATATCGGTAATCCTAGACCTCAAGCAAATCTAGGTGTTTCTCACCGGGACCTGAATGGAGATACTCAACATAGCGGCTCTATAAAGTGATAACCTTTACTTAATGTTAAAAAGTGTATATGTACATAGATTATGAATCTTTACATTAGTACCAAATATCAAACTGAACTGCAAATAGCATCAATTCAATTTCAAATTCAATCCAAATGAGGCGCCAAGAGTACAATTACGTCTCTAATGATGCCACACGCCTCACTCAATAAGTCAGATTCGTGTCAAAACGTCGCAATAACATCACACGACTAAGTTTATTACGAAAAGAAGTTAATGAGTGACGATCTAAAGAAACGTTAGGGCATTGTGTAATTAAAGTCGGCATTATTAAAAGTCATAAGAAGACCAGTTTTTGAGGAGCTATAAAAATTGAGTGGCACCACATTCTCTGGAGTTCTTGAGAAATTTGACAGGGCTCTAATGAACGTACACGTGATATATCATTTGGGACTTTCGTAAGCGAAATGAAGATATTGAAGCGTACTTTAATTGAGTCTGACCGATTACGTATGAGGCTTTGTGGAGTATACAATTATTATTTGTATTTCTGCGGTTACTACAGTGAGACTCTTTGAAATTACAGTTACCACAAAAATCAAATGACCATAGTCATTAGCACAGGAAATATATATTAAACAATTAATATATATATATACGCAAAGTAAAAAATATTAATAACTTATATAAGAATAACATTTTTGTATATTATTTCGATTTTGAAGAAAACGATCTTAAGAAAAGCACAAGTTATTTCCACATCCACTGAATGTAGCTACTAATGTGTTTCTGTTTACTCCAAAAGTGATTTAGCATTAGGATATCTTATGGAACGTCATAATAGACGAGAGAGATTTTGGAGGGGTGGGCTTTACTCCTTCCCCTCCCAGAGAGGTAGCCTCAACAAGGCTTCTTGTTTTCTGGCGTCTGGATGAACTTGGCTTCCCAGGCCCAGGTGGAGGAATCTGAGGGACACCCCGGGGGTTTTTACTCAGTAGGAGTCTGGCACACCGCGGTCGCAGTCTTCACAGTCTCCCTGATGGCCTATGCAGGATTTTCCCCCGGGATACAAAAAAAGTCATAATAGATAATAATCAAATTACTATATAAGTTACAATTAAAAAGAAAAAAAAAGGAATATAGGAGGCGTTTGCGACCTGAAAAACTTGGCGTATGATGTAGCATGTTATAAGTTGTTATAGAGTTCTATGGAGACTTCATTAGCTTATAGAATAAGAAATATTTACCAGTAAAAGTTAAATCTATTATTAATATTGTTTATAACAGTATTGACTTCAGGGAAAATGAACTAAATCGTTTGGTAAAAGATTTAAAAACGTTCAGTAGGAATTATAAGTTGGTTACTTTAATCTGTAAGTGCTTTTAAATATTTAATAAGTTGTATTCAAATATAATAACATAAAATGTTTCAAAGAATATTCTGTCAAGCGAACAACTATAAGAAATTGAATAAATATTTTCTATGCGTTAGACATAATCATAGATGAGCTATATGTAATGAAATTAATGATCAACGATTAAATTTTCTAATCATAATTTTGTTTTATTAATCTGTAATCATGATTAAAACCTTTCTAAACAGTAATGAGTCATAAATTTGTATGCAATTGGGGATTAATTAGTGTTAAAAACACAGATGGGTAAGATGTAATTATATTAATTACACAGGTCAGCAATAAAAGGTAATCCTTTGCGTAGAATCCGAATCTGGCGTCAGAATTGCTCTATCACGTCAGATATTCAAAATATCTTAACCTAAAAACGCATAAACGGTATTTAACGAAATCAACATATTACTAAATTTCAATGGCTGATATCTCAGAGAAGAGATTTTCCAAATATATAATAAGGATTTTGAAGCTTAAAGAATAGTACTTTAAACTGGATGAACTCGTTAAAATTAAAAATATATATTCACAATGTTACATTAGTGCTAATATAATAAAAAACCGCTTTTCTCTCACTTTTAGGTTAAGATATTTTCGAAACCTGACGTGATGGAGCAATTCTGATCCGGATTCTATGCAGAAAAGTTACTTCAAAAATGACCCTCATTTGGCCAACAACAAAACCTTGCAGATCTGTATTATTAACGATTATAAAATATAATCGTAATCGCTTCTGCAATAATAATTTATGGACATAAGTAGTCTATAATTTACGTAAAAATGTTATTGTATTGTATTATAATACCGACACTATTTATATTATTGAATTCTTTACTGTTTTAGTCATAAAAAACGATTTTTCTCTTATAACCTTAATTTATCCTGACCTTACCTCAAGTACTGCCGTGGGAGTAGGTACCACAGATAAATATTCATTTTCCATCAGCTTTACGTATTAGTTATACGTACTATTTTATTAAAATCACGTCAACACTTAAAGATTAAATTAAACATGGGCTGTTTAAAAGAGAAGTCAGAACTCTAATTAAATTTGGTAATGTAATGATAATTGTTCCTTTTTTTAACCAGAGGAAATCCCTAACGGACCGTCAGGGGAGTGGTGAGGGCTACTCCCCCGATGCGCCGGACTTGCACTGGCTATAATCTCTGGGGTGATCCTCAACGCGCATATAGTGCCGGGCTGTGGTTTCGCTTCTTCGCTTTTCCTCCGGCCCGGCTCTGCACTTCGCCCAGTTGGAATGTGCTCACCTCTCCGCCGCCTTGTGATACGTGGAATCACGCACGTCACCACCGGAGTATCGCCTAGACGGTTTACCCCTCGGCCGAACCGCCCGGCACTCCGCAGGAGAACTCTTGCAGAAGATTCGGCGATGCCGATACAGATTTCTAACTCCTCCTCTAAAGCCTCCAAGATTTTCTAACTCTTTATTTGAAATATTACACTAACATTAAGTTAAGTTAAATTTTGGTAGTCGAAGCTGCTCGCGTCCGTAGGCTTTACCCTAGTTTCCCCACACTCCTGGGTGGTGATAAACGAGCAGCAGCGAGGTGGTAGGGCGCCGGTGGCCGTCTGGATCGCGACCACAGTACATGGGTGTAAAGCCCGTCATAGTGACCAGTTTCGGCTTGTCGCGTTTCGGGATCAGCTTGTGTATATCCAGTAGCTCATATACCTAGAGACCTTCAGTCGTGGTATATGTAGGCCGACATGACGATGTAGACTATCAATGTATTTTCATCCTTTGATAGTCGCTTTCGTTTTTGGACTACACTGTGCTTACCATCAGGTACTCTGTAGTCACTATGTCGAACAAGTGTAAAAAAAAAGTTACTGTAATCATCTAATATTACATTTACTTTTTAATTTTTTATTACATTATCCTTAACCTTCAATCGATGGTTTATTTCTAGGCTGTATTTTATGTCGTAGACCCGGTGATAAAGGAAGAGATAAAGTGCCAGAATGGAGATCATGGCCTAGTCATAGGACTTTGAGGTAGTCAGCTACATAGATTCATGATTTGACAAAGAACAGATTGATTGTGCAAAATATTTGACCGTCAGAAATGAAGACGGATGGAAGAAAATAATGATGAAAGTTAAAAAAGAAAAGAGCATTCAAAATAATCTTATCGATGTCGATTCTAATACAGATTCTTCTATACTTACAATCAAAATGGCATAAGACCATTAATATAACAAGAGTAGGCTGATTGATATAGATGGTTTATCAAAAGATAATCAATTTAATTGAAGTAAGATGATGTATGAAATACTGCAAGCATGAAATGCTTTCTCAATAAACATGAAATGTAATCTACCTCACAGTCCTGAGAATCTAAATGAATGCGTAGCTGATGTACGCGATATTGTGATTGCATTGGATACGAATCGTGAAATTAATACAGAACAGAGATCCTTTGTTTGTACAGCAATTATAACTGGCGGAACCACGTTAAACTAAATTGTTTGTTCCAAAATTCCTATTAACTTCTCATAATCAATCAGTGCTGCGAGAACCAAATGATCTGTCATGTCTATATAATTACCTTATTTTGACAAAACTTAAATGATATTAATATGACTGTTTTATTAATAACAACTATCAGTTAATTATTCAACTACTTTTGTAATTATTTGTTTAATAATGAAGTTAACATTTAATTTGAGTCCATATCAATCTACGGGCATCAAAAGGTAGTACTGTCAGTTTAAAAAAAATTACGAAGTAAAAATCAAGGTTACGCACACAATACGATATATTGACGGCCTGATAGCTGAGTTTGTAGCGACCCTACTTACGATGCTAAGGTCCTGGGTTCGAGTCCCGGTAGTGGTAAACTTTTCTGTGATGACCAGATGGGCTTGTCACGACTCATGGTTGTATAAATGTATTTAAGTGTGTATATCTTTGTCTAGTATCTATGATACCAGCGCAAGCTTAATTTGAGACTAGGTCAATGTGTGTAATTGTTAGTAAAAATTATTACATTATATTACAATAAGAAACAGAAAATAAACAATAACATATAAATGAGTAAAATAATAAAACTTATAGAATGAAGTACAAAGTGGATACAGCGACTAATGTATCTCTGCTAACCTCGAAAAGGATATAGCGTGACGATATGTTATTATAAAATGAAATTATAGAACAAGATAGAATGTTTATATAACAAAAACATTTCACAAACACAAAATATGAAATGGTTATCAACAGTGACGTGCATAAGGTATTTTAACAAAGTAGGCAGTGTTCTCGAAATTAATTTGAATATTATATTATTACAGTAAACATTATATAATTCTTATACAAAACAAAGTATGGGGTAGAAATTGAATAGGTATGAATATAGGTATGTAGGCATTTGTTCATCTTTAAGTAATTTATTCCGGACTTATTTATTGTACGGCATGCAATTATTTCATGCATGTATGGAATGAACGCTACTGGTTTTCAACATATTTACATTTTACACGCAGCACTTTAAAAGACTAAAAACCACTTGTATTAAATTTATAATATAATAGCTGCTGCTAACGAAAAACGAAGTAGCAACAAAGATGAATATATTACGTTATATTTGTGTACGGAAAAAGCACAACAAAAGGCTCTTAGGGAGTTAGAGGAATTTATTTCATGCAGCTCAAAGACTTTTATTGCCGCCCGGTTTATGTCAATATGGCCAACAATGAGTCATAATGTTTCACGAATTTACGATTCTCCAGTATTTCGGTGGTTTCTACTAATATGTGTTGCTTATTGAAACAACAGTTTTTTGTATCCGGCTATCCTTAGCTTTGGCTTTGATAAGGAAGTTTGATGATGGTTACAAACTCACGCTTGAATGTTTGTTGAAAATTCACGTAATGAACTGGCAGGGCTGTAATCGTATCTTTTACATAGAATGATTATATTCGTGCTCACTCACTTGTACTAAAGAAATCCCTGGATATAGACACACATTCAATCTATTAGTATAGTCAGACTCAAGCAGAGATCCTAGAAAGAATAATCATGATTAAATACATTATCTCAAGGGGTTCTGAAATTTGAACTATACTCCTTTCTTGTGGCTTTTCCACCGATGACCAATGTGATTTTGCTGAACTATACTCCGCGGCATTTAGAAAATCGTCAATAATACAATTTACTAACATTTAATCATAAGATGTCAGTGATAGCTGAAAAACATATAGAGTCTGCTGAGAAGTTTGTTCTGTTCAATGACATATTATATGCTAACAGGAGTATTATACCTAAAGGGTGCGATATAAATAATCATATGAAAGCACCTTAAGAAGGAATATAAAAAAAAGTTTAAACAGAGTCATTCTAGAAAGTTATGTATAAAAGAAGTATATACTCAAAAAAAATATTTTTCGACCTTTGTGGTGTCAAATTAATTAAATAAAGATAAAAATAATATAATTACAAATACAATAGAGTTAGATGGTTTCGCAAATTAAGTTGTCTGAAGCCAATATAAATCCAGTATTATGCACAGCAGGAGTTCTCAATTAAATCCATTTATGTTAGTCAAGTGCTGAACGAAGGAAGTAAAAGAATTTTATGACATAATTCGTGGTATTTCATTTCTTAATATTTAATACTAGCTCGGTAAAGTGAACAGAATACACTTGATATTAAGTACAACGTAGTTCAATAATCGACAGAACGATTGAGAAACCGGATGATGTCGGCCTGCTTAAATCCCTTCAGATTTATTTTAAAAGAACCAATGTCGTAAAATGTAAGATCCACACTGAATAGAAGTCATTCTTTAACAAATCTACTGCATCTATAGTTACTTTTGATTAATTTTCGATGAATCCTGATTCATTTGGGTCGATTCTCTAGTATCTGTAGATGTTAAATAACATGTTTGTCTTGAATATACAGTCTGCTGAATGCATCCATTCTTTGGATTTCAGAAATAAACAAATTAACTTAAATCCTACGTACGAAAACTCCTAATCCTCATTTTCAAGACAAGTTCATGTTTACTAAATGCATTCTAAGAATATTAGTAAAGCAAGTAAATTAAAATTCAATACACAACTATTAATTAAATAATGTTTTAATTTTAGGAGAATAAAAAAATCAACCATAGGCACTTTAAAAACTTAATTCATTTAATTATTTCACGTCGATATCCTGGACTCGGCATCTCCTTAAAGATAAAAAGAGAAAGTTAAATTTTGAATTCAAAAGGTGCTTTTACTTTGCGATTATGTTATAAACTGCTATAAGTTTACTAAAACATTCAAGTCACGTTTTTTCTTCAGCTTTGACAGGTATACCAACTCAATTTATAAAAAATATTTGTGTATCACAACTTTTATTTCGGTTTTATTTGAAGTTACTTACTAAATAAGTATATATTGTAAGTTAGTATAGTGTAAAATCAGAATTACATTTAAGAATTAAAAATATAGGATGATGCTTGTTTAAGATATTACTAGGTTTGTTAATAATCCTATGTTTTAACTGGCATCTAGTACGATACATGCATAAAGGATTTGAAATGAAAAATAAATTTTGCAAAAATTATCACAATGGCTTTATTAAAGTACATAAATAGTATACTTGTGACTTATATGGACATTTATTTACACATTATATACAAATTCACAATATTTCTACAGCAGTCTTATAGAATGTATTTACACAAAATTTATGAAACGCCCTTTGGAACGGCGAGAAGTTACAAAAATAGATTAAAATCTTAATTATTTGGTAAAGCGCGCGTTGCGTTCAATACAATATTCACATGAAGCTTTGACTAAATGATTTAACGAGTTCACGAGAAGCACATAGACTAGACAAGATACGCTTGACCTGCGGACTGAGTGTCAATTAATGGCGGCGGCGGAGGCCAATGGCGGAATTCTCGCCGCCTGTTCGGGTTATTTGCAGCTAATTCTAAAGAAGAATAATCTGAATCTATTGAAGAATATATGTGGTCTGAAGGAGGTCTACCATCTGGTCCGTATGATGCTGTATGATTTTGCTGCGGACGGTTTTCCGAAAATTCTGGTACAGCACTTACACCATCCGCATTTCCTCGCATTTTCTCAGTAAAAGAAAACGATCTCATCGTACCATTTTGCATCCCACTTCGCATCGTATAAGAATTTATATTACTTCTATATGCCGATGATTTCGCTTTAAACTTTCGATCAGGCATCGCGTATCGTAATTTCTCCCAAAACTTATTCTGACCCCATCTTATTCTGGAGCTTGTTTTTAAATATGGTCTCAAATCTGGATCACATTCGGCTTCAGGCAAAACCGAGCTCTCTTCAATCATAACTAAAGTAAAAATTCTAGATTTAACAATTTCGTGCAAGGCTTGTCGAAATTCAAACCGTGACCATTCAGTTTCTATAAAATTTCTAGTTAGTACGAGTATAATACGTTTGGATGCCTCCGCAGCTTCAGGAAGGGGCAACGTACATTGCATATAAGGAACATTATGTTGTGGTATATCTCTATAGTGTAAACAAAGGTGATACGAAGGGCTTCCATTTTCCAACTCAGCGGCTAGCGTTTGAATAACAAAATCGTCATCCTTTGGGCTGTAACATACATAAGCATCGTATAATCTATCAGTGTCGTCGTACGCTCCAGTGAATGGAAACAATCTTATACCGCAGCTTGTATAAAGCCATATGCGAATCGTGTCTCTGAATAAGAAAATTACAAGGATGACGAGCATAATCAACATGAATCCGGAGAGCATAGTCACCATCATGGGCATATAATTTGAGACTAACATGTTATCTATAACAGAATCTCCTGCATAATAGTCGCTGCAAATTGTACCGTTAAGATTGAGTTCTTTCTTTTGCGACGATTTGCCGTCGATATTCAAACACCATACCTCAGATAAATCAATCAATTTATGAACATTGTCAGATATGAATGATGTAAATCTTTGTAAATATCTACATTTACACGACCACATATTGTTTCCTAAGGCTAGCGAATTCAAATGTTTATTACCGTTCAAACTCCAAACAGTAAAATCGAGTAATCTATTGCCATCTAACCTTAATACTCTCAGAGCTTGCATCATAGAAAATGTTGCATTTGCAATATAGCTGATATAATTATTTTGTAAATAAAGTTCATTAAGCTGCACTAGATGCTCAAATTCGTAACCGTTTAAATATTTTAGTTTGTTATTTTCAAGATGGAGCGTAATCAGAGAGGATAAACCAGCGAATGTTTTGTTTTGTAGATTTTCAATTTCACTGGAGTTCACATACAAAGATCTCATATTTTTTCGGCCAATAAATGCATAATTTTGTAATATTTTAAAATCATTTCCGTCTAAGTAAACTTCTGTGGCATCCATTGGTATTTTTTCTGGTATATCAATGGCACGTTGACTCGAGCAATCAACAACATTTTTATTCCACGTTGGATCATGATAACAAGAGCAATTAAATGGGCACGTCATTTGACAATCACACGCAACGTAATCACAACAACGACACAATGTGAAACAATGTGTTTCGTACGTACACAAGAAATCAGTGGATTTCAAGTTATTCAGAGGAATGTGGGTGACGCCTCTCGTGTGCGTCATTTTACATAATACATTCTCAAGATCCATTATCCGTGGATGTTGTCTCATAGCCGACATATTGTTTATCATAGGCAGCCATTCCATGGAACAATCACAGTTAAACGGATTTCCTCCGATGTAGAACTCTGGCAACGACTTGTTTGCAGGAACCGGGGACAAACGGAGGCTGTTGATATCTAAATGAGATATCTCATTTGCGTAAATATCTACTCGAGTGAGGTTATGTTTGCCCATAAATGTATTCACTTGTATGTTGTTTATATGGTTGTTGTTTATGAACAACAATTCAACGCTATTTGGAATTGCTAACGGCGATATATCAACGATACGGTTATGGCTTACATCCAAAGTTTTTATGCGAATTTCATCCTGAAGTTTGTAGTAATTTCCCAAATGTTCAATAAAATTTCCATGGACGTCCAGCCATTTCAAATTAATAGGTATAAAAGCATAATCAAACCATACTAAATGATTTTCAGATAGATTAAGCCATAATAAGCTAACTAATCTTGCGAAAACTCCATTAATGTCAGATATAAAATTACCATCTAATCTTATAGCTTCTAGTTGCTTATTTCTTTGGAAACTACCAAGTTCTACGGCTTGAATTTTATTCTTTGCTAAATTTAATACTTGCAAACTTTGTAATTCCCAGAACATACCGGCAGTTATATTACCAATTTGGTTATCTATTAATCTCAACCCAGTCAGCTGGTCTAAATTTGTAAACGAACCATTTTTAATATCTTTAATTTGATTTTCTCCTAAATCAAGCGTTTTTAAAAGGCTTAATTCCCAAATAGCAGTAGGGATTTCTATAAGTTGATTAGAGCTTATGTCTAGTTCTTTTAAATCGGAACAATTTTTAAAAGCTTTCGGATCAATATTTACGAGGAGATTATTATTTAAATTCAATTTACTGAGTACAAATAAACCATTAAATAGTAATTCGTCAACCGTATGTAAGCGATTTTCAGCTAAATTCAGAGTGTGTAAGTTATACAGAGGAAGAAACGTATTTTCTTCTATATATCCTATAGAGTTATTTCTTAAATCTAGTATTTGCAAGAAGAATAAATCTTTAAACGTCTTACCATCTATCCTCGTCAACGCATTATTACATAAATTCAGAATGACTAAGCGTATAAGGCCAATAAACGTTCCACCATCTATATGAGCACTAGAAAGCTGATTATTCGATAAATCTAAAACTAGCAGCTGTTCTAATCGGTGAAATACGCCTTTGGCTAGTTCAAGGAGCTGGTTATTATTCAAATACACCTCTCGTAGCTCTTTCGTGCTAGCGAATGTCCCCTCGGGTATAAACTGAAGGTTATTGTAAGATATATTTAATATTCGTAGAGAAATAAGTCCATTAAATGTTTCTCCGGAAATTTCAGTAATGTTGTTATGTTGAAGTTTTAAATCTTGAAGCCTTTTTAATCCAGTTATTTCTGAATCCTCCGATAAGGTCTTGAGGTCATTGCGACTTATATCTAAACTGCGAAGACTGGAACCGCAACTCTTACCAAATCCCAGACGATCGACGCTTTTTATACGGTTATCAGTTAAATTTAAAACTTGAAGATTATCAAGAGGACAAAACACATCAGTGGGTATAACTTTAAGGTTATTTTTGCCCAAATCGAGTGATTGTAATTCTCTCAATCCGTTAAAAGTGCCTAGAGAGAGTTCTAAGTTTTTATTCGTACTCCAATCGTAGTTCTTGGTTCGTATCGATAACTTTTTCAGTTCACGTAACCCTTCGAAAGAGTTTCCCGGTACTCTCAAAAGTTTGCAGTTTCGAAGCGTTAGTTCTGTGAGAGCAGAAAATCTCTGAAAGTAGTTCGCTTCGAGGAAACTTTCAAATAATAGCAGATGGTTGCATTCGACTGTGAGACGTTTAGTGTTTTCAGACGATGCAGATGCTAAGCTCGATCCGTCAGGGTTGAGCGTTCGCACCCGGCACAATGTGGCTTCGTCACCTTTGGGCAGGCGGCTGCAATTATCCACGCCTGGAGCATAAGCCGCGTTGACACCGAAAGTCACAAAGAAAAAAATCAGCGACTGGATCATTTTTTAAACACATTTGTCTATTTCCGAACAACAGTCAAGTATTCACTAAATATCAATGTTGCATGGATAGATAAATATCACTTCACACTTTGATGTTTACATCGCGACACACGTACGTTCGGAGTCAGTTGAAAGCGCGGACGCGTACCGTCCTCATCGTGGTTCATGTGCGACTGGCGAAGTGTTCGCTCCGTCAGTCTGGCGAGTGGTGGTGCTCGAGCCGCCCTCAGACCTCTCCCCGCCCACCGCTCACCCCAATTTAGTTACACGTTTCGTCGCACGGCGCCACTTATGCGCTCGACAGTCTTCGCGCAATTATGTAATATTTTGTTAATCGGGCAACCGCATCGGTTAAAAAATAAAACCCGCGGCTTCTTTAATTATTATACCAGTAAATTATTAATATTTGCTTGAATTGTTAATCATTAGGTAAATAATGTCTATACGGTGAAATAACAAGCATGTACATATAATATTATCCTCCTGCAGCTCAATTTAAAAGTAGGTACAAAGAAAGAAAGCCCAATGTCCTAATATCAAAACATAACTAATATAGTCCTTAACGCCCAGACCAAAACCTTTTTGTATCTCTGTAATTGTTACGAATTAAGTTTTGATATTTTGAGGTTATTTGCTAGATAAATAAAAATACCACTATAATATTTTGTTCGTTATTTAGTAAGTTGGGTCATAAAACTGAAAAGTATGTACAATTGTGGCGTGTAATTCAATTCAAACATTTTACAGATCCGAAAATATTATATTCTAGTATTAGTATGGTGGGTCTTGGTCCTTAAGTAGCTGTGATTTTGCTGGGCGTTTAGTACTATATGATTTAATCCTGGAACTATCACATTGAATCTCAGGAGGTTGATGATACAAATTTCAATTTGAAAACGTTTCTCAACGACATGATTTAATATCATTATCTACTTTTCCCCGGAAGACACAACAAACACAAAACTGTAGGGTGGGGACATCAAAGTGACAATACGTTGCCAGAGACGTGTAGCAGGAGGCATCCTTAATTCTTTACGGTGTCACTTATTGAATTCCCGACTCGCATACTTTGGCGAAGATACCCAATAAAACTTGTTTACGTCTCGTTTTCCGGGACATTTTTTTATCTACAGTAGCTTTCAGCATTTTCAAGCAACGTTTCAAATTTCGGCCAGCAACTTCATGTCCTGCGAGGGAGGTACAAAGTTTGTGGGAGTTGATAATTTGATTTCCTCGTTCGACACGTAAAGTCGTTTACGGCTCTAAATACAAGTTAGTTACAGAATACGTCCCAAGTTTCTGGAACAGACGCCGACTATAAAGACCACGGGATTGTTTGTGGACGGTTTATTGAGTTTCTTGTTGTTTATTGTGATGTTAATTAGTTCACTGGCCTTATAGGATCTACATCAATGTATATTGTAAGATGCTGTATCAATTTTATCTTATTAGATATTATCTGTTTACGATTATATTATTAGAACTGGTAGGTCATTTACAATATTCCGATATAAATATTCTGCCGTGGGTCGAAGAGTTTCCTTGCTCAAGGGCTAATGGTAAATTTGATTAATGAGCTCGATGAGTAATGCATTTTACTATTACGTTTTTATTAGTAAATTACAATGACCTTAAATATAATAATAAGTGCTATACCTATGTTCCATAATAATACATTTATAACATTCAAAAAATATTATTCTAGATTCCTTTAATATTTCTTAGATTATTGTATTTATTTTGAAGTCTAATTTCTTTTAACCTTTAGTCAGTGATGCGTGCCATTACAGGATACGGTAAAAAGTCCTTATCTTACCTAAGTAATTCATATTATTTCTCATAGAACAGTTGCAATTCAATTCAAAGTCAATTGTAGTGTAAGAAATTACATAAAGAAATATATTTTATTCATAAAACTAATTGGAGCTATACAAAACTCCAATAAGATTTAGAGAAAATCAGGTTTAGGTCCAGGGGCCTTTAATGGGTTTACACGGACGAGAGGCAATAAATATTAAATATACAAAAAATCTTTGTCTTAGGAATACAATTTTCTTGGCGTTAATTTATATTTTGAGACTACATTTAGTTTATAATAAGAACAGTCAAATATCTTGATTTTGTTGTATGTCTAAAGTTAAATAAAAATAAATGTTGTTTTAACTTTCTGGCAAACATAAAAAAGAAACGAAATTATGTTATTACAGATATAAATAACAAAACTTTCATGAAGTGTAAATAAAACGCTACATTTTGTGTTAGAGCTAGCTAGAAAATGAAACTGCACACTCTATGATTACAATAGAAAAACTTTCGTAATCTAGGTCGTCGCTTACAAAAACTTTACACCGAGCGACGTTAAGAGCAAAGTTTTCCAGCTTAAGTGATAACACGCTGAGGACAACCAAAAAACACATCAAATACCGCGATACCCGTATTATTAATGCCAGGGTGTCCTGTATCAAAGTTCGTCTTGTCGGGAGTTCCTAACGCTTTCTTGATAAATGACTTTGCCCACTCTTGTGAAAGTTTCTCGTGTATTTTTTCCTACATCTGGGAGCCGTGTTGTAGGCTGTTGGGAACGTGCTCAGACTAGTGAAGATGTTTCACTATATCATAGAATTATTCGGATCTGTTTCTATTTAAATTAAACTTCTGTTTTCTTTCCTATAATCTCTCGAGAGGTAAACAGCTTATGTTTATGACAATTTGCTTGCATTATTTTTAGGTCTATGCAGAAATTATTGGTCTAAAAGTGGTGCCATTTATTGAAATTCTATAATAACATCGTAGCTTAGACGTGTCTGTACATTTTTGTGAAAACTGTATAAATTCACTGCAAACGACATATATTGTTGAGTATTGTAAGTCATTAGTTACTCTTTGTATTCTATATATTATTGTTGCAGTTTATAAAAGAAAGAATCCATTACATTTATATCGTTTATACGAAGATTATCAGCTTTAAATTATCATAATAAAAGCACCACTTTCACACGAACGAAGTCACGGACACAGCTGATTTTGAAATAAAACTATCAAATACATTAAATTTTGTTCCGATCAAACGAACTTGAAACTCGATTTGTATGAATTTTCTTTTAAGCCTCATATACATGATACATAGAGAATATAAAATTATTGAATAAAAAACATATACTATACATGCATTTTTTTTTTGTTCCGTCGTTTTTGCATGTTATTTTATCTAAAAGTGCCTTAAAAATATCAAAAGGTTCTTAGAGTGCCTTAGATTGTGAATGGGGGAAATTTAATCAAGAAATAAAGTCTTGAAAAACCAAAGATTATTTAGAATTCGATTTGTAGTACCTAAACCATAAAATACATTTTTTACATTGTTAAATATCTATATATTTTAAAAGAATATCGTTTATCGTTAGTGAGGCATATCGTTAGGAGATTATCGTTACTGGCCATTGCTTTGGAAACGCACCTGATAAATAAAGGCAATGTAAATACCTGAGCAGATAAAGACATTCAATAACAGAATTCTCTCCTAAGACATGTCCTTGGCTTGATTGCAGATAACAATAGAATAAACTTCGCTTGGAGGCGCGAAATAATGTGCATTTTAATTACTCTCCCTTGCTTTAAATTATGCAAGAAGCAGTGTCGTTATTCTTAATTGTTCAGATTAAATCCTAAACGATTATTTTCCCGTTGAATTTTAAGATGTTGATAAATCATGCCGTAGATGCGTAAGTTCGCGTTAATGGATGAATTAATGTTACCAAGAATTTCATTGTTGTCCTTTATTTACATAGACCGTTATTATATTAAATAATATATTATTCAATACATAGGCCGTTCTATCTAAGTTTTTATCTCTTAGCTTGATCTTTGTTTTTGTATAATTTTTTGTGGAAACTTTACTGGCTTATATATGTATATTATATAATGTTTTGTGTATTTTTTTTATTGTTTGTATATTGCTGTATGTTTTCCTTTAAAATAAAGAAAAGAAAAGAAAAAGAAAAGATGTAAGTCTATGATTACTATGTCAGTATAATGGTTATAGATTATATTGTATATATATATTATTTATTAATAAGTACTCTTTTCACAATTTCTTTCGGACAAAGTGCTTATTCCTTGAAGTTTCATTCTTATCTTTACCACAGATGTATTACGGCTAGCTCTTTAACTCAAGTGTCATCGAACTCTTTTGGATATTAATTGAAGTAGTAATACAAGTCAATGGTTCAATCCTTAAGAGTTCACATGATCTCTCCATGGTATTAAAGGAACAGTAGTCCATTTCGCTTATGAGATCTATTGATATTATCTCCTCTCACGATAACTCAACTCTAACTGTATTGTTTCGGAATCAGCTCGAGTTCATCTCGTGCCTTTCAGCAATATATTTACACCAAGAAAGACCGTGATTGTCACTGGATTCTCCTTTGTAGATTGGATTGTAGTCGTTCTATAGCTCCATTGTATAAATCATCATGATCTATAGAATAGGTTTGTTGACCTTTTTCAAATTAAAGAAATAATTTGATTTAATAAACATGGCAGGAATATTTAATATTTGGAACCAATGCTTCCAATTCCAGCTAAAGTCACAGTTGAAAGCTAGTCGTATTTGAACTAATACTAGTTGCGTGCTAAGTTACTGTATCTGTTTTATCAGCACCTGCGGTCATTCTCGATACAGTGTGGCCAATATAGTCGGTAGCGTGTTTTATTCAAATCGCGCTCGGTTCCAGACTTGTTTCTGTCTGTGACTTGATATACTGCGACAAGCAGATTAGAAATAGTATTTAAGGCACTACAAAGGTTCTTATAATTAGAATTATTAACATTTTTCTTGAAATAGTAAATACAGAATTTTAACAGTTCAGTTAGATTTCAGTTTCATTAAGAATTTTGAGCAATCTATTAAGGAATTAAATGGTGAGTTCTGAAGAGTTATTTAATATTGTTCCACCCTCTCCTATCCATAGTAGAACCGTCCGCGTGGGTATACTGTAAATCGCATCCCGGCTAGGACTGTGAAGTTATCTAACTCTTACTTTAACCGAGTCTGTAGGCTGTGGTCTTCCGGCCAGCGTGTTCCCACCGTCCTTGATATTATTTCCTTTAACGAAGCATTAAGAAATATTTGTGCAGGCCGGCATGATCACTGTGACTATAGATAGATTTTTTAAATTTGTATAGTCGTTGTTTTTGGACTGCTTTATTTGTACCATCAGGTGTGTTGCTGTAACAGTTCCTTGTCAGGTTAAAAACAAATGGAGTATGTCTAACCGAGGCTGAAATGAATAGTACTATGGAATAAGAGATAATCTGTACTATCTATCTTTCGTAACTAGTTGAAATATATTTTAGATAAAGGCTTTGGATAGTGCTGTAAATGTATGTTAAGCTTCGCTAATAGCACCTCGAATAAGGAAATAACTGGTCAGTTATCATTGAACTTAATCGTTTACCAAACCAATTTCAAATATATCAATAATTCATTAATTCTATTATATAATAAACATTGCAACACTATTGCGAGTTAATTAAATGATAACTCCCTAAATCTTAATGAGGATAAAACCAAATATGTATCATTTTCCATTACAGATACTGATCCCATTCTTCGTACTTTCAATTTATTTTCACATTCTTGTACAGACTTCAATGATCTAATTTGTATATGTCCTAAACTTCACATGACAACTACAATAAAATATCTTGGTATTATTATTGATAACAAATTAAACTTCCAGTCCTATATTAATGAATTAAGTGCAAGAGTTCGTAAATTAATTGTAATCTTCAAAAATTACGTCATATAGTTGATTCTAAGCTTATTAAATTCATTTACTTCTACTTATTTATTTAAGTAAATAATAAAATAACTATGTGAATCTTGATATATCGTTATATTACTTTCTAAAACTTTGAAACAACGATCCAATTATGTGAAATGCAAAAAAATTTGCTAACAATGGTAAAAGTGAGATTCGGTCGAAAAATGGCAGTAATTCACAAACCTTTGTTTTAACTAGTCCAATTCAAACGACATATAAGAGGAAATTAAAGGCGTATTGTAATCGAGTTCTAGAAAGGATATTAGCCGAAGATTGCTCGTCAGTGAATTCTCGTTTCAATCACTCTTCAGATAGTGCCGGCTTGATTAAACTGAATCAGTTTAGTGGGGCATTGGAGTTAGTGACGTCACTGTATACGCTAATCGATATATTTCTACGTAGGCGCTTAATCGGTATGAAAACCTTCGTAGTTTGAGAAATTGGAGATAGGAACTATGTAAATTAGTTTCAGTATTTCTAAATAGCTTAAGTTTTTATTTTCGCGTTAAAGTTGCTAATTCCTTTTCATGCCACTTCACTACACATACATAAAGGTTCGTATAAAAATGAATATATCGTGACGCTATATCTCTTACGGGATGAATATTAGTTGCTGTATCCACTTTGGGCTTATATGCCGTGCCCAACATGACTAGAAGTGCAGCTGATCGCCGTTTTCAAGGCTCTTGCACATGACATTTCTATTAGATGCCATGCGGGCTTCCTCAGGATGTTTCTCGTTCACCGGTGAGCATTTGGTGTCTAAATCCATACGTAATCTGGAAAAGCCCAGAGGCTCTTACTGGGATTCGAATCTACGACCATTCATACTGACTAGGAACCCCCATAATAACCTTCCAATCACTCCACCGGGGTCTGGGAATCCAGATTCTTCCAGATGCACTGGGAGCAAACAGGATGTTTAGGTTTCATATGTGAGGGGATAGTGTAGAGAGACCATCCCTCCAAACATATTTCACGGTTGTCACGCCGGACACTGCGCACTACCTCCCTCACATCCGGGCAGCAGACTCCCTCAAATCTAATCCACGGAGGGTTGTCGCGCTGGTCGCGCTCGAACGCGTCCTCCTACGATGAAGCCTTGGTCACCGTATCTTCAAGGTTGTGGTACACTCCATGTCCCTTCCAGCGGTCTAATAAATAGACCTATATACCCTCATATAATAAAGGCAAATAAATCAATATTTGTACAAACATAAAATATTGATATACTTACATTTAAGGATTTGAAATGAAAAAACTTTTTGCAAACAAACAAAGTACACGAATTTATGTCATCACTCTTTGATAATGTAACGGAAGTTAATTAAACTTTATTCCTAAGCATTTCACAAAAAAATAAATTAAATGTAAATATTTAAACACATCTGAGTTATATTTCAACCCGGGCGATATTACAACATCAAACGCTCATTAGAACTTGTTCGGAATTCTAATAACACGCTGGATCCAACAGTTTTAATTGCCAAGAAAATATATCCTAATAATACTAATAAATAATGTTATTTGCAGAAGAAATAAAGTCACACTAGTGCTAATATTATACTGAAAACAGAAAACATTTGATATACATAGTTATTTGAGATACTGAAATACCTTTTTTTTTGGTCATAGGATCATCAGGGACGCTGTGAGGGCAGCGACCCCGGTGTGTCAGACTTCTACTGACTAAAAACCCCCGGGGTGTCCCTCTGATTGCTCCACCTGGGCCTGGGAAGCCAAATTCATCCAGACACCCAGGGAACAAGAAGCCTTGTTGAGGTTACCTCTCTGGGAGAGGAAGGAGTACCGCTCCAAAACCTGCGCCGGACATCGTGCACCGCCTCCATCTCATATACTGAAATATAAACTTAAGTATTACTTAATTAAATCAGCTATACTAAAAAGTGAGATCCATAATTTGTTAAGCATCTACAAAATTAAACTTTACTATCACATACCATTACTGAATAATTTTCTTTTGAGAAAAAGGAAACTGCATAAGAGTCCGAATATATTACTAAAGTATTTTTAGAGTAATACTATTAAATTTATAAAATTATGGAAAAATATAGCGATTACAGCCAATTGTTTTGGACGCAGTGGTAATTCATTTATTAACAATAATCAACGATTTAAAAACAATATTATAAAGTTAATGCTATAGATGACCTTTGATAGTATTTATAAGCATGAGAAATATAAAGTTGAAATATAAACATTATATTAGCATTAATCCTTAATAAGACGAAAGGTAAATTCTCTATAAGTAAATATTTCATCTAGAACAGATACTATTTGCCCGCAATTCTGCTCCAATACTGCCAGTGTTTGAGTTGTCACCGCTGCAGCGTAATGTTTGCAGTTAATTATGCCGATGGACTGCAGGGTAAATAACTTACAGGACCATTTTCGTGTGCCTTGCCAGGTACCGAAAGGATCCATACTCACATGAAATATACATTACTTATATATATATGTATATTTTTTTTTATTAGGGGCTTTTAATTTAATCATATCAGCCCCGTCGTAGCCTAATACATATAAATAAAACCTTTCATACCTCACCTTTCATACAGTTTCCATAGCATTTCGGCAGTTGCTTTAGTGGGTACCGCCAAAATGCTATGGAACATACCAACATCCAATCTATTTAATTTTAATTTACATATAACATCCTTCCTTACATTAGCGTTCTGGACACACTCAGTCAGGACATGCTGAACATCGTCTATAATTCCGCACTCAAGACTAGTGATGAAAATGCCCGGGAATTTTCCCAAAGTGCCCAAAACTTGCTTGGGAATATTCCCGGGAATTTACGAAATATTCGCGGAAGTGCTGGGCACTTTCGGAAAATTCCCGGGCATTTTCATCACTACTCAAGACACACTGGAGACGGTATCTTTTTCATGAGATGAGCAAACTTTCCAGATGGAATATGTCCAGAACGCAATCTGTGTAATAAAACAAGCCGAGATCTCTTCAGCGTCACATCGCAGAACCAGGGGCTCCGAGGAGGCTGACTTTGTATAATTTTGTACCAGATACCTTTTTCTTTTGAAGTTTTATTAAATTATTCTTTCCACATGTTATAAATAGACTTTTTAAGTACTTACATTGTATTTTATGTCATAAAATATTAAAAATATTATATATTATAAAATGTTAATGATAAAGCTTAAAAAGATTACAATTACGTACTAGATGTAGTCTAGTTTTTTTTTTATTCTGACCCAGGTAGTGCCCACTCCAGGCTTGATGTGGAGTGATGATGGAGTTCAAAAAGCATCTAGAACTAACAACAGTAAAGAAAACTACTTGATAGTCGCAATAATGATAGCGGCCTGCACATATGCATATATCTTCACGCTTTGTTTAAAGAACCCAACATCATAGGAAGGTAGAAGAACGCACGCCGGAAGACCATTCTACAGCTCAACAACTCGGCATAAGGAAGAATTAGAGAACCTTTTAAACCTAGCCGAGAAATGAGTTATGGGGTTTTATTTTTTACAGTGGCTCAATAAAGTGACTGCAGTAAACCTGATGGTAAGTACAGTGTATTGAACAGATTGAAGGTCTCTAGTTATATTATAAATAACTAGATATATACAAGCTGATCCCGAAACTGCGACAGGCCAAAGCGAGTCGCTATAACGGTCTTTACACTTGTGTACCGTGGTCACTATATTGACTACTAAAACAACAAAACATAGTTACAGTAGTAAATAAAAATATACATAATCGCGTAGGTCATTTTTCAACCAATTGACATTACAAATAGGTTGTAGAAACAGTATAAATGTAAGTGATATTTATCAGGAGTAGACCGGAAGAAAATGATAAGAATAACAAATAAAGATTTGTTATTAATCATCGTCATTGGATATTCGGTGAAGTAAAAACAGTTATAGAGACAAATATTACAATCAAAATGTAAATAGGTATGTCAATTTGTATTAAAATGATGGACCAAGCGTCGTTATTCAATATTAACCCTAGAAGTATGAACTGATTTATCAGTACGTTAAAATCCATATGTCAAAACGACGTACGGATATTTAAATTTGCATAATTTCTATTGTATACGACTTTTCATGCTAACAACAAAAATTTACAATATATAATGTGTTTTGTTATAAATAAGATAAAAAATTATATCTAAGAAAAAACAGCAAAATATAACAAAGTATAGCATTTTCATAACAAAAAACTAACTACATTGGAGCTCTATCTCTATGATTTTTAGTTATTACTGTTAAACATAATAAAATCGAATTTATAAAATCTCAATAATTTATGAAATTATAAAACAAACATTAAGATTATTGTAGTATACTTCAAAGATACTTAGGACGCGAGAAAAATTTATGCTTTTTAGTAATAAATATACTCTAGTCGCACACCGATTTGGTTAACCTTTTTAACTATAACATTTTTCAATATTTTCATTTCTTCGATAAAACTATATTATCTAATAGTGTAAGTAAATTAGGAGGTAGGTTTTGGTGGAATATATTTTATATTGTACTCTAGTCGCATACCGATTTGGTTAACCTTTTTAACTATAACATTTTTCAATATTTTCATTTCTTCGATAAAACTATATTATCTAATAGTGTAAGTAAATTAGGAGGTAGGTTTTGGTGGAATATATTTTATATTGATTCGTTCCGTAATGTGATCCAAAATTGCTTCAGTTATGAATATAATAAAGGATTCTACGGGTTTTCCTTTTATATCTCTTCATTGACTTAAGACCTACAATACTTTTATGATATTAGAGATTCTTATAATTAAATATCCATTTAAATTAAATATCCAATTTAACAGCCATAGCAGCGATCATTTTTATCCCAATATGATTGAGGCAAAATAATAAAATTCGGTTATAATTTTGCAGAATTTTTGAGGATAGTAAAAATATTTACACACTTTGTAGGTCTATGTAAAAATTAGACTCTTCTGTGTGCTCAAAACAATTTTGTAGATAATCTTCGATTCGTAGAGAACACGTCAATTCAACGTGTTATCTACTAAGGGTTAAACATGACACGATTGATTAAAAATTATAAGGGCTTATCGTATTTGTTCAATACAAAACAAATATTGATATTAAACAATTAATGTGTATAAAGTGGAAGGTCTACATGTACTTTTTTTAACCTCATTTTCAGTATAGTACAAAAAATCACTATTATTATAAATGTAGTTTAGTATTAGCTTATATGTGCCGTGGTGGCTGCCGGCAGAATAGAATAGCACCCCCCTCTTCTTGCCGAGGTGTCGTAAAAGGCGACTAAGGTATCTCTTTCACACCGCAATTCAACCAGGTGTTCAGAGAAAGAAAACTCGACCAAACCTGCATCCTGCTCCCTCCCGATCGTACTGGTTCTCCATTCCATCGGCCCTGAGGGAGCTCGGACGAGAGAGTGCTTTTCTGGCAGCGCGTCCAGTTATGCACTTAAATATCTCCTGCGCAATTGACTGTTTCCTAAAACTGGGCCTTGATTTTCTTAATCGGCGTTGAAACAGTCGCCGTGGCCGAATCCGGCTAGGACATCATCATCATATATAGTATTGGCTTTTCTGGAAAATAGTATTCTCCTCCAGTAATTGTCTGACACTTTTCACAAAATATCCACGCCTACACTTTGCCTGGAGGCTTTCCATACTACATTTCCCGCTTAATATTCTCTACTCAAGAAACCGCTTACTCCGAAAATCGATTCTTTGGCATATGTGGCCGGGCATACAGTCGGCCAAACGCCAATATAGCTTGTCCATCCAAAAAGTTGAGTAGAAAACTTTGATTCTCTATTGACTAGCCTCATTTTAGATTCTATCCTTCATAGTGACTCTCAATGACGGCGAATACAGGGTTTCTAAATGCGATAATGTTTATTTAATAGCATAGGTATTTTGTTTACAGATGTTGGTATCTAACGGAAGATATTTGGAAACTCTGCCGCATTGTTTGTATTTACTCAAACACAGATTTCCACAAACAGTGATTCAATATTTACTCAGTTTATTTCGGGTTTGTAGAATTCACTGATTTCCTATATGAGGTTAAATCATAAAAAAGGATTTTATAATTACAAAAAGTATTTTTATTTTTCTTGACAATAGTGTAACCACATACTATACCATAATAAAAGTATTTAGTAATACGTACAAATAAAAAATACTAACAACTGTTTATTAAATTCCCGACAATTTACAAAACCATAAAAGACTAATCGTCGTCGTAAAATTTAAAGACAAATTAGATATAGTTACAGATTCAGTTAATTATTTCATTCAATAATAAGATAAAGTCAAAAAATTATATGAAATAACATGTATCAAAAATGAAAAAGTAATTAACAATCATAAAACAAAACCTCACGGAAACAATGCAAACATTCCGGTACAAAGTACTATAGATTCATTCAACAAAGGTAGCCCGCCAAAGAGGGTCTTAATTAACAACTTGAGTCTATCCCGGGAAACAGGATCAAAAACTCCAATTCTACTGGAACTGGGAAGCGAGATAATAGGCAATCGAGCGGAGATTATAGCAGTAATTCACGAAACACGGGTCCGATGTATGTAGTTGTGATATCGGGATCACGAATTAGGGTATTTGCAAATTCGTGGCGACGGGGTTAATCCTGGCTTAAGTTTATTTGTCACAGTCAAATAGTTTCACAGAAGCCGTTTCACTTTCAATTTATACGAGCAGCGTAAAGTGGCTTCAAACGTTTTAAAATCGTCAAAAAATTTACGTAATTTTTGACCTTTTTTACTCCGATATTTCGCCTATATCCTATCCGTATTACTAATATATTATAATACAGTGACGTTCATTCCATAGCTGTATGAAAGCATTGCATGCCCTTACGATAAATAAGCCTGAAATAAAATGCTTAAATTTAAACAATTAAGGAACCATTTATACTCATATCTATTCTATATTCACGCCATCTATCTTTCCTATTAAAGCAATATAATATTTATTATCATAATATAATATTCAAATTAATTACGCGAATTCTGCCTACCCTGACCAAATACCCTATACACCTCATTGTTATAACATATTACGTTTACATCCTTATATATTATTCGATATTACAACCCTCGAATTGGGTGACCAGCCAAGAAACGAATATGACGGTGCTCCACTAGCGTTTCGGAAGCGATTATCTTGAGAACTAAATTCAGGGCTACATCGGAGTGAAACAATTTGCTATTCCTTAGCACAGCATAAGTTCGAAATCTCTTTGGTGTTATCTGCTCTATTATGTTATTAATTAAAATCAAAAACATATCTAAGTAAAGCTACGTTTAGTATATTTTGGTTATACATAATCACAGAGAATCCTAAGTGTGAATTGTTCGGTTGTTTAATATTTATAGATATTTTATTTGTATTATTCATTGACTGGACACGTTTATTCGACGAACAAAAGGAGACTCGCTTGGTACTTTATTTTTCGTTAGCATGGGAATTCGTTTTGGTCTTAGGTCGCATAAATAATGCATTATCACGCGTAGCATACAAGGTAGCGGTCAGCGAGAATAAAATTATTCGCTAAAAGCTAGCACTTATAAACACCACGACTCATGTCGCACGCTCGAATAAAATGTTTCTTTGAAAGATATTTTCAGAACAATGGACCCGGGTATATTTTTAATTTATTATTTTTCCGTATAAGTCAAATTCAATTGGATTGTATGAACGGCTTTTGGAGAAGAATAATATAATACATTTGGGCTTGTGGTTTACTGACAATATATAGAAAAATGTTGTGTTAACTAATTTAAAATTGATATTGTTTATTTTAACTCGGTATAGTGAGCACGCCACATTTGAGGGTAAGTATAATGCAGTCCAATAACGACTACCATTATCAACAGTAAATAAACATTTATTGATAGTCGTAGTGATCATGCCGGCCTGCAAAGTATCTCATCAAAGCTTCATTTATACCATGCAGGACCCAACAAAATAGGATGGTGAGAACTCGATTGCTGGGTGAACTTTCCACAGCTCAACGATTTGGCAAAAGTAAGAGAAAAGATTCGCTTCTACATTCATTATGCGAACGGCTAAGGAGTGGAATATGCTTCCGGCGGCCATATTTCTGTAATCTTATGACCTGGGAGTCTTTAAGAGAAGAGTGAATAGGCATTTGTTGGGCAGACATGGTTCATCATCGGACTCATCTTCACCTTCCACCAGGTGTGATGTAGGTCAAGCGTTCGCCTATAAATTAATTAAAAAAAGTTAGAGAACTTTTTAGCCGGGATATGAATTGCCGGATAACCATCCATAATACTGCGTATATTTGTGAGCAAAATCTGTTCTGGGCAAAGAAGTTTAGATTCATTTGCGATTCGACGCGGTTTTCTGAGCTTTACATTAGAAATATACTTATAGCAAAATTTAGAGCAATACCTTTTTATTGTATCTCGGTGAAATTAGTAATTTATTAGTCGTTATAAATATATATTACATTCGATTCAATATGCCTATAACGACTTTAGTCAAGGAACTAAGTCAACAGTACAGTACAGTTGTCTATAGGCGATAGTTACCACTTTCTATCAGGTACTAAGACTGTTCACTTACAAACCTTCGTTTGACATAAAAAAGAAAACTTCAAGACATTCCTTTTATTGCTTATATCTTAAGCGACTTATCTGCGCTGGTTTAGATATTTACTTGAAATATATATTTTACAAAATAAGTAAAGAACGACAAAAATCTTCATTTCTCATCTTCCTCTTTTTAATTTTCTTCACATAAAAGCTGTTTTTAAAATAAAACTAAACAACTCATTATAATTTACAAATTACATTCGCGGCCTTTAACGAATTTAAATTCTATAAAAGTGTTTATTTTACACAAAATATCCTTAAAATAGCCTAATATATATTCAGAATACATATTACACAGGATTCTGTTTTACAAAGCGTCTCGTTACCTCAGATTTTCCTTCCTAAAATTCGGTAAATTACTCGAATTTAAACACCAAAAACTCAGGTGAAGCACTCAGTAACCCAATACCGGTGTCTTTGTTTTAATTAGAATGCAAATTTAATAGGCTAAAGGAATTTACATGTCAATGGTTGCCTAAATAACGCAATCTATGGCACAAAGGATTGAAGCCTGAATACTAGCGGCTGTTTACTAGTGATGGGAAGAAATTACTTGATAATAAATCGATTTTAAACCTAAACTAGTGAAGATAAAACAATTTTTATCTTTTAATGACGAAATCGCTTATTACGGACGTATTATTTTAATATTTCACATCGTAGAGGGTGGAATAGGAAGTGATTTTTTTTTAAATTCCGTAAATTTGGAAGTTAACTACAAAACTAGTATGTGTGTAGGTAGCTTGTTGGTTGGAAATAAAAAATACGCTATTCAATGATCTTTGAAAATTATATCCTCAAAATAAGGGATTGGAAGAAAAATAATTATTTAGTTGCCTTGTTGAAACTTTATGTATTTGGGTAGTTTGTTACGGCGCACTTGAGGAAGTGCCCTGTTCACATATACTGGCGCAGAGATAGGCAAAATGTAATCTGATTAATGATGAACGATTACAAAATGTAGTCGTCATTTTAATTTTCTTGCTCTGTAATCATGATTAAATCCATTTAAAACATTAAGAAATCATAAATGTGTATACAATCTGGGATTTTGTAGTGTTTAAAACATAAATGAGCAAAATGCAGTCATATTAATGGTAAAAAACGTAAAATGTAATCGTTAATCATTTTCATTAATCTGATTACATTTTGCCCATCTATGTATTGGCGTAAGCGGTGCGCGACGTGTTCCCGTGCACCGCTCCATTCACAATACACAGTAGCGAGTTAGGGGTAGACTTTACACCATCTCTCTAAATATTTAGTGATGAGTGACGCGTGCCTCTATGCACCACCTCTCCTCAATTAGATAGAGGCCTGAATAAGGCCAAACGTCGCCAGGGCCGAGGAAGTTGACATGGCCGAGGTCTTGGCTCCGGCAGACGAGAAGGAGAAACACCCAAGGGGCTTTAGTCAGTAGGAGTCTGACACACCGGGACGCCGCCCTTACAGTCTATGAAGGATTTCCGCCAAGTTACAAAAAAAGGAAGTTTTTTGTATATTGTTATATTTGTACATTGAAAATTCCTTTTGGATGAAGCAGGTGGGTCCGCCAATTAATAAAGAAAAATATTATGCATAGTGATGATGGTGATGTCCTAGCCGAATTCGGCCACGGCAACTGTTTCAACACCGATTAAGAAAATCGAGGTCCAGTTTACGGAAACAGTCAATTGTGCAGGAGATATTTAAGTGCATAGCTGGGCGCGTAGCCCGAAAAGCACTCTCTCGTCCGAGCTCCCTCAGGCCTGATAGAATGGAGAACCAGTACGATCGGGAGGGAGCAGGATGCAGGTTTGGTCGAGTTTTCCTTCTCTGAACACCTGGTTGAATTTCAGTGTTAAAGGGATACATTAGTCGCCTTTTACAACACCTCAGCAAGAAGAGGGGGGTGCTATTCTATTTTGCCGGCAGCCACCACGGCTAAAATATATGCGTATGCATATATATATATATATATAATGTATACGGTTATTATGCATAATAATAACGCATGGGAGAAGTATTTATTTTAATTCTCGTCTTATTCGGACATTGAGAAAGGAAGAATGATTAAATAATTACTTTACAATATAAGTGTGAAGAGAAGTAAAAGCGGAGGCCAGCAGAAATTTACCCACAGAGACCAAGTGATAAGCTCAAAATAAGAATCTATTACAAAAACTAAAACAATAAGTTATTATAATGATGTGCAGATTTTCATATACCTAGAGACCTTCCGTCATCTATTTCTATACTAATATTATAAAGCTGAAGAGTTTGTTTGTTTCTTTGTTTGTTTGTTTGAACGCGTTAATCTCAGGAACTACTAGTTCGAATTGAAAAATTATTTTTGTGTTGAATAGACTATTTATCGAGGAAGGCTTTAGGCTATATAACATCACGATGCAACAATTAGGAGCGAAGAAATAATGGAAAATGTGAAAAAAACGGGGAAAATTATTCATCCTTGAGGGCTTCCATTGCGTGCGCTGCGAAAACGGTTCAAGATACCAAAAATATATGTATGAAAGAATTATTCCTCTTGAAATGATCTAAAAAAATGTCCCAGACAGTATATATATGTAATCTTTTAAGATTAACTCACTAGAACCGTTTTTATGGTAATCAAGTTTGGTCGAAATTAATGCATTATTTGTTAAGAGTTGTATCAACGTAATAATATTAATCTTTATCCAAATAAATGTGTTGTTGATTAAGAGTACTTAATGGTGAACAAAATTGTCTTTGACATCACTTAATATCAATGAACATCTTAGAAGATATTACAATAACTTATATGGCAAAACAAAAAAACAAACAAAACAACGCTAACATAGTGATGGCAACTATCAAAGGATTTTTGTCCCTTGGCAGTCGTGGACTTTCTTGGACCACAATATACCTTCCATCAAGTGCTATGTTGTCACGTTTTCGAGTATAAAAAAGTACAATCGTGTCCAGTGAAAAATTCTTCATACGAGAATAATCGACGATAATCGATTGTGTATCCGTCTCTAGCACTTACTAGCTTTCGGATATTGATCTCCAGGTTTATGTAGCATCAAGTGTCTATGAATAGCCAATAGCCACTGTGAGTTTAATTTGCACTTCTGTATGCAGTTTATATAATAGATTAAGCAATTATCACACTGTAAGCTATAGGACTAGGTATGATTGCCTTTAGGATACAGTAATTATATTAAATAAATAATAGCAATATGTCATCATGCTATATTCCTTTCAGAGTAAGCAGAGATACATTAGTAAATGTATCTGCTGTACGCTTATATGTCATGTACAGAGTGACCAATACAACAACTGATGGTTTTTCAGAGGTATTTGCTGCAATTCGAACCTATGATCATCCGCATTACTGCGCATGAAAACCGCTCCCTTATCCAATAGACCACCATAGGTACAAATAAATAATAATAATATTAGAATAATATAATAATTATATTAAATAAGATTTTCTTATTTACGGATATTTGCCGACCGGTAAAAGAAAACATCGTGATAACCGTACAACGTCAGAGAATCGCATTCAGCTGTGCTGCTGGTCTCGTTGCGTACGACATATGAACGCAAAGTGGATACTACCACTTTTATTTTTATTTATTATTTATTTATTTTACATAATAGGGTGCCCAACATGGGTAACATTAGACAAGAAAACAAAAGGATCATGGTACTTAAATAGAACATATAAATGCCTCCACAATTATAGGGCACCACAGCATGCACAGTGATTAATATATAAAGCTAGTTTACATTAAAGAATAATAATAAAATTCCAAAAAAAGAAAAAACACATACATACATATATAGACACAACACAAAAGGATAATATTGTAGAATGTATAAGTAACAACTTTAAACGAAACTGTGACTGATTCCAAGTAACACAAAAAGTAACACAAAAAAAAAAGAAAAAAGAAATGCAGTCACTTTCTACACGCTGTTCTAAATTTTGAAAGAGAAACAGTCAGGTCCAAGTCACCGAGTCGCGAGAGTGCGTTGTACTGCCTGCAGATCCTTGGCATGGTAGAAAACTGTCCAAGATTCGTTTTAAAGAAGGGTATAGAAAAAAAATGGAAAGCTGTTTTGCGGGGCAAACAAGATGGAGCATTAATTTTTAGATTATCAATAAGTTCTGCACAATCTAGATATCCATTGAATATTTTAAATAAAAATATTATGTCAGATATGACTTTGTTGGAAGTATCCGGATTCCCAGGCTCGGCGAAAGCGAAGAGAGGGCAGTGCTGGCACCCCAGTGGTTTTAGTCGGGACAGATCCGACACACCGGGGGGAGTGGCCCTCACCACTTCCCCTGACGGTCCGTAGGGATTTCCACCGGGATAACAAAAAAAAGGATACTACCACTAAAATATTTCTGCCTACCCCGAAAGAAATATAGCGTAACGACATATTTATTATTTACTGTAGAATAAAATATTATATTATGAAATCGTTTTTGGTTCAGCCACAACATATCCAAAACAGGCATCAAAATATAATTTTAGTCTTACTCATTTCGACAGTTTATAATATCGAGTAAAGCCAGGAAAATTCTTTCGTATTTTTTTTATTCTCACTTGTCATAGCTATCCCAACACGCTTGATGGTAAGCATTGTACAGTTAAAAATATCGACAGACAAATATCAAGGGCAAAGAGAAGCCTGCCAATAATCACAGTGATCATGCCAGCCTGCACAAATATCTATTTACGCTTTACTTTATTGGTATGTCTAATAAATTGTCCTACGTAATAAATATTGATTCGTGAATAAATGAACTTTTCAATTTTCTTTTTCTTTGTTCGCTTTTCCCACATTCGTTTTTTCTTAACTTATTACTAACATATTTCAAAAATTTTTTTTGCCCGACAGGCGTTCGCTTAGTATATATTGCACTAAGTTATGAGTTTATTAAAAGTGACATTAAGATTTTTATAAGTGCGACCATTTTATTGAAAATAAATAAATAACAAAGATCTATTTTCAAGATTGAAACCCGTGCTTCAAGCTTTTCTAATAAATACAATAAAAAAATATCTTAGTAAAGAGACGTAAAAAAGTAGCAAACTCATTCTGATTAAGTGTTCTCAAATCAATAACTTTAATGATATCTAAAATAAAATACAAGAAGTTGCTAGAACAAGGTAAAAACACTTCGAAGTTATAGTCCGGTGCGGCAAAACTGTCGAGCCTTATTTTAAGATTCATTATTAAAAGTGAAACAATGCACAGCTTAATAAATTACGTCGAGTTTACGAGATGCCGTATAAATAAAGACATGCGAATGCCATTAGTGTTATTACAGTTTTATGGCGGCTTATAGCAGGTGTATCAAATGCAGGGATAACAGTGGTGACGGGAAATCTCATTACGGTGACGGTCCAAGTGATAAGAGTACAACGACTATGCTTTTTAAATCCTAGATTTGCAAATATTTAGTGTCGGATCGAAGGGTTTTTTTTTCGGCAGGTCATTATGCTGTTTGCTAGTAAAGGGCTTTAAAACTTCACCGGGATAAGAGGGCAAGTATTTAAGAAGCTCAACCAGCGAGTTATGCTTTGGGCTGCAACGCAAGGATACCCCCGTGGGTGAGAACATCAACTTGGTCGGCTAGCCAGGATACGTATCTAGAGATGATCTATTAGCGTTTCGAAATTGACTACCTTGAAAAGAAACGCTGAAAGTAGCTCAAAGCTGCATCGGAGTGAAACTGCGTCTCGAAGCGTAAACGCACCATCGCATCTTCGGCCAAAAATCTATAATACATTAATTAAAACTTTTAAATCAACTTAAATTTAAGCCAAAACCTGAGATTTCTATCAAGCGTGAAACTAAAACGGATCGATCTGATTGTGATTATTAAACTACTTTTAATAAATATCCACTTATATTTCAATATCCGGCCAAAGCCACAGGACTAAGGTATAAAAATTCTAAATAATTCTGTTCAAAATTGTCTAATATAATTATTTTTAAACGGATTAAATAAAAGGACTAAGTTGAATAACTTAAACAATATGTAGAAATTATTAAAGTTACCTCACAACTTGTCAAAAGGTGATTTTGTAATTCTGACTTGGCATAGTAACCACATCGAAATGTCTACAAATATCAAAGGTAAAGAGAAACCTATTGATAGTTGCAATGATCATGCCAGCCTGCACAAATATCTCTTCACGCCCCGTTTAAAGAACCCAATATCGGTTAAAACCGAAACATGCAGCCGAAATTGACAAATAAGATGTTTTTATTGAATTCCTTCGCTTCTCATTTGGACCATACGCTTGGACCGCGCTGTCGGTGTCAGGAATTAGTTTTGCGGGTGATACTTGATTATAAGCGAGAAAATGATTCAGGGGAAATTAAACACTGATGGGCTGCGGTTTGTTCTCTCTTTATAATAACGTATATATAGTACAAACTGATTTTTCCACTACAACTCTTACTGCTCTGCTAATATGGCAATTACAATAATAGTTTATTTTGGTATTGTTTATTTTTGAATGGGTGTGTTGCCATTGCTTAAACTTATTATTACAAACACTTATATTTAAGATTACTTAAGCTAGATGTTATTCCATTTATTGTGTTTTTTATTGCTTATACATACTTCTAATTAGATGTAACACGACCGAGGCCCTTCACGAAAATCAGCGCTGCAGACTTCCTCTGTGACTTTAGGCTGATGAAGGTCTCATTTTCGGCATGTTTGTATTTTTTTTTTATTTTCTTTTTGTTTCTGTATGTTGTTTGTGTTGCCGCATGTCAGTTTCTGGTTTGTTGTTGGTTTCTGGAGAAACAAACACATTTTCATTTTAATTTTTTTCATTTGACAATATCAATTAATTGAACAATTATATTACAAATTTTTCATGCAATTAATTTTTCTTCTTATATATATATAACCAATTTGTTCTCCGGCACGTACCTCTGAGTGTTTCCAGATTAAGCATGGATTTAGGCGTCATATGCACAGCGGTGAAGAAAACATCGTGAGGAATCTCGCATGGTTTCTAATAGAAATGTTATGTGTAAGTATCCTGTGAACGGGGATCAGCTGCGCTACGGGTCACGTTGGGCACTAGATACAATCATGAATGTATCTCTACTTACCTCAAAAGAGCTATAGCATGACAATAAATATATTGTAATAATAATTATAGTTTAAAAAAGTCAAGGATACAAGTTATATGTCACTAATGGTTTCTCGTATTTTGATAAAAAACCCTTTTATTACGTCTCTCTCTCTCACTGGGACTCACGAAATCTGTTCGAAGAGTTTTACGAATAATTTATAAAATAACCTGCGACTGTATACATTTAGTTAAATACTATTTTTTAAAATAACGTTGAAGTTACCGTTTAGTACAATGAAGTAATTTAGTTAATGCAAGGTTTATAAAATATATCTCAAGCGTTGACCTGGTTTTCACAAATTCGATTAGAGACAACGATCTCGTTTCCCATTAAATTCCAGTGCAAAGGCTACTTGGTGACGTCACACGTTTTACTTAACATGAAAGCGGTCGGAAAACATCGTTTTACGGCTAGAATTTTATTCTATAATTCCATATGGATATTTTAATATACACTCTGAGAAATTACTTCGTCACACCATTTTTATTGAACCGATAGAAATCCACATGGACTGCCAGAGTCACAGTGAAAATGAACTCCGGTGTGTTGTACTCTTATCGACCAAAACCACCTGGGTGTTACTTCTACCCGTCTCCCGTGGCCAAAGGTATGACCACGCAAACTTCCTCGGCACACATGGTTTGATTCTGAAATGAGACCAACTAAGCCAAATCACTTACTCGGTCTTGCACTAGATTTTGCTTCCGTCTGTTTTTTAATTGAATGCTGTCTATTACCTATGAAATAGTTTGTATTAATAGAAACTATGCTAGATTGGGTTTAAATATATGTATACTATAGTACCATACTGGAATTCATTGATCTGTTCCCATAGTGTGATTTTTAACAAATTTCGGGATAACTTTCGGGAGCGCGACACTACAATTCTCCATTTATATCAGACTGGCGTTTGGTGGGCATTTTTTTTTTAATTGACACATTGGTCGAAATTTCAATTTGGGCTATCGAACGTAGCAGTGACCTTCCACAAGACCTGATTCCATCTACTCTTTACTGCACAACCAAGCGTTCCATGGCATCCATACGGGGCATCATATAGCCAAAGTAACGAACGATTCTGGTGCTGACTATGTTAGAAAGGCAGGTCCTGATCCCGAGCTCATTATTAATGGAGACGTTCGTACGCCGCTAAGTTTACAATTTGCGTAACATCTGTCTCCAATTTCACACCGCTAATGCGTCAATTCGCTATCTTTCTCTTACCTCTATAGTTCATTTTTTTTACACTGGTTTGACATAGTGACTACAGTGTACCTGATGGTAAGTACAGTGTAGTCCAAAATGAAGAGGTCCATCAAAGGATGAAAATCCATTAATAAATAGTCTGTCTTCATGTCGGCCTATATATACCACGACTGAAGGTCTCTATACATATAAATTACTGGATATACACAAGCTGATCCCGAAACGCGACAGGCCAAAGTGAGTCAGTATGACGGTCTTTATACTTGTGTATTGTGTTCATGACCCAGTTCAGGAAATCGTCCTACCACCAAAAACGGCGCGTTATAGAATTATGGCATAAAAGTTAAATAGATAGTTTAAGAACTATCTTTAATATATAGGAAAGAGGATATGAAGTTTCTAATTCAGTTCATGTAATGACGCGAACGTCTGTGCTTGTGGAAAAAGAGATTTCAAATTATACGTTCCCATATCGTGTTATTACAACTGCACAGAGCTCATCCCGACGCGTGCCTACTAAAACCTGGTACGCGGCCGTGAATTTAATATTTTATTATGGTACTAACACCTACATACTTTGGGAACGTAACGTTGGCAGTAAGTTTTCATGGTTGCTGGGTTTATGGGTTTCGGTTTTTTCATATATTTGTACTAGCAACTTATGATATTGATTCAGTTTTCTTTGATATGATTATAGTCAAGTCATAATAACGCAACTCTTATGAGATAACTTTATTGTTTATAAATATGTCTGTCCGTCAGTTTGTTAAGACCTTTCTTAGGAACACTTATCAAATTAAAATTAATATCAAATACTCAAATACAGTGTCCCTGGTGGCTCTGAAAAAAAAAACTTGCGTCTAAGTCAACGCAATTAAAAGATTTGTCTATGTATATATATTTTAAAAATATTTATTTGGTGCTATCTAAAAAGATTATAGGTTAAACCTTATCTAATTGGAAAAGTTTAGTGACATTAGAATATTAATATTTATTTCATTGTCATATTTTTTCCATTTATAAAAACTAATAATGACTTTTTGCTCCCACGTTGAAATAAAAATAAAAAACCTTTTTAGTATCATTACCTTCCTCACCAATTATATAATACGATAGTATCATCTCATCCTATCTCAATTGGGTTGGAGTGGTTCCGCTCAGTAATCTATCTTTGAAGGGAATTCGAAGAGCACTCGTAAAACCCCTGAACCGACATCACGCGTGGCGAATGATCGACGAACCAAAAAGATGTGAAGGTTTGAATTGAAATAAGTAGCTTTGCGTCCCTAATAAGTGACTTGATGAAATCTTTATCTACTTCTATATATTTCAGTTATACAATTACATTATCTCCAATTTTTACATTTCACAGCTACACTAGCCTTTCCGATATAATAAAAGTGTAAAACAATATAATAATTATCAATTAGGACTTTCTTCGGCTCTTCAGTATCTAATCTAGAATTTAATGAATATAAAAATATAGCCTAGTGTACAAAACTTTTATAAAAAGTGGTTAATATTACCAAAATAAAAATTTATGTGTGGGTGTGGTAGCTGCGCGGATAATACCAGTTTCCTTGCGCGGTAACGAGAGTAATTGTAGATTCAAATCAAAGCACGTACCTCTGGGTTTTCCCAGATTATGTACGGATTTAGGCACTATATACTCACCGGTGAAGGTAAGACAACGCGCATGGCATCTATAGAAATGTCATATGTAAGTGCCTTGAGTACGGCGAACACCTGCGCTATTGGTCACGTTGGGCACGACATATAAGCGGCAAGTGGATACAACTACTAATGTAAATCTGCTCACCGGACAAGGGATATAGCGTGACGATATGTTTTATTTTGTAAGATTTATGTTAATTTATTAGTTAGCATCTATTTTTAGCGCTTGTATATGATAAGTTGCATCAGTTAGATAATTTATAATAGTTTTTAATGTCATATTTTTATTGTAAGCAGTTTTTATTAAGTAAGACGTGAGATTACTAAACTGGTATTCTTTAAATGAAATGATTAACTGGTTTATAATTAGACTGATAAAGTATAAGATATATTATGGATTAAAATTTGAACCTGTATGTATTTCTTGGACTATAGATTTTCATCTAACTGATGTATTATGTATAACTCTTCCCAGATTCTATAGAGTAAATTCATCAATATTCATAACATCGGAAACAATGGTAAATGGTTAACATTTGTTACGAATCGACATGCCACTTGCCGCGTTAGCATCAGTAGCAAAGAAACTCCTCGGAGACGCACGGGGCTTACGTTCTGAAGGTTTATCCAAGACCGGCTGTAATGAATATTAATTCAGTGCTGTAGACGACTGCGTGCACCATTGAATTATCTATTGGTTGCCTCAAAATTTCACTATTGTTCACTAACTTTGAGTATTGATCTGGACAGAGAACGGTACCCACTAAATCATTCATAAATAAAGTTCGAGCTATAGCTATAATAACTACTGTCTAAGAATTATGTTTGTTTTAATTTGGAGCTAATTTTTGAAGTGAAACTTCTATAGAATCGTTGTGATTTCAAACCGGATGCAACGGATAACGACAGGTAAGAGACACAAATACAAAAATTAGTGAGCCAGAGTGAGAGAGCAAATGTAGAGTTCCATTTGATTCATTATTTCTACACGTTATACTGTGATAGGTTTGGCAAATTGGATCCAACGGCAAGAATCGTCGCGCTAACTGCACCCTTGGACGTGAGTTTTCTAACCTTTAACAAATTAATACGAGTAAAATAGAAGGATGTTTTATTTTCTCATTTGCGTTTATAATTTTTGCATGATTTACTGAAGTTTCACTTCTATCGTGTGTGAATCGCTCACACAATTTTTTTGTAAATCAGTCTTCATTTATTGTCGTTTACAATTTGCTTAAATTTTTAAGAATTTATGAATAAATTAAGTAAATACATGTACTATATAAATACATTTAAAAATATTTGTTTTCATTTACTCAATTTCTTTAGAATTTCAAGAAACATTTGCGTAAAACCTTTTCTTATGTTAAAGGATCAATTTTGATTGTTAAGATTTTTGTTATTACAGCTAAAAGGTTTCAAACTAAAATTCAAACAAATATTTCAATGTGACGGGTACCATTATTATGACTACTAGACAGACGTAGATGTGAATATTACTAAGTTTGTGGAATAAACTTTTATAATCAATCATCTTGCCAATAAGAACTCTGTAATATTTTCTGTGTTTCTGTTAAAAGTTTCTATGACCGGTGGTCGTAGGTTTGGTCGTAGAAAGACATGGATTTTGGCGTTTTACTGTTTATTTGCACTTTAAGGCACACCGAACTGCGACATACTCGCACGCACTCTAGCCTCGGGTCTCGGTAGTCGACTGAATTAGCAAGCATCCCGTGCGCGCGCGCATCCTCTGACCCCGTGCGTCCCGTAACACCCTAACGACCCTTAGGGCGTTTTAACACAAGCACGTATCGAACGGCGTCTACATGCTATATTACTTATTAAAAGTAATCGCGTGGAAGCATTAACAGTATACAAGACCGTTTAGTTTCCCCTTATCACGTTCACTGCTGTTTTAATAAAGGTATAGATCCCAAAGAAAATTGATTTGTTGCTGTATGTGGTTAGTTTAGACGTAGATACATCTGTCACTTCTTGCTCTCTGTATCTATTGAAATTTTATCTCGCATTATGATGGCAAAGCCTTTTTAATTTTCTTCATACAATTCACGGAATTTTAGCAAGGGTTGAGATAGTTTCCCATTTAATAATATTTAAATGATGAAAGAATGATGATATAAAATTCATTTGAATACAGGCCTTAGATCATAGAGAACATCTAAAATCACTGGTTAAAAACATAAACTAAAGAAAAGATAAATGTCCAGAGTATACGGAACCAGCGAGAGTGTATGAAGATTATCATATCATATAATGTAGATTAATGAATAAAGAAAAAAAGTGAAGCCAAGTGCCAATCCATTCTTTCTGCCTGCCCCAGAAAGGAATCTACGTATAGAAATAGATAAAAGAAACGCATCATACTATAAATGAGCCGTTCATTTTAAAAGTGACTTAAGTCCACTTATCTTTAATTTGAAATACCTAAGGTTTTGCGTTTTCTATATTATTTTGAAAATGTACGTGATATAAAATTTTCAAACGTAATAAGTATATTTCAATACCAATTATTTTTTTTGGCAGTTCAGCATAAATTATAAATGTCACAAGTGCCAACGTGATAAAACATGAAAATGGACTTAAGCCACTTTCAAAACGAACGGCTCAAATAACACATCGCAACAACAAGAACAGGAATATCGCATCCACTGACGAGTTTGCGACATCTCTGTCGATTTGTCTAAGCCCGAGTTCCCTGGAGGCGCGGCGCAATGAATATTAACATCCCGCGGAGTGTCTATCTTGCGTGAGGATTCCCTCTGCTCCAACTCTATTTAAAGTTATATGCCTAGGTAGAAGGTATCTCATCTTATCCCATTGTATTTCAACGTGACCTGTGAGAATTCAGTGCATCTCGGCCTTCCATAACGAATCTAATTCTCAGACTTTAAGGTTAATTAATTAATGTATTTAATATACCATCGATATATACACGAAATAATAAAAAAAAAAACATATATATAGGTTCTAAGACCGCGTGTTACATCTTTACAGGTATACCTAACTATATACAACACAATTATAAACAAAATTAAAAAAAGTACATATTAGTTAATCCTGTTACACTTAAGCGGATTCAGATGAGAACAGTGCAATCAAAGCCGACCGAAATCCTGATAGGGAGCAGTGAAAGATGTCAATGTCACTAACATTTTTGGATGTCTCTTTCATTCGATCAAAAGGTGAACATATATTCGTTTTATGTAACCTCTTGTCAAATGTTCCTCTAATAGGGAAACGAGGTAATACTCTGGGAACAAGCAAATAATCCGTTAATATCCGTATTTTCTTTTTTTTACACTGTCTCGACAAAGTGACTAAAGTGCACCTGGTGGTAAGTACTAGAGATGCCACGAATATTCGGCAACTATTCGGTATTCGGCCTATTCGGCCACTTTTTTTGCTATTCGGTATTCGGCCGAATAATACGTACTATTCGGCCGAATAACGAATACCAAACCATGTAAAAAAGACACGTTATATTACTCAAAGTTATGTATTTATTTCCAAATTACAACACTTTATTAATAAAAATTGATCAGTGGTAAGTTGTGTTGGATAAAAACAAGCTTTTCAGCATTTTTTGATAGCAAACGATTACGCTTTTCATCGTAAATGTTATCAGCCTCAGAAAACAACCTCTAACACACATACTCTCTCTCTCGCTCACACACATACTAATAAACTTATACCGTGAATATCCATATAAAAACACAAGACTCCCTTGAATAACCCGAACGGAAGTGCGAGTCTCCCCAGAGACAAGATTTACTTAATTGGTGAGACTTATCACCCTGTGTATATGCATAAGTTTTGTGTTGAAATAAAGATTAATATTATTACTAAACACGCTACTTCCAGGAATATTCGGCGGCCGAATATTCGGCGCTTCGGTCGACAGCATTGCCGAATATTCGGTATTCGGCCAGTTCACTATTCGTGGCATCACTAGTAAGTACACTGTAGTCCTAAACCGAAAGCGACCATCAAAGGGTGAAAATCCATTGATAGTCACTGTCATCATGACGGCCCACATATGTATATACCACGACTGAAGGTCTCTAGCTGTGTGAGTTATTGGACATACACAAACGAGTCGGTATGAGGGTCTCTACACTTGTATATAGTTGTCAAGACCCAGTTCGGCCAATCCCACTAAAAATTTACTTATTTATTTATTTAATTTTTTTACGACCCACAGGTAAACATTTGACCTCTTTCACACCCGCTGGTAGATAAAGATATGATTAAATATAGAATGTGTTTACCAAAAAGCAGCGAGGTGGTAGGGCGCCGGTGCCCGTCTGGATCGCGACCACAGTGCATGGGTGTAAAGCCCGTCATAGTGACCAGTTTCGGCTCGTCGCGTTTCGGGATCAGCTTGTGCATATCCAGTAGCTCATATACCTAGTGTCGTGGTATATGTGGCCGACATGACGATGTAGACTATCAATGGATTTTCATCCTTTGATAGTCGCTTTCGTTTTTGGACTACACTGTACTTACCATCAGGTACTCTGTAGTCACTATGTCGAGCCAGTGTAAAAAAAAAGCCTGTTCTCTGTTCTTTGAATGATCATTAGAATGTGGAAGAATGGACCCTATTTACTGTAATCAGCGCTGCTATAATGTTACTTTTGTAATATTTTGTGTTACTTTTAGCCTTGTTGCGTTACTTTTCGTAACAGATGTATGACTTATTAGTTTTTTATTAAGAGGCAATATGGTCATCTATTTAAACAGAAGATTAAATAAATTATTAACATTAATCAACAACAAGTTTTGTAAAGGTCTTCAAGCAAGTAAGTGCTAATTTTAAGGGTAAGTAATATTAAAAAAACTAAATTAAATTATTACTTTTACGATAAAGTATTACGTTTCATAATTTTCATTAATTTATTTTATTTATCATATTTTCAGCGAAACATACAGCAACAATAATAATATACAAGCTAGCAAAGCTTCCACGAAGTAAATAATACAGCACAAAAATCAAGCTAAGAGACACAGTACAATAAAAGAAAACTAACTAATTATATACAAAAAAATAAACCTATAATTTTTTTCTCACCGATTTTCTAAAGGAACCAAATGAACGAGTACATGACAGTATATCAACATACGATCTCGTATAACTTTTAGCTAACGGGCACTAGCTGTACTATTTTTTTTACTTGAGGAAAATTCTCATAGGACCGTCTCAGGCACACAGGGAAGTTGCGCGATTGAGGTGTGTCGGGCTTGTACTGACTGAAAACCCCAAGGTGACTACTTCTGCGCATTGGCGGGGACTGCGGGTCCTGTAATCAATTCGCCACAGTCCCGTCGCGCCGCGCCCACTAGGCACAGACTCGGGGGAAGTTGTTGCCTTCCCCGATACTGCTCGTTGTATTTAGGCAGAGCACGTTACAATGCTCTGCCGAATTCTCAAGGGTCGCTAACCAGTTGCTCAAGGCCTCTACCCTGAGCAGCTACAACCCCAAAGACATCAGCCAACCGGTCGTGGATCGACCGATCGGCTGGGACTGACGCACCAGGTCGGTTGCCAGTGCCCCGGTGTCTTCTTTGAGCGGCCTTCTACCGCTCTCGCTCTGCGGCCTCCTTCTGGGAAGCTGTACTTACTGTAATACGAATTCAATCATTTATTTCTAAACTTTATCACCAACTTAATCTTTTATAATTTCTACCACTTAATCTATCTATTATATAAAAATAAGTCCGGTTTTCCTTCCTGACGCTATAACTTCAGAACGCACGAACCGATTTCCACGGTTTTCCATTCGTTGGAAAGGTCCTGGGCTCCGTGAGGCTTATAGCAAACAATATTCAGGAAAAATTTCAACAGAAAAGCAGGAAAACGAGGTAAATCATTTTTCACATACAGCGCCATCTCTGATACATACTACAAACCAATGTGGTTTTGGATGGTGGTGGAGCAGATCGCACCAGTATTTTAAGTAGATAGCGCCGATGCGTTATACCTTGTTTGACAGCTACTCATTGTACTCTGCTCAGTTAATTTCTTGTCTTTCACAATTTCTACCACAAGCTGAGAACATAGTCTTTAAACATCTTTAGATTTTAATCATAATATCGTTCTCGTTGCCAGATTGCATAGTTTTACATTTCAAGCACCTCAAACTGGGAAAAAATGCAAACCAGTACGGCGTAAAGAGTGACGGCTGCCGCCTGTTTACCTCCCTCACAGCCGGCCGCGCATTAAAAGAAAATTAACGGAATTTGATGCACGGATTATGCAAATTTGGAAATATCCGCCTCAGCTCTTTATTATCACGTGCACTAAATGAGTTTTAATAGTACACTTTAGAAAGCAAGTTCTTACGGTAGTTTCAATGTTTAAATAGTTAATGAATGCAGCAGTGCTGAGATTTGGTTATTCGCTTGGTTGCCAGAAACCCAATACACTATTTCATTCATATAATAAATACTTCGTATAATAAGGAATGATCTTCGTTCAGTATTTATGCCTTTAAAACTAAATTACGAATAATATTTGATTGAATCTCAAATTATATATGAAAACACAACTTTAGATATTTCTGCAATTTGACTTGACACTTTATTACTTGATATTTTATGGAACATCTGTATGTATATATATTTTATTATCAATCTACCCTACCTATATTATATTTTATTTGGTATTCTACATTTTTGTATATCACTTAAAGTACTTTATGTATTTGTTGTCATACTTGTTTATTGTTGAAATAGATCTAATATTGTATCAGCACCGCGACGTCCGCGCAATCGGTTCCCCTGAGTGTCGGCTGTAAATCAGCGCTGGATGGCGCGTGCAGCGTCGCCCAGCACACGCTGAGCCGAGTGCTGTTTGAGACGGGTAGCAGCACACAGGATACATGATGTAGGGTTATGTACTATTGTTTCATTGTTGTTTTTATTTAAATGTGTTTATTGTGTGATGTTTCCTTTGTCTCCATGTACTTTTCTTTCTTTCTTTTTTGTCTTTTATAAATGTACAGTGTCTATTAAGACATTCACAACATACATTAGAATGATTTTTTTTTACGTGGGGAAAATCCTCATAGGACCGTCCCAGCCGCGAAGGGGGTGGCAGCCGGGGTGTGCCCGACTTTTACCAGCTAAAAACTCCAAGGTGACTACTTCTACGAATTAGTGGGGACTGCGGGTCCTGTAATCAAATCGCCGCAGCCCCACTACGCCGCGCCTGACAGGCACAATCACGGGGGGGGGGAGAGATGCCGCCTAACCTGATACCACCTAGTATACTTCAGCAGAGCGCGTCACAACGCACCGCCGACTTCTCGGGGGTACATTAGAATGATCTGTTTTATGTAGGAATAAACAACGCAGCATTTCTCTAGAATATTTATGTCGCGTGCTTTAGAGTCGTAAAATGGGCTGCCGAGTATAGATTTTTCCCAGAGCTATGTTATGGGGTCCTTCATGAGGGCAATACACATTGCTCTTGGTCTGCAACGCAATAACAACGCTCCTTGTATTACAGTGGCCCATTAGCAATGGTAACCTTCCATCATTTTGTGGTGGTAGGGTGATTTTCCAAACTGGGTTATGACAACAGTACACGAATGTAAAGACCGTCATATTAACTCGCTTTGTGTTTCGGTATCAACTTGTGTATGTTCAATACACATATATAACTCATATACCTAGAGACCTTCAGACGTGATATAAGTGGGCCGACATGAAGTCCTTTAATAGTGGTTTTATTTTTATTTTAATAATAATAATAATCTTTATTTCAACACAAAACTTATACATACACACAGGGTGATAAGTCTCACCAATTAAGTAAATCTTGTCTCTGGTTAGACTCGCAGTTCCGTTCGGGTTATTAAATTTTTTTTTTCAATCGGACTATCTACTGAGTGCCGGTAATGGCAATTACAGTTCAACCGGGCTTAGGGGGGAGCACAGAAGGTGCTCAGCCAGCGAGTTTATGGGTTGGGAGGCACCCCTTTGGGTACGAAAATCGACTTGGACCGCCAGCCAAAATAGGATACTACCCCTACGGGTGATCTACCAGCGTTTCGGAAGTGACTACCTTGAGAAGAAACGCCGAAAGAAACTCAAGGCTGCGTCGGAGTGGAACTGCGCCTCGGTGCGAAAACGCACCGGTTGGCAGCAGGTGACTGAGCTATCCTTCTTCGGCGCCGCCGGCGACGCCGGTGTCGTGGAGTGAAATTAGTGTGTGTGTGTACTTCACTGTTTGATCGGTCGGTGGGGTTATTCAAGGGTGTCTTGTGTTTTTATATGGATATTCACGGTATAAGTTTATTAGTATGTATGTGTGCGAGAGAGAGTATGTGAGTTTGAGAGAGAGAGAGAGTGCGTGTGTGTGTGAGAGAGAGAGAGAGTTAGTGGGTGTGAGAGAGTTTTTTTTTTTAACTACACTGTACTTACAATCAGATGCATTGTACTTACTTTGTCGAACTAGTGTAAAAAAAACAAGCTAACCCATCAGCGTGTTTGTCAGCAGAGTGTAAAAAGACAAATCTTTTTATGTATACAGAAAACTCGGTTTGAAAAAAAAAAGTTTAAACTCAATAGCATAATGCAATTTTCAAAAATAGCTCGTTCTACCCTCAGAACCCCTGCAAACAAAATTATAGTATCGTAAAACATTGATTTAGATTTTCGATGCTGGTTGTATTTCCATTAACTTTAGGGGAGTGTGCAGACATGCAACGGTTATCAAACAGGTATCTATAGCCTGATTTGATAATAATAACGTACAGACGGGAAATGTGGTAATGAAGGGGGCGAGCAGGCCACGGCGTGAAATGTTTATACTTTCATAATTTTGAGGGGATGGTATCGAATACTAACGGAGGGTCGCGCATAGTGTTGCTAACTGCAAAATAGAAATTTACTGAATTTTTATAATAGGTTTGATTTTTACTTATCATTTTGATTGATATATTGCCCAACAAAAACTGTTACATTTCTTTATGTTGTTTTATACATATAATGCTTTTCTCATGTGACCACTAACTAAAACTTTGTTTCCATTTTAAATATTGAAACATCGAGCCCTAATTAAAAGTAAGATAATTTGCGATTTAGGCCTGTTAAAGTTTTTAAAATGGGGTTTAGCTTTCATTTTAAATTATTTTTATCGTTTGGTACAAAATATAATAGATACTTAATTCACGCAAGTGGTTGTCTCGTTGACTTATGACTTGTATGGACAGGATTTTCGCTCAAGAGCTTTAATTTAATTTTTAATTACATACAGGCTTGCGCTTGACCTCAATCACACCTGCTGGAAAGTGATGATGAGGCCGACGATGGAGCGCGCTCACCCAGCAAATACCGATTCCCTCGACGTTTGAAGATTCCCATGTCATAAGACGCCGGAAACACTGACGGTCTATATCTCCAAAGAGATCCGAAGCTTTTATATAAACCCCTATGATGATGTCCTAGCCGGATTCGGCCACGGCCACTGTTTCAACACCGATTAAGAAAATCAAGGTCCAGTTTTCGGAAACAGCCAATTGCGCAGGAGATATTTAAGTGCATAACTGGACGCGCTGCCAGAAAAGCACTCTCTCGTCCGAGCTCCCTCAGACCCGATGGAATGGAGAACCAGTACGATCGGGAGGGAGCGGGATGCAGGTTTGGTCGAGTTTCCCTTCTCTGAACACCTGGTTGAATTGCGGTGTTAAAGAGATACCTTAGTCGCCTTTTACGACACCTCAGCAAGAAGAGGGAGGTGCTATTCTATTCTGCCGGCAGCCACCACGGCATTCTTTATAAGACTCGCACCAAGACCAATTTTTCGCCATACCATAATGAATAAAATAAAAGTCACCCAGATTGGTCAATAAATAAATAAATGGCTGAAGTTTGGATAAACATGCATAAAAATAAGTGTAGCGTGCCCTCTGCCGATCCACTCTCGCAGACGCCGTAATGTTTATACGGATCGCTTGCGCACCGTTGTTACGTTGTTGTGAATAAATCGAACATAGAGGCTCGTGCTTTCTGAACTCGGTTTAAAATATTAAATTCAACTGTCTCTCTGTAATTTGGCTAGCTTATTATCTTTTGTAAATTTGTTTCTTTAACCTTTCGTTAGTGTCATCCCCCACTACAGGACATGGCAAAAAGTTCGTTTCTTTGGCGCGTCCTGTCACAGCACAGTACACAAAGTTCTGTAATGGGATCCACAGACAAGCCGGAATTGTCGTTTTGACAGTCAGCACACGAAAGGTTAAAAGATAATAAAAATAGCATAAAATGTACTCAAATCAATAAAAAATAAATAAAAATGACGTATTCAAGTATAAAAATAAGAGGCAAATACATACATACAACAATTAAAATTATATAATAGAAAATCAGAAAGATGTGTCAGAACTACTTTTTGGCAACACCATTGACAATGAAAGGGTCTTTCTACAAAATACTTAATATGAAAATACGAGGTGGAAAACCTGGTTATTTCTAGCTAAAGCTGCCTATTATTTCGACTTGATGTGCAAACATGATTTGCGTTTGGCATGCATTATCATACTGTGGGGAGATTCTATTTTTGAGACTCTTGTTTTTGCAATTCAAAGTTGATAGCTGCAAAAATATAAGAATTTTTTAAGGGCGTGCATTGTTGTCCTATCTGGGTCTTCAAAGCTTTACTGGACAAAAAGATTGAGCGCTGAAGGTCAGCCAGTGATTTCTTAGACTTTGTAGAGTCGCAAGGGTGTCTTTAGGACCATATACAAAAATTGTTCTTCAACTATACAGTGAACGGAGCAATAAATTTAGCTCATTTTGAAACAACAAAACATTAAAGATATTATAGAGAAATTAAATAAAAAGAATACGCATTATATTCTTTATATATATATTATCTTATATATAAAAAACAATCGCTAAATGTCTTGTTAAGCGCGAAACTCGAGAACGGCTAAACCGATTTGGCTGATTTTTTTTTTGTTGTGTTTGATGAAGTCTGAGGAAGGTTATCTCGGAGAGAAAAATTTTAAAAATTCCCTGCAACTGTCTAAAAATAACACTTTTCTGTATTTTCATACAAAAAATTCTTTATAAGTAATTTTGAACTTTAATACCGTACCATAAAGTTTAAATGTTAGTGGACGGGTTCCGGGAAGGCAAAACAATCGAGTAATGTATAAATATTAATGTCAGTGTTTGTCAATTTTTATACATATAGCATTAAGGCCAGGTTCCTTCAAACAATTTTCAAAAAACAGCCGACGGGGAAGCTATTAACAAAAAAAAAACAATGTGACTTTGTTTTAGAGAAATAGGGCAGAACAAGGTCTGCCGGGACAGCTAGTTACTTATATTTTGTGCCTAACGTGACCAGTTGCGCAGCTAATTGTCGTTCTCCAGGCGCTTACACATTTGTATTAGATGCCATGCGGGCTTTCTCACGATGTTTCTCGTTCACCGGTGAATATATAAGATCTAAATCCGTACTTAACTTTACACTTGTGTACTGTGATCATTGCCCAGTCCAGGCAATCGCCCTACCACCAAAATTAATTAATGTAAAAGCATATTATAAGTCATTAATTTCATTAACTTAAAATTTAGCTGTGAATACTTAGGTTATACTCAAGTTTCTATTATATATTCAGTTTTATTTCACAGGTGAACTTATTTTCTGAGCCAAGTGTATGCTAAGTCAAAGTTACGTCTATAAATCTTAGCCTCAGAGGTGACAAAATACGTTTTGAGAATACTCACATACCAATAAATAAAACTGATATATTATTTTGTCACGTTGGGCACGACAAGTGTCAATATATTACAGTTTATTGGTTAGCTCGATGGTATCCTTTGTTTTTGGTGGTAAAGTGATTACCATAACTGGGTCGTGACCACAGCAGACAAGTGCAAAATCTGTCAGAGTGGCTCGCTTCGGCTTGTCGTGTTTCGGGATCAGCTTATGTACTTCTAATTGTTTATATATCAAGAGATTTTCTATTGTAGTATATGTGAACTGGTATGGCAACAAGGTCGGTCAATGGATTCTTGTACGGTGTAGTTTTCGAGACAGTATAAAAAACGTATTTATTTTATAAAGTGATTGGCTTTAAAAGCTCAATGAATAACCATCATACAATTCCAAGAATTCTCTTTGAAAATTCTATCAAAGGTAAAAAGAACCATTGCACGATCAATGAATTAAAACTTAAGCATTTCCCAACTAACAGAGGGCTTAGCCGGCACAATTACAAAGATAATGTTATACGAATTTTCTTCTTTTAATTAAAAGCCTTTAAACGAAATTGGACCGACTCTTTTTGTTAGAAGGTTTTGGGTGGTATTTATTTGAGTATTTTTGCGCAAATTATTCAGGCTTATTGGGCATCGGACGTTGAGAGCTATCTATCACTGGGATGGAAGTTACTCGACACCTTATTGATGGAAATAGGTCGGCGAAATAAGGAATTAGGAACTTCTTTACTTTTATGTTTCTAGTTGCTCCTAATGTGTGTTATAAAAACTCTATTAACTGTATTACTTGTATTATGTCTAAAAGTAAGCCGCGATGATAAATATGAAACAATTTGAATATTACGATGTAATAACCATTTTACATAAAATTAGAAATGTATAGTGGCAAGTAATATGGAAAGCTCAAACCAAACTCATGCTTTTATTAACTTGGTCATTAGTGCGTGTGAGTTGACGAGGAAGAAGAAGGAAATCAAGGAAAGAACTTACTTGGGTATCGGCACCGGTCTACGGCGCTGGCTCAGGCGTCACACAGCACAATTTCACGCGTTGTAGGGTTAGGCGAACCGTTCGAACCCATAAAAGGAAAACGGATGAGGAAGGTAGGGGGATAAAAGGTTGAGTGAGTGGGAATATATATTATAAATATAAAATAACAAATAAAATAAAAGTAAATTAATAATAAACGGCGCAAACAGTCATGAAAAATTTAGTTTATGTAGGAACTTTTGTTGTAAAACTTCTAATTTATAGTTTCTCCGGGGTGTATAGAAAATAATTTCAAATTCAAATTTTATTGTAGCAAAAACATATAATCATATGTATATTATATTGAAAATAAGAAGATACGAGCCGAAAAATTAAATGATTTTTCCGTGATGAATGTAGAGAAATTCAAATCCTGATTTTATAATTATAATTATGTCGTCACGCTATGTATAGTGGATAATGGACCGGTTTCCGTGCGCGGTAACGTGGATGGTCGTAGGTTCAAATCCCGACATTTCTGGGTTTTTCTAGATTACGTACAGATTTAGGCATCGCATGCTTACCGGTAAACGCAAACATCGCGAGGAAACCTGAATGGCATCTAATAAAAATTTCATATGTTAGTACATGGGTCACGTTGGGCACGACATATAAGTGCAAATTGGATGCAGCCACTAATCTATCTCTGCTCATCCACTAACGGGTATAATGTGACGATATATTATTATTATTAAACCAATTCAAACTATCATTCTTTAAATACATATTATAATAATATCGTTTGACAGTTTATAAGGGTATTTTAGCCCTCCGCTGCAACTACTTAATATTATAATTTCCTGCAATTAATCATAGATGGGCAAAATGTAATCAGATTAATAAAAATGATTAACGATTAAATTTTACGTTTTTTGCCATTAATATGACTGCATTTTGCTCATTTATGTTTTAAACACTACACATTCCCAGATTGTATACACATTTATGATTTCTTAATGTTTTAAATGGATTTAATCAGGATTACAGCGCGAGAAAATTAAAATTACGACTACATTTTGTAATCATTCATCATTAATCAGATTACATTTTGCCCATCTCTGCAATTAATCTCTCATATCGACTAGATTCGGATTCGGTACAAGAAAACTTGTTTAAGCAATGAATATAGCCGACCGCCCAGCATCCGCAGGATTATAGTTATCGTGGAATGTTTTACAGAGGCAATAAAACCGGCCCAGATATCGGGCTCGAATGAGGGTCCACTGGCCTGCAGATCGAAGATACGTTGCGACCACCGGCTCAGGTAATCATGGCTACGTACCAGCGCAATGGTTTACTCACTTCAAATAATTTATAGTTCTATATCACCAATATTTGTCCTATATTTTTGAAGCTTTAAATAAAAGTTCGATGAATAATCTTAAAAAAACATAGAAAATATATTATCTTACTTTTATTAGTACGTTTTTTTATGATTCGACAATGTGACCACACCACATCTGATGGAAGTTATAATGTAGTGAAATTATAATTTAGTTAAAAAAACGATAACAAATATCAACAGCAATGATTGTATTGATAGTCGTAATAATCATGCCAACGTGTAGAAATATCTTTTCACGCCTCGTTCAAAGGACCCAATATGATAGGATGTTGAGAAAATACTGGCCGGATGAACATTCCAGGGCTCAACACCTCGGCAAAGTAAGAGTTAGATCTCCCTGGTTCTAGTCAGGTTATTAGTTACCGTATAGCTATAACTCTGTAAACTTGTGCACGTGTATCCTTGTTAATTTTACGAAGTCTTTTATAATAATTCTTTGAACGTAAATTTCCATATGTATTATAAATAGTGAAATTAAATATTTATCGATTGAACTACTAAAATACTATTAAAACTAACTAGAATCAAAATAAAACATGAAATAATTGTTTCACAAACAAAACCAAACTAATTTTATATGTGTTATGTGGGATTTCTTAAAATGAACAAGGTATGGTTTATTTTTGCGTTATATTTTCTGATACCATAATTTCATACACAAATCACAGTTACGAACAATTTAGTTATTGTGTACCTCGCATATAGCATATATATATGTGTGTAATTTAAGTAGTATCACGTCGAAAGCCGATTTGTGGGTATAGGGATTACACTTTACGGTAACCGCAGCGTATTCGAGAGCTGAAGGCTTCCTGATCCTTCAGATATCCGGTCCAGTTTTATTGTCATCGTAAAACATTGAACGGTAGTTTAGATCTCGTAAAGCTATGAACAATATATATTTGTGCAGAGAAGATGTAATTACTTGATTTATTTTTCCACTATCACTATAAATTACACTATGTATGCAAAAAATGTATCAGAACTGGTCTAAAACTAACTACATTATCATCAGCCGTTTTTTTTTTTACTTGTGGAAAATCCTCATAGGACCGTCTCAGCCGCACAGGGGGGTTGTGCGACCGAGGTGTGTCGGACTTATACCGACTAAAAACCCCAAGGTGACTACTTCTGCGCATTGGCGGGGACTGTGGGACCTGTAATCAATTCGCCACAGCCCCGTCGCGCCGCGCCCGATGGGCACAAATTCGGGGGAAGATGATACCCTCCCTGATACTGCTCGTTGTATTTAGGCAGAGCACGCCACAATGCCCTGCCAACTTCTCGAGGGCCGCTAAACCAGTTGCTCAGGGCCCCCACCCTGAGCAGCCACGACCCCAAAGACATCAGCCAACTGGTCGTGGATCGACCGATCGGCTGGGACTGAAGTGCCAGGTCGGTTGCCGGCATCCCGGCGTCTTCTTCGAGCGGCCTTCTGCCGTTCTCGCTCTGCGGCCTCCTTCTGGGACATGACATCTTCACAGAAGGAGACCACGGCCCTCCAGTTGTCATATCCTGCCAGCATTGCCGACACCACTGCTGGCAGGGAGACATTATCATCAGCCTATATTAACGCAACGCCGAACTAAGGATGAAATTTATAGACGCTATTTCGACTTGGCTTGGCAAAGCTCTGAAGAAATAAATTAATTTTAACAAAAAACTGAATATATAATATAATAGAAATTTGAGTATAGCCATAGTATTCGCAGAGCCAAGTTCATGTAGACAAAATCGGTGACTTACCAAATCATTTAGTAATATAAATTGTAATGTTTAAGCAAAGTCTAAGTAAATTTTATTTGCGTCTATAAATCTCAGCCTTAGACCTTTTGAAAAAGTTATCTACCAATAACCACTCACGTGTCTATAAGCTAAGTAATAGTAGGCCGTTAACTGCGTCTGGGTTTAAAACACTACCATGGTCACAGAATTCTAAATTAACAGTTGGAACAAATTATCTCTTGCGTATTTACGTAAATTTTATATACCGGTCTGTTGCTAACAAAATTGACTACAAATCAATATTTTATAATCGCTCTTTGTGGTTGTTTTCTCGTAGTAAAATATTTTCAGAGTAGCGTATTAATAGTTCTTTATGACGTATCTTGATAAGAAAATTTAGTTGGAATATTAAGTTATTATTTTTTTTCTTCTGTAGAATGAAACATCGTTCATTATTTTATTAATTAGTAGAACTATTCTATAATGTATATCACTATTAATAAATGATTCTTTACTGTATTATAGAACTATTGATATCATAGTATACTAGTTATGTAATAGTTTTTATGTGATAGTAGACATTTACGTTAGTCAGGCAATTTATTTTAAAACTTTTGAATAAATAATTTCTTTAAGTGAGCCGTACTACACATAAAAAAATAGAAGAAATCACCAAGTAAAAGAACTATATTATTTTACTGTTCACACAATTGGTAAAAACGCGCGATTTCTATATCAATTGATATTCTAGAAGCACATTCTTGCAATACTTTATAGAGTAATAACAACTTTATGTCGTAGACATTTCCTAAAAGAATCACATCTATGGCTACAGAGCTTGGGTCACACAAGTAGCGTCTGGGGTCGCCGGATATCTAATATAGAATGGCTGGAAACAATTTTTCCAATCTCTTTGTGTGGCTGCGGAGCCTTGGCGATAAATTTTATGACAAATTGAAACCCTTCGACTCTGTCAGATTACGATGGAATAAGTCATGAGTGGAGTGCGTTTCCATCATTTCATTATATGCGGCCTTATTGGAGAACGAAATTTAACTAGCTAAAAAAATAGTAATGAAGTAGTTGAAAAATACAATTCGTCTGACTGTGAGTTTTTTTTGTCTTATTTGGTTCTCTGTCTTTTCATAAATAATTGTGTACTTTTTAAAACGTGTTATAGTACTATATATATATATATATATTCTTTTAACCATACTTGTACGTTTAGGGATGTTATAATGAATTACTAACACTAAAAATGTTCAAGATATTTTAAGTTATAATTTTTAGTCTACTCTACTATAACTCTCTGTGACGTTTTAATATTGCTTACTTGTTGTTATGCTTATTTTTCCTATACATCTGTATTGGTGGCACGATGGTCAGGTTTCCAACTGCAAGTACGTTTATGGTAGCATAAAATTGAGATGTAACTACAAATTCGTAGTTTTAGATTGTCTACATATTATATAAAAAAATGCGTGGGTTAAAAGATATAAGGTGATACGTGTTAAAACTATATTTACAAATTCCTACTCAAATCGCTTCAGCTTATGACTAGGTCTGTTAAAATATTGGCACCCGTGCGTAAGTCTAAAATGTGTTTTTCATCTGTTAAACGAAATATATTTTATTTTTTTGTCGGTTAGGCAATTCAATTTGTGGCGATTCCTTTAAATGTCTGGAAGCCTTATTTTAAAATCTGTTTACTTTTACACTGACTAAAACAAAATTGTAATGGTAGAAGAAAAACCATTAACGGCCTCGTGTCATTGTCGACCCTGCAAAGGATAGTAAAGATCTTGAATTAGGAGAAATACACACTGATTCATACTCATGATAAAAGAAAATACAACGAATGATAAACTAAGAATGAGCCAACATATTTTCCATGTTGTTCATTGCTATAAGCAAGCACATTCATATAGCTCTAATGTGTTTTTACTTTAACTCTGATTTTTTTTATAAAAGTACAACATAAAAACAGTATATAATAATGTAATTAAAACCATATCACAACGCGACAACTCGCCACAGGCTGTTAGTATATCATGTTGTTCCATTTAAGAACATTTTTAGCGTTACTCTGACACGTGTGTGTGGTTTGTAAATATTCTTTAACTCAATGTCATTATATCGACTTGTAATACTGCCGATTTCGGTACCAAGTTTGTTTTAGAGTTTAAATTTAAAATGTTTTGGTGCCGAGGTCGTCAATACTGGATAGAAAGTACCATGTTCTAGAAAAATTTCCTGTGTAGAACCTTTTCGTTAGGAAAAAAGCAGTGTAATTATCTCAATTAACTATGCAAGTAAGTTTATAGGCGTGGGAGATATTTCGGGATAGTATAGTTTGTAATATCTTACAACTAATAAAAGTTGTTTTTTTTTACACTGGCTCGACATAGTGACTACAGAGTACCTGATGGTAAGTGCAATGTAGTCCAAAAACAAAAGCGACTATCAAAGGATGAAAATCCATTGATAGTCAACATCGTCATGTCGGCCCACATATACCACGACTGAAGGTCTCTAGGTATATGAGCAACTGGATATACACAAGCTGATCCCGAAACGCGACAAGCCGAAACTTGTCACTATGACGGGCTTTACACCCGTGCATTGTGGTCGCGATCCAGATGGGCACCGACGCCCTACCACCTCGCTGCTGCTCGTTTAGCACCAGCCCGGAGTCACGCGTAGGGAAACTAGGGTAAGGCCTACGGACGCGAGCAGCTTCGAGTCCCACGCACGAGTTGTAGCACGGGTGTGCTCGAGCGGCGCTTCTTGTGGACTGACCACAGAACACTACTGTTCCTAGCGGAGAAGAAACGCAAGTTCATATAAAAAAATGCTTACTTACACCAGCGCTACAGATAATGCCAGTGTAAACTATCATACCTCGGGGGAAAATCAAATGTTGCGAAATTCCAAAATCTTTATATTAATGTTATTTTAATTGCTCTAACCATCAATGAATAATGAAATCATTCATTGACAGATAACAACAATATGTTTGTGTAATAAAAAATAAAACAAACAACTTTTTAAACATGTTTTAAAATATTTATTTTTCTTTTTAATGATATTTTTGAAGCTTCCTCAATAAATCTCTGATTTATCGATTTACAAAAACGTTTTAGGCATATAGCAATTGTGGTATGAACTATTTGTTCCTTATTAATTTCCATGTGCTCCTCATAGCCTTTCAGCCATTCTTTATTTAAATTAGCGCATAGGCTATATAAATTTCATTTTATTTTCTATGTATGAGAGTTTTTATCCAAATATTTATTTATTATTGTTGCAGCGTTTTCAACCAATTGACAGAAACTGAACTGGGCATATATATATATATGTAAATAAATGACATACCCTGGTGTTCGGATCCGCAAGCATGATACGTTTGCAATTTATGCAATCTTTTATAATATTTTTTAGTATAAAGCCACAAACGTATGCACATGCTTGTATTTCGCCAGAACACAGAGGCAGCTCAATCCGTTCTATATCTTTACGAATATTATTAGTGGTATAAGCTGTAGGTGCAGATATAGAAGAGTTTGTTTTATCACTTGTTTGAGTAAGAAATAATTTAAAATTATATAATAAATCATTACTATCATCCAGACATTTTCTGTTTTTACTAATATTCATTAGGTTAGTTATTATACTGGTTGTAACTGCTGCAACAAATTGGACGGATGTGGGGCTTGGATTACATCCACAATTGCTCCTAATACACCCAAAACAGTTTTTTCAGGGGCCTTGGCTTAATCTTCTTACCTCCTCCCCTCCTCCTCCTATCCTCCCCGCCTCCTCCTCCCCTCCTCCTCCTCCTCCTCCCTTACCTCCTCCTCCCTGTTCCTCTTATGTATTAATTTTTTTTTAAATTATTGTAAACTCTTTCTATTGCATTCAAAGACCTCAACCATTGCTCCCTTTCGACTTGCGTGAGGCGAAGTATTTTAATCGTTCGTTTATGTAGCTTATTATGATACATTGTTTTATATATGTACATATACGGTATTTATAAGTTTTGATTATCTGATAGGTAAATATTTATTTTAAACTAGCTGTCCCGGCAGACCTTGTTCTGCCCTATTTCTCTAAAACATAGTCACATTTTATTCTGCCAAAACCGATTGGCCTGTCGGCTGTTTTTTGAAAATTGTTTGAAGGAACCTGGCCTTAATGCTATATGTATAAAAATTAACAAATATTGACATTAATATTTATACGTCACTCAATTGTTTTGCCTTCCCGGAACCCGTCCACTAACATTTAAACTTTATGGTATGGTGTTAAAGTTCAAATTGACTTTTAAATATTATTACGAATTTTTTGTATGAGAATATAGAAAAGTGTTATTTATAGACAGTTGAAGGGAATTTTTAAAAATTTTCTCTCCGTAATAACCTTCCTCAAACTTCATCAAACACAACAAAAAAAAAAAACATAAGCCAAATTGGTTCAGCCGTTCTCGAGTTTCGCGCTTATCAAGACATTTAGCGATTCATTTTTATATATAAGATTACCTGAAATACGTTTGGCTTTTACAACAAGCATGGAGCATTATGTTTTTGTTTTTGTATGTGTACCTTGGTTAGACTATTTGAAACAGCTCTTTAGGCAAACATGTGAAACTAAGTACTATAAAAAACTGTTTTCTTTTTCCGAATATTATAGATAATTATTAATACGTAACCGGCATTTCAATATTGTTTTATATTACAGACTATATTTATTTCATAAACGTCTAACGCCTTGTTTAAGAAAAACTCCTTAAATTTTTAGAGTACTTCTTTAAAAGGCTATACCTACCACCAACAATTAATATAGGAGCAAATACAACTTAAAGTTATCGGTACTGGTGCAATAGAATCCCAAGTTATTATCACATCGCTCAATATATACGCAGATATATCTTGAGCGCAAGATAAATCCCTTGAATAATCAATTATACATTGAAGTACCTGATATTGAATGTAGGTAGGCCAAGTAAAAAGATAATAAACAAAGATTCTAATTGAAAATCCGTGTAAATTTTTAATGTTGATACCATTTTTATTAAAAACGAAAACAAGGTAGAAACTCCATTAGCGGATCCCCGGTCGACGGCAAAAAAAATATAGAATTAGCTTGAACAAAATACATAAAACCATTGCCCCTAAGGGAACAACGGAATAGAAAACCGGGAGATTACACAGCCCCGACGTCCTAAAATAACAAATTCGCAGTAAAGTAGTGCACCAAATTCACTGACACTACATACGGAATGCAATTTAAAAAAAGAGCTTATCTTCAAATCGTTCGACTTCACTGATAATTTACTCTTAAAAATACAATAAATCAAATAATCTAGTTCGTAAATTTTATGACTTTCATTTTACTTATTCTGGAACTATTTATGAATTAGGCCTATTTGAATAAAGTAACATTCCATTTCATAGTTATTGCAGATGTGTTATATATATATTTAGCTTTTAAATTTTTCCAATCAAAGAGATGTTATTAATAAATAGCTGTGCTCGTGACTTCGTTTCCGTGAAAGAAGTACTTTTGCTATAACAATAAATATACTAAGTTGAAATTTTTTTATATATGCTATAAATACTATTATTTCTTTTTTGTGCCGTGGTGGCTGCCGGCAGAATAGAATAACACCCCCCTCTTCTTGCTGAGGTGTCGTAAAAGGCGACTAAGGTATCTTTTTAACACCGCAATTAAACTAGGTGTTCAGAGAAGGAAAAATCGACCAAACCTGCATCCTGCTCCCTCCCGATCGTACTGGTTCTCCATTCCATCGGGCCTGAGGGAGTTCAGACGAGAGAGTGCTTTTCTGGCAGCGCGTCCAGTTATGCACTGAAATATCTCCTGCGCAATTGACTGTTTCCGAAAACTGGACCTCGATTTTCTTAATCGGTGTTGAAACAGTCGCCGTGGCCGAATCCGGCTAGGAAATCATCATCATTATTTCTTTTTAATTATTATTTATAGGTTTGCTCGTGACCTTGAAGTCAAGAGCAGTCATTCAGCTATTTGGGATGGAGACAAATACAACATCAGAAACGATGAAAATCCATAGTTTCCACTGATTATTAAGTGAGCTGTTTACGTGTTTGCCTTTCTTTACATAAAAAAGCCGAACATGTACATATTTCTAATGCTTCTAAAATACAACCCCAACATGGGATGCACTCAAGTAACAGTTTTCTTTGCCGGCATCAACTGAGGCGCTGTAAATGCTAATTTTATTTATTCATGTAAATTAATATATATTTTTCACGACACCAGGCAGGCGGGAAATTGGGAACGTGCAACAACAAAGTGGAAGACTGGTGTAAAAACGGCAGGACCGTAGATGCCCTACAGATCAGGTTTATTACAATCGTATTTTTTACATTCCTTTGATTATGATATGGCTATTAATAAGGTTCCTAGGCCTTGAACCTGTATTGTAATACAATTTTTGAGGCTTTTAATAATAACTGACGGTAGATCGTGTTAAATTAGGTCTAATTAATTTACAAGGGTGCGACCGGCGCGTGATATTTTCCCGCGTGCCGCTCTACAACACAGAGGCATGAGAGGAGTGGCTCCATACACCACCCCTCCTCAAACGATTAGAGGCCTACTTAAGGCCGCACGCCCAGCCGGTTATTAAGGATGAGACCCCAGTCGTGCCCTCGATGCCGGTAGGTGGAAGGTGGAACACCCCGGGTTTTAGTCGGTGCAAGCCCAATACACCGGGGAGCGGCCATCACCGCTCCCCGAGGACCGTTAGGGATTTCCCCCGGGTTACCAAAAAAAAAGGTCTAATTTATTTAATTTTTGATATTAGACTATCATAAGAACATTATAATTATTATACAGGTGATTTTATAGACGAAGGCGTTATACTAATAAAAATGTAAATAACTATATTCCATAGCAAATCAAAAAAGAAACATTGATCAATAAATGAACGCTACATACAATTGATCTGAAAAAGTTTTGATACTGTAGCGCGGATGACGCACGATTGATTTTAGCTAAACGAGTATTGACTTGTTTTCTTTTCACATTTTATCCTATCTTAGGACTGGCAAAATAACTACATAATAATTAATTGTTTTTTAGTCATTCATGAGTCTAATTGTCTCTAAATATGTTGGATATAATTTACTTTGTTTTAAAGGAAATATTAAGATATCACTATTTGCATATTTGTAATTAAAATCGAATGCTGAATATTCTCTCTAAATGTCTACCTCGTTTATAAAATCTATTTATAGAAACGATAGTTTCATAATTTGTATAAACACGTGTTGATAATTGGTTACATTTGTTTAAATAATTTCAAAATTATTATATCAATCTTTATAACTAGAAGTGAATTTTAACTTATTTTTGATACTCACACAAGCGAAGAGAAGCTCAATTGGATTTCTAAATAAGTCTGTATGGAATATAACATTTGTTTGAAAAGAGAGTTAAGATTTGAAAATAAATATTTAATAAGTAAATCCAGCTAGAAATAAACATAATATCCTAAACACTAAACAATTTGCTGCTCTTAGCTTGATGATTTCACGACATACAATATTATGACAAATTCGATTAGCTTCCTCTACCGTACTCCTAATAAGTCTAACCACATCCAAACTGCATTAGGGGGTAAATACAAGGGACAGAATAATAGCACAGTCCTAACATCCATCTTATAATTTGATACATTGCATTATAAGTACAAATTCCTGGCGAAAATCAACCTTACGCCTTTATGATAAGCACTTCTAGGCTTTAAGTGAACGTGAAATAGGGAGTTACTAATGGAAGTGTGAAATACGATCGCATTCAGCCGTATACATTATTCAAATTTAGTAACAACGTTTTTATTATAATCTTTTGAAGATGTGAAAAGAAATGCGAGTGCGGAAAATTTTCGTCTGCTCCGTAACGTTAGCAATAAAGTGGCATGAAAGACAGTTTGTCTGTTATGTTTGCGTTTTCAAACGTAACAATACTGTATATTTTTTGTTATGGTGCACGTATTAAAAAATATGATGAATCAAATCTAATCTTTTAAGTCAAATGTTAGTTTGATTAAGGTTATATGGTATTTCAAAAAATATCGTTTAAAATTATTATTTATTTAGACATTTATGGAATTAAAAAAAAAATTATATCTATTAACTTTGGCCATAAAATAATTTATACCGAAGTGGAAGGTAAGTTCATTTAAAATTTCTAAAAATTAACTTGTTAAGGTCTATTTACACTCAATTATTATTTTTGACATTTTCAAAATTGGATATTGAAACAGGTTTTATGAAAAAATTTTGTTTTAAATAATATGATTGTATGTATTAAATGCATAAATAAATATACATTGCTAATATAGTAAATGTGTTTATCCATTTTCTAACGTATTCCACAAGGAATTGTCTCATTAATAGAAACACTGTGCTAGTCGACTGCATTTCCTGTTTTCTACGTACTTTTGCTTTGAAATTTGAACATATTCCCCTGTAATAAATTTAAACAGGATGATTACAATACTTACATGCGATTATACTTTATTTTAATGAAACACAACATACGTTGGCCTCGAATATCGACGAATATTTCAAATAAATAGATTAAACTTAAAGTATAAATTAGGATGAATTGAGTGATATAAAAAACGTATCCTTGAATGTGTTGAAAATAAGTGCAAAAAAGTAAACGTGTAATAATAAATAAATATTAATAGTATATATAAAAATAATAATTTTAAATTTAGTCAACTCCAAAGTTTTGAATTTCCAACTAACGAGCTTTAAATAGCATATGATAATACGCTTAAAGTAAAGACAAGATTTTATGAGAGGGCGGTGGTGCGCAGTGTCTTGCGCGCCGCCTATGAAAGAGGTACTGGAGGCGTGGGCTCTTTATTCCCATCCCTCCCAGAGAGGAAGCCTGAATAAGGCTGTTCGCTCCCCGTGCGACTGGACGAATTTGGTTTCCCAGGCCTGGGTGGAGTGACTAGAGGGACACCCCGGGGGTTTTTAGTTAGTAGGAGTCTGACACACCGGGTCGCTGCCCTCACAGTGACCCTGATGGTCCAATGTAGGATTTTCCCCCGGGTTACCAAAAAAAAAAAAACTAAAGCAAAAAAATACACATAAAAACCTACAAATCTGTCTTAAGCTTTGCTTATTTCAGAAGGGATTCATAGATTTTTTTTATTACAATCAAAAATAATAGAAAGGTCTATAATGATGGAATATCCACAAATAAATAATATTATCGCTACGGGAATTGTTTAAAAAAATACATTTATTTAAATGAAAGTTAGTACAATGCTAGGATTGGTTGATACGACTAATCACTGTAAGACTATACTCGAAGTCAATATTATATTTAACATTATTACTAGTTGAATTTTATTCTGTAAGGTTATAGTGCATTACAATGAAATAAACATAAAGGTACAAAAGAATCAACAAACCAAGACAAACCGTTATGGAAATAACAGCAAATTTTGCGATTTCCTAACACCCAACGTCGCGGTATCAATGTGGTGCACGCCATGAATCCGATTACGCTGTGGATAAACAAACATTATTTACAAAGTTTCACATGCTTCTACGCTGTTTCGTTGACTGCTTTCAGCGCTTTATTTTGTTCACGATCGCATATGCAATCATTTTATTTCGAATAGATTTAATTTATTGTGGAGACAATTTCTTCATTCCAATTTTTAATGTTTAATATTGTTACGACGGAACTAGGGCCAAAATTTAACCCTAGATTTCTAGGTTTCCAGGCATCGCACGACTATAATTTTAAAACACTTGAGGTATTACTTCGAATGAAGTAACTTTCAACCAGATCGGCAAAAATCAAGATCATACTGCGACTGTATAGTAATTCTACGTGCGATTATTTCGACTGGATTTTTGATATTGGACTTCGAGAACTTTCTGCGACTGGACTTTTGACGACGGATCTTCAGAACGTTCATAATGAAATAAAGATGCGTTCCTAATTGTGTACACCCCTCGACTAATAAATTGATTGTCCGTCAGAATCGGCATTTTATTACCCCGCGCTCGAAACAATATCTTTCAATTTTTGTTTTTTTTTTGAGTAGTTTAACCTTATTTCACCTCCTTTTCTTCTGTAATAGAAGTAATTTGCGTTGTTTACAAAACCACAGCTGTACAGCCACTTTTATCGCCATACACGCTAAAAAGTTTTCCACGTCTTACCTCCACCAAACCATCTAGTTCTGGAATAGTCTTCCAGAAAATATATTCTCAGCCTCTTATAAATTTAAGTCCTTTTAATATAGTGTAACGTAATTTTTATCACACTGGTACAATCATAATCACCTTTTTTATTCCTTTATTTTTATTTATGCATTTACATCGCCTAAATAGTCAATAAATAATGTCAAATTTCTTGATAGTCACAATAAATTTTTGAAATACAATATGCTTAAGAAATAGTCAATTTTCTGAGTAAATATAAAAATATAGAGCAGTAGATAGGCAGTTAGGTTCTTGAATTAGTCTCGATTTCCTCAAATAACATCAGTCTTCTTTAATGTCTTTTAAATTAGTTAAATGAAAGATTCAATCGAGATAAACTTGACTCTCTTATCTATAGAAATGTCAATGGGATTGGCTAAGTAAAATGAAAAGAAAGTTTTTTACCATCTTAGATTTAACTAAGAATATTGGATTACAATATATTCTAACCAAAAAAAAATCCTGAAAGTTTGATTTTATATTTTAGTGAGCTAGTTTTCTTATACTTTTTAAAACTTTGTTCTTCTTTATATGAGTTGTAAATAACGTTTGAAATAAAAGTAAATATAATAATACTATATTTACTAACAATTACATTCATTGACCTAGACCCAAATTAAACTTGCGCTAGTACTATGGGTTAGTCTTTGTAGAGTGACAAAGATATACATACTTAAATATAATACATATATAAAACCATGACTTGTGATAAACTCATTTGCTTATCACAGAAAAAAATACCAATAATAAATATCTGCATAATATTTTCATGTTGATCGCATTTATATAAAGAGACACATTACTTCTCTTTTAGAATATTATATTTCATTCAATTCATTATATTTCAGTTAATATCTACTTCTATATAATACATATTACATTACCATCTAAAGAGAAATAGAAGATCACTTTCTTTTATATTTGCCATACTTAAGTCGATTTCTTTCGCGTGACCAAATTCCAATCTAGAGAAACGCTCGTTCAGAAGACTTTTCAGGAAAATAGCGACGACAATAACAAGAACAGAACCAAAATCCACTTCCAATTTTTTTTAAAGTTTTTTATTAATTCCCGTAATGGTAAGAGGTAACTTACTCTGGTATTAATTAAATTTTAATATTGTTATTTTGAATGTTTTATTTGTTTTAAATTAATGTTTTTTATACTATTTTGACGGTAACCATCTGAATTAATAATTTAATAGATATTTAATCCGGTGATAATTTAATTTGTTGGGATTTTTACATAATACGTACGAGTATATATTACAGTACATATACATTACATTATTTACTTAGAGGCAAATATTTATAGATTGGTCTATTCCTTTTTGTTGAAATTTATTCAAATTTACAGATTCAGGCAAAATGTTTGTTTTACAGAAATTTAGTAAATTTAAGACGTAAAAATAATCAATGTAAAACTTATCTTTAAAAATCAAACTTTATTTTTAGTTAACTACTTTTTACACTGATTTTTTGTTCTAATCAGGTATCATCAATGATATATCTACTTTAATACTTGATGATCTAAATGATCTTTGATTATTTTGAATGAATGATCAAAGGATGAAGGAAGTATATACAATATAATTGTGAGTGGAAGTCAGCGCCGAAGCCGACCAAGACTTACGCAGACCAAATGAAGAGAGTTTTGATTGAGGGTAATGTCAAAAGTACGTGAAATTGGCGATAAAAGCATGAAAGAGTTAACTAATGTTAAGTTAAGTAAAGTAAGTAAATCAAGAAAAGCGAAAGAGGTATAAAAATTAAATAGATTACAAATATAAATAAATGACCCTTCATCCTCCCTGTCCACTCTAATAAAAATCCGGCGTAATGATATATAAAAAGATGATGAACGTTTTTAACAATGAAAAAAGTCTTAATGATGAGACATTTCTTTTAAAATCCATAAACTGTGGACTCTCAGTAAGGATCGCGTTTTTCCTGTCGCAACACTCCCAGCTCTGCAATGGTCCGACGAAATATTTACAGCCGTTGTAATGGATGATTTCGCTCGTTAATGGCGACGTGATTCTCTTAAATCTCGCTAATTGTACATTATAAATCATTGCGAGAAAAGGTTCTATTTTTGTTTAATTGCTCGATGTGTATTATGACGAGTTTTAAAAAAAAATATGTTGTTGTCCATGGATTTTAAATGTTGGCAGTAACAAAATGTTCATCATTTATTTTTATATTAACTGCGAATAGTATATAAATTACATTAGTTGAAAATTATTAATGCTCAGAATTGCTGATATCATAAATAATTAAAATTTAAAAAATAGTAACTGTTGTCACAACACAACAATGCCATGGTTTTTTTTTACACAGTACTTAAGTTTATCTAAGAATTTTTTTTCTTGTTAATAACAGGGTGACACGTCTTGCCCTCAATATAAACACATAGAAAATAATATGTAATGGCTATGATGTAACAAATTTCATTCAAAAAAAAGATAGCTTTCAATCTTTCTCTTAGAATAATAATATTTCAATTGAAATTTAGGCTGAGATTTATAGACGTAACTTTAAGTTCACTCAGACTTTACTAAAACATTACAATTTATATTACTCAATAAATGTCAACGGATTTGGTAAATCACCGATTTCGTCAACATGGAGTTGGCTCTGTGAATTGTATGGCTATAATCAAGTTCCTATTATAATATATATTCAGTTATTTGTCGAAACGAATTTATTTTTTGAGAATTTTGCTAAGCAAAGTAGCATCTATAAATCTCAGCCTTAAACTTTATTTTAATCAATTTAAGCTTATGTAACATATAGCGGGATACGTAGAACGTATAAAGTATTTGCATGGCTGCATTTTGCATTTGAATGGGTTGTCAGTTGTAGCATAAATTTTGCTACGTCCATTTCTGGTATATCTAGGCGAATGTATGACATGTTCATTTTGTCTGCTTTCTCATTCGATGTTGCTTTCATTAATTTAATTAAATATATTTTGTAAAAGATAGTATTTTTTGATATTTTAAATTACCCTGACTTACTCTTTACAATTTGATCTTTGAATGTTTTAAATACCAAACTAAAGGCTCTGACATTGGTAAAGAAATTTAATTAAATAAAAGTAAAAAAAAACTGAAATTAGTAAGACTCAAACTTTGTACATTATTGAGATTATTCTAGAAATTTACATTTAAAACCTAAATAAAAAAAAACATTATTTCAAATGAAACTTAATGATGTATAAAATAAAGTGAAAGATTGGTAAGTAGGTACTTACATTATATCAGATACTCGTTAACAACACATGATATATTCTGGTGAAATATAAAATATTAGCGTTAAGTTATCCCATTGAAGATAGGTTGCAATATGTAGGAGAAGATTGGACTAATTCATTAGATATTAACAATGAAAGGGCAGATGGTATGGAAAGGCTCAGAAAGGATTTTGTTTGGAATCATGATAAATCCTAGAAACAGGAATTACACAATAAATTACCTTATTGTGGTGAATGTAGTAGTAAAAGAACCGTTCCAGTTAATATCACTTTTGGAAGTCTAGCGTACGGAAACTGTTACTTTTAAACGAACTTCCCAGTTTACTATAGATTAAATCTATCGAAAACGTACCCACGATTACATTCCAATATCAGCAATTGGATTCATAGCACATAACACTTATCAGAATTCACTTTGACGGTCATTCTGACTCATTAGATGGCATACGAATCGACTACTTAAAGACCGCTTGATATAGCACGCCACATGGGACATTTTACGACTCTGCTGTAAAAGTATATGTAGTCTTAAATGAGACATAAACAGAGGGACGTGTAAACTAATGTCGCACATTTATTTTATTAGCGTCATTAATTCCTACGCTTTCGTCGCCGAAACGGCTTTCCTCTCGGACGATGTATGTTGACATATCACTGTGCTCAGTTACTATCCGGCATTTTTGTGAAATAATATTTCCTGTGTGTTGTCTTACTTTTCCATTCACTATGTTATTCTTTTCACAAGCCTTGAAAATCATGTCGATGCTATATATTATGCGTCCAGTCACTGTACTGGCTTTTGCTTCTGATTACAAAGTATTATTTTTAAACATCTTTTTGCCAAATTTGCTTGGCTCTTGCTTGTTCAAATGCTTGTCGGTTTCCTCTCAAGGCTCGTATAGTCTCTCCTATCATCCAATCATCTTAACTTAGCTTTAATAACCTTTTTTTTTGGAAATTATCTTAATGGTTTGGTAATAATGGACTATTGCTTACAAAAATCACTAATCTTCTGACGGTGTTCAAAATTGAATAGTGACTTCTAAATTATAATCAAATCTCGATATGAGCTTTAAATTGAACTGTAACAATTTTTACAAATTCTTTTTTTTATGGTGCTAATTTGTGTATGAGCATAATTTTGTTATTGTAACATCTTTGCAATTATATGTCCTGCCAAAGAAATATTAAATGCTACCAACAAAAATTAGAACATTTTGTATAAAGTACAGGAAGCCCAGCTTTTAACATTTGTACGTTTGTCGCAATTTACGGTTCGTAGAAAAATCGTCACAATTTAGGCCAGTTATTTCAAAATCGGAATTTATGTTGATTGTGCGGAAAGTAAGGCCTCAGCACATGCAAAGAAATTCCTTAAAAGTCACGAATGGAAATTTCTATATAACGCTATGCAAAAGTATACACATCAACAAAGTCTACGACAGAATAAGGTCTTTTCTTGCATCTTTCGCTAACTTGGATGCTTTAGGCCAATCTAGACAGCCTGATTTTAAGCATACCAAGACGAAAGCTTTAGTCAGTGCATTAGGAGGCCCCTTTTTTATTGATAACCCGGGCGAAATCCACACGGACCGTCAGGGTTTGCCGGGGCCAAAGTACGACTGGGTCAGCTTCTTTGACACCTGGCGATGTCTGGCCTTTTACAGGCCATGCCTATTGCATTAGGAGGCCCTATTAATTACTGAATGTCATCCAATATCCATTTTTAGTATTTAAAATCTCACAACTTTGTTTCGTTTTTTATTCATTAAAATATATGTTTTAAAGATGTCTTTATTAAAAAGAGCGATTCTTGAGCACAACCTTTTCCAATAATTAGATATAATGAAATACTTATTTACAAGTGAAATATTTATTTAGAAAGGAATTCTGTGACAAAGGTTTTGTGGTAGAAAAACATCTCAATGTAGTCTGTGGCGTATTCATTGATGTAATTATGCCAACCTTTCTAGAGGTCCTTTAGTTGCTGAATTTAAGAGTCGTTAAGGACATATTTCTTTACAAAGTTCTTTTCTTATAAAAAAGATGACTTCCCTCTTTGTGAGTGCTGCATGCTGGTTGATGACATTTATCATCTGCTTTGGGAATATAGTCACAATGAACAGTAGTGAAGAAGACTTCTTTCTAAGGACTGACGAAGTATTGGAGGAATTATCATTGTATTGTGAAAATAAACGTCAGTTAAAGCTAAAAGAATATTCATATTTACACAATTGTCACTTCGTCACAAGTAATTTTAAATAACATGATATACCTTACGAAGTTGGCATAGTTATCAAAGATGCTCTAAAGTCTCATTAATATATTTAATTAAAGAAATATTAAGATGGGCGAAATGAAAATCGATTGGGTGATCATATCAAAATAAAATTACATTAAACAAGATAACTTTAAACACACCACGAAATTGCTTACACAAATGCAACTATGCAATGAAGTGAATATAATCCTGTCTAGAAACTTTCAAAACTTCAAAATTACCATAACAAACTTTATCTAAATACACGTAAGCTCCATATGTGACAGTTCTAAAATTCAACAAATTTATGCGTCTATCGCGTGATGGAAAATACTAAATGCATTTCAGCCAAAAATATACTGATTTTGTATAATGATTCCGAAATGAAAGTCACATTGCACAAATCAATAACGGTAAAGTCTAGCCACCTTGTTTGGCAATAGACTTGCATGTTAAGAGTGCATAGAACTGAGCTTTGCACTAAACTTGTGATATTTCTTAACATTTCCACGCCGTTATTCGTGTCTGTATGTATATTTCATGGATTCTAACACGCGATAGCAGTACTTTTGTTGCAATAAACATTTTTCTTCAAATTACTAAGCTTTTTATTAAAGCTGCTGCAATATTAAACAACCTATGTTTAGGTTAACTTTTTTTTTGCTTTTTATTGTTCCTTATATCGCTTTCAGGACAATTAGTTGAGGCGTAAAGATGATTACTCGAAATGAGTAGTGACCACAGTACACAAGTGCAAAAGCCATCATAGTGACTTGCTTCTGAAATCAGTTTATCATATCTTAACTCCAGTTGTTCATATAAATAGAAACCCATAGTCTTGGTATACGAGAGCCAGCACGACAATGGTGACTGTCAACGGATTTGCCTCTCTTGGTAGTTGTTTTTTTTTACTGCAATGTACTTGCCATCAGATGAGCTCTCAGTCTGTTTGCCCACAAAAGCTTAATTAAAAAAACCATAATAACTTATGATTTTGCACTATGACAAAGCTGAAAATTAGGCCTTGATAAGTCGGTGCAAGCCTTTGCGTATTAGAAAAGGGTGCCTGTTAATATATTAGAGTCATATTTTCGACATTATTACTTTAGGGTGGCTCGGCAAGCGGAAAGTTATTTAATTTTCAAATAAATGCGAAAAAGGTGATACATATTACATATTACAGTCGAAATGACATATCGAGGGATGAAAGCCTATTTGCTTAAAGCGACATTGAGTTATATGTACTTTCGCTAAAAATTTCGCTGCAAGCAAATAACCTTTCATCTCTTGATATAGAAATGAAGCAAATCATTTTATCTTCCATTAAAATATCATCTTTGAATAAATTAGATAATACAAAACTTGATGTTTTTCATAAAGAGAGTGAAAAATTAGGCCGTAGGGTCTACTGCACAAGGGGCATCCACGTGCGGCAACGCGAGTTGTCGCAGATGTGTATCCTGGAACGTACTTCATGGTTCTACCAGATTTGGTACGGATTTAGGCACCAAATGTTCATCGGTGGAGGAAAAAATCGTGAGGAAGCCCGCATGGCATCTAACAAAAATGTCATATGTAAGTGCCCTAAGAATCAGCTGTTTACAGGTCACGTTAGGCACGACATAACTGCAAAGTGGATATAGCCACTAATGTTTCTCTGCAAACCCCAAAGACGATATAGCGTGAAGATACAGTGAAAAACATTCTTCAAAGTCAGCAAACCGACGGTAACACTTCTGGTGTAACATTTGTTCACAGCCGAGTAAAATAAAGTAATATACGAGTTTACGGCTCCGGATAAAACTCCTTTTGAGCTCGTCGTTAATAATTTTTAATATCCAGTAATCTCTTATTAACGTCAAAATAAATTACCCAAGCGACGCGTACTCCATCCCACGCCAGCAGAAAAATCGCTGATTCCCCACAGTACTTTGCTATTCGGTCATCTTGTCGGTGTCCAGATCCAACACCAACTCAAAGAACAAGAACAACATGTTTAAAAGACCACAAGAAAGATAAATCGGCAACTCTCCAATGAGTAAAACATAGAGCACATTACTTACGTTCAAAGTTTAGACGTCAGCCCATCAGGTGGGTTTTCAGCTCGCTTGCCACCTTCAAGATAAAAAAACTTTATCATCGTCCTAATATTTGACAAAATGAAAGTATTTCATCACTGGAAACGTAAATAAACATGTAGGCTGATACTAATTCTGAATGAACTGGGTTATTTAGCCAAAAATATCACTAATCTAGTACACGTGTTTCGTATTACGAGAAATATAATTAGCGACCCCTTAAAGGTCAATCCAAATTTATACTTATAAAAATATTTTATCAATTTACAAAATTGGTATTTTTGCAATGAAAATAGAAAAGCTTTGATTCAGGGGTATTATGAAAATGGCTTTGTACAATGAAAATAGAATGGCTGTGTAAGAAATATTATTTCAAAATCAAGTACACAATAATAACAATTTATTATTAAAACAACAATAGGGTTTCTGTTTGTTCGTTTCCTGCTAAAAGTGAGTTCTTGTATAGACATCAAGTAGCCAAGACACTTTAGCAACTTGCATTTTCAATGGTCTTGCAGACACTGAGGTACCTACTGCCTCAGTATTATGTACTTTCACCAGTTCCCTAAAATGGTCGTTCAATGCTGTACTGGGATCCAGGGACGTGTATATGGTATTTGGACAAAGTAGGCAAATTCACATAATGAATGTGAATATTATATAATGATAATAAATATTATATTACTTTAATAGGTAATATAGATGGCGTGAAAATAAAATAGATATGAATATCAAAGGTCCCTTTTTTTTGTTTAAATTAAAGGAATTAATTCCAGAATTATTTATCGTAAGGGCAAGCAATGCTTTCATGCCTTTACAGAATGAACGCTACTGCTAGGATCGATCTATTATCACTGATATGTCAAATTTTGCTAATAGACCTGACATTGTGGTAATAGATCGGCTGACGTGCCAGGTTATACTCCTTGATATCACTATAAAACATGATGAGAATCTCGTGAAAGACGAAAAAGAGAAATCTTCAAAATATTTAGACCTCGCACACGAGATTACCAGCATGTGTCATGGGAATTCGACGATTGTTGTCCCGATAGTCGTCTCGACTAATGGGCTGATCGCAAAGAACTTCGATTTCCATCTTAAGAGGCACTCGCTTGGTTGTTGGATTAAGGACCGGATACAGAAGACAGTATTACTCGATACGGCACGCATTGTTAGGAGGTTCCTCACTTCGAGCTCTATTTTTTTTTTGGTGTTCCGTGGGCAAATCCTGCATACGAACATCAGGGTCGCCTGAGGGCTGACCCTGGTACGTCAGACTGACTAAAACCCTCTGGGTGTCTCTCTAATCGCTCCACCCGGTCCTTTGAAACTAAATTCATCCAGATGCCCGGTGAACGAAAGGACTTGTTGAGGCTACTTCTCTGAGAGGGATGCGTGTATAGGGCCCCATCTCTGCAATACCTCAAGTCTACTGCCCTGTTATTGTCACCGGGGGATGTCGCGCTCGCTTTGGGTGAACACTTTCCTCCGGCGACGGACTCTGAGCTCCTGACTACCGGTGCCTTAAGCTTCAGGCCTCGTTTCATCAGGTCCACATAATTTTATATATTTATTTATTTATTTATTTATTCACTACCATTGAACAGCACATACAAATATTTTACATACGGTACAATTATAAAGCTGTGCCAATTACACAATGGTAATATTTAAAAACTAACAAAGAAAATGAATAAAACAGTAAACTCGCAACTATTAGAAATAGATGTTTGTGCGTGTGTGCGTGCGTGTGTGTGAGTGTGTTTGTTGTGACAAGGTGAGTGTAGAAAGCTATATATGATATGTATATGAATGCAGTGTGGCGTCTGTACCCTCCTATTGGCGTTTCAACTTTAGCAAAGCTAAAGCCGAGGCTATGAAGTTGTTTCTATTTTGGGAAAATATGTCAATACTGTGAAAGTCCTTATTGTAAGTATTGAGGCATCTGTGTATTACAGAGTTCTTTGCGTAATTGTGAAGTATTTTCGGCAAGGCGAACAAGTTTGGCTGTCTAGTAGTCTTGGTGTTTATTTTAAAATTAATTCTCCTCAACAAATCTGGGCAGTCTATGTGATAATTTAAAATGTCATATAAAAATTTCAAATCACAAAGAGTTCTTCTGTCTTTAAGAGATAATAACCCATACTCATCCAAATTTACGTTATACACAATGTACTCCTTTTTAAATTTAAAACACAAATATTTTAGAAACTTTTTTTGAATGTGCTCTAGCAGACTTTTATATGTCACATAATCCGGGGACCAAATTGGAGAGGCATAATCGAGGTAGCTCCTAATGTATGAATAATAAAGCAACAATAAAGAGTGGACACTAATGAATGGTTTGGCAATACGGCAAACGAAACCAAACATTCTCAAAGCTTTAAAAAATAAAAATAAATATAAAAATAAAAAAAAAAAAATGTATATTGTTACTTTTGGATATTTATTTTGAAATGTAAATATATTGTGTTGTATGAAGTAAGGTTTATGGAATAACAATTTATTAACATATATTACTACTGACAGGGATTAAATAACAATTTTTATTATATTTAAATAACTATAAATTCGTGCTTAACACAATGTTATAAAAGCAAGAAAAGAAAAATCAAACAGAATTTTCCTTCATCGAACTTATTATACTAAGTAATCCGTGTTTTAAAACAACATCATCAAACGGGAATGTATGTCCTTTAAATATTTTACATACCCATAAATATTATATATATACATACAAATTGACTGAACACGTGAAAGTTTGCTAAATACAGAAGTATTTTCCTAATGAACGTTTGTATGCATGAAAAATCATTAACGTCACTTCTAAAAGAGCACCGAGGCACGCGTGGGTGTTTATTTAAATGCGAGTAAATATATTTTAAGCCTGAAGTTGCAGCTACACGCACGGCTACAGGCGAAAGAGATTTGCAATTCATTCGGTTGTTTCCATACAATGTTATGCTCAAAATTGATTCTTACTTCGCTATTTGCATGTAAGCAAAGTTAAACGTAGGTTCATTACGATCAACCCCCCAAGTCCCCCCAAGTCCACTAATGAACATAAATAAAGTGCCATAGAGTCCGGTATTTGGCTCTTCTTATCCAATCTTTTCCGGGCATCTTCCGTAGGTAGTAGTAGTATAGTAGTAGTAGTGTAGTTGCTCCAGCTTGCCAGGGTGCCCCCCACGCTACATCTGCCAATCCGCGGTGTCCACTGAACAACTCACCTGCTCCAACGACCATCGATTCTTCAGCATATATGGCCAGTAGTCTGCCACTTCATATTGCTAATACGGAGAGCTTAGACGACAATTTTACAGAGTTTATATAAGTTTTAATGAGGTTTTAGATACAAACCACTTACATGAGAACATTTTGTTATAAAACCTAACTGGAACTCTAAAGTAATAAGGCTGAGATTTATTGACGCGACTTTAAGTTTACTTAGACTTTACTCAACATTACAATTTATATTACTTAATGAATGTCAAAAGATTTTGTCAACATGGACTTGGCTCTACGAGTAATATAGCTATAGTGAAGTTCCTATTATATATTCAGTTTTTTGCCAGAACGAAAAAAATTTTTGAGAATTTTACTAAGCAAAGTCAAAATAGCGTCTACAAATCTCAGCTTAACAGGTAACTTGGCATAAACAGAACTATAATTGTTGGTATTTCTCATTAATATATTCTAGTAACTTAGTTCTACATATGCCAAGCGAACCCACGTTTCTTATCTAGGAGGGTAGTGTGTTATAAAGTTGTGCTCCATCAAAAATGGTATTTTGTTTTTAATAATTAATCCGTGCTTTAGGAAACATAAGCAAATTTGGGCAGTGAGTGTTGTGCTTAGATTTAACTGAGATTTTTTAATAATGACGCATGTGCTATATATGTATAGTTGTTGTATATTTAATCATTCTGTTTCATTGTTCATTGTTTCACTCACTTACTCACATCGCGGCTAAGACTAAGAAATTCTCTAATTTTACTTTTCGAAAAAGGATTTTTATTATTTTGCTTTGTATGATTTATAATTCAAAGATCCTAAAAGAGGGTTCTTTTTTCTTAAAAAACGGCACTGTAAAAGGTAAATGTATTTAAAATAATCTGCAAAACAGCGAAAGCGTGATACCTCGATATACATAAAACGAAATGATAATTTTATCTTAGTAGAAATTTTGTTTGTCATAGTACTAAAAATAAATGGAACAACATGCTTTCCGAGACTTAATCGCTTGTTTACATCCTTTCACAGGTTTCAAGGCGTGCTACTTGTAATCCAGATTAAGGTTGATGTAGAAAAACGGCCGTGTCAGGTCAAAGGAAACGTAAACAATGTATAATGTAAGGCAACGTTGTAGGAAAGCTCCTCTTCGTGTTTTGTACAATGTTTCCTTTACCTGTAAATCTAAACTAGGTTCAATTTCCGATTATACGATGGTGATTAAAAATATTCATAAGTTAATGATCTAAATTTACTTTATAAACTATTATGTTTTATATCATTTATTTCTAAATCTAGGTATATTTGTACAAAAAGCTTAGTTTCAGTCGCAAATTTTTTTTTCTTATCTTTACCAAAACTCCACTTCATCTTCTATCTAAATATAACTATAATATATAACTCAAAGGTGAATGACATAAGGATCTAACAACGCACAGCCCAAGCCACTGGACGGATCGGGCTGAAATTTGGCATGCAGGTAGATGGTATGACGTAGGCAAAGAAAAAAAGATCCACTAAGAAAGGATTTTGATGAATTCCATCCCCAACGGGACAAAATAGGGGATGAAAGTTTGTATGAAACTTTGTCAATTTTAAACCGATCAGGCTGAGACTTTGCATGCAAAAAGCTACTATGACGTAGGCATCCGTTAAGAAAGGGTTTTGATAAATTCCACCCCTATGGGGATAAAATAGGGGATGAACATTTGTATAAATCTTCTTGGATTTTCGACTGATTGAACTGAAATTAAAGATTGGAGCTACTATGATGAAGACTCATACAAGAATTGAAGCTTGAAATAATCATTCTCATAGCAAAAGTGCTTCTTCTACGCGAACAAAGTCGCGGGCACAGCTAGTTAATTCAATATAGAAGTTATGCGGGCAATTAAGCACCTAGCCCCAACTTAACCATGCGCTTATACTAGGAATGGCATACAATGATTTTGTAATATAGCTATATTAAGTGACTACACTATATTTGATGAAAAGTACTACGTAGTCCAAAAATGGCAGGGATTATCAAGAGACGAGAATCTATTGAGAGTCGCTGCCGCCATATTGGTGCAAATATATCATAACAGAAAATCTCTATGAAGATAGACAAACTACGATTAAAGTTATTTATAATGAGAGATTCCTACGTTTTTGGAATACACTATAGAAAATGACTAAGCATCTTGAACTGCTTCAGTTGCGTAGAGATGTTGCCTCACTGAGCGTTTTCTATCGCCTGTATCAAGGTGAGTGTTCTGAAGAGTTGTATAACCTTGTTCCGCCCTCTCCCTTCCTGAATAGAATCACGCGCGCGGGTTTGCGGAGTCACAGCTATACGGTATCTCACATCCCGGCTAGAACTAAGAAGTTCTCTAACTCCTTCTTTTGCAGTGTTGTTGGGCTGTAGAATGGTCTTCCGGCGAGCATGTTCCCACCATCCTATGATATGGGATCCTTTAAGCGTAGTGTTTGTGCAGGACGGCATCATCGCTGCGACTACCGTTGGGTTTTTTCTTACCTGTCGATAGTCGTTGGCGTTTTTTGGACTGCACCATGCTTACCATCAGGTATGGTGAAGTCACTGTATCGATTCAGTTTAAAAAAATTTCTGGAGCAGTAATAATTTCTAATTTCACAGTATTGGTATGAAATATTATATAGTATATTATATTATATGGTACAGATTCCGATCTGAATCTGTGAGAGAGGCGTTTGTGAGTGCCTTTGGTCTGAACAGACTTGACATCGGGATGTTTAACAAAATATTAACAGAACTATTATCTGATGAGGTATCTGGCCTGTTCAGAACAATGGCACCATATGTAATATGTTAGGTTTTTCTGTATCAGGGTACGATGGGGCTGACATACGTACACACGTAAAAGTCCCTTAAATAAAGAGAATAAAAAAAATATGGTACAGATATATTAGGTCCTTACATATGAAATTGGCGTTTTTCGTACTGGCCACTTTAATCACAAATTTCTCCTCTTTGGTAAGGAATTCCAAATTCAAATTTGTACAGCTATAGACTCATGTATTTGTGCTTCGATGATCGTCATTCATTTGTTTTTTTCTTCTGTTTTTTTCTGTTTGCGTCACTCATTTTACAAAATGGAAAACTTAAAATATCTCATTATTTACGAGTACGAGTTCCGCCGTGGCACTAGTGCTGCGGAAACAACTCGAAGGGTGAATGATGTGTATGGCGGTCGTGTTGCAAAAGAAAACACAGTTCGTTTTTGGTTCCAACGTTTTCGTTCTGGAAATTTCGACCTGCAGAACAAGCCCCGTGGACGGCCTGAGACTCAAGTTGATAATGAAGAGTTGAAGGCTATTGTGGAAGCGGATCCATCGCAAACCACGTCCGAGTTAGCTGCAGGCTGCGATGTTAGTGATAAAACTGTTTTAATTCACTTGAAGCAAATTGGGAAGATTATAAAGCTTGAAAGGTGGGTACCTCACGAATTGACTGAAGCAAACCGGCAAACGCGCGTCGACTGCTGCGTTACGTTACTAAACCGGCACAATAATGAAGGTATTTTAAACCGAATCATTACCTGTGATGAAAAATGGGTTCTTTACGATAATCGGAAGCGCTCAGCGCAATGGTTGGATCCTGGCCAGCCAGCCAAATCCTGCCCCAAGCGAAAATTGACCCCAAAAAAGTTACTTGTAAGCGTTTGGTGGACTAGTGCCGGTATTGTTCATTACAGTTTTCTCAAATCTGGCCAGACTATTACGGCTGATGTCTATTGTCAGCCATTGGAAACTATGATGGAAAAGCTAGCGGCTAAACAACCTAGGCTGGTCAATCGCTCCACGCCACTGCTGCTTCACGACAACGCTAGACCACACACTGCGCAACAGACGGCTACTAAATTAGAAGAGCTTCAATTGGAAAGTCTAAGACATCCTCCGTACTCCCCGGACCTTGCTCCAACAGATTACCATTTTTTTCGAAATTTGGATAACTTCTTGCAAGGGAAAAAATTCAACTCCGATGGGGCAGTCCAAATCGCCTTCAAAAATTTTATTGATTCCCGTCCGACTGGTTTTTTTAGTAAAAGGATCAATGAACCTATGAGATGGCAAAAGTGCATAGAAAATAATGGTTCATACTTTGATTAATTAAATATATTATATTAAAAAATATTCGACTTTTTGTTCCTCCCATACAAAACGCCAATTTCATATGTAAGGACCTAATAGTTATCCAATACGGCTTGGTTCAGCTGGCAGGCGTGTTAAGCGAAGATGTTAACAAGAAAGTGTCAGTGCAACAAAGCAACTGCGCTGCATGTCATACCGCCGACTCTGATTGTGCCGAGCCTTCCCGACGTTCTGAGATATTAGACTTCCTCCTTCTCGTAGCAGTTGTCTGTGAACAGCGACGTAGAGACCTGGATACGACAATAATGGCTTAAACAGAACTGTTATTCTATTATTATGAATTATCAAGCCGAAGTCATCAAGATTGTACAGGTTGGTTTTGCTCACGGCTGTTAGTTAATTTAGGATATTCCTTTAGCCACGCAATTATGTTATCTGTGGCAGTCGCTAAATGAGAAAAAGCGCTTAATATCCGGCTGTATCGCGACTATAGTATTTACAACGATGCAAGAAAGTCTCATAAGCAGGGATGGGGAAAATGTAATCGTAATATTAATTTTCTTGCTTTGTTATTATGATTAAATCAATTTAAAAAATTAAGAAATCATAACTGTGTATGCAATCTGAGATTCTGTAGTGTTTAAAATATAGATGAACAAAATACAGTCATATTAATGGTAAACAACGTAAAATGCAATCGTAATTATTTTTATTAATCTAATTACATTTTGCCCATCTATGTTCATAAGTGGGTGATGGATGAATAGATGAAGGAATTAAATAATGATAGTGACGAACTTTGGAATGTCGTATTTGTGAACAGTTGATATACGTCCAGTTATCTACTATAGGAACATATAATATCTTTTAGTTCTACTTATATCCATATCTTTGCCGTCATTCTTTTGTCACACATCTTTTCTACGTATCATGAACATGCTGCCAATCAGTGGCGTGCATCTCATAGAAGCATAAATTACTTACAAGTTGATAACTATCAGATTCCGAGTGTATGAATACAACTGGAGCAAATTTCAAGTCAATGTAAATATTTATTGAATGGTTAATTATTACAAGATACTGCTTTATAATGTTTCAATGGGATGTTTGCCTCTGCTGTTAAAGACGCAATTTTTTTCAAATCAGCGCTTCCGTATGTTTCTTTAGCTGATTCTAAAGCATTAATTGGTATAATGAAGATGTCTTGTTCCCACTGTAATAATTTTTCTTCCATACTTCTTCACCGCTGTTTTATCTAAAGGTACATCCAGTTAAAGTGTATATTCTCGTTCAAAACTTTTGACTTTAACGTTATCACCATTCCTCTGTAGCAGGTTATTAATGTAGTTTTAAAATGTGCGCACTAAATGACTTTACCCGAGTTAAAACCGCGTTAAACTTGTCTTTGTGCGTCTGACGGGGCAGTTTAATTCAATTCGCCACGACCGAGGCAGATTAGAAAAATAATCCTTAAAGTTAATTTTGATGATCACAGAGAAAATATTCTTATTACGACATCATATTATATTGGCTTAGTTTTGTTTTATAATAATGTAATATTATAATGTTCTCAAAGATAATTTCGTTGATAGCAATTTAACCTGTTTTTTTTTTTATGAATACCTTTTTATAGCAAATAACATTTTAAATAACAATAACTATAATGGTATAACATTTTAATTTAGTGTTCTTTTTATAACCTGGTGTGAAATCTGGCAACTACTACTGGCAAAAACCCCGAAGCGTCCCTCTACTGCAAGCCGGGACTGGAGATCTCCATAATCCAATTACGACCTGGTGAGCGAAAAGTCTTTTGCAGGCACTAACGCTGTGAGGAATGCGCCCATACCCCTCTCTTTATCAGACGGTGTATAGGAAATTATACTCACAGCCTCCGCATCACACAAATAGCTGACTTCCTCAAGTATACTGCCCGGATGTGTCGATATTTATAACATAAATAAAGCTAACGTCTCCAGTTATGTATATAATTATAATTAATATATCAAATTCAAGAATGCTTATAAGATTTATAAACGGCTTTGCAATCACAAGTTTGATTATTGTCAATTTCTGTGAACGCTGAACACAATAATAAAAAAAAATGCTTTTATTTGTAAAACGTACTTTGTTAAGGACTGAAATATACTATCTATCAGGTGCGGTTTTGTCACTTTACCGAGTATATCAAGCAATTTTAAAATAATTTTGTGCATGCATCCAAAGGTTGTCGATCTCATGCCAAAACACTTGAGAAACGCAAAAATAATGATCACCGAGCACCATTCGTTATCCGCCCAACGTCTCCCTTCCCTTAAGCGAAATTTATGTGCAAATATTTTGAAAGTCTATACATTAGTTAATGAATGCAGCTCCTGGAAATGTATACGCTATGTATAATCGGCCTTATTCTTAACACTGAATATTTTTTTTATTCTACTGTTATATGTTATTGTTGTTCCAGTCTTTTTTCTTTTGATAATTTTCTTGTGGGGAAAAACTTTGCATAGACTTGTCAGAGACGCCGTCAAGTCCAAGGTGTCTCGGGCTCATACTGACTTAACCCCCTGAATGTCATCTCCTCATCGCTGGTAGGACTGGCAGTCCACATTTTTCATTTTACCGAAAGACGCGAGCATCAATGCAGCCTACATTAGTCCACTGCCGAAGTTCAATCACTCCTAAAGCTAACCATTTGAGCTATTCGCATGCAGAAATATCCAAATGTGTTTTGCGGGTCATCAGTCCATCCCCAAGCCACTCTCGGCGTCTCACACCATGCTTGCCGTGATGTAGTCTCTACTCCAAAATTCTTTTTTTCCAACTGTTATACGATTGTTTTATTATTTTGTATTATACGTCACGCATTTCAAATAGCTTATAATTGATTGTATATTTCTAATCAACAAGGTTCTTTTAATTTATTTTTCATTAAAAATCATCAAACTAATCATTGCATCTTTGCATTTTTTTTATGTCTAGGACGGATTTCAGTTTCACTAAAAGGAATAAGCCAGCGCTTAAGACAGTCGGCTGGTGATCTTTTAAAGTTGATAAAAATACCTTATTACGTATGGTAGGTACAGATTTTGGCTTGGGAATTTGCTCAGTTTGAACTGTGATAGTCGTGAGTAGACAGATGCTTAACATTACGTCGGAGTGAGGTTATTATATGGGACTAGCTGACCTGGTGAACTTCGTCCCCCCTCCCCCCCAATTAATGTATGTCGCAATAACTTTTAGCTAAACCTACTCTCCTTCTCCCACTTCCTCTCTACTTCCGTTCCTGCTGTACCTTTCCTCGATTATCACTCCCACTCCATCCCTCCCTCTTTTCCCCTCCTTTTTCCATTCTCCATCTCCCTTGTCTCCGTCTCCCCATAAAAAATCATATTTGTGCCATATTTGACTTTAAATAAAATTCTGTAGTAAATGAGATCCCCTATTTCAACTCCTACAAGTTTTATTTTAATAACAAAAGGTTCACATATGTCCGGCTCCAAATTCTGATTTATTTCTGTACTAAAAACCATCAAAATCCGTTCAGCTGCGAATACGTAATATAGACAATTTGAATTTATGTCAGAGGGATTTCGACAAAAATCAAAATTATTATAATATGATAAATGTTACGAGAAAATACGATCCTAAATTAACAGAATAAGAACGCAGTTATAACTGATAGCAGAGCGGGAGTCACTTGACACACCCCTGCAATGCCATTATACAGCCTTTTGGCGTTCTCATCCGCATCATTTTAATTCCTTTACGCAATACAAGCTTGTCCTCGTGACTTTAATCGCAGATTGAATCAAAGCAAGCTATCACCCTTGCCAATCTCATTTATCCAACATGTAAACAAGGAAAAAAAAGACATTTGAGGAATATATTTAATCGTAATATAGAATTGAGAAGAACCAACTTTTTTTATTCGTATTTTATATATATTTCATCGCAATATAGAATTGAGAAGAATCAACTTTTTTTATTCATATTTTATATATATTTAATCTATTATATAAAAATAAGTCCAGTTTTCCTTCCTGACGCTATAACTCCAGAACGCACGAACCAATTTATACGGTTTTGCATTCGTTAGAAAGGTCTTGGGCTCCGTGAGGTTTATAGCAAACAAAATTCAGGAAAAATTTCAACAGAAAAGCAGGAAACCGGGAAAATCGTTTTTCACATACAGCGCCATCTCTGATACATAGCATGTACTACAAACCAATATAGTTTTGCATGGCGGTGGAGCAGATCGCACCAGTATTTTAAGTAAATGGCGCCGATGCGTTATACATTGTTTGACAGCTACTCAGTGTACTCTGCTCAGTTAATTTCATGTGACATTTATTATGCGTACGTTCATTCAAACGCTAACTAAAAACCAAAACGAAGCCATCTGGTGGCGAAACGAAGTCCGCCCGGTTTGCTAGTCGCAATATAGAATTGAGAAGAATCAACTTTTTTTAGTCATAATTATTAGAGGTTTAAGAGTCTCGTCCTGTCAGCTGAGCCAAATAGGTTTCAAGTGTCCGCATTCCTATGCAAGAGACTTTTCGCTGGTTAAAGTACAATTTGTAAGGTCGAATTATGTTAATTTATTATTCGTACATGTGATTTATATAATAAACGTTTTGATGTCCACATTATTTCTTGAACATTTGGCTCCTTTACATGAATGGTGAAAATGAAAATTTCAGTTACAATATTTTTCTTTATTGTATCTGTTTTTATTTACGTAATTAGTTTTCTTTTATTGTTTTGTGTCCCATAGCTTATATTTGTTTTGTATTGTTCATATATTACTGCATGTTTCCATGAAAATCAAAAATAAATACATTAAAATAATATGACAAAAAATGATGTGGTTTGATTTATAAATTGATATGAACAAAAATGAAGTGGTTCTAAATATATACATTGTTATTGACATTCCTTTTATAAAAAAATATTGATTTTTTTTTACATGAGAAAAAGCCATACTAGATAGTCTTGGCTATACTCAGGGGCTGTGTAACCAGTGTGTGCAGTACTTTTGCCGAAAACCCCACGGTGATGTTAGGATATTAATAGAGACTGTGGGTATAGCAATGTTCTTTAAAAATAATCAAATCGATATACTGGCATTGGCGAAATCACATTGGGTTTATCCGTGTGCCAATTCTTAATACAAATGCGTTGATGCCGATAGGAATAATACGGAGCATAATATCGACTGTAACTTAATACCAAAGGTATATACCAGTATTTACGTAACCTACACCACTTGAATAAAGATTCTTCTATTCCAGCAACGTACGCGAGAACCTCCAGAATAATCAAAATCGTACCTCTGGTAACCTGATCAGAATATATTATTCGCGCCGGGAAAATATTCTAATAGAATAACATTTCAATTCGCCATAAAAAGCTTTATCTTTTCTCACTCGAATAACCCGTAAATGTTGATGCGGTCGGTACTGGCCGTGCGGCTGGGTGAATGCTGGCTGAAGGCAGCGATGGCAAACAAAACGTAGAAGCATTAATAGCCTTAGAAAACGACCTAGTTATTAAGTCTCAGCCAGTAAGTAAAAGATTAATGTTAAAAAGAACATCAATGTATGATAGTAAAATGCTACCAGGATATAAACGCAGAGTTTCTGTTTAATCACGTGGTTTGTGGTAATGATCATTACAGTGATTCATCTCAGCCAGTTGCGTTTTGGAAAGTGCCCATGTTCCGTTTGTCTTTTTATTCTACTAGGATAGCAGCACGATGGCCAATCTTCTGTTATTGGATTTATTTTCAGACAATAGTTAATTGCACCAGGCAGGGTGCCAGGATTTCGCCACCTCTTTACATAAAAAATTTGTAGAATACTACCGATGATCTACTAGTTCTTAAGTAATTTTATACAAAAGAAACATGATATTTCTTTGACATATAATAACTTTACATAATAACAATTTATTCAGGGTAGTAGATGGCTATATAGCAAAACTCAATACTCTAACATAGTGTACCAAAGGAAAATGAGTTCAGCATATGCCATGTAAAGAGCTGCCCAATCCAGCACTAGATTTGTGAGTTTTTATATGATTTATTTACTTTCAGAGAATAATTAAAGCGAGTTCTGATAGAAGGTAGTATCTAAAGTACGTGGAATCTGTGAGAGTGCATAAAGGGATTAATGTTAAGGAAGAGAAAGAGGTTAGGTTAGATAGATATATAATGTACATTGGTCTCTTGAGAAAATACTTCCATGATTTATAAGCATTCATTGGTGGAAGACCAGTCAGAGCACAGGCATTGTCCGTCACTCCGTAGTCGACAGAGGCGCCGCGCTGACGTTTTCCAGGGTTATTTAGAGCTTCATTGTGCCATTCAGACCCTCGAGATTGGACGGTCGATAGGCCGCCTCTAGACTGATGACTGTCACATTATGTCTATAAGGTTTTATTTAAATTACCTCGTTAAATGTGGAACAATAGCATGTATTAAAAGTATTGACGCAATAAATAATAAAGTGAAAATCACACTGAGAGAGACCATCTTTTTTTTGACCTGGTAGAACTCCTCATGGATTATCAGGGCAGCGCTGAGAGCCGCAGCCCCGATATGTTGGACTGTTAGCTACTAAAATCACTGAGCTGTTCCTCCTCCCGTCTGACGAGTGCTGAAGAAAAGGCAGAGTCAACTTCCTTACGCAGCTCAGCGCCGTCGAGCTTTTTTCAAACGTCATCTTATGAGAGAGTTGGTGGAGAGTTCCAACCCTCGCTTGCCTTGTGTTTTGTCACTATTTAGGTGTCTAAAGTTATGTAATTACGTTTTGTTCCACTCACGAGCCTCTAGTTTCTTTCAGCGTTTCTACTCAAGGTAAACACATTACTATAGCATGTCCTGCCAACGTGACCAACAGTTCAATTGACCGTTCTTCTTAAAACATGTCAAGAGTAGATTTCTTCTCGTTGTTTTTCTTCATCATAAATAAACTGTATGTGTATGTAATACCGTCTTTTATTAAGAATGATTAATATATGCGTTTAACCTCTAACATCGTCAACTTAAAAGATGCTGAAGTAATGAACGAAGTTTATTATAGTATTTTAATATATTTAGTGTCAAAATAACAACGAAACGCATCATTGCCGAATTGATTTTACGACACAATCCATCAATCTTTTTGACTCGTTGATTGATTATTGCTTTGTACTGATGGAAGGTAATTAAAAATTTGTACATCGTAGCATCACAGCGCCTGTCTGTCGCTTTAAACGGCTGGTTTATAAAGAACCACGATGTATCCAGAAGAATGTAGAATTTGCTTGTGAAGTGAGAGTGTTAGGATCCGATGAAGTGCCAATGAATACTGGTTGTTACTGTCCAAGTCAAATTATTTTATTATCAAGTATACAATCGTGTGATGGGGCCCATTTGCGCCATACTGCATTGACAGGTTATTTATTTTGTTCGGCGTGTAATATTAAAAATAAAAAAGATTTGTATCTAATGAGCTATTGGAAAACATTCTAACACACGATTCGATTTAAAGTTTTTAAATCAACGTGTGTGTAGTTGCCCCAGAATCTCACAATTTAACTCAGTTAATTTAAATAATTTTAATATTAATTGAAATCGAGAACATTCCAGACGATACCCGTGAATAAACTTTGACTCAAACTGACAAGCGAGGTTTTAAGTTAAATTGATTAAATTATATAAGTTTTTATTATTAAATTTAAATGGTTTGCCATTTAAATAGCCGTAATTATGTCTAAAAAGTAAGTTCAATTTATTTAAAATGTGTAGAGTAACTAATTTATTCATGGTTTAAGTGATTACGAAATATTTATAAACAAAGGTAGGCCATAAGAAGAGCGGCAATGTTTATTAAATGTAATATACGTTTAAGAAGTGATCATCATCATCATAAGCCCTTCTCATCCTACTATTTCTGGCCACCTTCACCTTTTTTCTTCCGCAAATCATCGCTCCTCCTTGCCAGAGGGCGCCTCACGCTACGTTTCCCGATCCTCGGTCTTCACTCTAAAAGCCGCCTGCCCTAACGACCATCAGTTCTTCGGCGTATATGCCTGGCCTGATACCACTTCAGCTTGCTAAGAATTAAGAAGAATTATTTGCATTTAAGAAGTATTCGTATTTTGTGAGTCGAAGCTGCTCGCGTCCGTAGGCTTTACCCTAGTTTCCCTACACGTGACTCCTGGGTGGTGCTAAACGAGCAGCAGCGAGGTGGTAGGGCGTCGGTGCCCGTCTGGATCGCGACCACAGTACATGAGTGTAAAGCCCCTCATAGTGACCAGTTTCGGCCTGTCGCGTTTCGGGATCAGCTTGTGTATATCCAGCAGCTCATATACCTAGAGACCTTCAGTCGTGGTATATGTGGGCCGACATGACGATGTAGACTATCATTGGATTTTTATCCTTTTATAGTCGCTTTCGTTTTTGGTCTACACTGTGCTTACCATCAGGTACTCTGTAGACACTATGTCGAGCAAGTGTAAAAAAAAAACATTGCAATAAATGAGGATAAGAATGATCTTCCCAAAACTATGTTTATTTGTTTGTGGTTTATAAAACTAGTTTACTTTATGGGGAGATCTATCACAGACACAGATTTTTGTAGGTTCTAGCTACGATTACTTATGGTCTAAGAGCTGGCAGCATAAAAAAGGTGATTATCGTTACATAGATATTTTTTTTATATAAGCACTCTTTTATGTAGCCAAGTTCAAAAAGTCTTGTCTGCCAGCGCGATCCCGTGGATGAAAGCGGGGGCGGCCGGGAAAAAGTTAAAATTTCGAGATAAAAAATATAATAAGTTACACGGCTAATTATTATAAAAACAGATTGTATTTATTGTTAAGACAAGCGGAAAATTGTTGGCAGACAATATGCTAGTGGATAAAATGCCGGCAGACAGCGCGAAAAAATTTATGAAAAAAGAAATCATCCGATACATGGATGCCGGTTGATCGCGCTAGCAGAAAAGACGTTTTGAACTTGTCTACATTAAAGAGTGCTCATATAAAAAAAAATAGTCATGTAACGATAATCACCTTTTTTATGTTGCTTGCTCTCAGTCTATTAGTTAGTATTTGCTAATAATATATTGCAGTTTCTATTTAATTAAATTACTTTTATTTTATTTTATTTTAAATAATAGGGTGCCCAACATGGGTAACATTAGACAAGAAAACAAAAGGATCAAGGTACTTAAATAGAACATATAAATGCCCCCACAATTATAGGGCACCACAGCATGCACAGTGATTAATATATAAAGCTAGTTTACATTAAAGAATAATAATAACATTCCAAAAAAGAAAAAAGATATACATACATATATAGACTAAATATAAATAAATAATATAAATTTCACTTAAAAAATAATGAGTAAAATTTTATATTAGCTTGTCTTATGGCCCGAATCCTATGCGGCGCACGTTTCGACTGTATTCAATTAAACGCTCCTGAGATAACTACTGTCACGTATTGGGCTACTTACGATTGTATCTGTCACATCCTCAGTTCTGACCTCGAGTTTAATTAGTCTGGTTTAACTGGAACGGATGGGTTCACTTCACGGCGGGCCCGGTTCACCCTTGATAAATAGTGCTTTTATTTGCGGTATACAAATACTAACTTTAATTAAATTTCTTAGTAAATTTTCTACACTTTTTTTATATTTGGAAACGTTAAAATCTAGTGAAGCCCCGAATTTTGAAATTTTTCGAGGCGGGGTAAAATCTACTATTTACTATTATACTTTTAAAACGACAAACCCAAAGTCTAGTATTTTTCGAGTTTGCTGCCTAAAAGAAATTACACTGGTGCTTATGTGTGCATGGCTTAACGAAGAGGTAGTTTTTTTTTTGTAACCCGGGGGAAATCCCTGACGGACCTCAGGGAGCGATGAGGGTCGCCCCCCGGTGTGTCGGACTTGCACCGACTAAAACCCCCGGGGTGTTCCTTCTCTCCGTCTAGCCGGGACCGGAGGCACAGCAGCGTCCACTTGTTAACGAAGAGGTCCTGAGGGATGTATTTTACACACACACCCCTACCAGAGATGGAGCCTGAGTGAGGCTGTTCGCTTGCCAGATCATAGATAAAAGTCATACAGACGTCAAGTCCCGTCTTGCAGTGAGATAAGGGGGGTAATCCTGGGGGTTTTTAATCTGTAGAAGTTTGGTATGATGATGTCCTAGTCGGTTTCGGCCACGGCGACTGTTTCAACACCGGTTAAAAAATTCGAGGTCCAGTTTTCGGAAACAGTCAATTGCGCAGGAGATATTTAAGTGCATAACTGGACGCACAGCCAGAAAAGCACTCTCTCGTCCGAGCTCCCTCAGGCCCGATGGAAAGGAGAACCAGTACGATCGGGAGGGAGCAGGAAGCAGGTTTGATCGAGTTTTCCCTTCTCTAAACACCTGGTTGAATTGCGGTGTTCAAGAGATACCTTAGTCGCCTTTTACGACACCTCAGCAAGAAGAGGGGGGTGCTATTTTATTCTGCCGGCAGCCACCACGGCTGAAGTTTGGTATACTGGAGCTGTTGCCCTCAAGGCAGCTTTGATGATCCTCACTTTCCTCTGGGCTACAAAAGAATTATTCTTGTTGCGATCGGTTTTTTAAATGCGATAGACCTTTTGGAATAAGAAATAGTGCACTCAGAAGTCAATATAAGCAAAGATAAAAAAACTTGTATACCATAAAAAATAGACTATAAATATAGCGAAAAAGCTTCTGAGAATCCTGAAAGAGCATATTTCGTGAAACGATCAGACGTATTTTATGGCATCGCCTAACCCACCCTTCGAACGGAACAGAAATTTACAACTATTTTATAGTATACCTACGCTACAAAGCCGTCACCATGATGTATAATACTGAAACTATCATACTTGGGAATCATAATAAAATAAATATAGCGGAAAATTCTTAATTTCAAAGTTGATGTGAAATTTTATGAGCTACCTGTATATAAATGACTGACTTGCATATCTCGGCACATTATGACTAAGGGCGGCTTGCACTAACGAATTAATCTAGTTTAAGCTTGTATAAAACGCTTTTGAATTGAATTGGTTTGATTCCATCTTAATGATGATTTCAGTTTAAGTGTTGTTACAACTAGATTTTGATTTAGTGCAAGACAATAAGTACAGATCAGCGCTAAATAGCATTATATATAACTCTAAACTAGATTTAATTTTTAGTGCAAGCCGCCCTTAATATACCTAACCAAGTAAGTTAGGTTTAATTTCCAACATAATAAAATTTTCTATATTCATATTTTATTGAATAATTTTCAACAGTTTTATAAAGCAATTTTTAATACGAAAAAGAATTATAGAGTAGTACTAAAATTTATTTATACTATTAACATTAGAAATCGCAGGGAATTGGTTCACGGTGTGCCACATTTAAAAGTATGCGAGCCACAGGATGACAGGACGCATGGAGCTAGCGCAAACTCCAGAGCGCGACTGACTAAGAAAAGATACTTACGGGCGCCCCATCTAGTTTCATTACTTTTCCTTTATATAATAAATATACTGTTAACGTAAATATAATTATGATTTCTTTCTTATTAAGTATTATAATATATAATAAATGACACCATATTTCACTAGTTATTCAAATAAACATAAATGAATTTGTAGAGATACAAGATATCGAAATCTTGTACTATATATCATATACTTATTTATATATATATCTATAATATAAAAATGAATCGTTAAATGTGTATAAGCGCGAAACTCGAAAACGGCTGAACCGATTTGGCTGATTTCTTTTTTGTTGTGTTTGTTGAAGTGTGGGGAAGGTTATTATGGAGACAAAAGTTTTAAAAAAATGTCTGAAAAAGTCTAAAAACACCATTTTTCTATATTCTCATACAACAAATTCGTAATAATATTTAAAAGTCAATTTGAACTTTAACACCATACCATAAAGTTTAAAAGTTAGTAGACGGGTTCCGGGAAGGCAAAACAATTATTGAGTGACGTACAAATATTAATGTCAATATTTGTCAATTTTTATACATATATACATATTTTATATTTATACATATACATATAACATTACACTCAGAAAGAATTTTAAGTGTTATATAATTTTATTTTTTGATATAATTTAATTGTTGACTTATCAACTATCTTATTTCTTTTTTTTTATCTTACTAGCGGACCGGTATCCTGAGTAGCAGAATAAGTATAAAAAAAAATCTACTGTTAGGCGGTACGAAGTTCGCCGGGTCATCTAGTTAAGTATAAATATATACTTATTTCCCATCCCCACACGTGCTGACGTCATTTACTTCAATGCAACTTTATTGTGTAAATTTACAAGTCGTTCAATAAAATAAAACCGCTAAGCAAGACTGAAACAATCTTTATCAAATAGGTTGTGGTACATATATACTATATTAAAATAAGATAGTAACAATACTGTTATAAGAGCCATCAGTACAGTTAAAGAACTCATTGTTACAGCTTATTATACAAAAACTTCACAAGTCATATCAATAATCTCGCATGTCGAGCAAGACCACATCCATCTTACTTTGTGTTTAGTGTGACGTCATTACAAATTCAAATGATATTTCATGCGAAAACTTTTAAATTCACTTTGCATGAAGCGCTCTTTATGACACGCGACGTTATGCACGAGGCAGCTAAACACAGCACTAGTTTGTACATGAATATTAACAATTGAATGTAAAACAGTGAAATTATTTCTCTTGTTACTTACTACATGTATTATTTGTGAAATGTTTACGCTTGATTTCCAGCATAGTTTGGTATAAGACAGTTTCCAATACCTTTTTACTTTTTATCCACCATTCATTGATCATCTATTAATTAATTATAAATCCATCCTACACCCATCACCTACCACCATCAGACATCATCCGATACCATCTAGTACCTACCAACACCATCCGATATTATTCACCACCACCATCCACCACTACCATCCACAAACACCATCAACCACCGCCATCATCCTCCACTTACTACCACCACCGGATTCACCGCTTATTTTTAAAGTGCCGTTATTTAAAAAGAAGTATCACAAGTACAAATATCGACTATTACATTATCTTTTCAACACATTTTCTTAAATATTCGCCCATAAATCGTAATATTATAAACAAATAAAAAATACTTTTCTAAAATAGTATTAAATGAAAAAGAATTTTTGTTTGAATTTTATAGTATAAACCTGAGCTTTTCTAATTATTTGAAAAGACAAAATGTTATAGTTTTAACAAGTTTAATTTGTCGAATTATTTTACGTTTTTTGAACGTAAATGATATGTTAAGTTTTACTGAACAATCCGGTAGAAGGTCTACCAAAAACTCCACAAAAGTTAACTTGAACAAAAAAATCGGTAATCGAATCTAGAAAAAACTCCCATTTGGGTTTTGAATTTTGTATTAGTACAATTTTACGTTTGTTATATATTTAAATATGAAATTAGATATCTTACCTTTGACAATGCTTCTCTTTGTAAGCGAAATATTACAGGTTTCAGTTGTTCAAAGCCAATTGTTCACAGTACCTCGGCTTTATTTAAAATACGCTTCAAAAGAGCGAGTATTTTAAAATAGTTTTACTAAAACTTTGTCACATTCCAGTATTCGTACAACTGTCTCTTATAGTAGTTATGTATCAATATTACTTTCATATTTCGTATTACGTTGCCTTGTGAGGTTGAGATTTATAGACGCTACTTGGACTTTGCTCAGCTTTTACTTAAACATTACAAATCATATTATTTAATTAATGTCAAAGTAGGTATCTCACCGATTTCGTCAACTTGAAAATAAAATCCTTTTACAAGTAAAGTTAAAGTAAAGTTAGAGTAGCGTTTATAAAAATCCAGCCTAAGTAAAAGCTTACTTCGAAGACATTTTTATGAAATCATTCACTTAATTTATATTATTATCGTACCATGAAGTGTTTAACAAAAAATAATGATCTTATAAAAGTTGAAGTCTAAATTTATTCTTTATATTATTTAATGATTTACGGACAGACGCTTTACCTCAATTAGACCTGGTGCATAAGCGATAAGGACGATGATAGACTGCGTCAGCCCAACATATGCCCATTTACTCTTTTCTAAAAGGTTCTCAAATCGTAAGAACATGAGTAGTGCATTCTACTCTTTCGCCGTTCGCATTATGTATGAAAAGGGCTAGATTTTTGGTGCGAATTTACGGCCTATCATCACCATATAAGAGTGGCACTTAACACGGCGATTAAACGGTAAATTATTGCTCTTGGAATTTTAGTTCATTTCAACATAATAATAATTTCTACAAAACATGAGTAGTCTCAGTGCCAGTTATGACTCAGATATTACATTCTTATATATCCTTAGTTAATATAATACCTTCTTAATTTAAAAAATAAATGAAAGGTAGTTGTAGTCACGTGAGAACCATCGCTTTCATGCGAGGTGCAAACGGAGGCTTGGGGTGTCAACTTTAATTGGCGTTGTATTCCAAGGCACGGTACTTCGTGTGCATTTGTCTCAGGGTACGTTTGAGTGAGAGCGGTTAGCGGGAAATAATATTATATTAAATTAATAGAACTTCATTAGTTTAGAGGTAAGTGAACGGCCCTGGTGTAACGGCATGCCGTTATGTTGCATGATATAAATTGTTTCACGTATCCACTGTGATGAAACCGCGTTTGTGGAGGATTTTCCACCACAATATGGGAATGAGACAACGATTATGATATAGCTAACAATCCTAGCCCCGATTGTGTGTCTCTCGCGTACAATGCGTTGCACTAACCTGACCGACGGCACTCTCGCGGTCCCAGCTTGTCAGCTCCCGCGGCAGGCGGTTTCTTCCTGCTGCGCTCGTCGGGATCAGCGCAACGGATGTAGACTTGATGGTGATGAGGAAAGTCAACAACACTTGCCGGCCGGCTAAACGTTCGAACACCACACTCTGCGATTTGTATTCCGACAAATGCTGTTATATACGGTGTCGCACGCTCGCTCGATGCACCTGTATTTTTCCTCCCGAATCGTTTTTATTTCGTATGAGAATTAGCAACTACTTGCTCCGATTACGATTTTCGAGTTTCAATTTTGACAAGTTGTGCCCGCATCGCGCCATTCATAAGGTGGCGCTCGCGACACATTTCGAGAGCCAATCATGTTAGGCCAAATTCGTGAATGACACTTTACGGTTACGAAACATCCACATTAAAAATATAACAAGAAACCAATAGTAATTTATAAAATATTCGGTACACCATCCCAAATGTAGCATTATAACAAACGCGTACAGCTCTAGTTCCCCACCGATAAACGTTCATTTTGAAAAATCAGCCGAGAGGTAAGTATACCTAAACAAAATTTCATGGGTTACTAAGCCTAATGCCGTAATTACACTATAACTCATTTAAGGGTGAGTCGCTGACTGACTTGGTCATCATGAAACCACGGAAACTTTTCAACTTTGGGTGTTACATACAGATTTGATATTTAGAATATGATTTGGTTTTGGGTTTTGGATAAAATATGAGAACGTTTTTTTTTTAATTCTGCCCCTAAGTCTTGGAAATACGGTTTTGGTGATTGTTTCTGTGTAACTTTGATATTAATCAAGTTAAAGCTGCAAGATACTACTAACTTGCACTGTACTTTAGGAAAGAATAAAATCCATTTTATTACTTTTTTTAAAATCCAACCGCAGGGTTTGAAATAGGGGTTTTTAATTGTTTTTTACGTCATAATGCTGTAAAGTGGTATGTAGACACATGATAACAAATAAAAAAATACATGTCTTTTTTTAATATCCACCCTTGAAAGAGTGAAATCGTTCATTTTGTATATTATTAATATATTAATCCAAAAAAATAGATGCAACATAAAATATGCATATGATGATGATGATAATGTCCTGGCCAGTTTCGGCCACGGCGACTGTTTCAAAACCGATTAAGAAATTCGAGGTCCAGTTTTCGGAAACAGTCAATTGCGCAGGAGATATTTAAGTGCATAGCAGGACTCGCAGCCAGAAAAGCACTCTCTCGTCCGAGCTCCCTCAGGCCCGATGGAAAGGAGAACCAGTACGATCGGGAGGGAGCAGGATGCAGGTTTGGACGAATAGAATAGCACCTCCCTCTTCTTGCTGAGGTGTCGTAAAAGGCGGCTAAGGTTACTCTTGAACACCGCAATTCTACCAGGTGTGCAGAGAAGGAAAACTCGATATGCATATAAGACTACTGTATTCATATTAATAAAAATATTTATAATAGTTTAATATGAAGCTCGCTTAAAGAGAAAGATGGATAAACGGAAAGAAAGAGATAAATAATTCGTGTCTATGTCAATAAGAAAGCGCATATGAAATGTAATTTTCATAAACATATAATACTTAAACACTTTCATTTTATAACTTTATTGTAGTGATAGTTGAATTTAATATCTCGATGCTGGCATTGAGACCACACGGTTTCGGTAAATTTTAACGTGGAATATCGAGGATCCTACTGTTTTTTTAGATTCACTTCAAAGTACGTCTAATTGGATGGTTGAGGATATAGAAGCAGGCAGAGTTTGCAGTTTGCTTTTTATGTTTGACTTTATCACTCCAAAGTTTCAGCATGCAGATTACGTTTATTGCGTTGATTTACGTTAACGTTGAGACTATATCAGCAGATTCACTAGACCACACTGTCATATCTGTGAAGAATAATGTTTCGTTACTGCTTCATTTGAATTAAAATTAATTTTCTATTGGAATTTTAGAATCGAAATGTACAGATGGATGGTAAGGTTAAACGTACTTGCAATTGGCGGGAGTACATGAAAGAATTCATGACTATATCCCTTTATGTAGCCGTGTTGTATTTCTGCAACATACCACTCAAATAGAAGCAACAATAAAATAAATGCCGACAGACTGACTTTGCTTGGTGTTATACGGTACCAACAAAGCATTCTTACGATTTAGTGACAATTCAGCTCACTAGATGACGAGACTTGTAGATAATTATGATTCATTGTAGTGTCGAACGAATACACGCCTGTTTTCAGGTTTTCAATTTCATTTACGAAAAATTAATTCTTGGTGAAATACTAATATTTGACTGTTGAAATTTTTGTAAGTAAACGGTAAGAGGATGTTTTTTAATAAACTGTTCCTAATTTTAACTTTAATGATTTAGTACTAATCTAATGTTGCATTTCTAGTACATGCAAGGTTTTTAAGAATTATAAACGATACATTTTTAATATTTTTATAATTATTATTTTCCTTAACTATACACTATTTACCACCTAGTTTTTACAAAATTAACAAATTTAACGACCTTGCGCCATAAAGGGATATACTTATTTTAATAATAATGTCACAGTACGTTTACATAAAATTAATTATATACGAAATAATAAAGGTACAGTGCCAGGTACGAAGTTACACTAACATATTATATTTTTTTAACGTGTATGGGTCGTTCTATAGTATGCAAGTGGACGAATAAGTATTGTGTGAATGTGCGTGAGTGTTGCGTACCTGACTGTGTGTGCGTTTATTTCAGTATTTCATGTGATTCATATAAAAGTTAGAAAAGAGGCTTGTAAAAGTAAAACTAAAAGCGGTATTTCGTTCCCTACTGTGGTAGAAATCTTATAAAGAAATCGGGATGATATAGATAGACAGAGAAGTAATTTTTGTTGTTTTTTCTAATAACCGTAAGTTTTAATATTATGTGAAACTGTAATTCTATATCTAAACTTTTCTATACTTACTAATATAAAGTAGAACAATTTGTTTATTTGTATAGATAAATTCTAAATTGATGATTATAACAATTTCTTCGCCATTACAAACTCACATTATTTAGCTTGAAAGAAGTACTTCCATGTAAGCGAAGTTTAGGGTACGGAAAGTCTTAAAAAAACTTAAATCGCCTACAAAGGATAAAGATAATAAGTATGTATAATAGTCGATGGGCCATTTGTCGACTAAATTATTGTCTTGCTTATCAATAGATAAGTACCTACCAATCTTCATGGAGACGCGTGTATCTGACACCGTCTCGCCACAAACGGCTAAACGGAATTCAGTGTAGTTTATCATATTAATTGCTACGGTTTACCGATATAAACTGTTAGGGCGGCTTGCACTAACAAATTAAATCCAGTTGAGAGTTATATAAAATGCTATTTAGCGCTGATCTGTACTTATTGTCTTGCACTAAATCAAAATCTAGTTGTAACAACTCTTAAACTAAAATCATCATTAAGATGAAATCAAATCAATTCAATTAATTAGCGTTTTATACAAGCTTAAACTAGATTAATTCTTTAATGCAAGCTGCCCTTAGTATTCTATAAACATCGTATTGTTTACGAGTAATTTCTGCTTAACTGAAGGAATATTTTAAAAAACCCTAGATGTGAGCGATATTTGGACAGAAATTTGTAATCCAATTTTGATTTATATTTAGTTTGTCTACTGTTTTATAAAAGTACTACTTGTTATTAGTTCCGTTTAGTCAAACAAAGATTTTGTTGCTAAGAAATGATGTTCATTTGAGAGTCGCTGTAGGATTAAAAATGTTTGTATAGGTCTCCAATCGATACAACCTATAATAAATGTAATAATAGATATCATGATTTTTTTTTAATTATGCGATATAATGTTTGTTTAGAAGCTTGGAAATCATAGACTCCTTCGACAGTTTCAATAAAATAGGACCTGTCCATTATTTGTTCTTCTAACTAATTCGACCCTCAGGTCAAGTAAACTTTTTAAAATATTTGAATGTGGGTATTATTATTTTTACAAATAAAGGTAAGTTTTGTTTAGGTGAAATTTGATATTTAATGTATGCTGCTTTTCCATGTTCAGTTCGTTTTTCTAACTCTGTAACACTGTTGTTCTAACTGTGTAACAACAATCGTTTATCGATTTTAAAATTTTAAATCGATTATAGAATAAACAATACAACACTGACAAAGCATTATAATTGAATACTTTTACTGCTCGGAAGCTCAGTTGTATTCCAGGGATAACGAGATACGATTCTTCAAAGCAGTCGCAGGTTGACGTTAAAGGTCTTGCCAATAATTCCGAGACAGGGGAGCGCGAATGTCGGCAGAAATGCATTTCGTACGTGAATAGTGAGTCGTTAGGCATATTCTTGATATCCCGTTTTTGTATCCGAAATTACCGAATATACAAAATGATTTTAATATCAAATAAAATTTCAAATTTTAGTCCACAAATTAAAGGTTTAATCATCATGAATAGACATAGCCTATGATTACAGTGAGACATGGACAGAGATAAAGAGAGTAGTTCATTAGTTTTCGAGAGGTAGCCTCAACAAGGCTTCTTGTTCTCTGGTCGTCTGGATGAATTTGGCTTCCCAGGCCCAGGTGGAGCAATCAGAGGGACACCCCGGGGATTTTTAGTTAGGAGTCTGGCACACCGGGGTCACTGCCCTCACAGCGTCCCTGATGGTCCTATACAGGATTTTCCCTTGGGATAAAAAAAGAGTAGTTCATTAGTTTGTACGAATATTGAGTAATTTTCAAAAACTAAAAATTGTCTTTAATAAAAACGATATCTTTGGATACAAATACTTATTACATTTAGATATATGTATATCCGAAATTAATTGAATATACATAAATTCCTATCCCTAATATATTTCACGTGAAACGGATGGTGAAAAAAGAGTGAATTTTTGGAATTATTTCATATTTGACGTGTTTGTATTTTTAGGGTATACCAATGTGTTCGTATATTATTTTTATTTGTATAAACCTTGAAAAAAGTGATTTCAATAAATTCGTGAATTTCAGAAAGCTATTTTTAATTTTTAAAATAAATGCTAGAACTTGTTCTTTTTACGAATAAGCCTACGACTGATGTGACAACAATAGTAATCTTTGACTAAAATGAAACAAAGATATAATAAAGAAAATACTTATTTAATTTATTTTTTGAATTTTTTTAAAATAAGATTAGTCGCAATTATGCCACGCAACTATAATATCATTTTAATAGCTGGTTGGTATAGTAAACTTTATATTTCGCTGCTTAAACATTAAACTCTGTTTTATTTTTTTAATGTTATATGCGCGGTACATAATATTATTAGTATTTCAGAAACGTACCTAAAATTTAAAAACGATTTTAAAGTTTTAAACATGTGTCATCAATTTCATACAAACAAATACATAATATACTAGCTACAGTATCCTTGCGTTGCCCTGGTAGAAATAAACATAACAGATTGATTTGAAAACAAAATTTTACACATTATTTTACCGAAAATCTTTTACCAATTTTCATAGTTTTACTTTAAAATTGTTAGATTTTCAAACAAACTTTCAACCCATATTTCACCTCCTAGGGTCGGAATATCAAAAATCTGTCTTTAGTGGATGCTCACGTCGTAAAGAGTAAAGATGTTTCTAGCTTCAGTAGGTTTGGCTTTACAATGATATCTCTATTAGGGCAAGTCTTTGCAGCTATAGTTAAGTATATAAAAGTTACTTAAATTTAAAAAATTCTGAAACTAGGCGAAATACTGCTAACATTTGAGGTTGTTTTTAAAAGTTTAAGTTGTTAACAAACTATGTCGATTTATTATATCCACTACAACTCGTTGCAAAGCTGCTAACTAAAAACAAACTCGTAACTAAAAACATCGTAATCAATGTCCGCTTTAGCTCAGAACACCGCAAACTCTCTAGACTTTCGCAACTTTCCCCTGATGCAATTACGGTTTTTTACAAAAGCCCTCTAGCGGCATAAATATGGAATTAGTTATTATATCGTACACTGGTCGTCAGGAAGTTGTTGTGTATAATTTGCATCACAAATAACATCTTTTTATGGCGTTGTGTGAACATTACGTAATCACTGTCCACATAAAAGAGGCGGGCGGAAGTTTTGCTTAATGACCCAACTCAGCTATTCTGTCACATGTTTCCTATTGACTCAATAAAATGACGATACTTTATTATAAACTGGGTAGTTTCGAAGGTGACGATTGCAAAAAAAATGGAATTCTACTGACAGTCACAGCCACCGTTGCAACACAGGAACATGCAAGTATCTGCTGTCAACCGCCTGCCAAATTCACAAGGGTTATCACAGATGGATAAGACAAAATCAACAAAATATTTATTAATATGCTAATTCACGCGCCGCCTGAGAGAGAGTCTTGGATGGGCGGACTCTTTACTCCCACCCCTCCCAGAGAGGTAGCCTAAACAAGGCTGTGCTTCCCTGGCGTCTGGATGGATTTCGTTTCCCAGGCCCGGGTGAAGCTATTAGAGGGACACCCCTGGGGTTTTTAGTCAGTAGGAGTCGGACATATCGGGGTCACTGTCCTTAGATAGTCCTATTTTTACCCCGATATACCAAAAAAAAAATTACTTTACGTCTCGACAAATGTAATAAATTCAATATGAATTTGGAACAAAACAATAGCAGCAGGGCTTGTCTACTGGCCGTGCTTACGTAAGCCGGTTTCGGCGTGTACATGACAGGCAGCCAGTGGACACGTACACATTGACCACTAGGTTGTAGTAGTGTAATTATTTAGAAACAGTTATCTACCATATATACTATTGTTATTTACTAATGTGATGGCAACTTTCTACGGTAGGAAAAACAATTAGTTTACAAAATTAAGTTTATTTTTAATACTGTAATAAACTGTAATTTAAATCTACTTCTACTAAATATTTTATCTCATATATGCATACAATATTTCACAATTTAAGTATTTAAAACATCATATTTGAAAGTTACAAAAATGAATCACATTCTGTACCATTGGAACTATTTTTCTTACTAGAATTACATATGAGGCTACAGGAGCCAAAGTAGCCCAAGTGAAAATTTGGTGCTTGAACAGTTTACTGTAGAACATACTTTAAAAAAAATTGTTAGAGCCTAATGGATGTAGCATTACTTCTTCTAACAATATAATAGTTTTTTGTTTATTCATATTGTAGGATTGCAACTTTTATACATTAAAACTATACGATAATAGTCAATTTTATTTGGATCATTGTCATTTTGACGCCATTACTTCTTCGAACTTTTGTCAGCAATAGGCTGACAGTCCACCTGATTGTAAGAGGCTATTGTCACTTATGGATAACTGTGACACGAGGAGCGTTGTTATTAAGCAGTCGACCAAGAAGGACATTGTTCATTTTCCTCTTGAAAAATCCTATGGCATAGCTCTTAGAAAAACTGTACCTGGAAGCCCAATCTACAACTCTAAAATGCGCAAGAAAAATGTTCTATAAAACTTGTGTCGTTTTCGTTCTGGCGACCTTATATCTATTCCGAGTAAAGTTTAAGTGTTTCATCATAGCTCGCATAGACAAAGTCATGCGTAGAGACTAGTTACATAAAGTTCTGGTTTACGTTTTCTCATTTGATATTATCATGTTATACCGCAACTAGACAATGATGCCGTCAATGCGTCATTACTATAATTTTTTCCTCATCACAATCGAGTTTTCTGTGACTGAAGTAACCGTTATTTCGACAGCCGACATCCATTGTTCTTATTAAATTAGTTTTCGTAATAATTTTATGGCCTGAGTTGTGAAACGTTAAAACTTTGCGATAATGTTATCCAATTTTTTCCAAAATAAACCTAGCATTGGAGACTAAAATTTTTATTGATGAATGCTACTTTTGCATAAAGTACCATTCATAAATTAAATTAAAAATTACTTTATTCAAGTAACCCTTTTTTATTTGCGGAAAATTCCCATAGGACCATTTCAGCCACATAAGGGGGGTAGCGGCCGAGGTGGGTTGAACTTGTACTGGCGTATTAACAGAAATTGTGATGATAAGCAAGTCTCCACTGCTACACAGTGTCACCTCCCCTGGATACCACGCGTTGAATTTCAGTAGAACGCATAACGAAGCCCAGCCGACTTAACGAGAGCCACTAATCGGTCACTCAGGGCCACCCTGGCTATTCACGACCCCCAAAAATTCAACTAACGCTATTACAAGCGCTCAGGCTAACGAAATGAATAGAATCTACCGAGAGGAAATGTTAAGAAACTTTAGTATTCGTTCACCTTAATGTTACAACAGTTTAATTACTTCACTTTGCGTCACTTTCACTGCAGCGGCGCCTTAGGCTCCTTTACTGTAACATGACAGATGCCACTCTGGATTAATTATCCCCTTTTATTAAAGAGGGTTGCATTCACATCGTGCATCTGAGATATGTTAGGTTAGCCCTTAATAGCTCCCATTTATCTGCGACTTGTTTTTGTTTACACTTTCTATTTAGAGGTCTTTGTTCAGTTTTCTTTTATTTTTATTAAAAACGCTACTGACGAGCAAAATTGGCAACGATATGATGATGATGATGATGTCCTAGCCAGATTCGGCCACGGCGACTGTTTCAACGCCGATTAAGAAAATCAAGGCTCAGTTTTCGGAAACAGTCAATTGCGCAGGAGATATTTAAGTGCATAACTGGACGCGCTGCCAGAAAAGCACTCTCTCGTCCGAGCTCCCTCAGGCCCGATGGAATGGAGAACCAGTACGATCGGGAGGGAGCAGGATGCAGGTTTGATCGAGTTTTCCTTCTCTGAACACCTGGTTGAATTGCGGTGTTAAAGAGATACCTTAGTCGCCTTTTACGACACCTCAGCAAGAAGAGGGGGGTGCTATTCTATTCTGCCGGCAGCCACCACGGCTAAAACGATAACAACAACGATATATTAGAAGCTACATCCACTAACTAATATGTCTTGATAACCTTGTAACCTGAAGAAAATCTACATAGGAACGTCGGTCCGCTTCAGAGCTGGCCGCCCCGGTGTATCAATATCCTGCTGAAAAACCACCAGGTGTACTACTCTCTTTAAATCAGCAATATCTCTTTACTTGCAAATCTGACGGCAGGTATTTAGACCGGCTACCTGCCAACACCGAGTGCGGTAGTAGCTACGGACTCCCCAAGATGTCCTACTCTCTACAAGCCGGGTCTTGTAATCTGTATTTCTATAACGACGCTGCTACTAAAAAGTCTTAAACAGGTGTCATTCTGGGAAAGGCGAGGGTAAAAAGCCCACCCCTCAGAACCGGGCCTTGCATAAAACATATATGATATATAATAATAATAATAATAATAATAATAATATGTTAAAATGTTGTTAATATGTTTTTGTTTTTTCTTTTGTTTTTGTATGTTGTTGTCTTGTAACAGAAATGTTGCTTTTGAATTTCTAGTATTTTGTTAGTTTGTGGTGAAAATAAATATATTTGATTCATTTCATTTCATATCTTTCTGCTTCACTGCGGTAACAGACTTTCTTAAGCCTACTGGCCAGTAACTACCAGTTTCTTTTATTTGGTCAACTATCACGCATAATTTTACGTCTGTGCTGCCATAAGAGTGGCGGGTCCAGTGTGCCAGACTGCTAACATCTCTACTTATCGCAGTCTAGTTTAGCATGGTAAATTTACATTGTTATCAACGCTGTTTTAGGTGTAGCAGGTATCTTTTAAATAAAGTCACTGTAACTACCAACTTACCTGTAAAATACGTAGTTTGATTTTGCATGGTGTCACTACGGGTATATAAATCGTCACATTCAACCGTCATAGGGTTACACTCCGACGCAGCCTTGAGTTTCTTTCGGCGTTACTTCTCAAGGTAGTCACTTCCGTAACGCTAGTAGATCACCCGTAGGGTTAGTATTTTATTTTGCTGGCGGTCTAAGTCGAGATTCCTACACATAGGGGTGTCATTGCATTGCCACCTTACCCACAAACTCTCTAGCTGAGCACCTTCTGTGCTCGCCCTCTAAGCCCGGTTGAACTGTAAATGCCTTTCCCGGCACCTAGTAGTTAGACCGCTTCAAAAAAAAAAAGAAAAAAATAATCGTCATAGGTAGGATGAGCGCGGACGCGCCTTTAATTGTTACATATACTCTCCAATGCCAAAATGTTTAAAGTTTAAAGTGAGTACCGTTTATCTTATAAGGGCACTATTGGCGCTGTATAAATAGGAGTCGCGCCGAACTACGGCCCTTTTCTCTTACGTCCCGGCGAGCAAAAATCTTATACAGGTACTATCTCTAGAAGATATGAGTGTAAAGAGCTAACTCAGAGCCTTTCTGTCAGGCGTTGTATAAGATACATGCATTATGCCTCCGTTTCATCCGGGCAGCAGGCTCCTTCAAGCTTACTGCGCGAGAAATGCTGTTTCCTAACCTAGCCCTTACGTAAACAAGCCAATATTACTCTAATATAATTTTCTCAGTATATCTCTACATCATAAACAATTTAGAATCATTGGAACCTTATATTTTAGAACAAGAAAGATACCGTAGTTCGAATATTATTTCACAATTTATTAACATGGCAATAGTAAGGTCTATGAGAAAGTTCCTCATTAACTCGTAATATTGTGTAAACTCTATTTTTCTATTGCATAGACACAATAAATTCCATAATATGAAATGCAAAAGATGCATCACATTTTAAAAATAGCATCATAATTTGCCTCGCGTAATATGAGAAATTTCTGTAGCGGGTATGGCATATAAATTTTCTTCCATCCCATAACAGTAAGGGGTGTATTCTAGTCATAATTCCGTTTTCATTGAGACAAATATGCGACAAAGCACCGTTTACTATGCTTCAGTAAAATACTATTCGTTTATACTGCCAAGATTTTATTTTTTGCGTAATATATCAAGAAAATATAAATTATTTGAAAATGGACATCGAGGTTGATACAACACAATGTAGGTCGATGATAAAACAACTTATCATAAATTTCGACCGCCCGTATAAATGATTATTTTGTATATTTAAGGAATTCAATTATTTTTCTCATAAACAGTTTTTATTTTCTTTGAAATCCATCAAGAAATGATTGTTTACTGGATAAGTTACAAGGTCAACTATTGAAGACTTTTTTTTTTGCAAAAGATAAAAAATGACAAAAGCTGTTGATGAAAAATATTCCGGTAACTCTTACTAATGCATGGGGTAAAGCATTACCCCATAAATCTTCGTTATTTTATATCTCAACAAAATGAAATCCAAATTCGTTTATAATAAAACAATATCTCACTTTTAAAGTTAAGACATTCCTGAAGGAAAATTATAAGACAAAAATTGTAATAAAACCTTACATCCTAAATACGTAAGAAATGTAATGATAAATAAGAAAAATAATAAATCATCACATTTTTTTTACACTGACACGGCACAGTGACTGCACCAAACCTGATGGTAAGCATGGTGCAGTCCAAAAAAACGCCAACGACTATCGAAAGGTAAGAAAAAACCCATCGGTAGTCGCAGCGATCATGCCGGCCTGCACAAATCCCTATATCCCTTTCGGGGCGAACAGAGATATATTAGCGGCTGTACACTTTGCTCTTATATTCTTACTATGTTTTCCTTGACTGGTGAGCATGAATGCCTAAATTTGTAAGTACTTCATTCGGAATGAGTACATGCCGGGATTCAAACTTAAAATCATTTGCGTAGCCACGCATAAATACTTGTCATTTATCCAATACGACACCACAACCACATAGGTAAGCTATAAATTTTATTTGATATATTTTTTATGATGTCACCTGAAATGTTACTTAAAGTGGAGATATTTTATTGAGAAAAAAACCATGACCAAAATTAGGAATTTTCTTTTTGACTGTGTTTTCTATAAAAGATGATTTGTTTTAATGAAAGTTTTAGTTTAAATTGTGAGGTGTGTACATAGGTAAATGCGTGCATATAAAATATTCCAAACAGATTTTTTACGAGCAAACAAAACGCTTTCATTTGATACTAATCATAATTGACAGTGTGGACGCACCTTAGGTATACGTATATAAAACTCGAAGCGCGTGCTCGGCGTATAGAGAGCACCAATGAGTTAGTAAAAATTCTCAATTGAATTGCGAAACCGTGCGAGTTATGAAGATGCGTAAAAGATTGCTTTCAGAAATTGCATATTTATTTAAATAAGTCAGTAAACGGTTAGAGTTTGAGTAAATTAAATTTATAAATAAAAGACATTGTATATACAATAGAGTTTGAGTAAAATTAAATTTATAAATAAAAGACATTTTGTGCAACTCTGCATACCCTCTGTGCATTTTTCTTTTCCCTCAACAGGGTTAGCTTGGATTTTTGGAATGTACCACGCTTACATCAGCTATGGTATGGTCGATTTGCCAAGTCAGATGATGGGTGATGATGATGATGATGGTGAGTTGAAGGTGTTGAAAAATATAGAATTTATAGAATCATAGCTTTGTAGTAACTCATATACCGGCTAGGTCTATGAATCTCTATATATCTTACTTTGGTCAAGTCGATGAGCTGTGGATTGGTCTTCCGGTGAGCATGTTCCTAGCGTGCTTTCATAAAACATACATACAAAAACATACCAACGGACCTGTTATAACAAAGGGCTTAGCTGTTATTCGCTTTATCTCTTTCAGATTCGTAATTTTGTCATAGTTTTATCTTGATCTAGATCCGCATGCTTTTTATTAATCACTGCTAAATCACCAGTGAGTTCACGTTTTTGCCATCTCTACACACTTCATAGCTTAATTCATAAACAATAAACAAGGATATTGGAACATTATATCCGTTATGTTGCTACATTGTTTTGTGTTGTTTCCTTTTCTGATTAAAAAAGGATTTCGACAGAAGAAATATTACATTTCACTTGTATGAGTAATGAAGAAGGAAAAATACCTTTAATTCTCTATAAGGCGGTAGTCGTAAAATATAAGCGAATTTATATACATATGTATATATAAAATTCTCGTGTCACAATGTTAGGTACCTTACTCCTCCGAAACGGCTTTACCGATTTTTACCAAATTTTATATGCATATTCAGTTGGTCTGAGAATCGGCTACTATCTATTTTTCATAGCCCTAAGTGATTGTTCACCCTTAATATTTTTTAAAATTTTTGGACAATTTTTTTGTTTTTATTTTTCTACTAGAAATTACCTAGAAATTTTAATTAAATTACTAGAAATTACCTAGAAATAACTTTTATGGCAAAACAGTTTGCCGGGTCAGCAAGTAATTTATAAAATTATGATATGTAATAGATATAGCAGTAACTAATAACACAATAAACCAGAGGTAGAGTGCTTATATATTTATTCAAAACCAGTAGATTTTCTCTAATAAATGCTTTTATTCTTCTTCTTCCATTAAATCAAGTAACCCCGAAACTGACAAGTTTAATTTAGTACTTTGTATTTAATAATAAGGAGATGAAAACGACATTCTAATGTAAGGTTCATTTTCGTCGTTTCGCTGGAACGAGTCGACGCCTCCCGCGCACACGTGACGCGTGTGAATTAAGGAGGTTGCCTTGAATAAAGACCACGGATATTTATTCAATGGATATATCAAGGCTAACGATGGCATTAATAAACTGTCTAACTTTACGTCTTAGATATACTTTTCCCTTTTCAATATGAGTGTGTAAAAAGAGAAGAAGTGTGGTTGAAATAATAAAATCTGAAAAAGATTAAATAGCTTTAGCCGGATGGTAAGTGGTTGCTGTCACTTATGAACAACTGCAACATAAGGAGCATATAGCATGTAGACGCCGTCCGATACGTAATTGTCGCCCTAAGGGTCGTTAGGGTGTTACGAGACGTGCGAGGTAAGGGGATGCGCGCGCGCACGGGATGCTTGCGAGCCAGTCGACTACCGAGACGCAAGGCCAGAGTACGTGCGTGTACGTCGCTGTTCGATGTGCCGTAAAGTGCAAATAAACATTAAAATGCCAAAATCCGTGTCTTTCTGCAACCACACCCACGACCACCGGTCATAAGCATTATTATTGCGTTCCTGATCGAAAAGGGCATTGTTCCTTACCCTATTGAAAAACCCTATATCTGGCTCTGGGGAAAAACTGTACCCAGCAACACATTTCATAACTCCAAAATGTGCGACAAAAATGTTCTGGAAAGTTACTGCGTTGTTGCAGTTCCGTACGACTTTGGAGTGTGAGACCAGTAACCTTAAGAAATTCTGCTGTCCAGGGCATAGGCTGTATGGTTATGTCCTACGTACAGATTGATAGAGAGGTCTTAAGAGTAGGGTCCTTAGAACCACTCCTTACAAGGGCTTGAGAATGTCTATTCGTTTACCTGGCTTGCAACTAGTAGAAGAATATTCCCAGGGTTTCTAGCCGGTAGAAGTCTGATAGACCAAGGCCAACGCTCTTAGGGTAGCCTTGACGGCTTTCTGTGGGGTTTCCTCAGGTTATCAAAAAAATTGATTAATAAATTCGGCCGTAAAAGTCAAAGTGTGATTACTCCTTATACTGCGCGAAGAATCTATGATTATTTTTGATGTATCTTGTACACCAGACTAGGTAATTGGAACTAGCTCACTAGTGTCCAAGTAAACATTTCTTTATTTTACTCTTTGGCATGGCTATATTGATAATAACGGAACATTTGAGGCAATGTGGTGGTAAAGGTATTGTAGGAGTCACTATCGACTACAATTCTTATTCTCTTTTTTGGTATCCCGGGGGAAAATCCTGCATTGGACCATCACAGCCGCCGTGAGGGCAGCGACCCCGTTTGCCAGACTCCTACACAGTAAAATTGACAGTAAAATTGCATCACTTCTGTTAATGCATTCAGTTACAGGCAACTGTATCACTTTGCATAAGATGAACAGTCAGCATATTTGTCATATTTTGGTATAAAAAAAGCCATTATATAGTAGGTATGGATTGCCATAATCTTGCTGTAATATGCCAAAAAGTTCAATTTAGTTGAGTATGCTAGAGATAATTTTGGAAGAAAATTGAGATTTTTTTTTGCCAAACATGTGCCATCATCGGCCTCATCTGCACTCTCCACTAGATGTGATTGACGTCAAGCGCTTGCTTGTGGATAATAAAAAAAAAACAATTCTTAATACAGCGATAGCTGTGTATAGCTTTGGTTAAAATTATGTGTGTAGACATATTTGGTTTTTTAAAGAGTTTATTCTGAGAATAAATCACTCAGGCAGTTTTAAATCATTATACTTTTCCACGACTTATTCTCACCGCCATTCAAATCTGTCCCACTCTCTCCATTACTTCCTATCTCTTTCACACTCTTATACTGTTCCTTATCATACTTAAATTATTCGCATCGTATGTTTTATTCTACTCACATTTCTACTTGTATAACTTTTACATAATTACCATTGATTCTATATATTATACGACATCCAGTAAAACCTTAAATCTTACAGCCCTATATATTGCAGGGAGGTGTCTCCTCATTTTGGAGTCATTACACGAAATAGTATCACCGTATAAAGTCCCAAGGGTGGAGGGAGTGACTTTGTGGCGGCGGTTGTTTGTGTACACACTCCCATAATATATTTTGGTTAATTAAGTTTTTGCCGCGGTGGATTAGTAGCCTGGAGGGAGCGAAATTGCCAAATCTAATCGTGATGGAATGCGTATTTTTCGCTCTTTCCATTATAAAGCGAAAATATATCTATCTATGAACATGCTTTTTGCGGTAAGCAGAACATATGGAAATCCGTTTCATTTTTCATCGAACCATAGCTGATAGAAAGGACAGTGTTATCCAAGAACTGAGCAACTGCGGTCATGCCGGACTATACAAATATCTATTCACGCTTCGTTTAAAGAATCCAAAATCATAGGATGAAGTGAACGCGCACGCCGGAAAACCATTCCACAATTCAAGGACTCGACAAAGAACTTTTCTCTATTATAATCTTCTTTTGCTTTCTTAACGTTTCACTTATGTACTTTCGTAAATTCCACGTACTCTAGAACTTGTCTCTCATCCAGAATTGTTTTTATTTAGGCTGTGTAGGTAAGTTTAAAAAAAAAACAATTTTTTTATAATTTAAACAAAAATTAAAAATCTATACATAAAAAGAAAATAATTAAATTAGTTTAATTCAGCAGTAGTTACGGCTGTGTTGGCATATGTAGTTGAGAAGGAGACATTGTCCAGGAGTGGAAACACGAATGGTCGTGGTTTCGAATCTCGACGGCACTTACCTCTGGGTTTTCTAGATAAAGTTTGGACGTAGGCACAACATGCTCACCATTAAAGGAGATCGTCGTGAGAAATTCCGCATGGCATGTAATAATCATGTCATTTGTGTCTTTAGAACGTTGATCAACTGCGCTACTGGTCACTTTGAGGACGATATAACAGCGCAAAATGAAAGAAAAAAAAAATTATTATGAAAGAATAATACATAATATCATATAATGAATCCTATGTGCTGCCACCAATCTATGTATGCTATGTTTGGTGGTAGGGCAATTGGATAATCACCAGAGTACACAAGTGTAAAGACCGTCAGAGTGACTTGCTTCGGCCAGTCGTGTTTCGTGATCAGTTTGTGTATATCCATTAACTCATATACCTAGAGACCTTCCGTCGTGGTATATGCGGGCTGACATGACGACAAAGATTGTGTGTGGGTTTTCGTTCTTTGATAGCCGCTGTCGTTTTTGGGCTACATTGTTCTTATCATCAGGTGCACTATAGTCAGTATGTCGAACCAGTGTAAAAAATCTCAAAGAGCACTCGGCTAAGCGTATGCTAGGCGTCGGTAAACGCGCCATCCAGCGCTGATGGAAATTGGATACAGCCACCCACAGTACCGGGGTTGAAATGTATTTCTGCTACTCCGAAAGGGATATATCGTGATGGTAAATTATTATTTACTATTATATAAAATATTATACTGAAACATCTACCAAATTATAACACTTATTTATATATTTCTACTTCATAGTACGTTAAATTAATTTTAATTAAATATCGAAAGCAAATCTGTTACAAACTGGCTTATTTTAATATCTATAAATTATAATCAGAGAAAATTAATTTAGTCGCACATAATACGCAGCAATTTATTACAGTTGTTTGCCAATTCGCAGGGCGGACTTCATTCGCTACGATATTTGCTAATCAAAGCGTTCATAAGAAATTTCGTTTGACTCAATTAAAATGTTAGCGAGGCTAAGTAAATATTACAGTACTTTGGTCGCAATTTATGGTCCTTCTAAGCCTTAATTAAGACCTCTTTGATGTTCAATCTGTTACGCGAAACTCGGTAATTACGTACTGCGTAGGTACGCGGATAAATGGAGTTTTTGCCTTATTTACGTCCGGATTGACTAAAAACAGATGTTTATTCTTTAATTAAATATTGCATTTAATACAAAAAATCTGGAATCACTTCAAAAATATTATCCTAGCAAGTTTAAAAGATATGTAGTTATATATTATTAGTAGTGACGTGCATAGGATATTTAGACAGGGTACGCAGAATTCACCTAATTAATTTGAATATTATATAATGATATTAAATACTATATTGCTTTCATGGGAAAAATAGATGGCGTGAATATATAATAGACATGAATATTAATGGTTCGTTTTTTGTTTGACTTTAACCATTTATTCCAGACTTATTTATCGTAAGGGCATGTAATGCTTTCATGCATCTATGGAATGAACGCTACTGATTATTAGGTAGTACTGCGAAGTTCACCGAGTTTGGTGAACTTCGCTCCTTATAACAGTCAGTGAATATGTCGTTTTGCTTAGCCCACTTCTCATCCTCCCTCTCCTACTCCACCCATTCTTCATCTGCCGCTCCCACCCTTTCCTGCTCCTCTCAGCCCCTCTTACTCTCCCTCTATTCCTACTATGGACACGTGCAGTTTCTTTATGTTTTATTAATCTAAGATTATACATTGACGTACGTTAAGAATAAATTTAGCACAAAGTTGTACAACCACTACTGTATCTATTTTTTTTTTACACTTGCTCGACATAGTGACTACAGAGTACCTGATGGTAAGTACAGTGTAGTCCAAAAACGAAAGCGACTATCAAACGATGAAAATCCATTGATAGTCTACATCGTCATGTTGGCCCACATATACCACGACTGAAGGTCTCTAGGTATATGAGCCACTGGATATACACAAGCTGATCCCGAAACGCGACAAGCCGAAACTGGTCAAAAACTGAAACTGAACTGGTCTTTGCTTACCCCGTATAATAATATATCGTGATGATATATTATTATTATTATGGATATAAAAAAAAAGATTGAAAATATATTAAAATTTTCTAGGATTCGAAGACGAAATAAATCTTTAGTACGGTTCGCTTTTATGAGATAAAATATAGAAATGTCAATGATCATAACCGATCACGATATTGAAATTGCTCAAAGGGATCCAATGAACTGTGACATTCCAGCTAAGTTGCTACTTTTTCAAGAACCTCTAAGATGCCATATAAGGCTTCGCGTAAAACATCCCCGGGCACTGGGAATTTTATTAAAACTTCTCCCCTTTGATAACTTCTGTTTGATAGGAGCTAGGAGGCAACCAACCCCCTCGACAATTAATGCCGCCATTTACGAAATTTTATTTCATTTGCGAGAAAGCGAACTCGCTTATTTGATTATTAATAAAATGAGTTTTATTTTGTTGGCCATTTGCATAATTGTTTCATTTTCACTGTCGCCGTCTGAATTCGATAAAGTCCGAGCATGGAAATCTCTTAAAAAGAAATTAAAGTCAAGTTCCTTGAAGAGGAATTTCTCGTATTAGCGCTATGGAATTATATTTTTGCAACTGTCATGACATTTTGATTTAATTTTTTTAAGTGCTCACTTTGCAAAACACAAGCTTCTACATTGGTGACTATTGAGTGAAGATTTTGTAATATTTAACCGTTTCAAAATTACACAAAAATATCCTTTTTTGCTGATTTATCTCACAAGTAGAGGCACGATGTGAACTGCTTAAACTTATAATAAGAACAAAATTAGAGCTAATAGTAAATTTTCAATGATATTGCAGTGTAGTGTATATTTAGTTCTTTGCTTTGTTTATATCTAGTTTATTATCGGTAAATGCTTTTTTTTTTCTTTCTTTCAGTATATGTGAGTTGGCATATCCACTGGCTTCACGTCTCGTGACGGTAGTTTCCTTTCTTGAACCACATTACACTTAAAATCGGCTATTTTATTTTTTTTGTATCCCGGGGGGAAAATCCTTCATAGGACCATCAGGGTCGCTATGAGGGCAGCGACCCCGGTGTGTCAGACTCTTACTGACTAAAAACCCCCGGGGTGTCCTTCTGATTGCTCCACCCGGGCCTGGGAAGCCAAATTCGTCCAGACGCACAGGGAACAAAAGGCCTTGTTGAGGCTACTCCTCTGGGGGAGGGGTAGGAGTAAAATTCCACCCCTCCAAAACGTCTCTCTCAGGCGGCGCGCCGGACACCGTGCACCGCCTCCCTCTCATCCGGGCAGCAGACTCCCTTATGTCTACTGCCCGGCTATTGTCACCGGGGATGTCGCGCTCGCTCTGGGCGAACGCGTCCATCCGACAAGGATGCCTTGGCCGCCGAGTGGCCAGAGAAGATGTTCGCTCTCTGACCCTTTCGGTGGCCTCCTTCTACTTCATCACAACCTCGCAGAAGGATGACACTTTCTGCCATACCTCCCCGCTAACGACCATGGCTTTCACCACCGCCGGCAGGGAGAGGTCGCCCCCAATGTGTTCCAGAAGGACCTCCCTTTCCTCGGCCCAGGCTGGGTACACCTCAAGGGTGTGTAAATCGGGTATAATAAAACCTCTTTGTCGAGCAAGTATGCCAAAAATGGAGTCATTCTGGTTCTGTAGGTATTATAATAACCATGATTCATTTTTCTGCAAAGTCTTGCATCATAATTTCTTTAAAGTAACTCTGAGACAGTTGGTTAAACGGACATCGCTCAGCGTTTGGTCTCAGGTGGTCGTCTTGATAAGCGTCCTATCCCTTCTAATTCTCACAACAAATGCAGCTGTTATACGAAACCGTTCCTTCATTAAACAAATTCGTTTTGCAATCTTGATTTTTAAGTGTAGATTTTGGGCCACTCTGGCTCTGATTGCTTAATATACACACTCTAATTCTGATTGTACAGCCTAAAACTGAAATTTGTAAATGCTACTTTAACTTTGCTAATACTTTACTTATATTTTGTAGTTAATATTTTGGAGGCAGGCAGCGCGAAGCTCACCGCCTGCGGTGGATCGCACCGATCACGTCAAGGTCGACAATTGTGGAGGATGAGTCACCACTTGTACTGGAGGATTCTACTGCTTGTGGAAGGCTTGATAATCAAAGGCAAGCTTAGCTTGAATCCTCTTTATAATTTATTTGGCGCGCGTTATATATGATGCGAGTGACCTAAATATCGTGCATTAAACTATAAATAATCTTACGTTCCATTGCGGGCATAAAACCTTCATTTGCCTTACATAAAATAATATACGTCACCGCAATATCCAAATATTTGGAAAGTCATAGATTTCGTCAAGGTTATATTCAAGTTTCTAGTATAGGTTCAGTTATTATGTTATAGACGAACTTATTTTCTGAGCAATGTGTACAGACAATAAATATGTTTTTGATAAAAACTAAATATATAATAGAAACTTGAGTCTAACGTTAATATTTGCAAAACCACGTTCAATTTGAAGAAATCGATGATATAACGTATCCTTTGATATTATTTCAGTAATATAAATAGTAATATTCAAGTGAAATCTAAGTAAAGACAAAGAAGCGTCTATATATCTCAGCCTTAGTATAAGGAATAACAAAACTTGAAACTAGTTTCATTTCATAATGTTAGCATCAACTAAGCAATTATTTAAGGAAAATCTACCCCTAAAATTATTCAATCGTGATCTTAAGATTTATATAAAAATCTTTTTTGTGTGATTACAATAGTAAAACAGTACGTTGAGGACTCAGTTTTTTACGCATAACTAGTAATAATAATTAGAAACAATGAGACAGTCAAATAACCTCGGGAATATTTTGTATGACATTATTATTTATAAGAAGGAATAAATAAACAGTAGTGAATTCATTTAACTAAAAGAGATTCAAGTAAATTGATTTGAGATGCTGTAACTACTATATCTTCTCATTGCGTATAGAAGCATCTGAAGTAACATTATCGAACACAATTGTACTGGTAACATCCTTTCTAATACGTATCTTTGTTAAATGAAATAAACCCATGAATAGTCAATCTAATATATACTCGTCGAGTATCGGCAAGTCACCCCCGTTTCATTACGTTGCCTTGACATCGCACACACTTAGTTACCGAACATACACCTCGGTGGAATTGAATCGCATTCACATTTAATAGCCAGTAAACAGCGATCCAATTCTATATTATCTGTATGGAACCTTTAGAAATAATTAATATGTATAGAGTTGTTCATACCAACTCATAATAATATCCATTATGGTGACAAATTTTTTTCGTTACTCTTTTTGATTATAACTACATACTCTATGTTACATACAAATAGAAAAAAATCTAAAATAAAATACTAGAAATAGACGTGGAATAAAGTTTTAAATTAGTAAATTCAAGTATAGTAGAACAATACTTTGTAACACATTTATTTTTACCATAAAATTACTAATACAAACAAATTATAAATATAAAATAAACATGTTTTTAATGTAATAATATCAATTAGATAATAAAATTTGATTGAGGGTAAATATTTTAAACTTGAGACATTGTTACCTAGGTAACGTAATAAGAGTGATGCAAAATGAACATGAATGAACCATGCCGACACACTTTAAACGCGTGATTATTAGTATAATAACTTGCCTTAAAATAAAACACATACGAAATAAGCTTGTTTAGACGTAGTTACGTATAGGCTTTCCACGGTTGTATAATTTCGCTTCTATGACAGCAGCAACTGTCGATTAATTGTAACCTCTTGCCCCATAACATTTTACATTAACTGCATTCTCCTTCCTATCAGTTAGAGTATTATTATACTACCTCAACAACGTATTAGATGAAAAGTAGAGTCTTGAGAAAAGAGAGTCACGGGACAATCAATTCTTTTTGGGAGACGAAGCTGCTCGCGTCCGTAGGCTCGACCCTAGTTTCCCTACACGTGACTTCTGGGTGGTACTAAACGAGCAGCAGCGAGGTGGTAGGGCGTCGGTGCCCGTCTGGATCGCGACCACAGTACATGGGTGTAAAGCCCGTCATAGTGACCAGTTTCGGCTTGTCGCGTTTCGGGATCAGCTTGTGTATATCCAGTAGCTCATATGCCTAGAGACCTTCAGTCGTGGTATATGTGGGCTGACATGACGATGGAGACTATCAATGGATTTTTATCTTTCGATAGTCGCTTTCGTTTTTGAACTACACTGTACTTGCCATCAGGTACTCTGTAGTCAATATGTCGACCGGTGGATTCTAGGTATATGAGTAACTGGACGTACACAAACTAATCTTAAAATACAACAGGCTGAAGTGAAACATTATGACGGTCTTTACACTTGGGATACTGTGATGATACTTGTAATTTTTGTAAGAAAAAAATAACACACAAAAATCATCAGTAACACACTAACTTACTCTATATAGTTCGCCATCATTAGATCGGCAGGCCGGAATGCTGTCAGGTTGTTAACCTGTCCCGCCGCAGTTTACATCTGATATCCGATACGCCGGTATCTTTGTCTATCTGCTACCAAACTAATGCCTCAGCTATTATAATGAGAACGGAGTACATGCTATTGGTGAAAAATCGCGCGTCATCTCAGGTGACGCCCACGCCTTCCAACCAACTCATTAGTTTCTTTAACGTTCATCTTATGATATTCATAAGAGACATTGATTAACGAGCTCAAGGATATTGGCAATTTCCGTATAAGCGAAAAGGAATTCTTTCGGCTTTTTCACATAGAAAGATAATCAAGTACAATCGTGTGAATAAAAGTGAAACAACATATTGTTTTCGTAAGCTCGTTCATGTTTATTTGTTCGCGTTTTTCTTTAACTCATATCTTTACACTAGCTTTTGCTCGCGGCTTCGTTCGCGTTAAGGAGTATTATAATTAATTAGATATCGTTTTTGTGGCTTTACTTTTGTTTAGCGTGTGTAAAAAATTAGGGCCTAATCTGTCATTAGCCGCTAAAGCTATGAAGCTATTATATGTATATATATATTATATCATAGTCGAAAATCTGAGAAGATTTATACAAACTTTCATCCCCTATTTTATCCCCTTGGGGGTAGAATTGATCAAAATCCTTTCTTAGCGGATGCTTACGTCATAACTAACATCTATCTGCATGCCAAATTTCAGCCCGATCTGCCCAGTGGTTTGGGCTGTGCGTTGATAGATCACTATGTCAGTCAGTCAGTCAGTCACCTTTGAGTGATATATATTTAGATTTCTTGGTACAGTTATGAGATATAAACTAACGCATACAAATGCGTGAATCGAACTGATAGTTGAAATTTATATTTGGAAGGAAATATAACTTTATTCAAATAGGCCTACTTACTACACAGCACATTTAAATCATCAAAAAAAAGCAAATGATCTACCACCGGTTCGGAAAGCAATATCTACCGAGAAGAGCCGGCTAGAAACTCTGGTAGTTGCTTTTTTTTTAACATAATGAGGTAATAAATATATAATACACAAAATAATGAATGTCCTGTCAAAAAAATTGTATAGGTTATGACCACTAATTTTTATCAATTAAACAGTCATTTGTAATAACTTTCTTAAAATGTCTATTTTAGAATTTATTTATGACGTTAGTTTTGGCATGTGTATTTTTAATAAATTTTCTAATTCTTTGCTTTTTAGGTATTTAAAATATCTTCATTTTTGTTTATATTACATTTTACTAAAGCAATAAAATAAGTTTTAAAGCTTTTCTAACTTGGTAAACAATTTTGTTCATTTTAAAAACATTGTTTCAAGCCGGGTTTTCAAAGATAATATTAAAATACATTTGAGATATATATTGAAATGTTTCTCTATATTTAATAACATGGAAACTTTACAAGACCGCGTATGTATTAATCTTTGTGAATTTATATTTTTCTGAAAATCTCAATTGAAATATTCTTTATATTTACACTAAGCTTTCGCTTTTAGTGTAGAATTTATTACAAAGAGGATTAAACAGTAAATCCGAAATAAATATTCAAAATAGTATTGTAAAATATATGAATACCTTGATTATGTATTTTAAAGTAAAGTAAGACCCAAGGTTTTCTATCGTATTACTGCTTATTTTAAAAAAAAACTGGTTTTTAGGGAATTCATTCGTGTACAGCCCATTGGTAATTTTATTATACAGTATCGAAAGTATGTGTAAAATGGCAAAAAATACGCTATATAATTTCTTTCTCTTTTGTGATCATTGAACCGCGCGTTGTAAGGTTTTGATCAGTAAAAAACCTAAATAGCTCCTGAACGAGAGTAAATAAAGCGTGCAGGCTTTAAGATTTAATTAAAAAGGGTACGTAATTAGATACGCTCTGTGAATATGTTAATTAATGTACGGGTTAATTTTTCAAAGGCTATTGTTCTGGGCGCAATAAAAATTGCGTGCCCTTTTAAACATATGCGTAAGAATAATATGGACCATTGTATCTTTTTAATTATTCCATATTTTTCTTCCTTTTTTTTACTACAGTGGCCTAGTAGACAAGTAACCGGTATCTATACGCGGCTAGGTCGTAATGGTCGTAGTTTCGTATCCCAGCACGTGCTTCTGGATTTTCACGGATTAAGTACGGATGTAAGCTTCAAGTGCTCACCAGTGAAAGAAAATATCGCGAAGAAAACCGCATGGCATCTAATAGAAACGCCATGTGTAAGCGGCCTGAGAATGGCGATTAGCTACACGCCGTATTGGTCACGTTGAGCACGAAATGTAAGCGCAAAGTAGATACAGCTACTAATGTATTTAGTAGCTGTATCTACAGAAGGGATATAGCGGCACGATACATTATTATTTACCAATTAAAGGTACAAATCAAAGGTCAACTAAGGTATTTTATTCTACATTACATTCTTTGTCAATCCTTTACGGTCACACTACGACAAATTTAAGGACTGACGACCAGTATCAGAAATCCTTTATAAGCGACGTTTTCAGACACTAATGAATCATTTTGCTTGTAATCGAATATTAGTGTTTATAAATTATTAAAAATTAAAGAGCATCTCTGAAACTGGATGTAGGAAGACAAAAAAAGATAGACTTCACGTGAACATTGAAAACTTGGTGTAACCTTATTGGCACAGAGAACAATATACCGTTGGATGATAGTAGACCATTTTGATCTATCAATTAATTCCTTGTCTGTGCAGCTTTACAATATCACTGGACAAGTGTCAATGGGGAAATCTTTAGACTGTGGTAGTCAATTCTTATACACAATCGCTTGACACTGTGACTACAATGCACCTGATGGTAAGTACAGTGTAGTCCAAAAACGAAAGCGACCACCAAAGGATGAAAATCCATTGATAGTCTCCATCGTTATGTCGGCCCAAATATACTACAACTGAAGGTTTCTAGGTATATGAGTTAAAGCGAATCATTATGGCAGTCTTTTCATTTGTGTACCGTGGTCATGATTCAGTTCGGGCATACGCCCGACCACCAATTGTTCTTATATGCATTTGCTTTTTTGATATCAGTCAGAACTTTCGCATGTTTCGGGGCCATAAGAGTACAATATTACGGCATCAAATCTAAATGTTATTTGTAAAATGTGGCAATTTATGCACATTGCTATAATTTGTATTAATGATAGGATTTGTACGTAAAGTTTTTTTTTTTGTTACATAATCTTTGTCTGCCGTGTATTGTCACAAATGTGTCTATTTAGTTTCTGACACTACTTGGAATACTTTATTAAAAACTTCAAACATATAATAATGGTACAGTAATACTATATTTCTTCCAATACGTATTCTATGATAAGTCAATATTTTTCGGAAAGTCCACACTATCCTTTCTCGGTAATCGCATAAAACTCGCTACAGGACACGGTTGAAAGAAGCTGTTATTGAATTTCTTTCTCAATGGACTTTGTTATTTTTGGTCATTCGAATACGGTATTAATGGGTTTATTAATGTGATTGATTTACCCTTAAGCACGTTAATTGGAAGCGCTTTCACGTGATTAAAAGCTTTACAATGAGTTTATGTGGACTGGGTGTATTGATTGGTTTGAATTTTTCAAAGTTCCACTACTATTATGGCAAGTACAGAATATACTAAGAACGATGATGAGTGATCTGATATTGACTGAGTGCTAGAGATCATCGGATAAAATTTGAACTTTGAATTTTGGGAGTCGAAGTTGCTCGCGTGGGAGTCGTAGTTGCTCGCGTCCGTAGGCTTTACCCTAGTTTCCCTACACGTGACTCCTGGGTGGTGCTAAACGAGTAGCAGCGAGGTGGTAGGGCGTCGGTGCCCGTCTGGATCGCGACCACAGTACATGGGTGTAAAGTCCGTCATAGTGACCAGTACCGGCTTGTCGCGTTTCAGGATCAGCTTGTGCATATCCAGTAGCTCATATACCTAGAGACCTTCAGTCGTGGTATATGTGGGCCGACATGACGATGTAGACTATCAATGGATTTTCATCCTTTGATAGTCGCTTTCGTTTTTGGACTACACTGTACTTACCATCAGGTACTCTGTAGTCACTATGTCGAGCCAGTGTAAAAAAAAAACTTTAGCGGCGGCCGTTAGATTGCCATATGCTGCTCTATGTGTTTTTGTAAGATTGTGTGGTGGTCAGTAGCGTTCATTCCAAAGATGCATGCAAGCATTGCATACTCTTGTGATAAATAAGCCTGGAATAAATGGCTTAAAGTTATACAAAAAACGACCATTTATATTAATATCTATTCTATACTCACGCAGTCTACCTTTCCTATGAAAGCAATATAATATTTACTATCATAATATAATATACAAATTAATTACGTGAATTCTGCCTACCCTGTCCAAATACCCTATGGACGTCACTGATGGTGGTTAATACAATTATTCATATAAGGTGTGTGCGCAGGATAGCGAGGGATTCCGAAGGTATTAAAAGTTTTATGTAGCCACCGGAGAGCGTCGCTGGTCTGGATTTCCACGTAGAGAATTAGGGAACAAAGAGTTCGTTCAGGCACAGTGACAGTGAAATGTTCAAAAGGCACTTACCTGGAAACTGGATGATGAGGACAGGCTACTAAAGCTCAGCACCGTTCACCGTATACAATCAATTAGATGTTTCGCCGTATTGTCCAAAGCAACTGACTATTCCGTAGTGTGACCGAGTTCGCCGCCGATGATAAGTGTAGCGATACCGCCGTGCGTACACATGTATCACCGTTAAGGACCGAGCGTGGAATGGGAATGTAATGGAATGTAGGGAGATGGAAGGGATGTCAAGTACCTTTTTTATACTCATGCCCTGCGCCAGAACATAAGGACTCTCTAGACTGCGAAGGCAGAAGGAAGTGATAGAAGTATCATGACCAGTACGGTGTTACAGCTGACTCAAACTTTGCTCAGCAATGACGCGTGCCGATTGCGCAGTTGCGAAGAAGCAATCGGTGCGCTCCTCAGCGAACATAAGTCAAGTTTTGGTAGCTGCTAAGAGATGACAATCGATTGTTTGACACCATCGGCCTTTTGTTCAAAATATAACACAATTAAAGTCCGCTTACTATATAAGTAACTGGATGTAAACAGACTTATCCTGAAATACGACAAGCTAAAAGAGCCGGCGGGGTCACGTTTCAAATCTAAAAACTCGATCAAAATAATTTATTTTAAAATCTTCAATTGATCATCAATTGCATAGAAGTTTATGATTTCTTTAAAAAATCGATTTAAAGAATCGATATAAAATATGCTCATATACGATACTCGATATAAAAATTGAATTTTAAGACGCTTTGAAACATAAAACGGTCTTAAAACTAAAGTAGTTTCTGAAACTGGACGCTAGATGCTAAATTTAGTAATGACCTAAGAATAAATATTATTGCAGATACTAAGGTGTCATCAAGCTTATAAGCTGTAAATTCAACGTTCCTAGATATAACATCTCCGGGTGCATTGTAATTGGTTGTATCTGATCTAATTAATTCGACGTTGATTGATACTAATGTGGTTGAGAAACGTCAGCAGCCGAGTAATTGATAGTCGCTACATGATCTATCTATGTACAAAAACTAATTCTCTCCTGACCTGTGTAGTTTATTTTTAAAGCTTATTTGGATATCCTTCTTTTTAACCAAGAATAAAATAAGTTTTTCTTATCATCGATGTTGAAAACTAAAAGAGATGGGCACTCTGTCATCGAAGATTTACATTTTTATTTATTAAACAACTAATATGGAACGGAATGATTATTGACTATCGATATATGCCTGCCTCTTCATAGCCGTAAGGTTCCAAGACCAAGGCAAGAGTGACATCCAGGCAGTAGACTTGAGATAATCTGCTGCCCGGATGAGAGGGAGGCAACGTTTACAGGATCCATACCCTAGGACAAGGGTCAGCAACCTGCACTTGCGAGCCACATGCGGCTCTTTAGATGTGAAGCTGCGGCTCTTTAGTTCCATACGCAAATATTATTTATTGTATAAAAAGAAAAAACAAAAAACTTAAAACTCGTTTCGAATCGATGAATAAATAGATTAGTTTTTTTTTATCAAAAAAACTTTATTTATGCAAGTACTAAAGTAAGTAGTAGTATTAAGTAGTATTAGGCAAGAAATGTTTTTGTGGCTCTCTAAAAACTCTGAAATTTTGTAAATTGCAATTTTTGACTCTTCCGACTGAGATGGCTATCGACCCCTGCCCTTAGACGATCTCAACACGCTCGCTGGAAGACCATTCCACAGCCTAGCGAGACGGCAAAAGAAAGAGTTAGAGAACTTTGTTGTCCTAGCTGAGATGTGAGTTACCGTAAAGCTGTGACTCTGTAAACCCGCGTGCGTTTCTACTATGGAAGGGAGAGTGGAATAAGGTTAAATAGCTCCCCAGAACATTCGAAAAATGATTTAAATCAAATTAATATAAATACATATAAAGTGGAACATCGCGGCCGTATAGCCGTTGATTGAATCCAAAATGTGTCTTAACACTTAAAATAACAAATTGATATATGATTCAGCTTGATAAATCGACGAATTTGATTTATCAAAACCAGTAGTATCTTCGTTGTTTATACACGTTTTAACTTAACAAATGTTTATTCAATTTTTGTTTGCTCTATCAGAACACTTTAAGGTGTTAGTCAATACCATTTTTTGTGTTAGGTGGCCGCCGATTACTGTGTTTGACCAACGTATACCACTGTCCTCCATTGGTAAATCTTACTTTTTTATCAATAACGGTTAAAGATATTTTGAATATTAATTTATAATTGATTTAATCCTGTATTTCATAGTACCACAATATTTTGAGCATTGTTATTAAACAATTGTAATTCTCATTAATACATAGATATTTTATAAATTTCAAAGCAGATGTGATCGTGATAGCCTTGGTGATAAAGGACCAGTATTTATGCACGGCAACTCTATTGGGTGTAAGTTCAAATCCAAACATACCTCTGAGTTATTTAGATTAGGTATCATATGTTCACCGATGAAGGAAAACATCAGAAATAAAAATAGAAATATCATGTGTAAGAGCACCAAAAGCGGCGATTAGATGCGCTATTGGTCACGTTGGGCACGAAATATAAACGCAAATTAGATACGGCTACAAATCACGCCGAAAGGGATATAGCGTTACGATATGTAATTATAATTTCTTCCAGCAGATCTTTAAGCAGTTACACGTTATACACAAATTATTTTCTGTGATTACTTAATATTCTCATAAGGAATTTATTCATAAAAAACCTTACCTCAAGTGACATGGTCGTTGCGTAAACTGGAGCTTGCCTTAGGCGAACTCTCATTAGTTGGCCAATTACGTTCCTCAAAATGTCTGGTGATTACAGACTGAACGTGCCTCGGGCTGGACGTCCAACAGATGCCATCCCCTTTTGTTTAAACTACGACTTCTCTTGTGCACTCGAAATTATGACAAGAACGCTTCGGAGTACTATAATAAGGGATGAAAACGGGTAAGATATTGAAACATAGCTCTTTAAGACAATCCTGTGGACTTATAATAATTCTATTGATTATTTCTTCTGATTTATGTTCATTGAAAGTAAAACCAATAAAGTATATGTTGAAAATAAAAGAGAAGATCTTTCCCGCTTGCTGAGCGATCTTGGATCGCATCTCGATATATTTGAAGACTCCTTAACGAAAGTCAAAGGAAAAGCATTGAAAGCACTGAGGGTCACGCGAGGGAAAATTTTGTGTTAACATTTGTGTTTTTGTTTTAAGTTTACTGTTTTTTTTATTGCTGTTCTTGTGGTTTTCGTTATGGTATGCGCGTATTCTGTTCTTTCTATCTTCGTTTGTTAATAATTTGGCTTTGATGTAAATTTTGTTTACTAAAATTGTTATTACTATTTTTGTTTACTTTTGGTGTATGCTGTGGTACAGTGACGTGCATAGGGTACTTGGATAGGGTAGGCAGAACTCGCATTATTAATTTCAACATTATATTATGATAGTAACTATTATATTGCTTTCATAGGAAAGATAGACGGCGTGAATATAGAATAAATATGAATATAAATGGTTCCTTTTTTCTTTAACTTTAAGCAATTTATTCCAGACTTATTTATCGTAAGGGTATGCAATGATTTCATGCATCTATGGAATCAACGCTACTGCTGTTCACCTTCACCGGTTCACAAGCCTTCACCGGTTGATGCATTCTAATGTTTTTTTTTTTTGTAATGATTGTCGACCACTGACTGCCCTATAAATAAATAAATAAATAAATAAGAAGATGTTACTAAGAGTGATAAAGATGTAAAAGCAAATCAAAAACTGCTCAGATGTGATAGTACAGTTCATGTCTATCATACACAAATAATTAAGATTAGGCTATCATTAATTTTTGAAGGCTTAATTATCATATATATTTGATTACTTCACCTGACAGTAGCTACGCAACCTTTTATATGAACTGGCAATAGTATTCATTGCGATGTTATTATGAAATGAATTGAACGTCATACAAAGGAACCAATAATTTTGTCCACATCAGGTTGCAGTAAAGGTCATGCAGCATAATTATGCGCAGTCGCTTTATTATTCAAGACAATTCATTGCGTAACGAACAGTAAAAGTTATAATGCTATTGTTGTGGAAAAAAGCAATGAACTTATAACCTTTGATATCCGTCTTATGAAAACATAAAACGGTAATGGAAAAAAATATATAAAATACATAAAGTGGTAAGGTTGCAGCGGAGGGCTGTTCGCATTGTGAATGATCCTCACGTGACTAAGCATCTTGAACCGCTTCATTTGTGCAGAGATGTTGTCTCACTGAGCGCTTTCTACCGTCAGTATCATGGCGAGTGTTCTGAAGAGTTGTTTAACCTTGTTTCACCCTCTCCCTTCCTGAATAGAACCACGCGCGCGGGTTTGCGGTGTCACAGCTATACGGTATCTCACATCCCGGCTAGAACTAAGAAGTTCTCTAACTCCTTCTTTTGCCGTGTAGTTGGGCTGTGGAATGGTCTTCCAGCGAGCGTATTCCCACCATCCTGTGATATGGGATCCTTTAAGCGTAGCGTGAAGAGATATTTGTGCAGGCCGGCATGATCGCTGCAACTACCGATGGGTTTTTTTACCTGTCGATAGTCGTTAGCGTTTTTTGGACTGTACCATGCTTACCATCAGGTATGGTGCAGTCACTGTGTCGAGTCAGAAATAAAAAAAAACAATTGTTATATGACAGAAGCAGAATATATATTACAAATTAGAATACAAAAGATACATGAAGCTGTAGATGTATGTAAATTGATTTATGTACTTGGCTATAATACAAGAATTAAGTAAGCTATAATACACATTACTGTATTAAAGTATCATATAGCGAACATCTCCTCTGGCCATTCGGCGGCCAAGGTACCGTCGCCGGAGGGATGCGTTTACCCAGAGCGACTGCGATATCCCCGGTGACAATAGCCAGGCAGTATACTTGAGGAATTCTGCTACCCGGATGAGAGGGAGGTGATGCAGTGTTCAGTGCACCGCCCGAGAGAGGTTTTGGAGGGGTGGGGTCTTTACTCCTACCCCTCCGTGAGATGTAGCCTCAACAAGGTTTTTTGCTCCCCGGGCGTCTGGATGAATTTAGTTTCCCAAGCCCGGTGGAGCAGCTAGAGGGACATCCCGGGGGTTTTTAGTCAGTAAGGGTCTGACACCCTGGGGTCGCTGCCCTCACAGCAACCCTGATGGTCCTGTGTAATTAAGACAGTATGTAGGACAATAATTGTCCTCATGTAGAAAATAATAAAGGTAATTATCTGCTACAACTGAATGAGGAAGAACTTCTGAAATACGTCACGTCTATCAGCGTCATACAATTTTATTGCTAATTTAAATAGTTATTTCCTTTTATTAAGACACAGTCTACTTTCTACTATATATTAATATGAATCATTCCTAATATTTAAAACGAATTAATTTGATATCGTAAACTTATTTTAGAGCCGGATGTGGTTGAGGTATTGCTTATTATATTGCAAGTATTCAAGAAATATGATAACATCCGAAATACCCACAAAATGTTACGTTGAAATGACATTTATAATATGCGCTGTCTATCCTCGCCTTTGAAGTATCAAATAACGCAATTTTAATCATATTCTATTTAATCCAAGTACATGAATTCAAATACCTAATATTTCTATCTATTTTAGTACGAATGTGAATATCAAAAGTCACATTTCGCAAGCTGTGCCAAAGTTAAATTATAGCGAGCTTGCCTATAAACTTTAATCTCTAAACAATTCGAAGCACCAGAATCTACAATTTCCTCCAATACGTTAATAGGATATTTGATCCTTAGTGGAATGAGGTACATGGTACTGTGTGGGTGTTTTCCTAGTTTTATGTTTTGTGATAATCCTTAGATTTCAGGTCTATGGTAACCCATTACGATTGTTTGTTCAAATTAAAGTAATAGATTAGTTTATTTCAATACTGAATGAGTTATTTTAAACTATAATCCGCGATGTAAACGCGATTGGGAAGTACCATATTTGTTTTAATTTTGTCAAAGAAGCTATGAACATAAATAAGTATTATATTCCTAAAACTTCCTCATCTACACTGAAGAAAGCTTTCCAAATCTTAACCAGTCATAATTACTCATACGATTTACAACCTAACTTGATCCATATGATTACTCACTGTCATGACTCAGGTACTTAAAATTGTCATAAAATTAATAAACACATTATAGGAGTCGTAATTTCCTCAAAATTTCACTAAAGCTGAATTCCGTCCATGTACGTGTCAGCCGTGTTTTATTTTACCTCTAACGAATATTTTCGACCATTATGACAAGCGGCTTAAAATATTTGAGAGGGCATAAAAGCACTACCAAATGACTCTGGATAGGATATAGGCTGTGATTAAAGTTATAAGATTTCAGCGATTATTAAATTTATACTCTATACCGATTTATTAATATGACTGTTAATATAAAGTATGATTTTACGAACTGTTACAAAAATACGTATATGTAAAGTTTCCTATTGATTTTTTTTCTTTTTTTTTTTAAATAAATTAACTTTTTTTTACTTTTAATGCGTAATAAATACAAGCAAAGTTGCGAGCTGCATCTAGTAATTGAAAAAATTGTTTAATTCCCGCTTTATTCCGTTTTTATCAAAAGGTCACGCTAATGATAAACTCATAAATTAAGTTTTGCCAGAATATAGTTGGTAATAAGACGAATAAAACGCACTAATTGAAGTTAGAAAAATGCTTAAAACAGTGATTGTATTCCTAGTTTTGATAACCGCAAGTTATTCTGAGTTTGAGGAGGAAGTGAACGGGCTGTTAGGGGACCTGGCAGTTGTTGGTATGTTCCCTTCAACAACTTATTTTAAAAAAATCTGTGGTGTTTACCACGTCACCAGAGGATCGGGATTTTGTTCTTGCCGCGATAGAAAGAACATCCCGCTTCTTGAAATCAATGGGCCAAACCTTACTGGGATGTTTGCACCTATTTTCGCGGCCAGCTACGCTGATGTTGCCGGTTTGCTGGAGTTCAACTTGTGTAAATGTGAAATCAAAATATTAGTCGAACGTACAGTGTTCCTACGGGTAAATGAGAATTATTTTGTCTATTATGCTCCTACATTTTTGATAAATGAGCCTAACGAAGCTATTCTACTTGCGAAGGAAATGCCGACAGACGCTCAAGCAAAAAGCGACATCGCAAGCATGGATGGTTTGAAAGACAGAAGCTACGGGTTATATTGTGCTAATGATAGTAATTATTTATCACCACGCTATGTTCCTTTTGTGATGGCCACATTGTACTTTGTAATTAGATATTCTAGTCTTATTTTTTAAGTAGATTAAGTTATAATTATTGTGTATTGTAAATGAGAAAATTTGCTGCAAGCTGTAATTTTATCTAATAAAGCTCTACAATTACTGTATTATTGTGGTAACTCTGAGGCTGTAATTTAGCTTCTTCAGTAAATAAACATTCCGTTTGTTCCTGAGTATCTCAAAGTGTACTTTATCTGCCAAGATTCGCTTCTAAGTGATTACTACATTCTTGAACGGAAGTCGCAACAAAGTATATATGTTTATTATACATTATGTTATAATAGCAAGTTTGAATATTCTCGACTGGTCGCTCTTAGCCGGCGGAACGGAAACTACGCCAATATTAATACCAAGCAGAACGCTTCAATAGGAACTTGAGCAATGGCTAAATATTCGCAGAGCTCAACCCAAGTTTATGAAATCGATTCAATAATATACAAGTCTGTAATAGTTGAAGCTGTTCTTAAGGTTTTAATACAAATGTCATTGCTTTGTCCAGATATTCTTGTGATATCTGGTTTAACTTATGTGTAAAGGCATTAAAATTATTTGAAACGCCTGATAAAATTTTCATATTTTATTCTAAGAAATTTATAAAACACGGTGAGGAAACCCGCGTGGCGTCTAATAGAAAAGGCATGCGTAACTATTGCTGCGAGAACACCGACCAGCTCCGCTATTGGTCACGTTGTGCATGATATATAAACGCAAACTGGATACAACCACTAATCTATCTCTGCTCACCCCGTAAGAAATATAGCGTATCGTTTTTGTATATACGATATGTAATTATTATTGTTAAATTTATAAAACTCTTTATTTTCTACAACCTTCTAACCCTGGGTATCTTATCCAAAGGTCATATTAAAATTGAACTTACAAAAATATATATTGTATCAGTTCGTAGTTTGAATTCTCTAGAATTACACGTACAAAACTAACTTACAACATGCTTAGAATAATTATTGTTTTATTTGCTTTGGTCACTGCGAGTTCTTGTATGTTTGAGGAAGAAGTGAACGGGTTGTTGGGAGAAATAAGAATTGTTGCCTATTTTTCGGAAGGTCCAATACATTATGTAGGCTGTGGAATTTACAAGATCAATAGAGAATCAGGATTTTGTAATTGTCGTGATGGAAACAATATTCCGCTTCTCGAAATTAACGGCCCAAACATGACTGCGAAATTCGCTCCAATTTTCGCGGCCAGCCCCGCCGATGTTCCAGCCCTGCTGCCATCCCACATGTGCCAGTGTGATGCGGATATTACCGTCGCTCAAACAGTGCTCACGCGGGAAAACGAGAACTATTTTGCAGTGTATTATGCTAAACATTCTAAACACGAGCCCTTCGAAGCTATTCTGCTTGCGAAGAGAATGCCGACATCCGCTCAAGTCCAGAGAGACATCGCAAGCTTTGACGGCCTGAAGGACAGAAATTACAAATTGCATTGTACCGGCAACGATTATAATTGATCACCACTGCGCCTGTGCTGAGCTATCTATCTGTATTTTTATATACATTTTATGTTATTATTGCAATTGCGCGCATATGTTATTCACAAAGGTACAATAGAAGTAACATCTTTGACAATTTGCAAGGTAGTTTTAACCATCTTTTAAAATTGTTTTTATAGTCAACATAAACGTTAGTTTACAAGTTTTTTTATTTTAATTAAAAGTTAATTTATATTATATATTATATTATTAAAGTATATATTTTTATTATATTAATAAACCCCCAAAACACATTTTTCATGTTTCAAAAGTTAATCTTCATTAAGTTTTTTTATTCCTAAAACAATTTTTAATTCGTAATTTGTATTTTTTTTTTAAATCATCACGATATTGCTTATAATAAATATATGAAAGCTATATGCTTAAATAATTAGAATGTCCCAGCTATAAACTAGTGCAAATAATATATATCCTCAATAGGAATTTAAGGTGTGTAAACATTAGCAAAAGCAATATACAGAGTTACCAAATTTCATATCTTATGTAGGTAAGTTATTTAGGTCATTTTAGTTACTGAAGCGTTAGAAATCGCTACCTCTTAAAACCTTGTTCCCGTAGTAAATGGTAATAAAGAGGTGGACAGCCCGCAGCTATTGTTGATCTTGCTCGTGAAACAGGTTCCAGCACTAAAGCATAAAGACTTGAGATAAGAACACCATGTGAATGTTATTCGATTGCGGTTGTTGGGGTCTCTGTTGACAATGTTTAGAAATCCTAATCTCGAAATAAATCCGGAATTTATTTTCGTACAGAATGGGGTTGGATTTGAAGTCAGAGTTTCTTGATCTCAGACGAACGGAGTATTCAGATACTTGTGGTGATATCAACTGTAATCATTATTATTTACAACATTTATATTATGGAGATTATATATAACATACTTATAGTATGTATTATTTCGTAAAGGATTATTTCCCACTGACGTTTTAGTCTATATCCTTAGGAAATTACTAGTATTTTTTGACAATACATCAGTATATTAAACCAAAGATCATATTTATTTTAATTAGTGATCCTTGATGATGATTTTTATGCATCGATTTTCAAATTAATTTGAAGGTTAATGTCAAAAGTACGTGAAATCGGCGAAATTGCAAGAAGGAACTAATGAATGTTAAGGCAGCGTAAGAGGTTTGCAAGAATGGAGAGAACTGACGTTCCAGTCTCTCTGCCTTGCCCAATTGGGATTCGGCGTAATGTTAAATAGATAGATAAATTATTCAAAGCTACTTACTATTTTATTAATAAATAACATTACTTTTATTTTGCAGTTACTATCTTCTAAGAAATTATGAAATAAAATAAATATAGAAAAACGTAGTGGCAAATATAACAAGCATTTTTTTTTGTAACCCGGTGGAAAAATCTCATGGACCCTCAGGGCTGACGTGAGCTCTCTCTGCTTACACTGGTCCAGGTGCGCCAGACTCTTAGCGGCTAAAAACCATCGAGGTGTCATAGTACCATCGCTGCTTGCCGGACCTGGTAACCCGCATTCGTAATACAACTTGAAGAACGAATAACCTGCAGCCATGAACAAGGCATCAAGCTGTATATAATGGAGTAAATAAGCATAACAAGCATTGTATAACGACTAAAGTTCTAGCCATAGATGGGCAAAATGTAATCAGATTAATAAAAATGATTAACGATTACATTTTACGTTTTTTACCATTAATACGAGTGCATTTTGCTCATTCATGTTTTAAACACTACAGAATCCCAGATTGTATACACATTTATGATTTCTTAATGTTTTAAATGGGTTTAATCATGATTACAGAGGAAGAAAATTAAAATTACGACTACATTTTGTAATCGTTGATCATTAATCAGATTACATTTTGCCCATCTCTGGTTCTAGCAAAAAAACACCATTTACATTTTCGAAAAAAAAGACATAAATCACTAAAGCCTAATGAATAAAGAGCAGTTATAAGCGTTTTGTGATACACGAATTGAAGATAAAGAAAGAAACAAAGACAATATACAATGAAACAGGATTATTAAATATACAACTATATATTTATAATACATGCATCATTATTAAAAAAAATATTGATAAACAAATTAATCTAAATTTATTTTTTATAAAAAAGACTCTCTCTTGATACAGCGCGCAGTACTCGCCGAGCAAGTTTGCTTGTGCTTCCTAAACCTCGGACCAATTATGAAAAACGGAATATCACTTTTGAGGGAGCACAACTCTACAACGCGTTACCCCCCTGCATTAGAAACGCGAGCTCGCTTGCCATATACACAACTAAATTACTACAATATATTAAAGATAAATACTAACAAATATGGTTCTGTATTTGCCAAGTGAGCTCTTAGCATTTTACTGTTCTTGATAGTTTTTACACAAAATGTTCTCGTGTAAGTGATTTGTATCTTAATGAGAATAAACTCTTTGAACTGAGAAAGTAGATAATTCAGGATAAAGACTGAAAAGTATATTACCAATTGTAAAACTACAAATTACCCAAACTTCAACTAAGTTAGTGAACTCTCTTACAATTCAAGAGAAAGTTTTACAAATTCATATAACTTTTAACTTTAAGTAAGCACTTGAGTAAAGCAATCAATGAAAACTTGCACGTAACAACGTCCTGGACAATTTACATAACGTTTCCATGAGACGTTATTCTTAATTAGCTTTTTATTTTACTTAGTCGTATTATGTTTCATTATTCTATACTTATTGTAATTTCCTGGAATATCTTCATTTTGGAGATCGATTTGAGTATAATGTAAAAATATTGGTCTCGGAATACTTCATGACATTCATTTCTATTAGTTGGTAATAATGATCCGATATTTCATTTTATATTAAAAATAGAAAAGCTATTACATTAGTCCTTTTATTTATTTTTGTTTCATTACGTTATTTATATCGAGGGGTGAAAGCCTATTTGGCTTAAACGAAATTTTTTGGTGATATAATAATATATATATTTTCGGAATCAGCGTTATTACGTTATATATATTATTTCTAATTATTTACAGAGTAGATTTGTAAACGACGTATACCTACTATCTGCAGTTATTTCATCTTAACTTTGCATAAAGATAACACCAGGTCTGATGGTAAACATGGTACAGTCCAAAAAAACGGCTGGAGCTATCAACAGTAAAGAATAAAAATTGACAGTCGCAGTGATTATGCCGGCTTGTACAAATACTACATCACGCTTCATTTAAAGGACCCGATATCATAGAAAAGAAGGCCGCTTGAAAGTCATTCCACAGCTTAACGACACTGCCAGAGGAAGAGTTAGAGAACATAGTGAAGTAGGAGTAAAAATGATACCAAAGAAAAACGGGAGTTTATTATAAATTAATGTTGAAAAATGCAAAATACCCTATTCATTTTCAGTGATGCTTTTTATAATAACTACGTAAATATTATACCAAATATTAGAACTGAAATCACAATAAAATTATAGATGTTGTTTAAATTAGGTCAAAGTACAAACCCAGTTGCCACAGTTACAGTCAAGCAACATTTCAAACGCCTCCTAAGTATTTATGCAAATACGCGCCCAACAAAATGTCAGCGACACGTAATCCGAGGCATCTACCAGAACCATTTGGAGTCTTGCATGAATGCATGAGGTGAAATGTGATTGATGTCGCAATAATGCTCTATTAAAAATATGTCTCGAAGCGAAGCGAGTTTTGTACGCCAGATCGGGATGGTGATACCTTCAAACGGTCATAGATATTCGATCGCTTGATATAAATTACAGTATCTAATTATCGATAAATATTTTTGAGTGACACGAATATCTATTATCTATCTATTTTCGACAGTAAAGTTGGTATTCAATATATAGATCGTATGAAAGTAATCGCAATGTTTATCGATATTGCACAATTAAATCGAATAATCGAGGTCAATAGAATTGTTTTAGCTATTTCGAATGTGACAACGTGATTTAAACTAGCTTTCAGTGTAAAGACCTCTAGATAAGATTTAAATCTTTTGCTCTAGTTTATTGTACTTTGAATTATTTCTTTACATTCACATTGCTACTACTTTATCTTTAATTTTAATCAAAGTTAAGTAACATCACTAAAATTATTAAAACAAGTTGTTTCGCAACAAAAATCAATGATTAAGTTTAGGATTACATAATTTATATTTATCCCCAAAAGTAATTCAGGATTATTTATATTTGGAATTTTATATGTATCACCCGTAAGTACATATTACATTGGTTTTTAATTAGAATTTGTTCTCTATGACAATTTCATTTGTCTTAACTTTAAGAACATACTAATTATCAACGACAAATAAATCACTGTAATGTATAGTTTCAATATATAATAAATTTATATCTCAACTTCTGGAATCGTTGGAATTTTTAAAATGTTTCTGTTTCATTCTATAAGTATTTTTACTCATCTAATTGGAATTGTATAAGTATTTTATTATATGTAGGTTCTATAAATTAACTAAATTATACGAGAGTGTGAATGTTGTCTAATCAAAACCAGCATCAAAAACCCAGAGAATATAATATGTTAACAGTTACTGTCATTATTTCAGGCTAAATCAAACACTGTCGAAGGCCTGTCAGTATACAGATTACTGGACAGTCGTAGGCTGATAAAAAAAATCGGGAGAGACGAAATGAGTAAATATAAAAAAAATTGTTTGTAATATTCCAATATTAAATATTATTATTATATTATTATTATTGAGATTAGCGTTAATAAAATTATTTTTTATCATTACATTACTTGTATCATATCCTAGAATTAACATTACATTACGATGTATATTAATTATCGGAGAAATAATAATGGAAGTAAAGATACTTAAGTATGAAGTAAAAGTAAAGTTTTGTTGTCATAGTTAATTGACAAATTAATTTGAATTTATATCAATATGAAAAGTTTAAATCATAAAAAAGAAAAGCACCAATAGAAGTGCCACGAGAGAAACATTTGCATAACTTACTTGTTGCTTCCTTTCATATAAACCTAATGTTTGCGATGCCAGAGGGCCCCTCTAATCAGCTTCCCAATCTTTTAGAAGTTAGATTGAGTTACAACTTCTATGAAGTCTCGTTCGAGAGTTCCGGATCCTGTTTGTTTTGTATCAAAAGGACCGTTTTAAGAGTCGTTCGTATTTGTACTTTTAAAATGCGTTTCAAAGTACTTACTTAATAAATTTTGGGCTGAGCGAAGAAACAGTTGGAATTCTCAATTAATTTTAGCTTTAACTAAATTAATTAGATATGTCTTTTTTTAGTAAAACTAACAAAAACATTATTTTTCTGTGTTCATCGGTCATGACAAATGTCTCGTTGCATCTCACACGATGGTGTGAACTCTGAGGATTGTAATGATACTGGTTATCCGATAAAATAAATACTTCTCCTCAGGATACATATACATATAGTATTTATATTTACAAATATATCAAATATATCATCTATCCAATCTCAAGTGAAGGCACTATTCTTATAGGTGTACGAACAAGCTCTTTGTCTAGCGTACATGTCGCCTGCAATTTATGGATTAGTCCTTTTGTTAGCCGTCGTTATGTATTGACGTCAGATTAAAGATCTGGTTATAATGGATGACCGCTGGTCATTCGCGTATACCTATAGAAGGTACGTACTGACAGCAACTATTAATGACACCATATCCCACTCATCACTTAGAACTTGAGAGTTACGATTTTAGATAAAAGATTTGCAGGCTATTATATCCAGACTGTAGCTTTGTGGCCAGGAGACCATTCTATTAAATGAGTGTTCAATATGAAGACAGATAGACTAGTTATATATACTTAAAATATTATTATTTAATCGGTGTATTTTGGATTTATTCAAATAATACATAAGGTTAATAACTAGAAATTTAATTTTATAATGCATATATTTTTCTACATAAAGCTAGGATGAGATAAAAATGAGAATATTTATACGAACATATCTCATGAATTAAAGATTTAAAAGCCATTTCAAGCCTAGCATCTACATATATGACATCTAAATTTTATATAGGTACTATATTTACGTAATCCTAAGAGGAAAATTTAAACTCTATTAGCTAATAAGAATACCACTATAAAATTAAATGCCCATCAACTTTGTTCAAGCATCATTAGATGCTTTTTAAAGTACTAAGCCGACTATAAATCAAGCAATGGGAACCGTTTTCTTTACATTCTCTTAAAGCTTAATCACTGATGTACATACGAATACAACCCACACACAGTCGGGGACTTACAAAGCAACGAGATATTCTCAAAACTAAAATGTCTTCGTCGACATGAGGCTCAATTTATGGCGTTGTCGGCGTATAACCGAATGAGATCTCGTACCGGAGTTATCGGATGACGTTGCTAGTCGAGTCTTAAGAATTGTTTGCTTAGAATTATAACGTGTTTAGTTGTTTGTAGTGGACCTAACTTATGACATTCATTTGGTTATTTAGCAACAGTACATCGTTTAGATTTTAAGACTACAATTTTCTATTAGGTAAGAATGTTAATGTTAAACCGTTGTATATAATAGTATATTATGATACTACAAGTGGGCTAAGCTTTCACTATGGTACTCTCCTTGCGGCTCGCATATAATTTCACCTTGTTTACTTTACTGTTCTGTACTGTAAAACAATATTACTAACACAAAAAAATCCAGTAAAATCTGTCCATTCATTATAAGTATTTTCTTATGTATTTAAATAAAAAATTGAACGTAGAAGTAGGTTAAAAAATTTTTTTATAGCTTTTTATATTCCTCATTTTAATGTTGTTTTGTTTTCTTAGAATCTTTTTGATCAGATGTCTGTCTGTCTAGTACTAATGTACTAATTTTTCATTAAAATAATATAAATAATAGCGAAAACATTATAAACACACTTATATTAACAACCTGTATTATAAGAAAATTACTTCCGTTTGGAACAAGAATTAAAAGAATACCGGATCAGGGGTATCATAAAATGAACCTATTAATATGTATGATATTAATTCCTACAAGTCTAAGAAAATAAATATTTTTGAATCTAGAATTGTTTTTGCACTCAGGAATAAATGATCTTTAGGTCTAAGATAGTTTGATAAAATAGTATAACTCTTTTCATAACATTTGTGTTTGTCGAAATATTTAGTATATAAGAGAAAATAATTTAAAATAATTGTAATTAATTGATGTAATACATAACATATATTATTTTATATAATATCTTGTAAAAAATTAACTGCTTGTTTAATAAATATGTTTTATACACGTATAGCTTAATTAAAGCTTCACGTTTTAATAAAAAATACTTGATCAATATTTCTTTGGGTCAGCGGTAAACTATTACAATATATTTATTAAAAATTCAGTTTATTTATTAACAAGTTACTGTATTATATTACGTTATTAATTAATGATTATTTGATTCAATTTTGAACCAGAGGGGTCAAAATGGTGGTGGAATTTAAAAAAGTTTCAAATATAATTTTGATAAGATCATCTACAAGCTACAATCTTAGCTAAAAATAATATTACTTTTATAAAGTACAATCAAGAGTGGAGCCAAAATTAAATTCAATTGAATTTTTTTTTATATAATATAAGATAATTGGCTTTCGACCGCCAAAGATTATTTAAAAAAATAAAAATTTACATAAACATTATTTTCCTTTGAAATAGCTTTATTTTTTGGTTTTATAAAACATAAATACTTGTCCGGTATTTTCGAATCCATGACAACACAATGGTGTCAGTGTATTTTAAATCTAATTGTTTTCATTATCTTTTCACACAGTCAGCGGGCAAAATAAAGATTTGTAATTATACACCGCGTCAACACTACCCTGTAATTATTTTATCAGAAAAGTAGTCGAGATATGAAACGATTCAGCTCAATTATCTTCTATTAAACTAATTATTAAGGAGCCACAAGGCTAAGAAAAAGTTAATAATCTAATTTTGTAGTTACAAAATTATCACAAAGGAATCAAAATAAGGACACAATTATCTCGCTACATATTTTAATAATAAACAAGGATAAAATAACGGTAGTGATAGAAGAAACTTCCCTAGTCTCAAGGACGCCTGTGGATATAATAGTAGCCATGAAGCCTTCATAAAAACAATAATAAGAGTAAATGTTTTTCTTTAAGTATGAGTAAATATAATCCGAAATGAGGTTATCTGATAGAGAAACAAAGTTGTCGACATAGCTCTTCGTATTAAAAAGTTTAAATGGCAATAGACTGGCCATACATGCCGAAAAACTGATGATCGTTGGAAAAAGCGGATTAATGAATGGAGACAACGAATTGGCAGAAGTGGCGTGGGGCGCCCCCGGCAAGGTGGCTGGATAAGATTGGATGAAGTGAGCCGAACACCGGGTTCAATGGCACATATTAGAAGAGGCCTATGTCCAGCAGCGGACTAGGCTGGGCTGATATTGAGTAAATAGCCTGTTCTAACAGTTATAATGTCCGGGATCGAAACGTAGACAAATAAGTTTGAGGTAGCCCACGTACTATGACACGAACTAGTAAGAAGGCGTGATCGTTGGGAATATCTTTTTTTATAACAGATTGGCTTGCGCTTGACTTCAATCATACCTGTTGGAAAGTAATAATGAGACCGATGATATAGCGCGCTTGCCTAACAAATAACGATTCACGCGTCATTTAAAGATTTCTATGACATAAGGCGTTGGAAACACAGACGCAGGAAGCGAATTCCACTCCTTGGCAGTTTGCAGCAATAAAGAAGAGGCCAATCGGCTTTGTAGTATTAAATTTGCTTTTGCTTGAAGAACCCATTAGCCGCTGCGGATGAGCAAACTGTAGTGGTGATAGGTTGCTTATATCACGAAATGAAATATAGGTTTATTCAAATGGGGCTATTTTCAAGCACTTTTGAATCGTTTCAAGAAAAGGAGAATGTATTTACCGCCGGGTCGTAAAGCAAAATATACCCAGAAGAACCGGCAAGAGTCTCTGATAGTTGCTGTTTTCAAGACAATGGCGTTTAAATAAGTAATACTCAAGAGAATGAATGTTCCGTGAGAAATATTAAATATGGCCGCGGATTTTTATCAATTAAACAGTTATTGATGCAATAATATTTCTTTTTTAACAATATGTTCACCTTTTGATCCAATGAAAGAGACATATAACAAAGTTAGTGACATTGACATCTTTCACTGCTCCCTATCAGGATTTCGGTCGGCTTTGATTGCACTGTTCTCATCTGAATCCGCTTGAGCGTAACAGGATTAACTAATATGTATTTTTTTTTAATTTTGTTTATAATTGTGTTGTATATAGTTAGGTATACCTGTAAAGATATAACACGCGGTCTTAGAGCCTATATATATATATGTTTTTTTTATGTTTTCGTATACATATATATCAATGCTATATTAAATAAATATATTTTAATAATTTGATTTAGCTCTAATAATAATACATATATTATGTCGAAATCGTAGTGGTAGCGACAAATAATATATGTAACTTAATTATATGTGACCGGTTTCTTTAGCCTGAAGGCGAATGAAACAGTTGCTCTAAAAGCTTTTTATCTTTTCTGTGACACATTGTTATGAAACGAGCTCTAAGAAAATTAGTCATGCCAATTTGTGACAGATGAATAATACGAAGCTATAAAAAACCCGTTCTCTGTCTGATTTCTTAATAAAAATGATTTAATCTGACATTAGCTTTAACAATAAAATATAACATTCATTAAAAAAACAATTTGGTTGTTTTTATTATAGAAGCTGAAAAAAAATCTTTAAATATTTTTTTTTTCAAAAATAATCAATACTGTCGTTATTTCCAACCTTAGACTATATCATATAACCAGAGATGGGCAAATTGTAATCTGATTAATGATGAACGATTACAAAATGTAGTCGTAATTTTAATTTTCTTGCTCTGTAGTCACAGTTAATTCCATTTAAAACATAAAGAAATAAGAAATGTGTATAAAATCTGAGATTCTGTAGTGTTTAAAACATAGATGAGCAAAATGCAGCCATATTAATGGTAAAAAACTTAAAATTTAATCGTAATCATTTTTATTAATCTGATTACATTTTGCCCATCTAACCTTACCTTACTTAACATTAGACCGTATTCCGTTATAGTATAATATAAATGTAAAGGAAATATACTTCCTTCAAGGCTTTAAATGTTGTCGCTCTTAGCGTGGCTGTATGTGAAAAGTCTATGCCTGTACAATTAGATACAAACTGTGGACATTGTTTTGACAATTGTGACAGACTTTCGGCCGTGGTGTTTTTTGAATGTAAATAAAGCGTTTTCGTTAATGTACGGTAAAAGTTATAAAGAAACAAACATAACCGTCGTTTCTTTGGATTTACATGTATAATGATAAATAATTATATATAAATTGTGAAATACTACATGTATGTTAAATAAAAACTTTGGATTTGCAGAGCAACAACAGAGTTTGTTTTTTTAAATCGTTGAAGATTGTCAAGTACTTTATATATGTATGTAAATATTAAAATTCCCGTGTCTTCTACGAACTGTTTTAGAGACAAAAAACGTATTATTTTGAAATATTACTTACGTGAATGCATATATTGCATTAACAGTGTTGTTTAATCGAGTATGTCTGTAAAAATATATTTTTATCTAAATCTCTGTTGCGTTTTTAGCCCAATGGTATCCCGATAGTCGTATTTTTATAATGCCTGTATACATGAAAACAAAAATTCTAAACTCTACGTCATTCTAGTATAAATTGAATTAATTATTTTGATCTTTTGTTTTGTTCGCTTATATCTAATAAACCACAAAAATAACCTTAATTCAGCTTTCACCATAACTTAACAAAAATATTCCAGAATGTTTATGTGTATAGTAAATATATTAAATTAAAAAATAGTAGACATAATATTTATTTTATTATGAACTTTTTTTTTTACACTGGCTCGACATAGTGACTACAGAGTGCCTGATGGTAAGTACAGTGTAGTCCAAATACGAAAGCGACTATCAAAGGATGAAAATCCATTGATAGTCTCCGTCGCTATATCGGCTCACATATACCACGACTGAAGGTCTCTAGGTATATGAGCTACTGGATATGCACAAGCTGATCCCGAAACGCGACAAGCCGAAACTGGTCACTATGACGGGCTTTACACCCATGCACTGTGGTCGCGATCCAGACGGGCACCGACGCCCTACCACCTCGCTGCTGCTCGTTTAGTACCACCCAGGAGTCACGTGTAGGGAAATTAGGGTAAAGCCTACGGACGCGAGCAGCTTCGACTTCCATACTGAAATAAGAATTGAAATAAGTCGTGAAATTCTTATTTCTTAATTAATAATTACACAACCATTTAACTATATTACTTGACAAAGTTACACAACAATTGAAACAAATCCGTTCACTGCCCAATGTAATCTTGATAGCAGTGAACAAATACATCGAGAGATAAATGACAAAAGTAAAGCAAAGATTTTATCTGTCAACTTCAGAAGCCGATTGTAATTAGGAGAACCGGATCGCCTGCCACGAGTTCGACTGCTATAGTAAAAGTTATTCCACATGTTAGGGCAGTTATGTTAGGTTGTTTTTGGGAGTCGAAGCTGCTCGCGTCCGTAGGCTTTACCCTAGTTTCCCTACACGTGACTCCTGGGTGGTGCTAAACGAGCAGCAGCGAGGTGGCAGGGCGTCGGTGCCCGTCTGGACCGCGACCACAGTACACGGGTGTAAAGCCCGTCATAGTGACCAGTTTCGGCTTGTCGCGTTTCGGGATCAGCTTGTGTATATCCAGTAGCTCATATACCTAGAGACTTTCAGTCGTGGTATACGAGGGCCGACATGACGATGTAGACTATCAATGGATTTTCATCCTTTGATAGTCGCTTTCGTGTTTGGACTACACTGTACTTACCATCAGGTACTATGTAGTCACTATGTCGAGACAGTGTAAAAAAAAAAGTTACAAACTGTATCCGATACATATCCGTGAAAATATGGATCTAGAAAACACGTAGCTTCGTCTTCACAGTTCAAGCCGCAATATCATAGGAGAAAGAGAATATATTTGCTATAAGATTATTCAAACTTATAAGACTGATTTCCACATAGAGATATAAACTATTATTCGTAACATCTTTACCTTTTCTTGAGATAAAACTAGGTTCCAAATAAGGCTAGTAAGATTTTCATGATGTGTTTACCTACGCAGCTAAGCCGGAACTAGTATAGCGAAAATTCTAGACATGCACAAGACAACAACCTATATGTAGATACGCCTTACCAATTTTTCTTTACGCAAAAATAGTAACTCTAGCAAATATGTGTATTTTAATTCTATTTGTTTAGATAATATTTATGTGTTTAAGTATGTCAGCTTTATTACACCGTTATATTAGGATACCTAACATAGGACATATGGTGCTATTAATCTGAACAAAGCTGACGCTACATCAGATAATAGTTCTGTTAAGACTTTATTAAACATCCCGACATCTTGTCTGTTCAGTACAAAAGCACTCAAAAATGCGTATACATATGTATTAAATATGTGACATATAAAAATTAGTTATAAATGTAACCAGAACGAGCATAATCTCGTCGCAAATGAGTTTTAATTTTCGATTAATTCCTTAGGCTCTGTTGCTTGATAAATAGTTAGAATTGACAGTTACACATTTTTAACCAATTTTTTTTTTCTAGAAAGATAACTTAAATGGGAATATTTTTAGCAAAAAGAGGAATAGTAGTTACTAAATAGAATACTAATACAAACAATGGAGGCTTAATGTGAGAAGTATCATCAAAAACTTAATATGCGTATTATGCTGTTGTGGACAGAAAAATGACAACACATTTCGCTAATTAAGTTGATAATCAACATGTAAACATTACAAATTAAATTATTTCCTCAAGCATGTATTGCAGGGCAAACAAATTAAAAGTAAGCTGATGTAGGAAATATCGTGGGAAAAATCACATAACAGATTACGACATACGATGAGAACCCGTAGCAACGGTGTGAATAACGTTTGACATGGAACTGTTGTGAGGCGACAGTTATTTGGATTGTTTTATATGTCTATGACATTTTATGCAAATATACTACGCAATAGGAAAAGTATTTAAATATCAGTAGCAATAAAAACGCATGTATGTAGATATATTTTTGTTTTTTAAATAGTTTTATCAACAAAATCAAATGCACAGGTACGTTTTTTTTTATCTTATTCTCTACATCATTTAAATCTATCTCCCTCTGTTTTATACTTTCTATCCCTATAAATAATATTTACTAACAATTACACACATTAGCCTAGTCCCAAATTAAGCTAGCGCTTATACTATGGGTACTAGACAAAGATATACATACTTAAATACATATCGTCGGGTGAAAGGCTATTTGGTTTAAGCGACATTTTTTGGTGATATAGTAATATATATATATTTGAAATCGGTAAAAAACGCTGATTCTAAATATATATATATATATATATATATATTACTATATCACCAAAAAATGTCGCTTAAACCAAATAGCCGTTCACCCGACGATATATACAACCATGACACGAGACAAACTCATCTGCTTATCGCAGAAAAGTTTACCACTACCCGGACACGAACCCAGGGCCTTAATATCGTACTTATACACACTCACACACTCTTTTACAGTTCCTTATTATTTATATCATTTGCATCATATGTTCCGTTCTAGTCACATTACTACATGTATATATATATTCCTTTAGGCTAAATATTTGTAAAGTTTACTATTTAGGAAATCAAGAGACACTGAGAAACAAATATTATTATTCAGAATTTGATGTTTGTTCAATAGTTAAACAAATCAGTAGTTAAAATGACAAATAGTTAAAGATACATTGTTTTAAGAACAGTTAGTTAATATACAAATGGGCATATTATTAACAAAAAATGAACTAGTCGTTATTAAGCTAGGAAAAACCAAGTAAATTGTCAAATAACCAATATAACTAACAACTTTAACATCTAATCAAACAATCAGGCCTTAGTCTACATATAGAAGTAGATATAATATTCAGTAAACGTTAACTCACAATAAACTAAGTATTGTAAAATCCCGTGATAACAATGCGTTATCTGGGGGATCGAACTAGAAACCTTGGGGTAATATTGGCTCATTAAAATTATATATTGCACTACTAAAGGTATACTATACTATTAGAAAGCAAGGTCGATAGTGTAATTTAGCTACGGTGTATGCGGCGTTTGCAATGAATGCCGCATTTCATGAGCGATAGCGATTTTTTATATTTATTTTAAGATTTTTAAGATTGATAAATTTTGATTGATCGATAACTGAGGTATATTGTAAGAGTTTCTTCCTATGGGAACGTTACCAAAAGGAAACTAATAGAAGAAAGATAATTCATAGTTTTTATTGAATAATAAATTGTTTAAAATTTATTGGATTGTTCCCAAAGTATAGACCTTATTCATAATTTAGAGCGCAATCAATTATGAATAGGCCCATAGACATTAAGCCTTTTAATGGTTTGTGGTAACATAGGTGTAAATCCTGCATAGGACTGTCAAGATCGACTTGAGGTAGGCTGTTTGGCTGGACCTGATTATCTAAAATATATCTCAGCGAGATGAAATTCGTGCCTAAAAATCCGTATTACTCCTGCGGTTTGGCAAATAGCGTTATTTATACTTCCTCTTTGGAATGAGTGAGTGTAAAAGGTACATCTTTCAAGACTTATCTGTCTGGTAGATATATGTACCACCTACGTCAATTGGACAGCACTTCATCAAGTCTACTGCAATAACTAATATTCAAACACTTTTTTTAATAATCATGGTGGGTGGAGTAGGCATTTGTGAAACTTTTTCTATCCGGTAAAACTTAATTATTAGTGAAATTATGTAGATATCGATTCAGATACGACAAAAATAATCTGTGTGAGGAATTGTAATGTTGCAAAAGTTTATACTTTGGGCCAAAACCCCGACGGTAGCGCTATGTGATCCAGATAGAGTCAAGTCACAAAGAAGCCGAGCGACAAAGCTTGAGAACTGGAGCGGTTACAAGCACAGCTCTCCGCCTATCTCACATTTGTATAGGTGCAATTTCACAAAGTTCTACAAGAATGTTAAACAAGATGGCTTAAGTTGCAAAATTGTGATTACAGGGAGCTGTCTTACAATTTCTATATGCTAACTACGTAGATTATCACTAACTTTTTGTCATTATAATAAATTATCATCAGGCTATATCCCTTTCTGCGTGAGCAGAGATTCTTTCCACTTTGCACTTTTTTAAGTCATTCGGAACGTAATCAGTAGCCGCAGCTGAATGCCGTTCTCAGAGCACTTACAAATGACATTTCTATTGTCATTCGGGTTTCCTCACGATTTTTTAGTTCACCGGTGAATATGTCTTGATGAATTCCGTACTTATTTTAGAAAAACCGTACGGTATGAGCATTCGCGTTGTCGAAATAAATATCCGTTCCATATTTATTAAGCTATTTTATCAGTATGATTACAAATTTAACCCCTTTGTATACTGTATACTGCTGTCTTGTATTTTGTTATATAAAAAATATAACAAAATTACTCAAAATTTCAAGTCTTTCTTTTTCAACCAGTCTGCAGTTGATTACCAAACAATAAAAGGTGTTTATTCCAGATGAAGTTATTAATACAAGCTATCGTTGTAACACTCGTGGGCCGATAGCAATATTGTCGCTTATTGCAAAAGATCATAAATACAATCGCGAGCTTGAGCAAGCGAGAAAGAGTAATTAAGTCTGCTTATCGTAATATATCATAGAACCTGTTTCGAGTAGGTGGCAACCACTTTACAAGACGGAATTGCTTTAGTCCTGTGATGGGTGCAGTGAGCAACGACATTTATTGGTTTAGTTGCACATTTTAAAGTAATGGAATTTGTAATACAATATTATTTGTATTTTGTTGCTAGGGCTATTGCCCGAACTGGGTCATGAATTCATGGCCACAGTACACAAGTGTAAAAACCGTCATAGTCACTCGCTTTGGCCTGTTGCATTACGGGATCAGCTTGTGTATATCCAGTAACCCATTTGCCTAGAGATAATCAGTCGTGGTATATGTTCGATCCACATACGTATTTTCATCCTTTGATAGTCGCTTTCGTTGTTGAATTACACTGTGCTTACCATCGGGTGTACTCTATTAACTTTATCAAGTCAGTCTAGAAAAGAAATTAGGATTCTATTGAAATTGTTGTTATAATATTAATGAAATCAAACTCGGTATTAACCTAACGAAATACATTTTCAGTACAAGTTTAAGTGTTGATTTAAACAAATTAGAATGTTTAGATCCTAATAATATAAAATTCTATAATGAACAATATAGAATTCTAGAATCTGAACTCTAAAATGAAAATTTGCAATTTTAGCACCCTCTTAAAGATACTTATTGTAAATACTCACAAATAAATTACTATCTTTTCTTGTACTACGTCAGCTCTATTTGAACTTCCAATTACGGGACATATCAACACATTGTTCATTAAAAATAATCTTATTAAACTAAAACGTGCTTTTAAAATTTTCTCTAAGTATTAATTTATACAATATTCTAAACAAATATTTGCATAACTGACTATTACAAATCAAAGTCCCTCCCAGCGTCTGTCTATTTCAATCAAAAACAGCGTAATTTATTTCCATGCAATTTTTTCCTATAGATAGAATGATTGAAAAGAAAGATTTGGTCTATAAATTCTTAAAGTTTTGTGTAAATTGTTAGAACTATAACAAATAGTGATAGTCGTTGAAAATGTTGCGCAACCGAGATGACGTGGCGGACTTGTACCGACAAAAAACCTCAAGGAACTTTTGCGCATTGGTGGGGACTGCGGGTCCTATAATCAATCCGCCACAGGCCCATCGTGCCACGCCCACTGGGCACAAGCTCGAGGGCAGATGCCTTCCTCGACATTGCTGTTTTTATTTAGGCCGAGCACGTCACAATACTCTTCCGACTTCTCGAGGGTCGCTTACCAGTCGCTCAGAGACCCCACCCGATTATGAAGTTTCCTAGATCAACTAGTCACCAAAATAAAACTTGTTTAACAATATCGAGATAATGTTATACACGTGAAACTAATAAACGTGTTCTTAGATGCAATGTAGAGCAATTAAAACTTCACAGGTTTGTTTACTAGTGCATCTTCCGACCAAATTCGCTAAGTTCAACCCAAGTTTGTTCGGCGTTTATCACAATGGAGTCGGAAAGTTATACGCTTGGTCGAACGTTTCGCGAGCTTCAATATTGTATGAAACTTTTAGTAGTAATATGTCGTCAGTACTTTCTTGTTAAGCCCCTCATTATTTTCATCGCTAACTGCATGTGAAATTAGAAAAATATTAGAATGTATAAAGATTCTCCATTGGTTTTTAATATGTAAAGTTAATCTTCCGTCGGGGAACCTCCATAAAGGTCGAATAATTATTTGGTTCCTTGTATATTATTTTAATACTGATAATATTAATTTATATTTCATTCATTGTAATAATGGGATCAAAGAAAATATTCATAACGAAGTTGAAACCAACTTACATTGAAACAGTAGATAACATTTGACATAAATAAAATCACACATAAAGGTAACAACAGTAAAGAATATTTGTTGAAATTTTTCATACTACACATAAGAAATTAATATACTAGTTTAAAATAGATATGTGAAATAAACTTTTTTTTTTCTGTGAAGGGTAGTGGACAATAGACTGTGGCTATTCACTTAGCTACGTCGGTGAGTGTTCTTCGTCTACGAATTTCTTCATATCTGATTAAATCACACAAAAAACACTAAGCATAGTTTTCTCCATAGCCAACTGCTTGACACTGAGCTTTCTAATGAAACCCATAGTATGAGATTACGTTTTTGTGCCATATTCATCACTGGAAACACTTATTGATAGAAAACTTTAGTTTTCATAAACGATAGTGAAGTGATAGTTAATGATGAAATAAAAACCAAACACATAGCTCATATTTCAAAAATAATCTTACCAATATTCTACTATAAATTTGTGAACACTTTGAGATTTTTTTTTAATTTATTTATATTTAGAGGCTTTTATTCCACAGATTATATCAGCCTCATTTTACCCTAACCTAAGTACTTGCTACTACTCCTAACGTACTTGCGTCCTACGAGAGTCAACGATGAGTAAGCGTCATCATCTGGCACAGCATTCTGGCTTCACTGGACAAAGAATTCTCCAAAATTCCATGCCATGCTCCAATATTTTGTCTATTATTTTCAACTTGCTCATCAGCAACGTTCTTTTGCCCTTTTAGTTTAAATTTACCCTAATTATGTACTTAAAACAAAGAACATAGAATATATCTCCATTTAGAAAACTTTCACACGATGTGAAGAGTAGTAAAATTTTACTTTAGAAGTTTATGAAATGTTATCTCATATATTGTCTACGCTTGAGAGAAATGTTATATTATATAACCTTTTATGGTTTTAGAAACGGTTTCTTGAATATAAATATTTTTGGAGTAGTTTTATGTAATATCTACAACTATTTAGACCAGAACAATAAAACCTTTCCTTGATACATTACATAGAAGTACTTAAAGTTTAAAATTGATTCTCAGAAAAAATATGAAGATATTTTACCAGCCTCCGATGCAAAAAGAGAGATGTTATAAATTCAACGTATTTATCGGTGGATCTATGTATTTGTGTATGTGTCTACAGCGTCGTAGTTCTTAGACGAAGAAACCGATTTTGAAATCATTTTCTATTTGTTTGGAAAATAATCTAATAGAGTGTGTTCTTAGGTTAGGACAGGTCAACTATTATCAAAAATCATCAGCTCTTTCCTAATTATTAAAGAGATCAGAGCAACTTCTATTGGTTGGATCGATTTAAAATTTAATATTCCTGTTACTTCAGTGATACTACAAATAACGTACTAACACTCACCTGATGACACTACATTGTCTAATATAAGCAGGATACACATGTCATCACTAATTTACAGTAGAAATATAAAGTTTGATCTCATTAGAATCTTCTCAATAAATACGGCATAGAAAGGTATAGAGCTGAACCGGTTTTTTAAGTTTATTGAATGATTTTTTTGGACTATATTTTGGCCTCACTATTGATTAACAATACATTGTGCAAATATACTTAAGGACTAAAACGTACTTGTACTTTCTGTAGTTACTGGAGTTTGTCTTAAAGGCTACTCATGTATTTATGGATGAAACTGGAGATTTTTTTAAACATATTTATAATCGTATCGTAAAAAACATAAAATTAATAAGGTAATGAATACAAATGTCTAGTTAACTATTGGTCAATATAAACAATATATATATAAACAAATACAATACTTGATCCGGAAAAGAAAAACAAATTTAGTTACATTAATTCAAAACAATAGCAAAACCTTTGCTCCCAAATCAAGGCCTTTACAAAACACTTGGATTACTTGAAAATGTCGAGATCGTTTGATAAACCTGCTAAACTGAACAAATCGTGCTTATCTCAAATCTAACCGATTTCAATATTCTTAAAATGAGAGCCTCATGGCAAAAGTACTCAAGTATGAAACGGCTGTACAATATTTACTGATTAAAAATTTTATTTTGTACCTTATAACATTTGAAGAAATTTTTTACTTTTTAATTCTTTAAAGCTCAAAAAGAAGTCATTTACACTGGCGATAAGAAAATATATCACCAAAATTGACGATCAATTCTTTTTATCGCTCTAAAAATATTCATATCACTGTTGAAAACTTTATTTAACAGTTTTTTTTAATGACGGTACTGAATATTCAGTACTCTGGCCAAGTTGCATGTAGATGGAAAAGTCACCTAGGACATTTGAGCGTAACTGAGAAGACAGAAGGAAAAATCTTACAGACCGGAAAACCAAGCAGTGTTCAAATCAGATCTCAGAATAGCTTCCTGGTATATGTTGCGCTCCACCAAGCAACAGAACGGAACCGCTGGCGGCAGATAGTTTATCGAAGGAATTGAAGTCACAATCATCAGCAATGAGAGAACAATGAAGAAAAGAGTGGCTAAACTTTTAACAGTCTTCACCCATTTACCATAAATGTTGAGTTATGCATCTTTTATTACTAGTACCATTCTAACCTACAGATTTGTATACAAATTCCTATAATGTCAAATACGACGTGACAAATAAAATGGAGCCTGTTAAATTGAACAGTCACCTCTCACTTTTGTGTTCACGACCACCGCATAGAGCGGTATTTTTAAATGCCAAATTGAAAATAATTTTATGGTCATAATCATTTCGTGCACTGCCTAATATCATGACTGTTACGTATAACATTTATAAAAGTATAATAAACGTCTTTTATATAAAAGAGGACACACAAACAAGCAATTATCTAATAGTAAGCAGCTACTGTCTCCTAGGAATACTTACAACACAAAAAGTGTCATAATTTCGCTGTGGACCTAAAAGTACTTTTTACTCCTTTTTTGAAGAGCCCCATGTAGTAATCTAGGGTAAGAATTGCGCCTGCCCATTCTATAACTTTAAAGTTTGCAACAAGAAAGTTCCAAAGAACTATACTAATATTGTGAGCTGATAAGCCTTTGAAGTATGGAGATGAGAGCAGCTCATCCCCAAAACATCCACAAAGTGGCAGCCAGAAATGGTAATAAGAGCAGCAGATGACTCAGACGTCACAACATCCCCTAATGTAAATAGTTTTGGTAAAATTCGCAGAGAGTACCAATTTCTCTACAATGACTAACACTTATCAAACTTTATAAGTAAATTGTAAAGTCTTAAATCTGCTAGTTATTCTGGCATCGTATAAGGCAGTATATTTAATTTGTAAGTATATCTTATTTATCACTAAAAGCATTGTAAATATTTACTGAAATAGTGGTAGCTAATACAGCATTTCATTTTCACCTCACCTCATTAGATGACAACTTTATTGTACGCCTTGAATCTGATATACGACTGGTTTTGAGCCGTCATATTTCCGGATCAACACACGTTCATCTAAGTACCTGTATACCTAAATATATTATAGTACTTTTATGTTTTTTTTATTACAGACAGGGTTCCACTTGAACTCAATCTCAATTGCTGGAAAATGATGATGAGGTCGACGATGGAGCGCGCTCACTCAGCAAATACCGATTCACGTGATGTTTGAAGATTTCTATATCATACTAGCTGACCCGGCAAACTTGGTTTAGCCATATAATTTATTTCTAAGTGATAATCATCATGATTAGTTATCGAGCGGGATGAAAAATGACTAAATTACTAAAATGGCTATTCAAAAATAGGGGTTCGTGATGAAAGGGTAAAAATTTAGGGTTGTATGTATTTTTAATGCCACATTATAGAAAAATAAAAACAAAAAAAATTGTCCAAAAATAAAAAAAATATGTTAAGGGTGAACAACCCTTATCACTTAGGGGTATGAAAAATAGATAGTAGCCGATTCCCAGACCTACTGAATATGCATATAAAATTTGGTAAAAATCGGTAAAGCCGTTTCGGAGGAGTAAGGTAACTAACATTGTGACACGAGAATTTTATATAGATAGAGAAGATGTTCGAAAAACAGACGCAGAAAGCGAATTATCTTATTAGGAACTACTTATCATAAGGATAGGTGGAGTCCTAGCTAGAAATCAAACTAAAGAAAATATGAAAAAAAAAGAACAATTGAAAAAAATGCAAAATATAAACACTGGAGTAGAGACAATTTTGATAAGCAATATGATAATATTTTATGTGTGGAATTCGCTTCCTATGTCTGTTTTTCTAGTATTTTACAACGCAGCACTCTTCAAACGACGAATTAATCGGTATTTATTGAGTGAGCGCGCTCCGTCATCGGCCTCATCATCACTTTTCATCAGGTGAAATTAAGGTTGACCGCAAGCATGTCCATAATAAAAAAACCTTATGTCACCAATGTAAAATATATTTCGAATAGTATTTTATCTACTGGAACGTGTAACCAATAAAGTTATTGTGTAATTCTGTCGTATAGCTTAGAATTTAGATAGTAAATTGATTACTGCTGCTGTCAAGGGAACGATTTAATCAGTTCTTTAGGTGACCATTATTAATGTTATTTTGCAATCAGCCTACTTAATTTATGTGCCGCAAAAAGAATGTAGGTACTTCATTCGAGAAACAATAATCATATATTTATGTAGTATATAGCACTTTAAAATTATAGCAAGGACTACCACGCGCAGTATTTCCTAAGTAGTACGTGAGGCTTTTCAAATAAGGAGTGAAAACATTATTCTAGGTTGGCTCACATTGATTACCCTTCTTGTGTTGCAGTTTTACATACAACAACCGTTTTCTATCAAGTGGGCTGCTCCTCTGTTTACCTTTTTTTTACTCTGGCTCGACTTAGTGATTACAGAGTACCTGATGGTAAGTACAGTGTAGTCCAAAAACGAAAACGACTATCAAAGAATGACAATCCATTGATCTACATCGTCATGTCGGCCCACATATACCACGACTGAAGGTCTCTAGGTATATGAGCTACTGGATATACACAAGCTGATCCCAAAACGCGACAAGCCGAAACTGGTCACTATGACGGGCTTTACACCCATGCACTGTGGTCGCGATCCAGACGGGCACCGACGCCCTACCAACTCGCCTACCTTTCACATAAAAAAAAATTCTATGTGTCGATCATATATTGAAGAAAGCAAGAAGATAATAGAGAAAGTCGTTAGTATTAAAATATTTCCAATATAGCTTTATCTGGCTGGTTAAGGTAAACTGGAAGTCTCTTTTGCCCTCCCCCAAGATAGTGCCCGAAGGGCGCGGCGTGTCGGGGCTGTGGAGAATTGATTACAGGCCCGATAGCCCCCGTCTACCATATATGCAGAAGTAGACGCCTTGGGGTTTTTAGCCGGTACAAGTCCGGCACAGCTCGGTCGCGCCACCCCCTACGGCCGGGACGTACCGATGAGGATTTTCCCCAAGTAAAAAAAAGAAACTAATGTCTAGAATTTTCAAAAAATCGATTTTATTTTTACTTGATATTTCGAAAAATGTAGTCTTTTAAGAACATACTGATTAATTTTTATAATGATAATATATTTATGCTATTTTAAGTTCTACTTTATACTTAGCAGGTTAAAGTAGGAGCAGGTACAAGGTCTGGTCCGATGAATGTATTTTTTTAGCGAATTAATGTACATATATCCAAGCAGTTTGTTATGTTACTTGGGTAAATCTCAACAGGGCGAAGCTGGTTAAGCTTTCTATTTAGAAATGAAGATTGAGAGAGGCAAGTACAACTAAATAATAATCTATTATATAAAAATAAGTCCGGTTTTCCTTCCTGACGCTATAACTCCAGAACGCACGAACCGATTTCCACAGTTTTGCATTCGTTGGAAAGGACTCGGGCTCCGTGAGGTTAAAAGCAAACAAAATTCAGAAAAAATTCAACAGAAAAGCAGGAAAACGGAGAAAATGCTTCTTCACATACAGCGCCATCTCTGATACATAGCATGTACTACAAACCAATATGGTTTTGCATGGTGGTGGAGGAGATCGCACCAGTATTTTAAGTAGATGGCGCCGATGCGTTATACGTTGTTTGACAGCTACTCATCTGCTCAGTTAATTTCATGTGCCATTTATTATGCGCACGTTCTTTCAAACGCTAACTAAAAACCAAAACGAAGCCATCTGGTGGCGAAACGAAGTTCGCCGGGTTTGCTAGTTACTATTAAAAATGTATTAATATCTCATGTATAAAAATTCCAAAAAAAAAGTTAAAAGCAGTCTAAATAATTGTTTTGAATAATCTAGAGTTAAAATAAAGTGCAGTGAAAACATTTTATCAAGGTAGAATTTTAAAAATGCATTTCATAAAGCTACAACCAATTTCGTAACAGCTCCAAAGAAGCGCGAGATTAATTTTACAGTGACGGCACCAGCAGCGCAGGTGTGAAGGATTGTAGTGGAGAGTGCCAACAATTTCACCAGTCACCACATTCAATGGTCGTAATTCACGAAATGCATTTACGGGTCGCGAGGTCGACCGCGCGTACCGCTGACCAAACTTGAGGCTGCTACTACGGAACAACAACTCGCTTGGAAATAGAAGTGAGCTAAAATCGAAAACGATTTGTAATTGAGCGGTGTGAAAGAAGAAATCAATATATTTATGTGGTGAGAATCGTCTTGATACGGGCAATAAATTTCCCAAAAGTCACCTTTAAAACCAATTTCTTTCGTAAAATACAATTTCACCCGTCTTTCGTTATTACGCAGAAATAATGACACGATTTATTAATTACTCTCTCATTTCTTTTTATCGCTTGCATTCTAGCATACTTTCAATATTTTTTTACTTCAAACTGCCTTAAAAATTAATTATAGTATAATAAATAAACACGATTTAATCCCGCTTAAAATTATTAATAATGCATATGATATATGCGTTTTGCAAATTTTAATGATACAAATATCAAATTTCAGAGTTTTCTATACATTGTACGAAAGCTACAATTTGTTGTAAATAGCCCTTCAATTGATAATATTGAAGACAGTTAAAAATTAATAGAAAACAAAATAGATGTTTAATTTTTTTGTAAATGTTGGCCCGGGATTTTCAGTGCCAGCGGCTTATATTTCAAAATAATTTAGTGAATACTGTCATTTGATTGAAATTAATAATAAAATATCATTATGCTATATCCCGTTTGGATTAAGCAGATATATTTTACACGTAGATCTCTAGTACCGTTAATTTTACGCTAATATATTGCGCCTAATATAGAAAATTAATTCGTGACGCTTCTTAGTCACCCCGGATAGATTAAAAAGCAATGGCCTAACAACTACAAATGTATTGATATATACCTATTACAAAAATCACATATAAAACAAAGCGCAAAAAAAAAAAAAAACATAAAGTTATCGTTTAATAAAGAAGTGAGTTTACTTGGTACGTGCTGTAAAATTTATTGGAAAAGATTTGTGGCCTCGCCGATGCTGCAATTTGACTATCAGAAAATATATTTTATGACGTCCACGGTACTTTGTTTGGCTTAATGGCGGTATAAGAACAGTTTTTTACCAGATCTGTGCGCGCTGGCTGTGATCTTGATTTGTTACCTCAGTTGACCGTGCTGATGCGAAAAGTATTCATTATTTCGTGAGTTTTCAGTTTTAAACATTGTTTCATAGTCATTTTAGTCTCTAATGCTGTGTATCTGTCTTATATTGATCCTTTCATTGCTGTTTTCTGCGCGTCGACACAATAAACAGGTGTCAGCTGAAAATCAGCGCTGGGTGTCTCGGCTGGTCACTTAGCATTTACTGAGCTGACTTCCCTTTGGCGCATCTTCACAACACAGGGTATATGCTTTTATTGTTTTCTGTTTTTTTTTACCTATTCTGAAGTGTTGTATGTTTTGTGCCAAATAAATGTTTTTATTATTATTATTATTATTTATATACATTTTCATGATGTTCGTGGCTACGGTGGCCTAGCGGGTAATAGACCGGTCTCCATCTACACAAATGGTCGTATGTTTCAATCCCGGAATGTAGACCTGGGTTTTTTCAGACTACGTATAGATTTAAGCGCCACATGCTCACCGGTGAAGGAAAATATCGTGAGGAAATCCACATGGCATTTAATAGAAATGTCATATGTAATTGCCCTGAGAACAGTGATCAACTGAGCTACTGGTCACGTTGAGTATGATATATAAGCATGAAGTGAATACAGCCCCTTATCTATGTCTGTTCACCCCATAAATGATATAGGGTGACGATATAATATTCATTTTTATAGTTACAGTTAATTTTCAATTATTTGGATTATTCTAAAGTGACAGTAAATTTATCAAAATTATTAATTATATATTAATTAAATGGACTTGTCACCCGATGATTGTTTAAAAATAGAGTGTGTCACAAAGGATTACTAAAATAAAATGAAAAATACATGATTTTACACGGTAATTAATGTTACGTTTTCCTAAACAAGTCGAGCGATAATTCGTTTATTTTTTAAAATAAATACAAACTTAGTATTGTTAGATCTCTTTGTAGGAAATATGGTAAAAACCTGATACTAGCTTTAATACAGTGCTGAAGCTTTTTTTAGTTAAAAGTTATTAATAACAAAATATTCTGCTGTGCACGGGCAAAGCTTGTCAAACTAATTAAAACTCGACAGGAGATAAAATGCAGCTCTCAAAAGTTGTTTTAATAAAACAAGTAGTAATTAAAGTCAGAAATCTGCTCATATGAGCATCTGCCACGTACTGAACAAGATGATCCGACCACAATTCTGTCTCCTACTAAACAGGTAACGTTCAAATTTTTTTCTACTCACACACGTCAAACTTCCATGACTAGTTGACTAATTATTTCTTGTAATTCTTCAAACAAAGTTACGTTTTTATACCTTACGATGAATATGTCGTCGTAATTAAATTTATTACTTCACGATTTCATAGGTCCTAATTTCAATATCGGACTACACTGATTCGTAAATCCAAGTACATATGTAGATTATAAATAGTAGAGAAACTTTAATGCCAAAATTAAATTATATATTTTAATTGTCTTTTTTTTATTTATTCTGACTCGTCACAGTGACCACATCATGCTGGATGGTAAGCATAGTACAATCCAAAAACGACAACTACTATCAACATTAAAGAAAAACCTATCGATAATCGCAGCGATCATGCCGGCCTGAACAAATATTTCTTCCCTTCGTTTAAAGGATCCTACGTCATAGGACAGTGGGATCACGCTAGGCGGAAGACCATTCCACAGCTCAACGACTGGGCAAAAGTAAATGTTAAAGAACTTCTTAGTTATGCCCGGGATGTGAGTTACCGTATAGTTATGATACCGTAAACCCGCGCCCGTGATTCTGCTATGACAGAGAGAGGGTGAAAGGAATATGTTTAATAAATAAATATGTTTAATAAATAAAGTCGACGATTTTAATATCGTATCGTGATGTGTAAATAGGTACATTTCAGTGTCATCTGATGAGTTAAAGGAGCATCAAGAAATACTGGCTAGACTAGTTACCGTGAACCAAGCCAGGTGCCGTTACAAAAATAGACTTGGATGTAGATCGTAATTATTCGAAGAGCGCGCTTAATAGCTTTTATGGTGCATTCATGTACGGGTTTGCATACATTATATAAGTTATATTTGAACTTGTTTATTTCTCTTCAGTCGAATGGCTTTTCTATATCTGATGAAAAGCGCAAAGCAAACTATTTATTAGGGATGTGGTTCTTGCGGTTTCTGAAGTCCCGCTCACCTCGGTAGCCAACCTCATTTGCGATGTGTCCAATGAGAATTAAAAGTTACATAAAAGGCCGTCGTTAAGAGATGTTTAATTTAATCCAGGCGCACATTACATTTTATTCTTTATCAATATGGAGCCACGTAGGGGAGTCGAAGCTGCTCGCGTCCGTAGGCTTTACCCTAGTTTCCCTACATGTGACTCCTGGGTGGTGCTAAACGAGCAGCAGCGAGATGGTAGGGCGCCGTTGCCCGTCAGGATCGCGACCACAGTGCATGGGTGTAAAGCTCGTCATTGTGACCAGTTTCGGCTTGTCGCGTTTCGGGATCAGCTTGTGCATATGCAGTAGCTCATATACCTAGAGACCTTCAGTCGTGGTATATATGGGCCGACATGACGATGTAGACTATCACTGGATTTCCATCCTTTGATAGTCGCTTTCGTTTTTTGACTACACTGTACTTACTATAAGGTACTCTGTAGTCACTTTGTCGAGCCAGTGTAAAAAAAATAAAACGTTGCTGGTGCTTGTGCTTCCACAATTCGATATTTAGGTTACAGCCTAACCGAGTCTATTGTGCAATGCGAAACGTTGCCGCTTCTTGTTTGGCCCTTGTCATAAGAATTAGCGGAATTTTTACTTTACCTCTTACGTCATTTATATATTGATAAACTATTATGGTTCGACAGTTACGAATGATCCAGCCAATCGTCACAAAGATCTGATATCATAGAAGGAAAACGAGAACACGTGTGAGGTAGTTTCTTTTTTTTTAATGAAGTTGCCATATGTTTATGTAAACTTAATCTAATGGCCGGCAATTTGATACTGGCTATTTACGTCATTATAATATGCATCGGTATGCACGCGGCCTAGCGGGGCGCTATCCACTGTTATTAACTCTTTTGATTCTGATTATTATATTCTGCGTATAATCAACAAAAGCCGCTTTGATCTCATGACCTCCGGGGATAAGTATGGTTCTGGAGCTAAAAGGTTATTCTATTATAATTTGATAACATAACTAGGTAATATTTAATTTATTAGTTAGTAGCTAGGTACGACAAAAACAAATTCGGACTCCTAAAGAAAATGACGATAGTTTGTTTGGTTAACGAGTCCCACAATTATTATCATATTTATATTTGTACAAAAGTGATTATACTTAAGTGCTTTTGTTTTTAAACTAACCTCTACCAGCGGTTTCTCTTGTATAAAATTCCCGTTTCATATGAGAACGGGACAAAATATAGACCATTTTTATCATGACGATCTATACTAAATATTGGTGAAAAAAATTAAGAAATCGAAAGCGTAGTTTTAAGATTGAATTTATAATCGGTATTTGTTGGGTGAGCGCGCTTCACCATTATCCTTATTATAACTTTCCATCAGGTTGAGATTGAATTCAAGCGCAAGCTTGTCTGTTACAAAAAAAGATTATAAACAGAACGCAATCTGATTTTTCATTTCCGCCACCGCTTGTGACTTACGTTGCTACTTGGCAATGTTTTATTCAGACGAGCTACTCGTTAGCGTGGTGCATTGTGGCCGCAAAACAAGCCGTCAAGGCAGCTTGGCCCTCAATGAATGCCTGATTTTTCTAACATAACGTTATTATGCTGATGCCACAAGCTTAGTGCCAAGTTTTATTACATTTAGTAGTTATCAAATTTATGGTCTTTAAGAAGCTTGTTATATCAAGGGATGAAAAGCTATTTGCGTCAAGCGACGTTTATTCTTCGCGTAGCAGAATCTTTTACATCTGTATTGACAGAGTTCTAAAAAAAATCTCAATATTAAACCTTTATAATATTACATTAGAGACTAAAAATAGAGCGCACACATATAAATATTTAAACAGCAAAAATAACGTATTTAAATACAAAGTGAGCGGTAATAATAAACATTTTTATTAAATTAAGTTATGCGTAAATACAGGGTGATTCGAGAAAATGTCCTACTAATAATACGTTAGCAACCATTGCGGCTGTAATTTACTACTGCCTTGCTAAGAACGGTGGTCAGTTCGACATCTGTACGACTAATAAATGATATTAAATGGGCTTATACTATCTTGTGGTTATTTAATCTTTCTTTTAATACACATGTTACCAGTGATGTCAATATAGAAGTATTTTCCCTAAATTTTGGGGTTTCTAAATAATATGGGTAATCATTGGAAGAAAACTTCTTCCCACGATGACTGTGGGACATTTTACATAATACTTTGATGTAGTGCTTTACGAAATTATATTGACCTCATAACAGAAATCTTTATTTTTCGCCCAGCACCGTGTGTAATAGGGATGGCGAGCTGAGATCAATTAATCGAATGATCTATTTTTCAGCCTGAAATAAATCGTTATTTTAAATAGATTTATAGTACTGAATCGATCCAGTGAATTTATTCCTGACTCTAGAAAATCAACTAAATGAAAATAATCGTTTTTCACATATTTATTACCAGGCAGACTTTTATTTCTAAAAAAATTAGACATTCAGAATTGAAAACTATAAGCTATATATTTTATTTAACGTAACAAATAAATGTAAGAAATAATTGTTTCTTTATACTTAATCCTTTAGTATCATTATAAAAATAATGGTAAAATTATTGGAATTCTCAAAGTTTTCAAAAGAGTATTTATTATTTCAAAAGAGTGGCAATTTCAGAAATTGACAACACTACATGTTACAGGATGTTTCAGATTGAAGTCACAAAAATATGTACGCGCAGCTGTTATGAATATATTTAATTTTGACCGAATGCGTTGTTCAAAAATCGAATGGCATATACTCGTAGACCTTATAAATAAATAAATGAGTTCTTTAGAAAAAAAATATACGCTTATAAGTTAACGTTTAGCGTGTTTGTATATTTAACTATGAAATAAAAAATCATAGCAATTCCACATCAGAACAATCTCTTATTTGTGTTTTTTTTAATTGATATTTCTTTGAAATCAACCGAAACTGATTTACATGTTTTTCGTTTTTCTTACACTGGCTCGACATAGTGACTACAGAGTACCTGATGGTAAGCACAGTGTAGTCGAAAAGCGAAAGCGACTATCTAAGGATGAAAAGTCGTTGATATTCTCCGTCGTCATGCCAGTCCGCATATACCACGATTAAACGTTTCTAGGTATATGAATTACTGGATATACACAAGCTGATCGCGAAACGCGACAAGCCAAAGCGAGTCACTATGATGGTGTTTACACTTCTGTACTGTGGTCATGACCCAGTTCGAGCATTCGCCCTACCATCAATAATTTTGTGACGTTCCCACACATAGCTTTATTTAATTAATTTGATTTATAATGTTACATTAGATATTTATACCTAGGGTGATGTTATTTGTTCAAATATTTAAAGCAAGCTTATAATAATAAGCCTCAAAAGCCAATCAAATAGATTTCCATTAAACTACAAAGGCTCACATTACTAAATGACTGCAATTGAATATTATAATATCTGCCCGATGAACGAAGCAACAAAGTAACTGCCAATCGGCCGTGTAACCACACAATTCAGTTACCAAACAGACGGACATGTGAAAGTCTCTTGTAATTATATATCAATGGCACTTATTACGAGGTCTTGTCGTATAAAACGGTAGCGTGGCACAATAAGCTAATCATACGGGTTGCGAGAGGTTTTCTCACACACTGTCGTTAAGATTGGTTTAGCCAACGGTGGGCATATTTGGCAGAATTTTTAACGTAAAAAAGTTCCTAGACAATGTAATATGGGTCTACAAGAGAGCACAAACGATAAAATAAACGACATAAATGTAGTTATTTTTCAGAACTACAAGGAACCTTAGACCGTAGTAATAGATATTCAACTTGATATCTCTACGCAATCCTGAGAAAAAAGGTCTTAACCGACAATGGAACGGAAACGAAATGGTACAGGATACTATAGGAGTTCCTTATATCGTTCTGAGGAACGGACCTTTTAAAATTTATAATAATCTATAGTTACGCTATATGCTTTTCAGGGTGAGCTGAGATATATAAGTGGTTGTTGCTTATATGTCGTGCCAAGGCGACTAGTAGCGCAGCTGATCGTCATTCTAAAAACACTAACACATGACATTTCTATTAGATACCATGCGAGTTTCCTCACGATGTTTTCCTACAAAGCCCAGCATGTGAGGCCTAAGTTCATCTTCATCTGGAATGCTCTACTTAATCATAATTATTATCCTTAAAAATTAAACGAAGAAACTGCAGTTTACTGGCCGAGTGCGTTCCACCATCGGCTTCATCATCACTGTCCATAAGATGCGCAAGCGATCAAGTGCAATTGCAACTCTTTTTTTTTGTTTTGACTCGGTTCGTTAACTTCTTTGTACCTGATGAAAAGTACAGTGAAATCCAAAAATCTAATATGACTATTATAAGAGAGAATTGTTCATGCCGGCATTCACAAATATCTCTTCACGTTTCATTTAAAAACCCAATATTATATGACGATAGCAACTCGCTCGCCGGAAGATCATTCCACAGTCTAATAACCCGACTAAGATAAGAGTTCGAGAACTTCTTAGTTCTAGTTGAAATAAAAGGCTCATGTTTATATATTTATCACAGGACATCCTTTTTTTTTTACTCGGGGAAAATCTTCACGGGACCGTCCCGGCCGCGAAGGGGGTGGCAGCCGGGGTGTGCTGGACTTTTACCAGCTAAAAACCCCAAGTCGACTACTTCTGCGAATTAGTGGGGACTGCGGGTCCTGTAATCAAATAGCCGCAGCCCCACTACGCCGCGCCTGAGAGGCACAATCACGAGGGGGTGACGCCGCCTCCCCCGAATCACAGGACATCCTATGCCAATAGAGACTTCAGCATTGCGACAATACTAATACGGGGTTTATCACGAGTAGACTGAATCATCGCGGATCCTCGTCCAGGGCGTGAAGTAACTACCTCTACCTGCTTTTGCTTTCAATAATTTGAACATGCACGACACACAAAGCTCATAGTTTTTGCAGTTTTATAAGGTAACATAAAACGAAGTTTCAGTTTATTAATCACTAGGTTCCACGCCAAGTCATAATTGAAAAGAAGTGGATTCGCTCATAAGACTCATTAAAGTATTTATAGTAAGTAAAAAACTGTTTTTTTTTAAAATGAGTTAGATACGTTGAGTTTTTCTACACGTAGCAACAGTGTGTAGCATAAGTTACAGTGATAGAACGATAGATGGACGGCCGATTTATTCACGTGCGGCATTTCAATATTATCGGTAACCTTGTCAGGTGAACAATAGCTCGAACGGTAGGAGATAAAGGACCATCGTTATTCAGAAAAACTGGGCCTCAGAAACATGGAGTCAAGGTGTGGTTATTTGAAACATTGTGCTTGATTTTTGGCTTTTTTCGGATTTACCTTTACACACTATTAATACACAAGTTACGTTTAAGCTTGTTTATATATTAAAACATATTAGAACTGTTAAAATATTTTCATTTCTTGATAATCTTCGCTGTAAGGCTGAGATTTACAGACGCAACTTTAAGTTTGCTTAGACTTACCAAAACATTACAATTTATATTAATGAATGTCAAAGGATTTGGAAAGTCACCGATTTTGTCAACATGGACTTGGCTCTACAAATACAATGGATATCCATAAGTTTTTATTAAATATTCAGTATTTTGTCGAAACGAATTTATTTTAAGCAAAGTCGAAATAGTGGCTATAAATCTCAGCCTAAGAGTCGTTAATGGTCTGCGTTATACTAGCATTACGTGTCGTGTAATTATTCCACTGGCCCGTAAAAAAAATTAAAGTTTTGACAGAATATTAACAACTCTACAGACTTATTAATTGCGATCTAAAGGAAATAGAAAATAAAACAAGGAATATCTCTTTTAAATAATAACAGTAAAATTACTAATTATATAATCTTTCTAATATAAATGTATAACTCGTTTTATATGACGGAAATATATTAAAGTGTTTCATTAAATTTTAATTAGTTCATTAGTGTACCTTCATTTTAATGAAGTATTGTGGTGTTGTAAACTTTGGTAACGTCTAATGGAATTATATGGGAATGTTTTAAAATTAGTCAAAGTTCGAAGCCCTGACTATACTAGCGCAATGGCATTGGAAAACAAATTTATATTTTCGTGTTTTGTAATAATCAATATAAACGCCTTAACGGGTTTTATGCAGATCTTATGGCAAATATCCTCTTCAGAAATCGCTTTTATTTTCCAAAGATTGGTTCGTAGAGCGATCGAGATTAGGAAGCATAAAACTTTTAATCGGGATATAGGATTTAAGTTATCATCGGTGTAGAAATTAGTGACTAGATAACTAAAACCTCATTTAATCTCGCCATGTAAAAATTTAGCGAGTGTTGGGCATCACTGCAGTTCAATTTTTTTAACAAAAGCGGGTAACTACACTCTTCCGACGAAATCTCTACGAGTCTCTTCGAGATCAGAGCCTGAGTGACCAAGATAAAACTTCGAGTCATAATTTAGAGTAAGTTAATTCACGCATAAGAACCGTCAAAGTATTTATAATGTTTAAATTACGTCTTAAGTAGGAACAGTTCTCATTTAATCCTGTAAATTTAAATACAAAAGGGTACCTTCTTGTCAAGATAAATTTTCAATAAATAAAGCAATAAACACACGGCGCATTAATAAACATTGTTTGCAATATTTTACATGAGTGGATTAAGCGAGCGCTGTCTATGAGCCCTCTGGGAGACATTTAACCAACTAAGTTTATGTCAAAGATTATACGGTGACTTAAGTAGTTTCGTAGAAGTCACATATTTTGTATTTATCATTATTAAATAACAGGAATACTTTACAGTGTTCTCGATTTCAATCTAAAAAATATAATCTACAATGGTTAATACTCATAGAATTAGGCAATATAAAGTAACCTGCATACATGTTTCAATAGTGTACCCTATCTGAACTCGGCAGACGTTATGCTCTGCCTAAATATAACGAGCAGTATCAGGGAAGGCATCATCTTTCTCCAAGTTTGTGCCCAGCGGGCGTGGCGCGACAGGGCTATGGCAAATTGATTACAGGATCCGCAGTCCTCACCAGTGCACAGGAGTAGTAACCTAAGTAGGAGTAACCTTGAGGTTTTTAGTTGGTACAAGTCTGACACACCTCAATCGCGCAACCGGTCTGTGCGGCTAAAACGGTCTTATCTGGATTTTCTCCAATTAAAAAAAAACCTATCTGTAGTGAGTTTATGCGTTGTATCTCCTGATTTTAGTAACAAAATGCCGTTTCTGTCTCTATTTGTATCTAAAAAAAATCATAACAAAACAAACTGAGCATAAATGAGTTCATGAAAACACCGTATATGTTGCTTTATTTTTATCCACGCGATTTATAGAAAATCATTATTCCATATGTTTTGTAATTTCAGTGTTTGTACACCTAGAGACCTTCCGTCGTGGTATTTGCGGGCCAACATAGCGATGGCGACTGTCAATGGATTTTAATCTCTTGACGGTCGCTGCTGCTCTTGACCTACACTGGTATTTCCATCAGATGCAATTTAGTCACTTTGTCAAACCATTATAAAAAGTGCTTTAAATATTTATTTATCAAAAAATATACTTTCGGAATGATTGATAAATAATGAATCTAATTAACATAAACAGTTGAATTTTAAAAAAATCATCAAATTCATACATTAACAGTAATTTACTCAGGTTTTAAAATTTATTTTATTTCATACGTACCATAATTAAAAAATAAAATAAACTGGCACATATATTTTATAATCTTTGCCAGATCATTGTAGCATCTTTTTGTTTAGCGTAAAAAAGATATAAAACTGTCTAAAGAGAGTAAAAAAGTACTGCATTGTCTCTAATATCGGGGCTGATGTGTATACTAAGTTAGGGACACATACTATTATCTCCCAAGCGAGTACGTAGAAAGTTTGCAACAGTTATTTGTATAAGAATTCTTTGTTGTGAGGTTTAATTTTACACTGGCTCGACGTAGTAGTAGTAGTAGTAGTAGTAGTAGTAGTAGTAGTAGTAGTACTACAATGCAGCTGATGGTAAGTACAGTGTAGTCCAAAAACGAAAGCGACGAAACAAAAGGATTAAAATCTGTTGATAGTCTACGTCTTCATGTCAGCCCACATATACCGCGACTGAAGGTCTACAGATATATGAGTTACTATATGTATATACACAAGCTGATCCCCAACCCCGACAGGCCAAAGCGAGTCAATATGACGGTTTTTACACTTGTGTACTGTGGTCATGACCCAGTTCGGGCAATCGCCCTACCACGAAAAAACATATTTATTGTATATATACTAGGGCGTTCCAAAAAAAAAATATTTTTCCTCGGAACCACGCTCAAAAGTTTCGATTTAATGCCAAAATAGGCCTCTGAAAATATGAGCCCATAATATTAATATTAGGTCCTTACATATGAAATTGGCGTTTTGTATGGGAGGAACAAAAAGTCGAATATTTTTTAATATAATATATTTAATTAATCAAAGTATGAACCATTATGTTCTATGCACTTTTGCCATCTCATAGGTAATTCATTGATCCCTTTACTAAAAAAACCAGTCGGACGGGAATCAATAAAATCTTTGAAGGCGATTTGGACTGCCCCATCGGAGTTGAATTTTTTCCCTTGCAAGAAGTTATCCAAATTTCGAAAAAAATGGTAATCTGTTGGAGCAAGGTCCGGGGAGTACGGAGGATGTCTTAGACTTTCCAATTGAAGCTCTTCTAATTTAGTAGCCGTCTGTTGCGCAGTGTGTGGTCTAGCGTTGTCGTGAAGCACCAGTGGCGTGGAGCGATTGACCAGCCTATGTTGTTTAGCCGCTAGCTTTTCCATCATGGTTTGCAATTGCTGACAATAGACATCAGCCGTAATAGTCTAGCCAGATTTGAGAAAACTGTAATGAACAATACCGGCACTAGTCCACCAAACGCTTACAAGTAACTTTTTTGGGGTTAATTTTCGCTTGGGCCAGGATTTGGCTGGCTGGCCAGGATCCAACCATTGCGCTGAGCGCTTCCCATTATCGTAAAGAACCCATTTTTCATCACAGGTAATGATTCGGTTTAAAATACCTTCATTATTGTGCCGGTTTAGTAATGTAACGCAGCAGTCGACGCGCGTTTGCCGGTTTGCTTCAATCAATTCGTGAGGTACCCACCTTTCAAGCTTTTTAATCTTTCCAATTTGCTTCAAGTGAATTAAAACAGTTTTATCACTAACATCGCAGCCTGCAGCTAACTCGGACGTGGTTTGCGATGGATCCGCTTCCACAATAGCCTTCAACTCTTCATTATCAACTTGAGTCTCAGGCCGTCCACGGGGCTTGTTCTGCAGGTCGAAATTTCCAGAACGAAAACGTTGGAACCAAAAACGAACTGTGTTTTCTTTTGCAACACGACCGCCATACACATCATTCACCCTTCGAGTTGTTTCCGCAGCACTAGTGCCACGGCGGAACTCGTACTCGTAAATAATGCGATATTTTAAGTTTTCCATTTTGTAAAATGAGTGACGCAAACAGAAAAAAACAGAAGAAAAAAACAAATGAATGACGATCATCGAAGCACAAATACATGAGTCTATAGCTGTACAAATATGAATTTGGAATTCCTTACCAAAGAGGAGAAATTTGTGATTAAAGTGGCCAGTACGAAAAACGCCAATTTCATATGTAAGGACCTAATATTTAGGTTGTCCGCATCGCACTTTTCGATTTCCCATACAAATAACACAGGACAAAAGTTTTTTTTTCTTTTGATTTCTATAACTAATGAACGATATATCGTATTGCAATACCCAGTCATAATTTTTGTAGAGAATTTAATGCTCTACAAAAAAGGTTTAACGATTGATGTTAATTTTTTAGGGTTTCGTAACTGTCAAACATTTAATCTTAATCCCGTCGATATAGTAAACTCTCCCCTCAACTTAAAGAACGTATTTTAATAAAGGTTTAGGTACAGTATCTAGTAGCCCTGAGAAAAAGATATTTCTAGGTCAAAACAAAGCTTTTCCTCCCTTAATGCCGTATTTTTTTTTCGATGATGTTACTTTCGCTAGGAAATCGAAATCTAAAGGCCACTTTGAAATTTGACAAGAAGCAATGTCGTAATGTGACGTATATCACAAATACAGAGAAGTATTAGAAAATTGTAAATTTGAAGTTAATTTGCCTGTTCCAGTCGGCCATTGAAACTTTATCGCCTCAATTTCTTAATTCTATAGTATAAATATTTATATGCGATGATTTCTCTTTTCAGTACATTTAAATATATGACTGGGTTGAAACACAGCGATCCAAAGTAAATACAGTCACTAATGTATATCTGCTCATACCACATAGAACATGGAGTGACGATAATGTATATTAAAATTATTGCACGCACGTACTTCTAACTACAGAACAAACTAACGATCCACGTTTTCCTTCCGCGGGCGCACTTTTAATGCGGAACAGAATTTCCGACGAGTTTGTTACCTACATGGCATTTTGTTGTTATAAGACCAGATTCCAGTGCTACGTGACCCGTCATGCATTTAGGCTGTCGACTAAAACTACTGTTGGCTGAAGCAGAACGGGGTTTGCTGGAGTTCTTGTGATATTGGTTGACTCGTGAGAGCACGCTTCATTTGCCGTAGCTTGAGGCACTGGCACCCGGCTATTGTTTACGAGAACGGCCAATTATGTCTTTACAACACATTTCTTTATGCTTTACGGTGTATTTTTAATAATGCATGGTTAAATGCGGCGCTTGTAAATTATACTTTAATATGCGGCCATTAAAAATGATTTTGCTTTAGCATTGTGTTTGGAGTTCTGAAACTGTTACATTCACTCTATTCTTCATCTGTCTATAGCTATTGATAGTCATAACTCTATTTCATTCGAAAAGCTGGCTACCTCAGTTGATTCCCTTCTGTTGTGTGATGTAGCTCGGTGCTAACGGGAAGCTCCAGTTGTTTGAAAACAGGGTCTGACCACCGTTTAGGGCTCCGGCCCATAGGTCTTTTCCTCTCTATCTTCCCATTTAATCGCCTCTCTACGTATGACGGATAGCAAGATCGTAGATTTCTAAATATTAATAATAAAATAAATATATATTTAATGAAAAGTAAATACTTATAAAAATTTAATTTTAGTGTTGATACTGGTATGGTAGATGTGAGACACCAAGCCATAAACTAGTCTGCCCACTAGACCGCATCACACCATGACCGTGTTATGACCATGTCAACCACGAAACTAAGCAATTCAGTCGACTCTACTCGCTGGACTATACAAACCACTTTACATAACCGTTTATAACAGGTATGGTTGTAACATCGTATCAACTTTGTGTATATCGTGCCACTGCCTAGGTACCCGTACGCACCGTTTTTAAATTCATTTTAATATACATTATTAAGTACAAATATATCTATATATCGAGGGGTAAAAGACTATTTGGTTAAAGCGAAAGGTTTTTGGTGATATAGTAGTATATATTTTAAATCGGTAAAAAACACTGATTCCGAAAATATATATATATTATTACATCGCCAAAAAATGTCGCTTAAACCAAATAGCCTTTCACCCCTCGATATTATCTAAAGAGTTATTGATTATCGTACGATAAAAACTTAAAATGTAGGTATTTCAAGCTTTGGAAAATTCAACCTCCATTTTACAAAACGTAATTATAGTTATGATAGCCTAGTGGATAAGCGACTGATACCCATGCGTAGCAATGCAAATGGTCGCAGGATCGGATTCTGGTACATATCTCTGGGTTTTTTCAGACCATGTACGGAATTAAGCACTAAAAGCTTACTGGAGAAGTAAAACAGCGTTCGGAAACCCGTATCGTATCCAATACAAATGTCATTTGTAATTGCCATGGGAACTGCGATCAGCTGCACCACTGGTCCCATTGGGCATGAAATATAAGCGCAAAGTAATGCATTCTCTGCTCACCCTAATAGGGATATAGCGTAACATTATATCACTACTTGTTCCATATTCGAATATGCGTGCGGGTGACTTTCGACAGTTCTGGCAACACTGTACGGGTTGACAATTGAGTTTTGCACTCGCTCGACCCATCCGCCGAGTAACAACATAGAACCATAGAAAAATTAATTTTCCATCGAACATCCGATTCCAAAGTGTACAAGTGTGCTTAGGAAGATCCTCAAAGACACCAGTTTCCTGGAGGACAAGCAGGAGCCTCTGAAGAGTTGGTGGTCACTGGTGGTCGCAGTAAGGGAAACTCTTTAGGCAGCCTGTGCCACTGCTGCGGAGCTATCGAAGTACCGTACACTATTATTAGAAACTAATTATAATATTAATACCTATTTTTCATATTAAAAATCTAACGTATTCAAAAAAGATATATTGTATTAAAAATCGTCTATTAAGGGGTTCAAGATAAATGTAAGTTTCGATAAGAATACTAATCAGTGCAACTTTTGCCGAAGTACCCTCGGGGCTTAAGAAGTTTTTCTTAATAGGCACCTACGCGGCAAGACCTTGCGGCGACAATTACTGAGTACATTGGTCGGAATAATTGTCGACTATACGCTATAGATTACAAGTTTCTTATAACACGCGAAAGGTACTCCAATATCGAATCAGCGGCCGTAAGACAAGATAAATGAAGTATAATATTAAAACATTGCTGCTTCTCTAGACAAAGTAACATTTGAGTGACGATAACGGTAGTAGAAAGTGAAAAATGTATGAAATTGACATAGGCTTTGCACTTTCTTTATCGTTTATCGAATTTTGTTTTGTCTACATAGGCCTAATGCGGTGATGGTAGATTTAAATTGAGTTCGTTTATTGTACTCAAAATTAGTAGCATCGATGACTGCACGGATGTTTTTTTTTATATTGGCTCAACAAAGTGACTACAGTGCATCTGATGGAAAGTACAGAGCAGTCCAAAAATGGCAACGCATATCAAGGTATGAGAATATTTTGACAGTCGTCCCAGCCATACCAGCGCACATATATGACTCGAGAAAACCTTTATGTATGCAAACAATTGGATATACACAAACTGATCATGAAATGCGACAGGCCGATGTGAGTCACCAGGACGTATTTTGCACTTGTGTATTATGGTTCTATCAATTGGGTTGTTTGGGAGTCGATGCTGCTCGCGTCCGTAGGCTTTACTAGACGTGACTCCTGGGTGGTGCTAAACGAGCAGCAGCGAGGTGGTAGGGCGCCGGTGCCCGTCTGAATCGCGACCACAGTGCACAGGTGTAAAGCCCGTCATAGTGACCAGTTTCGGCTTGTCGCGTTTCGGGATCAGCTTGTGTATATCCAGTAGCTCATATACCTAGAGACCTTCAGTCGTGGTATTTGTGGGCCGACATGACGATGTAGACTATCAATCGATTTTCATCCTTTGATAGTCGCTTTCGTTTTTGGACTACACTGTACTTAGCATCAGGTACTCTGTAGTCACTATGTCGAGTCAGTGTAAAAAAAAAAATTAAGGTAATCACCCTAACACTTCAAAAAGATAATATTATATTATAGAAGAAAAATAAATTGAGCAATATCTTTTAGTATGTAATATATTGAAGGTAAATGAAATTTATATCATTTTGTCTTTTGATTTTATTTTTCATTAATTATAATTAAAAAATTCTCTAGCAACTGTAAAATATAAGATTTTTTTTTATTTTAGTCAAACTCTAATATATTGTATTATAAAAAATCATAACGTTATATCCGTTTGGGGATGAGCAGAGGTATATTAATGGCTTTATCCACTTTACCTTTTTATGTCGTGCCCAACGTAACCAGTAGCGCAACTAATCGCCGTTCTCATGGCAATTACGGGACTGATGGGTGTAAAGAGGCCATCCATTCAATTCATTAATTGGAACTCTAAATCCTAAATTGTGTTTTTTTCCTTATAACATAGTCATATAACTCAGTCAAGACCTAAATAGGCATACAAGATACGAAGGCGCAAAACACACAATTATAGAATCATACAACCCATTATTTCCTTATGAACAGAATCAAGAGCTGTATAATATCCATAATGAACTTAATAGGGACAATTTTCTTAAATAACATATACCTAACAATCATACTGAAAACCAGTAATGGTAGACATATCAAATGCGAGTATTTGTAAAAGAAACTTTTAAGGTATTGAGCTTTATTAATACTGGTGGTTGTTCTATAACGTAGCATTTATTTAGTAGCTTAAGGCTAAATCCGTAGTAATTGCAGATCATGAAATAAAAGTATTTTTATGCTTTGATGATTTTGTTAGAAAAACCAAATGATGATTACATGACCTTAATTATTTTATTCTAAGAACACAGTAAATACTCGGTAAAGCTTTGATCTTTCTGCTGATATTTGATTTAAAAACATTTTTCGAGTAATCGTGTCGTATGGCAGGAAAGCGTGGGAATAATGTAATTAATTAGTACCAAGAAATCACTGTGTTTTTCACAATCTTACTGTTTTTAAGAGAAAAAAAAAGTATTTGGTCTCCATTATCTGTATGTTTCTAAAGTCCAAAAATGTTATTCTCTTTTTTTATTGCGTATTTAGGAATACAGTCAAAACCATTTATGGGTATATCGTTTAGAACAACATACCGGTTGTTCACGCACTGACAAATGAATTGTGGCAGAATTGCAATCTGCCTCTTTTTATGTTTTACGAAATTTTTAAGCGCCAACCGTCCTTTGTAATAAATTCATGCATTCAAATTCAATTATACGTATGACAAACAACAAAATCTTTTATTCTAACACAATTCTCAAACACTGGTTATAATGACCCAGAACAAAGATCCCGGCAAATAAATTCTTCGTATCTGGAAAACATCACCGGTCGTTACAACTATCGGTTTTTACGACTAAACATGAGTAGTGCCTTCGATGTCGTTATTACAGTTTTTGGCTGTGTATATCTTTACAATAAGTTGTTACCGATCTCTATAATTTACCGCTAGGGCGTCAAATTTTATTTTTATTATAGTAACTATTACAATAAAATAAATCTATTTTAAATTTATGTAGTGAAAACGTGTCAACCCCTGTACCTCTGGCCCCGGTCAGACGGGAAGAAGGAACACCCCGGTGGTTTTAGTCGGTGCAAGTCCGACACACCGGGGGGCAGCCCTCACCGCCCCTGAGATTCATTAGGGATATCCCCCGAGCTATCAAAAAAAAAACGTGTCAACCCTAATATTTTTTATATTGTTTTATTTTAAAAAATATAGTATGTTTCTACTATTACAATATATCCCATTAAATTTTTAACTTTTAAGAGTGTTTTTAAAATCAGTAAAATAGAAACAAAATATGCCTCAAAACTTTCTAGTAGGTATTAACTGTTATACATACATAATAATAAAATAATAACTCGTCACGCTATATACATTTCGGGGTCAGCAGACATGCATTAGTAGCTATATACATTTTGCGGTTATCAAACTTGATCAGTAGCGCAGCTGATCGCCGTTTTTATGTCATTTTTTTATACTGGCTAGGTAGAGTAACTACAGTTCATCTGATGGAAAGCACAACGTAGTCCAAAAATGGCAACGACCGCTAAGGGACGATAATCCGTTGACAGTCGCCTCCGATATATCGGCCCACAAATACCACGACGGAAGGTTTCTAAGTATATGAACAACTGGATATACAAACTGATTCCAAAAGGTGACAGGCCAAAGCGAGTCACTGAGAGGGTCCTTACATATGAGTATTGTGATCACGATACAGTTCGGGCAATCACCCTACCACCTCAAAAGCACTTACGGTGAGCCTTCCTATTAAACGCTATGTGGGTTTTCGGGAATGTTTTACTTTAACGATAAGGACGTGGTGCTTAAATCATAACCTTAAAAGTATTTAACCGGGATTCGAACATACGACCATCGACAATGCCATACATATATACCGGTCATTGATCTACTAAGCCACCACAGCTACAATATTCATACAAATGTTAGAAATCACTCATTTCATTTAACATTAACAAAGATAATATTTTCATTGTAGATGAAGTTACGGGCATTAACTTGTGGGCTATAAACTTATTACAAAATAATATTTTTACATACAGATGAATTCAGCCACCAATAAATCTCTGCTCACAAACAAATGGAATAGAGCGTGATGATATGCTATGAATATATTTTTAAACACACGTCACTTTGAAGGTCTAGAAGTCTGGTGAAACTTTGGACATAAATATCTGTTACTTTATACTGAGTACGCAAAGTTCATATTTCAATAAATATTATTACATACCTTGACTGGAAAATTGTTCAAACTGCGGGTATAAATATCTTCACAAAACAGGGTACTCTAGACGATTACACTGAATTACAAGGTCTCTTAAGTTCTCTATTCGCTGGAGCAAAGAAATTCTTGATATTTTTAAAGCATTCATTACCTCTGTCCGTGTTTCTTTAAAAGCTTGATAAATAATTAATCTGAAGACGTCCACGGTAAAAAGGAAGTAAATCGCGAGCTCCGTAGTTAATTCTATTCACGATCCTACTTCCCGAATAAATATTCAAAACGGAATTTGAGAAGCCTCAAAAGGAACTGGTATTGTAGATATTAGAATTTTTCTTTGAGCTTCTTTATGTTATATACCTAATACATATTAATTAAATCTGTATACACTATTAAGGTGCTTATGTAATTTATTTCTGTAAGCTTGTCGCTAGATGGCGCTATATGTCGCTTTGCGGACACACACTCGCATAGGAACTGTCAATCATTGTGCAACGGAACTATTATTTTTTAGATTGCAGAGTTGGAGTTTTTTATCCTAATTTGGCTCAGTGTCGCCACTACGCATGATGTAACCTTACCGGCTCCTATGAATACAGTCCACTTAAATCGGAAACACATTAGTGTAGCCCTAACCGGCGAGTATAAAATCAATATTATATACGTCGTACTTGTTAAAACAATATTTGATTTCACGAAAACCAGTGCCATCGCCTTAATATATGGCTTAAAGTTGAAAATAAGGAACGTTTAGAGGTGGTAGAACGATTGCTCAAACGCAGTCGTGACCACAACTTATAAGTGCAAAGATCGTCATAGTGACTCGCTTTGGCCTGCCGCATTTCAGGATTAGTTTGTATAGTATATCTAGTACTTCATTTACTTTAGATTTTAGTCCTTTGGCGGTCGTTATCGTTCTTGCTCAGCACTGTACTATCCATTAGATGCAATGCAGTCACTTTGTCGAGCCATATTCTAGATTCTAGTTCACATCCTTGTATCTTAAATTTTGCTTTCTTGTGTTTTTCATATTGGTTTTACTTTGTTGAAAGTAACTTTTTTTTACTCTTCTAGTTTGTGCAGATAAGAGATTACAGTAATAATTATTACTTTCATTCTAAAAAGCAAACTACCATGAGAATATTTATATTACAATACACCTAATGATTTTACTATAATTTTTCCAATATATATTTTATGTGAATGTATGAGTATTATTTATATCGAAATGATTAGATATGAATTAACTCGGTAAAAAATGGATGAAGTTGAAGTATTACAAATTCGGCAACCTTAAGCATAGTATACACTGGTCATGTTTTCCGATTGAACAAAGCGCCGCCCATTTCACGCCGACTTGAGTCGAATAACGTCGCACCGCGTGAATGATGTTGACGCGTGTACCCTTTGACTCTCAAATGTCCGTCTTGCTTCGAACCGCTTCTATCTATAGTTAAGTCTATTGGTTAGAGCGTTTAAATAATATTTGTTTGACATATCCAGAATTTGCTTACACCTAGGGACTGGACTGATAGAGAATGCTATTCAGTATTAAGTTCAACCCTTTTACCACTAATTTGCAAAAATTAATAATTTTTACTTACTCTGCTATAAATTATAAAGTTGTCTTACGTGATATCTGGAGTCAGTATTTTAATACTTAATAGTTCCAGAGAAATTTACACTTATTGAAAAAAAAAAATCTATTTTAATACGCTTTCTTAATACATCTTGCAGAGGTATTGAAAGCAAATAAAAAAAAAGTGTTCGTTTTTTACCAAAATTTTTTATACTTTAAATATACCCGATGTACAGATTCCTGTATAAAAATGCTTTTATTCCTTTACGAATATGTTTTCATGTTAAACCCACAAACATACACTCATTTTCTTCCTAATTCCATTATTACTGAAAGTCACACCCACAGATTATAAACCACCATTACGAGCCGTTAAAAAATGTTTGTAAAAGGTATTACAATCCCACTCCGACGTAGCCTTGAGTTTTTTTTTTGTTATTTTTTCTCAAGGAGGTCGGTGCCGAAACGCTATATCACTAGATCACTATAGGTCGTTCTGTCCTTGGTTGGCCATCCAAGCTGAGGTTTGTAGTCATAAGCGTGCCCTTATGTTATCATCCAACTAATTATTCTTGCTAGCGGAGCAGCTTAAGTGAGGATGAAGTTATAAAAGCCTTCGTTGGGCAACAACAATTTGTTAAGTTAAAAAAAAAACAAACATATTGCATGCTATCACCAGCCACTCTTTGCAGCATCAATCCAACTGTCTCTATGAGGTACTCTGCTCCAATCACGCTTGCCTTTCATCTGGCTCAGAATTATCTGTCTCCCTAAGCAGTTCGTTGATGAACGAATATTATTCTAATGTGCATAATCAGTTGACCAAAGTTACTCGCAAAATAAAAGATAATTTCTGGACTATAAATCGTGGTCGCATCACCCGTCGAGTTGGCAGAGCCGCCGGCCATAATGATTCATTAAGTGCCTCCCCGGGATTACCTTTTTGTAATTGACCGATGATGCGAGAGTCGTATCACTGCTTCTCTTTTACTCAAAGTATAATTTATGAGCGATGGGCAGATTAATTTTCACTATATTGCTTTGTTATGTGTTAGTTTGTCGATTTATTTTTATATGTATTTTAGCTAAAGAATCTCATAAAATTTAGCACTTTAACACGTTAACGACGGCGCAGTTATTCTTTTTTTCGCTTCATTCGATTGAAAAATATTTTAAACCACATAAAGCGTTTTTCATCTAACAAAACTAAATTTCAAAACTATAGCCGGTAGTACAAGCCGCTAGATGAACCATTCACGTGTGAGCTACCGGTGGTACACGTCTTCCTTAACGTGTTAAGGTGTGAATACACTTATTGACGCATCATTGGGTCTAGTCTATCACATATCCACACACTTATCTTTTTAAATTGATTGGTCATAAACGCCGCCTTTCGTCAATAGGTGGCGCTAAGCGGTCATGTACATTGGAAATTGAAATACGGGTTTTTCAATTCCTAAGTTGTTTCAAACGTATATCAATCTGTTAGGAAGTTATTGAATTTTTTACTACACAGATGCGATCGGAAACACTACAAATGTCATCAAGTGTGTATTTTTGTCGTCGGCGCCGTAATTACGTTATTAGAAATTCAGAACGATGTAAATTCCTTGCCGACTTTAGTTGAGCCATGTTGACTGATCTGAAACGAAGAAATGACTTCTTTTTATCTTTTATTGAATTTAAATTTGTTTATTTATTTTATAATTTAAATACCGTCAACAGGAGTGCAGATATCTCTCTGGCGAGCTCAAACTGATGTAACGTCCATAGCTCTGGTCGATTCCTAAGATAAGACAGAACCCATGATAAAAAAAATGAAATGATTCACCAGATTCAACTCGCTTACTCTTATGAATTAATCCATTACCTGACTCAGATCGTACGTTGACCATGACTGACCATGACTTTCATAAACTTATAATGTAAACAGCAAAAACTTGAATACTTTACTGACATTATATTGTCAGCACGTATCATGTTTTTAATAATTTAAATGTGTTAACCTTGCTTACAAAACTTTACGTTAAAAGTGTCATTATTAATTATGACTTACTATTATTTATTATTAGTTATGACTTTGAAAACATTATATCAAGCGTGTTTCGAAAGAACAGCTTAAGCGACAGTTACATTTATGAGACAAGATTTTTTTATAACTTACAAGTCGACGCTTGACCTTGGTGATAGATGGGTGGAAGGTGGAAATAAAGCTGGCAATGAACCGCATCCAATCAAAAAAAGTTTCTCACTCTTATCTTAAAGGCTTCAAAATCATAAGAACGTGGAAACACGCTCCCTGGAACCATATTCCACTCTTTTCCTGTTCGCATGATGAATGTCGATGTGAATCTTTTCATGCAGCGATATATAGAATAGCCACCACATACGGATGGTACCAGACCTGGCGTCAGATGGTTTTTATGATGAAATGAGCCTGTTGGAACTAGAAAATGCAGCTCTCGAGCGCACTCACCTTTGTGCAACTGGTAAAACATTACGAGGCAAATTATTTTACGTCGATCTTTGATACTCTATATTTAAGCTTCACTGAAAGAGTCAGATTCTAATTTCTTTTTTCAATAGACAAATAACAGTCAATATCTCTTTTCTTCGCGTGTAGACCGTGTTTACTGTGTAATTTTCTTAGGCAAACGTGACTGAATTCGTCCAACATTTAATAGTATTCTCTTTTTTTTGTTAACCCGGTGGAAATCCCTTCGGACCATCAGGGGAGTGGTGAGGGCCACTCCCCCGGTGACTCGGACTTGCACCGACTAAAACCACCAGGGTGCCAACTCCGTCCTCTTTTCGCCTTCGCCGGGCCTGGGTGTCCGTATACTTCCCACGGACCCGGCGAGCGACTGGCTTTGGCAGGCCTCCTCTCTGGGAGGGGATCAGTTGTTACTCCCCCATTACCTCTAAATGAGACGTCATGTGGACGCACAACCAACACCTTGTCCTCTCTGCCGGATGGCGGACACCCTCAACGCCCGGAAATAGTATTCTCTTCCTACGCTACCGAGCCATAAGAAAAATAAATGTCTTATCAAATAATGTTGTAGAGAATTTGCATAATGACTATAATTTATTAATCTCTTTTCTCTTTATGATTTCTATATAATATACGTTATTATGAGACCTTAATGACCTTGTTCCATAGCCTATGCCTTCCGGAATAGAACAACGCGCAGTCACGGCTATACGGTATCTCACATCTTAGCTAAGACTAAGAACTTCTATAACTCTTTCTTTTGCCGGGTCGTTGGGCTGTGGAATGGTCTTGCGGCGAGCGTGTTCCCACCTTTAAGCATTGCGTGAAGAGGTATTTGTGCAGGCCGGCATGATTGATGGGTTTTTCTTAACTGTCGATAGTTGTTGGCGTTTTTTGGACTGTAACATCCTTTACCATCAGGTGTGGTGCGGTCAGTGTCGAGTCAGGGTGGTAAAAAATTGTCGTAGCAAATATCGTTCCGCAGAGTTAAGGTACGGTTCGGACTTTACCTCGAAAGCGATCAAGCTTGTATCAAACTCGCGACCATGCGGTCTACATTAAACACCTTTAGATATCAATGCATACAGAGAGATACATTGCGATGTAACTGCTGTTGCTAAGCTTCAACCAGAGATGGGCAAAATGTAATCTGATTAATGGTTAACGATTACAAAATGTAGTTGTAATTTAAATTTTCTTGTTCTGTAATTATGATTAAATCCATATAAAACATTAAGAAATCGTAAATGCGTATACGATCTGGGATTCTGTAGTGTTTTAAACATAGATGAGCAAAATGCAGTGATATTAATGGTAAAAAACGTAAAATATAATCATAATCGTAATCATTTTTATTAATCTGATTACATTTTGCCCATCTATGGCTGGAACAACTAACAACCGAATGACACTTGTATAAAAAAGCCCAGAAACATTTTTATGAATCAGTCGCTACCATTCTCATTAGTTCGTGAGGGCTTTATACTTCGTCTATAAATACAAACTTTCAAAATTAGTTTCATCTTCGTTTTGAAATGTTGAGAAAACTTAGAAGAGGTCTTTGCAAATTGGTTCAAGTGACAAGCAGACATCTTCAGTGGTAACTGTTGTACCAAAACTAACTACTTATAGAGTTTGAATACACAATTTACTGCAATATAAACGACTTCAATCCCGTTATTTCGAGTATCTCAATAATTATTTTGTACTCACGCTAAAATTAAATTAAAACTAAAAATGATAAATAAACTTTAAGTTACTTTAAATCATTAAAATTTACATGAAAGCGTTTTCTTTTTATAAATTACTTGCCTCTATGCGCTGTTTCTCTTTCATGAAATTTTTTCAAGTGTAAAGACCGTCATAGTGACTCGCATGGGATCAGCTTGTGTACAGCCATTAACTCATATACATAGAGATCTTCAGTCGTGGTATATGTGAGCGGACATGACGACGGAGACTATCAATGGATTTTCATTCTTTGATGGTCGCTTTCTTTTTTAGACTTCCCTGTACTTACCATCAAGTATTCTATAGTCACTATGTCAAACCAGTGTAAAAAAGTCCGTTTATAGTGAAAACGAGATAATATCCTATATTCAATCCGTAGGCCTATTCTAGATATAAATGAAAAAAAAAATCAGATGACTAAATAAAAATTTATAAAACAAAGATAAGCAAAAATAAATTTGAACGAAACTGAAACATAAACAATTTTGTTTATCACAATGCGAAGAACGGAATAACTCCATTAAGCTCACCACTGGCGCATAAATTGAAACATCAAATAGGTTTAATCTGCTACATCGTAATGCTTTTTATTTCACAATGCGTGTGTTCATATCAGCTCGGTGCCACAATGTAGTGAAAAGCAGTGAGGCATGTTCACTGTAACCGTACAATGTCATTTATAGGAAGGTCTGTTATGTAAATAGAAACTGAACATGATTAATGAAGGCCCACCTAATATGGAAAACGTTTTTCATACTGTTGATAAATATACCACAAAATATTATTATATTTCTTTAAGATTTTCGTTAGTATGAAGCATAGATGGGCAAAATGTAATCTGATTAATGATCAACGATTACAAAATGTAGTCGTAATTTTAATTTTCTTGCTCTGTAATCATGATTAAACCCATTTAAAACATTAACAAATCATAAATGTGTAATCTGGGATTTTGTTGTGTTTAAAACATAAATGAGCAAAATGCATTCATATTAATGGTAAAAAACGTAAAATTTAATCGTTAATCATTTCCATTAATCTGATTATATTTTGCCCATCTATGGTATGAAGTTAAAATTAGAAATTAAGAAAGGCATGTATGATTTTGGTATTAAACAATATGTTACAAAGATAGAATAGTTTTAGAAACAGCAGAAATTTCGCGTCGAATGGTCAAAAAATTGCGTAATTTATGAAATAGGCAAACAAACATAATAAGTTGGAGAAAAAGTTTCTTCGTATTTTTTTGTTTTTTTCAAAGTTTATTTAGATATTTTGTTCGATGACTTTTCGTCATACTGTAGAACATTTTGGGACTTCTGATGAAAAAAAAACACGACAAGTAGTTTTGGAAGTCCTCTCTTGTTAATTATCTGATACTACCTAAAGAATTCTGAAAAGACCGAAACAGGTGGAAATGTGAAGGTGCAAGGTCAGAAAACTATATAGCGGATGCATTAACATCTCCTAGCCAAACTCTCTTAATTTTTAATTAGTAATATTCCCGGATTGAAAACCTTTAAACCAAGTTTGTGCTTTTCTTGTTGATACTGCATCAGGTATATAAATGTCACAAATTTAATTCGCGGCATTTGTTGCATTTTTTAATTTTATCATTAGACTCAGTCATTTTGAAAAAAGAGCAACAATGAAAAATTTTACTAATTTGTTTCTTTTTTTTATTGTCGCCTTTACAATAATATCAAAACCAGCTAGATACAAATAATACAGCCAAAGAGATTTTATTTCACGTTGAATCGTACTATACGCTAAAAGACTTTTTCCTCAACCTTATATACTAGCAAAAAAAAAACTAAATAATTAAGCATTGTCATAGATTTCTTAGCTATATTTAAAATGTTATATCTCGTTCTGGAACACCTGGAAGTTACTTTGAGATATCTGCCGCTGTCAGGCAACGAGAACTAGAATTCTAATCGCGACTTTAGAATAAACTGCAGATTTTTTACCAAACAAACAAAATAGAGAAAACGAGTAAATAAGTATGTTATATACAGTATTCTGTAGTAATATAAATAATTCTCCTGTATAGATATATACATATATGTGTGTATGTATATATTCTTGGCCATAATTATTACTTTGTTTTATATAAAAAATATTTTTAATTATTACAATGCTGCGTATCTTAATGGCATGGTTTTATCTTCGGTAAAACATCAAAAGCCTCTAAAGAACAGTCAATGCGTAAACACAGGTTTGATAATAAAATTGTGAAGAGCGACATCAAAGCCTTTGAAGAACGCTTTAAAATACTACGCGAAATAAAGTGAATATTTACAAATCTAGTGACCGTACACACACTCTTTAAACAAACTTTGAATTAAGACTCGACTTTATATCTTCAAAAAGTTTTTTAATATTGACTTTACAATCGTAATTGACAAATTAGTTTTTATGAAATGTAAATATTTAACTAGTAAAAATAAAAACATCGTTTATTGATAAAGCTCCATTATAGTTTAAGATTAACAAATCTAAAATTTATGAATTTAATAAACTCCAAAAAATAAGAGCGAATACAAAAACAAATATCGGCATCCCTACAAATTACAACATAGATTGCCAAGAACTTTATGTTACGATTGCATTAAATTTAATTCTATTCAAAAATGAATAAGAAAATTAATTAAAGAATCCAATTTCATGTAAAGTTGAACGAAAAATATTAAAAATACTGGAATGTAAAACATATATTTGTATAATATACACTAAATGTTAAGAATAATTATTCAGTAATGCAGTAAGAGGCATAAAAGTAGTCGTAAAAATCGCATTTGAAGCTCATGCGTGCATCGGGTCTAATTGAGACGTTTCGACTCGTCCATAGACCATATAATCTTTAGAACTAACCATAACATTCAAATTACTATTGTAAAAGAATAAATACACATGCCATTGTAATGATTTCAACTATAAACCTAACAGCATTAATAATGTTTAAGGAAAAATAATAGTAAATTGTGATACAAGTGTGGTAAATTGGTTATTACAGACAAGGAGAAATCGTACGCGAGGTGCTTGGTGAACGCGATAAGGAAACTATGTCCTATATAACCAAAAGGAATACGCATGTGACACGTGTGTTGAAATAGCTACCACCTTAATATAATCGTGATTATGAGACATGGGTCTTCACGCGTTATTATAGGAAAAATGATCTTATCTGTATCATTTTTTTAACCCCCTGGAAATCTGTCTAGGACTGTGCTACAGCCCAAGGTTGCTTGGCTATCCAGTGTCAGACTTCGATTGACGCCAACTGCCGGGATGTTACCTGTCTACTCTCCTTATCAAGCCAGGTATGGGTATCCACAATTTTCCAACGTCTACCAATCGATATGACAACTGTTATTTAAAAATCTACTGAAATATATATACATAGGTAGGTTGCGGTGATAGACCGATTGTCCGAACTGGGTTGTGACCATGGTATGCAAGTGCAAAGATAGGTACCCACTGCAATCAGTCTTTTTTTGGAATAAATTTATGTGCACCAAGTTGCTCATATATCTGGATGTCTGCTGGCATGACACATATAAGCTGACATAGCAACGGTGATTGTAAAATGCATTGTCTTTCGTTCTTAATCATTATCGTTTTATTATTATTATTATTGTCTCCGGTTTTTTTTTTGGGACTTTCGATCCTGCTGACCATGTCAGTCCCATAATTACACTATACTTTTGTAACTACACTACACTATACTATACTATTTCAATAATTGGTATGTGAGTCTACAGAGCATCTCAGCTGCGCAAGATGTTTGCTCAGCTAAGATGCTCTGAAATAGACCCACATCAGACCTGTTCCAACCAAACTGTTTAAACAGGATTTCTCTCATAGATACGATCCGAACACATTCCACCAAGAAATGGTGTATGTCCTCTGGGACTCCACATAATCGTTTTGGAATACGTTATAAATCAATCACATGTAATGTAGTGACTATTTTGAGCACGCATACAAATGAAACTTGGAAGCTGTTACGTCTCGGCTCAGACTTGGGAATAAATTTCTCTCCAACAGTCGCAGTAGTGTAGAACTGTAGATTATGGACTTGTTTCAAGACCAGTGTTTGGAAAACCTGGTTTTCAAACAGCAGCTCGAGAAAATCCAACCGAGGTGTACATATCACTATATGTAAAATACACAATGTCGACTTTTCTGAACGGAATATAACCGAATTTTCAACAGCAAATTTGGTTTCACCAGTCACACCCGACAGCCTGGGAATCACCGTCGACGAACATTTTGACGTGAAACGCAATAAAAAAAATTGACCAGGTCTAACTTTTATAAGCTCTATAAAAAAACGAGACGGAATTATTAGACGCATATAAATTCCTCAGTAAATACAAACGACGCATCGTCCGTGCCGATTATGGATTTGTCATGCGGCGACACGCTGCGTTATATCGTTATATGTGTAAACTCTTTTATATTATGAGGAAATGTTTTGTTTATATTACACGCGGAAGGTTTGAATTGTATTTGTTATAACACTAACTAGCTTGTTATCATGAGGGTGCTCCAAATGCTCATGTTATTGGAAGTTTTATAAAAACACAATATTTTAAAATATATTTTACTAAAGAATATTCAAACCTCTTGGATGGATGTTGAGATGGCTTGAAAATTCAATAGAAATTTAATAACAAATAAGTGATATGTATGTGGTAAATAATATATTTACACCGTAATTCATTTTTAGAGATATATTTATGATTGCATCCATTAACACATTTTTATTATAACTTATAGGTGAACGTTTGACCTCAATCACACCTGGTGGAAGGTGAAGATGAGTCCGATGATGAACCGCGTCCGCCCAACAAATGCCTATTCACTCTTGTTTTAAAGACTCCCAGGTCATAAGATCGCGGAAATATGGCCGCTAGTAGCATATTCCACTCCTTAGCTGTCCGCATGATGAATGTAGAAGCGAATCTTCTCGTGCGGATATAAGGAACATCCACCACATACAGATGCTATCCGACACAATATATTAATATTTTTTTCTACTAATGAAATACTACCTTAAAATAATTTAAAAAAAAAGCTCAAAGTTATTAAATATTTCAATTATTACTGTTATCCAAAAAATATAACAATTCATAATTTTTATGATATTCACGCCTGTTATTGGAAACACATTATAAATTTTAGAACGTTTTTAGAAATTAATGAATTATCAAATTGCTGTCATCATTATCACCATTAAAATCAAAATTAATATTGAAATCAAATTGCTAAAAAGGGGGGATATTATTACATCCTGCTGAAATGATAAAAATGCGTAGTCTTAATCTATCATTCCTTTATGTATTATACTCGTATATTTGTACTTCAAAGAGCAAAGGGCAAAGAGCATCTACTAGGGTTTCTAGCCGGCTTGGCTCTCCTTGGTAGTTGATTGTACTATCCGAACCGGTGATAAATTCTTTTTTTTTTGAAGATTTAAAAGTGTTTATAAGTATAATTATATTTCGTTTCATTTACGTTATCCATTAGTCCTTAAAAGAGCCTTAAACCTTTAGGGGAATTTCTAAAACCTAAGATATTGAAACTTTGTCATTTATCTACATTGGAAGAAGTTTATGGGTATATGTACTTTCATTTACTTCTTAAGTACATAATTTTGGTCCAAAATTATTTCGCCTAGCAATGAAATAATGTGTTTTTCAGGATCATAGATGATTTCCAGTCTTATTTATAGATATTTATACCAGGATTAGCACAAAGCTGAAATCGACGCTTGCTGCCTATTTTACGACGTAACATCAGATATACATACATATTATAAACGACTTATCAGGACGAAATAGTAATAAAAGTATTACTATTTGACAATATCACATATGGTCGTAATAAAGTTTAATCACAAATTTTTGTTTACCATCAAAATTGTATCGTAAAATTTTATTACATGGGATTTTGGATATCATGACGAAAATAGGGATTCTTCTAAAACGTGTTTGGCGTAACCTTTGCGAGGATTACTCCATTCTGTATTGACAAAGATGGGTACGCCACTGTTCGGCACTTTTTCGATTTAACAACTTTTATATTGCCACCGAACAGGTCATAGAAATGTTAAAACTGCTTTATTACCAAGGCATAAGGCTTATAAATTTGCGGTTATATTTTTCGACCAGTATAAACGTTTTGTCAAAAAGCGATATAAAATTATACGAGCCCGCTATTTGAAAACATAAGTCGCGTCGCTGTAGATTTCTTTCGACGTCCTGTTGCGCTACTCGTATAATTTTAATATCCCTTATTAGCTTTGCTTTCACAACACGTAAACACGCGGTAAAATGGTTTATTGCGCGCATTAATTTTTTTTTGCTTCGACATAGGACTTGAGACTTTAATTATATTTTATTTGCGATTCATTTCTTGCATATATTACAATACACGCGCTAATGTGAATTAAGTTATCGCAAAAATATGTTAAGCTATTATATATTAGTTATTATATGTTGAGATATTTGTGCAGGCTGGCATGATCGCTGCGACTACCGTTGGGTTTTTCTTACCTGTCGATAGTCTTTGGCTTTTTTTGGCTCCACCATGCTTACGATCAGGTATGGTGCCGTAACTGTGTAGAGTCAGAACAAAAAAAAAGCTTTGACAAAAGCTTTAACAAATCAAAAAACTATTAATGGCATTGGTGGCCTAGTGGATAAGAGACTAGTATTCCAGCGCAGGAATGCGAGTGTTCGTAGCTTCGTATCCCAGCACGTAAATCTGTTTTTTTTTTTCAGAACTACGGATTTAGACACCACATGTTTACTGATGAAGAAAACATCGCGAGGAAAGCCGCATGGCTTCTAATTGAAATGTCGTTTGTAAGATCTCTGAGAACGACGATCAGCTGTGCTATTGGTCACGTTGGGCACGATGTATAAGCGCAAAGTGGATACAGCCACCAATGTGTCTCAGCTTAACCCGAAGAGAATATAGCGTGACGATATATTATTATTGGGTAGTGTAATAACAGCTAAATGTGACCTGGGTTCGGAAATCAACAGTCGAATTGGTGCCGCCGCAGCTGCCTACGGTAGACTGCGCTCTTTGGTGTTTCGGTCGCATGCTTTAAGACTATCGACAAAAGTACGTGTGTATCTGGCTGTTATATTGCCAACTCTGCTTTATTCTTCCGAGACTTGGATTGTTTACCGAAAGCATATAAAAATTTTGGATAGATTTCATCTCAGCTGCCTCAGAGATATTATGAATATTCGTTGGTCTGATCGTATTCGTAACACTAATGTTCTAAGGCGTGCTCATGTAGAGGGAATAGAAGCTTATCTCATGAGGCGGCAATTGCGTTGGTGTGGTCACTTGTCCCGTATGCCTAGTGAAAAAAAGGCTAAGCGTATATTTTTCTCAGAGTTGCAGTGTGGTAGGAGGAAGGCCGGTGGGCAATATTTAAGATTTAAGGATGTTTTGATGCGGCACTTGAAGCGCTGCAATATTGAGCCGACGCAGTGGCGGATGCGTGCGGAGCGACGGTCGGAGTGGAGAAGTCTTGTGCAGCGCGTGGTGGCCGAATTCGAGACCAAGCGTAGGCTTGAGTTGGATGAGAAGCGAGATCGGTTCAAGGCCCGTCCACCTGTGCTCACTTCCTATAATTACGTGGGTGGTGTTCTGACCTGTCCATTATGCAACAGGACATTCCGCGCTATGGTGGGCTACGCAAGTCATCAGCGAGCTCACCTTCGTCGATTGGGGCTGCCGCCTGCGCCTACCTGATACTATTTTGGGCACGTCGCCAAGGCCGAAATCGGCCAGGATTTTCATCATCATCATCATTATTATAAAATATAATATGTATTAAATAAATATGATAATATTTGAAGTCGCTCAGGGTGCTATGGAGCGTTCATCGGGTGCAGAGGAAGCTGGCCCGGCCTTGCCCTTGACACTCGGCCGGAGGCAAACGTCATCGCCCCTTGAGGTCCGTTAGGGTTTTCCCCCGGGTTACCAAAAATAGGGTGCTATGAAACGCACCGGGCGACCCTCTTGAGGGAGCGGGTTGTCCAGGCGTGAGCTGTGTGCGTGTATTCCCGTACACCGCTTTAGTGATAAACACACAGAGATGAGGGAGGGTGGCACTTTAAACCACCCTCCCCGCTATTGCAAGAGTGAGCGGGGGTCATTCGCACCACACCCCCCGCAAAATTTAGAGGACACCCGAGGAGGGACATACATCGCCGGGCGCTGAGGCTAAATGGTTCAGCTGTACCCTTGGCTCCAGCAGACGGGAAGAGGATCACCCCAGGGGTTTTAGTCGATGCGAGTCCAACACACCGGGGGGCAGCCCTCATCGCCCCATGTCGATCCATAAAGAATTTCCCCTGAGTTACCAAAAAAGATGCTATGGAACGTGCTGTTCTTGGTATTTCTCTGAAGGTCCGAATCAGAAATGAGGTGAGTCATCATAGAACTAAAATCATCGATATAGCTCAGAGAATCAGCAGCCTGAAGTGACGGTAGACTGGTCATATTGCCGAAGAATCGATAACCGCTGAAGTAGACGTCTTCTTGACGCGTAGTGAAGGACAGCCTCTGGTTAGGTGGAGCGACGATTTGCAGAAAGTCGCAAGCAATTGTTGGATGAGAGAAGCCGATGATCTGGCTCAGTGGCCAACCTTGGACAATGGACAGATATGGGTTGATGATGGATTATAATAAAAATCAAGGATATATATTACCATATGTAGAGCTTATAATGTTTTTCTAACAAAGCTCTATATATACAGGTGAACTTATAGACGAGGGAGATATTTCAGGACAAAACAACATGTACATTTTTGCAACTAATAAAAATGTAAATAAACAATTTTCCTTAACAAATCATTAAGAAATTTTATTAACAAATAAGAATTGATCCGTAAAAAGTGTGGATACCGTAAAGTACCATTTACGTAATTTTGGGTAAATAGGTATTGACTCGCTTTCCATTTGCCTTGTATCTTGGCTTAGGACAGGCAAAATACCTACTTAATAATGAGTTGTTATTCATTCACTCATATGTTGACCATAATTCGCTTTGTTTTATTGAAAATATTAAGATATCACTATTTTAACATTTTTGGAATTAAAATGGAATGCTGAATATCCTCCCTGTATATCTCTCTCGTCTATAAAATCAGACTGTATATATTGGAAGTAATCAAACCAAAATAAAAGTAGACCGACGAATACAGTTTTATACATATTTTTTATAGATAAAAAGCGACTAAAGCCCCAGATGCTTAGTCCGGTTATTTCTCGGGCAATTAAACTTACGATTTATCGCAAATCGAATAGCAGAGGCTCCCAGAGACCGTAACGTCGGTATAGCAATATGCAGTTACCATTGATTTGCCATTACTGTCTTTTTTCTTAAGCACATTTAGTGAATAAGTTCTCAGAGGTATAAAAACATTAGATCTAATGAGTTTTCAATATTCACTTTAAGCTGAATTGAGGTATATATTTTTTATTTTATATTAAAGGAAAACATACAGCAATATATAAACAATAAAAAAAATACACAAAAAATGGTACATAAGCCAGCAAAGTTTACACAAAAAATACACATTTAAAAAATATCTGTGCATTTAAATTTGTAATTATGTAATATGTATTAACTAAATACTGTAATTCTGATGGAAGGTAAGTATCAGAGTGTGTAAAATCAGCAAGAGTACCAGAAGAGACTGATGAATGTTAAGGAAGCGAAAGAGGTGAGCAAAAATAATGAGAAGTGGCGATCCATTCTCTCTGCCTACTCCAATCCCAATAGAGAACCAGCATAGCGGTAGATAGAAAATATTACTATAATTATATAATTGAGGTTATAATGGTATATCGTCACGCTATACTTTTTTCTGTGTGAGCAGAGATACATTAGATATGATGATGATCTGCGGTGAATTGATTACAGGACCCGCAAACTCCACTAATTCACAGAAGTAGTCACATTGGGATTTTTAGCTGGTAAAAGTCCGGCACACCCTGGCTGCTAGACCCTTTGCGGCCAGGGCGGTTATGTGAGGATTTTCCCCAAGTAAAAAGAAAAAAATGATAATGATTACATTAGTGATAGAAATAGCATATATTTAAATTGCATGAGAACTGTGGACATGAAATATAAGCGTAAAGTAGATACAATCGCTTATGAGCCTTTGTAATATAATAAAAAAATATATTTAAACAATTTGGTTATTTCATTGAGATGTACTCTTGCGATAAGAAAAAAAGAAAAAAGCAATTATTTGCCACATAACATACAAATTAGAACAATATGTTAATTCAGGTAGAAGACAACAAAAGCAAATACACCTGTGTGTGATGATGCGCCAAAGGCAAGCTCAGCAAATGCTATGCGATCAGCCCAGCCACCTAACGCTGATTTTTAACTGACATCATCACAACACTGGGTATATGCTTTTGTTGTTTTCTGTTTTTATTTACCTTTTCTGATGTGTTGTATGTTGTGTTGTGTGCCAAATAAATGTTTTTATTATTATTATTATATAAACCTAAACACATAAACATATTACGAACATACTATATTCATAAATACTAATTAATTTGTTTTTCATATATAGAAATAAATGCATATATTATAGAATAACAAACAAATACATTTAAATTTAAACAACTAATTATAAGAGGTCTCCGGTTGTTCAGGAAGATCTCAATTTTTAAAGTTATATAAACCTAATTACGATCTAATTGGAGGCGGTATATTGTTCCAGCATATGGACGCACCGCACCAGAAACTACCTCTAAAAGCTGATGTAGTGTGACGAACTGCTGCGAGCTCCGTCTGCACTCCACATACCTCTAAAAAGTAATTTTACGAATACCTTCTCGCAATTTTTTAGTGCTCACGGTCTATCATCCTAAAACAAATGAGCATAGTGTTAACTCCCAAAATAGTGGGGTTTGGCAGCATAAGAACATTGTATAATTAATTGATTATAAATTACAGCATGCTATTAATTTCTTAGAATATCACGAACACAAATCGACGTGTGGGGTCACACTATTACTCAGCATAACTAACGATGCTTGTGATTGTTTATTAAAGATAATGAAACAAATCAATGATCCCAAAGATTGACACCTTTGACCTCGTGCTACCAGACTGACATACACCCATTCAATTTAGTGGCGGGCATCATGACATTCATTAATCATTCCGTAGGCAAACCGCACACCAGAATCCCATTAGCCTGCAAAAACACCGATGGATAAAACCTCGTGTGTTGTAATCGCTTAAACAAACTCTGCATTCAGTTAATCCTTTACGTTAAGGCGCGATTCGAGTTCTGGCAATTGCCGTTCGATAGTGGCTGGCAAGCCGCGATGTACAACTCTGTTTGCATTTATTAAAGGCGTCCGATGATCGTAAAAGCTGACAGCGCTGCCCGATTGTGTGTCAAGCTCGTGATCGTGAAAGCTGGCAGCGCTAAGCAGTCAAGTACATCAGACGTCTGTTATATAAATGCATACAGCGACTATCAAGATCCGAAACACACCTTAAGCAAACACGACATTAAGTGAATCCTTCAGATAATCCACTATGGAAAGCTAACAAGTCTTCGCCTACATTGTTCTGATTTCCTCGGCAAGCATCGAAGTTGTTGCAATATTTACATATTCACACAGTGAATGCCTCGTAACCAGAAGTCTGCGTGTGAGAAACGAAAATAGCGATTCGTCACAAGTTTTAATCTGATCTGAGTTTGCTCCAATTGCGGTTCCAAAAGCTCTAGACGGGCGTTTTTTACGCTGCATTAGATAAAACTCAATACTAATCTTATCCGTGCTTTAACTGACATATAGACACAATTAATAAGACAAACAATATGGTGTTCCTTATTTAAAAAAAAGTTTAAACTTTCATTCGTTCATTAAAATTGTAAATATTATTTTGTTTTATTCAATCAAAAATTATTATTTAAGATTTATATTTAAAAACAAAATTATTTACAAATTTAAATTTTTCATAAGGGATATGAAAGCAGTTTCCCTAAGTGTATTCTTTATCGTACAAACAAGCTAACCTAAACATGCGCCAAGTATTGCCCTCAGTCCATCTTAGAAATCCGAATCCAGCCCATTATGCACCTCTGGATGTATAATTATAAGTACACCTTAATCTATTTTTATGATATAACAAAATTTTAGATGTTTTAAAAAAACCATTTGACAAGTTAGCTTTCAGTTATGTATAGAAAAAAAGTTATTTTCTAATTTACTGTTATTATAAAAAAGAACAGTGCAAATTTTCTGTCCTTATATTAGGTCCTTACATATGAAATTGGCGTTTTTCGTACTGGCCACTTTAATCACAAATTTCTCCTCTTTGGTAAGGAATTCCAAATTCACATTTGTACAGCTATAGACTCATGTATTTGTGCTTCGATGATCGTCATTCATTAGTTTATTTCTTCTGTTATTTTTCCGGTGGCGTCACTCATTTTACACAATGGAAAACTTAAAATATCGCATTATTTACGAGTACGAGTTCCGCCGTGGCACTAGTGCTGCGGAAACAACTCGAAGGGTGAATGATGTGTATGGCGGTCGTGTTGCAAAAGAAAACACAGTTCGTTTTTGGTTCCAACGTTTTCGTTCTGGAAATTTCGACCTGCAGAACAAGCCCCGTGGACGGCCTGAGACTCAAGTTGATAATGAAGAGTTGAAGGCTATTGTGGAAGCGGATCCATCGCAAACCACGTCCGAGTTAGCTGCAGGCTGCGATGTTAGTGATAAAACTGTTTTAATTCACTTGAAGCAAATTGGGAAGATTAAAAAGCTTGAAAGGTGGGTACCTCACGAATTGACTGAAGCAAACCGGCAAACGCGCGTCGACTGCTGCGTTACATTACTAAACCGGCACAATAATGAAGGTATTTTAAACCGAATCATTACCTGTGATGAAAAATGGGTTCTTTACGATAATCGGAAGCGCTCAGCGCAATGGTTTGATCCTGGCCAGCCAGCCAAATCCTGCCCCAAGCGAAAATTAACCCCAAAAAAGTTACTTGTAAGCGTTTGGTGGACTAGTACCGGTATTGTTCATTACAGTTTTCTCAAATCTGGCCAGACTATTACGGCTGATGTCTATTGTCAGCAATTGCAAACCATGATGGAAAAGCTAGCGGCTAAACAACCTAGGCTGGTCAATCGCTCCACGCCACTGCTGCTTCACGACAACGCTAGACCACACACTGCGCAACAGACGGCTACTAAATTAGAAGAGCTTCAATTGGAAAGTCTAAGACATCCTCCGTACTCCCCGGACCTTGCTCCAACAGATTACCATTTTTTTCGAAATTTGGATAACTTCTTGCAAGGGAAAAAATTCAACTCCGATGGGGCAGTCCAAATCGCCTTCAAAGATTTATTGATTCCCGTCCGACTGGTTTTTTTAGTAAAGGGATCAATGAACTACCTATGAGATGGCAAAAGTGCATAGAAAATAATGGTTCATACTTTGATTAATTAAATATATTATATTAAAAAATATTCGACTTTTTGTTCCTCCCATACAAAACGCCAATTTCATATGTAAGGACCTAATATGTTTGATATCCGATGTTTACGTCGCTTCTTTGAAAGTTAAACTTTGAGAATTAAACTTCATGCAAATTAAAAAATTATACAAAGACATTCTAATACAAATTATTCTAACATGAACAAATTCCAGAACCTCTGTTTTTTTCCTTGTCTGCTTCACGTGAAATGCCCTAAATATTTTTTTATTAACGTATAACAATATAAATAATCTAATATTCCCAAGATCTATTGTAATGTTAATTTATGCGCAATTTTTATCATGGCTTTATATGTCGCATAAAAAACGCTCGTTTGTTAAACATTTTAGTATGTGGTTAGCGTGGATCACCTCCGCACCTGAAATTGCCCACATATTTCACTAAAATTCCAACGTAACAAATAAAATATTTTTACTTTCCTTGCGTGACAGCATGACGCACGCAACATACAATTTTGATTTATTCAGTTATAGTACTTTGTTTCGGCAGCCGCCTAATTGCTGTTATGATTGTATATAAGAATTTTCAAATTGATTGTTTCATAATGGATTCTGTTTTGTTTTTTGTTGTAAATTTGGTTATCGGAAACTGATATTTACTTTTATGTTTTTGAAAGTTATTGTCACATATTTGATGTCATATGAAAGAGGTGTTTTTAAGAAACCAGTGATTTTGCAATAACTTAATTATAGTTGAATAATTAAACTTGCAATACAAGATTTTGAAACACGGTTAAAGCTTTTTTAAATGTACAAAATCTTTTATACCTATTTCACAATAGAAAAAAGATTGGTATTTCGAACGTTGCTATTTTATCTAATTAGAATTCAAAAGAATAAAATATATTTAATGACAAATTAAAATACATCATTACTTAATTATCTTTTTAAATTTTGAAAGGGAACATGGTATAGACCGCGTTACCATAACCCAAAAATGAGAATGGCTATCAAGGAACATGCCAAACTTATTTATAATTGTTGTGATCTTGTCGATTTATAGAAAAAAATTTCCCGCGTGTTTCAAAGAAGTCAATAGATATCAGAGATCTTTTTTTTCTAATTTATTTCTGTTTAGGAGCTTTTATTCAGGTGAATATATCAGCCCCATTGTGCCCTAACCTACGTCCTTACATCCTAGGGGAGTCGCGGATGAGCAAGCGTCACCATCTGGCACAGCATTCTGACTTCGCTGGACATTGGATTGGCCAAAATCCCGCGCCATGTTCCAATATTTTGTTTGTTAATTTTCAACTTGCTCATCAGCGACTCCCTTTGTGTCTCGTTCCGGGCACACTCCATCAGCAAGTGATGCACATCTTCAATCTTTCCACATGTGTCACTATTGGGTGACTCGGCTTTCCTCATGAGATAATATCAAAGGATGATAGAAACATGTTGGCCGAAAGATTAATAGCTGTTTGCTTTCTATATTTGTAACGACATAACTATAAGGCAGGAAATAGAAAATTATGTTTCTTGTTTTACCGAAGACATCACTAGATATTAACCCAAGAACTACGAGTCAATTTTTTTACTTGTAAACTACAAACTAAGATATATATCAAAGACCCACGCTATCCGTCCCAGCCGATGTAGTGATTGTGGTTTTCTTGGCGAGACTCAGGGTCAAGGTCTAACAACAAAAGAGTTGTGAGCAAGTGAATAGATTAAGACTATTAGTCTTAGTAATTGATTGGTGGCTGTTTGATATTAATTTGATCCGTGTTTTGTAGGATTTTTCCATAAACGGAACATTATATTAATGATAATACGGATATCAACTAAAGAGGCATAAATTGTATTACGAGAAAAAATTTTTATATTAACTAACAATTAGGTGCTGATCTGTGACCAAAACATAACGTCTGTTAATCATCATCATATACAAAGAACTCGGTAGTACACAGATGCGTCAATACTTATAATAAGGGCTTTCGCACTCTTGATACATTTGCCTTAAACAGAAATAAATTTATAGCCCCGGTTTTAGCTTTATTAAAGTTAAAACGACAATAGGAGGGTATTCATTAAACACAGCTTACACATACAATATATATATATATATATATATATATTATACAACATTTTTCTTACACTCAATTTGCCACAACAAAGACATACACACACACACATTTATTTCTTATTGTTGCAAGTTTACTGTTACTTTATTTTCCTTTTCTTTGAAGTTTTTTTTTTTTAATATTAATATTGTGTAATTCAATGATAGTGAATAAATAAATAAATAATAAATAAATATGTAAGTCTTCATGGAAGGAATTTGTTGACCGAGCGCGCTCCATCGTGGGCCTTATAATTAATTATTTTCAATTTAGTAGCGGTTGAAGTAAATCACAGTTCTGTTTGTTTTTCTTCATTAAATATAGGCTCACTCTTGACCTCAATCACAACTGATTGAAATCGATGGTGAGGCCGACGATGGAACGCGTTCACTCAACAAAAACCGATTCTCTCATTGCGTAAAAACTCCCATATTAAACGAAGCTGGAAAAACAGACACTGGTATCGAAATTCACTCCTTGATGGTGCTTGAAAAAATATGAGTAGTGAATCGCAATTGTTAGGATATCAACAGCGTATTGATGTAATCCCACTTATGGGAAAAATTGGATTATAATCAAATCATACAATTCAGCCGCACACCACTTTTTTATACGATCACAGCAGAGTCACTATGCTGGATTTGATATTAAGCACAGTACAAAACAAAAATCAACTACAACTTTCAAAAAATCATCTTAATGATGCCAGCCTGGTTAAAAGTTTCATCTCCTTTCTTTTAAAGGAGCCAATATCATAGGAGAAAGAAAAACAGTTGCTGGAAGACAAAACCGATACAATTGATTAGAGAAAACAACAGCTGATGCTCTTATAATTGATCTGAAGCAAAAATACTTCAAAACAAATAGTGTATTATTTGCTTATAATACTACATTCCTACGGGCAAGGGCGTACCGATAGACATTAAACAGTACAAAGGCACAATACATGTAATTGCAAATGATGCACTGTCTCACACAGCGTTCGTTTCACTACTATTTACATCGTCCCACGCTACGAACGGTCCGACTATAATGCATAGAGTATACCAATATTATAGAAGTGATATTCCGATGAAGATTCACATATTATTAAAAATATATTTTTTTTATACTGTCTATAGATAATATGACTACAGAATATCTGTTGGAAAGGACAGTGTATATAGTGATAATTAAGCTTTAGGTTAAAATTATAAAGAAATAAACGGGTTTATGTTTGTAGGGCGATTGCCCGAACTGATTCATTACCACAGTACACAAGTGTAACGACCGTCATAGTAACTCGCTTTGACTTGTCGCATTTCGGAATCAGTTTGGGTATATTCAGTAACTCATCTACATAGAGACCTTCAGTCGTGGTATATGTGGGCGGACATGACGACAGAGACTATCAACGGATTTACGTTGTTTGATAGTCGCATTCTTTTTTGGGCTACACTGTACTTACTATCAATTGCGCTGTAGTCACTTAGTCGAGCCTGTGTAAAAATACGGATTCAGGAGACTTCAATAGTTGATGAAATTTTTATCTGAGTAAAATTTTCCGACTACTTATTTTGTTACATAGCAATTTATTGAAGTGTAATATTATTATGATAGTATTATAATTTTTTACTATGATACGAAAATTGATGATTAAATTTAAACTACTAGAAATTATAGTCCAAAACAATACCTTCTTCTATCTTCTTACTGTTAAAAGACCACCACAGATTTGCGAAGACAATAAAGCAATACAATGTATAAATCTACACACGTACAGCAATTAGCCCCAGGAAATAGGCATTTATAACCTCTTAATCCAAACGTGTCTATAATTTGTTGATCTTTAATCTAAACACGAGCTACCTTAATCTCGATTCATATTTTCGTTTGTTATAGCATTCAAACCACGAGTTTATCGGGTATCATTTATTGTTGGGTAGGCGGTCTAATTTTACGTATCTTTATTACAATTATTTATTTGTATTGTAAGCTCTTTATTATTTGTCCAAAACGCGACCAGAATTGATAAGAAGACATGGTTTTGGTTTCAGCCTATTGGCTTAAATTTATGTTAAATATTGCAGAATCATATTTAAGTATCTTGAGATTAGATGTAACAGTATCATGTAATTGTAAATAAAACCTTGAGTTTTTCCATGTATTTAAATTATAATATCATTAGTTATTTAAACCATCTTATTTTATAATTGTAGTTTAGATATTGAATTGATTGCATGTGATTAAATTTACACCAGTACTTTATTATTTTTAAAATCTATAAAATCTTCTATAGAATCTGTTGATTAATTCCCCTTACGTATTTTGGGCCAAATTCCAAATATTTTAAAATATATAAAAACATAACTTTAGAGCTGATTACTTCATTTATACATCTCAGATGTACATGTTTTACATGAAATGAAACCAATATTTGATGGAATATTGGTTTCTTTCCTTTCCTTCCTTGATATAAATTTAATGGTGAGGTCTGATGGCAGGTTAGCTAATCTGTATATAGTAAGCCGTGGTGGCTGCCGGCAGAATAGAATAGCACCCCCCTCTTCTTGCTGAGGTGTCGTAAAAGGCGACTGAGGTATCCCTTGAACACCGCAATTCAACCAGGTGTTCAGAGAAGGGAAAACTCGACCAAACCTGCATCCCGCTCCCTCCCGATCGTACTGGTTCTCCTTTCCATAGGGCCTGAGGGAGCTCGGACGAGAGAGTGCTTTTCTGGCAGCGCGTCCAGTTATGCACTGAAATATCTCCTGCGCAATTGACTGTTTCCGAAAACTGGACCTCGAATCTCTTAACCGGTGTTGAAACAGTCGCCGTGGCCGAAACCGGCTAGGACATCATCATATCATATAGAAAACCGACGTATACGGATAGATACCTCCCACTACCATCCTTGTCAGCTTCACTCTGTAGCAACCTCATTAATAAGCAGGGACTAGACCTTTGTGACTTCGAGCATCAAAAGGCCGATCTATATCATGGTAGAGAGGTTGTCAGAAGAATTGGCAATACTGTGTGATGCAGGTCTACTAAACATCTGCCAAAAGGAAAGTGTCCAGGAGTAAACATACAACCTGCTCTTGTGTGTTATATTAAAGGAGTAATATACAAAATAGAAACAGTTTTAAACAAATACTCCATTAAGTCTGTATACGTTCCATTCTGCAAGCTACAAAGAAGTTTGCGCGTGCCCAAGGACAATCGTATTAGACTCCGGGAGTCTACAGGATTAGCTGCAGCTGTGGTTCTCATATAGCTTAAAGAACACATATCTGCAGTCAAAAACCATCATGTGCATAGATCATCTGGTCAATGAGGGGTTGCATCGCTAGATTGAGCTGCATAAGCCTACAATCCAATCCGGAGGTCGTTTCTATTATTCAAGACATGTTTTTAATGATTTATAGGCGGACGCTTAACCTCAGTCACACCTGGTAACCTGGTACCACAAATATCTATTCTCTTTACTCTCAAAGACTCCCAGGTCATAAGATCGCGAAAATATGGCCACTGGAAGGATATTCCATTTTATACCGCATGACAAATGTAGAAACGAATCTTTCTGAAGACTGGTTTGAGAAGTGATAAATTTTAAGAAACATAAACATTTTAATGGGGTTTATTGGTTTAAGTTATAATCCACGTGATATCCGGTGCTCAGAACTCACTCATGGCAACCGGGAAGTCCAATTATTCTTCTCTTGTTAAATTAACTTCAATATGTATAACTGCTTATATCGAATACTGAATAAGCAGGAACTATTGTAGCAACTCGAAGAATTCTCATGAACATCGTGCCTCCAGTTAAGGCGCGGGCCACACACACTAGGTTAAATACTTTATTTATAGCTCACTTGCGCTGACCTCTAATGGGGGGATCTGAATGCAGAAATGGTACAAGTTAAAATATACCAAAATACTAAAGAAAAATTGTAATTTAATAAAACACTTAAAAATGGTTAATAGCTATTTTGACTTCAAAATCTAAATACTACCAGTAATCTGTATTGAGTTTCTGCTATCTTTTTCGTTAAAATAAGCTTTCCATCACATTTGTAATAAATGTATTCTCATGACAATTTAAAAGTATTTGCATTAGAATGTTTTCATTGTCTGGATCCTCAAACAAGTAAATTGTTTCAGAACCATCATTTTACAATTATTTTAGGCTTAAACATTGTTATTCAAAAGTTTATCCGTTCCGACACGTTCCAATTCTATCTCTCTAAACGCTAAGGGAAATATTAAGGTTTTTTAAAATAATTTTCCATATCAAATTTCGATTATGCAAATTCATCAGAATTTCTACGCAGTCAACAATATTAAAGTTATCTTAAAATTTTGTAAATTTTGGGTTAATCAATTTGTTGAACGAACAATCATTTCTAAACACGTTCGAGCTCGAACAATGTATTGGTTTGAGCTTCGATATTTTGTTTGCTCTGACCATTTGTGTAACGGAAACCTGCTATTTGAACCGTGCACTGCCTGTAATCCGTGGAATTTGCATTACTAGAATATTTACTTTGCCAGTTATAATTAGCTTATAATTTAATAAACGAAGGTCACGAATTTATATTTTGTTTTGTTGTTGGTAAGTAATTTATTAAGTTTTATTTGAATTAGATATTAGCAGTATTTAGAAAATTACTATATACTTCATGAGTTTGGTTATTAGATATTTGCATACAAAAACTATCGATTCTTGTTGTCAGGTTAATTGTCTCCTTCTCTTGTAATTATCATTAAAACAATTAACAAAAGAATCAGCTTAACTTAGAGCTACAAATGCAATGATTTTTTTTTTTTTACTTTGCATAGTGACTACACTAAAGCGGATACTCAACACAGAGCAGCCCCAATATCGACAACAACTATCGATAACAAAAACCTATTGATAGTCTATACACAGCGATAATACCGGCTTGCACAAATATCTTGCTAAAATGATCCAATGTCTTTCTATTTCTATTCTACTTATTAACACCAAAATCAAATAATATATCATACGTAAATGACACTGAATGACCAGATATATACATAAAAAACAAACAGTCATAGAAAAGTCCTAAATATAACAAAGCGTAATATAAGAACACAAATCCATTAATTACAACAAAATTAAAATAAAACAAACATACATGGACATGCACATCTCAGGCGAGGAGAAGCAAAGCCAAGAATGCCGCCACTGAGCTTGCAAAGGAGCAGCAGTTATCTGAGTTCCGTGGGAGGAGACCGGGGGTCATCAGGATGATTTTCTACAGTGTCTGGCGGCAAGTCTGACAGGTCTACTGCCTAGACTTTCTCCAATGGCGTTATGCATGATCCTACATAACAATAGGTGGCGGGGAAGTGACGAGCATCCCACCTTCCCCACATTCTGGAGGTGTCCGTTATGGGGTGAAAAACGCATCAGGCTGCGGTGGGGCTTCCCACTGATTTCCGTAGCCCGGCTTGTCCTGCGATTCGAAGATCACCCCGGCGGTTTTAGTGTGTAGGAGTCTGCGACACCACAGCAGCCACATTCTCGATTGCTTTGACGATCCATGATGGATTAGCACCAGGTTAACAAAAAAAAAATGGTACACACAGCTCACTCACTCTGTCAGCTCGCAGAACCTCAGGCATACCAACAAAAAACATTATTAGACATCAACAATTGTTATAGTACGATGGTAACATGTTTACCGAAGATTAATAATTACTTGTTTTTATTTAAAAATATCCATAAATAACTTAAAATCAGATATGTAGTATCTATGTAACTTCTACAACTATGTTCTAGTTCATTTGAACATAATTCTTATTTTAATGGTCATGTAAACATCAAAGAACTTTTCTTCTCGACCCACTAAAAGCATGTCGTGAGACACTTCTGATACCTCAACTTTTACGACACACAAAACGAACTGTTACCTGCTATTTAAAAGCAATAAAAGTGCCTTTTAATACATTCGAACACTGTATATCGGATGCGTGAAAATATGTTCTTTTAATAGTCAAAATTTCTAAAAAAACAAGAGGAATGACCCCTCTAGCTGTACTTAATCGGGTGTTTGCCTTTGGATACGTCCAAATTGCTTTATAAGACGCGGTTTAATCTGTACGTAATGTTAAAATGAATACGGAACGAGCTGTATGACCTTTAGAAATTGGGCCGGTCAATATACTTTACAATAGTGTTGGGTACAGACTCGATTATGTCTCTTTTTAAATCTATATTTACATAATCGGTAAAACTTTGCATGACTTTGAAAGCGGTTGCGTATTAGATGGGTATTAGATTACTTGTAAACTACATACAGTTTTTTTTTTCCGGGAGGAAATCCCTAACGGACCTCAGGGATGCTCCCCGGTGTGTTGGGCTTGCACGACTAAAACCCCCGGGGTGTTCCGTCTCCCGCCTGCCGAGTTCCAAGGGCAAGGCTGAGCCATCTTCCTCGGCACCCGGCAACGTCTAGCCTTCAAACTACATACACCTGTGGTCACATTGATAGTAATGACTAGTAAGGATTCAATTATTATAACGCATATAAAAAACTCTTTACAAACACACTTTTTTTGCCTTTGATAAAAGCTTCTTATATTATTGACTATTAAACGAGAGAACTCTAACATCGTTCTTATCATCACTTTCCATCAGGTGTGATTGAGGTCAAGTGTGAACCAGATTCTGATTAAAAAAACTAAGGAATTTTTATCAAAATTAACTAACGTACAAGTGTGATATTTTTTCTATAAAAACGAATGGAAGCAACAATTTAAGAGCTAATTATTCGTTGTATTGTTACTTTATTAACATTTTTTTTAAATATTAAAAATATCAATAAGTGTTTTATTGCTCAACTAAGTAAATTTTTCACGTATTAAATTTTCAAATTAACTACTGCACGTTAATCAAATTATGTAAGACAATATCGATGTTTATTTGCACATCACTATTTCCCAACAGGGTTATCGAATTAGTGCCAATTATGACTTTGTCGATAAAGATGATTGATTGAGGTAAAAAATAACGGAATGATATGCGGGTGCTTTATTTATAATTTTGTTTAGTAGATATTAGTAAGTTGATTGTTCTAGCGTTGAATTGTAATTCGGTTCTGTTTACGTCCGTAACTTTTACCCTTGATACGTCTACTTGAAGTATGTCCAGTAATTCTTCCAATAGAAGATTTCCCTCGAGAACAGCATGAAAACGGCATCAGTCATTAGATTCTTGCCTCCTAACAGTCATAAACGATCTTAGAACTTACTCAATCTACCATAGAATCCATCACTAAGCCGCTCCAGGATAAGGAAAGATGGCGAAAAACAAAACAAATTTATTTATAGATACTGAGGGTATTGAAATCCCTGAAAATTAAATCGGTAAGAAGTAAAATATACGCGTCGGATTACGGAACTATAGTTTTACGGTGAATTATATTTCAGCTAGAACTAAAAAGTGATCTAACTCTCGCTTCTGCGGGGTCATTGGGTTGTGGAATGGGCCACCAACGAGCAAATTCTTTACTTCTTATAAGAGTTTATTTTTTAAATTAAACGTGATGATATATTTAAGTAGACCGTCATGATGGCGATTACTTGATAGTAATTTCTTGTCCATAGTGTGACCTGTTGATAGTCGTACATGGTTTTTGGATTACACTGTTTTTTTCATCAAATGCAATGTAGTCAATATAGTCAGAATAAAAAATAATATATAGACTAAAACGGTTCGTCTTATCACACTATGGAATCAAATCCATTGTGAAGTATTACAAATATTCCCAGTTACTTGTCCATACATTCTATATGGATATATCGGCTGAAACCGGTTTTCGTCAACAAACACCCACTCACGATGACGCAGCGTCATAGATACATTTAATTGTTCCGTGATAGCACCCTAATGCACCTGTCAAGTAAACAAAAGCTGGCTAGATAAGGCCAAAATTGAGGCACGATCGGAGATCGGCGCTGGGATGTATCACGAATGTAAATGTTTGTACTTTGAAGATTGTTGCTGCTCCGATATCCATCTTTAGATGTGTCGGTCACGGATAAATATATATTGGTATATTTTATATACTATTTGGCTGCCAGTTCTATTGTTTTCTATGTTTGTGTTATATACTGTAATCACTTCTCTGTATGACTTTACATTCGTAAGCTGATCAAATACTTTTTTAAATTGGAAGATGCAATAGTAGTATTTGATTTAATGTAATAAAACGAAGTACCGAATAATGGTTTACCTATATCTCTTATTTTATCTAATTTATCTTTACTAAACACATTGCAGGATTTAAATTGGATTATGTATTAATGTTCCCTTTAAATCACTTCCTCAGATTGTGCGTTATGAGTAAAACTCGAACAGCCAAATTATAATATTAGAATAGGGAAAAATGTTTATGTAATGTATTATTTTAGAAACATTAAAAACCATTAAATATATTACAAAATGTTGATAATACTTAATTTTAGATTACTTTTTACGACTATTCATTACGACGGTTTGTTTATATTATCATCGAGTAAAAGATTTATAGTTTGATTAAGATAAAAGCCAATCTTCTACTTTTCTGCGAAACGCGGGTAGGGAATATGTACCCCATATAGGTCCCGCCAGCAGCGATACATGAGCCATATCGCGAAACAATATTTTAGCTGGTATTTTTACCTCCCCTATTCCACAGACTAACTAGAGAGTTACTTTTATTGATGCTAGCTATAACAGACAACAAAGTTAACAAGCTACAACAATTTTCCAATTGTTACCTCTCCTATATCTTCAGTTTGTGAAATAATTCTGCAGAAGGAGTTATCCAATCATTCCATGCTATTAGATCTTTTAAAAGAAGCGTGAGGAGACTTTTGAATAGACCTACAGGGTCAATGTACAGTCTCCGGTTTCTTGACAGTTGCAGTTGATTTTTGGACCACGCTACGCTTAACGTCAAGTAGAATTTTCTTACGTTTATTGAGCTAGTATATTGTTGCTAACAAGACAATCTGCAATCATCTCATCGGAATATAATTAACGTAGGAATTGGCTACGTCCAATGCCGCAATGTCGAAGAAAAATATCGTGAGAAAAGTCTTTCTTCATGGTCTGGGAAAAATGTAATGAGTAGTGCTTTAAAAACGCTAATTATTTACGCAATGAGTTACACGACGGACTACTGCAGGATGTATAGTTAAGTTTAATAATTTAATTAATCTATGGTCTTTGACTAACATTGGTACATATAAAATATGATGATATATTATGAGTATAATTGATGTGATATCTGTCAATAGTTTAATGTATATATTGCCGGAGTAGATTAAATCTTGTATCTCTTTTTTTTAAATTTCATAGGTAATGATTATAATATTTGTAATGTATACTTAATATTCATTGGAACTTTATTTACGCAAATAGTTAATAAATAATGGAAAGATAAATTCAACCAATTGTACATATTGCACCAAGTAAATTCCTTAATAGAACATTAAATCACGTGTGATGTTACAAAACACAAAGGGATGAATAATTGTAATGACGTACTTTAGATTCGTATCAAACAGCAATGACAAAACTGAATACGTAAATTAAAGAGAACAATGTCTATTGTGCTTTGTTACTCAATTGAAAATAAAATTTGAAATTCTATCACAAACATCAGCATCACAAATATTATGTCTACCAACAAATTGCACGAATCCCGTCAAGCAAAACGACGCGTGATTTTGCAAACCATTTTTGAACAAATTGCTACCCAATTTGTACTTGAAAAATGGTGGCAAAATAAAGGCACAATAAAACGTGGCTCTCTTATCTGATATTGCTGTTATTATTAATAGTAGCGACTCAGATAGGTTCTTCGTTAACGATGCAAGACACCACATTTTACCGGGTGCTCGTAACAAGGCACTGGCTTCTTACAATGCTATCTACAACGTCTGAAACCAGTTATGATGCACTATCAGATCCTAAGGCTGGGGTGGCATTAACCGTCGGCGCGGCCCTGTTTTGTTTATTAAATTATGTCGCACGTCCCCATAAATACGGCGTGAGACGTTCATTTAGTGAAATACCGATGCCAGACGCGATACGGCATAAGTTATCGTGTCCTTATGAAAGGGCGCATAAACAAGGTTATAGGAGAAAAATGACTGGTTATCTAGATCACCGCTCCGTAGAAACTTTTGACATTAATGCGTGAAATCCGGGAGCTATCTAAAGTCGAATTACAAGGTACACAATAATATGTTCACACGAACTTGTTATTTTATAATTTTTAAGTGATCTTGTAGCATAGATTACATAACATCTTGGTATGTATTAGTTTATATGTGTTATGTTCTATAAATTCTAGATAATTGTTAGCTATGACAAATTTTAGAATATATTTAGTTGTAGGATATTTTAAAGGATAAGTGCCACTTTTTAACAACGGTTCGACAAAGTGACTATAGTACATCTGATGGTATATACAATGTGGTCCAAAAATGATAGCGACTATCAAAGTACGAAAATCCATAGTCAGTCTTCGTCGTCATGTTGACCCAGTGAAGGTCTCTAAGTATATAAGTTATTGGACGTCCATAAGCTGAACGAAAATGCGACAGGTCAAAGCGATGAACTATGAGAGTAGAATTTTTAATAGTCAAAGGTATTTCGGTGTTATACAATGTTTGTTAATGATTTACTGAGAGAATATCTGCAGCATTATCCAAAGCTGTTAAACTTTTAGCGGCAAGTCACAACGCCGAAAATCTTTTAGTTAATAAATTGGAGCATAATATACATACGTAAATATAATTCTACAAGATTGAATATGCTATATAGATTCCCTCTTATGTACTAATACTAGTGTCACTCCTTCTGATCGTAATTGTAATGATCTACCTTGACATTGCGAAAATATCAAGAGCGTCATATCAAAATTTAATACCAAAATGTCTTTTAAAAGAAAAGGCCAGTGTAATCCTATATTTTGTTAGTCGCTCCATCAAACGAAGCGGCCGTATTATTACATAAGAGAAATTTGACGATCATTCTGCTACGAATCATAGTTAAGAATTTTCTTTAAAATCTCATACTTTTGCTTTTAGAAATGGGGCTTACGAGAAATGTTTGGGATATTATAATACATTAATAATATAAACAAAAAAATATTAAAATGCCGTTTGTATAATAGAAAATTAAAGAAGATAATAATTTCATGAATCCCAAACAAATTGAAAAAGATAAAGCACTAACAATAGTCCTGAGTTGCGAATCCCTAGATTATGATCTGCAGGCATTAAAAGTAATTGAATCAAAAACAAACGAAAGTAGCGGTATGAAAGAGAGAAATAAAGCTTGCAAAAAAGGGAAGAGACGAGATGTAATGACGTAGATAACTTCAACCAATTACCGGGACGTGGAAATGCTGCATCGGCAGGATAAAAATGGACTCCTCATTCGCAAATATGCGAGGATGGTATTACGTGAATTGCTAAAGAAAGCTGTCTGGTAGACGAAATCGAAGAAATATAATCTTCTTTTCTGAGTGCTTTAACAAAATTTTATTCAGATTAAGATGTTTATTTTTAAGTTGAATCTATAACGAGTTTTGACACATTCGTACTTCATATTAATGTACGTGTCGTAGGATAATATTCAAATGTTTAATTTTTAATAAAACTGAACTAATTATGAGTTTCATTATTAAATATAAGATAAACTATTGCAGCCCTCAAGGAGCAAGAACTTATAACATTTGCATAAATAAACAATATTAATGTTATACTTCGTTTTAATAGTGATATAGAAGTTTTTAACATTAATTAAATATCAATTCAACTCTTATAAAGTTTACAAACGGCAACATTGTTGTAGATATTTTATTGTAATAGCACTTTAATTACATGGAGTAAAGTTATTCTTTAAGGTTTTATATATGCAAAACATAGACATTTTTTTTATACCTTTAAAATTTTTAAACCTTTTTCTTGGATAACCAAAAATGTCAACTACGAAAATCAGACCAAATTAAAAATCTCTCCAGACACGTTTGCAAATTAAATGAGTTATAAAAATAGTGTTCACAAATGAATAGATAACTATTATAATAGAAATTATAGTGACTTTAATAAATAGTCGTATCGACTAATGGGCTGATTGCAAAGAGCCTCGATTACCATCTCAAGAGGCTCTCGCTTGGTTGTTGGATCAAGGGCCGGATACAGAAGGTAGTTCTACTCGATACAGCACGCATTGTTAGGAGGTTCCTCACTCTGAGCTCCTAACTACCGGTGGCTTGGATCTTAGGCTTCGCCACAGTATGTCTATATGTTTTTATATTTTAAAATTTATATATATGTATGTATTCATTTTAAAATTTAAAAATATTGTGATATTGATGAATAAAGGATAATATACAGTAATTGGAAACAAGTATAGTAATAAGACTGCTGTATCTTCATATATAGGTAATACTGTTCCCAAACATATTGGTTTCTTCAAAAAGATTCTTATGACATAGACATTTGTTACAGATGACTTCAAAGGTCGCGATTGGATACCCGTTCCACCTTTCGATATTGTGTCATTACGAATCAATCATCTTCTGATAGGCCTTGACCTATATTATGAAGTATTCCTACGATATTTACATGAGAATTTGAATATTTTATATTTTTTATCTGATCTGTACACAAACGCTTGAACTCAATTATAACTGGTGGAAGGTGAAGATAAAGTCGATGAGGAACCGTGTCCACACAACAAATAATTATTCATTGTTTTATAGATACTCCTAAATTGTGAAGACAAGGAGATAGGAGCAACACAAAAATAGGTTAAATCGTATTAAATTAAATTTTTCTATTCTTTTACAGTTTGTAGTTATACTTGTGTTTTGTGTTAACTTGTAGTAGTTATATTACGAATAAATGCAACGATGGCTTTAAGTACAGGTAATCTTAAACATGTTTTGTCCATTTTAGTATAAGAAGAGAAACTATTTCATCACATGCAACTCGTTAGCTACAAACATGGTAAAATGATGATGATGATGATGTCCTAGCCGGTTTCGGCCACGGCGACTGTTTCAACACCGGTTAAGAAATTCGAGGTTCAGTTTTCGGAAACAGTCAATTGCGGAGGAGATATTTAAGTGCATAACTGGACGCGCAGCCAGAAAAGTACTCTCTCGTCCGAACTCCCTCAGGCCCGATGAAAAGGAGAACCAGTACGATCGGGAGAGAGCGGGATGCAGGTTTGGTCGAGTTTTCCTTCTCTAAACACCTGGTTGAATTGCGGTGTTCAAGAGATACCTTAGTCGCCTTTTACGACACCTCAGCAAGAAGAGGGGGGTGCTATTCTATTCTGCTGGCAGCCACCACGGCTAAAAATGGTAAAATATTAATTTTGTAGCTCAGTTTTTAATCATTTACTTGTTTGTGCAATTCATTCATATTATAAAAGCTCGAAACCTCTGAATTCGTAATGCTTTTTACCCAATGAAACGCAAATGTTGTGCACCAATCAACCTATTTCACCAATTCCAAATTATCGATCTGAAAAGCTCTTTCATCCTTTTAAATTTAGTTAACAGTTTTTTGCTTACAAAAGAGCCCCTAATAGAATTACATTTTTTATCGGTCCCAAAGCAATGGAATCAAAAGCACCTGCATTATTCCTTTGACCTTTCAGCGTCGGTCAGCGTTTCTAACGTTGAGATCCCTGGTTCAAATTAACGTAATATAAATAATATTTGGTACAATTTTGGGTATTGTATTTTTTATTATAATTATTCTAAAATGTTTTTTTTTTAAAGGGACTTTAGTTAACCTTTAAGAGAAATTACATTTATTGCTAGATTTTAATAGGCTGATTTGAGAAAAGTAAAACAAATTTATATTCGGGATTAAAATCATTTGTCTATAAGTTTTTTTCTCACCTTTATATTCTTAGATTTTCTGCAATAACACAATTTTAGAGTGATATTCAATTTAGATGTAAGTTACATTTAGTTCATTTTTTATGAGTATTTTGAACATAAAAATGTGTAAGCAGTTTGCAAAAATATATGTAAATGTTTGTTTTTTTTTTGAAGATAGTGTTTGTAGTTTAAGAAGTACACCAACTAAAATCCAATAAAGACATACACTCTAAATCACGCAGTATGACATTTCTGAAAGTACCTAAGATACTGTAATATATTGTGCAAATAAATGGAAACGATATTTGAAAAGAAAAACAAAAAGACATACCAACACACTTTAATGTATCTGTAATATAGAATAACATAGTATTAGATATAGGTAGGTAGCATTATTCTATAGGTTTCATACAATCAAAAGCCACCTACATAAAATGAACAAATCAAAGCGATTCCAATGCAGAAGAATGTCGGCACAGAATAAATACATTATACATGCAGCAACAAAAGAATCGACAAGTAAAACAAATTGAACCGTGGTCGCAATTAATTGACACATGTTCTGGCATACAATCGCGTAATTAAGATCAGCTTGGGACGATGTGGTTCCATGCTTTAAGAGAGAAGGAGTTTACAGCAAATAACAATACAAGGTATAGTTAATTTCTATAAATATCTCATCATAAAAGAACAAAATCACGTTAAGTTTCGAATGTAATATGTCGCCAGCCTTCTGCGACTTTAGCCTATTAACTTGGAGACATATATTGATCTCCTTAGTACCGAGTTCAGAAAATCACACTATCGCCTCAAAAACCACTTCCACAATATATTTCGTTGGCTTAGGTTATTCTTCTATCCCGAGAAGTTGGCAGGGCATTGTGGCGTGCTCTGCCTAAATACAACGAGCAGTATCGGGAAGCGTATCATCTTCCCCCGAGTTTGTGCCCATCGGGCGCGGCGCGACGGGGCTGTGGCGAATTGATTACAGGACCCACAGTCCCCGCCAATGCGTAGAAGTAGTCACCTTGGGGTTTTTAGTCGGTACAAGTCCGACACACCTCGGCAGCGCAACCCTCCTGTGCGGCTGAGACGGTCCTATGAGGATTTTCCCCAAGTAAAAAAAAAAAAAAAAAAAAAAAAAAAAAGGTTATTCTTCTAAAATTTTCGGATTTCTGATACATTTATCTTCATTATTTTCGCACTTGTAACACATGATTATACAGTAATAATTTGATAATATTTATGGACATTGATCTCGTCCCTAACTAAGCTTGTGCTTGTAGAGCAATGTATACTGTAATCCTTTCTTCGCTGATTTTTACGCGTTGACATAACAAAAGCTGGGTGAAAGTCAGCACTGGGTGGCTCTGCAGATCATTTAGCATATGTTAAACTGACTCCCCTTAGCGCCTTATCTATCAGGGTATTTTCTTTTACTATTCTACTTAACCCCTGGGGTGCTCCTTAAGTCGCGTGTGCACCAGTCCCCGAGTACAACGAGGACTTCCAAAAGGACTGGTGCGCGATCAGCCCTGTGGGCTCCACCACTTACTATTCTACCTTGATTAACCTATTTTTTGGAGTTATATGTTATGTTGGGTGCCAAATAAAGGTTTTTTTACTATGCGTACCAGAAAATTATATACTTATTACTCGTGAAAACTAATTGCTCACAACAGTAAAAGGTTGCCTTAAAAGTTGATTAAATGCTTCTAGACATAAATCATGAAGTAATCTAAGCTGTACTTCAAAATGAGCAGAATCCTTATCGAAATCGCAACGTATTGAAATTATACATTGAATTTCGATGTCGTTCGAAAGGCCGTGTAGGCGGACTGAATTATGGAGTCGAGATAACCCGGGGTGGTGCTGCATTAATTAAATAATTATGACATATTGTATGTCCGTTCAATGGAAGGGTGCAGCCGATAACGGTAGGCAAGCCCGCTCATTACCTATTCACAACACATGTTCTACTTGTATTTTAGTATATACCTAGTATCTGACTAGTTACGAATTATGAATTCAAAACAATTATTTATATTATATACTTATTGTCCGGGTAATCCCCACTTTAAATCGATCGAAGCATAGTCCTGATTTAAGCCAAGTCTTCTATATTATGTCAAAAATTACATTAGTCGTATGTAGAAGTAGACAAATGTAACGTGATATTGTATTGCGATCAAATATTAACGAAAATAAAATTATTTATCTACCATATGAATTGACTTTCGGGACACAGTCACTAGATGGCGGTAGCATACTGAAAATATGTTCGGTGTTTCTTCGTTTCTCAAAATTAGTTTCATATACTTTCTTCCGTCATTTCGAGGAATTCAAATATTATTGTAGTCAGCTAAAAATATAATACACAAGCGATAGCCCGCAGCGTCATTTGTGTGGAATTGCAATAATAATAATTTATCCTTACGCTATATTCCTTACGGAATGAGCAGGGATACATTAATGGCTGTATCCACTTTGCGCTTATATGTCGTGCCCAACGTGACCAGAAGTGCAGCTAATCGCCATTCTCAGGGCACTTACACATAAAATTTCTATTGGGTGCCGTGTGGGTTTCCTCGCGATATTTTCCTTCACTGAAGAGCATGTGGTGCCTTACTCTTAGTGATATTTAATTTCGAAAAACCCATAGGTTCATGACGGGATATAAACCTACAACTATTTGCGTTGCCGTTCATAGATACCGGACTCTTATCCACAAGGCTACCGCAACAATAAGGAACACAATAATAAGAAAGCAAAATATTTGATTCTAAAAACACTTTATTTATTCCTAAATTACGTCCTAAAATTATCAAATATCTATATTTCGTTATATATATTAAAAATCTATATACGATAATTACAACCATGGCTAAAATATGAATGAAAAAAGGGGTGAAGTAGAATTATAAAGGTTATGATCTGTGTTTCTTGCGTAAGAAGGCAACCTGCAAAAACAAATACTTGTTCTTGAAATGCTGCTCCAAAAGAAAGTCAGTTCAGCAAATGCCAAGTGACTGCCTGATTTGCCGCTGCTACTCATTTCTTATGTCAACGCGCAGAAAATCGCGCAAAAAGTATACAATCGCGTTTTAAGCGTAAAATGATTTAACAATCACTTAAAACACTTCATGTACTTCATATGTAAGACTTATGTTGTATGCATATTAAAGTTTTATGCTAATGCATATTGTGCTTAAAATACATGAACGCGATATTCATTGTCTCGGCTTAAGGCGTTTTTTTCGCATTATTCGACCCCAAGCAGACGACAATGTCCTAATTTACATTTTAATATCACACAAGCTGTATCACAATCGAATAGCTGTTTCGATTTGCCATTTATAATTATCGAATGCCTTCGGGTGTTGGTATAAGTTAAAATTAAACAAAAATACATCTATAGTAAGCTCTTATATTTATACTAGCTAACCCGGCAAACGTTGTTTTGCCATATAAGTTATTTCAAGTAGAAAAATAAAAACAAAAATTTTTGTCCAAAAATTAAAAAAAAATGCTAAGGGTCAACAAGCCTTATCACTTAGGAGTATGAAAAATAGATAGCTGGTTCTCAGACCTACTGAATATGCGTATAAAATTTGGTAAAAATCGGTAAAACCGTTTCGGAGGAGTAAGGTAACTAACATTGTGACACCTGAATTTTATCTTTATTATATAAAAATAAGTCCGGTTTTCCTTCCTGACGCTATAACTCCAAAACGCACGAGCCGATTTCCACGGTTTTGCATTCGTTGGAAAGGTCTCGGGTTCCGTGAGGTTTATAGCAAACAAAATTCAGGAAAATTTTCAACAGAAAAGCAGGAAAACGGGGAAAATCATTTTTCACATACAGCGCCATCTCTGATACATAGCATGTACTACAAACCAATATGGTTTTGCATGGTGGTGGAGCAGATCGCACCAGTATTTTAAGTAGATGGCGGCGATGCGTTATACATTGTTTGACAGCTACTCATTGTAGTCTGCTCAGTTAATTTCATGTGAAATTTATTATGCGCACGTTCTTTCAAATGCTAACTAAAAACCAAAACGAAGCCATCTAGTGGCGAAACGAAGTTCGCCGGGTTTGCTAGTACAAGTATATAGCTAAGGAGTGGAATATACTTCCAGCGAGCATATTTCCACGATCTTATATCTCGTCGTACTCATCTTCTCTTGTCATTAGGTGTGATTGTAATCAAGCACCCGCCTGTAAACAATAAAAAAATTAGATGTAAGTAAACTAGACCAGGGGTCCTCAAAGGGTCGTCGCTAGAGCTTTTTGAGTCGATTCCGAAAAATATTGGCCGATATCGGCTGATACACAATATTTGTTTGATGACTACCTGATTCACATTTAGGTTGATGTACAGTTGAACCAGAATGTTCCTTATTGCCGACCGGTCGATCCACGACCAGTTGGCTGATGTCTTTGGGGTCGTGGCTGCTCAGGATGGGGGCCCTGAGCAACTGGTTTAGTGGCCCTCGAGAAGTTGGCAGGGCATTGTGACGTGCTCTGCTTAAATACAACGAGCAGTATCGGAGAGGGTATCATCTTCCCCCGAGTTTGTGCCAATCGGGCGCGGCGCGACGGGGCTGTGGCGAATTGATTACAGGTCCCACAGTCCCCGCCAATGCGCAGAAGTAGTCACCTTGGGGTTTTAGTCGGTACAAGTCCGACACACCTCGGTCGCGCAACCCGCCTGTGCGGCTGAGACGGTCCTATGAGGATTTTCACCAAGTAAAAAAAAAGAGTGTTCCTTATTACCCGGGCGATGGCGCTTGAGGGAGAGTGCCCCCCAACTTATCCAGGTGAGAGCGGTGTGTGACGTGTTTCCGCACACCGCTCCAAGATGTTGAGGTGTGCGAGGGGCGGCTCCTTACACCACTCCTCGCAGTGCAGAGATGCGGCCTTAGAAAAGGCCAGACGTTGCCGAGGGTCGGAAAAGAGGATGACGCTGTACCTCTGGCCCCGGTCAGACGGGAAGAAGGAACACCTTGGGGGCTTTAGTCGGTGCAAGTCCGACACACGGGGGGATAGCCATCGCTGCCCCCTGAGGTCCGTTAAGTATTTCCCCCGGCCATAAAAAAAAGAGTATTCCTTATTAAGTTTTAATATCGGAATTTTTCTCTGCTAGCGAAAGGCGGCTCTAGTAACTATCTATGCCGTCATTATATAAAAATCAATAAGGACGTATGTGGTTTTTACTAACTTTTTTAGAGCACTGATATACACTACACTTGTAACCTACCTATGCTTTTTGTTATATCCCGGGGAAAAAATCCTGCATAACGCCATCAGGGACGCCGTGAGGGCAACGACCCCGGTGTGTCAGACACTTACTGACTAAAAACCCCCGGAGTGTCCCTCTGATTGCTCCACCCGGGCCTGGGAAGCCAAATTCGTCCAGACGCCCAGGGAACAAGAAGCTTTGTTGAGGCTACCTCTCTGGGAGGAGTAGGAGTAAAAGTCCACCCCTTCAAAACCTATCTCTCAGGCGGCGCGACGGAGACCGTGCACCGCCTCCCTCTCATCCGGGCAGCAGACTCCCTCAAGTCTACTGTCCCGCAACCTACCTACGCTATGATAAGCCCTACTAACCTATACTATATTTCTGTATCACTTAACATACTTGCGGCATCTAAATACCTCTAAGCCTGTCGACTCTGTAGAGTTGATCACTTCTAGTCTAAAATTCTTGAGGTAGATCGCCAGTAGGTCCAGCCTGATCATACTCCTGCTCTAGACGAATGATAGAATCTAGTTAATGATGACAGAAAGGTTTCTAGTTCCTATCTTTAATCATATTAAATGAGGTATAGTTATTTTGATTCTCTTTTTATGTAGCTATTTACAAATCTGTTTAAAAGTAATCCCAGGCTTTAATGGTGCCAGTTATTAAGTAGAATAATTAATCTCGTTAATCAATTAACGATTTCATGGCTGTATTTAATTTGGATTTAGATAATTTTGTTAGAAATCACATCAGAATTAATTGAAAAACAATTTTATTAATGCATGCATGATTTTTTCCGTGCATTTAACTGATTGCCTCTCATTTTGTTAATTCCTTTAATTGAAACGTATTAATTTAATGATCGGATATGTATTTAATCTGTGTTCATTGACTTTTGATCTTGCATTAAGCGTTTAACCGAACCTTCGGCCGCGGTTTCGGCCCTAGCTAGCCATTTTTTGACAATTTGTGGGCTTAATGTAACAATCTCTAGACGGTGTTTATACTACGTATATACTATGTTCTATAATATATATAAACTGCGTCTACTTTTGATAAAAGATGTAGAAGTCTATTAGTAGGGAAAGATTAAATGAGTAAGACTCTGAATAAATATTTAAAAAATGCTTACCATGATGCCAAGAACAGAGAAAAGTGGCATACCACCTTACGAAAAACAAAATCCTAGGATGATTCGCGACTTATTCGGCGACTGAGATTCATTGAAGAATTAAACCACCACTGGTTCAAAATGCAAAATCTATCACTCGCGTGGTTAGGTTGTGAAGGTCTGTCCCGACCATCAACTAATGTCCGTCGAAAAAAAATGCAGGATCTATTGAGAAGAGCTAGAAAGAAACTCTGGTAATCACTATTTTTAATAGGTACATTAGAGACATAGATGGGCAAAATGTAATCAGATTAATGAAAATGATTAACAATTACAATTTACTTTTTTTACCATTAATATGACTGCATTTTGCTCATTTATGTTTTAAACACTACAAAATTCCAGATTGTATACACATTTATGATTTGTTAATATTTTAAATGGATTTAATCATGATTACAGAGCGAGAAAATTAAAATTACGACTACATTTTGTAATCGTTGATCATTAATCAGATTACATTTTGCCCATCTCTGATTAGAGATAAAATAATAAAAACAGCATCTGTCATGCATGACACACATTTTCCAGAGTAAAATATCCTTCGTCTATTATATTTTAACTAAAAATATAAGACAGATTACAACAGAACTAACTTAAGGCTCATTACAATGTAGCACACGTGTACTGTGTCCAAACATCTTGACGGATTACTTCCTTAAGAGTTACCAACTTATCTATACACGCGTTATCACAAAAACAGTCCTTATGAATAATGAAATATGGTTACATAGTATTTATATGCTGAAGTGTTGTTAGATATTGACGTAGAAATGAATTATGTACAGGTAAATGTTTTCCTTGGCCCACGTGCGCGGATATGAACACATTAGCGTGTAATAAGCGATTTAATAAAAATATTTACGAGTATAACTCACATTTTTTTAGTATATAAGGAAGAAACTGGTATCTCTGGTTTAACAAAAATGTAATAATGTATTGTCACGCTATATCACTTACAAGGTGAGCAGAGGTGTATTATTCGCTGTATCTATTTTGCGCTTATATGGCGTGGCCAATGTGACCAATAGCGCAGCTGTTTGCCGATCTCACATTTCTATTAGACGCCATGCGGCTTTCATCACGATGTTTTCTTTAATCGGTGAGCAAGTGGTGCCTGTTGGGATTCGAACCTATGGATATTCGCGTGACCGCACATGGAAACTGGCCCATTATCCGCTAGCTCACCACAGTCCTTCTGGTTTTTTTTTGGTTGGGCTAACGGAATCATTCGGATTTTGATAGTTACTACTCGGCAGTGGCAACTCAGCATTGGCTGCCATCTCGCGATGTACTTCTCAGTATACATTTATATGAAAGCGCGTCCGATGTAGGTAAGTTTGCAGCGCTGTCAAGCGACGTGTCAATTGCGGTCATGACAGCTACCTCGCCGACTGCCAAAATCTGAATCATACATTTGGACACAATATGCTTACAGGTTAAGGAAAACAATTTAAAAAGTTATACGCAGTGTCGTAAGAAGAGCATTCTGCTGTGCTATTGGTCAGATTGGATACGATATATAAGCAAAAAATAGATACAATAATTAACGCGTGTCTGTTTGTACTAAACGAGTAAAGCACGCCAATATATTGTTATTTATTGCTTACGATAATAATTAACAGAAAAAAAAAACGAACGTTGACTCTAATTCATATGGGAAATATAGATACAGTTATAATATGTATATGAAAAAAGAAAGGAATGCAGAAAAGAGAGGTCGGGAGCTTGGCAGCTGATACGGTTCCGCCCGTAAATCTATCGATAAATGGTATTGTCTATACTCAATTAGCACGCGACAAAATTTACGGATCCAAAGCTCATTCTGTTTTGATTTGATCTATTGCTTTACTGCATCAGCTTGTAGGCGTCTACTTGTATATATGTATAAATGTTTTCTATGTTGGTGTATTTAATTTTTTTTATAACTTACAGGCGAACGTTTGACCTCAATAACACCTGGCGTAAGGTGAAGATGAGTCCGATGATGAACCGCGTCCACCTTACAAATGCCTATTTACTCTTCTTTTAAAGACTCCCAGGTCATAAGATCGCGGAAATATGGCCGCGCTGGTAGCATATTCCACTCCTTAGCTGTTCGCATGATGAATGTAGAAGCGAATCTTCTCGTGCAGATATAAGGAACATCCACCACATACGGGTGGTATCCGACACGATGTCTTGTGGTTTTGTGGTGGAATGGGGCTGGTGGAATCAAAGAATGTAGTTCCTGAAAGCACTCTCCACCGTGCAACCGGTAAAAGACCGCGAGGCAGGCAACTCTACGTCGATAATAAAAATGAATGATGATGATGATGATGTAATTGGGATATGACGACTGTAAATGGATTTACAACCATTAACGGAACCACCGTTCTTGAAATACCGGAATTAACTTTGAGATATGGTGTAAAAATCTTTCCAAAGTATACATAAAAGATTAATGGTTAACAAATCCCTCAATACAACAATATATAGTAATTACAGTACGTTTAGTTTAAAAACTAAAATTTAGTAATTATAAAAACAACAAAAAGTTCCGAAATTGTGGGCTAAATTAATTTATTATCAGAGCACGTGGTGCGGTTATGACAGCGGAAGCGGTTGTGGTTTCCTGAATTTTTTATGCGCAATTACACCACTCGCGTGCGGTGTGAATTAAACCGCTATTTTGAAGTTAATATAACCGTACCCTTTCAATAAAAAGTAACCGTCGTCTAGTATTTACAAAACATTGTTAATATCTATAATTATTCACATTTTTTAAATTATTTTTATAGTTAATGAATGAAATGTTGTAAATTGAAATGGTTCTATTTATAAACACTTTTAAACTGTCAAGAGAAAGATAAGAGAAATCAATCTACCAGTATGGTAGAAGTCCATATTATGGGACACTGTCCCTATTTATGGTACACAATGTGAATATAATCATTTATAAAAAGAATACCAAATTATACTTTTAAAAAATATAATAAACACATAATTTTATCATTTTTGAATGAAATTAACAAGTCTAATTGTTAATTATTACTTGTATGTTTTGAAAAAAAATTATAAAAGCATGAGGTTTGTTGTTGGTATTCAAAACCGTGGCTTAAAAGAGTTGAACGATAACTACTGTACAGTTTTTTACTTGGATGAAATTATATATTTTATTATATTTATATATATAATGTAAGTGTAATCTAAAAGCTTATAAATTATAGATATTGTATGTTATTTGCATTTATGTTAATTTATAGCAATATTATTTTATTTTTGAGTGTCTCACAATACCGACACTTGTTAACGTAGACGTACCGGTATATGGAACACTTTACACCGCGTATCACTCAATACGGACATCAAGTCTTATGATTGTCCCAATTAATGAGACAGTGTACTGTTATGCGTTTTTAATTAAAATATCAATAATTTTTAGTATTTAAAAAGTAAAATGATTAAATATAACAAATTATTTATCAGCATAACTTCAAATAGTTATTTCTGAGAGTATTTTCAATTTAATTACGTTAATTTCAAAACTTAACCTAAAATCAAAACATTAATTTTGCAAGTTTTTTTTTCTTAATTTTTTATTTGATATTATTGAAATATTTAAAATATGTTTTTTTATACTTTTATTAATTAGTGAATTTTTTTTTTTTACTCTGGCTCGACATAGTGACTACAGAGTACCTGATGGTAAGTACAGTGTAATCCAAAAACGAAAGCGACTATCAAAGGATGAAAATCCATTGATAGTCTCCAACGTCATGTCGGCCCATATATACCACGACTGAAGGTCTCTAGGTATATGAGCTACTGGATATACACAAGCTGATCCCGAAACGCGACAAGCCGATACTGGTCACTATGACGGGCTTTACACCCATGTAATGTGGTCGCGATCCAGGCGGGCACCGAAGCCCTACCACCTCGCTGCTGCTCGTTTAGCACCACCCAGGAGTCACCTGTAGGGAAACTAGGGTAAAGCCTACGGACGCGAGCAGCTTCGACTCCCCCCATCGACATATCTCTCGATATTTTAGGTTACGTGTCAACAGTGAACAACAAAAAACAAATTATTGAAAATCGGAGTAATGGGGACAACAGCCGTCTCAATCAGCAAAAAAGAAAGTGTTGTGTTCAAAAGTGTTGTGTTCAAAAGTGCTTGATAAAAGACTTAAATATGACCCAATAGATGTAGAAAATGCTTTAAAAGCAATAAAAGATACCGGGTCATCATTACGGAGAGTAGCTGTTGCCTTCGAAGTATCTGTGGCTACTCTAGGCAGAAAAAAGTATTGGGCTAGATGAGATAAAAAAAAATCTAAACCAGAAACAGTCTTATCGTCTCAGGAAGAAGATGATATTGTCAAATGGGTGCTAGACAGGGCTGCAATAGGAGCACCTGTAACAAAAACTGAGTTATTGGATTGTGTTCAAAAATATGTCCAAAAATTAGCTGTAAAAACTCCGTTTACAGAGTCGTCCTAGTCGCCACTGGTATGAAGGGTTTAGAAAACGTCATTCAGAATTAGCTATAAGGAAACCCCAACATTTGAGTGTTACAAGAGCAGCTGTCACTTGTGTAGAATTGCAAGAGTGGTTTAAAAAGTCTGGAGCATATTTTGAAAGTAAAAATGTATGTAATATTTCTCCTACAATTTTTTTTAACTGTGATGAAAGATGTTTACTCCTCTGTCCTGAAGCAGAGAGCGTGTTGGCATAAAAAGGATCACCATTCCACCGCGAAACCACTAGACATCTTGTGGGATAACATCCGTATGTGGTGGATGTTCCTTATATCAGCACGAAAAGATTCGCTTCTACATTCATCATGCGAACGGCTAAAGAATGGAATACGCTTCCAGAGGCAGTATTTTCGCGATGTTATGACCTGGGAGTCTTTAAGAGAAGAGTGAATAGGCAATTGCTGGGCGAACACGTTTCATCGTCGGACTCATCTTCACCTTCCACCAGGTGTGATTGAGGTCAAGCGTTCGCCTATAAGTAATAAAAAAAAAAGTTACAAGAAGAAAAGAAAAAACTGATGGGCAAAGTAAAAGAACTGCAGAAGAAAATTAAAGAATAAAAGTGAATTAAATATTTTTATAATTTTCATTTATTTCTCATTTAATTTAGTAAAGACTAATTATTTGTTATTTCAGATTCAAGTTTATTATCTATTTTATAAGTATTGTGATTTAAAATTAATAAATAGTTATTTTAAAATCAGTCTTATTGATTTCTAAACTGTCTCAAAAATAGGGACATACATCATGAGACATTGGGGCCATCTACTTTTTAAGTGTCTCATAAATAGGGACATAGAGGTTCCTCTCATAAAAGGCTATTAATTTTATTTTTACAAATTAACATTCAATAAAAACTAGCTATATTAATTAAATAATCATAAGACAATTGTATGATACGATTTAAATAGTATTTTTGACTTAAACAGATTATATAATAGCGGTAATGTACGACCAACCTGAAAATGTGTCCCATAATACGGACTTTTACCATACCATTAAATTGGAAAGCAGAATTTATCGTGACAAATAACTCTGGTATTTGAATATATATATAAAATAATAAGTATTTATAATATATTTTAAATTTTCGGGTATAAGCTTTGACTGCGCTTATGCGCGAATTAACTTAATTTTAACTTAACATTTTTACATTTACCAAGGTCGAAACGTCGACCCATAATTAAAAGTAAGTTCATTCGCGCAAGAGACCCGTTAAAGTAAAATATTTATGTTAAATGTGAAATAAAAAAGAAGATATAAATTACATGTAAGAAATTGTTAACATTATAAACAAGTATTCTTATCAACTGATGAAGTCGTAGCCTTTTTTATTTCATAATTATTAAAAAAACTATATATATATTTTTTACATTAAATAATATGTAAAACGCTACTTGGTCACAATAATAAAGTTACTCGCCCATAATATATACCCAAAACATGCTGAAGAAATTAAGTTGGATTTTATTGTCGTTTAGTTTAATCTAGTTTCGTTGAAATTAACTTTGGTATTTTTTCTAAAGCCTACACAAGTTTCATAGTAAATTAAAATATAAGAATAATAGAATGGAGTAAGTATAGTAGAATGAGAATTTTATTCCTTTACGCGCCGTTTGCTTTAAGAACTTTTACAATCTAAACAAAAATTTATTTAAGTTGTAAGTTGCAAGATTTAAAATTCATTTAAGCTAACACTTCTACATTTCTAACTTAGGACAATTATTTTAATCTGGTCAAAGAGAAATATAAACACAGTTCATGCGATTATTTATTCCAAACATGACCTGAGCGTGTGCTGTGATGTCGAAAAAAATACATTTCAATATAACACTATAAGAAGTAAACTTTATTGGTTGTTTATTATTCTGATCACGTTAACATTTTTACATATAAATTCTACTTTTGTCCAACAGGTTAACACAATGATATCACCATTATATAAATGGACAGAAGCTGTTTTTGGTGAGTAATAAACAATTTGAACTTAGCTCTTTACCAATCAGCCTTCAACAGTTCCACATTGAATAGTGTGTGCGAAAGTAAACACTTTTCTTCATCAGCTTTAACACTAAATTAATGATCGCTGTTGAATTTGTGTGTTTATACTGCTCGCATTACTAGGCCCTTAATAACATACATATGCTCTCCAGGCGGTATTAATCAAGCAGTGAGACAACTGGTAAGGCAACGAACTCCATTCGGATCATAATCACGGCAACAGCGTCTAGCTTTTTCAACATAGGCTGTTATAGGTCCAGTTTTTAATATACCTAGAGGCTGTTTGTCGTAGTACATTAAAACTTTAAGACGGCAACTATTAATGAATTGACATCCTTAACTATTATTGCTGTTCTAAAATTACACCAGTATCGAAATTTTGACGTTCTATGAAAGAATGTCTCAGCAAAATGTTTATACTGGATCTGTGTTTGTACCATCATCTGCATAAAACAAGATTGTATCAATGTTACTTTAGCAATGTTGTTTCAACGAAACAAATAGAATACCATATAAGCTTAGAAAGCTCTGTCTCCATTAAGCCTCGTAGAGTTGATGTCAAATTGAGTGAACGATTTCCCCAAATTGTATTTGTAAGCCGTTATGGAATTAAGCATACTTTCAGGATGTTGTAGTACGAACTATGCTATTTATATGTATTTAGGGATAGTTAATAAAGCGTCGTTAAGCATTAACACTATAATCAAAAAAGTGGACGAAATAAACCCAAAAAATGTTCAAAAGAACGGCAAGCAAAAAGACCGGCAAACTGCAAACTCCCAGACACTTTCAAAACATGGATATCGTATGAAATACGCGAAACCGAAAACAATATATTTAAAAAACTTGAATGATTTATACAGCAGATAGCCAGAGTTATGCCGCATCCTCTGCCGATAGGCTATCGGACAGGAAAAAGGTAAAAACAACGCAGCCCTTTGTTCTTTGTCGCCCCAGTTGTATGGAAATGCGGAATGTCCAACAGCTGATTTAGCGCCTGAGTTATCAATACACGAAAATGAAAAGCGCATCTTTTAGTGTTAAATACTGGGAAATTATATTTTGAAAGCGGCATTTGATTTAATCTTACGACGACCCGCAGCAGTTGAATGTTTCTCGATGCGAATATCCTAGGACAGAAAAAAGTTGTAAACTTTGAAGGAGCAGTGGATCGAAACGGGCTTAAATGAAGATGATAGTCAGAGTTATCTAAGTTTCTTTAAAATATTTTGTAATATTTAGATCAATTAGAAATTGGTGATCGGTGGCACATACAACAATCGGTGGCACATACAAATTATGGATAATTGGGGGACATTGGGGATTAATCTTCACCTCTTACCAGGTTTGATTGACGTCAAGCGCTCGCTTGTAAATCGTAAACGAAGAATTGAATAAAGTTATTCGATAATATAGGAACTAATATATAAACATTAACCTAACAGATACTATATATTAATAATAGCAAGCAACGCGATGAATATTTTCACAGTGTAAATTGAATTGCCGATAAACGACCAGCAAAGCCGGTAATAAAAGCCATTTTAATTTCGTACCTCGTAGTGGCTGTACATCAAAAAGTGGTCGTAACGGCGATATTTAACACTAACAGCGATTTATAGCACCTGATATCGCGCGACAAATCTCCGGCCACTCGCAGCCGCGGCATGGAGCATTGTTTCAATTTATCACTGTTACTTAGCGATGTCATACCAAGCTGAAGACTTGATTTAGTGATTTAATGTTGTAAGCTTTTGAAATTAACACAACTTAAGGTACTTTTTAGGAAGTAATTATTACTCCCCATTCTAATTCTACTACATCTATGACGAGTATTATCATTGTCACAATTAACATTATTATTAGCGCTAGCACCAATTAACTTTTTTTTTGTTAAACCTGTGGAAATTCCTTCTGACCGTCAGGGGAGTAGTGAGGGCCACCTCACCGGTATGTCGGACTTGCATCGACTAAAATCACCGGGGTGCCAGCACTGCCTACTTTTCGCCTTCGCCGGGCTTGGGAATCCAGATACTTCCGAGGTAGCACCAATTAACTGCTATGACCGCTATCACAGCTACCTCTGCAATCACTGCAACCATCACTATTATTGCTCTCATTGCTACTACAATACTTTTATCACTGTCACCAAAATTATCAGTACCATCATCGCAATCGATGCCACCATTATATTGTATTACTACAATCGCTCACACAACTGCTATGTAGTCACTTTTTAAACATTTCAATTACGTAAGAATTTACTCTTGTATTGCGAATGCATTTACAAACTCATATTCTACATGTATAGGGTGTCCAGCGGAAAATTTTCAACTTTAAAAGTTAAATTAAAAAAAACTACATCTGTTTTATTTATTTTTATTAGCATAAAATGGAGAACAATAATGCGGATTTCATTTTTTATACACTATATCGTCTAAATGATGGCCGTTTTTCTCTAAACACTCTTGTAGTCGGACCCTTACATTTGCAATTACGCGACGGCAAAGCTCTGGAGTAATGCTTTGAACTTCACGACGAATATTGTTCTGCAGAGCCTCAATTGTCCGGGGATTGTTATTATAAACTTTTGATTTAAGGTATCCCCATAAAAAAAATCGCATGGCGTGAGGTCGGGCGACCGAGGCGGCCACAGGATGTCTCCGTACTTGCTGATCAGTTTATTTGAAAAAATTGTCCTCAACTTTTCCATCGACACCCTAGCAGTATGCGGAGTGGCACCGTCTTGCTGAAATTGTGTTCTGTTGTTGTACCCAGAATAAAGCTGCAATTGCGGTAACAGAAACTCGTCTATCATACGGCAATAGACCGGAGCAGTTACTGTCTCTCCTTGGTTAAAAAAATAAGGGCCAATTACCCCGCTGGCTGAAAGGGTACACCAAACTGTCGTTTTTAAACAATGTAAACGTTTTTGATGGCGTTCTCTAGGGTTTTTCGGGCACCAGTATCTCATATTCTGTTTGTTAACATATCCATCAATATGAAAATGTGCTTCGTCGCTAAACAAAATGTTTCCTAGCGTGGTAGGTGTCCGAAAGCGTTCCGGCATTGTTCTTGCGAAGGTTTTTTGCAAAGGATAGTCACTTTCGTTGAGAGCCGGAACAATTTGCATTTTGTAAGGATGGAGCCTTAATTTTTTTTTCAAAATAACATGCACTGTTGATTTTTTTATTCCTGTGGAGAGCGCAATCTTTCTAATCGATTTACGTGGATTTCGAATAATTTCATTTTGAACTTCAGACGCACGTTCGGGCGTTGTTGCTGACGTTGATGGTCTCGGAGGAGCTCTGTGGACCAGTGTGCCTTCTTGCCTGAATCTTTGTACCCATGACCAGATAAGTTGCGTGCTCGGACCATCATTTAGTTGTCGAATATTAAAATGAGTACAAAAAACGCGGCGCGCGCGAACCAACGATTCTCCGCTCTTCAAGTTCTGCTCAACCGCAAACGCGCGGTGCGCTCCTGACCAGCGACTCATGGCGATTAGTAAATCCGCAAACCCCGCACTTTAAATGGTACCCCTCCTGCCTACCTCACTCCGCTAGTATTTCAATAGGTGCAATTTAAAGTTGAAAAATTCCCGCTGGACACCCTATAGATTCTAAATCATTTTGAGTCAATGCATACAGATATTTGTTCCATGTGAGAATTAATATATAGCACAAGAGAAGCTCAGCCATATGCCATCCGATTTATTAAAAAATTATAGTGTATGCAACAGTAAATTAGAAATGAGTATCTCAAAAAGATCTCGCGTAAGATAAATCAAAACCAATATAACTAAATCCAAATAAGCTTGTGAAGGTGGTATAAACACCTTTTAATTATCAAGAAAGTTAGTCTAACCATAGTTATGATAGAAAATCTAAAGATTTGAGTTAGTTTCTTACCTATCGTAATACCTGTTAAAATAAATTGATACAGTTTATTGGAGATACAATCCTTTCATCAATTTATAAACGCTGTAGGAGATCAAATAAAATATGTTAGACGTAAAATTTTGCCACAGTTTCGAAGCAAAACAAGCGCTATGCAATACTGACATCATTAATTTCATGCTAGAATCGTGGTCTATCTTGATCGAAATTTGGGACAATTATGAATCTTATAGCATTGGAATAAGGCATATTAATTCTGTGGTAAAGGAAATACAGTACAGAACAAATAGTGGAGTTCGGTTCACTTTTCATGCGTTTATTGCATCTTGGCACGTTATGAGAGACTATTGATTTCGTTTTATCATGTTACCAAGTGGCCTAAAGGTGCGTTTTTAAGAAAACTTTTATATTTTAATTTCAAATTTTAAAAATATAATTTTTATATTTTTTATATACTTACTTAACTATTCAAAAATGTATCAAGATATATTAAGCGTATAGTAATTAAATATAGGATCAACCCTGCAATAAAAATCTACATAGATTATAATCTTCAGTGTTAAGTTTGAAATGTAAAGGCTTCGAATGCTCCTTTTTCCATTTTCTTACAATCAAATAATGCCGCAAGGTCTCCGTTTGCTTTGAACAACTGGAACATTAGATTTAGCAATTAGTTGTTTAAAGCAGAAGGTGTTAAACAAGCTTAAAGTCAACCTGATGAAAAGTGGCTACTGTAGTTTACGATGGAACCTAATACCAAAAATCATGAAATCGTGTTACAATTCATGAAGAAGAAGAAATATTGGTTAATACTATGAGAATTTAAGATGATGTTACAATAAAATTAAGTTACCGCTATTATCATGCAGACGATAGAACGAAGAGTATCTGTGCATAGTTTAAAGTTCTACATTAATCATGACTAGACAGTATATGCGTCTTAAATTTACTCGCCAGATGATTTATGTTCCGTCAGCCGAACCTACATGCATGTTTGAGCGATAAAAGATGAATCACAAGGAGATTAATATTGTTTTCCTCTGGTTTCTTGTCTCAGAATATTATGCTGGCAAATGGCTTGCAAGATAAATGCATATTGTATAGATTTAGTATCAGTTTCAAATACTTCTTTTGGCGTCTAATACAGTGAATATAATGTTTTGAGAAAATCTATTAGAATCTTAAATGTGATAATGTTTTGGATTTTTTTATTATGATAGGCAGAAAGGATGTGATGTCGTCACTTATTTGTTCACTTTAAACCTGTTACACGTCTATAACGTTCTTTGATCTCTCTATGCTCTATCACCGATTTCAGATATTCAAATAATACTAAAGTATTTAATTCTAGTTTTGACTATTAAAGTAATAAAACTGTAGATATAACTAAAATTAGTTAGGTCTGTTTACGTACCATCACTTGTAAATACAGTCTTTTAATTAATCTTATTTTCATGTCATACTTTGAATAGATTGTCATTTTAAATTATGATTAATATAACACTGATATTAAAAGTAATTGTACGATTTTTGATCGGTTCAAGACCAGAAAAACTAAAGGGAAAAAAAGCAATTAAATTGCGAATTATTAATAATCAATAATAATTAGTATTATTATGTGATTCAATTAATTTATATAATAATGAACTTTTTCTTCAACTATCTACGTTTTTGTTTTATTAAATATTGGACTTAATCTTCCCCGTGTAGTGTCTATTCCTAAAAGTGAAAACGCTGTGTGATTGAAGTAAAATGATGTGGTTAGCAGAAATTATCATTACTAGTTGGTCTTAGAGTTATTATGAGAAAAGTAACTCTTATTGCCTTTAACTTTAAATTAGACTCTCTTTGAATCTGAGGTAAATGAAATTTCACACAATTATTCTTAATGTAAAGAGTTACATCAAAAGCTCCAGGAATATACAGATTCATTCAGTCATAAACTAGAAACGAAATTAATTTAAAGGTAGCTTTAACCCTTAACTTTGCAGAATGTTCTTTTATTCAATATCAAAATAATATTAATACTGTTTAACCCTTATGTTCCAAGGATGTCTAATAGAAACTAACCGTGCGTTCAAAAACTGAGCAATTACCTAAATATTCATATAAAAATATTAAGTTTGCGTTAAAAACTTATGGCAATAGGTTTTGTAAATTCTGATGTATCTCCACAGATACACTATCAAGAAAAGGGTTAAATTTAAAAAAAAAAATAGATTCTATACACTACTTACTTTTAGAAATAATAAAAGCTACAGAAAAGTTAATATCTCAAAAAAAGTAAACATTTTACACTTTACATGCAGATATATTTATCTTAATACGTGTGTATTAGTATAAATGAACCGCAAGTATACCAAATGGGCAACAGTAATAACAAATTAGGGTAACTGTTCCAAAAGTAAACCGTGTTTTAGCTTCTATTGTGCCTCACCCTTAGTGTACCGCTCGTAATTGTGTTTTTGTTTGCTATTTTACAACCAATGTCACTTCTATATTTGTGACTTTACTTCCCGAAGTAAAACCAGTATCTTTATGATTAGTTACGCTAAATTTATAAAAAATTTTAGGATGTACGTTAATTAGTATGTTAATTTAAAATCTCACACATTTTCATAACACTCTTAATGGTTATAAAGTTTATATTAGCCATGTCAAAGGTGTTAAATGCAATGTTAATAAAAATAGTTTCAAAACTGGTGGTGGACTAATCTTTATTTTATTTATGTTGTCCATATCATTTTAGATAACCTGATCTGGATCTGCGAAAGAAATATACTTTCACATATTTTAAATTTATTTTACCGACTAATCTCCTTCATTTATTGCACTAATTACATGACATTGGCAGAATCGTGGTTGCGCGTTGCCATTAAAGAAAGAAGAGGAAGACTACTTTCAAAACACGTTACTGTAAAGTTGTAATTAAAAACCATCGTTTTATGCAGACTTAAATTAGAATTGGGTAGCGAAAGCATTGTAAATAATACCAAGCTTTACTCATACAAATGGAGCTTTCAATATTGGCAATCTGCGCTAAACCTCTCTTGTCATGTCGCCCATATGCCAGAGCGTTAACAATGGAATTAGTCGTCATTCAAAGTACCGAGGCAAATTCGCAACATATCTGGATAACGTGTAGCAAGTGCACTCGTCTGCGAGGGTGACACTTTGAGCCCCTCCAATACTGACATTATGTGACAACATGGAGCTAGGGGCGTGCGCTCGCACAATGGACGAACATCGGTACGTCAACCCTATTCATACCCACAAATTTTTGGAATTGCATTGAATATTGAAATTGTGTCAAGTGTTTTAATTATTCCACTATTTTTGAATTTTATCTTCTGACTAGCTTTTGCCCGCGGCTTCGTTCGCGTTAAGAAGTATTATAATTAATTAGATATCGTTTTTGTGGCTTTACTTTTGTTTAGCGTGTGTAAAAACAGGACCGAATCTGTCATTAGGCGCTAAAACTATCAAGCTATTATATTATATTATAGTCGAAAATCTGAGAAGATTAATACAAACTTTCATCCCCTATTTTATCCCCTTGGGGGTGGAATTCATCAAAATCATTTCTTAGCGGATGCCTACGTCATAATATCTATCTACATGCCAAATTTCAGCGCGATCCGCCCAGTGGTTTGGGCTGTGCGTTGATAGATCACTATGTCAGTCAGTCAGTCAGTCAGCCAACCAGTCACCTTTGAGTTATATATATTTAGATGTACAATATATTAAATATCAAATAAAGGCCCACTTTGGATCCTGGCAGCCTCGGCTCCACAGCGGTGACCCAGCAGCTATTGTCAGGTCGCGTTATATCACTCCGTGTGCCTTTATAAGTAAATGTTACCGAACCGGGACGCCAGAATCTAACTTGTACTTTTACAAGCTCATAGGTCATCCAATTATAAATGGCTACTGTCGTTTATAAATCATTGCATTACCAACTTTGAAAAATAAAGAAGGGTAAACAAAGCTGAATAATAAATATGCTGACCTAGAAACGCCGCTAGCTGTGACTAGCGCAATATCTATAAAGTTTATTACAGGTGATTGGGCTTCAGGTTCATTAATGATGCCTGTTCTAACCTTTGAAAGCGTCTATTTTCTTTATTCGCTCTAGAACAGGCTCCATTTGAAATGATTCATCATCATCACCATCGTCAACCCATCCTAGTCAACTGCTGGAGATAGTCCTCGCCTAACAAGCGCCATTGAGCTTGGTGTTCGGGTTTTCTCAACCAACCACTTACGACAACCTTCTACAAATCATCGCTCCACGTCTGCCGATCCGCGGTCTCCACTCAAGAACCCGCCTGTTCCAACGACCATCAGTTCTTCGGCATACATGGCCTGCTCACTGCCACCTCAGCCTGCTAACACGGAGAGCTATATCGACAACTTTGCTTCTCTATTGAATGGTCTTGAATGATGGAATTGAATTATTGCAGCAAATAAATTCAATTTAAATAAATCTATTATCTATTTAATTTATCAATACAAGATTTTAATCTACCGTACGTTAAATAAGAAAATTAAATTAAATTGAGCTTTAATATTACAACAATTAATAAGACACTTCATTGAAAAAGCATGTCATACCACCAAGTGTTTCCAAATTAGGTATACTTATGTAATGAAAATTCCTTGTCTTTGTATCGGGTCTTTAAATTTTTAACACTGATCTGATAACGATCAATACCGGTGCATCTTTATTTCTCAGAAGTAGCGGTTACAAATTACATTTTACACAAAATAAGGGTAATAGCAACCATTTTGTCGCGTAAGATGAAATAAATTGAATTTAATAAAAATTCCCAAATAACGTGGGAATGTGTGATGTTTTTGCCTCTCTCGGTACATAAAACGCTAAAAATTATAGGATATAGTGGCAAAAATTCATTAAGAAATTGAGTAATTTAGCTTATCCGTTACTTCAAGTATAAAAACCGGTCTCTTTGCACGGGAATCTGCAAATAATTTAATCACTCGATACTATAATTGCATAAATACACATTAAAATCCTGTAAGGGTAATATAATTGTCATAATATCATATACATTGTTTTTATAGCTTTGTTAGCTTCTATAAATTTACAAAGTTCAGATATAATTAAATTTTTGATAAATTATTTCCTAACCAGTAATTACTGACATTAATCTACTTGCACCAAGTTATACTTCAATTCTACATAGATTACTTATTTAAAGTCAAGGTCGTCTCCATCATAGTACTTGTTTCTATGCATACAAGTACTATTATCGTTTAATTTGATTATATAGAATAATATAAATAAAACAATCACATAAACGGTGATTAACGGTTTCCGACCTCTAGCGGTTAAGTTGTCTGACTAAAAATCTTTGAAGGTCACACAATCGATTTCCGTTAGGAGTATCTAATATGTGTTTTTAATACTTATATAGAACATGATAAATTTATTACACAGGCTGATTTTATAGATAAGGGATATATTCAAGGAGGATATTCAGCGTGCGATTCAAATCTATACTAATATTATAAAGCTGAAGAGTTTGTTTGTTTGTTTGTTTGAACGCGCTAATCTAAGGAACTACTGGTTCGAATTGAAAAATTCTTTTTGAGTTGAATAGACCATTTATCGAGGAAGGCTTTAGGCTATATAACATCACGACGCAACTATTAGGAGCGAAGAAATAATGGAAATGTGAAAAAAGAAACGGGGAAAATTATTCATCCTTGAGGGCTTCCATTGCGTGCGCTGCGAAAATGGTTCAAGATACCAAAAATATATGTATGAAAGAATTATTCCTATTGAAATGATCTAAAAAAATGTCCGCGACAATATATGTCTATCTTTTAAGATTAAGTCACTAGAACCGTTTTTATGGTAAACAAATTTGGTCGAAATTAATGCATTATTTGTTAAGAGTTGTATCAACGTAATAATATTAATATTTATCCAAATAAATGTGTTGTTGATTAAGAGTATTTAATTGTGAACAAAATTATCTTTGACATCACTTAATTTCAATGAACATCTTAGAAGATATTACAAAACCTTATATAGCAAAACAACGTTTGCCGGATCAGCTAGTTACAAATATATAGAAATAGTGATATCTTAATATTTCCATTAAAACAAAGCAATTTATAGTCAACCTATTTAGGGGCAATGACACACATTATAGAATAAATAACAATTAATTATTAAGCAGGTATTTTGTCCTCCTAAGCCAAGATAAAGTATTAAAGGGAAGCGAGTTAATTACCTCTTAATCTAAAATCACGTAAAATGAATTTTATCTACTGACCATTCAATCATAAGTCACATGCGCTGCGGTGTCCAAACTTTTTACAGATCAATTCTCATTTGTTGATAATTGTTTCTTTAGGAAATAATGTTATGTACATTTTTATTAGTGAAACGAAGGTACAAATTATTGTATTTTGAAATATCTCCCTCGTCTATAACATCACCCTGTATACTTATTACGAAAATTAACCTTGTCAAATCAATAAGATTTAAAATATACGCAAACCCAAAACGCTGGAATACATAAGGAGAATATATTACCCAGTGATAGAACAGTAAAATAATTACAAAACTTTATATTGTCGACATTCCCCACTCCGACGTATAAAGCAGGAAAAAATTCACCCACAGGGCACGGTTTGAAATATTCAATGAAGAGATTTTATTAAGAAAAAAAGGCTCATTTGCATCTCAAAGCGATGCGAGTTAATGGGACCGTACCGAATGCGGAGCACGTCATTTCCCATTCGATCCAATCCTTACACGACACTCGGCAACGAACAGAGCCTCTGAATAATAAATCACAGAAATTTTGGCTATTCGCGCGGTTTACCAGACTGGCCGGTGTTGGCGGAATCGCCTATATTTAATCAAATATGAACTTTAATTAGGAAACCTATATGTAAGTTATCAGAAATATGAAGTGTTCTTGTAGTATCTTGAATACGCCTATCGGATGCGGACTCTGGGTATATGAGCTACTGGATATACACAAGCTGATACCGAAACGCGACAAGCCGAAACTGGTCACTATGACGGGGTTTACACCCATGTACTGTGGTCACGATCCAGACGGGCACCGACGCCCTATCACCTCGCTGCTGCTCGTTTAGCACCACCTAGGATTCACCTGTAGGGAAACTAGGGTAAAGCCTACGGACGCGAGCAGCTTCGACTCCCAAAAACGACGTTGGTTTTCTTCGACGTTTGGCAAGACATATAAACGCGCAGTGGATACAGTCACTTATGTATCCCTGCTTACCCCGTAAGGGCGTGATGATATACTATTGTATCTAAAACACAATAAAAATAAAATATCCTCAATATATTAATCTGTCATAAGTAACTAGTTAAAAAGACCTTTCAATGTCACCGGAAGATAAAGGTAACCTAGATCGAATGGGCCAGAACTTGTGTGGGTGGCATTTACAACAAGGCCATATGTATTTATTTATTTTTTATTCAATGTAAGCCCTCATAAGATATATAATATATCAGACTATCATTGCGAAGGAAATCTTGGTTATTAAATATACGATAAGTGAAACTTAAATTATAAAGATATTTATAACACCACGACGAAATCTTTTTCTATGAAAATTCCTTCTCTCTTGTATTGAGACAAAGAATCAAAAAATTACAGTAACCTACATTCGTAATGTAGTTCTCAATGATTCTATGTGATGAGATGATCGGGCATATTAGGTAACTCTTAAAAATTTGTCCTATTGGATAAGGTAATATATTCTTTTTGCATACCCTAGCAGATAATGTCAGATTGACCAATTACAAGACTTCTGCATATCATAAGGGTAGTTAGAAGCTCAGAATAGAGTTTTATAATAAGATTTGAGATAAATCTATCTTAAACAGTGAACAGATTGAATCGATATGTTTGATAAAATCGATATTAGTATCGGCACTTCGAAACCATTCTTGTGTGTTTATATTTAAGTGAACTGTTGTCATGCTTATGATTTTTAAAATAACTCTCTACTACGTTACCGATATTTATATAAATAATTTTAATTTTCCAACTCTTCGTAACATTTTTAGAACGTTAACAAATTAATTTCAGTCTGACTTCGTTAATAATTCGAAGCTTCGTGAAACTTCCACTCCGCCGATTGCCGCAATCGGCTCACTCGGTAGTGAATTTTCATGAAGGGTTTTAATTTAAACGTCTAAAGCGACGGAATTATGTTTTGCTTCACGAGAATCGATGACATTGCAGAGACACAGCGTTGCATAGACTGACAAGCTTTTTACCAATGACATGCAATTCTTAGTCGATGAAATAACCAAGCGTTGTTTAAATGTTTGCCATAATTATAGAGAAATTACGATATAAAGTACATAATAGGTTGATACTATTATGTAGATTGGTATGCTTCTTACATCTATGATTTTAAGAAAACCATAGATCAAGATATTATAGTCAACAAGGCAATTGGAACGAGATCAATTTACATTCTCAATAGTTTTAGTCGGTTTTTTGTTAACACTAGACTTAGCTGTACTGTATGCACTTTAGTGTAGGTATTTATGAAAAAATATTATAAAAACAAGTAATTAAAATTGTTAATAGTGTAATGTAATTTCGTAAATAAAATCCTACTCATTTTTAAGAGTGATTTACGAATAAATAAATACTTCCAAAAATATTGAAACATATTTCATTCGGATTTGGTAGAATTATTCTAAGATAATACAATTCTAACATTGTCAAGTGCTTTCTAACTAGTAAACACAGATTTTTTGTGACTTTTTCTCTCTTACAATCTATTACCATCGCATTATTTTCTTCAAAACTTATTGTCATCTAAACAAAATCCACTTATTTATTTCATGATTATATAAAATGCAAATTATTATTCTGTTGTACAAACAGCACGACCTTATCTATAATAATAAGCTTCGTGTGAGCGAACGTGTGTCACGAGAAAATTAGCAAACCGGCGAAGTGACGAACTCTCAAAATTGTGTAAATTAAGAGACACCACACAACCCCTCCAGTTATTGATGTGTTTTTAATTACTCAAGTATTACATTGTTATGCTAATGCATTAGAGAATTACGTTTGTCATAAATATTAATTTAATCAATTTATTGTTGTATTTACAAGCATTAACTTAGTTATGGAGAGTAATGTCACCGCGCTTGTCCATTGCAGGTGGCGTGTGTGCATTATACCCGAAAAAGCGAATAGAGCTGCTTAGATGCTAGCAATCTGCGTGCAATTCGGAAAGTTGTTTATTTTAGTTAGCTCTTGGGACACCTTCGTATCTTTATATAACTTATAGGCGAACGCTTGACCTCAATCACACCTGGTGGAAGGTGAAGATGAGTCCGATAATGAACCGCGTCCGCCTAACAAATGCCTATTCAATCAATAAAGAATCCCAGGTCATAAGATCGCGGAAATATGGCCGCTGGTAGCATATTCCACTCCTTAGCTGTTCGCATGATGAATGTAGAAGCGAATCTTCTCGTGCGGATATAAGGAACATCCACCACATATGGATGGTATCCGACACGATGTCTTGTGGTTTTGTGGTGGAATGGGGCTGGTGGAATCAAGAGTCGTGTGGCACTACTGTATACTTCTGTTAAGCCTCTCACACAAAATTAAACTATTAAAGTAGTATATTAAATAGTATTGGTAAGATAATATGTTGGTGTAATAACATAGATGCTCGTTGTAACAACAATCATAACTTATAATGCAAATTACTAAAAATTATATTTTTTAAGTTCACATGAAAAATAAACATGAATTTTATCTCGAAAATCATTTTTGATATTAATAAATTCTGTATATAGATGCTAATTTTATCATGGACTGGTTTGTTATTCACAGAAAGGCTTTATAAAATGTTAAAGTGTTTATAGTAAATGTATAATTTTAGCATTTGCAACGATAACATTATGGCTGGCGTTGTTTCATCGAAAGTTGGCCGGCACTCTGTAATTATGTAACATTTTTGATAATATCTGATGCCTCGACCGATCGGTGATCCGATTCGTAAGGGCGTTATATACAATCATATCTAAAGAGTGTATCATCTCCGATAACGAAAGTGTTTTTATAAAATGCATGCTTATTCGTATCGACGATGGTTCCACTTTAACTCGAGACTTGGAACTGTTAAGACTTCGCAGAGAAATCGATTTTTTTAGCGTATTTTATCGTATGTACAATGTTTTGAAGAATTGTTTGATCTAATACCCTGCACCAATTCACCATTCCTGGGGCACATTTTGAGCTTTTGACTATCAGCTCATCCTCGCACTTTGAAGGCTTAACGGCTCGCAACAACGGTGTGGTTCTCTAACAAAAAAAGGGTTTTATAAGCCTCTATCTAGCAATTTCAAGTATCTACTGAAGGCTTATTTGATTTTAAACTTGACGGTTAAAAAATAAACCATGAAAATTTGTAAAAAATAAATACTAAAAACTTACTGACGTAAATTGTAAACAATACTTGTAACTCTCTGCCTGAGTCAAAATGGTATCAGGGTGATTATAAAATTGACGCAAATTCGTAGAAATTTGGAAGCCATTAATGCTACTAAGTGCTTGTTAGTAGTCCAATCGAAGTTTAGATATTTAATACGGTTTCATTTCCTGTGATATTTACGATTAATTTTTAAAATAAAATAAAAATGTAATTCGAAACGATTTAATTACACCATGCAGACATGATAACCTAATTATATAATTATAACATTTCTAACTTTATATATAATCTAGGATAATCTTATCTAGGTGAAGATACGGTTTGAATTCGCAGAGAGGCCATGATTAGTGATGAAAATGCCCGGGAATTTTCCCAAAGTGCCCAAAACTTGCTTGGGAATATTCCCGGGAATTTACGAAATATTCGCGGAAGTGCTGGGCACTTTGGGAAAATTCCCGGGCATTTTCATCACTAGCCATGATCTACGTCTCTGTATGTATTTATACGGAAACCTGGCCGATGTACATGGCTGCGCAGCGCTGTACGCTGTCATGATCGCGATTTTGACACGCTGCCTGATATCGCTACGCAGTCACGTACATCAGACACCTTTACATATACAGAGTAGTACATCGTGGCTTGATAGCCGATACCTGGTGCCTGTTGCCGAGCAGTTTCTGTTTGAACCTGAAGCGTACCTTTAGGCAATCTTGGCACATATAGCAGGGGCGTGCATCCTATATAAAGCATAAAAAGCATTATTTGGACTTTTAATAAATACAAGGTGTCTCAAAAGTAAGTTCACATTTGCTTATCTTATTACGCAAAAGCAACTATTCTGAGGGGCGCGGGGGGTATGTCAGTCGGTAGTCTGGCTCTTGGGAATTTAGTCGCTATGAAGCGTTTCTCTGGTGCGGACCGTGCGTTGTGCGTACGTGAGTTTTACAAAAACGGTAATTCGGCGACTGTAGCGCGTAGAAAATTCTGCAGTATTCGACATATTCGTCACTTAAATGATGCGCCTAGCACTCGACTCATTGCAAAATGGGTTGAGAAGTTTGAAGAGACTGGGTCAACTCTGGAGAAACCAAAATCTGGGCGGCCAAGAACATCAAGAACAGCCGAAAACGTGGACAGTGTTACTCAGTCTATTCGAGATGATCCAAACCTCTCGATTCGGAAGCGTGCTGTTGCTTTAAATGTGCACAGATCTTCATTAAGCCGCATTTTACACAAAGATTTAAAGCTGCACCCGTACAAAATTCAGTTAGTGCAAGAACTGAAGCCTCAAGATGCTGGTCAGAGGCTTGCCTTTGTAAATCAGATGATTGAGCGCTTTCCAACGTTCACCAATATCTTGTTTTCCGATGAAGCCCATTTTCACCTGAATGGGCATGTAAACAAGCAAAATTGTCGTTGCTGGAGTGCAACCAACCCAAAACAAAAACATCAGAAACCGCTACATTCACCCAAAGTCACCGTATGGGCAGCGATGTCGGCGCGAGGAATTATCGGCCCTTACTTTTTTGAAGATGGAAGGTGACGCACACTCACAGTGAATTCAGAGCGTTATGTGGAGATGTTAGACGAGTTTTTCGTACCCCAACTGCAAAACTTTCCTGGTTACAACCAAAGAACATGGTTCCAGCAGGATGGAGCAACTTCACACACGTCCAACAGATCTCTGCCTCGAGTTCGAGAAATTTTTCCGAACAAATTAATCTCCAGGCGAGGTGACATAAATTGGCCTCCACGGAGTCCCGATTTAACGCCTATGGATTTTTTCCTGTGGGGTTATGTCAAATCAAAAGTTTACGCTAATAAACCGACTTCCCTGGCACAATTAAAAGAAAATATCCGTCATGAAATGGCAGCCATCACAGAGACTACCTGCCGAGCTGTCATAGGCAATTTTAGTGCCCGACTAAATGAATGCCGAGAGCGCAACAGTTTACATTTGGACGATGTTATTTCTAAAAAATAAATTCACAAACAGTGTACTTCAATATAAAATAAACAATTTTTCAATAAAGCTAAGACTTTTCTTTTAAAAAAAGATTTAAATGTGAACTTTCTTTTGAGACACCTTGTATATTGACTTAAAATCTAATAATTATCGGAATAGGGGTTTCAGAATAAAAATTGAATCTAATTTTGAATCAATATATGTGTTAAATGTCTCAGTATTATAACATAATGCTTTTTTTATGCTTCTATGGAATGCACGCCACTGATATTTACGTCTATTTTATTTCCTATGATAATATTATTTCTGTCAGTTGTAAACGATAAGATTATTCTACAATTTTATTAAATACAGAATCAATCATCAAATAAAGAATCTATTTTCAATTAAAATAATTAAGACTAGCGTTAAATAACACATGCGAATATGATAGGATGTCGAAATGATGTTACTTTTTATATAAGTGATATTTAAAAGCGATGTACTTAATTTCCTGTCTATTTCGATGTTAGGAGCATTAATAAAATGTAATTATATCAGATGAACGAAGTACCTACCTAGTAATAGCAATTTTTTATTTTGTTTGGCGCCAGTTTTTGTATTTGACCTCATATTAGTTAATTCGTAATTTATTGAGCCAGCGGTGTTAAGTATATTAAAGTTTAATTAGATAAGAATCTTATTGAATGTTTTAAAACATGAAAAATACTTGAATAGGTTCGAAGTTCATAATCTAGAACATTATAATCAATTTTTCGATACACATAAGTCAATAATTGAACAAAATACATTTATGAAATCACCACGAAGGATATAAAAAGAACATATCGCAGTATAAGTAGACCAAATGAAACTAATGTTATGATTTATAATTAAAAATAATAGTATAACGTTACGCTGTATCCATTTACGCTTATATAACGTGCCCAACGTGACCAATAACGTAGGTGATCGTCATTCTCAACGCACTTTCACGTGACATTTCTTCTAGATGCCATGCGGGTTTCCTCGCGATAAAGCAAGTGGCGCCTATATCCGTACGTCATCTGGAAAAATCCAGAGTTTCGTGCCGGGATTCGATCCTACGATTCGTATTACCGCGTATGAGAACCAGTCCATTATCTACAGCGCCACCACAATCACTATTGGTGTTACTATTATTGTAAAATATATTTTTCTTGTGACTTAAGATATTTTTTTTTGTTGTGAACTATATTATAATGAACAAAAAGATCAAATAAATATAATGATCGAATGATGAATGATTTTTTCGGACTGCACCATGCTTACCATCAGGTTTGGTGCAGTCACTGTGCCGTGTCAGTGTAAAAAAAAAATGATCGTAGAGTTCGTAGACTTATTGGCGACGACTCTTTGTCAAAAATTAAAATGCAGAGCATCGAGCATCGACGTAGAGTTGCCTGCCTCGCGGTCTTTCACCGGTTGCACGGTGGAGAGTGTTCTCAGGAACTACATTCTTTGATTCCACCAGCCCCATTCCATCACAAAACCAAAAGACATCGTGTCGGATAGCATCCGTATGGGGTAGATATTCTTTATATCCGCACGAGAAGATTCGCTTCTACATTCATCATGCGAACAGCTGGGGAGTGGAATATGCTTCCAGCGGCCATATTTCCGCGATCTAATGACCTGGGAGTCTTTAAAAGAAAAGTGAATAGGCATTTGTTAGGCGGACGCGGTTCATCATCGGACTGATATTCACCTTCCACCAGGTGTGATTGAGGTCAAGCGTTCGCCCATAAGTAATAAAAAATTAAGATCGAACTGCATATCATCATAACAGCGTTTATATACAAGTGCGTAATATAAATAAATACATTGGTAAAAACAGTCGCGCAAAATTCTACAAATATTTTTAAAATAAGTTGTCGATATAAGTGGTACTTTATATTCCGTAAAAGCGCGATTACAGGAATCAGTGTGGCCACCAACTGGCACAGATTATATCATGGTTTAAAATTTTCCACGGTAGCTGAAACTTGATTCTAAATCAACAAAAATCTTACTTATCATTTTGCGTTACATCGCAGTTTTATAGGTCCAACTTTTTAGTTTTCTCATGGAGACACCCGGTCTAGATTCACAACTGTTATAATGGCTTCAAATTTACATATCCGTGTATTTGGAATGAAGATGCTAAAAGATTATTTTTACAACGATATTCTAAGAATTTAAATAAATTTTAACATAATTTGAAATACAAAGTAGCATTTGGACAAAAATGTTAGTTCTTAACCATCACAATATAAAATTTAAAAAAATATTACAATATTCTTATTTCCCTTTGCATTTTTACAATTAATATAGACTTTGATATTATTTAAAACGTTTAAATATAATAACAAAACACTAACGAGAATGAAAGTAAAAAGTAAAATCGATCCTGAGTTACCAATTTTAAGTAAATAAGATTCTATTAGAATTAATCTATACTAATATTATAAAGCTGAAGAGTTTGTTTGTTTGTTTGTTTGAACGCGCTAATCTCAGGAACTACTGGTTCGAATTGAAAAATTCTTTTTGAGTTGAATTGACCATTTATCGAGAAAGGCTTTAGGCTATACAACATCACAATGCAATTATTAGGAGCTAAGAAATAATGGAAATGTGAAAAAAAACGGGGAAAATTATTCATCCTTGAGGGCTTCCATTGCGTGCGCTGCAAAAACGGTTCAAGATACCAAAAATATATGTAAGAAAGAATTATTCCCCTTGAAATGATCTAAAAAAATGACAGTATATGTCTATCTTTTAAGATTAAGTCACTGGAACCGTTTTTATGGTAAATAAATTTGGTCGAAATTAATGCATTATTTGTTAAGAGTTGTATCAACGTAATAATATTAATCTTTATCCAAATAAATGTGTTGTTGATTAAGAGTATTTAATTGTGAACAAAATTGCCTTTGACATCACTTAATTTCAATGAAATCTTAGAAGATATTACAAAATCTTTTATAGCAAAACAACGTTTGCCGGATCAGCTAGTTAGAAGATAAAAATGAAATCAATGATAGTACATATAGAAACCTAACAACTAGTTAAATATGTAAGTGTTAGGATGCAGAAATGATGCCACCACAACGCTGGTGAGTCCGTGGAGCCAATGGTGAAGGAGTCCCAGGGCGAAGATCTGCCTACGGGACAAGCTCGTGGAGCGTTAGGCAGAGCGCCTGAGGGTGCCGCTACCTGACTGTACAGTGGTGTTGCGCGTACAACCGTCGCCACTTGGCGATGGGGGATGGTGTTACTCTTCTCCCACCCCCCTTTCAGTGAGGGGAAGCCTTCTGGGAGGATCAAGAGCCGGACCGCAGTGAGACCATTAGTCATATTCACGGGAATATGACTAATGGTCTATTTGTATGCTAGTCAAACACGCACGCGCTTCATCCGTCATCCGATTTCTATCCGTTATTCTCTAATTCAGTTAATCCGCGCATAAGTCTCGTTAACGTATTTATAATGAGTATAAAACGCGAAAGTTTAAAATGTGTTTAATAGGAATATTTTTAAAAACGACTGAATAGAAAAAAAGATATACCTTTAAATCTCCGTCATGGTAGTATTTTTATACTATTTTATACATATTTGTTATGTACCTTTGTATAATTATTTCTTCGGTTGTATGACCGGACTAATGGCCGGGCTGCGGGTCCGGCGCATCCTGTGATTGGCATTGCACCGCGAAGATTTAATCGGTGAGAGCTTGACACACCGGGGGGGTGGCACTCACCACTCCCCTGACGGCCCAAAATGAGTTTCCCCGGGTTACCAAAAAAAAAGGATGCAGATAAGATAGAAAAGTGATACTAATGAAAGATGAACCATTCTGTTCTTCACAATAAGGATAAAATTGAAAGATAGTTATGTAAAATGGGTTATATTGCTGTCAAGCTACTTTAATTTTTGAGAAAAATCAAACTTACTACGCTTACATTGAAGTATCTATAAGTCCAATCTTTTCATACATAGTACCTCTGAAATTGCATTCCTCAAATTTAGAATTGGATCTATATAATTTAATAAAAGTTCGTCTTCCAAAGTCAGTTCAACAAAAATCTAATAAAGTACTTCCAAACAGTGTCTCGTCACATGTATCGTATTGATTTTCCAATCATACATTCAATTTGGGCACGTCCCCTAACAGTTGGTGTGTCAATAATAACTCTGTGTAACTCTATATTGTTGAATAAAATGATTAACCTCCGCGCTGGGGTACCATTGGCCACTTTTACTTATAATTTGTACAGGCTGATCGTTTTAAACGACACGCCATACAAACATTCATCAAACTGTTTGATTTCGATGTCTTTGTTCAATGGACATATCATAACTACTAGTTTGGTTATATTACTAATTATTTGATCGCCATAAAAAATATTTTCTTATTATTATTCATTTAATATCATCTGGCAAATGATTATGAGGAACATGATAAATAGCAAATAAACAAATAATAAAAATAAATGTATCAAAAAATTTAAAGAGAATTCAATTAATGAAATTAGATTTTTTTTTAATTAATTTGTGAATTAATAGTTTAATTAATCAATTATTTACAAACAGTTAGAAGACACTTTTAGCCCCTTAGATTTAATTTATATTTACGCTTGAAGTCGGAGTTGCGATGAAAATGTACGCAACTACGTTATTGTGTAAAGAACTAAAAGGTTTTTACATATTTAAAATAAATAAATGTTAGCATCTTTCTATAAAAAAAAGATTTAAATTTTGATTGGACTCACATTAAGGTTAATAATGTTTTTAGACAAAATATTTTCTGATGAAAATCTAATGAATCTCTGACATTTTCCGAAAACAATATCACAGAGCGTCCACATCAAGTGACCTTTTTCTATCATTTTATTTGACAATAGAGCTATAAACAATGAGCACGCTGTATTGTCTGATATAAATGTCAAAATTGAACTTGAGTTTCTGGAATATGACATAAATTTAATGTCATCCGTTGCTGCCTGGGTGAAACAGTATAAAGACCATATGTATCGCAGTTCAAGTTACGTGGGTCAATAATACAAATTCTCGGGGATTAGTAACGTCGCAAATGATAGACGAAAGCGATTTACGAAGTTAGATACGATTATAATTCTCGTACAAACGTCTATGAAAATAATTAAAAAATGATGTATTCTTATTTTATATATTTTCCAATTATATCATATATTTTACTAATCGAATTTAGGTTTTTAAAAACATTAGGTGCTTGTTTAAATTTTAATCGAAACATCGACAAAAAAAGTTACTCAGGAACAAGCTTTGATGTTTAAAATTTTAATTTAATAAGTAACGAAGATCAAAGCATAAAAATATTTCTAGTTTCTATTAGGTCCTTACATATGAAATTGGCGTTTTTCGTACTGGCCACTTTAATCACAAATTTCTCCTCTTTGGTAAGGAATTCCAAATTCAAATTTGTACAGCTATAGACTCATGTATTTGTGCTTCGATGATCGTCATTCATTTGTTTTTTTCTTCTGTTTTTTTCTGTTTGCGTCACTCATTTTACAAAATGGAAAACTTAAAATATCGCATTATTTACGAGTACGAGTTCCGCCGTGGCACTAGTGCTGCGGAAACAACTCGAAGGGTGAATGATGTGTATGGCGGTCGTGTTGCAAAAGAAAACACAGTTCGTTTTTGGTTCCAACGTTTTCGTTCTGGAAATTTCGACCTGCAGAACAAGCTCCGTGGACGGCCTGAGACTCAAGTTGATAATTAAGAGTTGAAGGCTATTGTGGAAGCGGATCCATCGCAAACCACGTCCGAGTTAGCTGCAGGCTGCGATGTTAGTGATAAAACTGTTTTAATTCACTTGAAGCAAATTGGGAAGATTAAAAAGCTTGAAAGGTGGGTACCTCACGAATTGACTGAAGCAAACCGGCAAACGCGCGTCGACTGCTGCGTTACATTACTAAACCGGCACAATAATGAAGGTATTTTAAACCGAATCATTACCTGTGATGAAAAATGGGTTCTTTACGATAATCGGAAGCGCTCAGCGCAATGGTTGGATCCTGGCCAGCCAGCCAAATCCTGCCCCAAGCGAAAATTAACCCCAAAAAAGTTACTTGTAAGCGTTTGGTGGACTAGTGCCGGTATTGTTCATTACAGTTTTCTCAAATCTGGCCAGACTATTACGGCTGATGTCTACTGTCAGCAATTGCAAACCATGATGGAAAAGCTAGCGGCTAAACAACCTAGGCTGGTCAATCGCTCCACGCCACTGCTGCTTCACGACAACGCTAGACCACACACTGCGCAACAGACGGCTACTAAATTAGAAGAGCTTCAATTGGAAAGTCTAAGACATCCTCCGTACTCCCCGGACCTTGCTCCAACATATTACCATTTTTTTCGAAATTTGGATAACTTCTTGCAAGGGAAAAAATTCAACTCTGATGGGGCAGTCCAAATCGCCTTCAAAGATTTTATTGATTCCCGTCCGATTTGTTTTTTTAGTAAAGGGATCAATTAACTACCTATGAGATGGCAAAAGTGCATAGAAAATAATGGTTCATACTGTGATTAATTAAATATATTATATTAAAAAATATTCGACTTTTTGTTCCTCCCATACAAAACGCCAATTTCATATGTAAGGACCTAATATTTAATATTCTTAAAAGATGACTTCTATAAATCGTACTAGTACTAAGGTATTAAAGGAATCTTGTTTTTTGGTAACCCGGGGGAAATCTCTAACGAATCTCAGAGGGCGATGAGGGTCGCCCCCCGGTATGTCGGACTTGCACCGACTAAATCCCCAGGGTGTTCCTTCTTCCGTCTGAAGAGTGCCAAGGGCAAGGCTATGCCATCTTCCTCAGTACCCAGCGACGTCTGGCCTTATTCAGGCCCCACCTGCTTGGCGGGAAGGTATTAAAGGTACCTACGGTAGCAAAACTAACGTCATCAATCCTAAAAATTCAGATTTCGCCGCGTTGATAGTCTTGACTTTGATTCAAATAGCATATCAGTTTTTAAAAACCAATTCTTGACTATATTTTCTATGAAATGTCCTTTCAATTCACAAATCCATTTCCAGTAATTCTTCTTGCTGTAAAATTCGTGCCATAGAATGTGATAATTATATTAATAAAGAATATTTAAAAGTTGAAGTGCAATATAATTTGATGCTTATCATAGTAAATTGTATTTATAAACAAACGTAATTAGGAATTCAATAACCAGCCGTTTGTAACTTATACCATACTGTCAAAGTTCTGCCACTGACAGGAATTACGATTCTCACCCCTGCTGCTGTCATTGCTTGATTTTGTATGACAGTTCATTGTGGCAATAATTATAGTGCATTGTCCATTTATGGTTGTCACATACTGCTTTACATTGGTATTCATTTTCTACTTGATTCTTTGTGACCTGTATTTTATTTATCTATTTTTGATAACCAGATGAAAAATCAATACACATCGTTAGAGTAGACGTGAATATGGCAGCCAATATAGGTCAGATTCGTACGGATTCAAAATCACCAAGATGTCATCTCCATCACTACAAGACAAGTGTGGAAGTTAGATATAGTATTTGTTTCTATGTTAGTCCAATGAATTATAAAAATAAAACCATTGGTTCTCAAAAATCAGAATATATGCATTATGGTTAAAATAGTTTTTGTAAATAATTGTAATTATTGCAATACAATTTTATTCGACATTAAGTCTCTTCTTTCTTTGAATAATAGTGACCTAAAAACCCTTTAAGAAACCTTTGAGACCTTTTAATAATGTGTAAATTTTCATCGATTTCCAATCAGATCATATCGAAGTAATAATTATATCAATTTACATAAATAAATCAGAACGAAAGGTAGTTAAACTGTGTTATAAATCCACTGAGAAACGTCAGCTGTGACCTGCGACAATCGATGTGCCGGCAACCATTTAAACCGCTTAAAGGGTATTTAATTTAAAATGCAAATTAATATCGACAAAATAATATATTCAGTTTTAAATTAATGTTAAATTAATTAATTCTCTCTACTACATGCATCAATAAGTCTAAGTTGAATTGAGCAGTATACCTTACGGGGCTGGGCAGTAGACTTGAAGGAGTTTGCTGCCCAGATCAAAGAGAGGCGGCGCGCAGTATCCATGAGAAAGGTTTGGAAGGGCGGGCTCTTTACACCCACCTTTTCCAGATATGAAGCCTAAGCAAGGATGTTCGCTCCGTTGGCTTCTAAACGAATTTGGATTCCCAGAACCTGGTGGAGCGATTAGAATGACACCCCAGGGGTTTATGGTCAGCAGGAGTCTGACACATCAGGGTCGCTGCTCTCACAGCGGCCTCTACTAAGATACTAACACTGATGACATCTAGGGTGGACAGAAAAAAAAAATTCTGGGTTGTGGATATCTAAACATGACCGACTACCATTTCATATATTTTTTTTATTTGAATCTGAGAGTTCTATATTACATATACAAAATTTGGTCTCATCTCCATTGGCCCACGAGATTTTTCGCGTATTTTTTTTTATGGAGTTAATATTTCCCAAAACATCTGATGTAGACACTAATTAAAATTTTCATACAATTTGACATTTAATAACGTTAAAATCATTTAAAAACCTCATACTTAAGCCTCTAAGATATAAATTATATATCATAGTAGTTGTTGATTACACGTTCCTACATATCAAACACTGTTGTAGAAAAATCTTTTTACACGAGCTTTTATTTTTCTAATCATAATAAACCCTAAGTAAATCCTTCATTTTTACTTCCCGTTATAGAACCATCCCAAACTTGTTCAGAAATAACATCAAAGAAAACCGTCGCCTCGTGAACGAGCTTCGCATCGCCTCTCATGCTACGTTTTTTTGGTTATATCTGCGTAAATGCTTATTGGGTTGAATATTTAATTCCTTCCACTTTACGTAATGTCTCGTAATGGATTTTATATATTTACGTTTCACATCCTTATTATCGATTTTTTACGCAATGTTAAGTTATATGTTTAGTGGATCTTTAAAATTGCTTGCGACCCACAAAGCAGATGTCAGCCATGTTGAGTATCCAATTATGTAAAATAAAAAATTAATAAAAATAAAAGGAAATAAAGACGCAATTACTAGCACGTTGGTACACAGCAAGCAAAACTACTGGTTATATATACAGGTGATTTTATACACGAGGGAGATATTTTAGTATACAATAATTTGTACCTTCTTTAAACTAATAAAAATGTAAATAACTGTATACCCTAACAAATTATAAAGAAACATTTAACAACAAATGAGAATTGATCCGTAAAAAATTTGGACACCGCAGCGCGTGTGACTTATGATTAAATAGTAAGTACATAAATGCCTTTTACGTGATTTTAGATAAACAGGTAATTGATTCGCTTCCCTTTAGTACTTTATCCTGGCTTAGTAGAGTCAAAATATCTACTTAATAAGTAATTGTTATTTATTCTATCATGTGTGTCATTGCTCCTAAATATGTTGACTATAAATTACTTTGTTTTAAAGGAAATATTAAGATATCACTATTTCTATATATTTGGAATTAGAATCGAACGCTGGATATCCTCCTTGAAAATATTCCTCGTCTATAAAACCAGCATATATATGTGTATGTGTTAAATGTCCAAGTATAATAAGATAATGCTTTTTATACTTTATATGGGATGCAAGCCTCTGCTATGACTGTAGTAATATTAAAAGACCACGGTATATAGGACCTGATACTGTAGCTTCATCTGGAAACAATACGATATTTAACACTTCACTAATTTACAACAAGAGTATCATGTTAGAGCTGATTGGAATGGTCTCAAAGAATAGATTACAAATAGGTACATAATTGAGTGGGTGTATTTTAAAATGTTTAATGTAATAGTTATTTGATCAAGTGTTGGGTTACTAGCAGTATTAACCATAGTTAGTTTTGTAGCTCAACACTTTTTATATATCGCCAATCGGTGGCAAACGATTCATCAAACTATCGAAATACATAAAGAGCATGTTATAAACAACGCGTAATTACATTACTCACCTATCCCAACCCCGATTGGCAACCCCACGCAACATGCCTGATTTCCCACGGCGAAATCCCACTGTTGTTCACTACAATGAAATATGCATGCGTGACATACAGCCGTGAAACAACGTTAGCGCGTTGCGACGCGAATTCTGTAGCAAACCTTCCCATCTTGTTCGTGTCCATTGTAGTGTACGATACGAACTTCTTGTATATTTTTTAATTTGATTAAAAAAAAGAAATTGACTCTTTCCTCTCAATACCTTTTAAATTGAAATAGGTTTTAAGTATTGATGAGTTCATTACTAAGGAAAATTATGTTAAATTTAAACTTCGACTATAAATCTTACGATACCAGTATTTTTTCTCCTCTCCTAACTCAGGCCGGGCGGTGAACGTTGAGGGCGTCCGCCGTCCAGCAAAGATGACAAGGCGTCGTGTATGTGCTCACATGACGCCTCATTGAATTGAGTTTGGTAGTGAATGGGTAACAATTGACCCCTTCCCAGAGAGTAGGTCTGCCAAGGCCAGTCGCTCGCCGGGTTCGTAAGAAATATACGGATACCCAGTCCCGGCGAAGGCGAGGAAAGGATAGAGTTGGCACAATGGTGGTTTTAGTCGGTGCAAGTCCGTCACACCGGGGGAGTGGCCCTCATCACTCCCCTGATGGTACGAAGAGATTTCCACCGGGCTAACAAAAAAAAAAGAAGTTTTTTTTAGGTTTTAGAATGTTATAATTTTTTTAAAATATTATTTTGAAAGTATATACAGTTACAAAATCATATTACTTGCACAAGTAAATAAATAGTTATAAAGGCATGTATTGTGCCTTAACTAGTTGCAACTATGTACAATTTAAGTGCAAATATAAATATTACATATATATTTGAAGACGAAAGTATGCATTACTAGGAAATATATCACATATTCTTTAGAATAAACAAAATAGTTCTCTAAAAAAGAAATTGATTTATTTTTCTTGGTCTACAAAATAACATATCAAATTCAAAATATACAACGTTACTGGTATCTAACGCAAAACCTCTTAAAGGTAACTTAGGTACATCAAGACTAACAACTTTTGTTCTATGACTTTTGCCAAAACTTAACACATCCTAAGATATATTTTTTTAGTTTTAGTAGGGATTTCTATCACTCGTTAGCTCTATGTTTAAAGTTCAGCTAGCTGATGTTACGAAATCGTCTGCCCCAGTTGCATTGCGCCGCCTTTCAGAGTATTAAGAAGATCAGAACTGCAAATTTCATTTTTTTTTTTTTTGTATGGGGAAAAAAATATTGAATTATAAAAAGTCGTAGAACAAAAGTTGTTTGCCTTGATATACCAAAGTCACCCTTGAGAGGTTTTGCGTTAGTTACCTGTATCCCTGTATACAGCCAACAACAGTAGCAAAATACAACGATTAATTATAATAAATAATAATTTTATTGGATCAAAAATTTTACATTGTATAATTTAATTTACGTTGACGCCTGCACTAGTCGTGAGACTGTATCGCAGGCGTCAGCGCCCACCATTACAGAGAATACAAATAATTACAAAAATATATAAAAATATACAGACGTGTTGTGTATAGGTGTGTTATGTGTAGAAAAGGGTGAGTAAAGAGTGTTGTGTGTGAGTGCAGATTATATATAAGCATTTAAAAGATTTTCAGTTTGTGAATAATCGAGCTGCAACAAGTAATCCTTGACTTTGATTTTAAGTTCATAAAGGGAAAGGGGATAGATATTGAGAATTACATTTAGTTTGTTGTAAAATCGAGCACTTAAAATTTTGAAGTGTCTAGAGGCGATTAACCAGCGAACAAAAAACCTATCACGCTTATAGTTTTTTTTTTATCGTACAGCTGTTATTTTGTTTTTTTTATACTGGCGCGACATAGTGACTACATTGCTCCTGATGGTAAGCACAAGTTGGAAGTGGTCCAAGAACAGCAACGATCACCAAGGAATGAAAATCCGACTGTCCACGACGGAGGGTCTCTATGTTTATGAACAACTGGATATACACCAGTGACGTGGATAGGGTGGACGTGGACAGGGAGGGTAGATTGACATAATTTATGTGAATATTATATAATAATAAATAACTGCTCGCGTCCGTAGACTTTACCCTAGTTTCCCTACACGTGACTCTTGGGTGGTGCTAAACGAGCAGCAGCGAGGTGGTAGGGCGTCGGTGCCCGCAAGCCCGTCATAGTGACCAATTTCGGCTTGTCGCGTTTCGGGATCAACTTGTGTATATCCAGTAGCTCATATACCTAGAGACCTTCAGTCGCGGTATATATGGGCCGACATGATGATGTAGACTATCAATGGCTTTTCATCCTTTGATAGTCGCTTTCGTTTTTGGACTACACTGTACTTACCATCAGGTACTCTATAGTCACAATGTCGAGCCAGTGTAAAAAAAAATAAAAAATAATAATAAATATTATATTACTTTTATAGGGAAGATAGATGGCCGGAAAATAGAACAGATTTCAATATAAAAGGTTCTTTTTTGTTTAAATTAAAGTAAATTATTCCCGACTTGTTTATCGTAAGGGTATGCAGTGCTTTCATGCATCTATGGAATAAACGCTACTGATATACACGAGCTTATACCGAAACGCGACAGCCCGAATCGAGTCACTATGATGATCTTTACTGTTGATTATTGCGGTCTCGATCTAGTCCGGACAATCGCCCTAACCACCGCAAAAACAGAACCATCTCATTTTATTCAATTTTAGAAATTGTCATTCTTTTTTTATTTTTTAATTTATAAGGTTTACTATATTGCTTAATCTAAATCGAATATTACTCATATCTAATAAAATACAATTTGAATTATATAGATATTTCTTTAGAAGAATCGTATCTTTAGATATTTAACAAAATTGCGATAAAATATGTTTTAGCGATCCAAATCCTTGCAGTTTCTCGTTGTATATTGGAAACAGATTTTCGGCTTTACATGTTGGCAAAGTAGTGATATAATTTTTTGATGCTGTCACAGGGGAGCTTCGATCTCGCTGAAGCGTTATCAATAAATTCGTTTCAAAATCCAATATCGCTTTTATAATTCGAGTCTAGAAATTTCTTTATACTCATCATTTTTCGAGTGTTCTTTTGAGAATTCTTAGATAGCCCTGGGTTTGATAATAATATATTACGTGATGCTAGTTATTGATATGAAAAAAGACTTTAAAAGCAATATTTTATATCTATACTAATATTATAAAGCTGAAGAGTTTGTTTGTTTGTTTGAACGCGCTAATCTCAGGAGCTACTGGTTCGAATTGAAAAATTCTTTTTGAGTTGAATAGAACAATTTATCGAGGAAGGCTTTAGGCTATATAACATCACGATGCAATTATTAGGAGCGAAGAAATAATGGAAAATGTGAAAAAAACGGGGAATATTATTCATCCTTGAGGGCTTCCATTGCGTGCGCTGCGAAAACGGTTCAAGATACCAAAAATATATGTATGAAAGAATTATTCCTCCTGAAATGATCTTAAAAAATGCCCACAAAAGTATATGTCTACCTTTTAAGATTAACTCACTAGAACCGTTTTATGGTAATCAAATTTGGTCGAAATTAATGCATTATTTGTTAAGAGTTGTATCAACGTAATAATATTAATCTTTATCCAAATAAATGTGTTGTTGATTAAGAGTATTTAATTGTGAACAAAATCGTCTTTGACATCACTTAATTTCAATGAACATCTTAGAAGATATTACAATAACTTATATAGCAAAACAACGTTTGCCGGATCAGCTAGTCTGATATATTCGACTTTCTAGGTAAGTGATAATTGCCATTTTTTAGCTTGATTGGAAAAGCCATTTTATTTTCTATTTATCAGATATTTCTAACAATTATCAGTGACGTGCATAGGATACTTGGACAGTGTAGGCAGAACTCCCGTTATTAATTTCAATATTATATTATGGAAGTAACTATTATATTGCTTTCATAGGAAAGATTGATGGCGTAAATATAGAATAGGTATGAATATAAATGGTTCCTTTTTTTGTTTAACTTTGAGCAATTTATTCCAGACTTATTTACAGTAAGGCCATGCAATGCTTTCATGTATCTATGGAATGAACGCTACTGACAATTGTTTATTACCATAAGAGAGTTTTGTTTGCGATTGAGTTGCGATTTAAAAGCTACTCGATAATATAACAATCGTAGCCTATATTACAAGTAATATAATTATCATATTTATAGGGTAATGATTATAACGTTATGCTATGTCCCTTTTGGGATCGACAGAGATACATTTTTTTTTGTTATCCCGGTGGAAATCCCTACGGACCGTCAGGGGAAGTGGTGAGGGCCACTCCCCCCGGTGTGTCGGACCTGCCCCGACTAAAACCACCGGGGTGCCAGCACTGCCCTCTCTTCGCTTTCGTCGAGCCTGGGAATCCGGATACTTCCGACGGCTCGGCGAGCGGTAGGCCTTGCGACAGAGATACATAAAAAAATGTAAATAAAACTATTTGTAAAAAAAATATTATCAAGTTGTTTATTTGAACAATATTGATACAAAAGCAGATTTTATTAAACATTTACGAATACATTTATAAGAAAACAAATAATATAAAATAGGATTTTGTAAATTGATTAAAAATTTGACATAGCATTTTCAAATATTGCTATGAAATATTGTTACTAAAATTCTTATAAGTCAAAACACATTTGGTAAATCAATGGAAAAAAAATCCATAGCGTCATATACATGTATTAGAAAAAAAACATTAAACATGATGATGTATGGGAGTAGGGCGATAGCCCGAACTGGATCATGACCACAGTACACAAGTGTAAATACCGTCATAGTGACTCGCTTTGGGTTGTCGCGTTTCGGGATCAGCTTGTGTATGGATGTACACAAGCTTTACTGGATAGTAACTCCTATACCTAGAGACCTTCAGTCGTGATTTATGTGGGCCGGCTTGACGACGGAGACTATCAACGGATCATCCTTTGATGGTCGCTTTCGTTTTTCGACTACACAACATTGGACTATCTGGTGTTCTTTAGTCACTTTGTCGAACCAGTGTAAAAAAAAAAATAATATATATATATATATATATATACAAGTAATCCTAGGAGAGACGTTTGTATAACAAATCTTAAATGGAGTGTATTACTTTATAAATAATGAATAATATTACAACGAGGATCGTGGATTGTTACATTAGCTGCTACATTGTATATAAAACACACTGATCACTACATCCTGTGGTGCAAAACATTCTCTTAAATAATGAAAGGTAATTTATGCTGACAGAATAGATATGTCTGTATTTAAACGTCTAGTTACAAATAGACCTGACAGTGCTGAGGAAACAGAATGTGTTTTATTTATTTAGTAAAAAGCCAAGACTTAGAAATCTTGAATTGCCAGATATGAGTAAAATTTTATTAGACAAAGCTAGTATTGATTTAATAGTAATTAACAAATTTTTTTAATGTGTAAGTATAGGAATACGCTAAACGTATGTATTAGAGAACTTCTTAGTTCTTACGACATTTTTTACTATTATGATTGGTACCGAAATGGAAATTTCCATATAATTGTGACTATGGAACTCAGCAAGCACAGTTCTATTATTTTCTAAGGAATGAGGCAGTATATGATGAGTTCTGCTCAGGATAGGGACCCTGAGCAACTGGTTTAGCGGCCCTCGAGAAGTTGGCAGGGCATTGTGGCGTGCTCTGCCTAAATACAACGAGCAGTATCGGGGAGGGTATCATCCTTCCCCGAGTTTGTGCCCATCGGGCGCGGCGCGACGGGGCTGTGGCGAATTGATTACAGGACCCACAGTTCCCACCAATGCGCAGAAGTAGTCACCTTGGGGTTTTTAGTCGGTACAAGTCCGACACACCTCGGTCGCGCAACCCCCCTGTGCGGCTGAGACGGTCCTATGAGGATTTCCCACAAGTAAAAAAAAAGTATATGATGAGTTGTGTTTTTCTTTAATGCCCATTTAAAACGATAGTTCCTGTCTAGCAACTCCTTCCTTCCGAAAAACAGTTGCTTCTCTGTACCATACAGGTTTGAACATAATCCTCCCATAGGGTGATGCGAAAAGGCTGTGGTACGGGTAAGAAGGTGTCATATAAACAGTGTGGCATCGTAACGAGCACAATATTAATTTGCAACTTGTTGATAATCAGAGGAGCGTGTTTATCGCCCGCGTCACGGCGCCCCCTCACATTAATCACGTGACCTTACTTCTACCCTAACACAAAGAATAGATAGAGACAGACGTGGAAACAGCTAACTTTCGTTTCATACAAGTATTGATAAGTGTTATAGGGGTGTACAGATGCAAAGCAATAATAATATCATTGTAGATTATAGGGAATTAAGTGAATGATTGTTTTAAAGAATAGATTCAAATGTAAATATGTTTTTTTTTATCCTGACACGGCACAATGACCACAGCACGCCTGATGGTAACCATGGTGCAGTCCAAAAGTGACAACTATTACCAACAGCATAAAAAAAAACCGTCCATAGCCGCCGCGATCAATATAAAACATAATACAAAACAATATGTAGAGAAGTAGATAAGAGAGCAAAGAATGACTAATATTTGTGTACTAAATAAAAAGAGTTAGGATCTTGTTATGATAAAGTCGAAAATAAAGTTTAAAGTTCGCGACAGCATTAATAAATATTAATGAGCCGAAGGAATATAATAAGAACCCAGGATAGTAGTCCAGTATTTCTGTCTACTCTAGAAGATACATGAGTAAATGATAAATTCAAAAAGAATTTAGCTATGTGTGTGGTCCTTAATAAAGTGGCTACCAGAGTCTTACCACCAACAAAACAGTATGCTACTTATAATATAAGAAATAATTCGTAAATAATAATCAAGTAAGTATTAATGCATTAATTGCAAGTTTATAGGTAACTAATAACATGTGCAGGTGGGTCTACTGTAGCCACCGCTTACAATCACAGTCATACCACTGATTGACTTCATAATTATAAAGAAAGTTAATTGGATCCCAATTGCCTCCGCATTTCGGCTACCATTTGATTTGGCTTCATCATTAAATTCATATTTATCGAACATCGATTGATATGTAAATGAGCTGTATACTACAATATTATGAAATAAGTAATGAGAGCACCTTGTTTAACGCTGCTGTTAGATTTTGACTGTCATTTTCTGTTTATTTGAATTTTATTGCCTATGTAGACACTATCCCACCTGTGCTACCTTCAAATTAAACAAATATTTCTGTGTTTCCTGATTGTATTTCTTTTTCTTTTTTAAAACTATTATTTGGTTTACATTATAAAGTTTCTTATCTTTCTATTTAATTCTATATACATTTATCTATTTGTCGTTTCTACTCCTTAAGCCTATTTTTATTTTTTATTATGATGATGATGATGATGTCCTAGCCGGTTTCGGCCACGGCGACTGTTTCAACACCGGTTAAGAAATTCGAGATCCAGTTTTCAGAAACAGTCAATTGCGCAGGAGATATTTAAGTGCATAACTGGACGCGCAGCCAGAAAAGCACTCTCTCGTCCGAGCTCCCTCAGATCCGATGGAAAGGAGAACCAGTACGATCGGGAGGGAGCAGGATGAAGGTTTGGTCGAGTTTTCCTTCTCTGAACACCTGGCTGAATTGCGGTGTTCAAGAGATACCTTAGTCGCCTTTTACGACACCTCAGCAAGAAGAGGGGGGTGCTATTCTATTCTGCCGGCAGCCACCACGGCTTTTTTTATTATATAATACCTACAGTATGATTATAAATATTTCTATTTTTTTAAATTAACAAGACATCTGTTTCTCCTTAATACCTAGATGCTGACCTGTTTAATGTAATTTAGCAAGTGGAGCAGTAATCTTCATAACTTTGTAAATTAATATGAACAGTAGTTTCGTTCAATTTAGTTTTTTATTAAGGAACAATGGTATGTCACTACTATACTACATAGATTATATATCAAAACTAAGTCTATATTACGCAATTTACCGTTAAATTTAGTTTTAAATTTAAGATTTGACCTTTTGTTAAAAAAGATTCTACATAATGTGACAAAAATATTCCTTACTCTTTAAAAATATTTGAAATCAAAACAGTGTCTTCTCTGTCAACGCAATTTACTTATCTATGATGTAGTAACGTACCTCATCCCTAAGGTGAGACAATGGCTTATTAGGGGAACCTAGAACTTTAGGGTTGACTTCACCTCATGTTTTCAGTAATGGGAAAATGTTTACTTGGTCCGAGCTTCTGAGCAACCTTGTTCAAGCCTACTGTAAATTTTCTGTCCCTTTTAATTCCTTCCTCATGAAATGAGACAGAGGTAGTCTTTTAGACATATGTCATGCCACTTTGAGGGGAGCATTGCCGTGAAACTGTAAATACTCCAGGGAAATATAAGTTGGTTTCAAAGTGAGGGTAAATTCTCGGTCCGTATTAAAATTCAAAAGGGTTGTTGATACATTGAATATTTCAATTAATTTAATGTAAGTTATAATGTAATCTGATTATTCCACTTTCGCTGTTGTTTTATTGTCACAAATTAATACCTTTTAAATTTGGCATAGAAAAACTTTATATTATGTTGAACTATTAAGAACTCAACCACATAAACACTTTTATACTCTTTAAAAAACTTTTACGCTAAGTTTGTAAAAATCTATGTTTAAAAATATTTAATTGTTTTCCATGTAACATAGAGATTTTTTTAACACAGTTTTAATATAAAATTTTCAATTTCTATTAACACCAGAACAATACGACATGATATTGTAAGTTCTTATCAAGCATTTTAAGACTATGAAACGAACCGATATAAATAAACGAACTCAAATAGTTCCGTGTAAAAATTGTTTCCCTCTATGAAATTTTCAAACAGTTTGTTGAGCCTATTAATGGCTGTATAGTTTTATTTCATTGCCTACCCGTGAAAAAATAATAAAAAGGAGCTATATAGAAAAAAATATGGCTAACGAGTTGTATGTCTTTGTACAATATTTTAAAAGTTAATAAAGAAGGTGATACAACTAAAGTGTTTATTTTCCACCCACATAGTCTAAATCTATTTTAAACAGATTTGTGTAGTAAAAAGGTTTAATTTTTCTGTGTTTATATTGGTGTAAACAATGTTAGTAGAATTAAAAGTTAATGTTTCGTTCTTTAAAATTGTCGTCAACAAACTTTGTAAAATTTTTATAGACGCTGTTACAGTTAAAACAGGTTTAGACTCATTACCAGTTTTTATTTCTTTACCCCAGTCATTTTATATCTCTTTTCAAGAAAGTTTTACTGCTTAAATCCGTATGAAGTAGTTTTTTTCCGTTTCTAGTACTAACTGTTTTAAGTTTCTGTGAAAACAAAAGTTTTGATCATAAACCAAAGGGAATTAGTTTCGGATTCGCTTAAATTTATAAGTAGATTTCTTGGTGGAAGTTGGTGTTAAGGCAATTAATTGTTTATGCGGACTTCAATAATACTTTTGCGATATAAGATTAGTACTCATCCTTTTTTTTAATGTATAATTCTAAACAATCGATGAAAGTAATATCATTAAATTATTAATAAATTTTACAATGTAAAGAAAAACCTTCAAATTTTTACACCACTCACATTCCACTGCCTTCCGTACGTCACTCTTTCATCCATCCGCTGATAAGGTCTGGATGGACCATTTATTTAAGAAAAAATTTACAATATAAATAAAGAAAAACCTTGATGGCTGCAGTATTTTGCTGTTGGCCGAAAGAGGCCTTCACACCTTCACTGAAAAAAACCAATGGCTTCAGTAATTGTAAAATTGTGACGATGTTACCAGCGCTCACGTCCTGTATACGCAAGAAGTATAGATTACTAATATAATACAAAAATTATTCAACAACATAAAATTAATTACCCAAAATAATTACATATCGAGGATTATTTTTAAAAATAAAACACTGTGTTAAGATACAGACTAAAAAAGTAGTTGTCGATTCTTTCTATCTCAAGATAGACACGGAGTAATGTTAAATATACTAGACGCAGAAATTAAAGGATATTAAAATAGGTCCCCAACTTTTAGGTGATTTTCAAGAGGCTGTTAGTTTGAGGGAAATAGTCGTACAGAAGTTTTAAAAGTAGAATGTTACAGCTTCAAGTTTCTAGTTTTCAGTTTAAAACGTTAACATAATTTACGCATAGGGTTTTTGAGTAATCATAAGAAAAGTCCAGGAAGACGAAGTTTCAAATTTTTTTCTCGTCCTCAAAATGATCTATGGACTTTAATTTTTTTTATACAATAGTCTTATCTTAACACTCTTTTAGATAATCTAATTACCTTTCATTTGACTTACATACGAGCTTTCTACGATGATTCAATACTGAGTTATTGTTGATCAAAGCAAGAAAGACGTTATAGACTTTTACAATACACTTAAATCTAAGTTTCCACATCAGAACTTCCCGTCTACGAACAAACTTTAAATTTATATCTTCCCAAACAGCTAACTATGATTGATGATGTAACTATCAAAATCCAATATCTCCGCAAACAATATATTTGTATTTCCACGGATATAATATCTTGGGTACCGGGGCAAGGGCCCATTGGATCTCGGAATCGGCGAATTAATACCGGATCATTATTATTAATATATCGGAGATGAGATATAATTCGGAGCACAAATGATCCTGTGTTAATAAACCTTCGAAGTTCACATTACATAACATAAGTAATGTTCATTGAAGGACTATGATTTATAGTCTAGATTTAACGTAATTTTTTTCTACGATAGTAAGTTAGCATGGCCCTTATTATAGAAACACTGAATGGAAAACGATCTGAGAAAGAGATATACCTACGTTTTTTTTAACTGATGTGCTGCGTAACTTGCATGAATATGTACTAATGATAATTAATTTAAAAAAATTGAGATAAGTCCGTATTAAAAAGTCCAATTTAATAATTGTTTGAATTAAAATCTATTTAATCTTATTCAGATCGTTTCATATTCTTGAATACAAAATTACATTGTATATAACTAGTAAAGTATTCTTTAAAACCATGAATATATTGCGCGTGTTCTGGGAGAATATTGTAGGGGAGAAAATGACGAAACATTAATTTACTACTATATGTCCTATCTAGCTGTATAACTATTAATTGTTATTAATTTAGTTTCCTTACAATATTATAAAACATTTGTATGTAATGAAAACCAGTCTTCTACTATTAAAATTTAAATTTACGCTCACGAATGATAAAATTAAACTTTTACATTTCAGTTTAATCTGTTAATTTTATGGATATGAATATACATAAAACATCTCCGTAATAATGGGACCAATAATATTTTAAAAAATATACAGGAAAGTATAAAAAAAAAACAAACTTCCTTTTGTGGTTTAAAAGAAACAACAAAGAATAAATTATCTCTACTTTAGCACAAACGTAATACATTTAGCAATAACAAACATCCCTAATATTTTACTATTTACAATGCGAAAATTTTGCATGATTAATTAACTACCGATACAAATTCTCCCCAAACATAACGGTCCAAGTATCCAATTATAAATAATTGTATAACTCATTAGGGGGTTGGTTTCTTTGCGCCGCCGTAACTCGTTTATGGAAAAAACTGTATGAATGGCTTGTTAGCGTTTTCCAGTTGGTCTCAAGAGTGCGAGCGTGAAGCGAAATTGCTAAAATTACTGACATGTTACATAAGCGGCGCGATTGGCGATTTTATTATTGCATTAATGATTTGACATTACTCGTCCCTTAGTACGATTGTGAAGGACTACAATGAATGCATGCTCACCAGTGAAGGAAAACAGAGAGAGGAAACTCGAATAGCATCTAATAGAGACGTTATGTGTAAATGCCCTGAGAACGGCGATCAGCTGTGATACCGGTCACGTTAAATTAAATACGGTAACTAATTTATCTCTGCTTACCCCGTAAGGGATATAGCATGACAATATATTATTATATTATTATAAGAAAACACAAAAAAAATGTTTTTCTTTTTAAAAGATAGCAAACAAGCTGACAGTCCACTATCGTCACTAAAAGAGTTGTAATTTTGTAAATGACCTTGAAAACGAAGAAAAACGCGAAGAGCATATTTTTAATTTAGAGGATTTTTAAACGTTTTATGTTAATAAGGGTGCACCCTAAGTGACGTCATATTTCGAAGGTTCTGACTAAAGCTGCAAAGGGGGATCATACGGTTAAGGGAGTTACTTTTGCAATTGGTCTTATACAATAAAGCCTATTTATTTTGATGTTGAATAGGCGGGGTCTCTAACGATGTGTCGATTCATCTAGTCATAACTGGTTATTTGATTTTCATACAGTTTATTTATATATATAAAAATGAATCGCAAAATGTGTTACTAAGCACAAAACTCACGGCTGAATCGATCTGGCTGATTTATTTTTTGTTGCGTTTGATGAAATCTGGGGAAGGTTGTTATGGAGTAACAAAACGTAAAAAATACAAGGAAAATAGTAAAAACAACAATTTTCTTTTCCCATACAAACCACTCTGTCCTCAGCTATCAAACATATTATGATGTCAAACAAAACAAAACAAAGGTGCGTTAGGATTGTCTTTGGTATGCCTTCAAGTTGATTAGAGGTTACATGTCATCAATGAAAATTATAATTTATATGCTAAGTTATCAAACAAAAAATAACGTGTCCCATAAGGCAAAATAATAAAAATATCATTACCTTAGATATGACTTAAGTCTTTCAATGCAATTTTATTTCTATTAGACTGCGACAGTCCAATAACTTTTGGCACAATGAAATCTGACGGGGCAGCTATTAACATAAAAATAAAATGTAATTTTGTATTAGAGAAATAGGGCAGAACTAGGTCTGCCGGGACAGCTAGATTCTAATATTTATTGCCTATTTTTAACTGCTTCGATAAAGTGAACTGATATTAAAATACACTGTTTGGTAGTGAGGTGGTAAGGCGACTGCCCGAACTGGGTAGTAACCGCAGTACACAAGTGTAAAAACCATTATAGTAACTCGCTTTTGCCTGTCACGTATCCGGAACAGGTTGTGTACGTCTTGTAACTCAAATATTTAGAGACCTTTTATCGTTACATGTGGGCCGACATAAAGATGGCAACTATCAACGGATTTTCATTCCTTGGCGGTCATTCCTGTTCTTGGACTACACTCTACTTACCATCAGATGCACTGTAGTCACTTTATCGATCCTAGCATTTTATAGCATTAATCCTATATCATTTTAAAGAAATAATCAAATATGAATTAAAAAATAATAAAATAAATGCAATGTTTGAATTGTTTTTGTGTATAGACTAGGAATGTAGCGGAAGCAGTTTTATCGGAACCGAAGTCGGAGTCGGAGTTTTTAAATTTGATTTATCGGAGTCGGATTCGGAGTCGGAATCGGAGTCGGAGGCAATGTCAGTCACAAGTGAAGGCAGAATAAAATAGTTTTATTAAGGGACAAATAAAACATTATTCAGTGAACCTTTTTAATTAGAAAGTGATAAATTTACAAATACACAGACAATAAAAATTGCTGTTTCTTATTAACACTTTCAAAGTACTGTGAGAAAGCGATTACCTGAGCTACTGGTCGCGTAGTCCACGACATTTAAGCGCAAAGTGGATAAAACCACTATTGTATGTCTGCTCACATAGTGCGATAACGTGAAGATATGTTATTTATTATATCTTAAATTTGATCCCATTTTAATATGGTGCAGGATTGATACATGTCTTCGAAAGTATAAGCCAGAACTTTTGAATTGACAACAGCATAATCCATTTCCCTCTACATCTCCCTCGTGTGTAGACAGATGTTGAGAATCGAGACTGTTTCCAAGCGTATATCAGGTTTTTTTTTTTGATAGCCCGGGGGATATTGTTGACGGACCTCAGGGAGCTTTTTGGTTGTCGGACTTGCACCGACTAAAACCCCCAGGGTCACACAGCGCTCTCGCCTGGATAAGTTGGGCGGCACGTGCATCGCCGGCGTATATCAAGTTGGGTCAACACAACCCAACACAACACAACACAACACAACACAACACAACACAACACAACACAACCCAACACAAGACAACCTAACTTGGGCAAATAAAAGCTGTTGTTCACAAAGTGTTGGATATATCAGAAACCGTTATCCTACAGTGAACATTGTCCAGTGAACAAATTAAATCAAATTTGCTACAGGGTTGTTTTTGTGTTAATTTCTATTTTACTTAATTTATTGTAAATGTAAAATAAAAAAAACCTTTTAGTAATAAATTTAAATGTACATTTAGTTTTAAATTTAATAATTTAATCATATTTTTTTAATCTAAATTTTAAAAAATGTCTTCTACAAATTAAGTAGCACTGATTGTTTGATTAATTGATATTATGTTTCAACAACATATAAAGTAAAATCAAATGAATTGTCTGCAACAGTGGTGGTAACCTCCGATGAATACCTCCGATTAAAAAGTTTCGGAACCGAAGTCGGAACCGAAGGTGTAATAACGATCGGAAGTTTCGACTTATCGGAGTCGGAGTCGAAGCTCCGTAACATCCCTGGTATAGACATAAATTTTAGAAAGCTCATTGAGACATAGTGCGATATGAATTGAACTATTTTTGTTTTAAATCAAATATTTTAATGAGGCTTTAGTGCATCGTTGATAACTATGCCAGCCTCGCAAGGTATATCATGTGGTTTAAACTCACTTCTGGCGAAGTGACAACTGTATGAATCTGTAAATTCTTTTCGCATTAACCGACGTCGGCTCTCCCAGTATGATGTTAATTTCTCCGACACTTCGCCAGTCCTGAGAAAGAAGTCTTCGCCTAAACTTATCATTGCAGCTACATTCCCAAAGGAGTTGATAATTATCATCAACTACCATGCAGCGCTCACAAAGTGGGAAAATAGAAGTATGCTTGGTGTTTCTCTACGTGATCGAATTAGAAATGAAGAAACCGTAGACGAAAGAAAGTCACCGACATAGCCGAGCGAATTAGCAAGATGAAATGGCAGTGGGCGGGACACATTGCTCGTAGAGCGGATGACTGATGGGACAGAAAAGTTCTCGAGTAGAGTCCAGGTACAGGAAAGCGCTGACAGAGGAGGTAATCCCGAACACGGAGCGACGCAGGATGTATCCCCTTTTCGATCGGAGGCTCTGGAAAAGATTTTTTTTTTTACACTGGCTCGACATATTGACTACAGAGTACCTGATGGTAAGTGCAATGTAGTCAAAAAACGAAAGCGACTATCAAAGGATGAAAATCCATTGATAGTCAACATCGTCATGTCGGCCCACATATATCACGACTAGTGATGAAAATGCCCGGGAATTTTCCCAAAGTGCCCAAAACTTGTATGGGGAATATTCCCGGGAATTTACGAAATGTTCGCAAAAGTGCTGGGCACTTTGGGAAAATTCCCGGGCATTTTCATCACTAATCACGACTGAAGGTCTCTAGGTATATGACCTACTGGATATGCACAAGCTGATACCGAAACGCGACAAGCTGAAACTGGACACTATGACGGGCTTTACACCCATTGTTTGGGCACAGGGCATGGGTATAAAAAAGGTACTTGAGATTCCCTTCCGTCTCTCTACATTCCCATTCCACGCTCGGTCCTTAACGGTGATACATGTGTACGCACGGCGGTATCGCTACACTTATCATCGGCGGCGAACTCGGTCACACAACGGAATAGTCAGTTTCTTTGGACATTACGGCGGAACATCTAATTGATTGTATACGGTGAACGGTGCTGAGCTGCAGTAGCCTGTCCTCATCATCCAGTTTCCAGGTAAGTGCCTTTTGAATACCTATGCCCTGTGCCCAAACACCCATGTACTGTGGTCGAGATCCAGACGAGCACCGACAACCTACCACCTCGCTGCTGCTCGTTTAGCACCACCCAGGAGTCACGTGTAGGGAAACTAGGGTAAAGCCTACGGACGCGAGCAGCTTCGACTCCCAACAAGATAGATCAAGATTAGGGGAGTCTTATACCCAACAGTGGACTTAAAGCTGATATAATTTATTTATTTATTTAAAAGCATAAAGGGGTTATTAATGTTAGCAATTTTTAAAACAGGATACTATTGTGCCTTTTGTTGATAATGGTGATACAATAGTTATACAAAGACGACACAATAAAGAATAACCCCAAAACTGCTGGGTGTTTTGTGTATTGAGTAAGGTTCACTACGCTACTGTCTATTTCGAACTTTTTTTTTTGGTAACCCGGGGGAAAATCCTACATTGGACTATCAGGGTCACTGTGAGGGCAGCGACCCCGGTGTGTCAGACTCCTACTGACTGAAAACTCCCGGGGTGTCCCTCTAATCACTCCACCCAGGCCTGGGAAACCAAATTCGTCCAGTCGCCTGGGGAGCGAACAGCCTTATTCAGGCTTCCTCTCTGGGAGGGATGGGAATAAAGAGCCCACGCCTCCAGTACCTCTTTCATAGGCGGCGCGCAAGACACTGCGCACCACCGCCCTCTCATCCGGGCAGCAAACTCCCTCAAGTCTACTGCCCGACTTCTATTTCGAACCTGACCCTATAGCGAAACATAAATGTTATAATATAAATGTGTAAACTAATTAACAAATGGAGGACATGTGTTTGATAATATCACATCAATATGGAGTCATGTTTTCATGGAACGATAATTTCAACGCAAATGCCAACTTGTAATAACTCTGACATTAATTGATTCACAGCTGGAATAATTAATTCAAAAGCTTTATTATGTAAAAATATATTATAAACATGATAACCGGCACATAATACTTAATGCTTACTATAAAAAATATAAACAAACAACTGTGACTTTCATAGCATTTCTGTGTATAATGATCTTTTCTGATTGAATGTTATGGATATAATAACGACGCCAACCTTACTTGAACTTCCATAACAACTGTTTCAATAGATTTTTGTTCAAGAAATATGTTTTAAGAGTTTTACGTATACTGGTTTACTATTACGATAATAGCAGTCTATATGTTTTTTTTTTAATAATGAGACGTTTTCCCAGTGTTTCTTTACAATGTTCATTAATTATTCAGTTATAATTGCCAAAAACGTGAATGAATACATTGAATTTGAATTATCAAGTTTAATTTATCCATTCATTTTTGTTATCAATGCGCGGCACAAAAATCAACAGAAATAATTTAAACTAGCTGTCCCGGCAGACCTTGTTCTGCCATATTTCTCTAAAACAAAGTCACATTGTTTTTTTTAATGTTAACAGCTATTGGCCTGTCGGCTGTTTTTTGAAAATTGTTTGAAGGAACCTGGCCTTAATGCTATATGTATAAAAATTGACAAATATTGACATTAATATTTATACGTCACTCAATAATTGTTTTGCCTTCCCGGAACCCGTCCACTAACATTTAAACTTTATGCTATGGTGTTAAAGTTCAAATTGACTTATAACAAAACTTTTGTATGAGAATATAGAAAAGTGTTGTTTTTAGACTTTTTCAGATAATTTTTTAAAATCTTCTCTCTGTTATAACCTTCCCCAGACTTCAACAAACACAACAAAAAAGAAATCAGTCAAATCGGTTCACCCGTTCTCGAGTTTCGCGGTTATCAAGACACTATAGCTGATCCGGCAAACGTTGTTTTGCTATGTAAGGTTTTGTAATATCTTCTAAGATGTTCATTGAAATTAAGTGATGTCAAAGACAATTTTGTTCACAATTAAATACTCTTAATCAACAACACATTTATTTGGATAAAGATTAATATTATTACGTTGATACAACTCTTAACAAATAATGCATTAATTTCGATCAAATTTGTTTACCATAAAAACGGTTCTATTGACTTAATCTTAAAAGATAGACATATACTGTCACGGACATTTTTTTAGATCATTTCAAGAGGAATAATTCTTTCATACATATATTTTTGGTATCTTGAACCGTTTTTGCAGCGCACGCAATGGAAGCCCTCAAGGATGAATAATTTTGCCCGTTTTTTTCACTTTTTCCATTATTTCTTCGCTCCTAATAATTGCATCGTGCTGTTATATAGCCTAAAGCCTTCCTCGATAAATGGTCTATTCTACTCAAAAAGAATTTTTCAATTCGAACCAGTAGTTCCTGAGATTAGCGCGTTCAAACAAACAAACAAACAAACAAACAAACAAACAAACAAACAAACTCTTCAGCTTTATAATATTAGTATAGATTATAATATTGTCACTAAAAAAAACTTTCCACTCTTCATTCTGAGTCAAGAAAAATAATTCGATGTTGCAGATATACAGTATGCTATAAAAACTCTGTCCGACATGTAAAGGCGTAGTCAGTATCGATATTAGCTTGTATGTAGGTTATCGTTTTTTTAGTTAAAGAACAAAAGATAACGAATAAAAAATGGGGAGCACTTACATGGCAACACTGACAATGTGCATAACTCGTGAACAAAGAAAAAAGGAAAGCAAAGCCTCATACAAAGGGCATGACGTCAAATGGATCATGACCACCGATGATCCCGAACACCATTTATCGATTAACCTTTCGTTTGTTGTTAAACTAATTTTTGTAAGTAATCTAAGCATAGTTCGCGTGTAAAACGACACAATTTCTTTTATTTTCCATGACAATAACTTTTTAATGTTCACGAATAATACAATTTTGCCACTTTCGACTCGGACAGAGTTTTGAAAGCATACTGTATTGGATAGGTATTAGAATGGACATTTAAAATTTTTCGCATAATAAATAATTAATCATTGTTAAAATATAAACTTATTACTATTATTATGTGAAATGAAGGCAAATAGGTAAATAGCTCACATATTAGTAATCGGTCATTGTCGTCTATGAATATATATGTGTATGTGTATATATATATATATATATAGACTGCACGAGTAACAAACATAGTCCGCAGTCATCTTTACTGACATGACGTCAAATCGGTCACACCCATCGTCAGCAAAGGCGTGAATAAACTTCTTTATTAGGGTTCAATATAATCACACTGAAACCCATGTTGTAATAAATTGTAGTATTATGATAGAAATATTTGAATAAAAAAAATAAGGAAACTAGTAGGCAGTCAAACAGACAGCGAGAGCGGCAGAAGGCCGCTCGAAGAAGACACCGGATGCCGGCAATCGCCCCGGGACATCAGTCCCAGCCGATCGGTCGATTTGCTGATGCCTTTGGGCTCGTGGCTCAGGGTGGGGGCCCTGAGCGACGGGTTAGCGACCCTCGAGAACTAGGCAGAGCATTGTGGCGTGCTCTACCTAAATACAATGAGCAGTGTCGGCGAAGATATCTTCCTCCGAGTTTGTGCGCATTGGGCGCGGCGCGACGGAGCTGTGGTGAATTGATTACAGAACCCGCAGTCCCCGCCAATGCGCAGAAGTAGTCACCTTGGGGTTTTTAGTCGGTACAAGTCTGACACACCTCGGCAGCGCAGGCAGTCAAACCGACAGGCTTTGTTGACGTTTCGAAATCAAGTAGACATCAGTTTTACGGTGAAGTCTATTTCATCTAGAACTAATAAGTTCTCGACCTCTTACCATCTGTCGGGTATTGGTTTATTGAACTGTCTTTCAGAGTCCGCGTTCCATATTTCCTACAAAATTGAGTTGTTTAAGCAAACCGTAAAGAAATATATAGGCCAGCATGATCGCGTGACAGTCAGTAGGTGGTTGTCTCTCTACAATCGTTCTCGGTTTTTGGATTGCATTACACTTTCCCCCGGGTACGGTGCAGCCACTGTTACAAGTCGGAATAGTAAAAAAAATATACATACGTAGATTGCAGCCTCATTTGTCGAGGGTAACCTGGCTGATGACTTTCGCACCAAATTTCAGCGGAGAGTGTCCATTAATACCGTGTGCATGTAAAGATACCGCCGACACATTGCATTTATACGAAGTGACTACAAGAAGTATACATGTCTTATAGAAGATCGATATAAGATAGATAGAAGATCGATATAAGGTAGATAGAAGAAATGATATCGAGAGGTGTAAGGCTATTTGGTTTATGCGACATTTTTTGGTAATATAATAGTATGTATATATATTTATGGAATCGGTAAAAAACGCTTGTTCCGAATATATATATTATCGATATGTATATATGTGATAGTATATGTATATGTGCTGCAATTGTGTTCATCAGCATATTGTAGAAATTTAATTGATTTATCTGTATTTTTAGTGTTATTGTCTGTAATGTATTATCGTAATTGCAAGTTTTCCCGTAAATTAATAAGTAAAATAAGAATTTTTGTACAGAACCCAATGTAATAATGCTGTTACGTGAGTTGTCATATTTTTTCTGCGGTACCACCACGCGCCGCCACCTGTCGGGTCCATTAGCAGTGGAACGGAAACCACGACTATCACTTCAAATAAATATAATTTTATTTTGATTGCTCTTTCTAATGTTTACCTAACTCTATTTGAGTGGAATGTTTACTTTGGACTCAATTATTTCGTATGTACTTCCATCTGACATGTAAAATGAAGTGATTTTTGTTCTCTATATGAAATGCGAATATTTAAAACGCGTCAGAGCTGATGTGGCAATGGGCCGCTCATACGAATATTTGTCGCAGAATCAATAATTCTTGGAATGTGCGAGTTCTGGAGTGGAGACTGTGTCTCAGCAAGCGCAGTATTGGACGCCCAGTGGGTAGGTGGAACGATGTCTTATGAAAGGCAGCTGGATGTTTTTGGATGTAAATAGTCCACAATGGATAGGTGTGACGGGCCTTGGGAAAGGCAGTTACGCAATGGACGAATGTTAAAGACTAATGAAACGATAAAAGGGTGCTCGGAATCAACGGGAGGTCACAATTCTTTTGACGTTAGGACCTATCAGCCTGATTCTTTGCTTTTTTCCTTTATTCACGAACTACGCACTCACCCAGTGTTACCATATAAGTTTTCTTCATTTAATTAATTATTATTTTTATTTCATTCGAATTTTTGTGCTTTATAATAAATAACGCAAATAGAATCTAATATCGATACCGACCGAGTAACGCTTTCACCGATTGGACAGGGTTTTTTATAACATACATTGAATTTAACCTATCGCTTCTGTTATTGTTTGGTGATTGCAGCTCTTTTGCGATATTTTATTTACTATTGGAAATAAAAAAACTTGCCAAGCATTAGCTTGAATTCCATAGAGATATTTATATAAAGCATTTACAAAGAAACTCGTAGACATAGTAAAGAGATTTCATGACGTATTTCATGCTGTCAAATGTCACTTAAGCTACGTAGGATTAAGATGTGTTGAATGGAAGTTACACGAGATTTCCTTTGATAATGTCTTTGCTCTTAGAAACCTTAATTTCTCCACGGTACGTTATAAATTCAAGGTTACGTACAATAGAATTTAGTGGATCAAAAGATTCATAAATATCACCACGTTATATCAATTTGGTAGTGAGCAGAAATAAATTAAGTTATAGTAAGTGCTTACAAAGAAATCTGTATATTTTATGTAGGTAATAAATATTACAGCTCAATCGAATAACGCACAAAATAAAACGAGCAGTAAGTTTTTTTAATAATAATAATAATATATCGTCATACTACTCTTTTGGGATGAGTAAAGATATATCAGTGACGGTATCCACCGGGCAGCAGACTTGAGGGATTCTGCTGCTCGGATGAGAGGGAGGCGGTGCACGGTGTCCTGCGCGCCGCCTGAGAGAGAGGTTTTGGAGGGGTGGATTTTTACTCCCACCTCTCCCCCCGAGAAGTAGCTTCAACAAGGCCTTTTGTTCCCTGGGCGTCTGGACGAATTTGGTGGAGTAATCAGAGGGACACCCCGTGGGTTTTTAGTCAGTAAGAGTCTGACACACCGGGGTCGCTGTCCTCACAGAGTCCCTGATGGTCCTATGTAAGATTTTACCCCAAGATACAAAAAAAAAAGTGACGGTTTCTACTTTGCGCTTATATGTCGCGTCCAAGGTAATAAACAGCGCAGCTGAATGCCATTCACAGGTCCTTACAAATGATAATTCTATTAGATGCAATTTAGGACTCCTCACGAGGTTTCTCTTCACCAGGGAGCATGTGGTGCAAAGGGTTTCATTTTTTATTATTATAAATCTTAATAATATGATATCATCCTATTTATTTACATTATGTGTCATCATAGCTGGTTATCACATTGATATTGAATCTGCATACAACGTCGAAGGTTAAAGGTAGGTAGGTCGAAGGTATTTTTTAATGGGAGTTAAGTATTTTATCTGTTGGTCTTATATTTTTGTTCTTGTATATGTGTATTTTCATATTATTATCTATGATATTTAAAAATTAGTGTATCTTTACTCCATTGATCCTTTCCTTGCTGTTTTCTGCGCGTCGATTCAATAAATGTGTGTCAGCTGAAAATCAGCGCTGGGTGGCTTGGCTGGTCACTTAGCATTTGCTGAGCTGACTACCCTATGGCGCATCATCACAACATAGGGTGTTTACTGTTTTTGTTTTCTGTCTTTAATAACCTATTTTGCTGTGTTGTGTGCCAAATAAATGTTTTTATTATTTTTTTTAAGGTTCTGGTTTGGAGTCCCGGTATCAGCAAACTATTCTATGATGAATAGATTAATTTGACGCAAGTCACAGATATTAAGGTATGTATAAATTTGTCTAGTTACAAGTTTTTTTGTAACCCGCAGGAAAATCCTGCATAGAAGAATCAAGTCTGCCATGGGGACAGCGACACCGGCGTGTCAGATTCCTGCTAACTAAAACCCCTCAGGGTGTCTTTTAAAACGCTGCTGGACGAGCCTAGGGATCTATATTCCTTCAACGACTTATCTAAGGAGAAAATAATTATCAACTTGTCAAGAATAATCTTACGTATTGAAAGGTTGAGCTCGGTGTCTTTACAGAACGACAGTTATCTTTGCGTTTGGCTCTAAGTATTTCCAAAGTACACTTTGCCTGTCATGATTAGTTTCTAAGTAATCACTACATTATCAAACGGAAGTCCAAACAATGTATTATATATCGTTTATTATATGTTATATGTTTTTTATGTTTATTAAGCCGTGGTGGCTGCCGGCAGAATAGAATAGCACCCCCCTCTTCTTGCTGAGGTGTCGTAAAAGGCGACTAAGGCATCTCTTGAACACCGCAATTCAACCAGGTGTTTAGAGAAGGGAAAACTCGACCAAACCTGCATCCTGCTCCCTCCCGATCTTACTGGTTCTCCTTTCCATCGGGCCTGAGGGAGCTCGGACGAGAGAGTGCTTTTCTGGCTGCGCGTCCAGTTATGCACTTAAATATCTCCTGCACAATTGACTGTTTCCGAAAACTGGACCTCAAATTTCTTAACCGGTGTTGAAACAGTCGCCGTGGCCGAAACCGGCTAGGACATCATCATCATCATTATATGTTAGCAGGTTTGAATATTATTGCAATATACCCAAATGCCGGGGTCTATGTTTTAAACAAATATACCCTGCCGACTACAAAGGGCGGTGAAAGGTTACAAAAGAAAAAAACTTTAGTCAGTATATTCTGTACATTATTTATAATTAAGGCACTAGATAATATCCGATAGAGAGGATGACGTCACATTTTATCCGCGAACGACCAATTTAGCCGGTTTTTAACACCTAGAAGCGGCTGGCCTATAATTACGCCAGCTTGTACCTCTTTCACCGACGCTTTATCTGAATAATTTATCTCGTATTTCTACTACGGTAGTACTGTTTGTATGCTAATGCTTTGAATACTATCGCTTGCACTTTTTGTTTGGTATACGTAAACAGTTGAATCACCTTATAATATACCTACTTCTTTTAGTTTGTAATAAATAGAAGATTTCAGTAACATGCTTGTAGTATTTTTGTGATGATTTGCAGGCGGACTCACCTGGTGAAAACAAGTCCGACGATGGACCGCGTCCACCCATCAAATGTCTATTCACTCTTCTCCTAAAGGCTTCTAAGTCAGTAAGATCGTGGAAATATACTTGCTCGAAGCACATTCCACTCCTCAGCTGTTTATATGATGAATATAGAAGCGAATCTCTTCGTGCGAATAAAAGAAACGTCCACCAAATACGGATGATATCAGACACGATATCTGGTGGTTTTATGATAAAAAAGGGCCGGTGGAATTAGAGAATGTAGCTCCCGAGAACACTCCCAATTGTGCAACCGATAAAATACAGCAAGGCAGGCGAGTTTACATCGATGTTCGACGAACTTGCTCAAGAAAATTACTTGTAGCCACAGCTAAAACTCGACATAAAAAGTATATTGACTAAAAGGAATACAGTTTTTTTTTAATATTATTAATGGATATGATACACTAAATACTTCCCTATCATATAAAGAGTGTGCTATGAAAATAGGCTACAAAAAGTATGCGAATACACCCACTTTACCGTTCCGACACCAACCAAGATCGTTGATGTTTGCCGTCGCAAATACGTTCTTGCATTGCATTCGACATGTATATACGCAGAAAGGGTATTATTTTTTGTGTATTGATTTAAATGTATTACAATGATGGTTTGTTTTCTTTTTACCCACGATTAGTAGATTCTAGTGAGCGAAATAGGCGATATCGAGGGGTGAAAGGCTATTTGGTTTAAGCGATATTTTTTAGTGATATTGTAATATATATATATTTGGAATCGGTAAAAAACGCTGATTCCGAATATATATATATATTACTATATCGGTAAGAAATGTCACAAAAACCAAATAGCTTTTCACCCCTCGATATCATTTCGTGCCGTGCCGAATACGTTTATAGTACGGTTACTGTGTATTGTTGGTGTATTGGGCAAAGAGCCTTAAATACCGATGTATAGTCTAACGGACACTTTGAGAGTTCCGATAAAAACTACTTTTTTCTCCCAAAGAATTAGAGGCTCCGTGTAAATGTTTATAATTATTAACAAATGTTAAAACTTTAATATTTTGTTTTATATATACAACAACTACATATGAGCCGTTCATTTTGAAAGTGGCTTAAGTCCATTTTCATCTTTTATGAAGTTGGCACTTGTGACATTTATAATTTATGCTGAACTGTCAAAAAAATAAATTGGTATTGAAATATACTTAATACATTTGAAAATTTTATATCACGTACATTTTCAAAATAATATAAAAAAACGCAAAACCTTAATTAAATATTTCAAATTAAAGATAAGTGGACTTAAGTCACTTTCAAAATGAACGGCTTATATATAAACAATATATAGAAACGTTTTTATTTAGAAGAAAACCAAGAAACAAACTTTTTCATGATTAAAGCTATGGTGGTCTATTAAATGTCATGTCGGTACTTATGTATGTAACTAAAATAGCACGTCGGTACTTAAAAGTTAAGGCACGCTTCGGTTTCTGGCTGTCATGGTTCTGTAATGTCGACCAGGCAGCGACTGTCATGTCGCGATGTACTGTTCTGTATATATTTACAAAGAAAGGCGTCGATGTACACGGTGTGTAAAACTCGCAACCCTACAAACTACACCGGTCACCTTTACATAAAAATTCATACAAAGCCCACGGTACATCGCGATTCAAAATGTCAAAGTTTATTTTTCTACATTGCTCCATAGTAGAACTTAATCCTGCGTTGTGGATGTGTTTACATAAACAGATTCTAACCCGCAAACAAATAGATTCGCAGGAACCTGCAAAGGCCTTGCAAATATTCATTTCGTATGGGGATCAAACTCAAAAAAGTTTAGCGTAGGAATCTAACTAATTTGTCGGGTATCGGGTCTTTTACACAAAACTTTCTAATATCTAGGCTTTTTTGTTCATAATATGGGTTGCGAAGGAGTGGAATTCGCTCCTTGCGTCCGTTTTTGCACGTTAGTACTGTTCAGATGCCATTTAAAAAAACAATTTTATTTAGTATGTAATCATGTTCTGTTATAAATTTCATATTTATCTTCTACCAAATAGGATTCATTTTCAGCGTTTACAAGCGTTAAAATGTTTTATTTCCGTTCACCTATAACTCTCAAATTATAGTATCTATACATAGAATTAGGAAATATAAGGAAACCAACAATACAAAACGTGCCAAAAGTGTAACCAAAAAAATGGTCTTAAACAGAGTAACATGAACTTTCATCTATATGAGGCGAGTTAAAATGTCGTGATCTCGTGATTTTGATCCTGTTTTTGCTGCCGATATTGATCAAAGGAGTTTTAACGAAAAATGCTATAGATTAAAAAAAAAGTTTTAATTTAAGCAGCCCGTTTGTACTAGATATTCCTTATATGTGCCAGTATTTTGTAGGCAAAGGTATGCAGTTCAAGAAAGGCTTAAATGCATTTAATTTCATAAACTTTCACCTATAGCGAATGTCAGATGGCCAATTGGCTATTATACCCGCCGACACAACTCTCACTTTGCGCTATTATCTTATTTCGTGAGATTACTGCTAGACAGGCCTATAATTTGACAAATAGAGAATGAGGTGCATTAGTCCGCATTTCCTACTTAATGGGGTACTGTGGAACTTGAGTGTATAATTTAGCACTACTCTCGCGAAGATAGGTTATGATGGCTCGTAATGTTTGATAAAAAGTCTTATAACGACTTCCACATTTGAATACCTCTAAGCAAATGATTACTTATTTGATTTATAGATTGATAATTTTTCTTCGTGTTGTCTTTATTTTAAATGAATTAATTTGGTATTTACATGAAGTTCTAAGATTCTAAACAATAGTGTTAATAATTAGCATAATTCATTGTTAATTAATTAGTAGATAAGGGACCGTTATCTATACGCGGCTACGCGATTGATTTTAGGTTCGAATCCTGGCGCGTATTTTTCGCTGTCCGTTTCACGTGAAATGCCCCTATACCCAAGTTCATATACTGTCTTTTTGTCAAAGATGAACTTTTGTATTTCTTGAGCAAAGTCAAACCAAAGTCAAAATTGCACTTCTAAATCTAAGCCTAACAATCCTGAGGTAGATTGCTAGCAGAGCAAGTCGGAGCAAGTAACCCTGTCGTAAGATATGTTTCACATGTCTTCAAAGCGTTTGAAGTTACACACTCTATGCATGTTTAAATTAATCGGGAGAATAATATTGCAATAAACATTTAATAGTAACTTAGTGAAATTTTATGTTTTCTTTGTCACCCCACAACAATGTTGATCATCTGCAAACTAAATGATATACTTCCATCAACTTTGTACACTTATTCGCTGCTCATATATCACGCGTCGTAAATTCTTCATGCCCCTAATAAAATGCAATTTGTGAGGCGATACGGCGAAGTTAAAACTACAAGATCAGTTTATAGTGCGTTGTAAACATCGGCGTGCTGTTTTACGTCTCCTTTGATGTGACTTTATCACGTTCCCTTGTTAGATATGGATTATTGTTAGTTACCATTAGGGTGACCAACTCTCTTCGATCCTATAAGTACGTTCGTCATGACAACCAGAAATACTTTTCTCGCTGTTTTGCAAGAAGAAACATATTTTTAATTATAACTCGACGCTCCGACTTGGCTAAAGAGACCATAGTCACGAGCAGCTTGCAACGCCGCGGGGTCTTTGACGGAAACTTGAAGTTACTTCGTCTACCCGCTTTGTGTTCATTCCTCCCAACGACGCTATCTATGTGTGTAAGTGAGTGTGTATACGCGCCTCTATATTTGTCCTTAAATTTTCATAAACTTGTTCACCCTTGTTATCATGGTATTTTTATAATAAACTACTAGGATTGTTTATTAATATGAATCATGATACTGTGTTTAGCCTTTTGTAATGCCTTACAGTGTTGTATTTAGCAGAACAATTTGCTGTTGCCGGGGAAAGGTCTTCAGAAATACACCAGACGAGATGGCCAAGCTCTTGAGGTGCCTCAACCTACGAGTTATGGGTTGGATGCTAACGCAAGGGCACTCCTATGGCTACGAACATTGAATTGGGCGGCCGGCCAAAAAAATTACCTAACAGTGATCTACTAGCGTTTCGGAAGCGATTACCTTGAGAAGAAACGCCCAAAGAAAAGCAAGGTAGCGTCGGGGTACATTATGATTGTCGATGTTCATGTTTGACTATGTACAGATGTTTGCTTACCTTGGTTACAAAACGATCCGATCAATGCTAGGCATATATTCTAACACAAGAAAGAGGTAAAGTTTATAAGCTTAAGATGTAAGAGGCGAATTAAGAAACCAGAGGAAACAGGATAAGGAATGAGAAAGAAAGTTCAGGAGTTCCAGGAGGTCTCTAGAAGGAAACTATATATCCAATATCATTTTTTTGTCATGAATATTCGGTGCATATTGTATAGCGAAGCCTTTTAGGTATTTGAACTCGGCCTCTAGACAAAATAACATTCCTTTATCTTTAACGCTTGTAGAAAAGTACAAAACGTATTGAATTGTCATAAGTTATCGAAATATCACGTTAAGACGTTATGTCGATTGTCGATAAACGAAAATGACTTTATCTAGAGGCACACGACGTACACAATCAGATTTAAAAGCACGACAGGTCTAGGCGAGTCACTATGATGGTTTTCATACTTGTGTACCTAATCACGATTGAGTTTGGGCGATCGCACTTCAACGTAAAAAGTTAAAGTGTATGTAGTTAGCGATTATCTAAATAGTAAATGTCTTAAAATATTGTATAAATTTCAGAACTTCTCGGTATAACGTAGAGTCAGAGATGGGCAAAATTATTAATGATGAACGATTACAAAATGTAATCGTAATTTTAATTTTCTTGCTCTGTAATCATGATTAAATGCATTTAAAAATATTAAGAAATTATGAATGTGTATACAATCTGGGATTTTGTAGTATTTAAAACATAAATGAGCAAAATGCAGTCGTATTAATGATAAAAAACGTAAAATGTAATCGTTAATCATTTTTATTAATCTGATTACATTTTGCCCATCTATGCGTAGAGTTACCCTATATAATAAAAACAAATACATAATCAACATTGGAATTTAATATTCCTATTCCTGATTTATTTCAAACTAGCTGTCCCGGCAGACCTTGTTCTGCCCTATTTCTCTAAAACAAAGTCATATTGTTTTTTTTAATGTTAATAGCCTCCCCGTCAGATTTTTTTGAAAATTGTTTGAAAGAACCTGGCCTTAATGCTATATGTATAAAAATTGACAAATATTGACATTAATATTTATACGTCACTCAATTGTTTTGCCTTCCCTGAACCCGTCCACTGACATTTAAACTTTATGGTATGGTGTTAAAGTTCAAATTGACTTTTAAATATTATTACGAATTTTTTGTATGAGAATATAGAAAAGTGTTGTTTTTAGACTTTTCAGACAATTTTTTTAATTTTTCTCTCCGTAATAACCTTTCCCAGACTTCAACAAACACAACAAAAAAGAAATCAGTCAAATCGGTTTAGTCGTTCTCGAGTTTCGCGCTTATCAAGACATAGCTGATCCGGCAAACGTAGTTTTGCTATATAAGTTATTGTAATATCTTCTATGATGTTCATTGAAATTAAGTGATGTCAAAGACAATTTTGTTCATAATTAAATACTCTTTATCAACAAAACATTTATTTGGATAAAGATTAACATTATTACGTTGATACAACTCTTAACAAATAATATATTAATTTCGACCAAATTTGTTTACCATAAAAACGGTTCTAGTGACTTAATCTTAAAAGATAAACATATACTGTTGCGGACATTTTTTTAGACTATCTCAAGAGGAATAATTCTTTCTTACATATATTTTTGGTATCTTGAACCGTTTTTGCAGCGCACGCAATGGAAGCCCTCAAGGATGAAAAATTTTGCCCGTTTTTTTCACATTTTCCATTATTTATTCGCTTCTAATAATTGCATCGTGATGTTATATAGCCTATAGCCTTCCTCGATAACTGGTCTATTCAACTCAAAAAGAATTTTTCAATTCGAACCAGTAGTTCCAGAGATTAGCGCGTTCAAACAAACAAACAAACAAACAAACAAAGAAACAAACAAACAAACTCTTCAGCTTTATAATATTAGTATAGATGAGGAAGTCTGCTCCACAGCCGACTGCACTAACAAAAAGAAAAACAATCTTGTATGCGGTATCCATAATTTGCGTTTTAGACCTTGTTATCTCATTAAACCTTAATCGCTTCGTATTTCCTTAACCTTTTAGTATTCCTAAGCGACGGTGTGAATTAAAAAGGCATTTTGCATGTAGAAAACCTGCGAAAAATAAATCGGCTCGAGCGCACGCTGTCAATTAGTACCATGTTGTGGGCAGGGCTGTCAAAAATTATATATATTGGATAATAAAAACGACACTTGCAGATCTTGTTACGATATTTTTAACTGAAAATAGTAGTTACCCATTTCTTGTGTTAAACTTATTCAGATTAAAAAAAGCATTAGATATATAGTTAATAAAAAAGTTTCTATGAATGAAATCTAAAAAAAAATTGAATTTAATTTGTTATTTTAAAATTTTTCTTTAAACTTAGTTCAAAATTATAATCATAGGTTCATTTTCATTTCATTGCTGTTCCTAACTTATTCCTAATTATGCCACTGAACCTGGTTTTAGTACATCTCGTGCAGTCGTTACTAGAGACACATTTAAAATATCGTGGTTATATTCATTGAAACATCCCAAATCATATTTGCTGATTCGTGGTCTCCACTCAAGAACCCGCCCAATCCATGATCCTTATCATGCATGGTTAACCATTTGCCACTTCTACTCGGTTATAAGATTTATTTATCTCAATGACTTTCATTCTCTGCTAAATAACAACTTCTTTCCATAGCATGTTCATCGTCATAGGCTGCCATTTTTATAGTGAAGTTTGCAGTAAGCAAAACGTCCTGCGATCCCGTGCTGTGCTATTCAAAACAGGAAAACTCAGCTTTAACCACTTTTTAATTTCGTCTGGTAACTTTGGTCTCTGGTGTCCTGGACCTTTCTTCATATGAAATTTGCATTAGAGCATTAATCTAGAAAAAATCGTATTGGGATCTCCTCTCCCTTTGTACGAAGTAGGCTACTTTACCTTAATACAAAGAACTTTGAGCGACCATAAACGTATATACTTGTCTAACTGCGAGTGTCTAGGTCCAAGCTCCGTACTTCATATTGGCTAGGGAACACCGATTGAAAAGTCTCAACACCATTACCTTCATTAACAGCTCCTAATTCAGCGCAATGAGTAGCATGGACCTCTCTCACATTGCGCTATCATCTTCGATGGCATGACTAGTTAAGCTAAACTTCTCACGCATCGTTTTCTTACCTGGATAACCACCAACTTCCAAGCACCGTTTACCAACATCTCGTCGAGTTCAATGTCTTACCTGATTCCATTTAAGAGTCGGTCCAATCTCCGATATCGTGGATTATAATACGATGTCGCATTTCAAAATGAAAACTTCAATCTTGTATGATATAAAAAAACATATACAATCAAAATCTCTTATAACGACATCGGAGGGGATATTCATATTTAGTCGTAACAGCCGGTGATGTTTTCGAAATACGAAGTCCTATTTTTTTTCCGGACCTTTGTTCTGGGTAAATATAACCGGTATGTTGTTCTGAACGATGTCACAATAAACAGTTTTGACTGTATTATTGCTGCAGTTCGTTGTATCAACCCTAGCGAGCGTATAATAGTAATTCGAGTTCGACTGGGCGCTTGAACGGCGAGTATCAGATGCAGATTCCGCGATCTCGATTCGCGATACCGTTAAAGGATTATATTGAGTGACGCCGGCCGTAACACCCAATTAAACGGGTAATAAGTTAAACAGCTCGACGTATGAATCAGGGCTGATTGCTTGTTCGCTCACCGAGAGTGACTGACGAGCGAAATGCCTCAGTACGTCGCTTGATTTTAAACATAAAAGAGGAAAATCTTTTTTATATCAAGCCGCCAAAAGTAGAGCAGCGTAAAATTGCTATGAAGGAGATAATTCCCGGCTAAAGCAGATAGATTATTGTAGTCTAGCAATATATAGTAGATTATTGTAACAGCGTGCCTGTGAAATACGACAAACGTTTTTATAATGTTGATTTTGTCTTGTACATTTGGCTCCTTTATAAGATATATAGCGTGATATACCGTGTTATATATAGTGATATATATATAACGAGGAAAAAAATTCAGTTTCGAATTTTATTTTATTAATAAAAAATATTTTTTTTATTTGGCTGACTATCGCACCTAGTGAAGTGTACTTTTTGTCTTAGTGTGATAAAGTGTTGTTTATTGTAGTGAACAATATAATGGATCTATCTATCTAACATCACGCCGTAACTCTATTGGAGTGAGCAGAGGAAATGGAACGCTACGTCTCTTAACTTTGAAAGCCAGAGAGATTTTCCGCTTCCTTAACATTCATTGATCCCTTAATCTTCTATCAAAACTCTTTTTATTTGATCTGTATAGGTAAGTCTCGAAATATATAATATTTAAATAGGATATATGACAGATCGGGCTAGAAGATTTGTTGGAAAATCCGTTATTTTTGAAGTAAGGAATTTGAAAACTGATATTTAGCTTTTTTGGTTATAGAGTAAATAAATATACGTGTTTTGATTATTTTAGAAAAACATTCCCTCAGATGATAATTTTTTTCCCAGGACAACGCCAGGCTACCACAGCTAGTACTAATATAGGAGCCCTTTTACTCCTTTTAATTACTTGTGGTCACGTGCGCTTCAAATGACAGGTCTTCTAATTAACCTTTCTAAGTTCAGCTGAGAAGTACGTATAATAAAAAAAAATCTTCATCCATTGTCATAAAGTTATTGTTTTGTCTTGGAAGCCTTTATAAATTCAATCTTATTAATCATTACATTCATATTCTTTTAATAATAATCATCATCAAGCTAAATCCTTTTCGGAGTTAGAAGAGATACATTAGTGGTTGTATCCACTATAAGCTTATATGTCGTGTCAAACGTGACTAATCGATTTAGTATTAGACATTTATATTAAATGCCACTGGTTTCCACGATGTTTACCTTCTCCGATGAGCAAGTAATGCCTAAATGCGTACTTCATCTGCAAAATCCATATGAACGTGTCGGGATTTGAACCTAGGATCAGAGATGGGCAAAATATAATCTGATTAATGATTAACGATTACGAAATGCAGTGGTAATTTTAATTTTCTTGCCCTGTAATCATGATTAAATCCATTTAAAGCATTAAGATATCATAAATGTGTATGCAATCTGGGATTCCGTAGTGTTTAAAACATAGATGAGCAAAATACAGTCATGTTAATGGTAAAAAACGCAAAATGTACAAATGTTATGTTTATGTAATCTGATTACATTTTACCCATCTATGCCTAGGAACATTCACGTTAATGCACATTGATACCGATTCCTTATCCACCAGGCCACTGCTACCCCATTTTATTTTAAATTTCATATATTCAATCCGTTACGATTGTGTAATGGTATATACGTTAAATAGATTTCAAATCACATTTAATTACCGAACCCGGTGTTATAAAAGGCGTTAACATCACTCGTGTCATTCAAGTATCGATTTTGCGGTCAAATTTGGTCACAAGGTATAAAAAAGTTAAATTAATGGTCTTGATTGATAGACGTTTCTATACAGTTAGACTCGTTGATCTTCGAGAACCGGTTTCAATATAAAACAATTTAACATCATCTGTTAAATGTTAAATTATCAAGAAAATATTGAAAGAACAGTTGTTTTGGAGTTATTGGGACTCGTTAAGGCTTTAGAATATTCTTTCAATTATTTATTAGTTAGAGACTGATTGCTTTATACGTAGGCGTACATTTTTGTTCTAATTTGTCTGCGCCAAGATTGGAACAATATAATAAAATAATCGTTGCTTATGGCTGGCATTTACATACGCTAGTTTGTCTTTGCTTGGCCTTTATTAAAAAATAACATAATTTAATGAATGTCAAAGCATATAATAAGTCGCCGATTTCGTCATCTTAGACATGGCTTTGCGAATACCTAAGCTATATTTAAGTTACTATTTCATTTTTTATTAAAGGCGACCCTATTTTCTAAACAGTCTACACACCTTAGTGCTTATTTATGCAATTGAGCACCAGTTAGCTTTATAATACTGCAATAGGTGTGTGTTTAAAACGTTGACAGTTTAATTTACTTTTTGTCTGAACAACTGAAGGCTCGCCGGAATTATAAAATGTGGGCGTATGATATAGAACGAACAATAAACATCAGGTAAATATTTAATAAAGACCTATTCTAGGAGTATTGGTGTGCAACGCAAACGCAAATGTTGTAAATAAGATTAAATAATAAAAAAAATATAAATGTGTTTGTCCTGAAGAAGAATAAGAAACAGTGAGGCCCTTATATTCGCGCAAGAGGAATCCATTTCCTATAGCCCACAGTATTTTTTCTCCAATTTAAATATGTACAAATCTTCATTTAGTTATATATTTTTCATTACAACACATCAATCTCATGTTTCATATACATTAATGGGAATAAATTAGAATACATTTCTATATGTAAGCTTAGTTATATATAATAGTTACATATAAATTGGTCGATTGCACAAATGAGCACTGGGTTGACGTTATATCTAATTGCATTATTATATCACATTTATTAAATAAATTATTTTTTTTTATTTACTCTTCGTGGTTGTTTTATTATCTGACGACACTTCATAGTTTTCTTTGTTTATTCGGCTGCCTTATATGTACAGTTACTAAAATTAATGACAATGAAATTGTTAAATAAAATAATATTATTCCATCAATGACGATTTTATTGATAATAAGAACGTTGTCTAAAAGAAAAAAAAGAGGGACTACCAGAGTTTCTTGCCGGTTTTCCTCTATAGAGCCTGCTTTTAGAACCAGTGGCAGATTAATTTATCTTTTCTTTTGAAGGTCCAAATTGATATTTGAATAAAGTTATATTTAATTTCAATATTCACTCATGTATATAATTATACAAATGGTTAATTTATCTAGAGCTTCTAGAGCAAAACTGTTCGTAACGTCCTGTTACACATCTCTCAATTTAGCTTAATCGGATTACTTGCAAGTTGACAGGCTTATTTCTCTCGTTTATAACTTGCGCAAGACGTCAATCTCACAACCGTGGACATCTACCGACCGCTACGGATTTATAAAAATAGCGTTTTGTAAGCGGCTTTTCTGATGTTTGATATTTGTAACGGTAACATTGTTACCGGCGGGATTTGAGTGAATTGTTTGAGCAGCTTTCATATTGTTTTATTATATTAAATATTTATTTTACACTGAACAAATCCTACAAATCTTTTCATCACAAGAGGGCATTTGTGTATACAGATATCGATTGAAAATAATAAACATATAATCTTCTTAATCATCTTTAATAAATATATTAAAGAGATAAAAAGCATTAATGATGTTTTAGGTGGCCGGAAAAGATTGGATGAGAAGATCCGAAGACCGGGCTCAATAACACTTCTTGGGAGGGGCATATGTTCAGCGGTGGACTAGGGTGGGCTGATGATGATGATATTTTAGCTTTAAATATGGGTCTAGAATCAAGCTAAGGCCCTATTTTATGTCGCGTTGTAAAAACACTGATTCAGTAAATGTTTTGCGCTGTGGCTTTGCAAATTATCAGCAACAAAAGCGGGAAGGATACAGTATTTCTAGCCCTTTATAAGGATAACCAGATTGAAGTCAGGGCCTGCTCGTGAAAACAATCTGTGTGACCAGATTGCTGAAACAAAATAACTAAAAGTAAGTTTATTTCGCGCATAAGACCTGTTAATATATAATATTTATAAAATGCAGAACTATGAAATAAATAATAATAATAATAATAATATATCGTCCCGCTGTACCCTATACGGGGTGAACGGAGATACATTAGTGGCTGTATTCACTTTGCGCTTATATGTCGGGCCCAAGGTGACCAGTACTGCAGTTGATCGCCGTTCACAGGGCATCTTCATGGTATTTCTAGTATATGGCATCCAGGTTTCTTCATGATGTTTTTGTATACTGGCTCGTCAAATGGATTACAGTGTTCCTGATTGTAAGTACAGTGTAGTCCAAAAACGAAAGCGACTATCAAAGGACGGAAATCTAGTGAGTCTCCGTCGTCATGTCAACCCACATATACCACAACTGAAGGTCTCTGGGTACACAAGCTGATCCCGAAACGCAACAGGGTCAAGCAAACCGCTGTGGCAGTTTCCTTCAATGGTGAGGAAGTGGTGCCTAAATCGATACGTAATCTAGAAAAACCAAAAGGTACATGGCGAGATTTGAATCTACGACCATTTGCATCATCGTGTAAACTGGTCCATCATGCACTAGACCACCACAGCATACCTAACTATGAAACTGTTCCAACTAAACTGTAATGTTCAACTGTTCCTTTTATATAAGGCTCAGGTCAGGCCTTGCATGGAATATTGTTCGCATCTTTGGGACGGTTCTGCCCAGTACTTACTTGATGCCCTGGACAGGTTGCAGCGGAGGGCTGTCCGCGTTGTGAATGATCCTGAAGTGACTAAACATCTTGAACCGCTTCAGTTGCGCAGAGATATGACCTCACTGAGCGTTTTCTACCGTCTGTATCATGGCGAGTGTTCTGAGGAGTTGTTTAACCTTGTTCCACCCTCTCCCTTCCTGAATAGATCCACGCGCGCGGGTTTGCGTTGTCACAGCTATACGGTATCTCACATCCCGGCCAGGACAAAGAAGTTCTCTAACTCCTTCTTTTGCCGTGTCGTTGGGCTGTGGAATGGTCTTCCGGCGAGCGTGTTCCCTCCATCCTATGATATGGGATCTTTTAAACGTAGCGTGAAGAGATATTTGTGCAGGCTGGCATGATCGCTGCGACTACCGATGGGTTTTTTGTTACCTTTCGATAGTCGTTGGCGTTTTTTGGACTGCACCATGCTTACCATCAGGTATGGTGCAGTCACTGTGTCGAGTCGGTATAAAAAAAAAAAAATGAAATCTGTTATAGTTTGTAGCGACAATATTATGCAGTCGTACCAACGCCTATCCAACAGTCTCAGACCCCAGCGGGTGACGCGGGGTTACCTCGCAAACGATTCCCTCGCTCGGTAGGCTTGTCGGACAAAAATCGATACATCGATATTTTCAATTCAATATATCGATATTTTTGGTCGATATATTTTGTAATGATATATCTATACAAAATATCCAGTATCGAAAATTGTATCGAAAACGATATTTTTTAAATTTTTATGATAGTGAAGTCGCTGAATTCTGAAACTGTAGAAGATAGGACCGAACGAAAACAAAAACTATATTGTAACTATTGAGTATTATGTTTTGTTACGTTGCATGCATTGATATCTGAATTTGTTGCAGCTATATTATTTGCCGCCATTTATTTATTTATTAAGTTAGAAGATAGCCTTTTAGTTCATGATATTTTTGTATTTTTGTCTAATAAAAAGGAATACTAGTAAAATACTTTGGTGTTTTTTGAGATTAAAACGATATATCGATATTTATCATTTGATATATCGACACCGATATTTATATTTTAATAAATATCGATATATCCATATAACCCATAAAACTGGTGACCCCGACGTGATTTGAACACGCAACCTTCTGATACCCATACCATACCATATTCTTCTTCACCCATAAGATATAGTAATCATTGATAATATTATATATGTATGTAATAAGATTATTAAATGAACTTAAATAAATAGTTCTAAAGCTCTTTACTGATCAAACCATTTGAAATATAAGTAAATATTCTACTTTATTTTCTATTAGAATGAAGACATTCAATTTCATTTTCACAATCTATCTTATTCTTGTTTGGAGTAAAAGAACAATAAATTCAGACAACCGCTCCTAATTTATTAGGTAATTCTCTGGAAAATGGGATTAGGTAATAAGATTAAGTGAAACTTCTCTGCAAATTGTAATTCAGGTTTATAGCAAAGACACGATAACAAAACGGCGCAGAAATTAGTATCTGAAATTCTTTTAACTCTCTTCAGAATGAATTGGGAAAATATTTAATTAAACTTTAGTGAGAGTATAGTAACTCTAACAATAGATAATACTGTACCCAATTCTAGGGTAAGCTAAATTAATTTTTTGTCATTGTGTAAGAAGATGGTTCTTTACAAATTGTAATTATCAAAAAAAGTTGTAATAAAAAGCTGACGCTATGATGGCGTAGTGGATATAAGACCGGTATTCCTGCGCAGCAACGCGAGTGGTCATAGATTCGAATCCTGGCATGTATGACTGCGTTATTTTACATTAACTACGGACTTAGGGACCACAAGCTCACCGACATATAAGCGGAAAGTGGGTACAGCCAGTCATGTATCTGCTCATCCCGAAATAGATATAGCGTAATCATATAATATTATTATAAATAGTAGTGACTCAATATCCACTTGTAGCTTAGCATGAACAGAGCACAATTATACAACTTCTTACCGTATATTTATTTCACTTCTGTCAAACACATATCTAAATATAACTCAATGGTGACTGACTGACTGACATAGTGATCTATCAACGCACAGCCCAAACCACTGGACGGATCGGGCTGAAATTTGGCATGCTGGTAGATGTTATGATGTAGGCATCCGCTAAGAAAGGATTTTGGTAATTTCCACCCCCAAGGGGATACAATAGGAGATGAAAGTTTGTATAAATCTTCTCAGATTTTCCACTATAATATAATATAATAACTTGATAGTTTTAGCGCCTAATGACAGATTAGGCCCTAACTTTTTACACACGCTAAACAAAAGTAAAGCCGCAAAAACTATATCTAATTAATAATAATACTTGTTAACGCGAGCGAAGCGGCGAGCAAAAGCTAGTTGTTATATAGAATTCTAACTTTCTCAAGCTAAATATAATCTTACATTTAAAAATGTGAAACCTCTGGTCTTGATCTTTAAACATTTAAAAGTATTAAAACGTTCAAAATTATAACAATTTACATAGAACATAGGATCTTTCTGGACCTTTGTACCATAAGGAATAGAAATAAAATCACATCGGATATTGAACTAGTTCATCCTTTCTCGTTTCTGTTAAATTTTCTATAGTTTTAGCTTCATATTTTTATTCCGTTTACTTGACGTATCTTTATTTTTATTATACATATATCTTTTTTCCATAAATAACATCGGAAGACTGTCATCAATTTACAAGTGAGTAATATTCTATTACACCCACTTATTTTGATATTCCCTCTAATTGGTTTTAATTATTGAAGTGTAGAGTTTCATGAGCTTTCAACGCGTTCCTTAATTTATTTGACGCGTCGCAAGAAATATTAAAACCACTGTGAAATATAACACTTACAACTGTGAACCGCTACTCGCTCGGGCTAATAAGTATGTAACTACCTTTATTAAGGGACAGTTCCACATCATGAACGTGATTTATTTTATTTGTATTGATAGAGAATTGTATTCTTTTTTAATGGAACCAAATCATAAATCTTACATTGAAGTTTACTTTTCACGCCTATTTCTTCCTTAATAAACATTTCTCCAATATAAACAGATTGTCAAATGTAAATTTTAAAAGAAGTTTTAACTGTGTTATGTTTCATACAGCCAGCATAAGTTACTAGCTTTATTTGCAATAATGGCTTTATACGGACTTGCTTCATTATCAGCGTTAAAAAAATATACTCGTGAGAAAACTTACCTAGCATTTTACGACAATCTCACGATTGTCTTTCATAATGGTGTTTTATATTGCTACTGGTCAGGAAATAAAACTGCAAAGTTACAATAGTTGCAATCAAATCACCTCCTATAATTTTTAGATCCATTAGGTTTGAAATTATAAGAATAAAATATTTCTTGACACAGTGAAATTCGGCCTTAAATGTAGAATAGAAACGGGTCACCCGAATCACACGCTTGTCCTCCCCAATCAAAATCACTAATACATTTATCTGTCAGATGTACACTTGACAAGATTTCACAGTCTACTGAATAGCATTTAATTAAAACCTGACCTCTACCGTTCTCGGTGTAAGTTCGACTATTATATACGAGGCTCTAGTATGTAATGTGATTTTCGACAAATGGACCAAGATAATGTTACAAATTGATACTAATTTAGCTTGCAATCGTGAAAAACGACCTATTATTTGTTTATTTACTAAGCCCATTATAAAAGATGCTCTAAATATATCTGATAGAAAAGACATTATAGTTCACGTAATAGAATCTGCCGATAGTTTCCTCAATAATGTTGATTGGCTAAAGTGCTCGCTTTGCGGCCTTTGGCTTTTGGTGCTTTACAACCTTTATTTTTTTATACTGGCTTAACTGTGTTACAGCACACCTTGACCAAGGAACGAAAATTCTTTTACAGTAACCGTTATATCGGCCCTCGTATACTATGACTGAAGGCCTCTTTGTATATGAACAGGCCGTGAATGAAATTTGATAGACCGAAGTAAAGCACAATGACGGTTTTTACGTTTGCTTTCCAAAATGCCATTTTATGCCAATAACTCTACTGGTAATATGATTTTGAAATCTCCAGATTCAGAGGTATTAGTTGTTCACACAAATAGTTTTGATTATGTTAATAGTTTGCGTTCTGGACATATTCCATCTGGAAAGTTTGCTCAACTCATGAGAAAGATACCGTCTCCAATGTATCCTGAGTGCGGAATTATCGACAATGTTCAGGATGTCCTGATTGAGTGTGCCCAGAATGCCAATGTAAGGAAGGATGTTATATGTAAAGTAAATTAAATTTTAAAATAATCGCCGAAATTCTTTAGGAACTGTATGAGGTGAAGTAGGAAATGTTTTATTTCTATATATTGGGCTACGATGGGGCTGATATGACTAAGTTAAAAGTCCTTAAAAGAAACAAATAAAAAAAATGTAAATTTTTCTTCATTCTTTTTGAAACAATATTCCTAGAAATGTCAATCGCGAGGTTATTAGCAATGCCAATACGTAAATTACTAGCCCCTGCAATATATTCAAGTTAAAAGTCCATGATAGCTTAATTAAAGGGCAAGAAAGGGAGAATTAATTGCACGACGTGACTCTCATTACCAGACCAAAGTACATAATACATTTTAATTTCGAGTAACAAATTCTTTATACTAATTTACAGACTTATAAATTGTTAAACTAAATGACACTTCGTTACAAAAAATGTCGTTATCAACCGTAGCCACTTTGGAGACAATATATAAATTTGTTGTTATAGAAACGTTCGTTTCACATTAACCTTTGCTTTTTTAACACTAGAAAGACTGAATATAGGTATAGCAGATACGTATATAGGGAATGAAGAGAGGGGGGAGGGGAGTACAACTACTAACAAATGCTATAAGATAATATATAAAATGTCATAATATTTGAAAAACTTGTCTCCTTATAAATATTTTTTTTTATATATAACTAAACTTTAAAAATAGTCAAAATGACTGCTCTGGGCAATCTAGTGTTAAATGCAGGAAGTAAATCTGTATGCTATTCGTAAAGTAATATTGAGCTTTTCGAATATCTAAATAAGAAATGTTGACATGAAAGGAAAAATACTTTGGACATACTCATAATAATGCATCGTTAGTTAAGAGACTATTTACAACGAAATTGATAAGTATATAAATCACTTTTGTTGTTTGGTTCACAAAGATGACGTCGCATTTTAAATGGCGTCTACCGAGTCTTCTAACATCGAGAAAATCTTTATTGTTCTGCCAAAATCAACAAGGAAATGTTTATTGGAATATATTTAAACTTGGAAATGAAATGATTGTACTAAGACACAACTCATCCTAAGCATGATATTTTATCATTCTTAGTGCAGAGGAAATTACGTCGAAAGCTAGTTAGTTTTAACTAAAACAAACTACAGACAACGTTGAAAAAACAAATGGAAAGAATAAGATAAAGTTAAACAAAACTAATCTACTGCATTAACGGTACGATTTAATTTGAATCAGGATTAATTAAAGAGCGGTTTCGCTTTCAAAACAAACATGGAGCGTGTCGGATCTGTCGTAGATACGGGATCACAATCAGTTCTACCTTAAATCTTTAGTTCTACCATCTCAAATATATCTGTGTCCTCGTTTAAACATTGTTTTGCTTACCAAACAATTTTTCGACCGTAGAATATTTATATGAATTTGCATTGTAATAAAATATTTCCATTTAAGAAAGAAATTACTTGTCTTATTTAGTCCAACATCATAGTCGCTGCAATAGTCATAAGCTAGATTTTTAAAAAGAATTATTGCTTTATGATGTACAGGGAAAAGCTTGAAATTAATCGCAACTGATGGAAGGTGAAATTGAGACTAGACATCGTGTCGGATACCATCCGTATGTGGTGGATGTTCCTTATATTCGCACGAAAAGATTCGCTTCTACATTTATCATGCGAACGGCTAAGGAGTGGAATATGCTTCCAGAGGCCATATTTCCGCGATCTTATGACCTGGAAGTCTTTAAGTGAGGAGTGAATAGGCATTTGCTAGGCGATAGCGTTTCATCATCGAACTCATCTTCACCTTCCACCAGGTGTGATTGAGGTCAAGCGTTCGTCTATAAATAAAAAAAAAATGAGACTGTTTACGGACAGCGTTTTCCTATTAAGCACCTGCTAACTTTTTTTCAGTGGCTCTCAAATCATGAGAATATAGTCAATTAGACGCGGAAAGTGTTTTACCATCTTGCTATATCTTCATTCTCATCATCATCATCTTTATTTTTAAATACTTTTACAAAGTTCTTTAGCTTTTATTCTATTGCATTATACTTACGAACAGTAGTTTTGTTTATCGTTGTGTTATAAAATGTAGCATGTCTTTTTAAGCTAATGTACCATCCATCATATGCATAACGATCATATTATGTTGCCGAGTTTTTGTAATGTACATCACTTATCCACATTTTGTTGCAAAGTTGTATCGAGCTAGTGTAGAAAAGTTAAATCTATCGAGAATATCGTGAGTTAGGAATCACGGAACGGTAGCCGGTGTAGGAAATCAAATACTATTGACTTCATTGATCGCCAGTAAAGTTCACATCTAACTCTTCTATTGAGCAGATTACGTTGCGAAATGGAGTTGCAGTCATCGAACGACCGTTTCGATACATTATATTACAGTAGTATTTTTGTATGAATTTTGCTTCATTTGGTGTCTTAGCCTGAAATTTTTATTATATTTTTTTTACTATATTTGTTATATATACAATATTGTTACATTTTAAAATAAATACATATAAACAGCATATAAGTTTTAAAATATAAAAACATGTAGACCTACAGGGGTGAGGCCTAAGGCCCAAGCCACCGGTAGTTAGGAGCTCAGATTGAGGAACCTCCTAACAATGCGAGCCGTATCGAGTAGAACTGCCTTCTGTATCCGGCCCTTGATCCAACAACCAAGTGAGAGCCTCTTGAGGTGGTAATCGAGGTTCTTTGCGATCAGCCCATTAGTCGATACGACTATCAGGACAATAATCGTAGAATCTACATCCCACATGCTGGTAATCTCGTGTGCGAGGTCTAAATATTTTCATAGTTTTTTTTTCTCAGTTTTTACGAGATTTTCATCATGTGGTATGGTGATATCAACGAGTATTGCCCGGCGCGCCGACCGATCTACTACCACAATGTCAGGTCTATTACTATATTTATTATTATTGTATATAATAATCCAAATTATGGGTTCAATCTATTATAATCTATCTATATGTTAATTTTGCATAGCGTATTCTATAAATTAACCGCAAATCCTAAAATGGGATAAATTCCATCCTTAATTGCCCTTATTAACGCCCCCTACTTAACTTTCTTCCCGATACTTTTAAAGGATCTATTAATATAAGAGGAATGGGCTATACTTACAGGAAAATCAATAATGCTGTTTTAACACTATCCAGGAATCAGGACGCAGAGTTTTGAGGGCAAAACGAAACATGTACAATTTATCCAAGTAATCCGTCAAATTATTCTTTGAGAGCAAGCGTCGGCAGTACACTTTCAATTTTTATAATATTTTCTATTCTAAGAAACTGTTTCAATGTATGTAAATCGTAGTTGTATATTTTTATTTACTTTCATTTGCTCCGCTAAGCAATGGATGAATGAAATATGCCTTTGTCGCTGTGACATGCTTTCCCGCTTTAATTTGGTGAATATCACATTAAAATCATTATGCCATATTTTGGTTGTAGTTTTTTATTAATTTATTTTCATATTTGATCCAAAAGTAAGTATTTCACCCATTGATTTGTTATTTAGTAATTAAAGCAGCTATTATTTTCAGAAATCTTATTCTAATGTTACGACATTGCAATGATGATGATGATGTCCTAGCCGGATTCGGCCACGGCGACTGTTTCAACGACGATTAAGAAAATGAAGGCCCAGTTTTTGGAAACAGTCAATTGCGCAGGAGATATTTAAGTGCATAACTGGACGCGCTGCCAGAAAAGCACTCTCTCGTCCGAGCTCCCTCAGGCCCGATGGAATGGAGAACCAGTATGATCGGGAGGGAGCGAGATGCAGGTTTGGTCGAGTTGTCCTTCTCTGAACACCTGGTTGAATTGCGGTGTTCAAGAGATACCTTAGTCGCCTTTTACGACACCTCAGCAAGAAGAGGGGGGTGCTATTCTATTCTGCCGGCAGCCACCACGGCTAAACGACACCACGACATCGCAATATTAGATATAACATAAACATATGAGTTATTTCATCTAAGTAGTATAAGAATCAAAAGACGGCAAAATTTGACGAGATACTCATAATTACTAAATGTCTACGTTCATTGAATAAAATGTAGCAAATATAAAACAAAAATTCATTTTCCAGGTCAACGAGCGAAGTTTTACATTCTTTATGTAGTCAGAAACGTGGGTTATGCATATTGAGGTTTACTAAAACAATTCGCTTAATGCTCTGTGATATTTCACAAAGAACGTTAAGCGAAAAATTCTTAATAAAAATGTACACGTTAGTGATGTTTATTTTTGATGGAATGTCTGCTTTTATTACACTTGTCATTTCGTTTCCTGTTTCATAATAAAAATTGTTCACGGTTTCTCGTGGATATGTTTTTGTGGAAGGTTTAAGCGTTTAGTAAGTTTTACTAACTGGATTTTGACGTTACGACCTCGACTAAATTGTCACACAGAATTACGTCTGTTTTTGTGATAGTTTTATTTTCATTCATTTGAAAATAAAACTAAAGTAGAGAGTAACAATTGTTCTATTAAATAATTATTCCATAGTCTACTTCCATAAGGTCTAAGTGAAGTGTGACCTAAACCACAGAACCTAAGAATTGAAAGAATGAAATATTTACAATTCTGCATATGTCAGCTACTTTAAAAATTGCATATTTTGACAGTTTTAATTTTATTTAAAACTGTTGCATATATCCATCACTAAAGATATGGAAATATGCACATATGATCTCAACTTTAATTGAATGCTGTTCAGACAAGGTAAATTGAATATATGGGAATATATTTCGTATGAGAACCTTTTTCAAACGATATCTACTAATTTTACTAATCCTTGGATAATATAATTAGGTAGATATTCAATGTTTTTGATAATTAATTCCCTAAGTACGTAAAAAAGGCATAACATATTCTGGTCAAACAAGAGGTAATGTTCTTGAGTTATATGTTAGGTGCTAAGATACTAGCCGGGCAGTATACTTGAGGTAGTTTGCTGCCCGGATGAGAGGGCGGCGGTGCGCAGTGTCTAGCGCGCCGCCTATGAAAAAGGTATTGGAGGCGTGGGCTCTTTATACTCACCCCTCCCAGAGAGGAAGCCTGAATAAGGCTGTTTGCTCCCCAGGCGACTGAAAGAATTTGGTTTCCCAGGCCTGGGTGAAGTGATTAGAGGGACACCCCGGGGGTTTTTAGTCAGTAGGAGTCTGACACACCGGGGTCGCTGCCCTCACAGTGACCCTGATGGTCCGATGTAAGATTTTCCCCCGGGCTACCAAAAAAATAAAAAAAAAGGTGCTAAGATACACTCAAGAATTTAAATGCCCGAAGTTCATAACAGTGTTACTAAAAATAAAAAATACAACAGAAACAAACTTTATTTATTAAAAAATTTAATTTGTAAGGTTCCCTGTCTGAAGTAGAGACAACGTAAGCCCGATGGAACATTTTTACATTTCTTAGCGACTTATTGTCATAACAAAATGCAAACGCTGTTAGAGTTTTATTTTCTCAACTGAAAAGTTGTTTACAAACTTAAGCTTTTGCTTGGAATTATTTTGAAATATTATTCCTTTGTGTAGTAAGATATTCTTTTACCATTTTCCGTTGTTTTTATTTCTATAAACAATAAATACATTCTACAGATATATTTCGGTAGATAGTTAAAAATTATATGTATAATCTTAAAGTTATAATAAAATAATTAAATCCTAAATAGAGTATACCACCGACAAAGGTTATGCAAAAAATCACGTTATTACAAATGAAATGTTTAAACAAAAATTGGATCTCACTTACCATCACTCCGACCATAAAGATGACAGAAGAAAATAAAAGGGAGGGTCTAATACAAAAACAAAAAGTTTACACCTAATCAAATGAAGATGCCTAATTCACAAACATGTGAACAAATTGAAAGCACATTTCGAGGCACCGAGTGCAGAAGTTCAAAGGGACGTCAATGTTATTATAAAGTAAGTCGACATGCCCATTTTTAAATATGTTGATGCCAGAGTCACGTTTCAAGGATTTCGGGAACAGCTTTAAAAACGCTATTAGGTCCATCGTTAAACTTTGAATGAGTGACATCTTTACACTTGCTACTTTGTGTTTGCTTTGTGTAAACTTTTTTCAATGCATTATGATCTTTATCACAAAGCACTAGCATCATTGAAGGAATTTATATAGTCGTAAATATGCTGGTTTTCTTAAGTTGACGACTATACCATCGGTGTATACTTTTTGGGTCATCATTCGTATTTGATGCGTTTTAAGAATCGAGAAGGATTAATTTTAGTTATAATAGGAATTCGGATTGAGTTTGAAAGTATTTTAAAACATCGTTTTCAATGAAAGATTTATGTGTTAATGAGAAAATTAGTCTTAAATAAGTTCTTCCTGTTTAGTTTTAATATTATATGATATTGAAAATATTCTGATTATTTTACAAATAACGAAATACATCGTTCTTCTTTAATTAAATGATTATCTTGGATTGCGGTATGACAATAGAGATACCTCTATCATGATCACTAAGAAAACAATCCTTCGGTATATCTTTTCTACATTCCACAATCTTTACAATACTGTTAATCAAATTTAGCGCTGGATTATCCACGTTATGTAAATTTGATTCAAGTTAGTACACTCATACACTTATCTTGTCTAAATTTGCGATTCACTGAGATATTCCGATGTGTATCCCGATCCTTTTTCATCTTTTCTGTTTTTTTCAAGGTCATAAACATTATGGCAATTATTGTGGTATTAAATTTAGTTACACTTGATAATAACTATTTCTATAAGGTGTGCTGACAGTATTTTTGTCATCCTTTGCCTTTTTTTTTTGTTAGCCCGGTGGAAATCCCTACGGACCGTCAGGGGCGTGGTGAGGGCCGCTCCCCCGGTGTGTCGGACATGCCCCGACTAAAACCACCGGGGTGTTCTTTCTCCCGTCTGCCGGATGCTAAGGGCAAAGCTGAGCCATCTTCCTCGGCATCCGGCAACGTCCGGCCTTGTTCGGGCCTCATCTACTAGGCGGGGTGCCATCCTTTGCCTTAAAAAAATGTACTTTTTAACTGATTTTCGAATCGCCCCATAAACAATAGTGACAAAAAATAAAATAAACATCTGATAATAAGCTCCTTTAATTCTAATTCCACTTAAGACAAAAAAAAAAGAGTTCTTTGAAAATGTCATAGAAATGTGAATTTTGAATATAAAACTTTTTTTTAATATACAAGTATAGTAAACAAACAGCATAGACATGCGGGCTTCCATAAATCATATTCTCAATTGTATTTCTTCGACATGCCAATGAAAGAAAACCTGTAAACGAAAAGAATATATATCAGTATTTAGTCCCACACTTAATAAGTTGTTCGACGTTAAGCGGATTACCTCTCCAGCAGCAGTTGCTGGAAGGCTATAAATTGTGGAATCTTTAATGTTTAATTCTCCGCCGATTCCTTAAAGTCATAAATTGGATATAGTTAAATGTACATCGTCTCATTGTGTGGTTAAGTAAGCACTATTTTCAAGATAAAGTCGTTATGTTCTCTCGCGGTGCACACGATTATATAAGTACATAGTGGATAGTTGTGTCCATAGATGGGCAAAATGTAATCAGATTAATGAAAATGATTAACGATTACATTTTACGTTTTTTACTTGATATGTCTGCATTTTGCTCATTTATATTTTAAACACTACAAAATCCCAGATTGTATACACATTCATCATTTCTTAATATTTTTAAATGCATTTAATCATGATTACAGAGCAAGAAAATTAAAATTACGACTACATTTTGTAATCGTAATTAATCAGATTACATTTTGCCCATCTCTGGTTGTGTCATATAACTTAAATACCAGTCTTATGCCGTAAGCATCAGACTTAAAGACGGGTTAGATTTTATTATTGCACTGAGGAAAATTCTAGATTTACGTTAAAATTTTACGTGCTATGTTTAACGTGTCTTGGAAAGTATTCCTTTGAAACAATTTTTATTCCTCATTTGGAATATTTCTACACATCTGTATAAAAGAAATGATGGTTTTATTTTTTTTACTATGATTGTGTATATATATATATATGAGTAGGTATGAGTTCTGAAATTAAAGAGAGAGATTCTGAGATTTACCTCGGAAAAGCTAAGATTTTCTCTCTCTTCCACATTGCTCTGTCACTACTAAGGGTCGTGCCTCAAATTCTTAGGGAAACTACTTGCCTTCACCGGTGCCGTTCTGCCGCCTGGTGGAACACAACGCTAACAGAAATTTGCAAATGATCGGAGATCTGGTCTGACCACCGTTTAAGTGTCCAGCCTCTAGATCTTTTCCACTCTATCCTCCCGGTTATTATTTACCGTTCCAGACTACCAGTGCATCTACTTCCAAAGTTACCACAGTTTAATTAGGGGAGATTTTCATTATCTATTTTCACTAATATAAAAGCGTTGCTAACTCAATAGAAATATATTATTTTTAATACTGAGTGGCTTACAATTGACTCCAATCCCACCTTCTGGAAAGTGATGATGAGGCCGACAATGAAGCGCGCTTACCCAACAAATGATGATGATGTCCTAGCCGGATTCGGCCACGGCGACTGTTTCAACGCCGATTAAGAAAATCAAGGCCCAGTTTTCGGAAACAGTCAATTGCGCAGGAGATATTTAAGTGCATAACTGGGCTCGCAGCTAGAAAAGCACTCTCTCGTCCGAGCTCCCTCAGGCCTGATGGAATGGAGAACCAGTACGATCGGGAGGGAGCGGGATGCAGGTTTGGTCGAGTTGTCCTTCTCTGAACACCTAGTTGAATTGCGGTGTTAAAGAGATACCTTACCCAACAAATACCGATTCACAACACATATATTATATATTTTTGTTAATTTATTTTATATATAATATATTTTTCTTAGAATAAAAGCTACTTTAAACGACAAATATAATTAGTAAAATAATAATTACGTATCTATCCATAATACCAGCAAAAATTTTAGTTGCAGAATTTTTCATTTTTAAATCTTTAAGATAATTGACGTCACTGATAATGACGATTCGTATGGTCTGGCATAGTGTATAATTGTTTGAGTGGAAGCAATAAACCCTCAGATCTTCTATAATAGTTGTAAAATGTATGATGCTGTTACAGCCGCTCCCCGCAGAGCGCATCTCGTTTCGGCGTGCGCTACACACTTTATAGCTTAATCTCCTACACGCCATATCAATAAATTAACGGTTGGGAAACAAAGTAGATAAAAGTTTTTTTTTTTCAATAAGAGAAAAACAAACATGTCGTTACGACTTAATTTACGGAGGTGAAATTTTATTCAAGGGTTGACGTTATTTAACTTCTTTGAATACTGTTATTTGTTATGTTAGGTGTTTTGCACCCGTATGAGATTGACGTTCCAGCTGCTTTTTTTTTACTTGGGGAAAATCCTCATAGATCTGACCCAGCCGCACAAGGGGGTAGCAGCCAGGGTGTGCTGGAATCTTACCAGCTAAAAACCCCAAGGTGACTACTTCTACGAATTAGTGGGGACTACGGGTCCTGTAATCAATTCACCGCAGTGACATTCCAGCTTTTTTACGAACCGCCAAGGAGTAGAATTTGCTTCTCGCTTCTATTTTTGCAACATCTTATGACATGGGAATCTTCAAACATCGAGTGTATCGGTATTTTCTGGGTGAGCACGCTCTAACAAAGAAGACATGAGCAAGCCCGTCTATAATTAAAAAATATATATTCTAGTATATAGTTTATGTAAGCTGGTGTTGTATCTCCTTGTTTTAGATTGGAGAACAAGTTTTAGCAAATGAAGTATCCGTTGCCCAGAAATCAATTGAATCGATGATTTCAAAACACCTGTTAGATTTTTCTGGCGGCGGATAGTACTCATACAACCTATATAAAAAAACAACTTGATTCGTTATTTGTCGAGCCAAATGTGAAATATATGTTTTTAAATTTGTACAAGCATGTGTGAGTGATTTAATTGTGCGTACCTCAAATTCAGCTGCAATTTTATACAGTTAACGATCTTTATCAAAATCTATTTATTTGAATGACAAATTATAAGATAAATAATTTTGGAAGTAACCTTTAGATATCTATCCGAAGAATCTCACTACTCATCGTAGGAAGATTGATATCGAGTCTGATGATCGTATAAACAAATCAAGTCCTCGGTCGGTCATCGAACTGCGCGCATAGATAAATGTTACTATCCCATCTAACGTCCAACAATAGAAACCTATCCATTCAATAATAATTCATTGTCTTACTTTTTGTTAAACTAATCACTTTATTGTTTCTCTCTTATAATCAATTATTCGATTAAGTTTCATATAAATGACAGCATCAGTCCTACATTAGAAGTCATTCATTACTCAAAGGTATGTATGTAAATGTATTACATTACATATATTCGTGAATCGGTTTTGGTTTTGTTAAAATGCCGAATGTTGTTTCTCTAATAAAAAATTAATTGGTCTATTCTATATTTCTGAAACCAAGACAAGTATCTTCTTACAATGAGGAATTTTTAGAGAAATACAACAAATTTATGTCTGATAGATGGAAGAAGCATTTTGATAAGAGAAGTAAAGAGAATGGAATTTAGTATAAAACGATACAGTGTCAGCCCCTACATTCCCCGTGGTTTAGTGATGGCTTACAAACCAGACACCATATCAAGGAAACTTTAAGACTTCGTTTTGATCACTATCATCGGCAAGTTTTGCATATCTCATGAGGAAAAGAAACTCGCCTAACCGCATTACCTGTAAAAGACGGAAAGATTTGCATCACTTGCTGATGGAGTGTGACCGGAATAAAGATGCAAGAGAGCCGCTGATGAGCCAACGTAGAGTCAGCTTATACGATGTAGTTGCGCTTCAGGGCATCATATATGATCCGAAAGGGAATGCCATGAAATTGTTTGTGGATATGGTAGCACTGACTCATCAGCGACTCTCTCAGAACTGAGGTGTAGTTCACCGTATTGGGTACAATGGGGCTGATATGCTAAAAAGGCAAAAGTCCTTATAAATAATAAATAAAAAAACTTCTTACGAAAGATTTCGTATCTCTAGATCCGTTTGTGGTTCTATGACTGCATTCTTAATGAACAAAAACATTTAACTTACCAGTCGACAAGGTGTTTCGATCGCAGGTCTGATTTTGGGGAACCGTCAAAACCTGATCCAGTGTAGACTACCCACGTCGTTAATACGTTTACAATCTTTCCGCTCATTAACCGCCAATCCTTAGACGATTAAGTCATAACATGTTTTATAAAACTTGTGCGCACCAATTAAAATTTATTCACTATAAAGAGTCTCACGCCTTGAGTCTAGATACACATCTTTACGATATGAGAAAGATATCGTTTTTTTTTTTAATAATTGGTATTAACTCTATTTATGGAGCAAGAAAGATATATCGGTTGATATAATTTGTTGATATAATAAATATTAATTCAATGTAGAATCAAGAGAATGATGTTTAGATTCAATTGTTTATTGAGATTACAACATGCTACTTTAACTTACTCGATAAATATTAAATAAAATCTCATCTTGTACATTTATCACATCACACGCAAATTGTTTTATATATACTAGTCTTTACTGTTACCAACAATATAAGATCTTAGGTTTTTTTTATTTAGAAGCTTGTATTCCGCTGAATATATCAGCCTGATTGTGCCCTAGCCTACATCCTTACATCCGATTCGCCGAGTCGCCGATGAGCAAGCGTTACCATCCGGTACAGCATTCTGCCTTCACTGGACAAAGGATCCGCCAAAATCGAGTGCCATGCTCTAATACTTTATTCGTTAATTTTTAACTTGCTCATCGGCATCTTTTGAATTGGAGCATAGTTGTTCAAAGAAGTACATCCATTCAGACCCTTGATAAGTGCTGTTAGTTTTTTAGTGTTGTTTAAAAATCCTGTGTTGTGTTGCTCGTTTGTGGAACAACGATAAAAAAAGTTCAATTTAAGCGTGATAATATCATATTAAAGACTTCATTACTCAGTCCGGTAGCATTAAAACAGACATGAGTACAGAAAATAATATTACATTGATAAAATATGTATAGATTCGTCGTTAAAAATTATTACATTAATAGGTAGCTATTTAATTTAAATAATTAATCTACTTTATAAATATCGTGTAGAACTCAATTCAACATGGGTTTATTTTTGTGAAATTGTATGAGTAGGGGTTAAAATATTAGTACAGTCACGTTTTGTCTGATTCGTTGGGATCGGAAGTCTGTTTAGTGTAACTAAACCAATCATCTATTGATTCATTGCCTGAGATATTTGTTCCGTCGATGTGTACTGTATATTTATTTATCTATAAATAAAACGATAGTTATAAGTATATTAATTAATTAATGTTTTATTTCATTTGAGCTAAATGTTTAACGCCATTTGTTTAGCATTATCTTTTTAAAGCCCCATTTTATAATACTGGAGTAAGCTTCATTTTTTTAAACTGACTCAACACAGTGATTGCATCATACCTGATGGTGAAAATGGTGCAGTCGAAAGAACGCCAATGACTATCGACAGGTAAGAAAAAACCTGCCGGCCTGCACAAATTTCTCTTCACGCTACGCTTAAAGGATCCCATATCATAGGATGGTGGGAACACACTCGCCGGAAGACCATTCCACAGCCCAACGATACGGCAAAAGAAGGAATTATAGAACTTCTTAGTCTTAGCTAAGATGTGAGATAACGTATAGCTGTGACACCGCTTACCCGCGCGCGTGGTTCTATTCAGGAAGGGAGAGGGTGGAACAAGGTTAAACAACTCTTCAGAACACTCACCATGATACAGACGGTAGAAAAGGCTCAGTGAGGCAACATCTCGGCATCAAGTAAGTACTGGGCAGAACCGTCCCAAAGATACGAACAATATTCCATGCAAGGCCTGACCTGAGCCTTATATAAAGGCCGATCACTGGTTGCGCATTTCACAATAGCTCCCAAATGTATTTCACGAATATTCTTGAGAACTAGTATATAGCTCTGATCTTAATTTTTTTTTAAACTGACCCGACCCAATGGCTACACCTAACCTGATGGTAAGCATGGTGCAGTCCAAAAAAACGCCAACGACTATCGAAAGGCAAGAAAAATCCCATCGGTAGTCGCAGCGATAATGTCGGCCTGCACAAATATCTCTTCACGCTACGCTTAAAGGAAAGAGAATGCTGGAATGTGCCAACAATCAACACTAAAAGATTTGTGATAAAAATAGCGCTGAAGATATAAAATCGAATTACTTTTCTCAGCAATCTATTATATAAGCAAAAAACATAGAATTTAGACATTCAACACCTTTGTCCTTACTCAGTTGTTCTAAATTGTAACCAAATATTGCAAAATACCACTATTTCAATATCAAGAGGACTTTGGCAAGTTGTTAATTGGGATCGGGTAGGTTACCCTTACGTCAAACTTTTATAGAGTTCGTTTTAGATATAGGAGACAAGGTTATTGAATTACGCATGATAGTTACGAAATTATAATCGAGTAACCGCTCGTTAGAGAGACCATGGCAACTTTTGTATTCGCTTTGTGGCAAAACCTAGCCTCGTTGTCCCTTGAGGCAGCCCTTTACCGACCTTCGTCATTCAAAACGCTAATAACGTTTTTGAAGTCAACATTAAATGTATTTTAGATTTTGTTTTAAGATACTTTTATTTTAACAAAATTTTCATGATTTAAATCTTTTTATAATTTTGAAATCTAATTCCCAGGGAATATTTCACATTGTTAATTTTATTTTGTACGCTATTAGAAATATTTTGTGTACCAGAAATTAGGTGTGAATTGTTGTTATGAGATATTATTAGTAAACATTGATAATTTAGCATATATTATAAGTCTAAAGATATTTTGGTTAGTTTAATATAAACAATAGATAAAACAAGAAGACAATAATTTACTTTTTATATTACTATTTTAACTTCTATTACCAATAAATTTGTACTGCAATACTACAGTAAAAGTCCTTTAAGACTAATCCAATTGATCCTGATCTTTGGAAAAAAACCTATTGATCTTTCAACTTTAGTGACCAATAAACGAAACAGTATGCATTACAATAAAGGATAACAAACGAGAGTTTAACGTAATTTTTATACGCCATAACTCGTCCTCTAAACATTTGAAGCTACGTCGATACATTTAACGCGGAGTCGTGAAGCATAATGGAAAATATGACGTCATTAAAATATACTAACGCTGGTTATGTCGCTTTTTATGGCGCGGGAAGCTACGCTTTCAGGGATTCGGGTACTTTGACGATGTTCCGATCCCTATCTACATTCTTTTGGCCTTTCGCGTATTGTTCCTTGTTTTATTTTGCTGAATCTTAATATCAAATTATTTTAAGACTTATATTTATGGAGGATCACAAAAAATATTTCATATTTTTTATATCTAGTAGGTATTAAAAGCTTTCCTCGAGAGTCACAGGTAAAATTTTTTGAGCGAAAAAGTTTAATATGAAAATGTTTGGTTTTTCGAAGTTGTGTTTATTTGTAAATTTGTATTTTTCGGAATTGTGCTGTAAAAATTTAAGGAGTGATTTTAATGTATATATATTTATATTTAGCCTTGATCATAGAAAGTATTAAATACTAAAGACCTAAGAGTCATAAATATTCCTAGTAGCCTGTTGGCTCAAAAAAATTATACTGGAAATTTTCTACAAAACTTTATAACATTGATCCTACTAACGTCGCTTACATTGCCGATGGGGATAGCGGATAAATGTACCCAAACAGACAGGAGCATATCTTAATCTCATTCATATGCTACCGTGTATTACATCTGTCCATTACAGAATCGAAATTGCAGGCCGCATCAGAATGATCAAAGCCTTAGCTTGAATTTTATTGAGAGTCACACGCACATAGAATTGCTAAGTCAAAAGATCTGAAATGAAAATAATTTCTTTTTAAAATTTCTGTGCTATTGTGAAGCTCTCTGCATCTGTACAAATAATACTGTAAATATTATTATTATATATTGACGGAAATACATACATTATACATATATAGTAGATTATAATACAAGTGTACACTTGTGATACACTTGTATTGTTAAATATGTATATACCGAAAATCTTACAATACAGCTCTCCATATTCAAACAGTGCCTCCGCTAGAAAAGATTGTAACACTTTTTAGAATAAATTCTAACTCAACCAAATCCTGCAAAACCGTTGTGAAAATATCAATAAACAACAACCGACAAATAGTGCGATTTTCTTCGCAGAGTTTACTCTAAGTGCCAACCCGGTCGTTCTAAGCACGGTCATGCATAGGCAAAGGATGATTTACACCATACGATGTTTTTTATACTTTTCAATTATTCAGTCAAAGATTTTTCTTGTATTTTTTGTTTAAAATAAAGGGGATTCAGAAAAAATGCTAAATAAAAGATAATGATATTTTAGTTGTTGCTTAAAACACAATACCGATGTATTTGATACTTATGTGTTTGATATCTCCAATTGTGGTATACCTAGTGTATTTACTTGACTATGGTATTTCTATATATTTCCATGATAATCATCATGGACCTGTGCTACCCCAATCCAGACCAAAAGCTTCTCTTTTCTTTTTCCACTCTTTCGGTTTCTGACACCAATTTTATGTGAAGAATTGATCGCGAGTTTTAAATAATAATTTTAAAGATAAATTTACATTTGTCGAATTAAATGTAAAATATGCAATATTATGAATTACGTATTATGTAATATAAGAAATCAGCTTAAAATAAAAATCATTATATAAAGCATTATTAAGTCTCAATATCCGATATGTCATATTTAAACAGAAAATTAATTAAAAAGCATTAATTCCTTATAAAAACTATTTAAAACACTATCGGTCGTCAGATCCATAATATTATTTTATGGTTTATGTAATGAATGTCATTATCAAAGAGCAACACTGAAAGCAATTCTTACTTTAGTTCCGTACTCACTCACCCCATCTCACAACATTTACACACTCTTTTATCTTGTTAAATTTGTTTGATGTGTTTGCTTTACTTATATTTGTGATGGTAGCTCGCTACATAGGGCTTGCCTAATGCGGGGGACACGAGATATTGTTTCTATAATTGAGAATTTTTTACAAAGCAAAAAACAATAATCATTTGTCAATCATCAATATTAATATCGTCCCCGTGCGCTGTAACGTTTCCAGAAGCACTCGCATTGAGTGTGGCTACATATTGGCTAATATCGAGAGCGGCCCGCGCGGCGCCTACAGGCTAAATTTGTACCATTCCGAAATACACTCACTCCGACACATTATCCCGTTTTATTACCTATAAAAGTCAGCCGGAACGTACTACATTTGTGGCACAACCCTTATTTTCTGTACCTAATATAGCGTTTTCTTTATTGGCCCCCCGTCCTTATATTTTATAGCAGGAACTATGCATAGATTTTTTCATGTATTTTACCGCCACGCAATAAAACCGTTGTTTATATATGTAGGTATTTTTATTATAGAATCGTGACGATTTTGCTGATATTGTATATTTTTATTATAATTTCTAAAGGCTTTTTTAGTGTCCGTTATACCCATGCGTACGTGACGATATGCTGTTTGCGAAATCCCTGAGCTTCTATTGTAATATTCGCTTAAAATTTCTAGTTTCACTATTTTATTACATCGTAAACTTTTTTGTATTAATGCAATGCTTTTGTACATCGAAATTGTTAATTTCAATAACAGATTTATTAAAAAAAAACACTATCACCGAAAAAGGGTTATATTACGTACAATTTAATTTAAAAATGAAGACTCTGGACATCTTTTTTGGTTTGGCTAATACTGTTAGCAATAGATGTTTCCCAGGTTGATCTTTAAAGGCAAGATTCCGGTGAAAAGAAGTTCAGACCGTAAGATAAAGATGCAGCTGAACGACATAAAAAAAGGATCGGACTGAGATTTTCTGTTTAAAGAACACAATCGTTGGTCAAGTGGTGAAATTTTGCTATAGGAATACTTTAGAAACATGAACGAAATGTCCACACCGAGGTAAAGATATTGATCAAGTTAACTTAAAAACGAATGTAGGCAAAGTCGTGACCGGTAACTAGGCATAATATAACAATATTATGATGACAATGTCCTCTACGACGAGTCCATTGATGGCAACTCCTACAGTCCCTTACATGAAAATATGACTGGAAAACTTGAGTCTGTTATTCTTAAATATCTTACCGGATCACAAGTGGTGAAGTGCAGTTGATTCGCCAAAATTATAAATATAGGCGCTATTGAGTTGACGTGGACACTAACGGTTGGGCTAGTCAACCAGTTTAAGGTCGCTCAACGTGCGATGGAGCGAGTTATGTTGGGTATCTCTATGAAGGATAAAGTCTGTAATGAGGTTATCCGACAGAGAACCAAAGTTATCGACATAGCTCTTCGTAGTAGCAAGCTGAAATGGCAGTGGACAGGCCATATATGTCGAAGAACTGATGGTCGTTGGAGCAAGCGGGTTCTTGAGTAGAGACCGTGGATCGGCAGACGTAGCGTGGGGCGCCGCCGGCAAGGTGGTACGACTACTTGCGAAGTTTAGGCCGGAAAGGATTGGATGAGAAAAGCCGAAGACCGGGCTTAATGACCCTTGTTAGGAGAAGCCTATGTCCAGCCGTGAACTAGTATAGGCTGATGATGATGATTGTGTGGAAGTAATAGTTATATGTGAATATTGGGCGAGTTTTGCGGATATGGATTTGTATGAATGGAGAAATGGATCCATGTTTCTGGATATAAAATTATAAAATCAACTGATATCAAAAGAACTGTTATTCATATAAGACTACCGGATTTCAGGTAACCCGAAGCAAGTTCATCGAGGTGATAGAACACCGGTTCGGCAGGTACCATCTGTTAGCGCCCGATTGCATCTTGATTTAATTAGGTACAAGTTTTTGCAAATTCCTTAAAACAAGATTTCTGAATATTGGCTAAGTGCGACACTAGTACAACGGTTCTCAAATTTTTTTTGAGATTTTAATAAAATAATTGTTTATAAACATGTACTTAAAACATGAGTGTAGCGATCCCTACTAAAAGTAAAGATTTTTTAACACACTACTATTTCCAAAAAAAATCTTGTATATTTTTATATTATCTACAACGCCCTAAGGATATCTCCATCAGTAGTTTTCTGAAGGCTCTTGAATCTCACATTGGTAATATGAGTTAAGGGATTTTTATTGCAGATTTGTGGTTTGCAGAAAATCTACTGAATTCCATTTTTACAAAAAAAAAAGTAACGTATATATCGGAACTGTCAAAAGTCATAGAGTTTTTAACACTACATAGAATAATGCTTCTTGACTATTCAAGGCGCGAAATTCCAATTACATTCTACACCCACTAAAATAGGTGTCTTTGCCCAATTTTTTATTAATATCTAAATATGTAAAAAAAAACATATTTTTTGTTTATATATCATTTAACAGTACCAGCAAATTTATGAAATTGTTATTAAAAATTTCCGTTTTAAAATACTTAAAATAATGAGAAAATATTTTCAGGCAGTTGACTTGAGAGAGTCTGCTGCCTGGATGTGAGGGAGGCAGTGTGCAGTGTCCGGTGCACCACGTGAGAGAGAGGTTTTGGAGAGGTGTGCTCTTTACACCGACACCTTCCAGAGAGGTAGCTTCGACAAGGCTTTTTGCTCTCCGGGCGTTGGGATAAATTTGGTTTCCCAGGTGGAGCAATTAGAGGGACACCAAGGGGGCTTTAGTCTGTAGGAGTCTAACACATTGGGATCGCTGACGAAAAAGGAGAAAACGGTTTGCCATTGGTACTTTTAATTACCTAATTTTAACTGCAGCACACTGAGATATATCTTTGCTTATCATAGGCAAAGTCACGGGCAGATATTAGTTCGGAAAACAGTTAATTTAGTTTTCTTTCATTAAAATTCAAGAGATTATTTCTATTCATTAAATATGCACATTCCAGCTGAACGATTTAATATAAATTTTCAAAAGCAATCGTACTTTATACTTTTAAGACTGATTAATATTTTGTAAATACGAAACACTTGACTGGATTTTCAAAATTACTATTTAAATATTTCACAGCGATTACGAATTCTCGTTTGAACTTAAATTTGGATTTAATATTAAACAGTGATTTTGTTCTTTTAAAAAACATTTCGTTTGAAAGCGGTTATAACTTAGACGACCTTTATGACAAAATAATTAAATGGTTTGAAGTGAAAAATGTTATAGGCTTTGTTCTTATTTTACTGTAACTATTTTCATTTTGATTTTTCTGATTTGTGACGATTGGATAGATGGCTCTCATCTCAATCAGAGAAGAAGAAGTCTGCTGCCCATGACAAAGATTTGGAGGGATGAGCTCTACCAACACCTCCTAGAGATGAAACCTAAACAAGCTTTTCGCTTCCCGGAAATTCATCGGAATAAATTGGATTCCCAGGCCCAGGTTTGTTTGGAAGGACACCCTGTGGGTTTTTAGTTTGCAGGAGCCTGACACACCGGGGTCGCTGGCCTCACAGCGACCCTATTGGTCCTATGCAGGATTATCCCCCGGGTTACAAAAAAAAAGCACTAAACAATATGTGATAGTTGAACACACCAGCTGAGACATAGGAACATCAGTTAATAGCTGCTCGCCTATTATTTGATAATAATCATATTTTGTTGTAAACTTTTTATGTAAACGGAAAATTAACAGGCTAACAGCCCATCTGATGGTAAACATGTCACTGTTCATTCTATTAAAAAAAAACCTGTCAAAATGTTTCTGGAATATGACGGTGTGTTATCAAAAATGTATTATCTATAATATAAAAATGAATCGCAAAATGTCTTGATAAGCGCGAAACTCGAGAACGGCTGAACCGATTTGGCTGATTTCGTTTTTGTTGTGTTTGTTGAAATCTGGAGAAGGTTATTACGGAGAGAAAAATTAAAAAAATTGTCTGAAAAAGTCTAAAAACAACACTTTTCTATATTCTCATACAAAAAATTCGTAATAATATTTAAAAGTCAATTTGAACTTTAACACCATACCATAAAGTTTAAATGGTAGTGGACGGGTTCCGGGAAGGCAAAACAATTGAGTGACGTATAAATATTAATGTCAATATTTGTCAATTTTTATACATATAGCATTAAGGCCAAGTTCCTTTAAACAATTTTCTTTAAACAATCTGACGGGGTAGCTATTAATATTAAAAAAAACAATGTGACTTTGTTTTAGAGAAATAGGGTAGAACAAGGTCTGCCGGGACAGCTAGTTAGATATAAAAAGGAAATATTTCACTTATATCTGAACTAAATCTTACTAATACTGGTAAAATCTGTTATAACGACATCAAAGGGACTACTCATATTTAGTAGTAATATGATACGAAGGCGATACGAAGTCCTATTTTTTGCCAGGACCTTTGTTTAGGGTCAATATAACCGGTATTTCGTTCTAAACGATGTTGCCATAAATTGTTTTAACTGTGCTAATATTCAATCCTTGGCGTGGGAATTACAAAAAATCTAAGATACCTAAGTAGTCGCGCAGACCCAATCATCCATTCACGAATTTCCTGCACGCAATGAAACCGCAAAAGTGGACTACCTGCCCGCGCATATTTGAGCGTCGCTGCGTCCTTTCATTGAGTATTTGAGTCATTATTTTACAACAGGTCATAAAGATCCATACTTTTTTTTTTGTAACCCGGGGGAAAATCTACCATAGGACCATCAGGGTCGCTGTGAGGGCAGCGACCCGGTGTGTCAGACTCCAACTGACTAAAAACCCCCGGGGTGTCCCTCTAATCGCTCCACCCAGGCCTTGGAAACCAAATTCGTCCAGTCGCCCGGGGAGCGAACAGCCTTATTCAGGCTTCCTCTCTGAGAGGGATGGGTATAAAGAGCCCACGCCTCCAGTACCTCTTTCATAGGCGACGCGCTAGACAAAGACCCATACTTTGCACTTTTAGGGCTATCAGTATTTGAATAGATCCGTGAGTTGAAAGTCGCTTGTAATTTTGATCACTGTTTTTTTTTATAGTAATAAACACACTTTTTTTACACTGACTCAACAATGTCACTACAATTCACCTGATGGTAAGTAGTGTAGTGTGTAGTCCAAAAACGAAAGCGACGAAACCACACCCACATATACCGCGACTGTAAGTCTCTAGGTATACGAGTGACAAGATATATATAAGCTGATCCCGAAACGCAACAGGCCAAAGCGAGTCACTACGACGGTCTTTTTACTTGAGTGCTTTGGTCATGACTCAGTTAGGGCAGGTTTGCTTAATCTCCCCAATATCCAATTCTATACCCATCCATAAATAAATATTAAAATTGAAACAAAATGCATTAAAATAGAAATAATTAAAAGTATAAAGATATTAAAATAAAGATTTGCGTTTAAAAGCGAAGAAAGCTCTCTACTATAAAATACAATTATTGGTGGATTGAAATGTTGATTTAGAATTTTACTGAATCAAACTTCGTTTTATTTTAAACTATTCATAATATTTTTTTGGCATAATATATATAAAGGACCTAGACAATTGCTTAATAGAATATTTGAGTATTTTTGAAATTCAAATACAGAACTACTAATTTTATGGATTGTGTAAGTAATCTTAAGTTGGTACACAATTAATATATTTTTATGTATAATCATAAGAATAAATGATTTCGTCCTTTTCGATTGGACCAGAAGGTTAACTTAGTGGGAAGCAGTCAAACGCTTGCCAAAGTTGCAAGGGTTCTCACAAATAGATAAGATTAATTAAATAAATCATTTATTTATCTCCTAAGTCATTAACTGTACCGAATATTACAATTTATAAATGACTTACTGTAAATATTGTATTATTTTTGTTTATCAATAATATGGTCTTACAAACAATTTATACGGAAAACATTTTTCCAAATTTAATCTTCTACTTTTTCTTAAACCAATTATTTCCTACAATTCATATAAAACGAAACAAATTGATAAGTGTGATTATATGCAATACTTTTCGCTTCTAACGTAAAAAATATCGATCGTAGAATGAAAATGGTAAGGACTTAATTAGTATAATAGACAATTAGATTTACAACAAATTTCCCTCTATCCTTTTCCATAAAATACTGAAAATAACGGAGATGTCAACAAAAAATTAAATTTAAAATTAAGGGATATCTTTGAGTGTTTGATGTGGTATGTCATGCTTCGAAAAATACAATACATTGTTATAAAAATGTTAAAACTAATTACCGTATGCTTTGCACATTCCTAAGTTTGTACACTGGCTGTGCTGACGTATGCCAGTTTCGGCGTGAACTAGACATTCAGCCAGTGGACACTTGCACATAAAGCACTTGTTTGTAATAGCGCAATCTTTTAGGAACTCAGTAAGAAGCAACCACTCTTTACACTCTCTAGTACTGTTGTATAATAAATAAATAAAATTAATGTTAATTTAGAATGTTTTTGAAGTTCAAATCCGCATAAGGACACTGCACTAACACTGTGCGAGCAATTACTCGCGCGCCACCTGTCAAATGCACCCGTACGACGCCGCTAGACGCTACTAAGTAATTATGAAACAGGCATGTACAAAAACGGCGGGGTTGCTCAATTGGAAATACTTTTTCAAATTTCTTTCGAAGCTTAAAATATACGAGGCGTTGCTACAATACAATTAGGCAATAGTTTGTTCAGTAAAACATTTTTTTAGGTTTCAAACTTTTTTCGTTACAAATTGTATTTGAATTTTTTATAGACTTTGCCGTTGTATATTTCTGGAAAAGTTTCAATCTACTTTAAATCACATTTTTAGTACATAGATTTACAAGTGTTTGCATCTTTATAATTAAATTCAGATAAATCAGATCTGCTGTACTCATTTCTAAATGAGACTGGCTGTCCGAACCCGCCCCAATACCGTCGACTACCATCTTCCAGAAGGACCTACCTACCTACCTACCTACCTACCTACTTTCCATCTAGGAAAATGCCCACATTTGCTGTTCTTGTAACGATTATTTTTTTGATTGTCATATTATAACAATTTAATCGTATTTGGTTTCTCTTATCTACAATAAAAATGTTTTCAGCGAGAAATATAAAGAAAAAAGAACTGAACAAAAAACAGTTTCAGCTTAAAAAGTACAGATATTTCAGAAGCAATGTCAGCGCATCAATTAATCAAGGCATATTCAACCTAAATACCATATTTAATGACAAAAACAAACGATGTGCCATTATTTACTTTACCCGTAGTGACTTAAATTCTATTGGGTAGGCTTATCTGTGGAGGCCATGGAGAGATAGACATACAATGAACACACTCTATAATGACACAAATATAACCATCTAATTAAATAAATAGAAATACAAACATTCCAAAGACGTCAAAATTAAAAATCCATTATTAACAAAATATCTCAAATTCTCCAATAACGTCGATTTTGTAACCCATTTATTGTTAAAATATTATTATGAGAATAATGCATCGTTCTAAGGCAGAGATTTGTAGACGTATTCACAAACATCGATACGATCCGCCATGACTATTCATTAAGATGGGCAGCTCTAGCTCGCGTTACGTCCCTTTGTGCTATGACTGTTACATTACAAACGCTCTTTTTGATTTAAAAACATGTGTTGATTACAATATAAAATTGTTTCTAAAAGGGTTTTCATTATCTACATTCATTTTGCTTAGACTTTACGTAAAGATTATAAATATACGTAAAGTATCGTAAGTTATGTAAAGATTAAAAATAAGAAAATATTATAGTTCATTAATATCAAAGTGTATAAGTTATTTATTTTCTCAACTAACATTTGGCTCTGTAACTACATAAGCTAAACTCAAGGTTTTATTATATACAAATATATAGTTTTTTTGACAAAGACAAACTCGAGGTGGTAGGGCGTCGGTGCCCGTCTGGATCGCGACCACAGTACATGGGTGTAAAGCCCGTCATAGTGACCAGTTTCGGCTTGTCGCGTTTCGGGATCAGCTTGTGTATATTCAGTAGCTCATATACCTAGAGACCTTCAGTCGCGGTATATGTGGGCCGACATGACGATGTAGACTATCAATGGATTTTCATCCTTTGATAGTCGCTTTCGTATTTGGACTACACTGTACTTACCATCAGGTACTCTGTAGTCACTATGTCGAGCCAGTGTAAAAAAAAACTTATACTTTAAGCAAAATCTAAGAAAAGTCAAAGTAGCGTCTGTAAATCTGAGGTTAAAAATTTAGAGAATAACGCTACGTCTTTATACGTTTTTTCTGTATATTTGAGTAAACGAGATATTTGCATCCTGCAGTCCTTTCCCTCCTAACGCACTTTCCTTTTTAACGCACTCAAAAACTTCCAAATAAAACCATGCTAGTGTTTAAAATATGAATTTAGTAATACCAATTGAAAATTTTTGTAAGTTAATGAGTTAAAGGTGCGCCCGCCGCTCCTATATTTACCAGGTATAAATAGAAATTAATTTTGCTCGGACACAGATGAACTCCTTCACAGACGAAGTGTTAATTTAAAAAATAACAAACTGTAGCGTGCACTCTGCTGGCCCACTGTCGCGGACGCCGTAATGTTTATACGGATCGCTTGCGCACCGGCCACGGTGGACGTTAGGAGAGTGATTAATGTAACGTCTCGTGAGCCACCGCGCCTTGCAAACGTAGCTCACTAGATTATTACTAATTTATGTAGTTTATGTTGCTTAGTATTAAGATTTCTGAAATACGCTGTTTTCAAAGCCTTTTTAACGCTAAAAAATATTTTCCTTAAAGAAATGAATTATTTTTATTAGGTTACAAACAATAACTCATACGGTATCTTTTTCTGACAAGTGGATCATTTTACAGGAGTACCACAAAATAGTGTGGGATCCTTTGTTTGCGAGGTTAGGCGGACATAACTTTTGCATGATCGAGTCGACGTCCATCTCGCTGTGGGTGTTTACAAGCGACGTGACGTGGTCTAGCGTTCGTTAGGTGTGACTTCACATATTGTGTACGAAGTGTGCCCTCACTGTAAACTAAGCACACCATTGTTTCATTGCTTTGAAAATTGATAGACGTGAAGTTATCATTTGACAGTGTGCGTGCTGTACTGTTTTGTCACGCAATATTGAGGCAATGCCGTGCCCAGACTGGCAAAGAGTATGAAATATAAAATAGACAAGACAAAAACTTATAAAGCAATCTATTTATACTAAAATGAATTGGTTTTACTAGAAAACTTTTTAACTTATTGTTCTTATAAGATCAAATATATCGTCCCTTAGCGTCCATTATTGAGGTATATTATACTTTCTATTAAGAGCGGTTTAGACCCTTTGTCAAGCCAGTAAAAATAAAGGTTTTTTTAGACTTACTTTTTTTATGTTAGTATCATCAAGTTGCACACAAAACATTGAAATATAAAGAGTATACAGTGTCACTAAGTAGCAGAGGTGGCTAATGACATTTTCGTGAAGGAATATGGATGTCATGTTTATCTTCCAGCAGTTTAGTTTTAAACAAATAAATATATTATAAAAGAAAAGTATATGTGCGTTCCAAAAATCAGTGAAAGTTATGTTCTCATACTTCATTTGGCAAGTAAGTGTTATAAATTCTGAGAATATTGATAGTATAGATATGTCTTTGAAAAAAAAATGCACAATTTTATTAACAGAATTTACTGTAATCCTGAGTACCCAGAGACTTTCACTCGTGGTATATGTAAGCCGGCATAGCTACAGCATCGGTAAATGGATTCTTGTCAATCCAGTATAAAAAAGCATCGGACTTTAGATTATTACCAGCATCATGTCACTATCTAAGTGTTCAACTCAATCTGCAACACAATTTGGCTATTCTGTTATAATTGCTTAATCTTTGCCCAAGCCATAGTGTTTTACGCCCTATTCGTCAACATGTCGTCTGTAATAAAACTTGTTGAGGCCGTCAACGGAGCAAGGACCCTACTTTTATGTTTTTTTTTTTACTCGCACCCCTTTTTGGTATAAAAAGCTTCAAAGATGTTATCGTGTTCCAAAAAGAGCATTTTCAAAACTGGTATTTACGACCTTCTTATCATACACGCATGCATTATTAAAATATGCGGTTTACAGCGTCTTTTAAACGTATTTTATTTGTGTGTGATGTCATTCAAACTAGATTTTTTGTGTTTAGTAGGAATTATTTTTTTACTTTATTTATGAACAGTAATAATACAAGTTGATTTAGAACATATTTCGATGAAATTATATTTCTTTAATATCTCAAAAAGATATTTCGATATTAACTTTATGAATAGATTTAAAAGAACTTAATTAAGACTAGGTAAGATTACAAAATTGATTGTAAAGTTTGCTATAAAAAATAGTCTTATAAGAATTTCACTTAAAGTTGTAGTCGGTGAAAGTGAGAATTATTATTTTAAAATAAAAAAAAGGATATGGTAAAGTTAGATATTCGTATCATATATAGATATGTAAAAGAAAATACTATTGACACAGAAAGCACCTGTGTTTTTTTTCACATTAGCTAAGAAGCAAATTGTCGCTAAATATTTAGTTTCTAAATAAATTTAGATAATTAAGAAAATAAGTAAAAATATAAATTAAAAGCATGTAACAGAAACAGTGTCAGAATATAGGTTTTTTTTTCTCTAATTTTATCACTCATTTATACGAACAGGAAGATAGTGAAAGTGGTAGAAGAGAACATAGCGCCAGGAGATTATGACCAGCTCCCTGTGACACTAGCTTACTGTGTAGAATTGGATCACCTAAAAATGTAGTTTAAGTAATCTTTCTATACTTCTGTTGGAGCTCGATTTCTGCGAGCTGATCATTAGCGTGAGGGAGTAAGCTGAATACAATGATGAGGCCATAACTACCTTTGTCATTTGGCGTAGGAGACCTGAACAGAGGTAGATAATGTATGCCCATATTTGGCGGACTCTCCGGCCATGACAATAATCTGGGAAGTGTTACTTGTGGGAGTTCAATGCCCATTTGTGACGGCAGCGGTGTATGCGTACTTTCGCACACCGCCTCTTTTCGAGGAAGAGAAGGACGGAAGTACTTCCCGAGTCTCCCATAATTGAAGAGGCCTATTTAGGCTCACTGCGCGCACCAGTCGTGGCAGCGTGCAAGTTCGCGTCCACGCCTGGCACCCATACGGCTGATGGAGTACCCAGGAATTTTTTAGTTGGTAGGTCTCTGACACATCGGGACAGTGGTCGTCACCGCTGCGACAGGCTCCCCTCCTGACACAGGCTGGGCGGTGGACGTTGAGGACATCGGCCGTCCAGCAGAGAGTGGGGCGAGGGGGCTTGTGGGCATGAGAGATGAGAGAATGAGAGAGAGTGAGGAGGTAGTTTACGACTCCTTTCCAGTGAGGAGGCCTGCTTAAGGCCAATTGCTCGCCAGGCCCTCGGAAGTTTCTGGATTCCCAGGCCCGGCGAAGGCGAAGAGTAGGCAGTGCATGTACCCCAGTGGTTTTAGTCGGCGCAAGTCCGACATACCAGGGGAGTGGCCCTCTCCACTCCCCTGACGGTCCGAAGGAATTTCCACCGGGTTAACAAAAAAAAAAGCGGTTGTCACCGCTACCCTGGATGCTCCATGTAGGATTATCTCCTGGTTAAAATAAAACCTTGCTAACCTTTGAGATATTTGACCATAGTTCTAATAAGCAGCTATAACGACGTTAAATGTCGATGAACTCCTGTCTATTGGTAGTCACTTTTAGTCTTGAATTGCACTTTACCTATCATTAGGTACAATATAATAATTATGTGGAGGTAATCAACAAGAAGAAAGAAACAAGAGCACACGTTTTTAGATAATATCGTCTCATACAATATTTAACAAATAAGATAAGAAAAGAATAATTGTTCGCACACACAATTTAAAAAGCATGCAAACAATCTAATAGTAGAAAAGAAACGAGTCTAATAAGAACTGAGCTCTGAACATAATACAGGGTGATATAGAAGTACGAAATACTTAAAGATTCGCGCATGTACCCCGAAATGAATTAATTGTTAAAATATTATTCCTGAAAGTCTTGATTTAATCATGACCGTCATGGCCGTCTATTTTTATTTACTAACCCTATGTTGGCAAACGCAGCATACTAACTGAATCAACAAATAAATTGAAAAAAAAAATCATGAGACCAAAGTTATAAATATATATTTAAAAAATATGAATTTGTAGATTAATAAAATCCATAAAATTATTTAAATATTTTTTTTATCGAATGCTTTTTAAATAATTTTATAAAATCTTCGCATACTATTTAAAAGATAATAATGACTACGATATTAATTAATGACTTATGAAAAATTACTTGTTATTTTCGAACCCCGGCGCGTACCTCTTATTTATTTTTTATTTTTTTAAGATACAGTACCTACGGGCTTATGTATAACATCCTCACATTCCTGCCAGTTTTCTTTGATGTTTTTTGATGTTTTACTTCACTACCATAGTGAAGTAAAATGTCACGAGGAAGCCTGCATGGCTTCTAATAAAAAAATATATATCTAAGTACCCTCAGAACGGTAATCAACTGCGCTGTTGGTCACGTTGGACATTGGATAGTGCATCTCTGCTCACCCTGAAATTAATATAGCATAGCGATATATTATTATTATTGTCATTTTCAACTCATAACAAAATTTCTAAACTTTGTTTTATTACATACGCCAAACGAAAAAGCTAACTCTAAATTTTTCAAGCTTGTGATGGGCCCACACTTGTAAACTTTTCTTCAATTATGAATTCACACTTCTGCAACATCCTGTATAATTCTACTTAAATAATTGCGACGTATTTTTCCCAGACAGAAAGCGAAATGTCAATAATGTAGGGCGCGAGCAATTACTATATTTTACGTAATTAAGAATTCAAACTGTCACCAGCAACGGTCACGCTCGATGGCGTGCTCGGCTCGACAATTAGGCCGGGTTTCTTGTGAAAATAATCACTGAAGGCACTTATTAAAATAATTCAAACAGATTTTAATTATTGACTTTCTCTAAGTTAGCAGTTATTTTATTCATACTTAGAAATAATTTTACTATTTTTTTCACTATATATAGTCTTTGGGTAAAAATGATATTAACATGAGCCAAAGAAATGGATATAGATTTTTCGTGAAACTATGTACGCAAATTTAATTCGTACATGGTCGTTTTCTTTAATGCAGAGCCTCTGCAAAATTTATTAACATCATTAAGCACCTTCACTTTAAAGATTCCACCTGTAAATCATTACGGACATGCTTCCAAAAAATCCTTTTCCCGTGTCCTTGCATTATAATTATACCGCGAAGTCTCTGTTTGCAACAAACGACTAGTTTATATTTTTAATTAATGCAATATTTTTAATGCTAGTTTTACTTCAGATATATCGTTAGTGCAAAAATTAAATTATTATCTTGTAAAATAAGCTAGTTGGCTAAGATTCCCCACCGTCAAAAGTGAATAAGAATGGACAAGACCTTAATTAAGCATTGGGTTGCTGAATATTGAAAAATAAGGAAAAATGCAAATGAAATGTAAATTTCTTTCTCAATATGAGATCTATCCGACCAATAACCGTATCACATAATCTTACACTCAACTATTTTCCGATAACCTTAAGAAACATTGAAGGATTCAATTACCACCCAAGTTCGCATAATTTCCATTTCAGTATCTGTTATTAAAAAAGGAAACATACTTTATGTTAATCAAAATAACTGTAAATGTAATAAATCATATCTGAACGTTTGCACCAAGTTCACTGAGATAAATATTAGTGTTGAAATAAAGTTAAAAGCTAATTCCTTCTGACTATTCATATTTCTCCTCTTTTGTGTATTGTTCAAAGCGAACACTTTCATAGCATTAATTTCAAGTGTATAAATAATTTCGTCCCCATCTTCCATTTCAGCAAGGATAGGTGTAATAACTGCGACGATTAAATTTAACGTTCCAAGAAAATCCGATATTCTGAACTGTCCTCATATTAATATCCCTCGTTCCATTTCCATGGGTTTACGTAACACCATTTCGATAGCTATAACAAGTTAAACATAAACGGGATGTACTCGTACAAACAAATATAAACGGAAAGCGACAGAGTCTATATTATTTTTTCACTCGCGTACTTCCAGATCCCAGTCGTTTCCTTTTAACGCATTCTAAAAAGACCTCTACAAGCGCAAATAAAAATACGAATAACCCTTTATAGAGGGCTCCTGTTGTTTCTATTATCATTGCTTTGCGAGGGGATTCGAAATTTTTTGTGCATCAAAAAGCGAGCTCCGGATATGGGAGACCGTTTTCCATCTGTTATTAAAAATGATACTGATCTAGTGTGTTTGCATGAGTGAGGCGTTTTAATTGAATGATGCGATTGGAATTTAATACAACCGCGAATGTTTAAGTTTTACGTGTTTGACTTCGTTTGATTTATAGTTGTCATGATTTATAGGTAACGCCCTTTCGAGCTCTTTGATTGCTTCTCTTATCTCTGTATCAATCCGTTATCACGATGCATAAAGTCGATTGTAAATCTTTTTTATGACGGTACTTTTATTTTTGCCTTTCTTGAATGTAGGTTTCATTGCATTGGTTGGCTTTGTACATTTTGTTTCAATTAATTATTACATATGGATTCTTTCAATATTAATAGATAATCTTAAGTGACATGTTTTACATTAGTAAAAGATCGTCATCATCATCAGCCCACTCAGATCCACTGCTACACATAGATCTCTCCTTACAAGTGCTATTAAGGCCAGTCTTCAGCTCTTCTTATCCAATCCTTGCTGGCCACTCAGTCAGAGGTCACCCCACCAAAGGACCAGCCTTTTTTTTATCCAGGAGAAAATCCATTATAGACCGGGGGCCGTCCGCCCGGTGTATCGATACTCACCAACTAAAAACTCCTGGGTACTCCTTCATCCGTTAGTACACCGGCCGTGGGAGCGGATTCGTAATCTTTCATGAAACCGAAGGACGAGCCTACACCAACGATCATCGGTTCTTCGTCATATATGGCCTGTGCATTGCTAGTTCTGCTTGCTAATACGGAGAGCTATGTCGACAACTTTCATTCCCTGTCGGATAACCTCATTTCGGACTTAATTATTTATATTTTTTCGGATAATGTTGAATGTAAAGGTTAAAAAATTCGTAATAATTGAAATTTAATATTAATCAAATTTAATGTTTTAATATCATAAATGTTTTTATAAATATATAATGTTTATAGTCTGACATTATCGATGTTATATAAATATTTACTGATATAAAAAATGGAAAGTACGGAATTTATGTTTGGTACGCAGTATTAAATTATTATTTCTAATTAGATAGCTTATCCAAATCCGAATGTGGTTGTTATTTTGGCCTTTTTTTGCTACAAACTGATTTTGTTAAACCGAAAAAAACATGAAATATTAATGAACGTGAAAGTAACTTAACAGTATAAATAAAATGTATTTACTTTTATCATTAAAAACTTTCAAAGTAACAAAAAATCGAAATCATACTTGGTCTCCTGTTTTTAAAGTCAATCCTTACAAGGAATCGGACAAAAGTATAGGTTATTTACAAGTGATTCAATCAATTACTGAGGCTATCAGTAGTCGAAGAAATGTATGAGCTCGACTCGGCAAGATGAGTTCTGTAGCAAAAAATTCGAACACTTGATCGCTGGGATCGGTAAAAACTACTTCGACATCTCGACGGCTGGACGGTGCAAAAAGCGGATGCCCAAATGCGGGAATGTGGTGAAAAAAATTAGCTTTATTGGTTAAGGCACTTTGCGGTACGGAGACGATGGCAATTAGATGTAATTTTAGATCGTTGAGCTAAGCCTCTCGTAGTAAATCACTCGTAAAACCGGTGAAATGGTACCTAATAATTTTTTAACGATTTACGCTATAACCATTTAAACACTCTTCATAAGAACCGCCCCTGCTTATAAAACGTAATACATATACTTACAGACTACTTCAACCAGCCCTTGTTAAAAGTATTTTTAATTATCTACAAGCTAGCCCTTTACCTCAAATGTACCTGGTGGAAGGTGATAATTAGGTCGACGATGGAATGCGCTTATCCAACAAATAACTTTTGATTCTTCGTTTAAAAGATCTCAAATCATAAGAACATGGAGATATCGTCGATCATCGTCGTAGCTTTTTGTAGTTCACAATAACCATGTAGAAGCTAATCTTTTTGAAAGAAATATCAATCATATATGTATGGTGTCCAATGCGGTGTCTGATTTTGTTGTGAAATGGGGCTGGTGGAATTAGAGAAGGTAGCTCTGAAGAATACACTCAATTGTACGACTGGTAAAATTCTGTGAAACGCCATCAATTTAGTCCGCATTAAAACATTTGAATGAAAAACAAATGACACGAACCTCATCAAAAGTAAAAAGTTGGAGGTCACTCAAGCGCGAATACGATTTCACGAACTCAACTGTGCTATATCGTGTTTGTATTTGCATAACTACAACAGATCCGAATCTTTGTGTAGTGGAGCATAACTGGATTAAATGAGATGAGGTGACATGAGAATTTTAAAAAGTTTTTAAGCATTTTATTTGGTTTTTGCTTTGATCTTTCGATTTGTAAATTGCAATTCAAACTTATTAACTATCACTAAGTAACTTATTATTAACTACTAGTAGTTTACATCTTATTTATACACCGCTAAGTAGATTGTTTAGAATGTTAAATTATTTAACTAATGCATGGTGATCGGAAGACTCATTTCCAATAAATTAAGGCACATTTAAATCTTCTATTGCTATTTTTTTTATTCTATTTATTTAAGGGACTTTTACGTGTGTACGTATGTCAACCCCATCGTACCCTAATACAGAAATACCTAACATATTACATATGGTGCCATTGATCTGAAAAAGCCAGACGCCTCATCAGATAATAGTTCTGTTAAGATTTTGTTAAACATCCCGATGTCAAGTCTGTTCAGAGCAAACGCTTCCCTCACAGGTTCAGATCGGATATCTATTGCTATTAGAGTAAACAAGAATCAATCATTCCAGTAAGTGTAACAACGCATTCAAAAATGGTTTATGTTTATGTCATAGTTATCTATAATTAAGGGTGTATGTGTATCATAGAGCATATTTTTTTATAAATTAAGATTTCTTTACATACTTATATTTATGTAAAGGAAATATAATTCTTTCAAGGTTTTAAATGTTGTCGCTCTTCGCGTGGCTGTATGTGAAAAATTCTATGCCTGTACAATTTGATATAAGCTGTGGACATTGTTTTGACAATTGTGACAGAGACTCGGCCGTGGTATTTTTTGAATAAATAAAGCGTTTCATTAATGTACGGTAAAAGCTTAGATTATTAGGTAAAAGTTATAAAGAAACAAACATAATTGTCGTTTCTTTGTATTTTCAGGTATAGTGATATTAATAATTGTATTTATTGTGAAACATGTAAGTAATCATGTATGAATTAAATAAACACTGTATTTTCAGAGCAACAACAGAGTTTGTTTTTTTTTTAAACCGTTGAAGACGGTTAAGTACCTTATATATATATATATATATATATTCATAATAATCCTTTGATAGTTAACTGGTCAGACATATAGTTCTTCCAAGGGTAAGCGGAATTTGCAGTTTTTTTCATCCAACCGTCGCGTCGTCCTCTAGACCAGTTTACGTGTGACATCAAACACCTCACTATATATTTATTTTGTTCACGAAGTTTTACGAAGTCCCTTATAACAATTCTTTGAAAGTAAATTTCTATATTTAGTAATAATAGTGAAAATAAATATTTATCGTTAAATGTATTAAAATATTATTAAAATAAACTAGCATCAAAATAAAACATTAAATAATTGTGTCACAAACAAAACAAACAGCTTTATCAGTAATAAGAGACTTCGTAAAATCAGCAAGGTATAAAGGCTCTTTCACCAAATCGTGGACTCTAAAACTCATCTATGCTTCGTGTATTAAGAATCAGAGCATCTATTCCGAATGCTATCAGTTTGTTATCAAATAGGACCAGTAGTAACCACTACTACTTCGGTTCGGTAGACTTCGGTTCATTAAATTTGTAAACCATGTTGATGGCTTTAGTGATTTCTAATTCTATTTTACATACAGAATGAAAGCCGTATTATGACCTACATGAAACAACATTACTTTGCGATTGTATTTAAATGAAAAAGATATAATTCGATTCTAATAAAATGCTGTCACTTTTACTCCTCCTCCGGTTAGTAAAGTGGAATCATTACTGCTATAAAAGAACATGACACAGGCACTGGTTTTGAAATAATGTATTTGTTTAAATTTTTCTGGCCATAGTTTAACTTCTCAAGTATCATAATGAAAGAGGTCGAAAGCGGATTTGTCTTGAATGATGACTTTAAGTTGAAAACAATGATAAAAAGATTATTGACCGATATTGGCGTTGTAACTCGAGCTGACAATGTTAAGCGAATTACTTAGGATCTTCGAAAACAGCCCGCAAGGCTTGATACTTTCCTGTTTTGAAAGATTTGCGCTTGAACGGTCCCATGGCAAAGGAACTTTTTGTTTGACTCGCCGTTTCTTTGAATCCGTGACGGAAATCTAAACAATGGGACGGAAGAGAAAAGAAATCTAAATTGAATGGCTGCTCTTGTTACAAACTTTTATAGAAACTTTAGTTTAGACATTTTTATGTGATTATTTTATTGTTTACGCATTTGTTGTTGTACTTCTAGTTATATTATCTTAATTAAGCTACGATACAAATTTTGTTTCGCGATTGTTTATTTTTAGATTTTTTTTTATTTCATGGCACAGTTAAATGACTAGGTATACTACTACATCAACAATAATTATTATTATATAAAATTGCCAAATATTTGATTTTATATTCGATACCTAAATGTTCTGAATAATTGAATCCCAAATTCACAGCACATGAAGTAGATGAAATTGTTTAAAGATCGATTTATTGTAATTTGTTAAACAATAGCAGATTTTGGGACGCGATATATACAAGTGAGTCATAACTACAAGTTTTTCACATATATATTCAATAATATTTGCAAGGAAGTCACTTTTTCTTTCAATGTGCGACAATATTTTAACAATTAAATCACATTGATGCATGAAATCCACAAATCTCCACATTTTCATAACAAAGATTGTCACATCGCCGCGTGTAATACACAACCCCCAGGGTCATATCTTTTGACTGACTTTTGTCGTGTCTCTATAAAATTTTATTCTTTGCTTACATAGATGAGGTCAGCTCCCAATATTTAGTTCAAAATCTTCGGACGGACTTCTGTCACGTCTGTATCCAATTTTATTCTTCGCTTACAAATAAAAAGATTAATTGATGCGTATAATTCACAAACCCTTAGATTAACATTGTTAGACGGACATCTGTCGTGTCTGTATACAATTTTAATCCATGTCTACTCAGGCAAGGTCGACACATCGACGCGTGCTATCAACCGGCGCTTCGGTCGCGCCGATGTAATCGCGGTGCTGCACCACTGATATTGCGCGTTTCGACGCACGATTTACTACTACGGGCTATTTGACGCCCACCGGGACGCCCATTGATCTATGTGCGGATGTAGAATGAGTTTTGTTTTAGTGCCTATGCTTAGTGGGCTTTCACGGTAGACCGCTTTTGTTTAGGGTGCCGACATGGCATGTTACTATTGTTCTTTTAAATAATTATGACTTATGTACAAAGATATAAAATTATTGGTATTGAGTAATCAATTAATTCGTTGTTACAAAGACAGCCTAACATGTAACAAAGTAACAGAAAAGTGTATTAGGTGGTATAAAAACTAACTATAGGTTCAGAAGTGGGACGCTTAACACATACAAAATATCATAAAATATAAACTGATAAGTTAAGAATTTGTAGACTTAAACGAAAGTAAATTGTAGTGAGACCGACGTTTCAAGAAAAAGATTTTACAAGAACCAATATTAATATTAATATTTTTCGTGCTAATCTTGTAAATATAGTAGCAATTCATCGAAATAAAGATAAAAACCGATAGATATAGATTGACCGTCGTAGTGACTCGCTTTCGCCTGTCGCGTTTCGGGTTCAGCTGGTGTATATCTAGTGACTCATATACCTAGACACCTTCAGTCGTGGTATACGTGGGCCGACATAACGACGGAGACTATCAATGGATATTCATTATTTGATGGTCGCTTTTGTTTTTAGACTACACTGTGCTTACCATTAGGTGCAATGTAGTCATTAAGTCGAGCCAGTGTAAAAAAAATAAAAAACACATGTCTCTTTAGATTTCCATTATAATAACGAGTTGAAGACATATTCAGAAATCTTAGTATTAACCAAGTTAAGATATCTTTTTTAAGATAAAAATCAATTGAAGACATTAACCTTGACCTCAAACGACAACACAAAATCCATTGATCCCTTCCTTGCTGTTTTCTGCGCGTTGATTCAATAAATGGGTGTCAGCTGAAAATCAGCGCTGGGTGGCTCGGCTGGTCACTTAGCATTTGCTGAGCTGACTTCCCTTTGGCGCATCATCACAACATAGGGTGTTTACTGTTTTTGTTTTCTATCTTTAATAACCTATTTTGCTGTGTTGTTTGTTGCGTTGTGTGCCAAATAAATGTTTTATTATTATTATATATATACAATATAGTTACATTTTAAAATAAATACATATAAAAAAACATATAAATTTTAAAATATAAAAATATGTAGACTTACAGGGGCGAGGCATAAGGCCCAAGCCACCGGTAGTTAGGAGCTTAAAGTGAGGAACCTCCTAACAATGCGTGCCGTATCGAGTAGCACTGCCTTCTGTATCCGGCCCTTGATCCAACAACCAAGCGAGAGCCTCTTAAGGTAGTAATCAAGGCTCTTTGCGATCAGCCCATTAGTCGATACGACTATCGGGACAATAATCGTAGAATCTACATCCCACATGCTGGTAATCTCGTGTGCGAGGTCTAAATATTTTGATAGTTTTTCTTTCTCAGCTTTTACGAGATTTTCATCATGTGGTATGGTGATATCAACGAGTATTGCCCGGCGCGCCGACCGATCTACTACCATAATGTCAGGTCTATTAGCAAAAATAGTCCTATCAGTGATAACAGATCGATCCCAGTACAGCATTGCACGACCATTTTCAAGAACTGGCTGAGGTACATACTGATAGTACGGTACCTCATTGTCCACAAGACCATATGAAAGAGTTATTATTATTATTATTAAAATAGCCGTAACTACATCTCTGTAGAATATTCGCTCGCGCACAAACAGTAGAATACCTTCAGTGAAGCAAATCCTACTACGTGGTCCACTTGAGAGCAAAAGTTAGGCCCAGGTCCAGCCGTGCATGGAATACTGTTTACACCTAAGAGATGGTACCTAGTACCCCTTTGACGCCCTGGGTAAGTTGCAGCGTACGTCTGTACGTATTGTGTATGGCCCCGATATTTTTAAACATGTTGAGAAGGTTGAGCTGCCCAAGAACATTACATCACTTAGGAATTTTCATTGTATGTATCATGGCGACTGTTTTGAAAAGTTATATAAGCCAATTGTAACCTCTCCATTACATAACAGGACCACGCACCCCGGATTACGGTGCTGTAGTTTTACTGTGACTTGTAGTTCAACTAGAAATAAATGTTCTCTCGATCACACCTTTGTACGTTCATTGGCTTATGGATTTTTTTTTATACCTTATAGGCAAACGCTTGACCCTCAATCACACCTGGTGGAAGGTGAAGATGAGTCCGATGATGAACCTCGTCCGCCTAACAAATGCCTATTCACTCTTCTTTTAAAGACTCCCAGGTCAGGATTTGTTTTCCAGTGAACGTGTTCACTTCGTTCTATGACATTGGATTTTTAAATAAAGCTTGATGAGATATTTGTGTAAGCTGGCATAATTTCTGTGACTAACGGCAGGTGAATGCTTCACGATAGTGGAACTTGGTTTTTCGAGTACACTGTACTGCCCAACAGGTTCTGTAAAGTCACAATTGCGAGTCAGAATTAAAAATGATGTTCTCGATTAATTAACCGGCCGAAAATATACAATAAAATACACATCTAATAGATCTAAATCAAGCGTGAAATTAGGAACTCGAGTATGTCGATTGAATCTGAATTAATTAGCCATTACGGAGTACACGATCAGATAAAAAGTCTCGGTCGCTTCCGTCCGAACGACAACTTAAAATTTCACACCATTCGTAATATTCTAAGAAAGTCGCTAGCTTTGTGAAGGTTTATCGCGCAGTCTTATCTCACAGCATTAGGGCGGATACATACTGCGTCAGAACTGAATGCCTAAAAATACATTCCGCTGTATACGTAAAACTGTTCTTATGGTAGTCTAGATACTCCATCAGTCAACTGATTTCCATCTGTTAACTGTTAATCTCCGATTTGGATCCAAATGATGTCAGACAAAAATATCTATATTAATAATAATATAACATAACGGCGTCATCATCCATACTGCGGTGAGCAGAACTACATTAGTAGCTGTACCTACTTTGTGCTTATATGTCTTATCCAATGTGACCAGTAGCGCAGCTGATAGCCGTTCTCAGAGCACTTATATATGACATTTTATTTTGTGGCATATAATATTATTTTGTGAACATTATGTTGTTGCTTCCTAATCAAGTCAAACCTATACATAATTTCCTTTGTGGTGGTATTGTAACGCTTTCTGGAGACTGTAACGAGCTCCTAGATTTATAATTTCAGAATTCAGATCTAAGACAGTCCAGAATGCGATATCCAAAATCGGTTCTAGTTTTCTAGCCTTGTATTTCATGGAATCGGACGCCATGTACAACCGTCCTTATTTTATGGAACGACCGCTGAGCTCAGGCGAGGATCCCAAATGAATTTTAATCTCCAAGGCACCGCGAATACATAAAGCAAAGAAATCGCATAACGCCCGCCGAGATCCTATCGTAATGCTTCGTATGTTTATTCTACAGCTCCGAATCCTCTGTGGTGAGATTGTGGCGATATCAAGGGAGACTACGAACGGGTTTCTACTTACACATATTACCTACATACCTATGTAATATATATAAGTTTTAAGTTCTCGTGTTATTAAGTTTAAAAGTACTGAAGCCATCGTTTCTTTAGGAGGTCCGACCGTTCTCAAGAGAATGATAATTTCAGTTTATTTGAAATAAATGTATGCAGGTTGGCATGATCGCAGTAATTATAAAAGGTTTATCAATATCCATCAAGTGCGATGTAGTCACTATGAGCTACAACAGAATTTAAAAAATCTAAATAAATTATATGAATTCTAAAACAATAGATACTATTTCATTGAAAATTGAAACATTGTTGAAAATAAATAAAAACAACATTTTGTTGTCAGTATAATAAAATATTGAACGAAAAATATATTCACGTCGTCACAGATATAAAACACACTTACACAAGTTGGAAAATTGTTTTCAATTTATCTCTCACACCGGAATTTGTTTTCGACTAGACTAGAAATGTAACGTTTTCACGCCTTCCAATTTATAACGTACATTAATCTCGTGTGTCAAAATAGGCTGAACAAACCAAAACTGATGTGTTTTAAAGGTCAAACTTAAATCCACGAAACACGTCAACTAAATTCCAAGAATTAGATTTTACAAAATTTATTTTTGAAATAACCTACGGGTGTAAATAACAAATGGTCATGTAGAAATGGTTTTGCAGGGCTTGAAGTATCTGGTTTATATAATAAATAACATTTTCTTTTTATAAAATGGATATTCCGAATTTCATTATTTCGAGCGTTTTCTACCGTTGGTATCATGGCGAGTGTACTGAAGAGCTATTTAACCTTGTTCCTCCCTCTCCCTTCCATAGCTGAACCACGCGCGCAGGTCTACGGAGTCACAGCTTTTCCCTAACACACATCCTGGCTAGGACTAAGAAGTTCTCTAACTCTTATTTTTGTTGAGTCGTGGAATGTGGAGTCGTCCTATTATACTGGATCCTTTAAGCGAAGCGTGAAGAGATATTTGTGCAGGCCGGCATGATCACTGCAACTATCGGTAGCTTTATTTTACTGTTGATAGTCGTTGTCATTTTTGGACTGCACCATGCTTTCCATCAGGTGTGGTGTGGTCACAATGCCATGTTCGTATAAAATAAAATCGAATCAGAGCATTTGTTTGGGAAATTCGTAGCGTTTACTAAGTAATCATAATCTCAAAACGGTTACATTGTCTATATACAATTCCCCTGATCATCCATCAGGTAATCAGGACTTTAAAAGAGTTAATTAACTACCTGCCTATGAGCACGCTGATAGCCTATTGAGCATTATATGGAAGCATCAGGATACACAACTATTCCTCAACCTAAAAGCAGAAATATCGTGTTGGAGCTCATTGAAATAGTCTCAATGAATAGGCTGCAAATAGACGCATAATTAAGTCAGGATGTGTTTTAATTTTTTTATTTCTTTTTTTTTGCACTTTTTATTGAATTATTGGCAAGCGTCTCTACGGTCTAACAGACTAATAAACTAGACTAGACTAGACTTATGTCTAGGTTTGATAGACATAAACTTCACACAATCTTACAATCAACATTTTTATCTACTGAAGGTCGCTTACACCTACAAATTAAATCTAGTCAAAACTATTATAAAACGCTATTTAACTTTAAACTATAGTTATGGTCTTGCACGGTAAAATTATCCATTTTTTTTAACCCTAGATTACTAACTTTCGTCAAATCGACGACGCGTCTTAAAAAAATCGCGATAACTTTTGCGCGCGCGACTGTGCAGTATTCATATTTCGGCTAATTTCCGTCGACACGATGCCCTCATAACGAGCGGTAGTGCTTTGTGCGTAGGGGCCCCGTGAGTGCCATTCCGGCAGCCATGGCTCGTCGCATTGACGAAGGTTAATAATAACGTAACACTTTGTACTCTTCAGTTTGAGTAAAATTGCGTTTCTTTTTCCTTTTATATATTAATAGTGCTGTTTATTATTTGCTATTTTAAACAAAATACGTCAGTTATTATTACAAGGCGATAGCGATGAGGCAAATTCGTCAAGGAGTGAGGCGGAAGACCACGTTGAGACAGATCCGATTATGAAAGAGATGATGATGGAGAAGTTTCTAATTTGCCCCTGTAGCAACTTCCAGTTCAAGAGAAATTTTAAACATGCCTGGAAGTGGTAATGAAAATGTTACGAATGAAACTAAGCAAACAAATGCAGTTGATATCCATTCTCAGCAAAATAAAAGGAAAATTTGTGCCATATGTCCTTCTAAAAAGTGAAGGATGACTAAAATTAGCTGCATAAAGTGCAATAAATCGTTGCGTGGGGAACATAAACTTGACGTTTGTCACAAATGTATTAGTTCCTAGATTTTCACACATATATTAATTTTTATTCATTTTTGTGTTATTCTTTTTATAATTTATAGATTGTATTGAACGATTTTTCTAAATATATAATATGTACGAATTTTTAAAAATAGTTTAAAACATGATTATGCGTTTAAAGTATGATCTCATTAGGAGGACTGTTTGAATAAAAAAGATGTTATAGTGATTATTATAAGCTCAAAAATAAGTAGTTCTATAATTTTCATTTTAAAAAAAACATAAATGAAAATATATGTTTTTTAATTAAACCCCTGAAACTACCCCAATAAAAAGCGTAGTCGAAACGACGAAGGTTAGTATTAAGCGTCGAAAAATAAGGTTAGTGATCTAGGATTAAACTAGTGTAAAATGCTGCATACAGCGACCCGGGTGTGTCAGACTCTATTGACTAAAAACCCTCCAGGTGTCCTTCCAATTACTTCACCCGAGTCTGGCAATCCAGATTCTTTCAGACGCCTGGGAAACAAACAGCCTGTTTAGCCTTCATCTCTGGAAGGGGTGCGTGTAAAGATCGCAACCCTCCAAACCTGTCTGACGATCGGCGCGCAACACTACACGAAAACAATGTCCAGTTTTAAATCATCATTGTAGTCATATTAAGTCGCTTCAATTCGGTAGCATTTTATACAAGCTTCAACTATGGTAGATTTATTAAATTAGTGTAAGCCACCGTTGAGATTTAAAAAAAATCTCGTAAAAATTTCAATATAGGCATCTAGTAGCTAGAGTGAAGCTCTGCGGCCTAATAATTTGAGAACGACAAAGAATTATGCGTGGGATGAATATTAATTAACAATATCCTTTGAATTAATTTTAAGAAAAGATGTAGATTAGGAAATGTAAATGTAGGAAGTTTCCTGTTACGGATTAGGTCGGACGTTGTCATGGCCAAGCTTTATAAATCTACGGCCAGTAAACTAGATGGTGTCACTCTATGAGGCGATGTGTACGTGTCCTGCGCAACGCCTAATAAAGAGGTCTTGATGTGTAGCTTCGTTACATCCACATCTCCAAGAGATGGAGCCTAAAACACTATTAGCTCGCCGGATCGTTGGAGGAATACGGATCCCATGGTCCGGCAAGCAGCGATTTGAGGGATACCTCAGGGCTTTTTATTCAGTAGGCGTCTGACATATTGGGATCGTCGCCTTCACGGCCGCCCCGATGGTGTTATTCAGGAATTTCTCCCGAGTTACCAAAAAATCCGTGTAAAACTAAAGTTTAATATAAGAATAAATTAGTTTACAATTAATTTTCAAACTCAGTAGCAGCACCTATCTCAGAGGTTATTAGCTTAAACTGTGTAAGATTCGATCACACAACAACTAGCAAAAATACTTTCTAAGCAACAGGATTGTCAGAGCGTGGAAAGATCTCTCGGAAGATGTAATTTCAGTTCTAAATGTGAACCAATTTAAAAATCGCCTTGACAAATATTTTCCCAATCATGAAAAGAGATAAATAAAAAAATTATACAGGCACTTATCAATTGTTTTAATCGCTTGTCTGATAATAAATAAATAAATAAAATTATAAAAGTTTTATTACAAGTATTTTTATATTAAAATTAATACTATGTCAAACATTTGTAGAATGTCAATACACTTTGTATCTCTATCTATGGAGACATCAAAAGTAATATTTATCAAATTTTATAGTCTACTATAAAATTTATATTTCTCTAAGACACTTGCATATGTAAATTTCAGTCTAGAGTAATTTTTTTTAGTATCTATTTTCTTTTATCTTGCATTAAAGGGTAAATTGATAAAAAGGTTTTTTTTTTAAATACAATATATACTGATTTAGTACACGAGAGATATTGGATAAAATGTGATCACATTTTAATATTGCAATTTGCATTCGAAATAACTTTATTTGCTAGTGTTTGATAAAAGTCGACCTTTTTACGAATTCTTTATCTTTCAAGTTTGAATATAAAAATGTGAGAAGACACGGGTTATCGCAAGAACAACAAATAATCAGCATTCAAATCGAAAATTTATGAATAATATGAAACAATATATACAAGCATTCGATTAAGTTTCACCGTAAACAAAAAGGATATCGGATGCGAACAAAATCGTTTTATTTGGCAAATAAGCCTCGATACTTGGCGCTAAAACAAACACGCCTTCGACAGTGTACGCGTATAAATTGTTTACGGTACACTCCAAATCATACGGCTGTTCAGATTGAAAAGATATCATAAAATCCAAAGCCAAAAATTGTCGACGGAATATTAATTTCGAGTTATCGATTCTCGCCCACTGTTTATTTTGAAAGCGAGGAATGTATTTCAGGTATACAGTTAGAGTTGTATCCTTATTTTATGTTTTTTTTAATCCTGTGAATTTTCTTATTTTGCTCTTTGACTCACTGCGAGTAGTACAAAAACATTTTTATTAAAAAAAAGACCGGTTTCAAAAAGTAAAAAATAAACCTAAATCTACCGATCAGTAAACGAAATGAATTTAAATTGATATTGGTATATTTATATAATTTTTGATGACAGTGCCATGTAATATTTTGCGTAACTAGGGAACTCCAAATATACTGACCAGCACCTTTTTAAAATGTGGTCATCTTTAAGATATACCCAATAACCCATTAGCGGTTAAAAATACACACAACCGAACATAGAACTTCCTTTATTTGAAGTCATTAAAATATTGCGAAATATAGCAGAATTCTATGAAGTAAAAAAAGCGGAAATAAATGTATCTCAAATTGAATTAATATTTAAGTGATTGTGGTGGCTAAGAGCATAATGGACCGGTTTCCATCGCGCGGCAACGTAATTGGTCGTAGGCTCGAATCCCGACACGTGACTCTGGGTTTTCCAGATTGCGTATGAATTTGGGCACCACACACAAACCGGTGAAGGAAAATATTGTGAAAAGTCTGCATGGCATCTAATAGAAATGTTATGTATAAGCGCCCTGAAAACCGCTATCCGCTCCGCTACTGGTCACGACATAGAAGCGCAATGTGGATACACCTACTGATATATCTCTGCTCGCATTATAAGGGTAATAGCGTGATGATATGTTATTATAATTATTAGTTACAGTAGATAGCGGGCTGATGGAGTGTGACGTGGAATAAAAATGCGCGAGAATCACTGATGAATCGATGTAGGGTCAGTTTATTTGAGGAACCTTTCACAGCATTCTGTAAGCTCCAACAGAGAATGCCATGAAATTTTTGCTGGATATGGATACGGTCAGTCATCAGCGTCTCTCTCCGAACTGAGGTTTATGTATATATGTTGGACGCAATTAGGATCATATCAAAAGATGGTACAAATCCGGAAAAAAAACTATCAAACTATTAATTATATAGTTACTTTGAAAACAATCGAAAATCCTATATTTAACACACTTTAATTTGAAAGATATATTTTTAAGTATTGTTCTGCTTAACTCTTGATCAAACTACGGTGCGTTTTTATAAGGGCGAATATTATATTACAAAGAAATGTGATATTACACATTTTGTTGAAATGTAACAGTCAAGAAACCTGGTCATAGAGGAAGTAGGCGCTTGCCCTCGTAGATCGAGGCGCAGATAACAAATGCCGTGTTGTGTATGTCACAATGTAGTAAATAAACAGTACTGCTGTTTGGAAAAACTTCCAAAAATAACTACATTTCTTATTTAATTAAATCGTTTAAACAAACACACAAGAAGGCATAAATTACATACTTAAAAACTAACAAATCACATGACTGTTAAATTATTTAGTTATACAAAATATTAGTTTAGTTATTTAGTTTTAGTTAAGCATTTACTAAATAATGTTATAAAGTTACTTTAGTTCAGAAAGCGATATTCCCATCAGCTTTCAATAAAGTATATGTAATATTGACAGAAACTACATAAATAATAATGAAATTACGAATCATTTTAACTAGTACATATTCAAATAAAAATTAATAATTTAAAATATGTTGTTTGTTTTATCTTACAGAGGCTATGCATTTATTTTGAAGTGGAGCACAGAGTTGTGCTACTAATCATTTTATATATAGTAAAAGAAAGTAATAATTAAAAGTTCTGACACATCAAACTGCGGCACCTACTTTCCGAACAAAAGTGAAAATCTAGGCTCTATAAAACAAGTATAGTGTTATAATCGGCTTAGTTTTTCTTGTAGAAAATATATATTACAATTATATGCTACGATTTCTACATAAAGGCAGACTATCAAGCATCGATGTAATGTCACCTTCCTAGCAATCTATTACCGGCTGCACTCTAGAGAATGTGCTCAAGAGCTTTATTCTCCAAATCCATCATCCCTTTTTCACCACAAAACCACTTACCTTTAAGAGTACCATCCTTCCGTGGTGGATCTACCCCATATCCGTAAGTTCGCTTCATTCTTCACAATTCGAACAGCAAAAGAGTGGAGTACGTTCGCTGCATCTATTTTTCTGCAATATTATGACCTGGGAGCCTTTAAAAAAACAGTGAATAGGCATTTCTTGGACAAACGCAGTTCATTCGCCTAATCTTCACTTACCACCAGGTGTGATTGAGGTCAAGCGTTAGCATGTAACTAATAATTTCAAAAAATCTTCATAAAGAACCGAGAAATAAAAAGGTTTTCTATAGCTCAAAGTTAAAAAATCTGTTAAGACTTCAAATTAAGAAATCGAAAAGCAAATATCCATAATCTAATTTTTGATTATTTGTCGTGAATATCATATTTATATTTTTTTAAAAACTAATATATGAATCTTTTGCTTTATAAAAAAGATGAGCGTAAAATAATTTAGGTTTCCTACAAATTCGTGATCAGTAAAAATCTATTCCATATAAACATTAATTATTCTCATTCTCAAAAAACTTCCAACACGGGATCTGTATACTTTAATATGAAAAACGTATTTCCTTCATTTTACTTTTGACTTATTCATACAATACCTCGAAAATTTATGCAAACCTTTCATTACAATTTGGCCCTATCGATATTTCTATTGTTTTCCTAGCAATACCCGCAATATATTACACCCGTAATTTCATTAATATAAAGTAAACTGTATTCTCTAACAGGGATATAATACAAACAAACATTATATATTCCGTCGTAAAATGAACCATTAAACTATGAATTTCGGATATACTTTTGTATGTTATATTTTTATATAAAAAGAAACCAAACAAGCGAACAACCCACGTGGTAGTAAGCTGTTTCCGGCCAAAAAGAGCGCTATTTCCTCTTTTTTTTTTGAAGAGCCCAAATTTGTAATTTAGAGGATTTCCTTTACTGCGTCTTACTGATATTTTCAACTGCATACTTGCAGGTTTTACAAATAAGTGAGAGAAGTTCAAAATTCACTCAATTAATTATTTCTTATTTAATATTTTTTATAACGCGATCAAAAAACTGCTTTGGACCATCAGGGACGCTGTGAGGGCAGCGATCCCGGTGTGTCAGACTCCTACTGACTTAAAACCCCCGGATGTCGTTCTAATCGCTCCACCCAGGCCTGGGAACCCGAATTCGTCCAGAAGCCCGGGGAGCGTACATTCTTGTTAAGGCTTCCTCGCTGGGAAGGTATTGAGATGATATCGTCTTTGTTTATTATTATTATTGCTTTTTTTATCTAATTAGTCTGCTTTTTTGGAAAACATCATGAGGAAACCGGCATGGCACTTAATCGAAATATCATATGTAAGTGCCCTGACAATGGCGATTAGCTGCGCTGCTGGTCACGTTGGGCACGACATACTCGTATAAATTTAAAGTGGATACAACCACTAATATACCTCTGATCACCCCGTAAAGGATATTGTTTGACGATATATTTTATTTAGTGTATTATTTGAAACTTAGTGTAATAATTGTTAGTTTTCCTATTAATTAATAAATAAAAAAGCTAGCTAAGCAAACATGAATAAATCTAAAACGGTATACGGATTGGTATTGATAATAATCTAAGTGTAGTTTTAACAGAATACTTTGAAAGTTTCACTACAAATTTTTACAGTAGTAATAATTATCAATAGCTTCAATCTCTCCATTGTGAGGCCAACAATGAGAAAAAATCTTTCCTTTTTTGTATAGCAAACGACTTTTATTATACAAACGATACAATCTTTTGATACTCTCTTAGCATATCTAAATCGAAGCAAAAAATATACTATACCGGAATAATCTAAGAGATTCTTTTCGTACGTCGCGTCCCAATGTGTCCCGTTTTGTGGAATTTTGTTACATTTCATTAATACGGCTAGATCGAATTTGCTATTAAATAGCCCATTACGCCCTTATTTGGAGACCGGGAGGGTGACATTTAAAATCTAATGAATTTTAACTTGAGGCACCAGGATCATTTAAATATTTAAAAGGGGATGGCTTCCGTTTCTTTGTAGACGTTTAAAATGTCACGTTCTTGAAATTTATATAGATTAGCTGTGTTTTATATTCAATTCATTCTTGTTATTATGTTTCTTACCTATGCTTCGTTTTAATTATAATTTTGACACTTACTATGTGGCTTAGATAAAAAAAAATTATACTGGCTCGATATAGTGACTACAGTGCATCTGATGGTAAGTACAGTATGGTCCAAACACGAAAGCGACCATCAAAGAATCAAAATCCATTGATAGTCTCCGTAGTTATGTCGGCCCACATATACCAAGACTGAAGGTCTCTAGGTATATGAGTCACTGGATATACACAAGCTGACACCGAAACGCGACAGGCTGAAATGAGTCACTATGACGATCTTTACACTTGTGTACTGTGGTCATGACCCAGTTCAGGTATTTGCCCTACAACTAAAATCTTAAATCTGTCTCATTTACTATTTTTGTCGACTATTTTTTCGACTAAGCTCTATCTGTGAACTTTTATCTCATGGTTTATAAATTAAGTCAACAAATTTCTAATATCTCTAGTATAGCTAATTGTTATTTATACGAAAATGCAAAATCTGACTTTTCATCTTGAACTTTTTAAATACCGGAAGAATCATACAAATAAATTATATTTATTGTTGTTATATGTAACGTCCCGTTTCAGAAAAGTTCCTTAAATTTTTAAACTAAATTTGAATAATTGCTTTTTTAAATAATTAATTATTAATTGCAGACAATTCTATGTCATTAGTGTTTAAAAGCGAATGTATGTAAATTTTTTGGCTAGGTTGCTGCATTTTTGTTCTATTATTATTATTATTATACAATGTGGGGCTATGCAGTCTATTTCAGCCTGTATCACCACGACCTAAAAGATCTATTGTGATCGCCACCTACCATTTAAAGCTCTCTGTCAAGGCCTATAGTTTTAAAGAACTGTAGTACTTTATTGGCAGAGATATCTGGAACCTCTCCTGGGTGTAGCACTTGGCGGCCCAGGATACGGTTGCGTTTGGGCATTAGTAAGTCACACTCACACGGGAGGTGCTTGGGCGTTTCGTCCGCACTTTCGCAGAATCTGAAATCTCTAGTGCTCCGACCACCAATGATGAACAAATGTTTGTGCAGACAGCAGTGGCCAGTCAGTGCTCTTACTAATACTCGTATTTGATTTCTTCTAAGCATCAGAGCCTCTACAGCTTTACGCTGGTCGAAAGCCTTGACTGACTCTTTGGAATGTTTCAACCCTGGTATTGTGTTCCAGTGGTTTATAGACTTTCCTTTATATAAGTTTCTTAAAGTCAATCTTACCAGGCTTTTGGGGATGCCACAAAATTTTTGACCTAATCTTCACTTTCTACGTTTTCGATGTTGTATAGTTCATTCAAAAGCTAAAGATCAGTATAAGTTGGTTTTAAATACTCAACATACACAAAGCATATTATATTACATACGTATGTGGTCCTTTGCAGCTCCGTTGCTTCACAAATGTTATCGCAACCACATCGTAGAGAGATTAAGTCCGTGGTGGAAGGCGAATGCAACGTCATGCCTCCGTTTGTGTGGCACAAGTGATGAAAGACAAGTACCTTTATTTTTTTTATTCTAATTTTTAAATATAGAACAGTAAAAAGGAGACAATGTTTACATTCAAAAGAAAATGAATGTACTATAATATCGAAAGAAGAACAATAAATATGCTAGGATATGCCTATCAACTAGACACTAGATTAAGCTAGTAATGGGTAAAATCGGTCAGCTGGTAATAATGATGATTATTTTGAAATCTATGTCACAGTATGGAGAAAATGACTTCAATATTAAAATAAGATTAAAACCGTACCTCACTTCCAGCTTATGTTTTGTTCAATCACTATTAAAATCTTTGATAACTGTTATAATAAATCCTAATAAACTTCACAAGTTTAATAAAGTTTAATAAAGTAATTTAGAAAGACTTAGTAAATAACAATGCAATGTTTACTTACGGATTACCCTATAAATTAGTCTTACAGATAGCTTTATGCATTACCAATAAATATTATACATTCGAAATACTATATTTCTTATTCACTACAAAACATTTTTAACAAATTATTATTATAATAGTATAATCGAAAAACTTTTTTTTTCATGTACACTAAAAAGGTTTTGATATAAAATTGTGAAACCCGCTTCATGTTTTTAATTTGGGCCCTATTCATAAGATGCTCTAAGCCTCGGGGAATGGACAAAATAAAAAAGAACAGTCTTCTTGTTGGCTTATCGGAATAGATTACTTTTTCCAAATGTCCTCCAGGGAAGTCAGTCTTTTTTATAAATTGTTAAGCTTAGAGACATATTTTTCAAGAAATTTTGCTTTCAGCAACATTTAAAGGGGAAAACCTTTAGTTAACAATGTGTTAACTTCTTTCAAAGGGTCGTTGGACTTACGTGACAGTTTCCTTTTAACAAAAATTCTATTTTCTTTTTCCCCTGTCAGATCACGTACGGGCCATTGCGTGTGGGCGACTTTAAACATAATATGCGCCCATTTTACGAATGCCTTCGACATTGCCTACCGCACGCAGTGAGAAGTCACATTTTGAAGTACCAACTTAAAATGTTGCGGCTATTTTAATACCAGCCGTGTTTCGACCATTGTTTTCTTTGGGACATATTTATTTTCGTGCTTACATCTTATTTTCTTTAGTTCATATTGTTTTACTAAGTTGCTCATTGTTTCAATTGGTAAACAATTCTCTGCTTAAATATATTTTGTAAAGACTTAATTCTTCGTGTAGCTTAAATATTAATATATTTTGAATGCTTTTGTGACTGTTTCTTGCGGAGAGAGAGGAATATTAACTTTATTATTTACTTAAAAAAAAGGATGAAATGATATTTTCGGTTTTGTGTATAATTTTTAATAACACAAATTATTGTGAGTTTTAAGTTAGAACTTATAACTTTAACATACAAGTACAAATATATCTATGAACATAATTACATATATAATTAATTTTGATTACATGCATCATTTTATCTCGAGCCGTATTAAACAATAAATGTGTTAAAAAAAATTGATTAAAGATTATCAAACCTTTTCAACACATCATCAATAACGATCGCAAAAAATATGAATGCGTTTGCTTGATTGTACAGCGAATATGTTTTTGTCCAAACATATGTTGATAGAAATGATAGCTTCATTTGTTATAGCACTTCTTTGAGTTTTAGTTCATTATGCTTCGCTACGGGACGCCGCGGGTTCATATTACACATCGACAATAGGGAAACTAAATTGTTTTAATAGACCCGAAGAATTTGAGAGTCATTACATATTGTTATGAAGCAACGCACCCATCCCAACACCTGGTTTTGTATTAGATTTATATCGATGTTAATTAAAATAAGGATTAAATACGATTAAAGCCGAAACAACAAATTCTCGTAAATTAGTCTATATTGATCCAGTAAATAAAGGCATTTCCCACTAATCGCAAAATTTTAACCTTATTTATTAATTAATTTAATTATTATTTAATTTTTACTTGTAATTAATATTCACCGGAATCATTCAATAATTTGTAATAAAAAGCTAAAATAACATATAATAAGCTTTGTCGCTGCCGACATTGATTTCACTAATGGTCGGCAGCGAAGGTGCATGGAGGGTGGTCCTGCGGTTATTGCTAGCTAGGAAGGTGGCGGCGGAGCGGGACCGGGAGGCGCTGGCTACATCTTTGGCAGCGTCGTCCAACAAGGGTGCAATCGGCGCGCGATGTTTTCCCACGTGCCGCTCTACAACACAGAGGCACGAGAGGGGTGGCTCTATACACCACCCCTCCCTAAACGAGTAGAGGCTTACTCACGGCCGCACGCCCAGCCGATCATTGAGGATGAGGCCCCAGTCGTGCCCTCGATGCCGGTAGGCGGAAGGTGGAACACCCCGGGGGTTTTAGTCGGTGCAAGCCCGACACACCGGGGGGTGGCCCTCACCTCTTCCCGAGGTCCGTTAGGGATTTCCCCCGGGTTACAAAAAAAAAAGCTTTTGTAAACCTTACACAGTCGCGACAGGGCAACGGTCCTCTAAAACATTCTTGTCGAGCACTTTAAAGCAGTAGAATAGGCATCCTGGTATAGATTTTTCCCAGGATTTTAATATGGAGTTCTTTAAGAAAGCAGTGAATAAGGTCCTTCTTAGTGGACGACGTAATCACAACTCTCCTTGGGTTTCAGTTATCCTTAGGCGACTGAAACCACTAACCATCAGGTCTCTGAGATTGTTACCATGAGTCTGTTTGCTGACAAAGATTAAAAAAAGTAACTGGACAAATGCTAGTTAAGAGAACAGCTGACACGCGTGAGTAACAAAATATACCTTAAATGGTAAAGGAAATTTATTATATGCAGTTGTATACAAACTGAATACAAGTCAGGTTAACAATTTATGAATTCCAACAAATAACAGAAACTCAACCGTTAAAGACATTAGGCACAGCGGTTAGAAACGTGATAGCGTTACCACTAAATATACTTAATTCGATAAATTAACCTTAGAAAGTTCGCGCTCACAGTGATTTGATGGTGTTTTCTATTATGGTGTTTGATGTTAGAAAATTAGTCGTTGTATCATTAGTTTTAGAATCTAGTACATTCAAAGTTTTTTGATGTTCCTTTTTATTAAACACGTATAACTATTGCAATAAATTGAGAGGGATCAACAGTTTAATAAGTAAAATACCAGTCTACGAGACAAATATATTTCAGGTGTCGGCATTCCAATGTATGAGACTTTTCGCTGCTTAAGGGGCCATTCGTAAGGTCGGATTATGTTAATAATACTATTGTTTTTTGTTCCTGCGATGTGTGTAATAAACGTTTTTGTGATATCGACATTCTGTCCTATGCATTTGGGCCCTTTAGACGAATGGTGAGAAAAGAAGTATGCATTAGTTTGAATTTTATTTAATTTTTCTTTGCTGTATTTCTTTATTCTTTATATATATAAATATGTGCAGTTAATTTTCGTTTATTGTTTGTGTCTCTTAGCTTGATTTTTGTTTTGTATTTTTTTTTTTGTGGATAATTTGCTGGCTTATGTATCTTATTTGTGTATTTATTTATATATTGCTGTATGTTTCCCTTTAAAAATAAAATAACTTTTATTACCATTTTGTTATACGTTATGTTTTTTTTTATTACATTCAATAAAAAAATTAATCATTTAATTCTAAAATTTAACACTACTGTGGTTTCATTATGGATTCTACAAAATATTAGGTCCTTACATATGAAATTGGCGTTTTTCGTACTGGGCACTTTAATCACAAATTTCTCCTCTTTGGTAAGGAATTTCAAATTCAAATTTGTACAGCTATAGACTCATGTATTTGTGCTTCGATGATCGTCATTCATTTGTTTTTTTCTTCTGTTTTTTTCTGTTTGCGTCACTCATTTTACAAAATGGAAAACTTAAAATATCGCATTATTTACGAGTACGAGTTCCGCCGTGGCACTAGTGCTGCGGAAACAACTCGAAGGGTGAATGATGTGTATAGCGGTCGTGTTGCAAAAGAAAACACAGTTCGTTTTTGGTTCCAACGTCTTCGTTCTGGAAATTTCAACCTGCAGAACAAGCCCCGTGGACGGCCTGAGACTCAAGTTGATAATGAAGAGTTGAAGGCTATTGTGGAAGCGGATCCATCGCAAACCACGTCCGAGTTAGCTGCAGGCTGCGATGTTAGTGATAAAACTTTTTTAATTCACTTGAAGCAAATTGGGAAGATTAAAAAGCTTGAAAGGTGGGTACCTCACGAATTGACTGAAGCAAACCGGCAAACGCGCGTCGACTGCTGCGTTACATTACTAAACCGGCACAATAATGAAAGTATTTAAAACCGAATCATTACCTGTGATGAAAAATGGGTTCTTTACGATAATCGGAAGCGCTCAGCACAATGGTTGGATCCTGGCCAGCCAGCCAAATCCTGCCCCAAGCGAAAATTAACCCCAAAAAAGTTACTTGTAAGCGTTTGGTGGACTAGTGCCGGTATTGTTCATTACAGTTTTCTCAAATCTGGCCAGACTATTACGGCTGATGTCTATTGTCAGCAATTGCAAACCATGATGGAAAAGCTAGCGGCTAAACAACCTAGGCTGGTCAATCGCTCCACGCCACTGCTGCTTCACGACAACGCTAGACCACACACTGCGCAACAGACGGCTACTAAATTAGAAGAGCTTCAATTGGAAAGTCTAAGACATCCTCCGTACTCCCCGGACCTAGCTCCAACAGATTACCATTTTTTTCGAAATTTGGATAACTTCTTGCAAGGGAAAAAATTCAACTCCGATGGGGCAGTCCAAATCGCCTTCAAAGATTTTATTGATTCCCGTCCGACTGGTTTTTTTAGTAAAGGGATCAATGAACTACCTATGAGATGGCAAAAGTGCATAGAAAATAATGGTTCATACTTTGATTAATTAAATATATTATATTAAAAAATATTCGACTTTTTGTTCCTCCCATACAAAACGCCAATTTCATATGTAAGGACCTAATATATGGCAATTCGTTAATCATTTCAAATAAAAAAAACCCCTTAGATAGTAAACCAAATTGTGCAATAGGTATTTCAAAAACTACTTGTTGTAATTCTATAAGAACGAACAAAGTATTCACAGTCGGCTGGAAGTATGTAAACTGTGATAGAACCATCTTATTTGACTTCCAAATATCGAAGTATCACGGAACATCGAAATCAGTTACCGATGTAGTCAAGCGGGTTCATCTGTGATTTAAATGATGTTTGGGGAGTGCGCTGCACCACAGGTTCGGTTCTACACGCACCTACTTCAACAACCTTTAGTTAGAATACTAGAGTTTCTAGTGTTGGCTAATAGTTAATCTTCCAGATTAAATAATCTCGTTCATTTCTCTGTTTGGCTTAACATTTACATAAACTTATATCATGGTATTTTTATTGGTAGTTTTACTCACAAAGGCACGTTAATCATGTTTGTAAAATGAGTTTGTTTGTACACGAGTGATGTGTGAAAATTTTAATTTACTCCAGCAAGCACAACATTAATTACATAAAAATACTTACCACGGTTAAAACATTATGCATCCAGAAACAGTATATATACAAGTATAGCGAGACTTATGATTTAAAGCAATCCGTTTTCGTGAGTTACAACATTTACATCTGCTACTTATTATTTTATTCACCTTCTTAATAGCCTTCTTCTATGACGTCATTGCAATAGTCCTCCAGATTACCCAGCTGAAATGGCACGGCATTGATCACATATACCAATAGATGATAGATCAGGTAATGTCATGAGTGAAGATCCGAAATGAGTAAGCGCAGTATGAATAAGCTCCTGGTAAAGTAGAACGAAGACATGCGAAAGAGGCAAGCAATAACTCTCCGTCCTGATAATGTATCAAGAATTTCTGTAATGTATCCCTATGATGCTTTCCTGATCAATACAAAGGATATTTCAACACCTAATACTTATTAACAATGATTGTTTTCTCATAGGACACAGCAATCAAACTATTCCACATTTTCCTCAAGAACATTATCAATATTTGGGTAAGTACAAGCTGTATATTATTTGGCAAGAAATTATAGATAATTCTAATTATTTTTACTTTAGAACATTGCCATTTCCCACTGTAGTACAGCATTGCTTCAAGAATATATTTAATCCTATCATTTTTCCGTACTAACCTTTTGCACTTGCCTCCTTTTACGAAGTCGTACAAACGAACTCTTATTTCAGTAATATAATCTATTTCATGCTCCAGCTACACGTGTCAAAGGAACACAAACAAGCAACGTTTGAAGACATACAAGCTTAGCGTTCATTCGCTTTGCACGGAACCAGTAGACGGCGAAATTACCTCAAGTTAGATAAGCCGCTCTCTTTTGTAAGTACGAGACTTGTAGCAAAGACGGATGTATCATCTAGATAGAATATAGTAATATAAATGTTTCCTTTTGATTATTTGACTCTAAATAAACCTAGTTATGCTAGGACTGCGCTATACTTACCATTAAGAGCGATGCCGTACTAAACAGATTCAGATTACAAAGTACATTTAATTAGACACTGTTTAGTCTAATAAAACACTTATTTCTTATGCAATATGTTATTTAGATTAAAACTAAATAAATTTTACTCGTATTAAAGTTTTTTTTTTGGTGGTAGGTCGATTGCCCGAATTGACTAATGACCACAGCACACAACTATAAAGACCATCATAGTGACTCGCTTTGAGCTGTCGCGTTTTGGGATCATCGTGTATATATCCAGCAATCCATATACCTTAGAGACCTTCAGTCGTGGCAAATGCGGGCCGATACGGCGACGAAGGCTACGAATTTTCATCCTTTGATGGTCACTTTCGTTTTTGGACTACACTGTACTTATCATCGGGTGCAATGTAGTCACTTTGTCGAGCCAGTGTAAAAAGAGGAACTATTGTAGAAGCTTATACTGTCTTTAATTGTCCCGTAATAGTTCTCATATTTTTACCTTGTAACTCGGAAACTATTGTAGCAGTTTACACTGTCTAAATTAATTAATTTTACAATTTTCGACTCCATTTAATCAGATTTTATATTCCTTGTATTAGAATGAAATGAGTTTTATTTTACGACTTAAATAAATACGATTTCATTTGTATTTCTCACGTTCAAATCCGTCTGTACACGTATTTGGTCAGCTTTAATCTGATTTTTGTTGACGTGGGTGTCATTACAGTTAACTCTACATTTTGCTTCATAGTAAACGGTTCATTACACAAATTAATCCTTTCAGTAGATCTTTTGGAGTGTTTGTTTGTCTGATTTGGTATTGTTATCGTAGGGTGAATTATTAAAGGTTTTCGTTTGTTTGGTTCTAAGCATTATTACAACAACATATAAAGTATTTCGGCAAATATTATGCGTTCTTGTGGGATATTTCAAAAGTAACAAGCCGGAGAGATGCGTCCGCTGAGAGCAAGCGCGACATCCGCCGGTGGCAGCAGCTGGACAGTGTACTAGAGAAATCCCGAAACCCTACAGGCCTAGGCGAGTCAATATGATGGTCTTTACACTTGTGTACTGTGGTCATGACCAAGATCGGGCAATCTCATACCAACAAAAAAAAAAAACAACATATATATCTCACGAGAGAAAATAATTCAAGACAAGTTCCTGTATCGTAGGATATACATAAGACCGGGGTGGTGGGTGGTGACCTGTCACTGCCGGCACTCGCTCGCGCGATGGTAGGTAGTGACAGGGCATGGCAGGCGGTCCTCTCCTTCACGGAGACGACAATGCAGGTGAAGGAGGCGGCGGAGCGGGATCGGGAGGCAATATCCACCCCCGACAACCCAATCCGCCGCCCAGCTCGGACTGGACGCCGGAGGAGGGCCTACGCCAACGGCCTTCCTTCGTGACCCGGACATACGCCGGGCGGCGCGCTTTGAGGGAGTGCGTCGCCCAGATCCTGGCGTGAGCGGTGTGCAATGTGTTCCCGCACACCGCTCTGATGAAAATTTCAAGGAGATGAGGGGGGGGTGGCTCTCTACACCACTCTCCCCGAAATGTGTTAGGTGCACGCGGGGGGCGGCGACTATTTAACCGTCCCCCCGCCTAGTAGGTGAGGCCTGCACAAGGCCGGACGTCGCCGGATGCCGAGGAAGATGGCTCGGCTTTGCCCTTAGCATCCGGCAGACGAGAGAAGGAACACCCCGGTGGTTTTAGTCGGGGCAGGTCCGACACACCGGGGGAGCGGCCCTCACCGCTCCCCTGAAGGTCCGTAGGGATTTCCACCGGGTTACCAAAAAAAAAAGGATATACATAAGACAACATATTAGGTCCTTACATATGAAATTGGCGTTTTGTATGGGAGGAACAAAAAGTCGAATATTTTTTAATATAATATATTTAATTAATCAAAGTATGAACCATTATTTTCTATGCACTTTTGCCATCTCATAGGTAGTTCATTGATCCCTTTACTAAAAAAACCAGTCGGACGGGAATCAATAAAATCTTTGAAGGCGATTTGGACTGCCCCATCGGAGTTGAATTTTTTCCCTTGCAAGAAGTTATCCAAATTTCGAAAAAAATGGTAATCTGTTGGAGCAAGGTCCGGGGAGTACGGAGGATGTCTTAGACTTTCCAATTGAAGCTCTTCTAATTTAGTAGCCGTCTGTTGCGCAGTGTGTGGTCTAGCGTTGACGTGAAGCAGCAGTGGCGTGGAGCGATTGACCAGCCTAGGTTGTTTAGCCGCTAGCTTTTCCATCATGGTTTGCAATTGCTGACAATAGACATCGGCCGTAATAGTCTGGCCAAATTTGAGAAAACTGTAATGAACAATACCGGCACTAGTCCACCAAACGCTTACAAGTAACTTTTTTGGGGTTAATTTTCGCTTGGGGCAGGATTTGGCTGGCTGGCCAGGATCCAACCATTGCGCTGAGCACTTCCGATTATCGTAAAGTACTCATTTTTCATCACAGGTAATGATTCGGTTTAAAATACCTTCATTATTGTGCCGGTTTAGTAATGTAACGCAGCAGTCGACGCGCGTTTGCCGGTTTGCTTCAGTCAATTCGTGAGGTACCCACCTTTCAAGCTTTTTAATCTTCCCAATTTGCTTCAAGTGAATTAAAACAGTTTTATCACTAACATCGCAGCCTGCAGCTAACTCGGACGTGGTTTGCGATGGATCCGCTTCCACAATAGCCTTCAACTCTTCATTATCAACTTGAGTCTCAGGCCGTCCACGGGGCTTGTTCTGCAGGTCGAAATTTCCAGAACGAAAACGTTGGAACCAAAAACGAACTGTGTTTTCTTTTGCAACAAGACCGCCATACACATCATTCACCCTTCGAGTTGTTTCCGCAGCACTAGTGCCACGGCGGAACTCGTACTCGTAAATAATGCGATATTTTAAGTTTTCCATTTTGTAAAATGAGTGACGCAAACAGAAAAAAACAGAAGAAAAAAACAAATGAATGACGATCATCGAAGCACAAATACATGAGTCTATAGCTGTACAAATTTGAATTTGGAATTCCTTACCAAAGAGGAGAAATTTGTGATTAAAATGGCCAGTACGAAAAACGCCAATTTCATATGTAAGGACCTAATATTAATATCTCAGAAGACATAATTGAAGACATTACAAACTCCTACAATAGTTTAAATGTTGCAAGATAAGACAGCAGATTAATCTCTACATATAAAAATAACTAGTAGATACTGACTCGTCATTTTTGTCCTATTATCGTAGAGCCTAGACTAAACCCTCGAGAAGTAGGCAGAGCATTGTGACGTGCTCTGCCTAAATACAATGAGCAGTGTCGGGGAGGGTATCACTCTTCCCCGAGTTTGTGCCCATCGGGCGCGGCGCGACGGGGCTGTGGCAAATTGATTACAGGACCCGCAGTCCCCGCCAATGCGCAGAAGTAGTCACCTTGGGGACTCCCCAGTGCGGCCGAGACGGTCCTATGAGGATTTTCAAGAAAAAAAAGAGCCTAGACTAAAACCTTTCTAAAGGCTAGTTAAAAAGATAACATTTGGATATTAGATTCCTTGTTTGAAGTAGACATACACTAAGGGCAAACTTTTTGATATAAATCAACGCTTTAACTCTAATAGGTGGAATATCAAAAGGAGATTGAGAGTTTTTTGAAAACATATTTAGATTTTGGGCCAGGAATAATTACGTGTTTCGACGTTTTTGGTAAAGCAACCTCCAAAGGATAAAATAAGTGATGAATGTTTGTTTGAAAATCCGCGTCTTATGTTTAACTAGCTTTTTCCCGCGGCTTCGCTCGCGTTAAGAAGTATTATTATTAATTAGATATAGTTTTTGGGGCTTTAATTTTGTTTAGCGTGTGTAAAAAATTAGGACCTAATCTGTCATTAGGTGCCAAAACTATCAACCTATATATTTATATTATACTCGAAAATCTGAGAAGATTTATAGAAAATTTCATCACCTATTTTATCCTCTTAGGGACGTAATTTATAAAAATTCTTTCTTAGGCAATGCCTACATCATAGTAGCCTTATGTGTGCAAAGTCTCCGCCCGATCGGTTTAAAATTGACAAAGTTCCATACAAACTTTCATCCCCTATTTTATCCCCTTGGGGTGGTGTTTATCAAAATCCTTTCTTAGCGGATGCTTACGTCATAACATCTACTAGCATGCCAAATTTCAGCCCGATCCGCCCAGTGGTTTGGGCTGTGCGTTGATAGATCACTATGTCTTTGAGTTATATATCTTATGTTTAATGTTTAATTCTACAGGCCATGTTACTACATCTAGTATTTTATAAGGCAGAAACTATATACCGAAAACAGTTACAAATCATTCCCAAAGAAGAAGAAGAAGAGTCTCTAGAAATAATTTGCTTCCCTGACATTAATATAGGATTTAAACTCTTTATAACTTCCGACTATAAATATGAGAATAGATAAAATGAGACCCTAAATGTTAGTCGTTTATAAATCTTTAGAAATTTATGTACTGATAAGAAACACACAAAATAACACCGAGAAACAAAGGTACTAAATTATGGATACAATAGATAATGTAGCCCTAAAATCTTTACTATTCATATATTTACGTACATTTCAACTCTTTCTTACAGAATTACTAATTTTACTGAGCTCATTGTAGGTGTCTTTGTAAATGACAACAAATAATAGAGGCCATACAAAACTTTAACTTAGCAAATATAATATTTTGGAAGGAAATTAAGATACCTAGAACCTACGACAATATAAAAATTAGAAAAAAAAATGTTTTAGCGCGCAACCTAAATATCCACTACATTTTACTTTAGCCACTATACAAAACCTAAAAACTCTATTATAATAAACCCTATTATAATAAAAATATAGGTCTGAGTGTGTGTAACAATAAAATTTAACTTCACTACCCTGGACTTTCCATCAGGTGCGATTGTAATAGGGTGGTGACCTGTCGCTGCCAGTGCTCGTTCGCGCGATGGTCGGCAGCGACAGGGCATGGCAGGCGGTCCTCACTTATTGTGACAAAATTATGAAGGTGAAAGAGGCGGCGGAGAGGGACATGGAGGCAATAGCCGGCCCCGACAACCCAATCCGTCGCCCTCGCAGAACAGGATAAAGGAAGAGGGCCTTTGCCACAGGCTTTCCTGCATAACTGGAAAGACTCCTGGGCGGTGCGCTTGAGGGAGCGCGTAGCCCAACCTATCCAGGCGAGAGCGGTATGTAACGTCTTCCCGCACACCGCTTCAAGACAACTTCTTGCAAGGAGAGCGAGATTCCTCGTGAACACAGAGATGAGGCCTTCTCAAAAGGCCAGACGTCGTCTCGGGCCGGAGAAGTGGACACTGCTGTGTCTCCGGTCCCGGCTAGACGGAGAGAAGGACACCCCGGAGGTTTTAGTCGGTGCAAGTCTGACACACCTTGGCCTCCCTCATCGCTCCCTCATCGCCTCCTGAGGTCCGTTAGGGATTTCCTCCGGGTTATCAAAAAAAAGGTGCGATTGTAATCATTTTGTCGAGCCAGTATAAGAAAATAAAATATTATATATTAAAAAAGGTATCACGTTTATACATATCCTTTATTATAGTAGTATATTTAATACTACTAACAAATTGATTTAATCTTTCTAAATCTATATTACACACGGAATATCTATCACAGGCGTGAACTGTAAATCAATTATTTTATTACCCGAAATGTCGCCTCGAAATTCTCATTACGAGTTTATTGCGTTATAAAATAATCGATTCAATCTTATCTAACGCTATTTTATACACCACACTTCCTATGGAGGCTCTCCGTGAAATTAATAAAAGACACTACTAGATAGTAAAGTTACTAACTTATGAATCTTAACAAATTTTAAACGCGCTCAAATTATAACCCAATTATACTAAACCTACTATGTTTAACATAAATTTAGTTTTCTTTGTACAAATTAAATTAAGTAAAATCAAGTTTTACGGTACTGAATTTGATGCAGTTTTTTTCTTTTAAATGGTACATTATTCTTTGTAAATGGAATTAATATGTTTTTTTTAATAGCTAGTGCTCGATGTAATGATAGACCGCTGACATCGCACGAGACGAACGTAGCGTCACTCCCAGATATTGACCGGGCAGTAGACATGAGAGAGTACTGCGCGCCGCCAAACAGAGGGATCGTCAGGAATGGACTCTTTACACTTACCCCCTTAGAGATGGAACCGCAGAACGCCTATTCTCTCGCCGGGTTGTTAGAGTAATATAAATCTCTAGACCCGGTTGGTAGCGAGCTGAGCAATACCTTAGGTGTTTTTAGATAGTAAGAATCTGGCACGTCAGGATCTCCACCCTTACAGCTGCTCTATATGGTATAGTACAAAATATCCCCGAGTTACAAAAAAAATTGTGATGGATCAAGTTCCATGGCTCAATTTTATTTCTGTCGGTATCAGTGACGTGCAAAGAGTATTTGGACAGGGTAGGCAGAATTCGCATAATTATTATAATTTGTATATTACATTATGATAGTAAATATTATACTGCTTTCATAGAGAAGATAGATGGCGTGAATATAGAATAGATATTAATATAAATTATTCCTTTTTTTGTTTAACTTTAAGCAATTTATTCCAGATTTATTTACAATAAGGGCATGCAATGCTTGCATGCATAAATGGAATGAACGCTACTGGTCGGTATATATTGTTTTTAATTATAATAAATACCAACTCCAATTGTGGAGCTGTCTTCGTAGCTCGGTATGGATGGGATAAATGACATTCTTTATTTCAGTTGTCAACTACAAATCTTCAGGACCCACCCATGTCGGCCATGTGTCGCATTCTCACATGTTACGCAGGCAGAGACGCGAGAATATGCTTTATTTACATTAATGCTGCAATATATACAGGTTGAGCGGTTATAACATTTTACTTATTAATAAAAATAATTATTAACCGAAGAAAAAAGAACACATTAGAACACCGCAGTAGAGTGACCAGCCTTTTGGTTTTCATTAGACTATACTCTTCTTCTTGTGCTTCAGTGTGCGGCTGAGTTGTGTAATTTAGTTTCCCCCTCTCATTTGTACCATGAGTTGACTAGATGCCGTGCGGGTTTGCATCTACATGTGGTTGACAGTCCAGCAGCTCGCACAAGGAGATTCGTCTCTACTTTTCTGCTGCAAGCCGCCTAGGCGTGGTGTTAACTTCCTGCGTCTGTTTTTCCAGCATCTTATGATATGGATTTGTTAGGTGTGCGCGCTCCATCATCGACCTCATCATCACTTTCCATCGAGTGTGTCTGAGATCAAACGCAAGTCTATCTGTAATTAAAAAGAGATAAATAACAAACAGACATATTGAGTGGTCGTATTCTCATTGGTGCGTACAACTGGATTCCAACCATAATAGTTGGAAAACGTTGCATAAAAAATAATATACTCATAGATTACATTCTATTACGTGCAAATATGACATGCATATTTTATAGCGTATATAAACGAAAGAACGTTAAAATGGATCCGCACAACGAAAAAAAAAATACAAATAAATACTAAAATTCGTTTCTAGACTAAAATATGCTTCCAGCGAACATAATTTCACGTTCTTTTAATTCTAGAAGACCTTATAGGCATTTGTTATAGGCACGAGTGGTTCTTCGACGGGCTTATCTTCAAATTCTACCAAATGTGACATAGGTCAAGCATCCGCCTGTAAACCGAACAAAAAAAGTTACTAGCATTTTGAAAATCTCAAACAAACTACAATGAAAAAATAATTTTAACACATTTCAGACAGAAGTTAACACGTTTGCTGCGGAACAGGCCTATTTCGTCCTACCACGGTACTTTCGCCTGGTGCGGACGAACAAAACTATGTCCCTCCCGCCAATGCGGAGCGAGTATCTCAGGTGTTTGTAAGAGTTCAACAGAGACAAATATATATTTCAGCTTGTGGTCAAAATTGTAGGTATTCCCAATAAAAACATTACGGTAGGCTCTTTTTGACCTACCACGCACAGACGGTAAAAAACATCAGCTCAGTGCGGCAACAGGTCTATTTGGGCCTACCCTCCCAACAGGCCGCCCGCGACCCGTTGTAGCACTGAGCGCGCGCGCCGCCATTTAGTGTTGTGCGTGCTATCGAGGCGAATTAACGCTAGTCGTTCGTGCGATACTTCGAAATGACAGCGCAGTTGATTTTAATCCTTCGCTTACGTTAAATTTGGAGTAACACAATTCCCCATCGCAAGTCCCATACAATATTTCGTTCATAACTGTGAGCCATGTGGTAGAACTCAAAAAACATTTTAAATTCAGAAAACCAAGAAAATCCGAAGGACAGTGGCCATGTTCTAGAGATGACCGCTAAACGAAAAAATTGTGCAGGGTGCTATGAGAGACTTCGGAGAACTTTAAATACTACCCAAACAAAAAAAAGTTAAAAAAATTAAATCATTTTGCAGGAGATGCAATCAGAACCTTTGCAAAACGTGTTTTAAAACTAAGCATTCACAGGCAGACTAATGCTAACAATATAAGTTTTTTCATTAATGTAACTTTTTTTATTAATTAATAAGTTTTTCATTAAACAAGTTTTTTTTCTATTTCGATAATTCTGTTTTATTTTCCACATCCCTTATTTATTCTTTATCTGTCCCATCACTACTAAAAAACACTTTCTAGTGCGGACCAGGTCGATATCAGCCCGCTGTTTTCTCTGCTTTATTTTTCGTTTAATATTTGACAGATCCCGGTGCGAAGCTAAACCAAGGAAGTTGGGATCAAGGTCGTTCTAACAGTACAAAAAAAATTACATACGTTACGTTTTCGCCAATTTACAGCATTTTAGTAAACCCTAGTGCTGGGGGGTCGAGAAAGACCTACTACGCACTGGCGAATAGTCGTTGGTTGGTGTATTTTGACCTACCGCCGCACCAGGAGAAGGTTTATGACTTTCCTTGCCGCAGCAAACGTGTTAAAGGAAGTTTATTAAATAAATATATGTTTTTGCACACTGTTGCAAGTGTAACAGTGTTTGTAAATGGAGGACTATTCATAAAATTAAGGAAAGATTCGGAGCAATACGACGTACAACCAACACCACATGTTGCGTGTAAACAGCTGTTCTGATCTACGCGTCATCTTCAAAGATTGAAAGGCAGTGAAAAAATTGAAAAGTGAAAAGATTGAAAGAGTGTATAGATAGCCCTGTAACTATATTTCTACTATTAAATTTTTTTTATTTACAGGTAAAGGTAAAATATCGTAAGGTTGCCATGGCATTTACATATCACAATTTTATTCGATATCATGCGGATTTTTTCCGAAGCCTTCCTTTACCAGTGAGCATGTGGTACCCGAACCCGTATTTGACCTGGAATAACACAGAGGTACATGCCGGGATACGACCTTACGACAACTCGCGTTGTTATGCATGGATATTGGATACCAATCCCTTTGTTGGATATATAAACACAGTTATTATTAAATTTTATCCCATTGGGGGTGGAATTCATCAAATTCTTTCTTAGCGGATGCCTATGCCATAACATCTACCTGCATGCCAAATTTCAGCCCGATCCGTCCAGTGGCTTCGGCTGTGCGTTGATAGATCACTATGTCAGTCAGTCAGTCAGTCAGTTAGCCAGTTAGTCACCTTTGAATTATATATATTTAGATAAAGGCCATGAGATCCTGGTATGACGGGAACCACATACCTTTTGCTGATGATTGACGCATCACGCCTTCAATGTCGTTGAAAGTTGAGAAAAAACGAATATTCACTGCTTTGGGCACGCGTCACGTATTGCTATACACCGTACTGTTTTGTGTTTTCTTTGATTCGCGCGGGACACGATCAGTTGTTTAGGCTTGTGTTGGGAGTGGATAGGGGACCAACAGGTAAATATATTGAACCCTATAGAGATACCCAACACCCTTATCTACAAGGCCACCACGTTACCTAATTTTCATTTACTTACTATCTCTGCTAACTGCAAATGTTATATGTTCAACGATTCCATTATCATTTTACTGCATTCTACACCTATATTTATCACTTTCTTTGATTTTTCAAGTCAGATTTCTATTCTCGGTGTTTGAAATGATATTTCTTATCTTTAAACCAATAAGGAATGTGACGGCTAACTATAAATAAGTCTAATTCAAGAAACAATGCGATCTAATCCAGTGAGGACAATACGAGACCGTGTATACAGTATGTTTCCAAAATCCTGTCTGACCTGGAAGAGGCATATACGTGATACGGTAATATTACCAAAATACACTAGAAAACTATATTATTTGTGAGTATTGAAAAGTTAATGTCTTACAAAATTGATAAAATTCAATTATTTTACATTACTAAGCTCGGATTATTAACAAAAATCAGTTATTAATTTATTATTAACAATATAATTAAATTATTAACAAAATCAGTTTACAGTCTTAGGATCAAAGGAGGATCAATTTTAAATATTTTTAGTAAATTGTATTCTTAGCAGTTTGGTGACAATTCCTTGCTTTTAAGGACACCCATAGAAAATAATCTCAGTTCAATGAATAATAATTATACATTATTTTCTTATATTTTTATTTTTTATATGGATACAATCGCTAATGTACTTGTATACTAATGTTCACCTCAAAAAAAATGTAGCGCTATAATATATATATAAATTTAAATTTGTGTTTTAAAATAAATGTGATTAAAATCCTTTTGTAAAACGTCAATCTTATTTTTTATAAGCATTACTGAAATAGTCTGTCAAACCCCTGTCACTTTCAAACTTAAAGGGAAAGTTTTTTTTAACAATTGTCACCCCTCAAATGTCCCTTTGATCTTTTAATGCTTATTTTATATTTCATGTGAGAGTACTGAGAAAACAATATTTCCATCGTATTTTTATTTCTATTTAGTCAAACCTTTCGTGGAACGTTTACCTGTAAATAATTCCACTTTATAATAAAAATACATGTACAATGATTTGTTCAATTACATCAGCTATAATAGTTTATACGTACATTACAGTCCAAGAGATAATATCAATGACATATTGGTATTATCAGTATATATTGACTTATTGGGCCGTGGTGGCTGCCGGCAGAATAGAATAGCACCCCCCTCTTCTTGCCGAGGTGTCGTAAAAGGCGACTGAGGTATCTCTTTAACGCCGCAATTCAACCAGGTGTTCAGAGAAGGAAAACTCGACCAAACCTGCATCCTGCTCCCTCCCGCTCGTACTGGTTCTCCTTTCCATCGGGCCTGAGGGAGCTCGGACGAGAGAGTGCTTTTCTGGCTGCGCGTCCAGCTATGCACTTAAATATCTCCTGCGCAATTGACTGTTTCCGAAAACTGGACCTCGAATTTCTTAACCGGTGTTGAAACAGTCGCCGTAGCCGAAACCGGCTAGGACATCATCATCATCATATATTGACTAAATAAAAACAAAATTAAACTCAAGTTGCTGAAAATTGTTCTATAAATCTAATTTTTATGTAGTCCGAAATGAGGTTCGACAAAAAAACAAAGTTGTCGACATAGCTCTCCGTATTAGCAAGCTGAAGTGGAAATGGGCTGGTCATATATGACGAAGAACAGATGGTCGTTGGTGCAGGCGGGTCCTTGAGTGGAAACCGCTGATCAGCAGACGAAGCTTGAGGCGCCGGTAAGGTGGAGCGATGACCTGCAAAAAGTTGTTAGAAAAGATTAGATGGGGATAGCTGATTGGTCAGTTGCACTTATTGGGAAATGCCTGTGTCCAGCATTGGACTAGGATGGGCTGATGATGATGATGATACATAAAGCACTTCTCTTGAATGACATATGAACCTAGAGCCTAAACTATATTAAGAAACAGGAAATTTGGTTATTGAATTTATTTTATGCCTTAAGCATCTACTAACCGTGGATTTTATTAATATACCGTCCTTAACAGCATGTAATAGAAGTGGAAAATTCGTTAAAAATTCGCCATTTTTGCGTTTACTCGTAAACCGTATTTGGGTGAAGCAAGTTCGGCCCGCTAGTAGCTATAAGCATAGATGGGCAAAATGTAATCATATTAATAAAAATGATTACGATTACATTTTACGTTTTTTACCATAAATATGACTGCATTTTGCTCAATACAACACTACAGAATCATACATTTTGCCCATCATACAGATTGCATACACATTTGTGATTTCTTAATGTTTTAAAGGGATTTAATCGTGATTATAAAGCAACAAAATTAAAATTACGACTACATTTTTAATCGTTAAACATTTAATCAATCAATCAAATTACATTTTGCCCATCTCTGGTTATAATACACTAGCTGATCCGGCAAACGGTGTTTTGATATATAAGTTATTGTAATATCTTCTAAGATGTTCATTGAAATTAAGTGATGTCAAAGACAATTTTGTTCACAATTAAATACTTTAATCAACAACACATTTATTTGAATAAAGATTAATATTATTACGTTGATACAACTCTTAACAAATAATGCATTAATTTCGACCAAATTTGATTACCATAAAAACGGTTCTAGTGAGTTAATCTTAAAAGATAGACATATACTGTCGTAGACATTTTTTAGATCATTTCAAGAGGAATAATTCTTTCATACATATATTTTTGGTATCTTGAACCGTTTTCGCAGCGCACGCAATGGAAACCTTCAAGGATGAATAATTTTCCCCCTTTTTTTTTACATTTTCCATTATTTCTTCGCTCCTAATAGTTGCATCGTGATGTTATATAGCCTAAAGCCTTCCTCGATAAATTGTCTATTCAACACAAAAAGGATTTTAAATTCGAACCAGTAGTTCCTGAGATTAGCGCGTTCAAACAAACAAACAAACAAACTCTTCAGCTTTATAATATTAGTATAGATAATATTTACATAAAGTGAGACGCTCCAATAATAGCATGTATATAATCCCACAATAAACCGTAAATCTTCTACGTAAGCCTCACTTGTACCCTCCCAGTAAATCATGACCAGTTTGCACTTACATCTAACTGGGATCTGCAGTCACATAGCGAGCAAATTGGCCTGTAGCTTACTTTGTACTTAATCCTAGTACTGAGAGCTTGTTAGCTAAGCACAGGCTGGTTTGTACTCTCATTATAGCTCTTTATAACGAAATTGGATCACAACGTTTTAGATAAAGATAGACGATCAGTAACAAGCTTTTGCAGAGCAAAGTTCACTCTTAATAAGGTATTTAATATTGCTTTAATTAGTTATTACGAAGCATATTTTATTTAGAAGTATTGTCCCGGAGAGAAAAAAAACCACAAAACACATAATAATTTTTCATATAGTAACTCTCCGCTCCCCGTCAATATTTCCTTGCTGCGGACTGGTGCATACTAGAACATGGCTGGTACGTTCCGTTTTATCTGGTTTTTTATAATATTTTAACAATAAAGTAAATGTAAGCTATTATATTGTTATCATAGATTAAAGGCTCATTATTACTTGTTTTTTTTTTTGTTTTACGCATAATATATTATAATATATTTTCGTTATTTAAAGAAATTTGTTTGATTTGTATATGGCCACTAATATTATTATAGTTCTTAATTTTCTTTACTGATTTAAAAACTAAGAAATAATTTAAATCAATAAAAAAAAACATTACACACACAACCGTGCATTTAACATATGCGCAAATATATCTACTCCTTTGTTTTTAGTTGTAGTCTGAAGTCAAATTGAGAATATATTCATATTGTTTGTCTTTAATATTATTTGTCTACAGTCTTATTAATGTGAAACTTAACCTATAATAGATATTTGTGATTTATATTGTAACAAAATTCTTTTATTATAATAAATATATTAGTTATCAGTGAAATACCGCTCGCTCAATATAAAAATATAATATAAAATGTCAATGTAAAAAAAAGTTGTGTAGCTGTAATCTGAATTAACAATATCATATAGAATAAAAAAAAGTATACTTGTTATTGCTGGTTCAAAGATCTTTTTGTATTTTTTACTATTATTGTGGTTACTAAATAAAATCTTTTTCTCTTCTCTATTTTAGTAATTTCATGAAAGTTATACTCTTTGACAATAGAACCTTAATAATGTTAAATCTTATAATTTAAATTAATTAGGGTCGAATTTTGACCATTGAGCGACGACTAGTATAATCAATTATATTACTAAATAAAGATTTGATGCTCTTACTTAAAAAATGTAGTAAATTAGCACGTATAATTATTGAGTACAAAAACGTGTTCACATTTCCCTCTAGTAAGTTAGACTTCGGTCAAGTTTATAGCTCGCTGGCGTCCCCAAACCCGTAGTCAGATCATTAATGCACAACTTTGGATTGTTCGCCTCCAATGATAAAGTTTAGAGTATGTAAGGTTTCGGGGTAATGGAGGAACACAAACAATTTCAGACTCTAATGCCCTAAGCCTAAATTATATCCGGTGAAAATTTGTTTACTTACAGTGATATCAGCTATGTTTGGGCAAAATATCGAAATTAACTAAAATGAAAATATGTTTTTTTTTCTGATATTTACATTATTTTTGCAAATACGTAAACATTAAATACCATTGAAGTCGTTCTTGAATTTATCAGGTCTACTTTATAGCATGATATTTACCAGTGTCGTGAAGACATTTTTTTAATTGTATTTACGAAATCCCATTGCAGATTTTTATGATAATTTGGGTACATATTTTGATAAAATGTATCAATATTAAGAATTTTTTTAAGTAAAAATATTTATATGTGATGGTTTTAATGTGTTACATCCCTATAAAATATGATGATATTAGAGAAACTCCCAATATAGTTAATTCCTTATCACGCTGAGAGTATTTTAGCCGGTGGTAGTTTTTTTTGTAACGCGGGGGGAAAATCCTACTTATAACCGTCAGACAGGGCTGCAGTGGAAGCCGCAGCCCGGTCCATCAGACTTTTATGAAAAAAAAAACATCTGCTATTTTGTTTCCTCATCCCTACTGACCGGACCTTGAAGTCCACATTCAACCTTCGGCCCGGTGAGTGTCAAGCCTATAGAGGCCTCACGCCTTGGCGGGTGGGTATAAAGAATACACCCTTACAGTGATCACGTGGGAAGTGTGCTCCACAGTCCATCTCAATTAGTTCTTAGCAGCAACCACAAGTCCATTCAGCCAAGTTGCTCTTTGATTACTGTCGAGAAGGAAGGTCTCGCGCGAATTCGCGAATGTGTCTCTCCTCCAGTGTCTTGTTCTAGGACGCTGGCTATCCGGAGGCGAGACTATTTTCTGCCTCCCGCAATCAGCAGTCTCCTTTTACACGTTGGACTACATAACCATCAGTGTCCACGTCACAACTAGGTACGTGTTACAATAATAGAGAAGCACAACAGCAAATATCACTGATAAGCTAGGCTGGATATAATATAAATAATAGTTATTAAATGCTAAATATTAATGTGAACACCATTAGCGATTAAGTATATTTCGCAATAATTATATAATATTTTATGTTGGCAAGCATAAAAAGTGACAGGAAGGATATGGCAGTGTGTGACACCTCTTAATAGCTGCGGCTTGAGTAGGAGTGTGGCGAAAAGGAAGGCGTTTGATATTGTGTTGGAGTTCTGTAAATGAATAAGAAATAATTATGTAGTCGGAGTTTGATACAATAGTCCGAACAGGTGTCCATCGATTCAGTACGAAAACGAAGGAGAACCAAAATAAAAGAGATATTGAATGGCGTGTTTACCAACTACTAGATAAGTTTTAGGGTTTATAATAATATATTTTTTATCCTTTAATATACGTCATAAGCAAGTTAAGTTTCCATAACTCGTCTATGGCGGCAACTTGAACTTGTTATACCTTCACCAGTGACCGCATTCAACGTGTTAATAATGTCTAAACTTATGCCTCCGAGACATTAAACCAGATATCGAGATACTATTTATACATATAGAACGCTCTTAGCAATAAATCTGTTCATTGTACCGTTAAAATCATTTATCTTATAGTGTTTTCATTTATAACATTCAATTTAAAACAGGCTTTGCAAAATGACTGTAATATTGTTAAGAAGTAGAATGTGACGTATTCGTGACGCAAAAAGACCAAAAAGAATGAGGTTTTGATAAAATAACATTAAATCAAAGAGAACGCTAGTGCAAAAATCCAAAATGTCTAAATTGACATAATATAGCATCGCAGTGATATTTCGAAAACTTATGCCAATCCCATACATTTTACACTGTTACTTTGTCTAGGCTTACAGAATATATTGACCGTCGCCGTCATCATATTGATCAGAATATGTGAACGAGGGATTCTAAATGCATAGGTAAGTCGAACGAAAATAGTCATAGCTCATAGCGACTTGCTTTAGTCATACGTTTCGATCAGCTATATACGTCGAGAATCTACCTATCTAACTATATACCTGATCGCCATTTGCCATTTGGCCTAGATGTTTGAGCATACATTTTGACAGTGACTGTTAATTGCTTGCCAACCCTCAACAGTAGTCATCGCTCTTAGATTACATTCTAATTACGATCAGATATGGTGTATTATTTTTTTTACCGAACTAGTGCAAGAAATATCTATATTTTTGTATTATTATTCCGATTCTGTAAAAGCTTCTGGTCCCCTTAAAAGTTGAGTGAATTTGTTAGGTAAATGCTGTCCACCGTCCGCTTTAACTTCACCGTCTGAGTCCTGTTTGAGGTCACGCGTTTGCCTGTAACTCATAAGAAAAAATTATGTTCATTTTCTTTCATTTTAATCATTTTTACATATATCAATTCTGTAAATATAGTGTCATGCCTAACAGAATAAGAAACCAATAAAGCCTAGATAGGGATTAAAATAGTAAAACCAAGTATTTCTCATTCAAAGGCCTGCTCAATCACATCAAATTTGTCTAAAATATATTTAAAAAGAAACATAGATTTACTCGTTACTTTTGTAGAATGATGTATGTAGACTAAGAATTACAATAATTTATACTTAGCATTCACTCAAAACTTATTTGGACCTCGAAACTAAAGTTCACCCATATGTAATGCGACTTTGAAATATTTAGGTCTGAGCCTAGCTTTTATTAAGTATGAAAGTGTCACTGGAAAGGTCTTGGTGGATTTATTACTACCACTAAAGCCTTTCTACTTTAGTAGGAGGACTAAATTTCATTTATTATTTTCGTACATTTTATTTGGCTATATATTTAAACTGAACACTCTAAAACTTGCAAATGTCTTTATATACATTTATGATATACATATAAAAACAGCGTCTCGTGGCTTTAAAAAAACTAACCGTTATATATAAATACAATAGCTAAAGTGAGATATGAGCGTTAAAAAATTATAATTTTTGTTATTTTTAAACCGAACACAGTAATAAATGTTATACGCCAGATGTCGTTGTGACGTGGGTGCGCTTACATTTTTTTTTCAAAAGCTCTGGGGTTGTGCCTTTTAGCCCAAGTAGATGGTAGTTGCTGAATAGGACTTCTCCACTTGTTACAATTAAAAATAAGGCATTATTTAAATAAAAATGATAATAAAAATATTGAATTTACTGGCTTACCCCTCTACTCGTAATAATATCATCGCACGCCATAGCTTATGACTTGATAACATCTAACAAATCATATCTTTGATTTCGATTTATCCTCTATTCAACATAGCGTATTATTATGGCATTATGTATTAAGATTTGAAACAATCAATCCCGTTTTCTAATAGTTACTAAGTTAAAGACATCCTTTTTTTTTTTACTTGGTGAAAATCCTCATGGTACCGTCTCGGTCGCACTGGGGGGTTGCGCGAAACAGAGGTGTGTCGGACTTATGCCGACTACAAACCCCAAGGTGACTTCTTCTGCGCATTGACGGGGACCGCGGGACCTGTAATCAATTCGCCTCAGACCCGTCGCGCCGCGCCCGCTGGGCACAAACTCGGAGGAAGATATCTTCCCCGACACGTGAGCACGTCACAATGCTCTGCCTACTTCTCGAGGGTCGCTAATCAGTCGTTAAGAGCCCCCACCCTGAGCGGCCGCGACCCCATAAGCATCAGCCAACCGGTCGTGGATCGACCGATCGGCTAGTAAGTTTAAGATATCCAGCCTAACCCCTTTATTATATTAAACGGGTCTAATATTACGTATTTGCAAAAGCTTCAAGCTTTCGTATACTAAGATTAGGGTATTTAAGAGCCTTGTACGTCCTGTTATGGAGTATGGCTCGGTTGTATGGAATCCCAATTACGAGGTCTACAATAAACGCTTGGAGAGTGTGCAACGACGTTTTGTTTACCATCTCTCCTACGGTGATAATGTGGCGCATAAAATCTTGAGCTATCATGATAGACTGGTTTTTTATAAAATGCAATATTTAGCTAGTCGCAGGAAAATATCTGACCTAATATTTTTATTTAAAATATTCAATGGATATCTAGATTGTGCAGAACTTATCAAAAATCTAAAAATTAATGCTCCATCTCGTTTGCCCCGCAAAACAGCTTTCCATTTTTTCTATACCCTTCTTTAAAACTAATCTTGGACAGTTTTCTACCATGCCAAGGATCTGCAGGCAGTACAACGCACTCTCGCGACTCGGTGACTTGGACCTGACTGTTTCTCTTTCAAAATTTAGAACAGCGTGTAGAAAGTGACTGTATTTTTTTTTTTGTGTTACTTTTTGTGTTACTTGGAATCAGTCACAGATTCGTTTAAAGTTGTTATTTATACATTCTACAATATTGTCCTTTTGTGTTGTGTCTATGTATGTATGTATGTATATGTTTTTTCTTTTTTTGGAATTTTATTATTATTCTTTAATGTAAACTAGCTTTATATATTAATCACTGTGCATGCTGTGGTGGCCTATAATTGTGGGGGCAGTTATATGTTCTATTTAAGTACCATGATCATTTTGTTTTCTTGTCTAATGTTACCCATGCTGGGGACCCTATTATGTAAAATAAAATAAAATAAATATTAGCAACGCGATGTTCGCGCAATCACTTCCAATGAGCGTTGGTTGGAAATCAGCGCTGGATGGCGCCTAGCAGCGTTGTCGAGCATACGCTAAGCTGAGTGCTCTTTGAGGTTGGTAATGCAGGATACACGATATGGTATTATTATTTCATTGTTTTATATAAATATGCTTGTTGTGTATTGTCCTTTTTTCTCAATAAACTTTTCTTCCTTTAAAGTTATAGTAAAGAACTTAAAAAAAATCAAATCTATCGACGTAGCCCAGTGAGCGATCTAGTATACTCAACCAAGTGGAGATACCGTAAATCAGAGATGGGAAAAATGTAATCTGATTAATGATGAACGATTAAGAAATGTAGTCGTAATTTTAATTTTCTTGCACTGTAATCATGATTAAATCCATTAAAAATATTAAAAAATCATAAATGTGTATACAATCTGAGATTTTGTAGTGTTTAAAACATAAATGAGCAAAATGCAGTCATATTATTGGTAAAAAACGTAAAATGTAATCGTTAATCATTTTCATTAATCTGATTACATTTTGCCCATCTATGCCGTAAATAATGACAGTTGGAATGTACAAATTGTTTATTACCATATCATAGTCCATATAATGAAATCAATAGGCATAATGCGAACAACATACTCATAAAAGGCGGAACGAATGTGTGTTTTGATTGATTCAGGTGCACTGACACGGGTACATGGGAGGAATAATTTGTTGCCAGCTCCTGGGACGAATGCGGGTAGTGCATTGCGATATTATGGACATTACCAAGTTTGACGGTACCATATCAATTTTAAGCAATATTTTACATTTAGAGTCTAATAATTTTATTACACTATACCTGATATCACAGTGGTAGAAAACATCAAGGAATGGACATTTATTGAAAATCACATTCTTCACTCGTGCTTTACAATGTATCTCTACTCAGCCCGAAAGGGATAATGCGTGACTGTGTATTATTATTATTATTATTTGTAAGTAAAAAATGATACAGTAAGTTTGTACTAACATCTAAATATAGATTAACACATTAAAGGCGGGAGTTGTAGTACTACGATTTATCTTGTCTTTCTTGTAGTTTTAAGAGTTTAAATAAACTTTTTTAAGTCTAAATTTTTTTTACACAAAATATCTCCCGCTCTGGGACGGAAAACGAGGCGGGGCGGTCGTCGCGTTACCTGGTATACTTTCGTCAAGATTTTTGCCTTTTTTTTACCCCGGAGGAAAATCCTGCATAGGACCATCAAGGACGCTGTGAGGGCAGCGACCCCGGGGTGTCCCTCTGATTGCTCCACCTGGGCCTGGGAAGCCAAATTCATCCAGACGACCAGAGAACAAGAAGCCTTGTTGAGGCTACCTCTCTGGGAGGGCAATGAGTAAAGCCCACCCCTCCAAAAACCTCTCTCCCAGGCGATGCGTCCGACACCGTGCACCGCTTTCCTCTCATCCGAGCAGCAGACTCCCTCAAGTCTACTGCCCGGCAAGACCTTTGCCTTTGTCAAGGCCTTTATTGTGTTAAGTGAATGCTCGCTTTAACCACTAGTCCTTACTATCTTTTAATTTGTTATTTACTTTTAAAGCACGAAATTTAGTAGTAGATAATAGAGAGCAGTAGAGAGTTGTAATTTAGATGTAGAACGTCTTATTCAAAAACATTAAATTGTTGTTACAGAATATACTGCGTAGTTTTATATAGGAACATATAGAGGTACCAGTAGCATGAAATAAAATCGATTATCATTCCCAGTTCGATGAAACAACGATTATACGGATGCTTAAACTTCCTTGGCAATAATAGTTGAATTTATTCCCTCACTCTAAATAATTATACGCCATCGCAACAATCAACTAGCCTATCTTTCTTCCATATCGACTCACACAGTACTTTGACCAACTCAGTATTCCGTCAAGTCATCTCACAATCCAGACAGGTTTTCATTATTCAAACGCACATGGATTGACCTAGTCTTTGTAAACTCCAAAAAGTTAATGAATCTTATTACTCAAGGAATAAGTTTAAAAGTCATTTAAAAAGTTATTGGACTTATGTAAATAGAATTTGTTAAGGTTATGACTGGTGTTTGTAACAAAGTTTAGCTATGTAGAAACTTAGAACAAGTGTTAACAATGCACTATATCTGATAATATGTCATATATTTATCTATAAATCATTTTCTATTCTTACCTATTCCTTGTAGTTTAATTGTTAGTTTTGGAAAACTTCTAGTCTGATGAAATTAAGTGACTTTAAAGTCTTAAAGAGAAATTTTTGCCGGCATAATGATTGACGGTGATTAGAAGATAGACGCATATGACGGCCATTAGACGGCCTAATAGCGCAGTTTGTAGCTGCTTACGATGCTAAGATCCTGGGTTCGAGTCCCGGTAGTGGTAAACTTTTCTGTGATGAGCAGATGAGTTTCTCATGAGTCATGGTTGTATATAATATGTATTTAAGTATTTAAGTATCTTTGTCTAGTACCCATAGTACAAGTGCAAGCTTAATTTGGGACTAGGTTAATGTGTGTAATTGTTAGTAAATATTATTATTATTATTATATGAAAAACAAAACTAAAACATTTGAATAATAATTAAAATTTAGAACAATAAAAAGTTATTAGCAGAAAAAGGAAACCGTTAAAGCGACATAGTGTAATTAATTACACATTAAATAAAAAATAAAGTTAAACACACGTAATTTAAAATATTTTTATCTAAGTAAAGGCAAAATAAAGGTGACAGCCATTTTTTATTACCACAACACTTCGAACTTCAGAGGACGCCATTCATCGTTTAAACACCGATTAAACACCTTAATCAACCGCATTCTTATAAATTAAAACTTATTCGAGTACCAAATTAAAAAGTTTCAAATCAATTGATAAAATACCACGTTCACATAAACTAGATAAGCCGAGTTTAAGTTAAACATTTAGCTCCCAGTTTTATACTGATACGAGAAAGCATGTACCTAATCCTGACCGGTTTCCAATAATTTCCATCTGTGGAATTAAAAGCTTTGGAATTAATTATCTGATTGGTTTTGGACTATATTCTTAGCGGATTCGTTTTCATAGAACATTGGCTTGATTACAAGTAATTACGTAGAGATGGATTTAAATTAATAACTATTCGCCGTGTGGTCTGGTTTCGCTGCCTTATCGAGTGGGGTTTTCCGATGTGAAATTAGTCAAAAGGTTCTATGAAATAAAGTTTAAATTAGTGAATTGAATATTCCTTTATTACGAACATCTTTCGAACTTGTAAAAATATATTATCTGTCAGAGATTTCAATAAAAGATAACGATAGGACAAAGATTTGCAGCCTTGAGTTTCTTTCGGCATTTCTTTTCAAGGTAGTCGCTTCCGAAACGCTGGTAGATCACAGTTAGATTCGTTTTTCAACTGGCCTGCTGCCCAAGTCGAGGTCCGTACCCACAGGGGTGCCCTTGCGTAGCCGCCCATCCCTTAAATTTCGCTGGCTGAGCGCCCTCTGCGTTCGCGCACCAAGCCCGGTTTTGTTGTGAAGGTCTTTCCCAGGCCACCAACGTAGGACATGCCAAATTATCTAAAATACATCTGAGATTAGTTGGGTACTTAAAGAAAGACAAAAAAGACAATTCCTCGATAGTAACGTTTACTGGACATTTTATAGTTCAATAATATAAAGGTAGCATTCAGTTATAAAGTTAGATGGAAGCGGTAAAGCTGATCTTGAAACAAAACAAGCAGAATCATTTTAATGATTTTGATATTCAAATAATGTGATCAATATTCAATAGTACAGAGCCATCTACCTCACTGCAGCTTGTTTAACGCCATCTAGACACCACGCTACTCATGTCAGGAGCAAAGGGATTAAGTAATCCCAGTTGTCAAGACACTCGCAAAATTTATAAATTGATTTACAATAGTTTAGTGGAAAATTAAGGTTTCTTTGTATTGTATAGTAAGTAATCTTAAGCTTAGGCTGAGATTTATAGACGCTATTTCGACTTTCCTTAGCAAAGATCCCAAACAATAAATTCGTTTTGACAAAAAACTGGATATATAATAAAAACATGAGTATAGCTATAGTGTTTGTAGAGCCAAGTCCATATTGATACTACCGCTAACTTACCAAATCCTTTGACATTCATGGAGTAGTATAAATTGTAATGTTTTAGTAAATTCTTCACACATTTTTTTTGTACATTTATTGTGTAGCATGATAGGGCTGGCATGACTGCATGTGGCAGTTAAAAGCTCTTTAACATATTATATCAAAAGTAAAACTAATTATATAATGCATATATCACACAATATAATAATACTGGCAGCTTAAACTTACCAAAAACATTCTATCAACGACTTGAAATTATGATTCCTGTGTTATCTCGAGTATGTAAATAATATTTTAGAAATATATGAAAAAACATACAGAAAACAATAATGTTAACCCATGATTAAAAAAGAAGGATATGTTATAACCACAATTCAGACCATTATACAAAATGCGGTATACGATCAGATAAGTATTTCACAATAGAGCCTCGACATAAAGACATCATATCATTCTACAATAATAAATTTAGAACGGGACGGTTTAATGGAACACAAAAGATGAGGTTTTCGAACGAAACCAAAGTTTTTTCGAGAACATTTCAAGTTGTTTCACGTCCCCCTTTTGTATAATGGTTCGGGAACAAGAGGAGTGATCAAAACATAAAAGTTTTCTTATATAATTTATAGTTTTTGTTTACGCGTCGTGGGAATTGTCGCATAAAATGTTTTAAATATTGCTTCTCTTATTCCTAAATGTTCGAGTTCAGGTATCAAAAAAGTACTTTTTTAGATTCATTTTTAGTACATTACTCGCTAAAATACTATCAATGTATCTACCTATCTAAATTACTATATCTATATATCTACAGTTGAACCAATCGCCAGCTATTAAGAATACTAAATCTAACGATAGTTACATTCCTCATTGTGGCATCCGTAGAATTTACCATCCATATTCTCACTGCTCATGATCCTTGGATGATACCGGCTGGATCGCAAGCACAGTATACAGGTACGAAAACTGTTATAATGACTATCTTCGATAAGTCTCATTTCAGAATCAGTATTTGTATGTCGAATTCTTTACGCTCAGGTAAAAGATAGAATTCCAACATTTTTGATGCTCTAGTAGTTTATAAGTGATAGTAGCCATTTACCAATACATGGGTTGTCGGCTAACTTTAAGTGCAAAAGTTACGTTGGCACAAATGCTTCGCTTATAAACAGCACAAGACGAAACAGGAGCCCAAATAATGGTATAATTAAAACTGAATTCGTTTATTGATGGAGACCACACAAAAAATCACAATAGACCACATAGATTTAGTCGTAGATACTAAAATATTGTGATGGCGTCCTGCTGTGATGTATTTGCCAAAATGTGGGTATGATATCAAGATTGTATCAACTGTCTACGCAGCTGATATTATTGTGGAGTCCATAAAATGCACATTGCATTTGTTTGCCACACATTCGTTTTCTTCTAAAATACAATGTTTGGTAGTTTATCATTTTTATAGCCAAGGGCACTTTCATATTATTGCCCTATTGTAAATTCTTGTTTGTTTGCAAATACATTGCTTTTAAATGGGTTACGCTTCTTATTTTAAATTTATCGTTTCAGAGCTTAAAATATAGTTTTGTCGTCCTCACCAATATACCGTTTCTAAGTAACTTAAGATTTTTTCAGAGATTAAAAATACTCCCAATTGTGGAGAATAATAATGTTTTATATGCAGCTAATTTTTTTCTGTTCTATCCTATATTTGACGCATATTTCTAGTAACAGAGATAATTGAGAGAACCAACAAAAGACCCAAACTGCGCTATATTCTTGTATGAGTGATTTATCCAAATAATATAATTATAGTATTTAGAGAACAATGATTAGTTGTATTTGTCGTATATTATAATATTTGTTAATTTTTTAAGCAAGATATCAAGTAAGCCATGTACTCATACGTCTGTTAATATAAAAACAACAAAACTTAAAGTAGATAAAGAAAATAGTCCCTGTATTTATAGTTTGTCCTATCAGTTTATCATATCAACAACCCACGCTTTCATATTTTAAGTTAACACTATAAATATATCAGACAAAAGTAAAATAAAAACTTTATTCAGCGAATGAACGTGTAAGAATTTCTGCCTAGAGCCTACACAGCGTCGAGATAAAAAACATTATTTATTAAACCTGTCCCACAGCACGCGATCTAGACAAATTAAACGCGTAACTTGATCAGACGATGCGAAGGGAGTAACTTTTGGTAGAGTACAATGTTAAATATATTAATATGCGATATGAAACTGATGCTATTTGATATGATGGTGATAACACTATGAAATTAATTAGACTTGAAACTACGGGTGCGGTCAGTGACAACAATAATCAAACAATTAAACGGATTTCTATTGTTAATTTATTTACAAACAAAACATTAGATGCAATAGTATTAAGTTTCTTAGAATTATTTATGAGAAAGTGTTAACAACATGTTTTCTTTTGTTTATCTTATTAAAAGTTACAATATGGATAGTCCATTAACATGGGTAAACACATAAAGTAGCCACAATAGCTCTCCACTCTATGAACAGGAGTGTCACGCAAAAACTGAATACACAGCTTGAGCACACTTAAGCGACCGGGAAAAAGTACCAGGTGCCTACCGAAACCCTCATTGTTCCAGCGAACGAGAAAGATTAATAAATCTTTAGAGAGAGTATATCTGCAACCGATCTCGCGGGATGCGAGCTCTGAAGCCAGGACGCGTTATTGCAAACCTATTCAGATGCCACAGTCGAGGCCAAACAGCCCCTTTGTAATAACAAAGGTGTCGCGCAAAGAAAAAGGGTCCCTATCAACGATCTGCCTTATCAGATTCGGTTCCCTTCCGAGAGGTCTCAATGGGATAGTCTGAGTTTTGAATGCGGTGGATCTAATTCCCCCGGCCACAATAACGTACACGAATTCCAATTTAGTTGGGACAGAATGCAAAAGGAATAAAAACAGCCATAACCGAGGATACCTTATCAAACATCAATTTGATATTGCCTAGCATTGTGTTGGTGTTTCGTGTAAGCCTGTTGTCACTTGTATTAGGACGCCGATTAAAATAATTTGTATACTGTTTGTCTTAGCTTAAAAATCTTAAACATAGTAAAATCGTGTTCTATAAGCAATAAATTATCTAAGGTGATTTATAAATAAGAAATCAGTTTTCTCTAAATGATAGCAGTTTGCTTATAAAAAGTTTCAGATCGTAAGAATGATTTGCTGCAAATTATTTTCATCAAGACCAATCAAGATAAAGAAATAACAGCTATCAAAATATTTCTAACAAAAAGATAGCTGTCATTCATAATACAATCATGGTGGAGAGCAAAAAATTATAGTACTATACCGAAGCGGACCTCATTACAAACAATTTTCGATTGATCATCCACGCATTTAAAATCTTTGGATTAACCGAAAATGAACTGACATCCAATATGATTGATGTTTGTCCTCCAACTTTTTTTTCTTTCTAGTTTTTTGCTTTCTATAAATCGACAGTAAACACAATAGTAACAATTGGTCCGATCAAACGGAATATTAAGTTCGCTTGTCATTTTAACTATCATACTCTCTAACTTCGTCAAATAGTACTTTCATCTCCTCTTGTGATTGTGAATCTACAGCATTTATAAATAAAGTATAATTTTCATTATTTTTGTCAGTTTCTAGGAAGCGTTGTTAAAGAGAGAGGTTATTGTCAGTCTCGTTTTATGGGTTATGATTTATGACCAATGACTCCCAACGGGTTTTAGCCTCGTGATAATCTTATTCAAGCGCACCTCTTGTGAGGTTCACAATGCTACCTAAATTAGCTACGGCCGTATCATAAGCTGTTTTGATGGTTAGACATGCCCTCTTTGTAGCGGTTCGAGTGAAGCATGTACAAACAATTACTTTATTCGTTTTATTTACGGTGTTTAACTTTGTTGAGGTCACAATTACATTTTCAATATAATGTATGCTAACTATGCAATTGTTGATAAAGTTAATGGTACTTAATATGAAAACGTATATATCAGCATGTTAATTAAATTAATAATTGTATCCATTTTGAACCTTACTGTCGTTACCAACCTGATCTATAGCATTATTACTGTTAGTTTTCATGAAGATTTCCTTAAGATATCGAATAAGCAAAGAAGTTCTCTCTTACTTTTACCAAGTCGCTGAGCTGTGGAATAGTCTTCCGGCGAGGGTATTCACACCGTCCTATGATGTTGGGTGCTTTAAATGAAACGTAAAGATATATTTGTGCAGGCCACCATGATTATTTCGACTATCGGTTGGTTTTTCTTCACTGTAGTCTTTTTTGGCCAGCTTCATGGTTACCACCAGGCGTGGTGTGGGCGCTGTACCAAATCAGGGTTAAAAAAACATTAATACACCAAAAAACAAACTATACATCGTGGTCAGTGAAAATAATGAGCAATGGTGGATTTTCCAAGTGGAAGAGTAAGGGAGAGTCAGGAACAACAGTTTTTAAAACACAAATAATACTAAATATCTACAACTCTGCAATCAAAAAGATTTAAATTAAAAGTAGATCTACAATTAGATAATTTGTTACATATGTATATAACTTACCCATAGAACAGGTCGAATGGACGGAGCGAGTACAGTGTTGGCTATAAAATGCATGAGAAATCTCCCAAGGTATCCACTTACTGTGACAATATTTTTTATCCTCGTTGAACGGCATCGATCCGTCATAAGAGGCATGAATGTCACGTCCTTTAGGGATCGAAAGTCGGGAAAGCTGGAATCGAAACTATGTGGCGTGTTCATTAGAAATTATTTTTTAAAATAGTGATAACGCATGACTGCAGTTCTGTTTCCATAAAAGCTGAAAGGAAACATTTTAATGATATACTTGTTTATTTTACGAAGCCCCCATGACAGACAAAAAATTCGTTGGTTTTGTTTAATTTTAACAATTATTAAATTATACAATTGCTTAATATTTTATCTTGATTCTAGTTTGTTTTAATAGAGTTTTAGTATCCCAAACGTTAAATATTTTCACTATTATTACTAAATATTAAATTAACGTTCAAATAATTGTTATAAGGGCCTTCGTAAAATGAACAAAGTATAGGTACTGTTAAATCTGACTTTGGACTGTTGTTTTCTTAGTCCTAATAATGAATATACCTAGTCGCTATTGAAATTTACAGATTTTTTATAAGCTTCTCTTGACGATTTTTTCTTGATTGTGAATAAAATTGCTCAGATAATTAAAATATACTCGTATTATCTTTAATTATATATTCTGTGTGTTTCACCTAACTTAGCGAAATAAGAATAACCCAGTTAATATTCGTAATTAAGACTAAAAGTGAAGTTTGAATTTTTTATAGAGTAGGCACTTAGTAGTACTTTTTAACCACGAACATTCTTCCATATAACCTTACTATCAGAGATTGAGGTTACAAGAGAACTAGTACAACAGCAGCGGTTTTCAAAATATGACAACGGATCACTAAAACTGTTAAAAAAGTCCCATTATTCAACCCCACAGCCTACCCATTGTGGTTGTAAGGTCGTCCCAGGGACAGATTAGTTTTCATTGAAGGGATAAAATCTTAACGATGTGCCACGCATCTGTAGGTAGGACCATTCTTCACGGAGAGATTTTTATTGATAACGATATAAGAAACATCTATAAAGATCACTTGAGTTTGAAATAAGCTTCCCGGTTAAAATACCATCAAATAAATAGGACATTCTTATAGCTTTATTACTAGCGACTGCCCACAGATCTGCTTGTGAGCAAACACAGAGTAGCTGATGCAAACTTAACTCTATCTCCTTCGAGCAACGCTTATAATGTTATTCTAAAATAGTTACCTAGTTAGTTAGTTTATAATGCTGACTTATATTATAAATTATAATATTATTAACCTTTTGACAGTGTCGCGTCTCATTACAGAACACGGTAAAAATTTCTTATCTTATTAGGTAACTCATATTATTTCTCATAGAACAATGGCAACGAAATTCAAAGTCAATTGTAGTGCAAGAAATTATATAAAGAAAGGTGTTTTATTGAAAAAAAAAACTAATTGGAATTATACAAAATTCCAATGAGACTATGATGGTCTTTACACATATGTTTTGTGGTCACGATCCAGTTCGAACCATCACGCTACCTTTTTTGGCATTAATCGTATCGATATAATTCGAACTATTTGAGTAAAATATAAACAAAAATCAAATTAGCAATTATAAATCTGAGCTTTAAGCCTGAAAGAACCACGACAATAGAGCGGCTCGTTGGAACACTTTTGTCACGCACTTTGGAGTTGTAGCATGGGCTGCCGAGTACAGCTTTTACCCAGAGCTAAGACATAGGATTCTTAAAGAAAGCAGTAACAAACAATGCTCTTTATGGTATATCACAGTTGGCCAGGGCGACGGTAACCACTTTCAATCAAGGTTTCATTCAAGGTCATCAGCTTGTTTTCCAACAAAAGCTTAGACAAATATATTAAGGGGAGTGTGTCGGTAAAAAAAAAATTTGGTCCACACTAGCCACGCCTTCTCAAGGCTGTACGTAAACGAGACGCCACCGGCGTTTGGCATACATTTATTGTTTTATATCATGGAATACAGTACAGAGTATAAACCATAAAATACAAAGTTCTGAGACTAATCTACGTTCCAAAAATATGTACACACATAATATCCTAAATGTAGTCTGTAATTATTAAAGTTGCTAAAAATATCATCTCTAAAGTGAAATTACCTCCGTGCAAATAATTTTACTTCTCTAAGTCGGCTTGGGCAAGGAGTTGATCAATAATTGGGGTCATGGCCGTTCAGGATGGAGGATTTAAGCGACTGGTTAGCAACGCACGATAACTCGGCAGAGCATTGTAACATGCTCTGGCTAAATACAACGAGCGGTGTGAGAGAAGGCAACATCTACGTCTGTGTTTGTGCCCAGTGGGCGCGGCGCGACGGGCTGTGGTGAATTGATTACAGAACCCACAGTCCCCGCCAATGCGCAGAAGTAGTCACTTTGGGGTTTTTAGTCGGTACAAGTCCGACACACCTCGGTCGCGCAACCCTATGTGGCTGAGACAATCCTATGAAGATTAAAAAAAGGAGTTGATTAATAAAATTGCTTCAAAAGATTTTTTTTCTTTTGATGTATATAATTTGTGTATGTTTTACACGCATATATATGAAAAGTTATAAGCAAATATGGTTTATACTATAATAAAATCAAATAAAGAAATATCTTCTAGGTGATTAACTTCGGGCATAAGTCATCTAAAACTGTAGTAGTTCCACATAGCTGACATAAAAAAATTGCAAACAAAATATAGTTAAATATAAAATATTTGTAGCTACATATTACTATAAAATATTACACAAATACTACTAAATGTCACTGGGCACAAACAGCACTAGCAAAATTAACTGTATATTAAAGAATTTAATGTAACATCGAATATTTAGAACAAGGTAAATAGTTTAAAACGAGTACCGACGGTGGTTTAAATGAAAACAAACCGAATAGTTTGTTGAAGCAAATTGTGCTCGAAGAAACTAACGCTACGGTGTATATTGAACTTAGGCCAAACGCTATAGTGACCAAACTTTCTCAATACAAAAAAGGCTTTTTTTAGACACACTTTTACACAGGCTTTTCAGGGTACTACAACATGTAACCATTATACATGAAATAAATGAAGCCGCTGTGGTGGTCTAGTGGATAAGGAACAGGTGTACATGCGCAGCTACGTAAATGGTCGTAGGTTCAAACGTATCTTTGGATTTTTTCAGCTTAATTACGGGTGTAGGAACCACATGCTCAGTGGTAAAAGAAAACATCGTGAGGAAAACCGCATTGCATTTAATAGAAATATCATATGTAAAAGTCTCAAGGGCGGTGATCTTCTGTGTTAACTGGTCATGTTAGGCACGACATATTAACGCAAAGTGAGAACAACCACTATTGAACTTCTGTCACCCAGAAAGGGATATATGTACATAGAAATAAATAAAGGGAGATGAATACAAATAACAATTAAAGCGTAACAAATAAAGAAAGACTCACAATTATTTATAAAAAAAATTTTTTTGTCCTCTTGTTTAAATTGAAAAGCAGTCAGAATAACTGCTTTAGACGATCTAATATTAATTTTGAAACTTTTAACCAACATCAGACAAAACATGTTTCTAATTTAATTACTGGTTTAATTTTATTATTGGTTGAAATAATATTTCGATACTATATTGGCATATAAATGTTTTTACTATTGTCTTGCCAAAATGAGAACACCGTACCTGATAGGTAGTACAATGCAGTCCTAAAACCGAAAAAGTGTATCAAAAGACACACTACTACCAATATTCGCCGCGATCATAGCGACTTGACTACAAAAGAAATCCTAAAAGTATAATCAAAAATCATGGTCACACGATCAAAGCATAACTCCACTTATCTCACCACGCTGCTACCGGTTCCACCGCTCATTATGAACCGTTCCGTGATAATGGCCACACTTTATTTGGTCAATATTTTTTTATTACTTATAATTAAAAAAATCTTTGTTATAAACCAGGGTTTATTACTACGTTAGAATACAGCGCAATATACACCGTGGGCGTAATTAGTGTGGTTCTCTGTGTTATAAAATTTTACTGTAATATTACTGTTATTTAGAGTATAAACTCTTTCATTTAATCTACACTTAAATTATTAATTAGGGAAATGATGATTCTAAATTGAATATATACGTCTAATTACGTTTTAATGAAATCATTAACTCATTTATACATACATAAATAATCATTGACGGTATCATTGTAGAGTTCAAAGCCTTGTCTTGCATTAAAAAAAAGATCACGCACAAACGTGATTAATTTTAAGAAGCAAAAAATTGTATCTAAGGACAGATATTTTTTCTAATTTCGTACGTAGGAGTTTGTAGTAAAAAGGATTAAGCTTAATATATACACATGGAAATAGTAGACGTAAAATTTGAATAAACAATGATAAAAGTTAAATATATTGCTTAGAACTGATACATTAAATTGAGCATCAAATATTGATAAAAAAAGTCGATTACGGGACATATGCGCTAATTATCTTACTTTTAAATAAATAATTAAATTTTTATCAATTTTTGTTTTATGTCGCCTTGAAAAAATACTGATACTGTGAGTTTTGTGTGCCCTGACTATTAAAATTATCAAAAACAAAAGAGGGTAGAGGAAGTAACTTCCCGGTCCCGACAAAAACTCCGCCACACGTCAGTCTGCTCGTGACCATGATCTGTGTAACTAGGTTGAAACGTCGAACCATAATTAAATATAAGTTAATTCGAACATAAGTCCCGTTAAAATATTTAAAACGCGGAAGTATAGTTTCTTTTATGTCAATATATAGTTGTATGGTCTATAAATATCTTTTGAAATAAGATTAATATATCTTATTTAAAAATACTTCATTCTAGATGGAAACAGACTTTTTTTTCTTTGATAGCCCGGGGAAATCTTTAACAGACCTCAGGGGGTGGCGAGGGCTGCCCCCGGTATGTCGGTCTTTCACCGACTAAAGCCCCCGGGGTGTTCCTTCTTCCCGTCTGACCGGGGCCGGAGGTACAGTGTCATTCTCTTCTCCGACCCTCGGCAACGTTTGGCCTTTTGTAAAGCAGCATCTCAGATGGAAACAGACGTGACATTTGTTATTAAGTCTAAATAAAACATATTTTATTATAGACCATTTTTAAATCATCTTTATCTTTATTTATATTTTTCTTATATAAGTTTAAAAGACTTTTAAATTAAAAGTTATAGTTTAACTAAAATATTCCGCAAAGACATATTTACTGATAATATGAAGGAACCGAACAAAAATGTGAAAATTTAGAACATAATCAAAAAGAATATTGCTTATAATAAACTTTCTGTATGTATGTCAAAAAGGAGTGGATTGTGAACCCAGTATAAAAAACAATGAATCTAATCATTCAAAGTGACTGCAAGTGAAACACGGGTCCATCATCTTGATTCCATCTCAAATTACTACCGCCAGCCGTACCATAGATGCTACAGGAGATACTTAAATTTTTATTTATTGACATTTTCTAATGTACATCTACGACCATGCATCATTCCACTCCGATACGAAAGCTTCCGATAACACACCTCATTGTTTGGCGTACATATAATGGATTATTGATAAAACACGTGGGTGTCCCTAATCTCTTTGCCAAGGGAAATCTACTCGGACGTTGAATAAACCGAAATATATTAAGGTAATACCCCGGTAATGAATGATCACGGCCCGATATTAAGTGGACACAATTTATCGCCGTTCAGTTCTAATGTTAGAAGAAATTTGTGATAGCGTGCCTGCTCAGTTAAATGGTGTAATAATCGAAGAGCTCGTAGGGACACATTAGTCAATGTAACGATAAAATTTCTCTTAGATTAGGCCTACTGACTCTAGGCAATTTTAATTTTTTTGGCTTCGATTTATAAAGGTCAAAGTTTACAATTTATCTTTTTAATACGCGTATACATTTGTAAAACCGAATGAATAATATTATTTGATTATCGTTGTTATCTAGAAAGCTCGTATTGCGATTTATTGGATCCTCAATTCGGTATTATCTCGGGAATGGATAATTTATTACGGATCGTTTTGGAGAATGTATATTCATATTAAAAATCACGTATACCTAATATATGATGATGTGTAGTAAAATGTGTGGGGAACAAAGCCTTATCTTGTTACAACTCATCTGTATGTATGAAAACAAAACGGAGATGAAGGACGCAAGACTATCGAGCGAGATTACCATGGTAAAACGTGTCGCAAAATGGATCAAAGTTTCGTTACGGTTGAAAGGCAAATTGAGGTGCTGATAAAGAACAACCAATAACATATCCACTTCTAAAAAAGGACTAAAAATATTAAATAAGATAGTATAACGCGTTAATATTCATAAAAAAAAGGAAATATAGGATATGTAAGGTTTATATCTTACGACTTTAAATACTGGGTTTTAGACTTAAAACATTGATTTCTTAATATTATCACTATTACATGTACTCTAATAACGAATAATGAATAACATATACATCATGATTAAATTATAACTTAATAATATATTACAAATATAGACGTATACTTATAGGTAGGTATACTTCAAAGAGTACTTGAAGATATTGTTATCAATTAAGTTAAAGTAATATCAAAGACAGTTAAAGCTAATATTGCTGTATCAGTTAACGGTGAAGTTTTAAGTGAATTCGGTTGAACTTATCGCTGATTTCCCGGTAGCAATTATCGAAACAATAAACCTAAAATTGGTATAACCGTTCTAGATCAGGTCGCGGTCACCGTTCTCGACTTTCCACCAATTACTCGACTTCCCGAATACGACCCACTTCACAGAATGGAAATTCATTAAGAGCTATTCATCTTAGCACAATATGACTATTAGAGACCCGTTTGATTTTTTAATTAATCGCAAAGGAAGTCCTAAAAGGAAAAAATAAAGTTGACCGAGCGACGACGGAGAGCTATGTTCAATGGTGGTTTCCGTAAAGGAACTCTTTGATGTTACTCTTTTATTGGAGGAATTGCAGTACAGTTATGTCTTATTTTATTGGAATTTATATGCTGCTTGTGACAAACCATATATCGACGAGTAAATAAAGGAACTGAATGTCAAAACGGATCGAGAAAGTAATATACAACTAAAGAACTTGTCATGAATATTTTCTTAATTAAATGTAAGGGAAATACCATTTTTTATTTTGAATAGAATTGTATAAAGATACCTAAATAAAATTTATTTATTTTATTTCTATGATAATCCTGTAACTGCAATAAATTGAGTTAAGTTACAAAATTACCATGCATCAATTTTACGTGACTGTTACGGTTGTTAAAATAAAAATTTATAGGTATTTTAAAACAAGCGTTTGTAACTCTACAACAGGAAATAACAGTTTCAATCTAAAATTGTTCCTCCCAGATGTTCATGAGCAAATAACTTACGCCGACTAAAATGAACCCTAAATCTTCTCAGGGTTCGGTGCCAAGAATTGAATTTGCCTCGCATTCTCTCACATGTACTTGGCATCTAATATGTCTCGACTTAAAATTCAGCAACCAGTCTTTACTTGCGAATTAAGCTTTTAGCATTAAAGAAACTCTTGGTAATTAAATCGTAAAGTTAAACTTTCGTAAATACTTAGCTGTAGACCTACTGGATTAGTTATTAGTTTGAAATTCTACAGAAATCCTTTCAAGTTACTTGTTTTAGAATTCAATAATGCTAAGTTTAGTTATATTTATATAATACAAAACTACTACAATAAATTAATAAATACGTCATGTATTGAAGCTTTCATTAATTGTTTTAAAGAAGTTACCTATTCATTTAAATTTAATTACGAAGAAATCAATTATATATATATATATATATATATATATATATATATATATATATATATAATTGATTTCTTCTATATATTCTTGATCTTGATCTTCTTGATTTTTTCTATATATATATATATATATATATATATATATATATATATATATATATATATATATATATATATTTATTAAAATACGCTATTACATATTTTTGAAGAAAATTGTACCTTATTGTAAACATAAAACCGATTACGTAACATTAATTAAATAACATAGAGGTAACGGAAATAAAACGAGAATAAACTTGATCATTTAAATAATAAATTGCGATAAATACATCCTAGTGATTCTTATACAAAATAAATTACTTTTTCTAACTATGAATTGTAACTACAGTTTAAAACAGTATTATTAAAGGCATATCATAGAAAGTTATTAGAGTCATGTGGGTCAAGTGTGCGCAGCGAGTAAGTGTGCGCATGCCAGATATCTAGGAAATGGTATATAACTACAGAACGTGATCCCCTTCCCTCAGTGCCTCACGTGACTCAATACGACGTGCCCTTATGTCACCGGCCTCCGTATCGCCATTTTGATTTGGGAGGTGAGTAAAGATTTTTGCATCAATTATTCCGTTATTTTGTAATGTTTGTCAAGAAATCTTTTATAAACCTATTGAAACTTTGAAAATTTGCTTTGTATCATCGGCTACCACGATTCTTCCAGTTTGATAAGAGCTAATGTTTTAGTTGCTCAGATGACGTAATAATGAAAAATTTTGGTCGCATCGCGATTTCACCGTTTGGGTTAAGTGTGCGCAGACGCTTGTAGTGTAACTGTGCGCATGCGCACACTTGCCCCTTCGTCATAACTTTACCATGGCTTTGTGTTGATGAAGTAAAATTTTGTTTCGTGGCTTACCTAGATATTAAAAATGCCTCGAAATTACCAAAGAAAAGCTCTGGAATGATTTGTTGTTACAGATGATCAGCTTGAAGCTGCCAGACTATTAATTTCGAAGGGTACCAGCAAAAGAAGTTGGACTGAAGGAAAGCACTATACGGAAACGTTTGAAAGCTGGGAAGACTGCGAGAGGCATGGGAAGATTTACCACAACATTTACGAAAGCACAAGAGGATAAAATATATGAATTCCTGTAACGAAGTGATGATCTGTATTATGGTCTTACTATGATTAGCCTCCGAAAATTGGTTTATGAGTATGAAGATTTAAATAAAGTACCTCATCGATTCAATATATCCTCAAAATTAGCTGGACGTGACTGGATATATGGCTTTCTAAAAAGATATCCTCATTTAAAATTGCGACAACCGGCTCCTACTAGTATTGCCAGAGCGATGGGGTTTAACAAAACCTAAGTAAAGATATTTTACGACAACTTACAAGACCTCTACAAAAAATATAATTTTGCGCCCAGTAGAATCTACAATATGGATGAAAGTGGTGTTAATACGGTACCAAAAAAAATCCCCAAAGTGATATCAGTAAAAGGAAAAAAGCTAGTAGGGAAAATCGTTTCGTAAAAAAAAAGAAGAAAATGATGAGAATGGTTACTTTTGTCCCCTGTGTGGCGAAAAATATATTTACCCACCTAACCAAGACTGGATTAAATGTAGCTTATGCGAAAGTTGGTGGCACAAGCGATGTACCTCTATCTCTGAAAATGACGATTTCGATATGACAATTGCAATAAGTAATTTTAGTTTTTGTTGATTGATCTCATTCTTAAAGATTATTTTTGTTTATGTAGTCGTTACTGTTAGTTATAGTTTAAAAATATTGTTAGAACATAGTTTCCTAGTCTGGCTAGAAATGATAATTAATTATTACCTCAATAAGACGTTGCGTACACTTACCCCCAGTAATGCGCACAGTTACCCTCCCTTTGGGGTATGTGTACGCATTTCGATTACGCTTGTTTCGATTATTTTTTAAGGATTTGGTCGAAAATGAAGGATTGTTCTATTTATTATTTTATTCATTAATAAATACACTAACTGATTAGCCTTATTTTGTTTTATTTTACTTATAATTTTCGATTTTATAGCGTCACAAAGCTTAAGTGCGCACACTTGCCCCACATGACTCTATTTGAAAAATTGTAAAATTTAAATTCTCCCCATACATGAACTATTATGCATTTAATATACTAAATATACATGCACTAACTAACATACACGGCTGGCGGGGGCTTCTCGCTTGAATTTAGCACTTTGCCCTATTCACGAGAGAGTGTTAATTAAGCTTCTGAAAGCATTAGTAAAAAGCTCTGGCCTTTGAGTAACCTGCGTTCCAGACTGAACTATGTAAACTCTTGAAACTTTTAGAGGAAAGTTTGAATGGTATTGTTAGGAAAGTCTGGAGAGGCATAAGAAAATTTTAGAACACTTAGAAAAAATATTATTTAACAATAATAGATTAATGTTTTGTTTTATCCACTTCGAGTTGAGCAAAGTTATATTATGCATTTATTAGATTTTCCCCCGGTGACAATAGCCGGGCAGGAGACTTGAGGGAGTTTGCTGTCCGGATGAGAGGGCAGCGGTGCGCAGTATCTAGCGCGCCGCCTTTGAAAGAGGTGTTGAAGGCGTGGGCTCTATACACCCACCCCTTCCAGAGAGAAAGCCTGAATAAGGCTGTTCGCTCCCCGGGCGACTGGACGAATTTGGTTTCCCAGGCCTGGGTGGAGTGATTAGAGAAACACATCAGGGGTTTTTAATCTGTAGGCGTCTGACACACCGGGGTCGCTGCCCTCACAGCGAGCCTGATGGTTCTATGTAGGATTTTGCCCCGGGTTACCAAAAAAAATGCATTTATTCGATTATATTATTAGAGATGTACCCATTGCACCTGATAGTAAGTACAGTACGTTTAAAGAAAGGCAGATAGTGACTGTCAAAGGACAAAAATCTATTGACAGTTGTCGTCGTAATGCCGGCCCATATATACCAAGACTGAAAGTCTTAAGGTATATGGGATAAATATACATCAGCTGATTCTGAAACGTGACAGGCCCAAGCGAATAAATATGAAGGTTTTTACACTTGTGTACTGTGATGGACTTAGTTCGGGCAATCACTCAACCCCACATCTAAAAGATCCTCAGTTCCAAGACAAAGGGAGAAAATTTCTCCCCTCCAAATCTGGCAGTTAAAACACCGACTCAAGAAAGACGACTTCGAATGCGGCTAACAGCGCAACATCAACTCCTTGAGATTATCCGGGCAGTAGACTTTGGAAAGTCTGATGAGGAAGAGGCAGTAAGTATATGTCCTACGTTCCTCCTGATAGAGATTTCCTGAGGGTTGGCTCTTTACGCCGTCCCTGCCAAAGAAGTTGTCTGTAGAGGGCGCTTCGTTTGTTGGGTTTTAACAAGAATGCCGAATCCCAGGATCGATTTGCAGCAAATTTAGCAGCACTTCGAGTTTTTTTTAACCAGTAAGCATCTGCTACATCAGAGCCGCCCCCTCACGTAAGCCCTGACTGTCCTACTGTATATACAGCGTGTAAGGGCTACGTCTCACGAATACTGAAGAACAATGTTAGTAAACCTAAAATATAAACAAATAAAAAATATTTTATCTTTGCGACAAGTAGTTTTTGAGTAAATTGATGAACGAGTTTTATGTCCTAATGCACGGCCAGCAATGTATACTGACGTGCAAACACGTCGAGATCTGTTAACGTATTCGATTATTTAATGAGAACTCGAAACTAAGAAATGAATAAAGAAAAACCAAAATACTTGTCGAAAATTTCTAGTAATCACTGTTAACTATAATTGCAAGGTGTAATAATACATTTTAACTTTATACCCACCATGTGCTTACGTTAAGTATGTAACTTATCATGCTATACACGAAGACACAACACAAAAAACACAACACAAAACTAAAATAAAAACAAAACGCGGTTATTGTTTTATACCTTCGCAAATTACGTAATAAGTTCCGGAATAGACGCACGTTAAATCATAACGAAATCCAAAAGCGCACTGATCAAATAAAAATTTTGATTACCTATTAAATGGAAATAATAGGGTGAACATGCTGAGATCTTGAAATGCTGGGATATCTCGGGTCCAGGGTCTATCGGCACTAACTAGATTCAGAAGAATATTAATAACGAATAATATGATTGTTTCGATATTTAATTATTATTTTTTTAATTAAATAACCTTATAAAAATTACTTATTTTAACTGAATATCATTTTGTATTTTATTTTGATACGGTATAGTGATAATAACATAAGCAATATTAAATACAACAAAGTCCGCAAATGCACAGGATGCCTTGAGAAGGGGTTATAATATTGTACGGGTAAAGGACTTGCAAATATCTGCTGCCAAGGTGAGGGAGAGGCGGTGCGACGTGTTCTGCACATCACCCATTATGGAGGTCGAGATGAGTAGGCTCTTTACACCCACCTCTCCAAGAGATAGAGCTTAAAAGGATAATCGCTTGCCGGTTTGTTGGAGGAATACAGATTCTAAGTTCGGCTATCAGCGATTTGAGAGACACCCCGGAAGCTTATAGTCAGTAGGAGTTTAACACACCGCTATCACCGCTTTCGAGGCGGCTCTGATGATCCTATGCAGGATTTTCCTCTGGATTACCAAAAAAGGGTTAATAATAATTTTTCATCCTATGTTAAGATATTAAGTATGGTGTAAATAATATTGCACAAATCTGCTCGCGTGATTTTATTGTATTAGGAAGAATAAGGATTAATATTAAATTGCTCAATAGAAAATTTGCCATAAGCGGCGTTATCTTTATACAACTGCAGCGGATCTAAAATTTGTAAAGTTTACATTATTAACATTTTGTACAGTCCTCGATTGTAATCCTTCTAGACCAGGCTCGTCCAAACCTTTTCCAGGAACGGAGCTCTAACACCAGTTAACCATAACCCTCGGATGCCTAAAAATCCTATGTTTCACTATTCACATAAGTGTATTTTATTCTCAAAACTTCAATTATAAATCTAACGTAATGTTCTTGTGGACAAAAAGCTAGCCCCCATAGCACTTATCTGAAACGTCATTTCAACGTGTATCTGAAAAGGCTAAATGTGTGCATTACTATACAGTTGGCAGGTTTAGCAATTTTCATTTATTACAAATCTAGTACATTAGCATTTGTCATTACTATTTCGTAAAACACTGGTCTAAACTATCAATGAAATAAATAAACTATCGATTGGAAAGACATGCCACAGAGATGTAAACATTTTCCGTAGACAGATACGTAAAAAAAGAAGTGCTAGATCTATATCTTATAAAGACGTTACAGTGACATGAATAACACTTAAAACCTTACAGTGCCATGCTGTACCCTTTCAATACGTAGTAAAAAGTTATTTCAGGTGCAGAGACTTTGTCGTAATAAAATAGAGAAAATATGAATTTAACCGTTTTTTTTAATAAAATATTTATATGATAAATTAAGTAGACAAATACAAATGACTTACATAATAGCGTATTTTTCATTTATTTTTTTAAAATCATTTATACTATTTCACACGATTTGACACGAGCTGCTACCTGGTATTACTCGTAGAACATTTTTGACGTAGGCCTATGAATACTATTTGTTAAAAGTCTAATAATTATGTTTGTAAATTACTGAAACGTTTATTACAGCTTTTGAAGAAAGATTTTATTTTTATTGGTGCTTGTGTTCTTTGAGCTACGTATACCGGCCAACATTGCGTAATTAATATAATATCTCAGATTGTTTTTAATTTGGAATAGTTATAAACCAGAAAAGGTCACAGTTTTAAATACTATGTATAATCTCTAAATTATGGTCTTGGGACTAGAAATATGATTGTCACCATATGATTGCGTCATCCTTGTGACTTGCCAGAGTGACCAGATAGAATAATAAAAATTACATAATTAGATTATTTAAAGCTTTAATGACAATTTCAGTTTTGACTACTAAAAATACAGTATATTTTACAGTAAACAAAAATGCTAGTTTAAAGGTTTATGATTATCAATCTGACTCACTCGCTTCTATTTAGTGCAGTAATCGTTTTATAAATTACTGAATTCAAGGCTTCCTTTCGTTTGAAATTGTGACAATTACTTCGTTGACGATGTATGTATGATAATGTATAGAGCATGACATCCTAGAAAAATAATTGATCTTCTATCTTATAGAAAACAAGTGACATTACAAAAGATTTCAATATCTTACCGCTAAAGCTATCCTCAATATTAAATTATACTACTAAAATACGGAGCATTCCATTTTTAATATTATTAAAATTTTTATTTGTATGATTATTTATCTAAAGAACATTCTTAAAAATTACAGTAAATTGCTGTAATTTCAGTCTAATAGGTCGCATTGAAGGGATTAAACGGAGACACCCGATTGGTCGTTCTAATTAAATCCGATTGGTCGTGCGGTGTTGCGCTTTTTTAAGAAGTCTGCACACAATACTTTATTACAGTGACGGATATTTCATACAAACATAAAAGCAATGCTTGTCCCACGCTCTAAGAGTATTTAATTCTAATATTATGAATTACAGGGTTATAGGTAACTAACGCACAGCCTCTTAAGGGTGGCTTTGATTTATCAAGACATACAACTTTTGTTGTACGACTTTTTCTAATTCAATTACTTTTTTTCCCATACAAAAAAAATAAAAATCAGATTTGCAGTTCTGAACTTTTTAACTCTTCGTAAGGCGACGATCGCGCCACGCTGACAAAGGCGACCGAAGACAGACTTACGTAGTGCGCGGCGTCTTGTGTCGCTACTAACGAAGAAAGGGGTCTGCGGCGCGGTGAGCGGGCGTGGCGACATATGCTTGACTACTGTGTAACACGGGTCATGTCAGTCGCAAATTTGCTTGCGTGTGCGCCCAGCATGTGTTAGTTGTCCCAGTGACGCGTTCGTTTCATAAATCACAATGTCAAATCGATACACTAACATTGAATATACCGAAATGGTGCGTGTTTATGCTCGGTGCGGTGACAATCTGTCTGAAGCTTGCCGTGAGTCCGCGAGACTATTTCCGAATGTGTTGACACCGAGTAAATAGATTTGTGAGTATTTTTGTAAATAGTTTAATTATTGTAAATAGAGTGATTCCACTTTTTAAATACGCCTACATTAAAAAATAGTTTGCAATTATCTATCTTCAAACAGACCGCGCGCCTCTTTTGGTGCGATGCATTGCTTGATTACGTATCAATGTTCGTGTTTTTCTATTTACTTTTTTATTTTTTAGTGTAGCCAGCCCTAAGCCTGGATAAGTATGAAGGGATTGTGGATTCAGTGTATAAATATGTACAGATTGTACAACCTTTGAAACATTAACTTACGTAGAGGCCTTTACCTTGTTCATTTTACGATGTTCCCTATGGCAGACAAATAATAGGTTGGTTTTGTTTGTGAAACAATTATTTAATGTTTTATTTTGATTCTAGTTTGTTTTAATAGTGTATTAGTACGTCAATCAATAAACATTTATTTTCACTATTTAACTAAATATGGAAATTTACGTTCAAATAATTGTTATAAGCGACTTTGTAAAATAAACAAGGTATAGGGTTAATAAACTTTCTGCTACACGATCCTTAACGCTGCGTAGCTGCGTAACTTTGCGCACGACTGCATAGCACCAGCTGATTGGATACCTACGCCAGATCGAATGAAAGTTGGAATATAGAGCTAACGATGACTAGATATTCACACTAAAACTAAAAAAAAAAAAATCTAACGATGTATTAGGTTTTGGCAAAAGTCGTAGAACAAAAGTCGTTAGTCTTGATGTACCTAAGCTACCTTTAAGAGGCCGTGCGTTAGTTACCTATAACCCTAATAAATTAATTTTGGTTTTTTTAAATAACTTGTTTTTACTATATCTATCGATCCATTGAGAAAGTATAACAACAAATCATTCGCATAAAATGTGTAGGTACCAGCGCTATCTACAACCACAACTACCGGGTACCTAGCGGGTTTTATAGGGGTAAAGCAAGCATGCTTTGAACAAAAAAAAAGTAATTTTATGGTTTGTACAAATGAATATCAATTAAATTTTATGTGTAAAATATTAATCAAAAAAAGAAAAGCATTTCATTGCATGTTCCGTAGTCGAACAAATAATGACAGTTCGCCATATTGCGTATTTTTTTTAATATTAAGTTTTACGGCCATATTGTGTATATTATCTTAGTTTCAGTGTTTCCACTTTTAGAGATGTTTCCTCTTTTTAGAAAAAAACTAATAGTATGTATAGCTTAGAGACATTTTAGGAATTTAGGAAAATTTGGGGTTTCGGAGTTTTTTTTTTTAAGTTAATGAAAGACGTGTTTAGCTTTTTAAATGTTTGATAACAAAATGCAAATAGCAGACAATGAATTAAGAAACCTAGCTCTCATCGAAACCAAGTATTATGGGGTTGAAGTTGAGGAAATAACCTGGAGATTGTGCGGCTGAATTTAATTCACTCCTCCTTATCATACTATAAATTGACAAGACGTCGTGCGCTCCCGTTCTCACGAAAGTAATAACCCCTTTTTTATTGTTACGATTTACCAAGGAGTAGTATTCGCTTCCTGTATGTATTTTTCTATCTTCTGATAACATGGGAATCTTCAAACGACGAGTGAATCGGTATTTGTTAGGTGAACGCGTTCCATCATCAACCTCATCATCACTTTGCATCAGGTGAAATTAAAGTCAAGCGCAAGCTTATCTGTAATAAATAAAGGAATGAATAAAATGTCAGCTAAAATTTATTTGAATAAAATATTAAGCTTGAAAGTTATCATGGTAATTTCATGTAATGTAGCAATTTAATCAATACTTCACAGCCTCGCCGTGCCGCGTCCTTGCAAGCACGATCTGGAGAGGCCTTAGCTTACTAGGTTTTACGATAAAGCGCGTCACCACGTTGCATAGACTTCTCGGACGTCGCAGCCTATCGTGAACCAACGGGTCTACTAAGACTGATATGCCGGAGCGGTTGCCAGCATCACAACGTCTTATTCTTCGATTTGGATCGGATTAACTAAGTGTTCAAATAATGTCCAGAATCTTTTCATCCACGGCTTTTTAAACGCAGTGAAAACGTTTTAATCTTCCGATGTTATTGTTTCCTCTTTCTTTCTCGTCGAAAATTACGTCAAATGTAGTCAGATAGTCAAAATGGTTATCATTACAAATTAATTATCTTATGGTCATTTAAATAGCAACCATCCTATGGAATGGGATTTCTCAATCAAAATATTAATTTGTTCTTTTTGACGCGTCTATCTCAGGCGAAAATTCAAGTGAATTGTTAAAACCGACACCGATAAATCGGAAACTAAACGAACATAAAACACCAATGCTACAGTCACCAAAACTATTACAAACGGGAATGATGTAATGTTAATACGTTTGCACGGTGTCGTGTACAGGCTCATTAACATCGCCTTGAACTCGAGCGCACGTTAGCGAGGTTCACGGATATTGAGTAAAATTAGGTCACCCGTCAGCTGTTTTATTTTCGTTACATTGCTGTTTTTCGTATTGTTTGACTAATTTTATTAAATAACTTAGATTTTAGACTATGTAGGTTTTATTTATGGTGTATAGTGGTAATACATGCGAAAAATTAAAAATAATCATCAGTCGATTTTGTTTTTTTTTTTCAAAAATTTCAGTCCTACTGTGTTCAGAAGCTTGTTCCGATTCTATATTTTCAGTATTAGGGAGTAAAAAAAATACACCCTGTAGAATTAATTAAGAAAGAGGGGTAACAAAAAAGTAACTAAATCCACTTTAACCTAGTACGTCGTTTATGTCCAACGCGATAACGTGACCAACAACCATAGGTTCATAGCAGTGGCGTTCATCTCATACAAGCATAAAAGCAATGCTTGCCCTACGTTCTACGAGTATCTAATTCTAACATGAGTGAATTAATCAATAATAGATAAATTCACCATTGTGATTATGATGGGAATACGTGCTTATCGAAATTAATAAAATATAACGTGTTTTCACAGTTCTCTAATAAAGAAAGAGTAAGAGTCGAAGTAAGTTTTCTTATTGATTGCTTGCCTTGTGTAAAAACGATATGCACGTTACTGGCTCATAGCAGTATTTTTCCCATACTTTCATAATTGACATAATCACACAAGGCGTAAAATCAACACTATTTAAAAATAACACTATTTTTTACTTTCAAGATTGTGGTTCAGCCGCAATAAAGTTGATCGTCGTTCTCAGGGCACTAGTCTTGACATTTTCGTTAAATGATATTCGGATTTCCTTATGACCTTCACCAACAAACATGGAGTAACTACCTAAGATCAATTAATACATTAACTATGACAATGACAAATAATCTATAGGACTGTGTATCTATAATCTATTTTTCTCAGCTTCGCTATTTTCTGCGCGTTGACATACCAAAATGGGTCAGCTAGAAATTGCTAGCTGATTCAGCTTGGTATCTAGCGTATGTTGAGCTAAACCTACCTGTGGCGTATCGTATACGTGTTGTGACAACATAAGGTTACAAAGTTTGCTGTCACCGTTTTCTTCCTAGATTAACTTATTACTCTGTGTTTTATGTTATACTAGCTGACCCAGCAAACGTTGTTCTGCCATATAAATTATTTCTTGTGAATATCTTCTGTATTATTATTTACAATTTTGGTCATAGTGGCTTACACATAAAAGGTACGTACATGCTGTCAGGGACTTTTATTTAGAACTATTCAAGACAAACAATCCTACGGTACATCATCTTTGTGTTACTCCAATGGTTTAGGCAGTGTACGCCAAGATAGCTCTCAGAGGCCAAATTTTTTCGAATTAATTGACATGTATCGTCATATTACGACCAAAATTACATAAAATCATTACATATTATAGCCTATATGTTATTTCGATGTATAATCTATATTAGTATAAAAGTTTCGTGCAAATCTGTCCAGTAGTTTTATCGTGAAAGAGTAAGAAATATATTCACAAACTTTCGCATTTATAATATTAGTAGCATGCACAGTAAATACTTTTCTGTTCTGTTATTTTAAGAAAATACGATGATTCTTTTAGTTAAAAATCACAGATATAATAAGTACAAAATTGAAGTTAAGAATAAAACGGAATGTACATTTCAATTATTCCCAAAATAGTACATTTTCGGAGCCAGATAAATTAGTTTCACTTGTCCCGAACGTAACTTGTTCATTAACGTTTAAATAAATTCATTAATAAGCCTCGCCAGAGACAACCAGTCAACGCAAAGATCTATAAATCAAATAGTGAGGGAGTGTCAAAGACAAAAGGACGACACCATGATTCTATAGAGTCACATACGGTTGTAAATTGTAACGAACTTCTTGTCGAACAACGAAGATTTTTTTGGAGAATCTTTGGTGTTTTACTATGGTTGTTCTATGGATTCCAGCAGATTATGCTAGAAAAAGTGAAATGTCATGTTTAAGTGCCCTAAGAACGTCGATCAGCTGCTAAACTGGTCACGTTCTGCACGAAATATCAGCGCGAAGTGGAAACAGCCTTAATACATACCTGCTTACCCCGAAAGGGATTTAGCGTGACGATATATTTAACATTAGAACTACGAACCGGTCAAAATGACCGGTTGCATCATTTATTTATACCATTTCCTCTTTAAGTCTTATTTAATATTTTACGATAATGTCATGATTTTTATTAAATTTCTGTATAGAATAATATTATAGACTAGCTGTCTCGGCAGACCTTGTTCTGCCCTATTTCTCTAAAACAAAGTCACATTGTTTTTTTAATGTTAATAGATTCCCCGTCAGATTTCATTCTGCCAAAACTTATTGGCCTGTCGGTTGTTTTTTGAAAATAGTTTGAAGGAACCTGGCCTTAATGCTATATGTATAAAAATTGACAAATATTGACATTCATATTTATACGTCACTCAATTGTTTTGCCTTCCCGGGACCCGTCCACTAACATTTAAACTTTATGGTGTTAAAGTTCAAATTGACTTTTAAATATTATTAAAAAAAAATTGTATGAGAATATAGAAAAGTGCTCGAGTTTCGCGCTTATCAACACATAGCTGATCCGGCAAACGTTGTTTTGCTATATAAGGTTTTGTAATATCTTCTAAGATGTTCATTGAAATTAAGTGATGTCAAAGACAGTTATGTTCACAATTAATACTCTTAATCAACAACACATTTATTTGGATAAAGATTAATATTATTACGTTGATACAACTCTTAACAAATAATGCATTAATTTCGACCAAATTTGTTTACCATAAAAACGGTTCTAGTGACTTAATCTTAAAAGATAGACATATACTGTCGCGGACATTTTTTTAGATCATTTCAAGAGGAATAATTCTTTCTTACATATATTTTTGATATCTTGAACCGTTTTTGCAGCGCACGCAATGGAAGCCCTCAAGGATGAATAATTTTGCCCGTTTTTTTCACATTTTCCATTATTTCTTCGCTCCTAATAATTGCATCGTGATGTCATATAGCCTAAAGCCTTCCTCGATAAATGGTCTATTCAACTCAAAAAGAATTTTTCAATTCGAACCAGTAGTTCCTGAGATTAGCGCGTTCAAACAAACAAACAAACAAACAAACAAACAAACAAACAAACAAACAAACTCTTCAGCTTTATAATAATATTATAGATTATTTTGTTCTTATGCTTTTCATTTTCAGAGATAACTATAAAGATAACTATAAGATTTTTTTTTTGTTTTGTTCCTTCGTAGTTCTAGTGTTAATTAGATTTAAACATCATAATGTTGGACAAGCCACGAAACCTTGAGAGTATTATTTTACTCCATTTTCGAACATGGTTCCCACAAAGATCTCTCTTAACATTAGACGTGGCACGCACATTAATCTAGGTAACGGTCGCCATAACAACACATACCACCGCCCTCACATGTTCTCGTGTACTGCTGCATCTCAATACATAATGTTACATGACAACTTTATAGTTTTCTTTGTAATAATCAATTATTTATGTGCTTTGATTATAGTGCGCAAGGTATTTGTTGCTTGTATCCATTAATCTTTTTTTCTGCTTCATGTATCATAAATATCTGGTTTTAACTTTCTGTATGGTATAGTATTTATTCATACTTTCCAGTCATTTTTATTTCTTGTAATTATATTATGAAATATATTTGCTTATTATTGCAATTATATATTAAGGGGTGAAAGACTATTTGGTTTAAGCGACATTTTCTGATGATATTCCGATTCCGTGTATAAATTCATTCTTAATCCTGCAAAACTCAAGAGGTCCATGCTAGGGTTCGAAACTCAACTGCATCGGAGTAGCCTCAAGGGTGCGTCGGAGTAATTTTATTATATTTCGATCTATTTCTATCCTAAGTGCTATTATCTGTATTGTTACTAATTTCATTCTAATATAGGTTGAATGTTTGATTTATTATTATTATTTACTAATGTATAGATATGACTGTTTTTTTTTCTTAAGTAGTACCATAAAACCATTTATGTTATTGATAGTCCAAAATACACAATACGTACAAGCATTAAGGTGAAATATATGATCAAAATATTTCACGTTCTATCTCTTGATATATTTCACACATGCAACGAGAGAAAATCACCTTTAACAGTAAACCGATTCCCAACAAAGGTCGTTAAAGGAGGCAATGTACCGCGGCGGCTTCCGACCGATTTATCGCGAGAACGTGCGCCCCAGCGCCATCTACCGCCTTTTATCTCGCGCTAAAAATGACGGCTTCATGTCTCCACACGACATTGGACGGCGAATACGTTTACATATTTTTTCAATTTGTGATCTTTCGGAACCTTGATCGAATAACGAGCTTTTTAGATATTAGATAACAATAACATAACGTCATGCTATATCTTTTTCGGGATGAGCAGAGATACAAAAGTGGCTCTATCCACATTATATGCCCTGCTCATTGTTACCAGTAACACAGCTGATCGCCATTCTCAGGGCACATAGATATTTCTATTAGATTCCATGCGGATTAGCGCATGATATTTGTCTTCACCGGTGAGTATGTGATTCCTAAATCCGTATTTAATCTTGATAAATGCAGATGCCAGGATCAAACCTACAAGCATTCGCGATGCCGCACATGGGTAACGGTCTCTTATTCACTAGGTCACTCAGATTTTACACATGTGCCCAGTAGCGTTCATTCCATACAAGCTTCAAAGCATTGCATGCCCTTACAATAAATAAGTCTGTAATAAATTACTTAAAGTCAAACCAGACAGGGAAGTATTCATGATCATACCTATTCTGTTTCTACGCCATGTATCTTTTCTATGAAAAAAAAAATGTTTACTATAATAATATACATATACAAATTAATTACACGAACTCTGCCTACCTTGTTGAAGTGCCTTATGCACGTCACTGCATGTGCCATTATATGTCTACTAAGTTTGACTCTGCCTATAGGAAAGATTATTTGTTTTATTAAATATATCTTTATCTTTTTTTGGGAGTCGAAGCTGCTCGCGTCCGTAGGCTTAACCCTATTTTCCCTACACGTGACTCCTGGGTGGTGCTAAACGAGCAGCAGCGAGGTGGTAGGGCGTCGGTACCCGTCTGGATCGCGACCACAGTACATGGGTGTAAAGCCCGTCATGGTGACCAGTTTCGGCTTGTCGCGTTTCGGGATCAGCTCGTGTATATCCAGTAACTTATATACCTAGAGACCTTCAGTCGTGGTATATGTGGGCCGACATGATGATGTAGACTATCAATGGATTTTCATCCTTTGATAGTCGCTTTCGTTTTTGGACTACACTGTACTTACCATCAGGTACTCTGTAGTCACTACGTCGAGCCAGTGTAAAAAAAACTTTAATATCCAGTATGATGATGTTCCTACTGGATTTCATCTTCATTGAAATATTCTTTACAGTCGCATCCAGTAACAATTTTGTATTCACCTTCTGCACCTATGTGTTTATTAACTGTAATCAATACATCTTTATAATACGTTGCTATACTTTGGAATATGGATGTAACTAAAATTATCTCTAAACCATGGGAAACCGTGATTTTATTAACTTTATGAATAAAAGCTAACTTTTTATTCATAAAGGTAGATTGTAGCAGAAGGGAAAACTTTCCCTTGAGCGTGAAAGGGTTACGGTGGTATTCAAACAAAACAGCAACCTTGCCTAGCAGCGCGCACTGCAGACAATTTGTCGGATTGTCGGTAGCAATGACGCTTCTTCTGAATACACTCCATACTGAAAATGACCGACATAGCTGTAGTAACACAATAATAGGTAGGTAAAGAAAATGCTCGAATGGAGACCATGAAACGCCCGTAGAAATCTAAGGAGACAGCCGGCCAAATGAACTGATGAATTAGTAAAGTTGAACCGCTCGGCCAAAACTCGCGACCATCATGTGTGGAAAAGACTGGATGAGACTATTACTCAGCATGGGCTGGCTGAAGGTAGAAGAAGAAGGAGAAAAAGACCTGGTAACGTTGATTTAAGGACGAGAGTCTAATAAAAGACGCCATCGTCATTCTGGCTTAAGCATACTATGGAGCAAAATGATGAGCATTAAATAAATCGAACGTCAACCCCTAACATAACATTAAAAAACTTTAACGTCACATATTTTGTGCTTTTTATCGTGGGATTTATGAACAGGCTCGTTCGCGACCCTATTGGTGGCATGCAGGTCTTCTTGCGTCCCCATGATTTATAATGTGAACTCGAAAGAGGTTCCGCCATCCCGTTTAATATCTTTGATTTACGATAGAAACTACGCGCAAGTTCTAGTACAGCCGATGATATGTAGCGAGTCTGTTACGTTTCCCTCCCTTTTTGTCTTGAACGTGATGACATAGTCAATTTAATCATTACGTGATGTTATACATTCGATTGCAATCACACAGGCACAAGTAAATATCGTTTGCTTGTTAGCATTATGCTATATCGGTGTCATGGTTAGCAAAACTAACAGAAATAAATTATCTGAAAAGTGATAAGATCTAGGTCAATCTATATGTACCTAGATACTAAATAACATTGAAGTATAGTTGTTTTTTTATTTATTTATTTTTTATTTAGGGGCTTTTATTCAGGCGAATATATCAGCCCTATTATGCCCTAACTTACGTCCTTACATCCTAGGGGAGTCGCGGATGAGCAAGAGTCACCATCTGGCACAGCATTCTGACTTCACTGGACAAATGATTGGTCAAAATGCCGCGCCACGCTCCAATATTTTGTCTGTTAATTTTCAACTTGCTCATCAGCGACTCCCTTTGTGTCTCGTTCCGGGCACACTCCATCAGCAAGTGATGCACATCTTCAATCTTTCCACATGTGTTACTATTGGGTGACTCGGCACCATAGTTGTACAGATTAGTTGTAATACTAATAGCTTCGAATGTTTACAATCCTGACATCATAGACAATTTTGTCAACTATAAATTACAGGTAAATAAGGAATCCATGGAGCAAGAATCAAACTTGCATTTGCTCGGTTTTTTATTATTCATAGGCAAGTGCATGATTTCAATAGCTGGTGGAATTTACCCATCAAATATCTCTTTACTCAATATGAGTTTTACTTTAGAACGAGACATTGAAAATTTATAGAGTAATTTATAGGAGTCTTAAAAGAAAATATTAATAATGGCTCCAAACGAAAAATATATTAAAAATCTGGTAATTTAAATGAAAATAGCGAATGAAATTACAGTCTTGGAAATTATGGTGATTAAATATAACATATTAAATCTATATTTACTAGCTGTCCCGGCAGACCTTGTTCTGCCCTATTTCTCTAAAACAAAGTCACATTGTATTTTTTAATGTTCATAGCTATAGGCCTGTCGGCTGTTTTTTGAAAATTGTTTGAAGTAACCTGGCCTTAATGCTATATGTATAAAAATTGACAAACATTGACATAAATATTTATACGTCACTCAATAATTGTTTTTGTTTTGCCTTCCCGGAACCCGTCCACTAACATTTAAACTTTATTGTGTGGTATTAAAGTTCAAAATGATATAACGAATTTTTGTATGAGAATACAGAAAAGTGGTATTTTTAGACAGTTGCAGTGAATTTTTAAAATTTTTCTCTCCGTAATAACCTTCCCCAGACTTCATCAAACACAACAAAAAAAAAATCAACCAAATCGGTTCAGCCGTTCTCGAATTTCGCGCTTATCAAGACATTTAGCGATTCATTTTTATATATAAGAAGAAGATAATAGAGAGTAAGAACAACTTTAGAAATAAATTCTTAATGTTTAAAGAGGATCAATAGCTCCTAGGCTTTTAGGCTTTTACGAGATTTTAGAGAGAGGCTTAGTGTGGATATAATAGGATGGAAGGTATTCTTGTAAAGTTGTGTCATTATTTTAAAGCTTTAGTTTTAATGCGGTTTCGATAAACAATTCTATTGAAACAATATATGCTGAAAAACAAGATAAATTTGTCTACTATTTTTGTCTAAGCGTAGGTATTCCAAAGAAACATAAAATAGATTTCTTTTGTAATGAAATTCTTCCATTTCAACAGATTATTCTTAATATTATAATAAATAAGGCTAAGCCGGCGATGAAACAATGAGCGGGTTTATTTAAGAAATAAATACAATTTGACAAAAAGAGCGAGAAAGTGTCAATCGTTTTCACAAAAGGCAACTGTAACGACTTGAATGGCGTTGTTTACTTAAGGCCTAGTGTTAAATCTTTGGATAAATTGAATTTATTTTAAAGCAATACAAAAGACACAGTTACTTTGTGAAGGCCTTCTAAAAAAAACATTTAATGCTATTCCTGCACGATCTTATATACCGATATTTTTAAACTCCAATAGAAAGTTTAAGTATTTCTTATGGTGATAGTCTAAAATGTACTAACTTTCAGTTGTCTGTAGTCTAATAAAATTATTATCTTTAACCGTTGTTCAAAAATCATTACTTGAATTGCTTTAATCGTTTTTGTAGAATTAAAAATAATTACTTTAAATACAATTAGTCGTGTGAGGTAAACTCCCAGTTTTATTGAATTGTCACGAAAAAGGATTATTATGATTCTTTTTCGTAACATTTAGCACCTTTGAAGTACGTTACTAAACGAAATTAACAAATTTTACAGAAGAACCAATTTTAAAAAGGCATTATTCAATAAATACTAATCAGAGTGTTACACCGTGCTTTAAGCTGTATTAGACTAATTATTTTCAACGTTAATTTTGGCCTTAAATCTAGTTTATTTATTCGTTAAAAATATCTACAGTACTTTCATAATTTATTTATACAGGACCCACTTTTGTTTTGATATCCCGAGGGAAATCCCTAAGGTTCAAGAAATCCTCAGGGGGTGATGAGGATCGCCCTCCGGTGTGTCGGACTTGCACCGACTAAAACCCCCGGGGTGCTCCTTCTCTCCGTCTAGCCGGGACCGGAGACACAACAGTGTCCACTTCTCCAGCCTGCGATGACGTCTGGCCTTTTGAGGAGGCCTCATCTCTGTGTTTACGAGGAATCTCGCTCTTCTTGCAAGAAGTTGTCTTGAAGCGGTATACGGGAACACGTCACACACCGCTCTCGCCTGGATAGGTTTGGCGACGCTCTCCCTCAAGTGCACCCCCCAGGCGTCTTTCCAGTTATGGAGGAAGGCCTGTGGCAAAGGCCCTTCTCCTTCGTCCTGTTCTGCGTGGGCGACGGATCGGGTTGTCGGGGTCGGCTGTACAGGATCCTCGTTGCGTGAGTCCTGCTCACTCTCGGCCAGTTCCTTTATCAATGGTCCTTCTATAGTCTTTCAAATTTCGTTTAGTAATAATTCGAGAATTCTTTTACAGCTACCGTAGCACATTTGGACTTAGGTCTTTTTTAACCCTTATCTCACAGCCACTCACAGAAGATTAATACATTGCATGTTCATATCACGGGTTCAACTGACAAAACCGTCATACACATATCAACTAAAATGTTTTGAATAATACTGAGAAATCTGTCGAAGAAACGCAACAATATAATCCTTTTCTTCGCCTAGTTACAACTGTCAACCGTGCCAATTGTTTAAAACCTTTGAGATTTATAAAGGAATCATTGACAAGCTTTTGTGCAGCACTTTTTCATCGGAACACATCATAAATCTCTTGACAGCGTCTTTGTTATGCATGTGCCACACAGTTAGATTCTTTTGTGTCAACGCAAATAGATAATGAAACGAAAGTGTGCCGACATAATATTCGAAAACCTTGCGGAAGTTTATTTCAGTTGGATTGTCAAGTTAATCTATAAAAGCATCAAAATCATATTTTTTCCTACTATACAGAGTGGTTTTATAGACGATGGAGATATTTCAGAATAAAATAATTTGTACCTTCTTATAACTAATAAAAATATAAATAACAATATTCCCTAACAAATCATAAAGAAACATTGATGAACAAATAAGAATTAATCCGTAAAAAGTTTGGACACCGCAGCGCGTGTGGTACACGATTGAATGGCATGTAGATAAAATTCCTATTACGCAATTTTAGGTAAACAGGTAATTGACTCGTTACCCTTTCGTACTCTATCCTGGCTTAGGAGAGACAAAATACCTAATAATTAATTGTTATTTATTCTAACATATGTGTAATTGCCCCTAAATATGATGACTATAAATTACTTTGTTTTAATGGAAATATTAAGATATCACTATTCCTATACATTTGGAATTGGAGTCGGATGCTGAATATCCTCCTTGAATATCTCCCTCGTGTATAAAATCAGCCTGTATAATACACGGCTATGATGATAAGTAGCTGTGGTGGCCTAGCGGGTAATGGACCAGTTTCTATGAGCGGCAATGCGAATGGTCGTAGGTTCGAATTCCTGCACATACCTCTGAGTTATTCCAGTTTACCACCCTCTCCCTTCCTGAATAGAACCTCGCGCCCAAGTTTGCAGTGTCACAGCTATACGGTATCCCACATCCCGGCTAGGACTAAGAGGTTCTCTTACCCCTTCTTTTGCCGTGTCGTCGGGCTGAGGAATGGTCTTCTGGCGAGCGTGTTCCCACCATCCTATGATATGGGATCTTTTAAGCGTAGCGTGAAGAGATATTGGTGCAGGCCGGCATGATCGCTGCGACTACCGATGGGTTTTTTCTTACCTTTCGATAGTCGTTGGTGTTTTTTGGACTGCTCCATGCTTACCATCAGGTATAGTGCAGTCACTGTGTCGAGTCAGTTTAAAAAAAAAGGATTTAGGCACCACATGCTCAGCGGCAAAGGAAAACATCGTGAGGAAACCCGTTTAGTATCTAATTGAAATATCATATATACTAGTTTTGTAAGAACGGCGATCAATTGCGCTTCTGGTCACAATTCACAGAGCAGGATCCTTCTGGGTTAAACTCTAGTAGATCGGTTGGTATATCTAGGTATGCCTGAATTCCTCCATTCATTCCAATTTGTAGCGTTTTCTTTAATTAAACGCTTGGTTTTTCTTAATGCCTGTTTAAATTTTAATAAGCCTGCTGTCAAATAACAGGATTATTCTAATATACTATGTTGCGTTTAGTTTTTAGCTATTCATGTATTCCTATCTTATGCGGCAGAATATTTTGAAACTAAGTATCGGTGTTAAGAAATTAACAGGATGGTAAAAATTTATCTCCTTCATTTATAATGCGAACGATGAAGGAAAGTAATTCATTTCCTTCGCTTATTTTACCACGTCCTTCATATAATTTGCTAGATATTAATAGAAAATCAGTATATGCTTGCCAAACATCTATGGCCTCAATTTCACCTTCCGCAAGAAATGATGGAGACCCTGTAACAAGACGGAGATCAAACATTTATTTAAAACATACATAAAAACAGTGTTAGAACTTAGAACTATGTGCTAAATGAGTATAGATAGCAACCGTGGCTAGGTAAAGTATGAGTTAATTACCGAAAGAATGGATGCCCATATTATCGGTCAGTCCGCTTAATTATCTGTCTGCTTCTTTTGAACATAATGAGCGTAAAGATATGAAATAATTAACTTGGTGCTTAGAAACAGTAAAATGTTGCTATTCATAAACAAGTTATTATACTTAAATTAAATAAGACAACGGAAAGGAAATAAAATGTATTAGTGTAATAATTATTTATTGAGGATGTAAGTCTTTTATATTTTAACGTACTTTCTACTATTCAATGTACCTCAATTCTTTGATGTACTCGCAACAGCGCCGTTCTCGAGAATATTCTTGTCGCATATTTTGAGGTAGAATGGTCTTCCAGATATTGTATTTCTTCTAGATTATGATATATGACACTTCAAAATAGGAGTAAAAACACTCTTCTACATCGGTAATGCAATGATGACACTTCTTGACGTGTAGTTATTCATAGAGAACTGTGAGCCTGATTGGTGCGTGTGAGTTGGCGAGGAAACAGAAGGAATTTCGGGAACGAACTTACTTGTATATGTCCCGGTCCACGGCGCTGGTTCAGGCGTTGAGTGGGTTAAGCAGAGCGTCGAGTTGCACAAATGTATTATACAGCGTTGTAGCAATTTATAAGAGTTGTTTTTTAAAACGAGCGTGTTGCAGTTTTCGTAGCGTTCGAACCCAGAGAAAAAGGAAACGGATGAAAAGGGTAGGGAGATAAAAATGACGAGTGAGTGTTGCCAGTGAAAAAATATATATAATATAAAAGAACATACGAGTATATTAAAATATAAAATAATAAATAATATAAATGTAAAATATATAATAAACGGCGTAAACGCTGATTGGCACCTTATTTTGAAGTGATTATTAAAGCAAACAACATTTTGGAATTTCATTGGAATAGGGATAGTTTGATTTCTATATGAACGGTTTTCATTCAAATGATAAACGCAATGACGTAGATATAAATGAATAATGAAATTCATACATAATGCGATATATTGAAAATGTTTGGATAAAACATAGTGAAATGTATCGCAAACAATCAAGGGACGTCCGATCCTTTTTGTAGAACATTCCTTTCCGCTTTTAGGGCTAAATAAAAGTGGGACATGGCCCGTGATCAATGAAAGCTTTTGGCTGTTTCCAACTGAAACGGGACAAATGTATTGTTTACGCTAACGTGTTTTATAGTTATAGAAATGAATTTAGTCAATATAGAAAAAAACATTTACAAACAACTTACTACTTTATACAATATGAATGTAAGTAGAGGTAAGAGTTGTGCTAACCGAGATTTACGCAGATCAAATAAAGAGAGTTCTGATGGAAGACAGGGTCAGAAGTACATGAAATCGATGAGCGTGTAGAAAGGGTTTAATGAATCTTAAATAAGCGAATAAAATTAGCAGAAATAGATAGAAGTACCGTTCCATTCTCTGTGCTTGTCTTAATAGGGATCGGCGTGTATGTAGGTAGATAGATATTAATGCAATACTTCTAAAATTTATTTCTGATCTGAATATTATTACCTACTTTTGAATGACCATATTAACTTTTTAACTACTTCAATTTAGTACTAAGTAAGATAAAAAATAGTAATGGGAGTAGTAATAATAATAATAGTTATCATAGTAGTAGTAGTAGTAATGATGATTTCTAATATCTTTCAACTAAATGTAGATATTGTGTGACATATTGAGATTGAAATTAGATTAGTACTAATATACATTAAGAAAGTTCAGAAGTTATTTCTTACATGGACAAATTTTTACCACTTTCCATATCACAAAACAGTATTATAATAGCAATATTATTGCCCACTAACATTCCCTAAAAGTTTATTCTACATAATTTAAACCCAAAGTAAACCAATGAATATATTCAAAGCATTAAAATGTTTCATATCAACGGTCGGATCTTACCATTAAAAACTAGTATAAAAACGGCACGAAAAATACTCGTATATTAACATTCTCGTTCGATTCCAGCCTGGGGCAGTCTGGACGGTAGGAATGAATAATGACTGTAATCCGCTTGTGTTGAGCCTTAAGCGAAGGGTTAAGGCTCCTGCAAGGTTTTATATTTATGACGACTAACTGGTGTCTAAGGTAATCCGCGTGGAAAATAAAATGCTCTAGTCTGCATGTTATTTCATCTAGCAAATGTTGCAAAGCTTACATCCTCGTTTTATAGATGAAATACATACTTGCCATATGTTCGTTTCAAAGATAATCTGTGTAAAGAAATTAACATTTCGTATTCATCATTGGAAATTTTCCGCAAAGCGCACTTGCTTAAACTAGATAAAATTGTTTGTATTGATACATTTATATTTGCTTCAAAGTGATAGAAGATGATAAGGTCATCAAGGTTTGGTGATAGCTACTTCTGTTTATTCTTTAAAGAATTGTTCTTTGTCCAAGTTTGAGTTTTTTGAATGCCTAACGTCACCAGGACTGTGATATTCTCCTTACAAACTTATTAAAGAAATCCTTTTCAAATCAATACTAAGACTATAATTTAACCCTTATTTATGTTTTTGTGGTAGGTCAATTGCCCGAATTGAGTCATGACTACAGTACACAAGTGTAAAGACCGTCATAGTGACTCGCTTTCCCCTGTCGCGTTTCGAGATCAGCTTGTGTATATCCAGTAACGAATATACCTAGAGACCTTCAGTATTGGTATATGTGGGACGACATGACGACGGAGACTATCAATGGATTTTCATTCTTTGATGGTCCCTTTCGTTTTTAGACTACACTATACTTAGCATCAGGTGCATAGTAGTCACTATGTCGAGCCAGTGTAAAAAAAATCCAAAATATTTTCATCAACAATGCACGCAACTTTCTTTGAAATTTCAGAAACTATAAGTTAGCTATGATCATAGCCATGATTAGTTAATTCTGCTAAACTTACGAAACAAAGTCTACAATTTATAGATATACCAAGCTTATATTTAATTTAGTATAATGTACACTAATGCCTCTAGTTTCCACCAAAGATAGCGCTTGACGTAAATTATTTATTAGCAAAGTTTCCCCGCGTGGTAATCTAACTGCGTGTACCTACTAATTTCGTATAGTTTACATGTCCTCTTATCGATATTCGTGTAAAGGTACTACAATAACGTAGTCTATTTATCTTCCACGCATCGAGAACGAAATTAGGCTCATCTGTATAATTAAGATAATCCTTTATTAGGAATATATCGATAAAGATTTGGTATTCAGAGCAATGTAGGCAGAAAATGGATGGATTTGTTTGCTTAGGCGAAATATATAGGACAATATCTCAATAACATTGATGAATATACGTATAGTACGTACTTGGTTGCTAGGCAACGTTCGCAGCCATTAGGTCTCGTTGATTCCTGAAATCGGGTAATGTTGTAGGTCGCACACACTGCTTTCTCATTAGTTCTTAGAGGTGGCGTGATGTTAGGAGACGCGCAGGCGATGGTCGAGCAAAGCTTCTAACCTCATATCAGTCCAAGCACGCCGCTAAGAGAGTAAACACGCGCTACATACGTTATTTATATCTCAGATGATAACACCATACCAGGTAATAATAAAACTTACTAGAGATTGTAGCAAAAGTCTGATTTTTTAAACAATTTTAGAAATTGTTTGTGAGATAAGACTGGTTATTCTTTAAATGTTTTGATATTCTATAGTAACTCGAAGGTTTTATAGTGCTAGGGTGATTGCTCGGACTTTTTATTTAAAATTATTTGACTTTAGTAAAGAAACCGATATTTCAAAAATACATTAGGTTTAAAAAATACCCCATTCTGTATTTAATGTAACTTTTAAAGGAGAAGCAAGCAAAACAAATGCGTTAAACTAAACCAATCCTGCTTACATTCCCTGTGACCGAAATCGTGAGACGCGCACCGACAATTTGTTAGAAAAGGCAGTGATTAATATAGCATCTTTCGTTATTCCAATCGAGTTAATTTTACCGTAGACTGTGGACGATAAATAAGGGGCCGCGCGCGACATTTGTCATTTTGAAAGATTGCCATCTGATTCAGTAGTTCCGGAGTTGCTGGATGTTAAGGTATTTTCATAAGGATAGTTTTTCTATACACTATTGTTTCTGTTTTTTTTTTTTTTAGACGGACTTACTGTTGCAGGGACAGGCCTATACAGCTTAACCGGGCTTAGGGGGCGAGCACAGAAGATGCTCAGCCAGCGATTTATAGGTTGGGTGGCAACGCAAGGGCACCCCTGTGGGTACGAACCTCAAGTTGGGCAACCAGCCAGGGGAAAGAACCTACAGGTGATCTACTTGCGTTTCGGAAGCGACTACCTTGAGAAGAAACCCGCGAGAAAAGCATGGTTGCTTCGGAGTGATTGTTTCTGATTTATAATTGTTTAATATATACTTAATACATATAACTTTGTTATTACTGTACCTTATTATTTATTAATCAATGTTAACATGTGCTCACAAAAGAATAGAGATATTTATGTTGAATTTCCTTTCAATTCGTATTTACTAAGTTAATAAAGTAATAACAAGATAGTTATCATTTCATTTCCGTTAATTTTTATTCATTGATTTTGGATTTACGTCGATGAAGTAATCGTAGAATACTGTGTCTATATATATATATATATATATATATTCTTGAATAGTTCTAAATAAAAGTCCTTGACAATATATAATATATCCACCTTTTGTGTGGAAGCTTCTATGACCAAAATTGTATATTATAATACAGAAGATAGTCACAAGAAATAATTTATATGGCAGAACTACGTTTGCCGGTTCAGCTAGTTCGTTTATATGTACTAGATGATAACGAAAATAAATTTGCAAAAACTCGAGTTAGAACAAAAAAAAAATTCTTACCAACAGGAAACACTAGTATGTTTTATGTAGAGTGAACACAATACATGGTCGCAAATAAAATGAAAAGAGTTGATAAACTACCAATTAAGTATTTTCTTTTGCATTTATTTATGTAGGTAGGCATGATTGCGATGACATTGGGAGGTGTAGATACACACTCAATAAACTCGCTTTAGTTTTTAGTAGCATTACACGATTTCACTCATGTATTTTCTTTACAATACTACGTCAGACTAATTACACAGTAAAAATTGTAAGAAAATTCAAAGAACGCGAACGAAGAAACTTTACATTAACGAACGAGTCTAGAATTAAAAATCAACATACGAAATAGTCTAATTAGCTTTGGGATACCCTACAAGACAATGCAGAAATGTTAGCATAGTTGAAAACGGAAATTGCGTGACAAAGTTTCTGTTGTTATAGATAAATCATGAATTCAATATGTCAGTTTAGTAGATAAGAGACGATACAGATCTGATTGGATTTCCATTTAAATAATGCGGCAACACGACCAAGCGAGGCCGTTCCTGTAAATCACGTCCCTCCGATGACATCCATAAATTCCCATTCTAATTATTTTAGAACGATATGCTGACAAATAAAATAACATCGCCCAGAGCGTTTGGGAATTGAGCCATTTTAACTTTATTAAAGAACGAAATTAGTTCACCAGAGACAGCCAGTTGATTAACAACTTTTTTCAAAAATGGTAATATTATTATTTAATTTAGAGACCGAACTCAAAGTAATTCAGAAGGTAAACCGAGAATAATAAACGAGAATTGTTTTACTCATGAAAAGTGAAGGAAAAATTAATTTTTCTTTTCATAATTTCAATTGAAAAAATAAATATTAAAGGAGAAAAAACTTGGTCGCGGGAAATTCATTGAGCGCGTTACGATTCGCGTTTAATTTGTTTGCCATTGTATCCGGAGAAGAGACCGTAGAAATTAATTACAGTTTGCTTATTTTTTAATTAAAATTAAATTTTATGAAACGGCCTTCTACGTAATCCGCAATAATTCATAAAAGATGGAAATTCTAGTGGCGCCATATTGTACAGAAGGGCATCCATTTCGGTAATATTTTGCATCTTTAAGTGGATTTATATCACGGATAATTTGACCTACTTCCTTGGCTTTTTTTACGACGCTCCTTTATTTAATTCCGTAACGTTACAACCTTAATTTTGTTCCGGATAAATCTTCTTTATTGTTTTCGGAAATGCTAATAAACAACCTTTATCCAATTTCATGAAAAATCGTATTGAAAACGGGTCTTATTTGGATCGAGTGTAATCAAAGCGAATATATCTTAATCGAGTGAGTTTTTTCATAAAGCAATTCGTAAACATTGAAGTTATTGTGGTATATTCATATTCAGAACAGACGGGAGCAAGGCAAACCAATCACTTTGTAGGTCATGTGGGCTTTTACAAATTTACATATTTTCTTGTATCGTCGCATTTAGATTCGACCCAGATTTATCTAAGACGTTCTGAACTGTGAAAATAAGGGTACAGTTGCCGATAAATATTTCTACGCCTACGTTACCTATGACGACGTATTTCTGTGTAAATCTTGTGAGACTATTATGAAGATTTTGTAGTTGAATACAAATAAATAAGCTACCTCCCCTATCTGGATTTGGAAAACATATTCTTCATTGATTGTTAAATACATTGAATGCATCAACTGCGATTTTTCTTCTATTAGTATCATTCTTGTAGATGTAGTATTTAAAAGAAATATATATAAATCTTTGTATTATTGAAAGTTACATTTAAATTAGACCTTGAATTTTCTTTTCCCAACAAACATTTTTATAACACGGGTTGAAAATCTTACCATCAGACCAACAATGGTAGTTACTGTGAGGCCAATGACTTCAGTATGCCAGATTCCTAATGACTAAAATCCCTAGAGGTGTCCCTAAATTCTCCCTATCTGGTCCTGTGAATCTTAATTCTTCCAGTAGCCAGGGAAACGAACAGTCTGTTTAGGTTCCTCCACTGGAAGAGGTTAGTCTAAAGAGCTCACGTTTCTGGACCTTTCTTTTAGACGGCGCATCGAGCACTGCGCGCCATTTCCATCTCATCAGGGTAGCAGAGTCCTTTAATTTGCTAATGTCGCGCTCGTTGTGAGCGAAAGCATACTTCCGACAACGGTGTCCTGACCACCGAATTTCCAGGGTGGTGGATTTCTCCCAGTCCCTTTTGGCGGTCTTTTTGGGTTGATAACTGCTTCGCAGAAGAACGAAGTACTGCTACATGTACTCTCACTGCCAATCACGGCTTTGATGACTTCTATAGAAAGTAAAACAATTTCTTTTAACAACTCAGGGGTTCGGACGACAAATCAAAGTACAGAGAGAAAACAATTATTAAATGAAAATTAACTTGGATTTTATCTTTGCAGGCATTAGTGAAAGAATTTGATAAACAATCAAATACAATATTAACAACGTTTTAAGGTCATATAAAATTAATACTGACACTCATGCCGAGCCAAAACTTGATTTTAACGGCTTTTTGATTTATGCGTCTGTCATTCAACTGAGATTACATATCTTTATACACGAATTAAGTTTATTTATCAAACGTATGGACAATACGAACCAAAACAAGTCGCAGATAGTAGAACCTGTGTTGGTTTTACGATTTATATTATGTTGAAATATTTTACGTGTTATTTTTTACTTGATTAGTTAATAGATTTGTTTTGTGTCAGTTTTCACTGTATTGGAATTTTGAGAATGTAAATTTGCTTTCGTATTCTCATTATTTGTCACGTAGTTTTTCCCGAGAATTATTCAAAATTAAAACTATATGAATATAAACCATATGTTAAATTTCTTTATTACAAAAGTTATCTTATTTTAAAAAGAAACTAACGTTGTTTTAATTATAATATCGATAGAAATTACCCGTCATATCTTAGTGCATATTATCTCTAGACAATAGGACACTAGAGTACAACGTAAATGCTAAAAATTAAAATAATTGATAATACCTATTATATAAAAAGTTTTGTATTCATACTACCTCAATGCCTCGATAAGATGACGACTCTGCACTTTTTTTTATTACTGACAGGCTTGCGCTTGACCTTAATCTCACCTGATAGGAAGTGTTGATGAGGCTAACGATGGAATGCGCTCGCCCATTAAATACCGATTCACTTGGCGTTTGAAGATTCCCAAGCCATAAGATGCTGGAAACACACGCAGGAAGCGAGTTCCACTTCTTCGCGGTACGCAGCAAAAAAGGAGGAGGCGAATCTCTTCATGCGAGCAGCTGGAATGTCAACCATATAAGGGTGCAAGCCCGCACAAAGCATTTACACTGATAATAAATTAAATTATACTTACTATAACAATCAATCGATCTAAAAATGATAACAGTATTAGACAATTTATATTTGTAACTGTAGAATCCAGGAAGCGAATTCTTATTTTGGATCACTGCATATATAATAAGTTAATATTATATGGCTTTTTTTTCTTTTTTTTTTTTACTTGGGGAAAATCCTCATAGGACCGTCTCAGCCGCATAGGGGGATTGCGCGACCGAGGTGTGTCGGACTTATACCGACTAAAAACCCCAAGGTGACTACTTCTGCGCATTGGCGGGCACTGTGGGTCCTGTAATCAATTCGCCACAGCCTCGTCGCGCCGCTACCGATGGGCACAAACTCGGGGGAGGTGATACCCTCCCCGATACTGCTCGTTGTATTTAGGCAGAGCACACCACAATGCCCTGCCAACTTCTCGAGGGCCGCTAAACCAGTTGCTTCAGGGCCCCCACCCTGAGCAGCCACGACCCCAAAGACATCAGCCAACTGGTCGTGGATCGACCGGTCGGCTGGGACTGATAATATTATATGGCTGCTTTATTACAACTGAATAAGGACATAGAATCTATTTACTGTGTGATAGTTACATTTCCTGAATACTGGCTAAGCAAAACTCTTAATATCTATCCGCTTTCCGTTTACGAACTTAAATGCAAAATCAGAGATTACTTGATGCAGATTGATTATTCACAAACTGAAGTCTATTACACTTACTCTTTACTCATCCTTTTCTATACATAAACACACACATACACAACTCCTCTGTATATATTGTGTATGTATTGTGTGTATATTTAGTAAAATATGTATACTTTGTAACGGTAGGCGCTGACGTCTGCGATACAGTCTCACGACCAGTGCAGGCGTCAACGTAACTTTAATTTTGTAAAAATGTAAAATTGGAATTAATAAAAAATATTATTATTTCTAAGTAAAGTTCAGTTTAATAACAGCAACGGTTACTAAGTAATAGTTAACAGTCTTTGTCGACCATAGCAACAGGAAAGATTCAATTTGGAAATTCATTTGAGGTTTATAAACTAAAGTCTAAATTATTGCATTGACTTCACCCGCAGACAAGCAATGAAATTATCATTGAATAGTTACTATAACAATAATTTCGTTGTGGCCAATGCAATTATAGTTCCGTTTTACTCACCCCCGAAATCCCATTGGCGATGATTGCATCAATTGTCTGGTATGCGGGCTGTGGCGACAGCTTGCTACTCACTGATATGAATTATGATAAAGTTTTAACATATAAAGATTATGTGATAATTCGTTGTGATTTGTATCGGGTAGTTATGGATTATTTATTGTTTGCCTTTCAATTATTAATTGTGTTTATTTAGTATTATATCAACAATGTCAATTATAAATAATGTACTAATAGGTTTTTTTTTGTATCCTGGGCAAATCCTGCATGGGATCATTAGGAACGCTGTGAGGGCAGCGACCCCGGTGTGTCAGACTCCTACTGACTAAAAACCCCCGGGGTGTCTTTCTGATTACTCCACCCAGTTCTGGGAGACCCAATTCATCCAGACACTCAGGGAATAAAAAGCCTTGTTGAGACTACCTCTCTGGGAGGGATAGAAATAAAAGCCCAACCTTCCAAAACCTCTCTCTCAGGTGGTGTGCCAAACACCGTGCACCACCTCCTTCTTATCCAGGCAGGAGACTTCCTTAAGCCTACTGCCCGGAACCAATAGGAATTTAGATTTATAATATACAATTGAATCTAAACTTATTAGCGCTGTATCAATTGTTATTTACTATTTACAGTCGAATAAAAATATGTTTAGTTTTTTTTCTTACATTGGCTATGGTGGCTTAGTGCATAGCAGACTAATTTTCATACATAGCAACGCCAATGGTCGTAGGTTCGAATCTTGACATGTATCTGTAGGTTTTTCCAGATTAATATACGAATTTAGCCATCAAATACTCACCAGTGAAGGAAAATATCGTGAGGAAACCCGCATGGTATCTAATAGGAATGTTACGTTGTGCACGACGCATAAGCGCAAAGTAGATACAGCCACTTAAGTATCTGCTCACCCCGAAAGGGATACAGCGTGACGATATCTTATTATTATTTATAATTTTCCTAAGGCTGATAATAGCTTATCTGATAATTCAGGAAGCAAACAAACTATGGTTATTGTTTCTCAAGCATACTCGTACTTTACTATTTAATTCTACATTAATCTCAACTATTTCCTTTGTTTTAAGCAAATGGTTTATACGGAATATTGTCCCTTAAATAATAGACTAAAATTCATACCCTTAAAAATAATGGCATAGAACAAAAAAGCTAATTCGAAAATAATTGGAATATTTTCGTAGACTCTAATGGACTAATGCTAAAACCGTCATACAGGCTTATGAAATGATGGGGGTATTCTCAAAATGAAATGCCGTGGTCAACGCACCACTTAAGCATACATCTGTTTTTATCTGACCCGTTGAAAGAGTACGCGAAGAATGAGATGGAAAATAATTTTAAGAAAAACATAATATAGGGTTGGTGCTGCAACGTTCGTGTCAAATCGCAGGTAGAGCAATAAAATAGCCGTTTCATTAAAACCACGTCTCCAGGCACTTATAAAGACATTAGGAAACTTCGGCCCGTCTGTATTGTTTCTAATCTTAAAATCCACTTTGTCCTTTCTGTTACGTTCGACCAACTTTTGTAATTTGTTAACAAGCAATAACATATGTTAACCCTTTCAAGCTGCAATGGATTGTGCCATCTGACAATTTGGGCATATGGACCTTTCTGACGGAAATACGGTATTTCTGATGGTTATCATTGGAATAGCGGTCGATACTAACAAGTATTTGAGGTTTTTATAATACCCTAATATTCTAGTACTAAGTTATGCTATAGTTTCCATATCGATAAAAGACACGACATCTCCACAATTTGCTTACAATTGCCTAGTAGCCTTTCAAAACAATATAAATTTTATGGCACTACCATTTAAGGAGTTTGTTACAAAACATAGCTTTACATACCTCGAAAGGCTTAGATATGTTCCAGTTAGATTAGGTGTGAAATTTATAATGTACATACAACGTCACGCTATATCCCTTTAGGAGTAAGTCATGTCAGCCCATATATACCACGACTGAAGATCTTTAGGTATATTAGTTACTGGATACACACAAGCTGATCCCGAAACGCGACAGGCCAAATCGAGTCACTATGAAGGTCTTTACATTTGTGTCCTGTGGTCATGACCCAGTTCGGGCAATCGCCCTACCACCAAATAATAATAATAGTTATGTATTAATAAAGCATAGTAAGTACTATTTAAACTAATTTCCAAAATAAAATAATAATAATTAAAAAGACAGATATAAGTTTGTGCAAATAGTAGACAAGAAAATTTTGTAACTTATTGTAACGCAACCGAACTATAAAGATATGAATTGGTTACACAATAATAATAAACGAACTTTAACTTTAAGAGCGAAGTCGATGTTGTATCAATTTATAGACATTTTAATACATACTGAAGCTAAAGCAATTTAATAAAACGACGAAATAATACATCAATAAGCTAATTAATAAAGACAAGTAGCCATTCGTGTACATCAAACGTTATCAGATGCTCGAGTCTAGATTAACAGAATGTAGTGCATCGAATACATTCTCTAATGAGACAACACAAACATAAAGCCCCGCTAAGTAATGAGACCGTGGGTACAACCAATAAATATGATCAAACAAAACATGGTATGGAGGAAGTAGTACATTGCAAAGACATACGTTGCGATGTACACTCATAAACATGGGAAGCCTGCAGTGGGCTCAGAGGCACGAAATTGACTAGCAAAACATGTACGAACAACGTTACCAAAGTAATTGACATACTGATCTACAGGGTTGGTCTGATTTTAAGTCCAAAATTCACAGTTTCACTGAATAAAACTAATCTTAAAAATGAAGTAGATGTATTAGAAATATCTATTTTAAAACAACAATTTTAAATAATTTACTATGAAATAATTAATACAGTATTTCAAATGTAGCAAATTGCAGTACAATCACAATAGATAAAGATATGTATGCTAAAGACATACATACATACATTTGATGTAAATGATTTGAATATATTACATATGTTTAAACCATTTGGATAATAAATATTAGAGCTTTAGTTACGGAGTGATCATAAGGTAAATCATTAGGCACAAAGGCCATTTGACTTTTGTGCAACTTAGCGCCTTCCCTTGTGGGTTTGTACTTAGGTTTACCAATAAAACATTTTTTATTGGTTTTTTAGTATTTTTTTACATATGTATATTTTATTGACGTCTATAGTTTCTATGCGAATGACAACGACCAATATTCTTTTATTTTAAAAAATATAAATCTTAAAGGTTGCGCCTCCGCGTAGGTCGTTCGCGATCATTTGGTGCGAACAAGGAGCACCATTTGAAAAATCTGGATTTACACAGAGTCATGTCATTTTGCAATGTATCTCGATTCGTTTGTAGGCATGATACAGGAAGGCTAAGAGTATACCGTCTTTGCGGTAATACTGAAAAGCTTAGGTGTGTCCAGGAAATTAATTCATATAGCAACGAAACAATTAACCAAACGGGTACTATGATGACCTGATGAACTGAACCCATTTTTGTAAATAGAGCGTGAACGTTGAAAATCATTTTGGGGATGTTCGTGGACCATTGTTGCATAAACCCTTGTCTCTGATTTCAAGTAATTCTTGATAATGCGCAATCGCATATAGCATTGCAGACTAGTGAGTAGGTGGTAATAGAATATATTATGACATTATCTTGGCCTACACAATTGCAAGACCTTAACCTCATCGAGCATACATGGAATATGCTCCAGAAAAGTGTTTTGGAGGATTTAAATGAAGAGAATATGGATTTGCCTAACTTCTAATAGAAACGATTGTCGCAGGATAACACGGACTCGTCAACGGACTCGTCGATTCTATCAATAATAGTAAAAGGAAGTTGTGAACAACAGAGAAGACTTAGTATTAAATCGTCCAAATCTTTTACTATAAATTGTTTTCAAACTATTTACTTGCTTAAGTACCTTAGTTTATAGTACGGATGACACAGTACGAATCAATGTTGGTTATTTATGTTGTTTTAAAAAATAAGTTGTTGATTTATATCAGGAAGGCTCTAAAATTATTATTTAAATTTTAAAAACAAATGTAAGTAAATATATTGACATTATTGTACGTTGCTAAGACATTTTTATGCGTAGTTATACTTTCGTAGTTACTGAGTTATTTACATGTAATTAACTGTCTTCTATTAAAATAATTCATAAGCTTTGAAAATATAATTTCACTTCAAGCACTCTGAATTCATTTAGAAAATGAAGTCCACATTTATTCATTCAAAAGCCTGAGATCTAAACTTCACATTGTAACGTCTCTAAATCTCCTACTAAAGCAGAAAATGTAGCAACCCTATTATCTCGACTATACGCTGTCACTAAGCTTTAAATCGGCGGCTTTGTTTTCAGACAATAAACTCTCTTTGTTACTGAAGAGGAATCTCAAAGTCTTGCTGTGTCAAGTCTGTGGCATGATGAATGGCTGCGACGCTGAGTGTTCTTACACCTATTTGTAAAGACTCTTTTGTTCTGAGTGCCTATTTGTAACGTATAAGGTCAATGTCGAACATAACACATACAATATACACATCAGTTTATTGTGAATATACCTTAATCAATATTGTTTCCTCAAGCAACCCCCAGAACTTAACAATTTACTAGATGATCCGGCAAACGTTGTTTTGCTATATAAGTTATTGTAATATCTTCTAAGATGTTCATTGAAATTAAGTGATGTCAAAGACAATTTTGTTCACAATTAAATACTCTTAATCAACAACACATTTATTTGGATAAAGATTAATATTATTACGATGATACAACTCTTAACAAATAATGCATTAATTTCGACCAAATTTGATTACCATAAAAACGGTTCTAGTAAGTAAATCTTAAAAGATAGACATATACTGTCGCGGATATTTTTTTAGATCATTTTAAGAGGAATAACTCTGTCATACATATATTTTTGGTATCTTGAACCGTTTTCGCAGCGCACGCAATGGAAGCACTCAAGGATGAATAATTTTTCGTCGTTTTTTTCACATTTTCCATTATTTCTTCGCTCCTAATAGTTGCATCGTGATGTTATATAGCCTAAAGCCTTCCTCGATAAATAGTATATTCAACTCAAAAAGAATTTTTCAATTCGAACCAGTAGTTCCAGAGATTAGCGCGTTCAAACAAACAAACAAACAAACAAACTCTTCAGCTTTATAATATTAGTATAGATTATGAAACCTGATTGGTCCAGGTATTATCAGGCTTAAATAGTAAGCCGATTTTGAAAGGCTTATCTGAGATCTAACACAAATTGTAATTTAAAAACCACAATTTTTTTGGTAATACTTTTTATTTCTTACAACCAAGGATACAGCTTTATTATAGGTTAATTAAAGATCGGTAAATAAGAAATAAGGAAAATAATTTATTTGGCAAAATACAACACAAGGATAGGTTAATGGAGATAGAAAACAACAGAAATAAATATCTTGTGTCGTGATGAGGCACTAAGAGAAGTCGGTTCAGCAAATGCTAAGTGACCAGCTGACACCCATTTGCTGTATCAACGCACAAAAAACATCGAGGAAGGGATTAATAGAGTATAGACATGTGTAATTTGCCTCCATCAGCATGTGTAAAGTGTGTGTAGAGCTACATAGCTCTAGAGGCAAATTACAATGAAGTATTCTAGTACAATATGATTCAAAGCCCTCTTCTATAGAACCTCACACAGAGTCCGTCATACATGTTTCATGTTTTTAACTGTGTGAAATCCAGTACATCTTGGCCACTAATTCGATAAAGATTCAAGACAATCTAATGAGGATCCACTTTAAATAAAAAAATAGCTCAAATAAAATGGTTTATTTCTGTTAGTTTACAATAGCTTTATTAAGTACAAGCTATGAGTATCTTATTATAAACGAAGAAATTTTGGGCATCAGTTAATACTTGCTAATACGAAACCGTCTTCGACCGTCTTCGAGTTCGTAAATGTTGTCGTCACGAGGGCTGCGAGGAGACATAAGTAGGAGAGAGCTGAGTAGACGAGCAGATAGGCGGAGCAAAGCGTGCAAAAAGGAAGCTTAAATTAGGGGCATAGTTTCAAGTTATACAATTAGGTACATTATAATAATATTATATACTATTTAATTAAACACAAAGATCTCTGGCACATATCAGAGGATCCAAAAACAAAAGAAAAACGTAATGGGAACTTTAATTTGATAGAAAGCTAATTAAGATATGTTATTTCACTTATTCAGTCAATTTTTCCTGTTCTTTCTACAGATTCTTCAGATCTATAGGGAACATTGTAATGTTCTTCTTAACAGATATTTCGTACAAATATTTTCACATTGTTTAATAAATAAAGCTCAGAAAAACAAATTTATGCCTCCGCTGGGGACGGTCCTATGGCGGTGTCCATTACACGATATCCTTCTTGATTTATTGGAGTGGATATCTCGAAGTGAATAAGCACGTAAAATAATGCTGTGAGGTCCGGTAATGAAATGTGGGAGGCGTGTTTGTCTTGGAGTTGATTATCTACTTGTTTATAGGTTTCGAGTTTCGAGATATGCTTCATTAGTGACAATTTCTGCAATTTTTATGCTAAGACTAATAAACTGGCTTCCAGCCCGTATGATGCTGTCTGTTCGTATTTCTTTACATATATATGTTATCGATATGAGTGAGAAACACAAAGCAAAAAGTATTTCACTCACTCGATAAAATATTATATTTTAAGTAAAGCATTAAGTACGTTTTATTAGTGGCAAGTAAACACACGCACATCGTTAACAGGTGGGAATACGTTTCTACGCACTGTCGACTCATATAATTTACTTGGCACCTAATTTTTTTATAATGATACAGCCGGCTTCCTATAATATGAAGTAAATCTCAAATATAACATATGTTCTATATTACAGTGTCACCTACTAATTCATATTTGATAAATAGATCGAAATATTATAGGTTAACTACTAATATGATATCCCTTACCAATGGTCACATTTTCACTGTATTGTCAAATTATTCGTATTTTATTTTAATTGTTTACGCCATTTCCGTGTATTTGTGAGAAATTACGTTTATTATAATAATATTATATCGTCGCGCTATATCCCTTACAAGATGAGCATAGATACATTAGTGATTATATCTACTTTGCACTTATGTGTCGTGCCCAACGTGACATTTTTATTAAATGCCATCCTGGTTTCCTCACGATGTTTTCCTTCTCCGGTGAGCATGTGTCCAAACGTAATCTGGAAAAAGGCAGAGACCGGGATTCGAATCTAGGACAATTCGAGTTACTGCTCATAAAAACCGGTCTATTATCCACTAGGATATTACAACCACACGTTTAATGCTTATAATTATTAAAATGAACTAAAATAAATTAAAATGTGACATTGCAGCTACCCCAACGAAGCGATTCGTCTCCACTTTTTTGTTGCGAACCGTCGAGGAGTGGAAATCCCTTCTTGCCTCTGTTTTTCCAACATCTTTCGACATAAGAATCTTCAATCAACCAGTGAATTGGTATTTGTTGGGTGAGCGCACTCCATCATCGGCCTCAACATCACTTTCTATCAGGTGAGATTTAGATTAAGCACAAAATAAAATAAATATAACCACAAATAATCAATTATTACATTTGTATAACATGGAATATACTATAACAAGTCATGCTTGCCAAAATTGCTTTTCTAAGAATTGCGTATAATAGTTAATTTGCAAAGAAAATATTTGTTATATAAATAATGAAAATGTTACTTCTAAAATAAATTGTATCTGAACAGATATTTGAAACTATCTAGAAATTTAGACCGCTAAAAAACCTTGTCATTTAAGTGAGCCCAAATTTAATGCATACATTATTTTATTTGCACCTTTAATCTGCCACTAGCCAGAAAACGAAAGTTACAGACTTTGTTAGCCGTGTGAGTAGGTTTAAGTGGATTGGTCAAACTGGTAATAAAATCGATAATCGTAACACTAAATGAGTTCTGAAATGAAGACCGCGTCTCAGTAAGCGTAGTGTGGGTCATCCAGAGGCAAAATCAACCAACTAGCTGCAAAAAACAACTAATGTTCCGTATGCGAACAGCCCAGAGTGGCGAGGAGCGGTGAGCTTTGAAGAAGGATTATGTTAAGCAGGCGATCAATTTGGTCTAAAATAGTGAAGAAGTTAAAACATTTTTTTTATCAATCTACAGTTAAGTCATGTTAGTGATATTATTATATTTTTAAGACACGTAAAGGATGATTTTAAAAATGAATTGATTCCATTTAATATACTCGATTTTCTCCAATAGTAGGTGCAACCAATAATATGGCTATTCACGCCCGTACCATATGTTTAATGTTGGAGCTAGCTTCCTTTGATTGACGTGACGTCTGGGTTCTCAGTTAAATTCAGCTTTAAGTAGCATCTTTCCAGGGTGCACAGACTTTGGAATGTCAAAATACAGTTTTTATTACGTCAACATAACTACCAAATAACGAAAACAAGTTTTTTTAACCGTCAGCACTAATATCATATACTTGTGTATCGTGGGTAAGATTAAGAACGTCGAGGTTTCCAGCACAGATAAAATACAATTATATTTATCTTTCTTTATCTATATATATATATACAAAAAGACTTAACCTGACTTAGGTATCATCGTAAAGCCTAAATTATCGAAGCTATAAACGTTTTTTTTTTTTTAATTGGATTGCTTTTATGTTGTAGGTATCTTTTAAAGTAGGTTTTTTTATATTCTTCCCGCAAGATGATAAAATAGGACATGATAGTATGTTTCAAAATCCACCAGTTCTGAGCGCAATATACACCTGAGCAAAGCAGGCCAGTTCCACTAGTATTCCAATATGATCGAGACCAAAACCTTTGGTCACTTCCTATAAAATATGTAAGTTACTGGGAACATCAAATAATTGGCAACACTAAAAGCAACATATGTTTGTTTGTTACAAGTGCATGAGTAATCCATCACAGTTAATAAAATATAATAATCTCTTATACGGTTCATAATTCGTTTTGTATTTAAAGAACTATTGAGAAATTTTATGAATATGGATTCTTCGGCTATTATCGCAGAATATTTGACGTTAATGCCTGTATTAATTAATATACAAAAATATTAATACAGTATGAGAATCAAACCCAAGTCCATCACTGCCAGACTGAGAAAGCCATGTTTCAGATACACTATTATAAAACCGGATTTTTATCTATGTAAAACTGCGTATCTTACGTACTATAAAAAGGATATTAAAAGTAGATATACATATATCTATATCTTAAAAATATAAACAATAATTTAAAAAATACCTAAGAATTTTAATTTCAATCTTGGACGCATCAAAATGTCAAACAAAATCACTCATACACACTAATCTAATCATACAGTCGGCTTCCGTGGCACATTCCCACAACAACACCACACTATGACTGCCGGCACAGTACTACGCACTAGGGATTTACATTTTTCGGTTATCAAATTTCACGATTCTCGGGAATTATTAGCCTCAATTTTATAAGAATTCTCGATAACCGAGATTTTCACGTGTAAGATAACTATAATTATGGATTCATACATTATACTCACTTGTACTGGAGTTCATTTGGTAGATTGTCAATTTAGGTATATGATTTTTAAATGTACTACTCGATTTGTATACGTTTTTTGCAAAAAAAGTTATTATTGGATTGTATTCAAGATAGATATCGAGATACTCAGCCTGTATTTGTAAAGACAAAGGTCTTAGATAATTTTAGTAAAATGAAAAGAAAATTAAATTATAAAATACATGTCACATTGTATAGCCGGGTATGATATTTAAGTCCTCTACACTGGGTGTAACATATACGCGTAAGCTACTTTATGTATATTAATATTGCAAGAGGGGGCTTCCTTCTGCGAGGTTGTGTGATGTAGTAGGAGGCCACCGAAGGGGTTAGAGAGTGAACATCTACTATGGCCATTCGGCGGCCAAGGTACTGTCACCGGATTGTCGCGTTCGCCCAGATTAAGCGCGACATCTCCCGGAGACGATAGCCGAGCAGTAGACTTAAGGGAGTCTGCTGTCCGGATGAGAGGAAAGCGATGCGCAGTATCTGGCGCGTCGTCCGAGAGGGGTTTTGGAGGCGTGGACTCTTTACTCCCAACACTACCAAAGAGGTAGCCTCAACAAGGCTTTTCGCTCCCCGGGCGTCTGGATAAATTTAGTTTCCCAAGTCCAGGTGGAGCAATTAGAGGGACATCCCAGGGGTTAGTAGGAGTCTGATACACCGGGGTTCGCTACCCACACAGCGGCCGTGATAGTCTAATGCACAATTTTCCCCCAAGATACCAGAAAAAAAAAACATCATAATGGCTAAACCTATAATAATTGAAGGAATTATTAAAAAAGAAAACGGAAACAATAATAGAGTGCAATTAAACTTATGTAAGCTTCTTTTACTTCTGGAAATTATGTCAAGATTTTGTATCGTAACTATTTTCCCGATAATCGGGAATAAAAACCCTGGTATACAACCGGGAATCTCTACGTTCTGTCTTTGTGGGTGGTCGGAGTTCGTACCTAAGGCGGCCATCCGCTTATAATTATAATACAACAGATATCTTTGTATTAGTAAAAGGAACAATGCTAATTTTATCAACGATTGATGTTAATAATATTTCTTTATTGGAACAATATGATAAAATATATCTACTTAACCACACAAACTGTAGCGTATTTTTCACAGATTTGTATGGACATGTATATAAGTAGGTTATTATTTAAATATTTGAATTTATTGAAAATACATGTTGAATTTATTAGGTCCTTACATATGAAATTGGCGTTTTGTATGGGAGGAACAAAAAGTCGAATATTTTTTAATATAATATATTTAATTAATCAAAGTATGAACCATTATTTTCTATGCACTTTTGCCATCTCATAGGTAGTTCATTGATCCCTTTACTAAAAAAACCAGTCGGACGGGAATCAATAAAATCTTTGAAGGCGATTTGGACTGCCCCATCGGAGTTGAATTTTTTCCTTTGCAAGAAGTTATCCAAATTTCGAAAAAAATGGTAATCTGTTGGAGCAAGGTCCGGGGAGTACGGAGGATGTCTTAGACTTTCCAATTGAAGCTCTTCTAATTTAGTAGCCGTCTGTTGCGCAGTGTGTGGTCTAGCGTTGTCGTGAAGCAGCAGTGGCGTGGAGCGATTGACCAGCCAAGGTTGTTTAGCCGCTAGCTTTTCCATCATGGTTTGCAATTGCTGACAATAGACATCAGCCGTAATAGTCTGGCCAGATTTGAGAAAACTGTAATGAACAATACCGGCACTAGTCCACCAAACGCTTACAAGTAACTTTTTTGGGGTTAATTTTCGCTTGGGGCAGGATTTGGCTGGCTGGCCAGGATCCAACCATTGCGCTGAGCGCTTCCGATTATCGTAAAGAACCCATTTTTCATCACAGGTAATGATTCGGTTTAAAATACCTTCATTATTGTGCCGGTTTAGTAATGTAACGCAGCAGTCGACGCGCGTTTGCCGGTTTGCTTCAGTCAATTCGTGAGGTACCCACCTTTCAAGCTTTTTAATCTTCCCAATTTGCTTCAAGTGAATTAAAACAGTTTTATCACTAACATCGCAGCCTGCAGCTAACTCGGACGTGGTTTGCGATGGATCCGCTTCCACAATAGCCTTCAACTCTTCATTATCAACTTGAGTCTCAGGCCGTCCACAGGGCTTGTTCTGCAGGTCGAAATTTCCAGAACGAAAACGTTGGAACCAAAAACGAACTGTGTTTTCTTTTGCAACACGACCGCCATACACATCATTCACCCTTCGAGTTGTTTCCGCAGCACTAGTGCCACGGCGGAACTCGTACTCGTAAATAATGCGATATTTTAAGTTTTCCATTTTGTAAAATGAGTGACGCAAACAGAAAAAAACAGAAGAAAAAAACAAATGAATGACGATCATCGAAGCACAAATACATGAGTCTATAGCTGTACAAATTTGAATTTGGAATTCCTTACCAAAGAGGAGAAATTTGTGATTAAAGTGGCCAGTACGAAAAACGCCAATTTCATATATAAGGACCTAATATAAACCTATAATTGTGGATAATACAACTAAAAATTGCAAAAAATATTTAAATTAGAGGTTTTTTTTTCCATTTCACATAAAGGTAATTATGATAAAAGGTTTCGTTTATAAAACAAAAACTTACATAAACTTTTTTTATTTTTAACTATCTAAATTAAAAAGGAATTACATAACAAAAGATGTCATAAAACTGCAGCAGATAAATAAATCTTATATTTGAGTGTACATGTAGTAATACAAATGTTATTTTATGAGCCAAAGTTTGAACAATTTATACAGGTCCGGTATGGTCTAGTGGCTAGGATACCTGGCTCTCACCCAGGAGGCTCGGGTTCGATTCCCGGTACCGGAATAGTTTTTGTATTTATTTCATCAACATTATTATTCTCTTTATTCACTATAAATACAATATTTTTTTAATTTTAAAATAAATACATATGAAAAGATAATATACAAATTTTAAAATATAAAAACATGTAAACCCACAGGGGCGAGGCCTAAGGCCCAATTTTATCATGAATCTTGCAAAGTAACCTGATAAACAAGAAAATAAGGTAACAAGCTAATTTAAAAACGATAAGAAGTGTGAACGCGCAAAAAATCTTGAGAAAATATCTTCATTGTTTCCCTGTTGATTATCATTATTGTGTTGGACATGTTATCCACAAATAAGATAATGGATTCCTTACAACTATCAGATAATCTGTGGATTAAGGGAAGGTGCTAAAATATTTTGAAAGAATTAGGGGCATTAAAGCGTCCTTTCTCAAAACCCTAATGGACGTTAACTCTACGGTTTCCGGATAAAAAAATTATTATACACTTTAAAAAAAACTACTATCTTACGCATGCCTTTTCTGTCGTCTACGGCCGGTGTGAATCAGGCCTAAGTCGGGCGAAGAACTAGTACAGTCGCCGCGGGGAAGCGAGACAGTTTGGCACGTCCCCTCCGCGGCAGCTTTTCTCATCGTCACCGAGTAGCGCCCTGGGGGGCACTATCCTCCAGAGCCCGGCCCCTCGTTGCGGGTCGCGATTGAAGCTGCAGTAGAAGTTTGGCCTTGTCACTGCCACCTCGCGCTCCCTCACCGTATTCGTAGGATTTACTTTGCATATAAATTAGTTTTAATAGTTTATATTCAATGTTACTTGCAAATTTGTCCCTTCTAAGTTAAGTTTGGGAGTCGAAGCTGCTCGCGTCCGTAGGCTTTACCCTAGTTTCCCTACACGTGACTCCTGGGTGGTGCTAAGCGAGCAGCAGCGAGGTAGTAGGGCGTCGGTGCCCGTCTGGATCGCGACCACAGTACATGGGTGTAAAGCCCATCATAGTGACCAGTTTCGGCTTGTCGCGTTTCGGGATCAGCTTGTGTATATCCAATAGCTCATATGCCTAGAGACCTTCAGTCGTGGTATATGTGGGCTGACATGACGATGTAGACCATCAATGAATTTTCATCCTTTGATAGTCGCTTTCGTATTTGGACTACACTGTACTTACCATCAGGTACTCTGTAGTCACTATGTCGAGCCAGTGTAAAAAAGAAAAGTTGTATTTGTCTTGTTTATTTTCTTTTAGTTGAAAGTTATTGTTAACTCTTCTTCTTCTTTTGTATCTATTGTATAAGGCCCAGGTCAGGCCTTGTATGGAATACTGTTCGCATCTCTGGGATGGTTCTGCCCAGTACTTGCTTGATGCCCTGGATAGGTTGCAGCGTAGGGCTGTCCGCATAGTGAACGATCCTGACGTTTCTGAACATCTTGAATCACTCCAATTGGGTAGAGATGTTGCCTCATTAAGTGTTTTCTACCGTCTGTATCATGGCGAGTGTTCTGAGGAGTTGTTTAACCTTGTTCCACCCTCTCCCTTCCTCAATAGAACAACGCGCGCGGGTTTGCGGTGTCACAGCTATACGATATCTTACATCCCGGCTAGGACTAAGAGGTTCTCTAACTCCTTCTTTTGCCATGTCGTTGGGCTGTGGAATGGTCTTCCGGCGAGCGTGTTCCCACCATCCTATGATATGAGATCCTTTAAGCGTAACGTGAAGAGATATTTGTGCAGGCCGGCATGATCGCTGCGACTACCGATGGGTTTTTTCTTACCTTTCGATAGTCGTAGGCGTTTTTTTAGGCTGCACCATGCTTGCCATCAGGTTTGGTGCAGTCACTGTGCCTTGTCAGTGTAAAAAAAAAACTAGGTTAAGAATAAATTGTAACTTTCTGTAAATAAACGGCTCATCACAACCTTTTCAATGGATGGACGAATGCGAGATGTATGCATGAAGATTTAGAGTGTGTGATGATGCGTAAAACAAGCTGTCGTCTAATCAACCCGTGAACGTGTTTTCTTCATCTTATAATACAATAATAATAATCCATATACTATAATAATAATATATAATAATATACATTTGAGGCTGTATCTACTTTGCGCTCACATACCGCGCCCGACATGACCAGTAGCGCAGTTGATCGTCGTTCTTGGGGATCTTACGCATGACATGTCTCTAACGATGTTTTCCTTTACCGGTAAGCACGTGGCGCTTAAATCCGTAATTAACCTGGAAAAATCCAGAAGTATGTGCTGGGATACAGAACTATCTCTATTTTCGTTGCCGCGTATTGATACCAGTCCTGTATCTACCACACGTGGTTCGTACATGGGGCTTGGTATTCGCTTATACAATACAATACCTAAAGACATTTCATATCATTTCACTAGGCCACAACTGACATTACTATATTGGGTTTTTTAAAAATCGCGCGTCAATAAATATTTGTGGGAATGACTACGGCCTGTATGGCCAGATTTATCCTGTAGTCTAGTTTTTGAGTCACTCTATGTATTATGAAAGGACTTAAATAAACTAATAAGATCAAGCGTTATAATATTTTTATTTCAAAAATCTGCATATTTTATAGCTTTTTCATGCATATAGATTATTTTTGGTATATATTGAATACTGTTATCCGTTCGACTACTTTATGCTAATTCTATAATATTGTCAACGCTCGAGGTCATTGTATCGGATTCGGAGTATTTTCGATTGTTTTAAACTGTCACCTTTTTATAGATATTCTTAGAAGATTGTTTTTTATGTTTATTGCAACGACTTCTGTTTGTTAATTTATCTTGTAAGTAAATATTATTTCGCTGTTTCAAACTTATTTGACCAACACAAAAAATATACCGTTAATTAAACTTTAAAGTACTTGACACCAAATTTTGAGAAAGGTTTGCGACAAGAATTATATCTATAAAGGTTTAAATATATAATGGCTACGTTAAAAATAAAATAATCTCATCAATTTTTAATAATAATTACTATTGGCCAGTTTCGTCGCACTGCAAGGCAAACCATACTCTTCTCATTTCCACTATATTTGTAAAATCCATGGTTTGGCGGATGTGCAGTATGACTGGGATCTATAGACGCTATTTCGACTTTGCTTAGCAAAGTTCTCAAAACATAAATACATTAAAAAAACTAAATATATAATAGAAACTTGAGTATAGCCGAAGAATTTGCAGTTCATGTTAAAAAAAATCAGTTACCAAATCCTTTGAAATTCATTGAGTAATACAGATTGTTATGTTGTAGTAAACTTTAAGCACACTTAAAGTTACGTGGAGAAGATGTGTTCAACAGCTTAGTTGCTAGCATTTCGACATGCTGTATACTTTAGTCGGCTCTTACGACACCTCAGTATGATAAAGAATATCCCCCATATTCTATTCTGCCGGTTAATCCTTCGGCCAGTATTAGTATACGTTAGATTAACTTGGCAAGTATACCAACTTGTTAAAAAGTAACGATAAATACAGTAGAACTTATTAGTTATTGGCGACGACTCTTTGACAAAAATTAGAATGCATAGCATTGAGCATCGACGTAGAGTTGCCTGCCTCTCGGTCTTTTACCGGTTGCACGGTGGAGAGTGTTCTCAGGAACTTCATTCTTTGATTCCACAAGCCCCATTCCACCACATAACCACTAGACATCGTGTCGGATACCATCCGTATGTGGTGGATGTTTCTTATATTCGCACGAAAGGATTCGCTTCTACATTTATCATGCGAACGGCTAAGGAGTGGAATATGCTTCCGGCGGCCATATTTCCGCGATCATATGACCTGGGAATCTTTAAGAGAAGAGTGAATAGGCATTTGCTAGGCGATCGCGTTTCATCATCGAACTCATCTTCACTTTCCATCAGGTGTGATTGAGGTCAAGCGTTCGTCTATGAATTATAAAAAAAAAGAACTGCGGGCAAACTATAGTTTAAAATAAAATATTACGAAATTTACGTGAAAAATTTATTGCTAAGAGATTAGAGACGGCATTTTTAGCTCCTATGTCAAAATATAATTTACATAGGTTCGTGCTTTATGGAGACATTATTGTTATTTAGTAGGGGTACCAAGAATGTCCATTCGTTCGGATGATTTAGTGATATTAAATAATATCGTGCCGCCGTGCCGCGGTTAAAGGATTCCCTTTATCCTTGATTAGTCATTAATAGGTTTTCGATTGTTAATCTCTATTCGAATGAATTATGTTTCGTTTAGTAATTTATGCGATCTTCAATTCTACGAAATACTAACACGAATTCATGCATTTTATTTCAACATCCAATTTAAGTAACAGCCCACAGGCATTTACATATCATTGTTGTGATTCACCTTTTCTTTGTATTTTTTTCAATTCATAAATTAACCTTAATTAATATTAACCATAATTGATTATGAAAGTATATAAAAAATCTATAATTGCTCAAAATCTTAATACTTACTTTGCCGTTCGTACCAGAGATGGCCAAAATATAATCTGATTAATGATGAACGATTACAAAATGTAGTCGTAATTTTAATTTTCTAGCTCCGTTATCATGATTAAATCCATTTAAAACATTAAGGAATCATAAATGCGTATACAATCTGGGATTCTATAGTGTTTAAAAAATATATGAACAAAATGCAGTCATAAGAATAGTAAAAAACGTAAAATGTAATCGTTAATCATTTTCATTAATCTGATTACATTTTGTCCATCTATGGTTCGTACGATTCGTAAATATTTATTTGAGCGCTAATTCCGATCACTTGACTTGTCGCCGGCCATTCTTGACATTATCGGGAGATTATAAATAGTTAAGTTTTACTTATCTCAACGTTAGTTCTCATAAGTGCTCAACCCTGCTCCCCTACTTTCATGAAACGTCACCACTGTGCTCGTCACCACTATGGTGTCTTCGGATGGCATAGTGCTAACATTAATTCCAATATCATAACGAAGAGTAAAAGGCTATTTGGTTTAAGCGACATTTTTTGGTCATATAGTTATATATATTTTTTTGAAATTGGTAAAAAATGCTGATTCCGTAAATATATATATTACCATAACACCAAAAACTGTCGCTTAATCCAAATAGCCTTTCACCCCTCGATAATATCAAACTAACCAAATGATATAGATAACCTAGGTTAAGAATCAAAAGTATATATTTAATTTGAAATATCATATTCCACAAAATAATAAAACAACTTCAAATTAAATGACGAACATACTCCGGTATTACACAATGTGGTAACATAACTGTGTTGTCTTGTAAAACAAAGGATATCCGACAAATGGAGAGCACAACAGAATACAAATCGATGTTCTCTATAAGCATTCCCCAGGCATTACTTGTTCTATTATAACTGACGGCTTTCCTGCTTCCAATATTTACATTACTCCATTACTCCGTACCGACACTGCGTAGATATTTGTGGAGCGTAGTAATTGGAATTATCATAGTAATCTACATATTTGTAATGCTCACTTAGCTATCAACTTTATAATTGAAGCTCGCAGTAAGTACACTAACTAGTTTCTCTGCAAAATGGTTATGGTTTCTAACTACTATTTTATACTCATAATATTAGCTCTTTTGATTGCATATCTTGCTTTATTTTAAAACTAGAGCATTACAAAAAAACGATATGTAACTGTTGATGTAAAATTTTTGAGATGTTAGGACCATTGCCCAAACCATTTCGTTGAACTGTTATGACAGTTTTTACACTTGACTCATTTTGGGCTTGCGTTTCTGACCTTCGATCATGGTATATGTGGGCCGACATGACGAAGACTGTCAATAATGGATTAACGTCCTTTAATAGTCGCTGTTATTAATGGAATAAACTATACTTGCTGTCAGGTGCATTGTAAAGAGTTTGTCGCGCCGATGTAAAAAATTCTTGGAATTATATCAGCACGATTTGCGGCCATGTTTGATGTTCTGTACTCGATAATTGTGCAAAGTTTTTAGCTACACAGATAATGTCCGAAAAAAATACGTTTCAATGCTTCGTTTCCCGCTCCACGTGAGCTATTCATTATGTTGAGATTCAGTTTTTGGGCATGACAAAAGATTTGACGCTAAACACTGCTGTTATTGCTAACAAAATAGACAAAAGAAGTTTGGCCGAGACAACGGGCTCAAATAAATGGTTGTCGCCATTAATTTCTGGGCTGACATTTGTAACGGTGCATCTTTTGTGGCGTTGCATTAGGAACTTAGTCCCGTGGCGGTTAAAAATTGGCGCGCAGCGTGTGAGCTTTTTGTGATACAAACAACATATTCCTACAAAAGAATTCGTTTACACGTTTCACTCTCGATATAATTAATTTTTTTTTCCCAAATCGATGTGGAATTAGTAACGCTTTAGTGTCACCTGAGCCGCGGAGCGAGACCTCACACAACAATGATGCGTATTTTGGTGTCCATTCAACTATTTATAATATAATATTGAACGCCTCGGACCTCACGGGAACGTGTGGGATAAACCATGAAAAGTTTTTATATTCATGCTTCATGTTATTGTAATTGTAAGATATGATGTTTTTGTCATTATTTACGACCTTAACATCTTGAGAATATTATACATTGCCGTGGTTGTAAATTATTATGTTTGGCGTTGATAAAATAATATGGCTTTCTATTTTTACTTAAACTGATCTTATATTTTCAATATTTCATAAACTATAGTTATCCTTACATCATTGTTCAATGTTTGAAACAGAAAGTACTAAAATGCTTACTTCAACTACATAATATAGTCATAATGTACCGAGCTTTGAAAATAACGATGTACCACAAATTTTCGAAGCAAAGCTGTATTCTGATGCACCTTTGTTGTGTACTATTCTCCACCAACCGACTGATATCTCTGCATGAACTGAACAAACAAAATTCTTCTCAATCACATTTTATCACAACTGAATAATAAAAGTAGGTATGTCGAGAAATATTGTTCCATGTTCATAGGTAGCTCATAAAGTGTGATGAGAATAATCTTCAGCTCTCCTACGTAATGGATTCGACGGTTTACGACGTGCTAAACTACGACTATAGATGAAGTCATGTTCGTAATGCGAAGCTGTGGCAGGTTTAAGTATTAGTTTCCCAGTTCATGACACGTCTTTGCTCTTACCTTCATCTTCCCACTCCTGAATTTACATTTGATAATTTTCAACTCAAGATAAATATTTCTTGACAATAGATACTTGACTTCTTTTACAATCCTACGATTGTACATTACGGATAAATGCACTTCTTTGACCTTTTAGAGCGAAAAGAAAATATCGCAAAGTATAGGGCTTTCTTGATTTTTACATCTCGCAGGGTGTTGTCGGAAAACGCCGCTTCGGTACAACACACACAGAGCGGGGACAAAGCGAAGAAAACGTTTAACGCACACATTCTGGAGATCAAAGAACGCGCAATCTGTGTGAAAAAAATAACGTTTCGGTCCTAAAAGGGCGGACCCGTTTACGCGGCCCAATTCACGCGAGCGCTTTGGACGACGAAGAAATTCAATTGAGGCCCTAACAACAAATTCGAATGCGTATCGAATTGTTTTACATTTGACGAATTCGCTCATGGAAAATTTTAAATTCGTCACAATAGGCTATAATGATGCAGTTCTACTTCTTTGTCCGTATCAGAATGTTGTAAAGAAATTCCACGAATGGATTTTACAGTCGAGGTTTCCCCTTAAATATCTTGTTGTTATCGATCGTGTGGCGATAGCGCTGATAAAAAGGAACGAATCGTTTTTGCGAGATTCGTGTTACAAAATTCCTTAAAGGCTTGCCACAGGCTTTAATGGTTCTCGTTCCTTAATTAATTCTTATGTTTGCGAATAGTTTGAAACGGATTTCTTTATGTAGGTTCACGTAGGCACCATATATTTTATAGATTTTGAAGAATTCGATAGGTGCCTGATTTTATTTAATCTTTTAATTTAAATAACGTGAAATATAATAATGATGTATTGAGTGTATTTTATTTATCGGGAAATAATATTGTAACACCTTATTGACATAAAGAACAAAGAAAGTAATGGAAAAAATAGAACATGATCAAATTAAATATATCAAACAATTATAAAACTAGGAAGCAGTGACTTTTTAAACTGAACAAACAGACAAAAATGATCTTTATTCTCACAAGATACAGCATTCACGACGTTGTTGGTAAATTTGTAGTATGTATAGCTTACAGTATAGCTTAGAAATTTAAAGGTAGAGAGGAAGAGGATTTTGTTAAGCATAAAGAAGAATTTACAGTAAGATGAGAAATGGTATCAGATAATTACGCAATTATACATATAGGTACGCAACTATATAAAATTATAAGCTATTGCCATCTACCATTTGTTAGTGTCTTGTTCAGAAATCACATCTGCTAAACTTTATTATTATAACTTCTGACAAAAACGAAGTAGATGGAGGCGCGTATCAAATCGCTCGATTCAGCTCGCTCCTTAGCGCAGCTGGTTCGAGCGAAGCAAATCGCAGTATTTATTGTGCGTTGATCGTATACCTTATTTATGGAAATACGAAGTCATTTCGACACGGTACCATATACCTGGTAGAGCTTTATTGAAAGTGTGTCACCTTGCCTAGAATTGGATACGGATTCCCAGCTGATGCATGGTCTGTGATCATGGCTCCAAATTGTAGGTCTCGGTAGTTTTGCATTTCCGTGATAGATCAAATCACTAGGTTAATCATATACTAGTTTGTGGAACTCTGTTATTACGCGCTGTTAAAGCAGTAGGTGCTTCAATCTACATTTTGAATCATTATTGTTTTAATTTCTTATTTATGTTTCTTACTTTCATTGCAATAGAATTACATGACTTAAATAAAGAGAAAATTTATTTGTTTTTCTGAATTGTTAAGAATAAAAAATCACAGCTATGCATTACTTTATATTTTAAGTTTAACTACTGATGCCCTGTTAATTTAAGATTTTAAAATAAAGTTCTTAAAAAATATTATTACGTCGATGATTTATGTACATTTGTCAAGGAAACCAATTTTTTTTTAATTTTCACAAGATCCAAAAGCATGCGTTATGCATTTATTTGGTATAATACGTTATGCATTTACTTGGTATAGTTACAACAAATTCTGATAAGGAAGAGAATTAGGATCTGAGAATCTTTGAAACATTACAAATTTCTTTAATAAAATGTTTGTGAAGAAACATAGTCTGTAGGTTTTAGCCTTAGTTAAGATACATAGAAAGGCTGTGGAAAACCATCACAAACTCTTATTACGTCTATCGCCTCGCCCCGTTACACGACCGGGCACATCCCGGAGTTTTTGCCCCACAGTAGCTGCACCGATTTGATTGCTTTGCGTTTTGCTCGCTTTTTCAAATAAAGCGGAGTAATTGTTTGTTTTAAGACCAATAGATGTGCTCCGCAATGCAGGTCTGTTTGAAAAAATCCATGTTAGAAAAATGCGATTAAAAAGTCGCAATGAATTTGAAATCGACCTGATCTCGATTTTTACTTTGTTTTAAGTATAAAGCGAGATCAAGTCAATTTATAATTCATTGGTTTTTTTACACAGAATAATCACAATCGATCTATAAGTGGAGAAGTAATGAGTGAACATGCATATAAAATACATATATCCGAATAATAAACTTCCTCCTTTTTAAAGACGGTGAAAATAGTTCTGATTTATACCTCTTGTCTTTTTATGAACATTGTTCTAATAATAAATATACAAATATTATAAAACGAGGAACTTCTAAATTCAAAAAATTACTTTTAATTTTTATTTCCTATTTCTTATTTTAAATTGAATTGTAAAAATTATTAATCTAAAATGACACAAGATAATGTTTACTTTATGAGATAAATCATTATTACTAGTACGGAAGAAAGTATGGGATGTTTTAGAAATTATTTTAATACAATACAAACAAGCGCAGCATTAGAGCTTTTATGAATCGACATTTTTATTCGAAATGTGAAATTAATTAAAAGAAACTAACATTTTTGCTCCCAGAGTCAGGTAGCAGGAAACGGGTTACCTGTCGTTAATCCTATAGCTATGTGTGAGTTGTGTAATCGGGGCTGAGTGCGTAGTGTTAACTTCGCCTAGTTTTTGTACAAACGTTACTTGGGTTTCGCGGTACGGGCTAGCGCCGGCTGATTAGTCATCTTTATCTTCTATATCTCCCATCTCTCTCACATCTGTCTATACAAATATAAATCGGAAATCTTTGTCCGTACCTTAAATTTCATTTCTCAACTCTGTGAATGAACAATTTCTTGGTTTAAGTATTTCGAATTTCATCTTTAATTTACTAACGATCTGCAAGTACCTCTCTCTTTAGTTGTTCTGGTTTTATTTGGAAATACCTTTATCAATTCTGAATACATATTCAACGTGTGTCGCAACTTTTGAAAATAATAACAAAATAAAGTTAGTTTTGAGTCTTGTATATCAAATTACTAATTTGAATAAAGTTCCACTTCTTTTCGTTTCTTTTTATTGACAGATTTAATCCGGACAAAATAAAGATTAATTTATTTATTAGAATATCGAAAACTTCATTCTCTTGTAAATTACATAAAAAATACTAACGTGGTAATCCAATTCTGAACACCATAATACAAATAATATGTACAATAAATATATTCGTTATCAGCAATAAAACAACTGTTTATGGGAAATTAAGAAATATTTTTATCAATTTTAGCGAGCACAGTCGTTGGTAAAAGTGATAGTTATAAAACGAAAAACAATGTAGATATCTTCCAGTTATGGTCGAATGCGATTCCGCGATATGTTGGTCTTACTCCAAGCACTCGCTGATCGGATCCCAGCAATGCTCAGAATTAATCTTTATGATTTAGTTCCCTCGATGTTTTCTGATTTTCTCAGGCCGCTAGTAACTGGTTTGCTTCCGACACGACTAGATATGGTGTTCGCATTTGCTCCTAATATTTTCGTTGGACATCTACCGAGTTCATTTCCTAGTATTTATTACGTAACACTTCCAGATGGCAATCGTGATATTTTTCGAAAATAATTTACTTAAGCGTATCGTTTCAAGACATTCAATCAACTTTAATGAATATTGAAGATGCAGAAGATTAAACTTATCGATTGAAATTGTGTGGTATAATAAATTATTTTACAAATACCACAAAAAAATTAATTATTTAGCAAGTTCAATTTTTTTTTCAATATTCATTTAGGACAAATTAGATCATCTTCCGGGTAGTAGACTTGAAGAAGTCTCCTGCCCGGATGAGAGGGAGGCGGCGTGCAGTATCCGTCGAGCCACCTGTGAGATTGGTTTGGAGGAGTGGGCGTTTTACATACACTCCACCTAGAGATGAAGCTTAAACAGGCAATTCGTACCCTGGTTGTCTGGAAGAATCTAAATTCCCAAGCTCGGTTGATGATTGCAAGAACACCCCGGGGGTTTTTAGTCAGTAGGAGTCTGACACACCGGGGTCGCTGCCCTCACAGCAACCCTGATGATCCTACGCAGGATTTTGCCCCAGTCACCAAAAAATTATGTCTCTAAATCTCAGCCTTAGATCAATTAAAAGTGTGGTTATATGCATTGTTAAGAAAAAAAATTAGACGCATTTTAAATTTAACCCATTTGCATTAATCGTAGCTTGACTGCACAGAGGACATGATTCCGAAAGCAAAACCATACATTAAAGAAATGATTAAATTATACACAAGTAATAAAAACGCAAATAAACGAACATTAATTTGCATAAAACAAAAAAATGTATGATTCGTTGAGACGATCTCCGGTTGATCTTTGGTTACACGCCACCGGTCTCATTACTCCCCATGCGTTTGCGCATCGCAGCCACATTTACATAATTACCCGAAGCTCATTGGTCACTGACTTCATGATAATTCATGAGGTGTGCCGTGAGGTATAGAATCACTACATTTAATATTATAATATGAAAATCCCCGCCGCGTTGTTTGTTTGTCCGCGAGAAACTCAAAAACTGCTTAACGTGTTTTCATGCGGTTCATAGATTACTCGTAAATATACTAATTTATGAGGAAGATTTTGATGTATAACTTGATAAAGTTAGGTGTAAATTGCCTGAAATATAACGATATTTGTAGACAATCTTAGAAAAAGTTAAGCAACCTGGAAGAAGCAATCTTAGAAAAAGATAGCTTTTTGGTTAGAAATAGAAGAACACGTTTCAAAGTTTTAAAAAAATTAACCCCCAATGGAGTAAAGCATACCACCATAGTTAGTTAGAAAATAGGAAGAAAGTAAGAAAGAATACCTACACGACCACCTCCAGTGTCTATTAATTGATTCTCATCTCTTAGTAGTCGATGGCTTTCATGGGGTACATGGGGAGGGCTGTTCTTTCTATCATTTGTACCCACTCTGTCGTGTTATTATAAAAACATATGCCTTTCCGTATAAACACCATTGAGCCCGATTTTCAGTTCTCATCCAATCTTAGTCCGCCGCGACCACCTTTAACAAGTCGTCGAAATGTCGTATTTGTAACCATCCGGGAACAGTTTTAATAAACTTCCTTTTTATGCTTAAAAACATATATTTATAAACAAATAGATACCGTAGAGGGTTACAGTAAGTGTAAATTCGATCGTTAGCGCGTGCTTACGAATTATCATAATACAATTGTAAACATCGGTATTCTTAACGAAGTAAAAAGTTACGAAACCTTGGTGTGACATTTTACGCTTTCAATTACCGGGAACAACTTTTGCCTGGGAACAATGAGTAAATAATGATACAGAACGTCACCTTCGTTCATTGCCGCAGAATGGTTATGCTTCTGCAAGTAAGCAGAATGTATGTCCACTGGCCAGGAAAAATTTACTCACCGAAACCAGACAAATTCAATGTTGTATGACACATGCAGTATTTTTTTTTATTCTGACTCGCCATAGTGGCTACATCGTGTCTGATGTTAAGTATAGTGCAGTCCTAAAAACAGAATACGGCTATCAAAGAAAGAAACCTACTCATAGTCGCAGTGATCTTGTGGCCTGTACAAATATTTCTTCTCGCTTCGTTTGAAGGACCCATTATCAAAAGACGGGCTGAACACACTCTCTGGAAAATTACTCCATAGCTCAACAACCCTTTTTTTCTAGTTGTCCGGGAGGAAATCCTATATAGGACCATCAAATCCATTGTGAAGGCAGGGACCCCGGTGTGTTGGACTCCTGCTGACTAAAAACCCCTGGGGCGTCCTTCCAATTACTCCACCCGAGCCTGGGGATCCAGATTCTTTCAGGCACCCGGGAAGCGAACAGATTATTTAGGCTTCTTCTCTGGGAGTGGTAGATGTGAAGAGCCCACTCCTCCAAGCTTTTTTCATGGGCAGCGCAATGGACACTGCACGCCACCTCCCTCTCATCTAGTCAGTAGATTTCCTCAGGTCTACTGCTCGGCAAACAGCTCAACGACCTAGAATTGGTTTTTAGTTACTTAACAATTATTTTTTATTTAACGAGATCATATATTTTATAAACACAAAAAAAATGTGTAAATATTTATTATTATTTGACAAACTAAATTCGGTAAACGTTTTATTATTATAAATCCAATCCACCTTTTTTTTTTTGAAGCGGACTAACTACTGATGCCGGGAAAGGCATTTTCAATTCAACCGGGCTTAGGGGGCGAGCACAAAAGGTGCTCAGCCAGCGAGATTTTTGAGTAGGGTGACAATGCAAGGGCACCCCTGTGGGTACAAACATCGACTTGGACCGCCAGCCAAATAAAGTACTAACCCTACGGGTGATCTACCAGCGTTTCGGAAGTGACCCCCTTGAGAAGAAACGCCAAAAGAAACTCAAGGCTGCGTCGGAGTGGAAGACCAATCCACCTCTGACAACCCTACCTAAATAGATATATTTGTACGAATCTTAGAAGCTGTCTCTCTGTGTGATATTCTGTATTTCGAACTTACATGTTTGTCAATGGACAATTTTTAGCTATTTGTCCTATTAGACCAACGTTATGCGTGGCACGTGCGACTTTATTGCGCTAAATAGATTTGTGTAAAATTTTACCAAACCGTTTAAAGGTAAACTGTGAGAATTTAAAGTCCGGTTTTGCAAGTGCTTTGTGTTTATTGACGAATAATTATGAAGCTTATTGTGGCTACCCGGTATGCAGGAATGTTTAAAATTTGAGTTCCCTTAAAATTGTGATGCTACTTATTTACTTATTGTGAATTTGTTTAAACTTCTGTTAAGTTCTGTTTCGATTTCTGTAATTATGTATTTGTCTGTTAATTTAATGTTGTTAATAACCATGTAGTTACCTATTTAATTAGAATATAATTTATATTAAATTGCTGTCATAGAACTTGGCAAACATCAAGGTGTTGATCAAAAATATGTTTAATGGATATATAGTTATAATTACTTCAATGTATAACGAATACTTAGGTTAATTATTGAAAGAGGCCCAGGAAAAGTTTTGTGTATTTATTTCAGCATTAATTATTATATTACATTAAAAAAAGTAAATAAAACAGAATTTTGAATAAGTACATTAAGAAAAATGTAGTTATTTTTACTAATATAGCAAATGTATAGTAATAGTAGTCGAAAAAAATTAGAATTTATTTACAAAAATGTACAAAGTGTAAAATAAAAGTACAGTACACAAATTAAACAATTAATCTAGTAAGCAAATTTAGCTTTTGACGAATGAAATAGACGGAATGGTCTGGCGACTCTTTAAACTATGGTGTATGTTGTTACTGTATAGTGATGTAACTTTAGGTGGGAACTTATGAAAGCTGCCTGCTATATCCATTTAGGTCAAATGCGTACACGCTTCGTCGATCGATACCGAGATTTAAAATTACTGTGTTGCCATATTCTACTTTTTATTGTTACACAATTTTAAAATATTTATACTAGAAAAAATATTTTATATTCACTTTCTTTTTTATATTTATTTTGCTAATTTGAATGAGAATCACTGTTTCATTTAGAGCCATTTTATATTATATTTGTAGGTATTTATTATAGTATATTACGTCTAGTAAATCTGCCTTGTAATTTATGCGGTGCAAGACATTCTCTTCTGTCCTTAAATTATTTAAAATTCTCAAAACTATCAATTTTAATAAAATAATTCCGTAATTATTAGCCTGTATCGACTTTGTTTAAAATTTGAGCTATATTTAAGCGTTAAATGTGGTCTATCTTTTATTTGTCTTCACTGTGTGTATATCTATAACGTAGTCACACGAAACAGAAAGTTACATTAACCGTAATAAAGTTTCTAAGACCACAGCGCGGCAAGTCTGTTTCGTGCATCAACACGAAATGCATAGTATGTGTTTTGTGCATTATCATAGTTGTTCCGGTATGTTAGTTGCGCACACAGCTGTAAAATCTATGCATTAAGATGCGCTTACACTGACAAGCGGCAGATACTTGGATTTATATTTGGATTTATATAATTGATTTAACAGATCTTATGAGGAAAATAGATTCGCCTAATTGCAGTACCAGTGGAAGACGGGAGGATTTGCATCACTTGCTGATAGAGTGTGACCGGAATAAAAGTGCAAGAGAGTCCCTGATGAACCAATGCAGAGTCAGCTTATGTGATATAGGTGCCTTTCACGGCGTCCTATGTGATCCGACAGGGAATACTATGAAATTGATTGGGGGTACATGGTAGCACTGACTCATCAGCGACTTTCTCAGAACTGAGGTGTATTTCACCGTATTGGGTACAATAGGGCTGATATGCCATAATGGCAAAAGCCATTATAAATAATAAATAAAAAACAAATTTAATAGATTCACGAATTCCTGGATAAATGGAACATAAAAATACAAAGTGCAAGCTTTTTTTTTACTTGTGGAAAATCCTCATAGGACCGTCTCAGCCGCAGAGGAGGGGTTTCATGAACGAGGTGTGTCGGACTTGTACCGACTAAAAACCCCAAGGTGACTACTTCTTCGCATTGGCGGAAACTGCGGGTCCTGTAATCAATTTGCCACAGCCCCGTCGCGTCGCGCCCACTGGGCACAAGTTCTGGAGATGATGCCCTCCACGATACTGCTCGTTGTGAAAGCTACGGTATTCCAACCAAGAAAAAAAGTATATACGAAGAAAGAAAAATCCTAAAAAAGGGATGTATTTACGAAGAAAGAATACCTAGCACTGATCTATTACAAGTGCTTATCAGTACTGTGATCCTACTTCAGTTAATTTACATAAAATTGTATAGTTTTTATATAATTTTTTTAAATTTTTTTTTTGTTTTGTAGTTTTTGTTTTTAGTTTTTTGGGAGTCGAAGCTACTCGCGTCCGTAGGCTTTACCCTAGTTTCCCTACACGTGACTCCTGGGTGGTGCTAAACGAGCAGCAGCGAGGTGGTAGGGCGCCGGTGCCCATATTATTACTTATGCTTTTACGTCAAGTCCCTTTTGTGGCAAGTTGAGCTAATGATTTCATCAAAATGTTTTCGTAAGTCATCACATCAGAAGTTGGGACATATATTTTAGGACATCATGGTACGAAATATGAAAGTAAGATTGAGAGAATGTTGTTAATGGTAGTATTGAAAAAGTAGCTAAGAACTTGATTCGTCTATCTTCCAAGTGTAAAATCACGGTGAATCGACTGCGGGAAACGGTCACAAACCGATGGACGGTTGACTTGCAAAGGTGGGCACACCTTTGTTGCCACTCGTTATTATGGTTGCAATCCTAACTTTACGAGTATAATAAAAAATTGAACGTTGTATTTGCGTAGTTATACTTTACGAAAACAATAACGTACGCGAAAATACCTTATATCGCATGATGTTATTTCTCTGGGAGTCAAAAAGTCTGATTGTAAGAACCTGTAAAGAACTTAATTACTCATTTACTTTTAGAAATAATATACATTGTAAAGATAATGTGTAATTGTTAAGCAATGATAAGAGTTTGATAAAATATGTGAAAATAATAATAATGTGCTTTAAACATAATAATAATAAATGATATTTTATTTTGACATTATGAACTTTTTTTCTTACCTGTAATAAGAAATGTATTTTAATTGTAAATAAAAAAATCCGCAACCCTACTTGTAGTATACATGGCTTGTAGTGTGTATGTTGATCTTTTACAAATTTAAGAACATCAAAGAAGCATATTTTATACCATTATTTGCTTTCTGTCAAAACGACTATATATTGTTCTATTTATTTCAAGCGTCGCTTTTGTAATGGTCGTTTGTCCTAACGTTAATTTCTTTTCACAGGAAAGAAACGTGGGTCAACATTTTAATATCGCCGGGGAATCAAGAAGATTTCCTCAAGCGAACATAATCTTAAAAGTCATTCAAATAAAAGCTATTTTCGAAAATAAATCTGTACAACTATTTGGGTTAACATAACAGGTATAAAGGACTTTTTGTAGAAGTTGCTCTGTTTTAATAAAAAATTTAGTGATTCTTTATGCTTTAATAACAGTTTAAATTGGGTGTGAACGTATTTTGTTTGCTTACTAATGCTATAAAGTTGTTGATATGAAATGAAAATGATTATTTGTAGCGTGTTTTCATATTATACACGAGGGTTTCATCATTCGATATCCCAGTAATGATGTTATGGAGATAGAATTATCTATATTATAGTATAATATAGAATAACAAATTAAATGAGGATAATTTATATGCTTTGCGGTAAAGTTATGTCCTGACAGTCTAGACTAACATTTTAATTGAGAATTCATAACTGTATAAGATTGACATATTCCGTGATATTTCAAAAGCGTATGCCAATGCAAATATATTTTTGGTTATTCTAGTTGCGTTATCTCTGACAGCATACTACTTTTTTAGTTTTGCAGGTAGTTTAAGGATCGGGTTTTAATCAAATCTAAAACTTTACGCACCAATTTACCAGTGAAAATAGATAAAACTGCTAAAATGTACGGGACCTACGTTATACTGGATGATAACAGATATAATCCTTAAAATATAGATATTGTTAGTAATATGGTTAGTTAAAATTTAATTTACTGTAAATTATTTTAACTAACCCTTTAATGTCAACGTAAAATTCTTTTGTTCCAGCTACCATTGTGCTCAGCCAAAAATTTTTTTAGCTAATGTAGCAATTTTTATTGATAGTTTAAGTACCATGAGCGCCTTCTAAACCAGTTTTAGAAGTGTAAAAAAATGTATAGGGAACGAAGCACGATGAACAAAAAATTATTTTTTTCATAAAACTTCGATTTTTTCTTTTTTTCTAATTTTTCCATAGGATTACAATTTTTAGCGACTTTTATCTATGAGCACCCTCGGCACTAGTGATGAAAATGCCCGGGAATTTTCCCAAAGTGCCCAAAACTTCCTTGGAAATATTCCCGGGAATTTACGAAATGTTCTCGGAAGTTTTGGGCACTTTGGGAAAATTCCCGGCCATTTTCATCACTACTCGGCACCCACGGCATGGTATCAGCTCAAACTCAAAGCTTGAAAATCCGTCCTGTGGACGTTAAAGGGTTAATTATAAACAAGTTATCGAACTGTAACTGCATAAACTTGGCTCAGGATCGACGATAGAAAGTAAGGAAGGTTTATTGAGAAAATAGGAACAATACACAACACGCATATTTAGATAAAACATCGACAGATTAATACTTAATATCACACCATATGACATGTGGGTATCCTGTGTGTTGTCATTAATCCCAAAAAGCAGTGGCTCAGCGTGTGCTAGACAACGTTGTACAGTGTACATACCATCCAGCGCTGATAGTCAGCCGACGCGCAATAACACTGATTGAGAAGACACCGCTGTGGTAATATTAGAGCCGATCATAATAATAAATAGACACAATAAATACATAAAATATTTTTTAAGTTACATATCAAATACAATATAATGGCACCATAATATGAGCGTATACATAATTACATTACAAATGAAAGACATCTTCTCCCATCCTCAAGCAGGGTATCAGCGGCAAGGTCGATGGATAGCTGGTTACGATTGACGACATCGTGTTTTTGTTTTGCTGCGAGATGCCTTGTGATAACGCTTCCGTGTTTTATTTATATTTACTGAACTGAAGTAATTGTTACGCGACGTGACGCTGGAATTGCATCACACAAAAATAGTTCTTGGACGGAAAGGTGGTTCGATGAATATCGGTCCCTTTGTCGGTGAACAAAACGGCGCAGGTTGTAATTTGATAAAGTCGGACCGCCTACAACACGGACCTTTTCTTTGAGGGTGCCCACGCAACCTTCAATCTAGACATTAAGTCAAGAAGAAACGTATTTTATGTATTTACGGATGAGGTATTTTAATCTCTTACGCTGTCTTTAAAAAGAAAATTGATTTCAAATTGTTTATTTTTGTTATTGTATACGTTTTTACATTAAATAATTGAAAAGAAAATATGCTCCCAAGTCTGATTATACCTATCAAATGTTAATGTATAAGACTAAATTTAAACATTTGTTTAAAATGCACTTACTATGTAATGTACGTGTAAAGGAACGATTACTTTGAACTTTACTATTTATATATATATATATAATAGAATATTCTAACGGAGATTAATTGAAACGGGGTTCTTCTGTTTTCGATTGTTTATTTGCAAACACAGTCCGAGCGTACACGTAATAAAATATATCAAAACAAACAAAGGAAAGGACGCGCGCAACACGAACGGCGGACGGGCTACGATGCTTGCGCGGCGATCTGTGGCGCGGGCCACCGAGAGGTGAGGGGAAAGGGGTATATACCGTAATGCGCGAACGATCTAAGTATACCCCCCCCGCGTTACAGGCTCCCCCTCTGACACAGACGAAGCGCCCCCGCGTCTGTGTTAGTCCCGGATACGTTTTGGTCTACCTCGTTTACGTCTCTCCCGTACAGGAGGCTGCATATCGCCTGCGAATGGGGTCAGCTGGGAAACGTGAACCTTCCCTAAGGTCTCTGGTAAGGGACACAAATGGTCCACTGCGACGACTTCAAAACGGCGGTTGGTTGCTGGTGTCTGTAATAATCCAGCCGGCTTTCTATTATCAGCTTTATATCGTTGACAATCCACAGACTTCTTCAAGTAAGAAATTACTGTCTGTCTCATTCCAGGCCAGTAGTACTTGGACTTTATACGTTCTAAAGTGCGGTCTACTCCAAAATGTCCAGCCGTCGGTGCGTCGTGGTATTCTTTCATTATCTTCTCACGCTCATGTTCGGGTACCACCAAACATGCGGTTTCTTCTTCACATTCTTCCGGTCCGTATCTATAAAGAACGCTGTCCGATATCACAAACCCTCGGTCGGACCAGCTCCTCCCCCTAAATTGATCGTCCGTCGATTCAAGATCTTCTATAATCTTTCGTAACTCAGGGTCCTGGAGTTGGTTCTCCCTCACATCTCTTGGACTTCGCGAGGGGAAGTCGACTTCAGCGTAAGCGACGTCACATTCTGTCTCAGCTGCCTCAGGAGGTCGTGACAATGTGTCAGCGATAGCGTTAGATCTGCCGGGTACGTATTCTATGCGGATGTTATATTCCTGAAGCGAGAGGGCCCACCTGGCTAGGCGGCCGCTTGGCGTCTTTATGCTCATGAGCCATCGCAAAGGTTGATGGTCGCTTTTAATCACAACCTCTGATCCTTCAATATATCCGCGAAATTTGGTTACGGCCCATACTACTGCCAGCGCTTCTCGTTCAGTCGTGTTATAATTCCTTTCAGCGTTATTCAGCAATCGGCTCGCATATTCCACCGGGCGTTCATCGGGGCCCTCCCCCTGCATCAAAACTGCTCCGAGACCGTATCCACTACTGTCGGTCCTCAGGGTAAATGGTTTCGAGTCGTCAGCCTGGCGTAATATCGGTGCTGTAATGAGTAACTGCTTAATACGATTAAAAGCATCTTGCTGGATAGCGGTCCACTTCCAGTTGCTATTCTTCTTTAGAAGATCCGTCAGTGGTCTGGCAACATCGGCGTAGTTGGGTATAAACCGCCGGAACCAGCTAGAAGTTTGCAAAAAGGTCTTCAACTGCTTAACGTTCTTCGGAAAGACCATGTTAGCGATAGCAACAGTTTTATCAGGATCCGCTTTTATTCCGCCTGGGACAATCACATGACCTAGGAACTTCACGGATTCGCGGGCAAAACAACTCTTCTCGCGATTAATCCGGAGATTGTACATTTCAAGCCTACTGAATACGATGTTCAAATCTTCCATATGCTTTGAGAAAGTTTCAGAGAGAATAATAACATCATCCAAGTAAGTAAGCAAGGATGTGTTAGCCAACTCCTTTCCGGACCTGAATCGATCCATAAGTCTCTGAAAAGTAGCGCCAGAATTTCGAAGACCCATAGGCATTCTCTTGAAGCGGTAGCAACCGAGAGGAGTCACGAATGCTGTTTTATCACGATCGTCTGGTTCCACACCTATTTTAAAATAGCCAGATCGAAGATCACATGTCGTCATGAAGCTAGTGTTCTTAGCTGCGTGGAGCACATCTTCTATGCGCGGGAGTGGGTAACGATCGGGTTCTGTTACTGCGTTCAACTTCCGGTAGTCTACGCAAAGTCGAACTCCGCCATCTTTCTTCGTTACCAGCACCACGTTAGAGGCCCACGGTGACTCACACTCTTCTAAAACATCGGCTTCCAGAAGCTTCTGCAATTCCTGCTCGAGGATTGCCTTCTTACCAGGTGACATCCTGTAAGGGGGTGAAGAAATCGGTTCCTGGTGTGCGTCAATCTTCAAACGATGTGTGGCGAAATCTGTCGGAGGGCCCGCTCTTGCAAAGCGGTCCGCTCTCTTTACTAGTAAGTCATTCATCTGTTCTCTCTGTTCTGCTGACAGGTTTGTACCCTCATCGTCTCGGAGCGTTAAACTCGACGCGTCTACCGTCATCAACTTCATATCGCTGCAGGCAGGTAATTGAAAGTCGGTGATGAACGGATGCCAGCGATAGGGCTTTTCGTTATAACACCAGCTGCTCTGAGGTAAGTCAATTAGGATACCAGCTTTTAGTATAAAATCTCTACCTAAAAGTGTCCGAGTCTGCGCACCTGGTAACACTAAAAACGTGGTAGGTATGACGTGGCTTCCTAACCTCACGTCAATAACACACTCAAGTGCGTTGCCAACTCGCTGTGAACCATCAGCGAGGGTTATGGTTCGTGGCGTCTCATGGAACTGTACACCAGCGTCCAACAATAAAGTATAAAGCATAGGGCCTGCTATGGAATGAGTAGCCCCAGTATCTAAAATAGCAAGACCTTTGCGATTTACTACTTCAATTTCCACCAGGGGGCGTGAATCGTTATCGTCGGCTGTAAAAGCACTGCAAAAATCCGATTTATTAGTAGACGGCGTGCTCTTGCAATTTTCACATTGCGAACGTATTACTCCCAGCTGACCACACCCGTAACAGCGTATCTGAGCATTACTACTCGACTTAACACTATCGCTGTCATCTACCCTACTCGAATGTCGCTTCTCCTTAATACGACATTCGGCTATTGTATGACCGAATTTCTTACAATACGCGCACTTAGGTCGAAAACGCTTCGGTTCTATATCACGTTGCGCGTTCGACTTACGTGAGTCGGTAAGAGATACAAGAGTAGGATTATTTAACTTTGCCGGACACCCTGTAGCAGCGGAAGAGTTATCTGTAACGCGCGTCCCTAGATGATCGCGCACGGCGGCGAGAGGGTTAATAGAGTTATCAGTGTTATTATAAAAAGGGATAGGACTCACCTCTGCTAAGGATTCCTCCACTAACCTGACCTTCAAAATCAGCTGATCGAGGCAGTCCGCCGCGTCGCGAGGTACGCGTTTTCTTATCTTATAATCTAAAAGGCCGTATACAATATCTAACTTCATCATTTCTGGCACATCATACGGTAACTTAGACAATAAAGCGCGTAATCTATTTATATATACATCGGCGCGTTCACTATTTTGACCGGTCGCGAAAATGTCACGAAATATTTTATACGCGGGCCGTGTAACACCAAACATTCCTCTGAGCCGTTGCAGAGCATCAGGCCATGACGTGACGGACGCTTTGACACCCTGCCACCAGACTGCAGCTTCGCCAACCAACAGCAACGGCAGGCCCCGTAGTGCGTTCTCCTCGCTGACTCCTGTGCAGTCGCGGAAAACCTCGATGGTATCGATGAACGCTTCAGTCACTTCTGCAGTTTTACTGGACCCGTCGAATCGCGCTGTGCACTTGGCAAAGTTTCCGTGATGATCACTGGCTCCTGGAGTACACGATTGCTCTCTATTCTTTGTCAATATGCTCTCGACAAGGACTCGGTTCGCTTCTACTTGACTTCTGGTAATGTTGGAGATGAGAGTCTGTAGCATCTCTTCTGACATTACTATACTCGGTGATGATGCCGTTTTCCCTTGGTCTGTATCCGTATCCGAATCATCTGACCTTGATTTATCAGTTTTTTCAACTTGTCGTTTCGGCGGCATAATGTTAAAACGTTTCTCAATACGTCACTCGCTCGACCGTTGTAGTTTATATTATTTTCAAAATTTAAAATCGAAACAGGCCACTAGTTGGAGCGCCACTCTAACGGAGATTAATTGAAACGGGGTTCTTCTGTTTTCGATTGTTTATTTGCAAACACAGTCCGAGCGTACACGTAATAAAATATATCAAAACAAACAAAGGAAAGGACGCGCGCAACACGAACGGCGGACGGGCTACGATGCTTGCGCGGCGATCTGTGGCGCGGGCCACCGAGAGGTGAGGGGAAAGGGGTATATACCGTAATGCGCGAACGATCTAAGTATACCCCCCCGCGTTACAATATTTTTTTAAAAAATAATCTGATAGATTAAGCCTAGAGTTAATTAAGAAATAAAATATATCGAATAAATTATTATTATAAACTAGCTGACCCGATGTACTTCCTACCGCCAGGAATGCTGTGTTAAACTACTTCCCTCCTCTTTCCTTTCTCCCTCTCCGTTCCTATTGTATTAGATAAAACATACTTCGTCTTTTTCTGGTATCTCCTGAGTCCAACCACTTTCTATCCAAAATCTCTGAGAGCTAAAGCGAGTTCAGTTGTCAGTAAAGGTCTCAGAGTCAAACAATAGTACCTACATGGTTACTAATAGTAAATGGTTACTGTGTTAACGTTTAGAAATAAATATATACCATCGCGTGGTTTTTTATTGAATTTTTGAAGATATACAATTCCGTACTACATTAATTTGATCTATTTCATAAATTTTAGCCAGCGTTTGCGATTTAAGCGCGCAAAAATATGTTTGTTACTACATCACAATAAAAATCTTTAATTTTTTCGGCTATCTTCTACTATAATATATGTATATGTATTATACATATAAACCTTCCTTATGAATCACTATATCTATTACTGAAAACTGCATTAAATTCCATTGAACAGTTCAAAAGATTTAAGCGAACAGACAGCGGAAGCGACTTCATTTTATACTATGTAAATATAATAAATACATACAACACAAAACATTATTTGATATACTAAATACAATAATTTATGATGATTGATACTACGGATAGGACAGCTTCGGTATATTTAATTAATTTTGTTAACGGATGATAAATATTAAAATCCCTTAAAATGAATAATAAACGTGTGTACTCAGAATGAAAAAATAGCATATCTACATGCTTTTATTGTTTCATGTCTTTTGCCCATAGACCGTCCGGATCAAAATTATACAGGTTTAATTAAATCGACATCAATCCAGGACTATTCGGGTAGAAGTCGCGTTTTATGGCCGTCGCTTCGCTGTCATTATGCTTTTACCCAAAAAATTTTGTTGGACCTTGGATATCGAAGAAATTTGTTCGAAACTCATCGAATTACTATATAACATTATATTGTTTTTATATTTCTTCTTAATTATCACTACATCATTGATATCAAAATATAAGGATGCTTTCATCTTAAATAACAGAATAATAATAAATTGTGGCTGTGATAGCCTATTGGTTAAGGGACCGGTATTCATGCGCGGGTAATGGTCGTAGGTTCCAATTGCCTGGGTTTGGGTTTTATCAGATTATCATGCTCACTCACTAAAGAAAACATCGCGACGAAACCCGCATGGCATCTAATATAAATTAGATACGTGAGAGCCCTAAGAACGGCATTCAGCTACGATACTGGTCACGTTGGACGTGTCGTGTGTAGTAGGGTTCGTTCTATAAATGCCTATAAGCATTGCTTACCCTTACGATAAATAAGTCTGGAATAAATTTCTTTCATTTACACAAAAAACAGAACCCTTTATATTCATATCAATTCTATTTTTACGCCATCTATCTTCCCTGTGAAAGTAATATAATATTTATTATCATTATATAGTATTCAAATTCATTGTGTGAATCTGCTTCCCCGGTCCAAATACGCTATGTACGCCACTGGTTGTGTGTATGTCGTGACATATAAGCACAAAGGAAATGCAACCACTATTGTATCTCTGCTCAACCCCAAAAGGGATTCAGTGTAACGATACATTATTAATAAATAGTAGCGTAACATTGAAAGGCCTCGGTAGCGCAGTAGGCACCGCTTAAGTCTCATATATTGAAATTATTTTAATTTGTCTACTAATTTACGGTTGTATTCAACCAACCGTTCACCCTGAAATATTTTCCTCAGAACATTAAAACATTATTGAATATTTCACTAGTTAAAGGATAAAATAACAACAGCTTTTATATCTAGTTACAAATTCTGAAGTTATAACAAAACCTGGTGCCCTTTGTTACGATCTGGTTTGCGGACCCAAAGCTCCTCCAAAAAGGATTATATAAAAATAAAATTCGTAATTGTCATGATTCAAAATATAATCCTCTAAACATTTTTCATATTCATCCGGGAACTTTATCATAACAAACGCATAGAAACGAAGGGATAGTATAAACTGCTTGTATTCCAAATTTAACATAACAATATACTGAATTAATTTACCCTTAGTTGGTTTCCAACGACCCTTATCTACATATTTCTCTGAAGCAAACACTAAACTGCTCTTAATCGCTAAAACAACAAAGCTGAAATGATATGGAAACACTATTGGCACACAACACGTAATGAAACATACTCGACCAGTTCTCTGACAATAAATGTTAAACTACTAATGTTGTTTAAACATAATTCCTCTGTGGAAAACGGGAGCATTTTCGTCACTTGTTGACCGGAATAAAAGTGCAAGAGAGTCGCTGATGAGCCAATGTAGGGTTACGTTATTGGATGCAGGTGCCTTTCCCTGCATTCTATATGATCCGATAGAAAGTGCCATGAAATTTGGTAGCTATGATAACGCTGATTCATCAGGCAATCTCTCAGAATTGAAGATTGTGATGGGCACAATGGGGCCAATGTGCCAAAATATCAGAAGCTCAGAATAAAAACAAAGTTACTTCCATAGTTATAAATATCTAATTAACTATTATAATCAATTATTGAAAATAAGACCAAAACACACATGTATATGCAATAGTAGAAATATTGTAGTATGAAGTTAGTTACAATAATATAAAAATATATATCGTTTCCATTAAAATTTCTAAATCACCTTTTATAATACAATTATTAAAATTAAATGAATTTCTAAAGCACTTAGGTATTTTTAAACGCCTTCTCTATCTACCGTAATACAAAATAAAAGAAGAATGCGAGCAATGTTACAAATAAAGTTTTTTTTCTTAAAATCTGTAACTTGATTACGTCTTTTCAAAACATTTTTACTGGTAATGTTAACTAAACGATAATCTTAAAGCTAAAAGCATTTAAAATGTGTATTTTTTAAGGTAATTGTAATAGCGTTAGAACTTAGTACTCGCAAATGCGATCGTTTACAAAGTGGCCCATAAATCACTTTTTATTTTCCTATCGTGACTTGACGTGGTGTGCGAGAATCGTGCTCGTAACTTGGGCCTTGTTTGTTTTATATAAAAACTTTTTTTTAAGAAACGAATCATTAGCAATTCACGTCAGATCAGGTAAAAAGGTGAGTTCAAGGGAATAAAGGCCATTATTTTAATTATAGAGTAAACAATTTCGAACCAATTTTCACAATTAACTAGAGCTCTATTTCGGAATTCAACTTTAATGGGGATGAAATGATAATTATTAGCCCTGGTATATTATTTTAAATTTAATCGAAATTAGTTAGTTGGCAAAAGTGTATTCTTTGTAATATACTTACATATGTGTATATTAATATGTATGTATGTATATAAATATAATCTATTATATAAAAATAAGTCCGGTTTTCCTTCCTGACGCTATAACTCCAGAACGCACGAACCGATTTCCACGGTTTGCATTCGTTGGAAAGGTCTCGGGCTCCGTGATGTTTATAGCAAATAAAATTCAGGAAAATTTTCAACAGAAGAGCAGGAAAACGGGGAAAATCGTTTTCACATACAGCGCCATCTCTGATACATAGCATGTACTACAGACCAATATGGTTTTGCATGGTGGTGGAGCAGATCGCACCAGTATTTTAAGTAGATGGCGCCGATGCGTTATACATTGTTTGACAGCTACTCATTGTACTCTGCTCAGTTAATTTCATGTGACATTTATTATCCGCACGTTCTTTCAAATGCTAACTAAAAACCAAAACGAAGCCATCTGGTGGCGAAACGAAGTTCGCCGGGTTTACTAGTTCTCTATAAAACTTATTACTATGCTCTAGAGCTGTATGACTATACTCGTATTATTATTCGTTACCTCGCAGTTTTCTGCGCGTTGAAACAACAAATGGGTGTAGCTGAAAAATCAGCTGCTGAGACACAGCAGGTCACTGAGCATCAACGCAGCACAGGGCATTTGATTTTGTTGTATTCTATCTTGATTAACCTATCGTATATTGTATGTTATGTGATAAAAGTGTACTTTTTCTTTCTTTCTATTATGTTTTTCCTAGATAGATCTATGTTAAGACGGTTATTAATATATTTATTTGTACAATATCTGTACCAAAAATAATGATACCTGGATACATAGGTACATACATACATAGATCATTATTAATTTAATTTGAACCTACGTCAGTACCTACTATCTGGATGTCGATTACATTGTTTGTCAATTTCAAAAGAAACAAACATCAAAATCTTCTTTAAAAGATTATCAAAATACATGTAATTTATAACTTTATTGCTATACAGTTGGTTTTAAAGAATTAATATTAGATGTAACATAAATAAAACTAGACAAATTAAAATTCGACAGAAATTCAAAACTTGCCTTTTTCACTTTTGTCGATGACAATTTGCAGTGACAATATTTGCGATGTTTTAGATTTTCGTTTCGAGTTCTGGTGCTGGTGAACTGTTCTGTAATGAGCAGATTAGTTTGTCGCAAGTCATTATATGTTTAAGTATTTACATCTTTGACTAGTAATTAGACAATAACATTCTCAGTTTTTGTAAGAGAAAAATGAAATATTAAATCCAGTGTAATTCCTTTAAATTTCGTAACAAATATACTAATTTTCCAATAGAAAAGGCACAGGTGATTAGTTAATCGTTTACAAAAGCCCCAGCTTTGTATCAGTTTCCGCATGAATGACACTCTAATCCCTTGCATGATACCACAGGCCCTGAGTGAAGGCTGACAGGGGAAGATTATAAACAGTCCAAGGGACGATAATCCAGGCAAATAACGCTGTTTCCTCCTGATAACGTTGACCAAGTTTACTTTCACCTTTCGTTTGATAGAGATTCTTTCAAAGTATAACCATTGTATCACGGTTTTTCTCATGTAGTATTTTACTATTAGATCTTAAATGATGATGATGATGATGATGTCCTGGCCGGTTTCGGCCACGGCGACTGTTTCAACACCGATTAAGAAATTCGAGGTCCAGTTTTCGGAAACAGCCAATTGCGCAGGAGATATTTAAGTGGATAACTGGACGCGCTGCCAGAAAAGCACTCTCTCGTCCGAACTCCCTCAGGCCCGATGGAAAGGAGAACCAGTACGATCAGGAGGGAGCAGGATGCAGGTTTGGTCGAGTTTTCCTTCTCTGAACACCTGGTTGAATTGCGGTGTTAAAGAGATACCTTAGTCGCCTCTTACGACACCTCAGCAAGAAGAGGGGGGTGCTATTCTATTCTGCCAGCAACCACCACGGCTTAAATAACCTTTCTATTAATAACAATAATAATTTTTTTATTTATTTATTTATTTTATTTATTTTATTTATTTTATTCATTCACAAATCTACAGTATATAATTTTATAATTTAAAACAGGAAAGCGTACAAAAAATTGGATTAACCAAGATGATTTGTGTAACAAGGTTATATGAAAGTATTAAATGCGATTCAAATAATTGTTATGAAATAAAAAGTTATGTAGCGTATGTAGTTATGTAGGTATGCCTAGTTATTAAAAGTTATTAACCTAGTAAAATGTATATGTGAAATGTGTAGTTTGGTTGTGTACTTTGTGTATGTGACTTAGTGTGTGTGTATAAATGTGTATGTTAACTGTCCCTGTCTGAAAACGGCCCGATAGCCTCGACTACTTTCTTCCTGAAGGACCCGCAGCTCTCGTGGAAAATATCCACATGTGGTGTGCTCGTGTTGTATGTGTGCACACATCTAGCAAGTGTAGCCTATATTCTTTATAGGATATTATTAATGTCACTCTATATTCTTTATAGGATGATCAGAGATATATTAGTGGCTGTATCGACTTTGCGCTTATATGTCGTGCCTAATGTGACCAGTAGCGCAGTTGATCGCTGTTCTCAGGGCACTTACATTTGACATTTTTATATATTAGATGTCATGCGTTATGCCTCACGATGTTTTCTTTCACCGCTGAGCATATGGTGTCTAAATCCGCATGTAATCTGGAAAAGCCCAGAGGTTTGGGAGTCGAAGCTGCTCGTGTCTGTAGGCTTTACCCTAGTTTCCCTACACGTGACTCCTGGGTGGTGCTAAACGAGCAGCAGCGAGGCCGTAGGGCGTCGGTGCCCGTCTGGTTCGCGACCACAGTACGTGGGTGTAAAGCCCGTCATAGTGACCAGTTTCGGCTTGTCGCGTTTCTGGATCATCTTGCGTATATCTAGTAGCTCATATACCTTCAGTCGTGGTATATGTGGGCCGACAAGACGACGGAGACTATCAATGGATTTTCATCCTTTGATAGCCGCTTTCTTTTTTGGACTACATTGCACTTACCATCAGGTACTCTGTAGTCACTATATCGAGCCAGTGTAAAAAAAAAGGTGTGTGCCGGGATTCTAACCTACGATCGTTCGCGTTGCTGTGCGTGGAAACCGGTCAATTATCCACTAGGTCACCACAATAACTTTCCATTAATTGTTTAGCGATACCAATCTCCTTAGCGTTTACTAATGTAGGTGGGCGGGCGTATTTATTATCATTACAATTGCATGTTTTTGCTAACGCTATGACATTCCTTTAGCATTTGGCAAAGAAACGGAGTCACCTTACAACTTCAATGTAAATGCCGTACAGAAGTACTTGTAACGCGACCACACGAAAACAATAACATCGATAACAACCTGCCTTTTATTACACTTCAATTGTTTGCCGGCAGCCTTAAATACACCTATCCCCCGATTTACACGGTAGATACGTTCCTGAGAAAAACGTGTAAATCGAAAATTAAAAATTTTCAAGTCAAAACCGTGTAAATCGAAAAGCTTGCAGAAAATGCATAATTTTGCTATTTAACAGTTGTGATTTTTTTCGATATTTTTAGGTGCACAGAAATAAAAATAAAATGCATTGACAGGTTAAAATATGTAATATATTACGGAAACACTGTTTTTTTATTTAATTACAATACATTAAACAGAAGAACAAAAAATAAAACCAAAGGTGTTTTATTATCCTTCATCATATGCAGCAAGTCAGCACATAAGCTCGGAATTCCCCGTGAGATGTGTACACAGCGCACGTGTTCAAACACAGTAGCATTTAGTAGAGTGCAATAAAAACAAAAAAAAAACTTATTTGGAAAACCGTGTAAAAGCGAAAACGTGTAAAATTAATACTTTGAGTCTAGATTCTTTTGACGTGTTATAATCTTTTGTCCTAAAAGGAACTAAACTGCATCGGACAGTAGTGAAAACGTTTAAGATGCTCAACCATAGAGTTTTATGGGTTGATGGTAACACAAGTGTACTTTCCCGATCCGCGGTCTCCACTCAAGCACCCGCCTGCTCCAACGATCATCAGTTCTTCGGAATAAGTGGCCTGCTTACTGCCACCCCAGCTCAGAGTAGCCTCATTTTGGACTTTATCCTTCAGAGAAAAGACCAATACATGGCTCGTTCCAACGGTCGCTGAGTCACCTTAAATTGGTGAACTAATCCAATCGTCAGTATTCACATATCGGCTCCGTACGTAATTACTTGGAGGAAAAGGTTGAAAATTACTTTTTTTTTTACACTGGCTCGACATAGTGACTACAGAGTACCTGATGGTAAGTACAGTGTAGTCCAAAAACGAAAGCGACTATCAAAGGATGAAAATCCATTGATAGTCTACATCGTCATGTCGGCCCACATATACCATGACTGAAGGTCTCTAGGTATATGAGCTACTGGATATACACAAGCTGATTCTGAAACGCGACAAACCGAAACTGGTCCCTATGATGGGCTTTACACCCATGTACTGTGGTCGCGATCCAGACGGGCACCGACGCCCTACCGCCTCGCTGCTGCTCGTTTAGCACCACCCAGGAGTCACGTGTAGGGAAACTAGAGTTATGGTTAGGTATTGTTATATGCCACCTTGTATTAAAAAAAAGTTCATCAACAAAAAACTTGTACTATTGAAAACTTTTCATAAGTTGAATGCCTATAAACGATACGAACACCACACCTATGTGTAAAATGTAGCACATTGTTAAATGTATCACAACGATTTGCATAATTTTCCATAGAACCGTGTCTTAACATGAAATCCCGTTATGCAGTAAACTAACATTTAAAGCGTTGCCGCAAATTGCATGAGTCCACATCGTAACGGGTTCACTCGGTATACAATGACATGGACACAGCTAATAGCGGAAGAGATATTAACTTGTATATTGTAACTACAGTCTCTCAGAGCCTTAATACAACTAGGACTCACTGCCCGATAATAAGCATTCGTTTCCAACAGTAATTTTACATTCCTACATGCGCTAAAAGGTCCTTCAACTCTACTTTCTAGCATGATATCTCCTTCCTATGGCATAGGTTTCCGTACAATAAATGTAGAAACACTTTTTTTGCAAGAACAGCAACTTCTGTGGAATCCATAGTCGTCCAGAGTAGTTCATACCGTCCGGACTCTAGATAATTGCGTTAATTCCGATGAATTGGTCTACACTGTACTGTGTACGGTTTCTTTACAAGGTACGGATTATATGTTTTCTACGCAGTGTAAGTTTTAGATAAATCAAGATCAAATGAGCTCTTCTAAGGTAATGACTATATGCCATCAATTATATCAAATAATAAATGTAATTTTACATTTATATTAAAATTAAATGGCAATGTCACGTTTTAAAATTCCAATTCAGACAATTATTTTACGTATAAATTGGAGTCCATCAAAATCAAAATTTAAACGCAAAATTCATAATATCATAAACCTTTAGTACTTTTGTAGTTTCTATGCGTCTTCTTAAACCTTAATAATCATTATAAGTAGCTAGAAGTGATATTTCATCTTGTTTGTTATGTGATTATGTAAGAGTTAGATATATTAATATAAGATATAAGTCGTTAATGTCAGAATCCATCTGTAAATACCTCATTGTTTTAATCTGATGTAAATTCTTGGGTGATGAGAAGTATGAGATAAAAGTGTTTCCTTTTCGGGATACAATGGCCACCTTTACGAGTACTTGGGGATTTCTTATCTTAGATTCTATTAGAATCTAAACGATGGGATTATTAATGGGCAGAGATAGAATTGGAGGTTATTTTATATACTATCTTGGCAAAATACTGTCCATCTCGTTACAAATTACTTTTATAACTCTAGTAATCGTGAATGTAATATACTAATATTTACTATCGTTATGTAATCTTAATATACCTATGCAAAGCTTCTTGAACTCTAAGGAACTGAATGTAAAACAACAAATTCCAAAGCGCGATAAGCTGAAGCTATAACTCCTATGGTTTGTAAGTCAAAAATCATTACTTTTAAGTCTGGATTCAAATATAATAGAAACAGATGCTGAGCGCATTGTATCTGGTTTGTATAGTTTAATTTATACGTAGAAATATGTAATTAATTATTTAATTTGATTTATCTACCTGCAAAAAGATTTATAAAGGTGTGCTGAGTACTTTTAAAATAAATAAAATTTGTCAGAAAACGTTTTTATTTAATAGACAATTTTTAGAGTTAGTTAAAACCATCTTCGGTCAGACTATAAGACTAAAGATTACACTTCTTTGACAATAAGCTTGAAATTATTGTAGAAGATATGACATTCGATTAAAATAAACGATGCAGTTCCAATATACTCCTTTATGTGGTTTCTTAGGGGTTCTACATTTTTACGATCTATTAAAGTGTCTTTGTCGGACACTGTTCTTCATACTTTAATACGTGATGAGTGTCTATTAAATTTATTTTGATATATCGTATCTTAAGAAATATAAAATATTCTTCTAAAATAATTACAGGCAAATAGTTGAAAATGTTACTAAGATCAGTGATTCCAAAGCAGTTGTTCAAAAGAGAGATGACATGTCAATTACATTTTTCCTTCTCTTGTAGAATCATTATCCTATCCTAAGAAATACAATAATATATCATCCTACTACATCCTTTACATGAAAGACTATATCTCCCCAGTCCGACGCTGCCTTGAGTTTCTTTCGGCGTTTCTTCTCAAGGTAGTCGCTTACGAAACGCTAATAGATCACGGTTAGGTTTCGTATTTTGGCTGGCAGCCCAAGTCGAGGTCGTACCCACAAGAGTGCCCTTGCATTGCCACCCACCCCGTAAATTTGCTGGCTGAGCACCTTTAAGTGTTCACCCTCCCGCCCGGTTCTGTTGTGAAGATCTATTCCGGCTACCAATGTATTGCTAAATCGAAAAAAAAAGTATATATCCCTTGCGCTTTATCGTCGTTACCAATTTGAATAGTAGCATACCTGATGGCTGTTTTCAAGCAATGGTTTATGGCGGTAGGACAATTGCCCGAATCGGGTCGTGACCACAGCGCAGAAGTGTAAAGACCGTCTTAGTGACTCGCTTTGGCCTGTCGCGTTCCGGGATCAACTTGTGTATATTCAGTAACTCATATACCTAGAGTACCTTCGGTCGTGGTATATGTGGGCCGACATGACGACGGAGACAATCAATGGATTTTCATCATTTATAGTCACCGTCGATTTTGGACTACATTGTACTTACGATCAGGTGCACTGTAGTCACTTTGTCGAACCACTATAAAGAAATCTCAAGGCATCTACAACACATGTCATTTTTGTTAACTAACCTGTGGGTTTCCTCGGTATGTTTATCTTGACTAGAAAGCTTCCATTACTTAAGCCTTCCCTTAATCTACAAGTCTTAATGTCAAGTACAAGTCAATTATCAGACGCTTTTTGCGAACAAAAGTCATCTCACATCATTTGAAGTACAGAAACATTGTTGACAACCACTGGTGTGATAACAACATTGTTTCTTTGAACATTGGTCCGACCTCAGTTTTATTTCGACGAACAAACACACTGATGAAAACACGATCTGATGACGCCATTCTGTTTTAAGAAACCGGTCAATGGGATATTGTTTTAAGTAATTATTTGGAATTTGCTATGTACCTAGCAAATTCTTCTGAAAATAAGTTATAACTTACCATATTTGGTTAAAAAATTATCGCAGGCAATCTTGCAAACTGAACCTTGAAATTGCTACTAGGGTTTCCAATGTGGCAATGCCGTGGTCCCGGCATTTTGAGATCCGCTTTCCAGTCTTGCCCAATACGGTAACTTTCGGGATTTGCGGCACTGTAAAAAGAATGTGATTATCTATTCGATATGAATATTTAGAATTACACATAAACAAACATAGTTCATCTGCGAGAAATGTTCAAAATTACTCAAATTATAAACTTTCTTGTATTTTCGCGAATATTATTGGAGCAATTATACTATAATTAAACACAAATGTCAAGTTCAGTGTTAGTAGTTATTCACAAAATATATGTTATAGAAATCGCTCTTTATAAATCAGAGAGATCAATGGAGAAATGTCAGACTTTCAAATATAAAACATTTAAAGGAATCCCCACTACTACTGTGGCACCCGAAAAGTTCTTTTCTGCTACTAGGGTTATATACCCCCTAAATAGACGTAGTAGTTTGGCAGATGACAATTCTAATATGTCATATTTTCTTAACTATGATTTTCCATTGAACGCTGACCAAAGTGACCAAACAAAATAATTGAAGTCTTAAAAATGATTTTTAGATTTTATTTCAATTGTGTGAACTTGGTTGAATGATTTTTTAATTTTTTTGTATTTGGTATTTATAAATTAACAATGCAATTTGAATGATTTCATGCTAATAGTAAAATTTAAATAAATGTGAAATTACATAACGGATTTATATTAGGTCCTTACATATGAAATTGGCGTTTTGTATGGGAGGAACAAAAAGTCGAATATTTTTTAATATAATATATTTAATTAATCAAAGTATGAACCATTATTTTCTATGCACTTTTGCCATCTCATAGGTAGTTCATTGATCCCTTTACTAAAAAAACCAGTCGGACGGGAATCAATAAAATCTTTGAAGGCGATTTGGACTGCCCCATCGGAGTTGAATTTTTTCCCTTGCAAGAAGTTATCCAAATTTCGAAAAAAAATGGTAATCTGTTGGAGCAAGGTCCGGGGAGTACGGAGGATGTCTTAGACTTTCCAATTGAAGCTCTTCTAATTTAGTAGCCGTCTGTTGCGCAGTGTGTGGTCTAGCGTTGTCGTGAAGCAGCAGTGGCGTGGAGCGATTGACCAGCCTAGGTTGTTTACCCGCTAGCTTTTCCATCATGGTTTGCAATTGCTGACAATAGACATCAGCCGTAATAGTCTGGCCAGATTTGAGAAAACTGTAATGAACAATACCGCCACTAGTCCACCAAACGCTTACAAGTAACTTTTTTGGGGTTAATTTTCGCTTGGGGCAGGATTTGGCTGGCTGGCCAGGATCCAACCATTGCGCTGAGCGGTTCCGATTATCGTAAAGAACCCATTTTTCATCACAGGTAATGATTCGGTTTAAAATACCTTCATTATTGTGCCGGTTTAGTAATGTAACGCAGCAGTCGACTTGCGTTTGCCGGTTTGCTTCAGTCAATTCGTGAGGTACCCACCTTTCAAGCTTTTTAATCTTCCCAATTTGCTTCAAGTGAATTAAAACAGTTTTATCACTAACATCGCAGCCTGCAGCTAACTCGGACGTGGTTTGCGATGGATCCGCTTCCACAATAGCCTTCAACTCTTCATTATCAACTTGAGTCTCAGGCCGTCCACGGGGCTTGTTCTGCAGGTCGAAATTTCCAGAACGAAAACGTTGGAACCAAAAACGAACTGTGTTTTCTTTTGCAACACGACCGCCATACACATCATTCACCCTTCGAGTTGTTTCCGCAGCACTAGTGCCACGGCGGAACTCGTACTCGTAAATAATGCGATATTTTAAGTTTTCCATTTTGTAAAATGAGTGACGCAAACAGAAAAAAACAGAAGAAAAAAACAAATGAATGACGATCATCGAAGCACAAATACATGAGTCTATAGCTGTACAAATTTGAATTTGGAATTCCTTACCAAAGAGGAGAAATTTGTGATTAAAGTGGCCAGTACGAAAAACTCCAATTTCTTATGTAAGGACCTAATATATTGTTTTATTTACCTTCAATAAATATGATTAAATAAATTCTGTATGCGAGATGCCGCAAATACTGGAATCCCGCAGGATTAAAAATATTTAGTCTCCCAATTATCGAGATCATGGACAGACTACGGTATTGGAAGCCCTAATTGCAACATCGGTCTTAGATAAGACTATCGTTGACATCACTAGTACATACAGTTACAATAACAGACATCTAAAGCAGAGTGAAGCTTGAATGACAAGTACCGTTTCAACATGAAATCGTAGATGGAATACCTAGCATTATAAAACGGAGAGAAGGTAGAGGACCTTGACTATAATGAACCAGTATCCGAAGAACGGGAATATCTACTACCATGTAGTGAGGTAGAACGCCGTAATTCCTTGTCATTAGGGTATTATTTATAACCGGAGCAACGTAGGCTCAGCGGTAGAAAGTCATTGAATGCAACGCGTTCATAGATTAACTATATACATACAGAAAGTCGACTGCTTTGTTTCGATCTTGGACAACGAGTTATTAATTCAATAAGTGAATTGTAATGATTCCATTCCTAAACCAATTTGTATATTAATTATAACTCATCTATCTTGCTCAATTATATTGCGTTATATTTCTCATACTTAGGCATTAATTCCATAGCTAAACTTCTTGTTTTAACTTTTCTATCCTTTTGTTCAAAAGAACAATTTGTAACGTGTAAGTATTTAAAAACAAAAACATACACTTTACAATTACAATGACTACAAAAGTAACAACAACAACAGTGTTAGTAAAATAGCGTTGTATGTTCACTAATTTCACTACATCATATAATAATTTGTATGGCTAATCATGTTTTCTCATGACTTCATGAAAATCATACTATAATTATATTATACTTACTGCCATATTAAATTTTATATTATTTAATGAAACTTTAGAAAATCTATTCAAGTTTTTGTCGAGATAGAGCACAACAAATAATTATAATTCAAACAATTTTAATGTGGTGTTAAAATGAAATTAAATAGTTAAATAATGTAAATTAGGATAAGGCTGTGAACTCACCTTCGCTGAGCAGGTGATGCAGAGGAATGAGGCGACCGAACGGACCAGGGAGTCCACTTCTACCCACCAGGTCGCTGGCGTGGAGTGTTCGCGCTCTACTAATTGTGCAATACCCCGCCGTGAGATTGATGCGGGTAGAGGTACTTGAAGAAGTCCACTGCCCATAAACGAAGGCGCCGCTCTGTGCGTACTCCTGTACACCGCCCATTTCTAAGGATGACAGGAACGGGATTTCTCCAGCCTGTCCCATGCTCTGAAGAGGCCTAACAAGGTCCACCGCATGCCAGTCGTGGCAGATTGCGAGCTCGTGTCCACGGCAGGCGTCCATGCCGATGAAAGAGTGCCTTGGAGTTTTAGTCTGTGAGAGTCCGACACACCGAGGAGCGGCTCTAACCACCCCTTGGTGATCCATAGCGGATTATACATCTGGTTAAAAAAAATGTAAATCAAGATGTCATAGCTCTAAAAGTATCTGTGAGTGCAGACATTATAAATTTGAAATTATACTCTACAATCTATGGACTTCTTTCTGCCTTTGCCTCCGTAATGCCAGCGGCGTCGTAACCTGTTCCATCCGACATAGCAGTCATACGTCATTGGTCTGACTTAAAAATTATTCTTGCATTATATAATAAATCATTGTAAACCGGTAATTAAGTCAGTCATCACTAGAACCTTGGTTTAAAATGTTTTTTTGGTTTCAAAGCATCTTTTATAATCTCTCTGTATCTAGGGTTTAATATCAAAATAATTGTTTTTACTTGTTACTTGTTAATAATTTGATAGCAGAGTTGCACATTATTAAACGTTATTTTTATGTTCACATAACAAATTACAGTGAAATTTATTCTCAAGCACCTCTGACTATAATGATTTTGTTATTGAGTTATGTGTAAATTTAAAACACCTCTTGACTCAATTATGTATCTATTTATAATTTATTCGTTTAGAGTTCGAACACGACATTTCTGCTGTACGTTAGCGAAGAGAGCCTCAGCATCGGGAGCAAGCTACCTTATTATTGTAATGATATATCTTGGCTGATTTCGGTCTTCCAAATCATAAGTTCCAAGTAGACGCGGGCTGCAGTCCCATTTGACAAAGGTAAGCTCGCTGATGAAAATATTTGGAAACAGTATTGCGCGGGATATATTTGGTGGGTGAATGCTAGCGCTTGCACAAACGCCCATTCTCAGTGCTCTACTAGACACCAGAGCTAGAGCTAGAGACTGCTAGAGCTAGAGACTACTAGACCTTTCACAATGCTTTGCTGCTTCGCCAGAATCGGGTAGACTAGACTGTAATTCCACCATTTATTTATTATTTTAATATCATTTAAGTCACTTTTTTTTTACTGACTCGACAAAGTGACTACTATACACCTGATGGTAAGTACAGTGTAGTCCAAAAACGAAAGCGACCATCAAAGGATGAAAAACCGTTGCTAGTCTACATCGTCATGTCGGCCCACATATACCACGACTTAAGGTCTCTAGGTATATGGGTTACTGGATATATACAAGCTGATCCCGAAACGCGACAGGCCAAAGCGAGTCTCTATGACGGTCTATGGCGGTCGGTTTCATTGAAATTTAGTTTTTTGATAGCGTCTATCGTTTTTGGACTGTACTTTAGATAAAGTACATTATATTTATTTTATTTAGCCAGTATAAAAAAATAAATAAAAAAACTAAACTTATATTACCTCTCTTTTTTCGTCGAGGGTAAAAATAGAGGACTCTGTTTTATTTCTCTATTATATTCCTATTCATAGTTATTACCAGTCAATTTTATGCCAATTTTCTATTCCGTATTACTGTCATAAAAATTTCTTCCCCAATGTAATAGTAATAGTTTTGACTATCTGGTTAAACGAATCCATTATTTTTAGTTCTAAATATGTGAACGTATTTATATATGACTATATTATATAACTACTAGCAAACTTTAAAATAATACTGTTAGTAGATATTTTATAATTTAAGATAAAAATATTTATGCGAGTACGGTCTCAATCTCGTTTGTGCAAACCCAAACAAAACGAACGGAAATAGCTATTTGAAGCTATAAGAAACATTATTGCCCTAAAAATTGCATGCTATTATATATTCAGTTTACTCTTAAATGCTAGTCAGAAAGTAACCTTTTAAGCTTTCAATTATTATTAAATAGAGGTTTAAAAACTATTTGCGGACCGGTACACAGAGTAATGGTGATAAAATATTACCCAATAAATCATGCGGCTAATCGGGTGCGCGGTAGCCATCATTTCGAAGATCAGAAGCCTCGAAGTAACTAAGTAGGCCCACCTACACATCAGAATAACTTATAACAGTCTATATTGATCGCCCCTTGCTTCGTTCCGATGGTAATTTACTTTAATAACTTTCAAAACTCATTAAGTCGAGCTACACTGAAATTTCTTTTCATAGATTAATCTTTATATTTTTTATGGAAGCGGAACCTAATTTGACATGATGTGAACTAATATTTTTTGTTCTCCCTAAAAAAGTTGACTACACTCCACCTGATGGGAAATTCCTGACTTTATTACGCTCTGCCAAGGAGCGGAATTTGCTACTCGCAAGGTTTTTCATCATAGTTTAACATGACAAAGACTAAATTGGTATTATTGGAAAAATGAGGGCTGCTACTGACTTATCTGAAATTGCTATCACATGTTATTAAGATCAAGTATTAGGTTATTTCAAAGAGAAAGATACAACCCAGTCCAAAAGCTACTCCTGTGACAAGCAAGAGTTAATGACAGGCTAGATGTTCATGCCGGAATTCTCAATTTCTTGTTTAGTTTTATAAACTTTTAGTGGCTAGCCACCGCTTGTAGGAGGGTTTTGAGTCAAAACCAGTCTTTGCTTGAATCCCCTTAGCCTTACTTATCATAATATACGACACCACATAATTAAATAATAATAATAATAAATCATTTATTTAGCACACAACATAACATACAACACAGCAGAATAGGTTAATAAAGACAGAAAACAACAAAACCAAATACCCTGTGTTGTGATGTTGCGCCAGAGGGAAGTCAGCTCAGCAAATGCTAAGTGACCAGCCGAGCCACCCAGTGCTGATTTTCAGCTGACACTCATTTATTGCGTCAACACGCAGAAAACGGCAAGGAAGGGATCAATGGAGTACAGATACACAACATTAGAGATTATATTATCATTTAAATAAAAAAAATTAGGCATTGATATCTAGGTCCGACTTAATATCACCAGTTACAAATCAGTAAATAAATATAAAAAGCGAATACATTGAATGTGCTTAATGTAATATTGTTTGTGTAATTTACTTGGTTGATGCTTGATCAATTAACGTTGTTATGATTACTCCGTCCCTTACCAGAGAGGTAGTCTCAACGAGGCTTCTTGTTCCCTGGGCGTCTGGATGAATTTGGCTTCCCAGGTCCAGGTGGAGCAATCAGAGGGACACCCCGGGGTTTTAGTCAGTAGGAGTCTGATACACCGGGGTCACTGACCTCACAGCGTCCCTGATGGTCCTATGCAGGATTTTCCCCCGGGATACAAAAAAACGTGGTTATAATAAAAAGAACACTCATTAACTAGAAGAACGTTTTCGGTTTTTCACGCCTGATCAGCTGTTACTTTTGTATAAGGCTCAGGTCAGGCCTTGCATGGAACATTGTTCGCATGTTTGGGACTTTTCTGCTTAGTACTTACTTGACGCCCTGGATAGGTTGCAGCGGAGGGCTGTCCGCATTGTGAATGATTCTGACGTGACTAAGCATCTTGAACCGCTTCAGTTGCGCAGAGATATTGCCTCACTGAGCGTTTTCTACCGTCTGTATCATGGTGAGTGTTCTGAAGAGTTGTTTGACCTTGTTCCACCCTCTCCTTTCCTGAATAGAACCACGCGCGCGGGTTTGCGGAGTCACAGCTTTACGGTTTCTCACATCCCGGCCAGGACTTAGAAGTTCTCTAACTCCTTCTTTTGCCGTGTCGTTGGGCTGTGGAATGGTCTTCCAGCGAGCGTGTACCCACCGTCCTATGATATGGGATCCTTTAAGCGTAACGTGAAGAGATATTTGTGCAGGCCGGCATGATCGCTGCGACTACCGATGGGTTTTTATTACCTGTCGATAGTCGTTAGCGTTTTTTTGGACTGCACCATGCTTACCATCAGGTATAGTGCAGTCACTGTGTCGAGTCAGATTAAAAAATAAAGAAAAAAAAGAACATTCTACAGCTGAATATGATTATAATTCAATAAAACAACAATATCTAAAAAGTCTTGTCAAGAGCCTAGAATACAATTAGGGTCCATCACAAAGCAAACTTCAAATATCAACTTCTCTCTTAATCTAACTCAATTTTACACGGAGAAAATACGTTCCTATAGCGGTAGATTTGACTCGGTAGCGGCAAACTTTCTGTGATGAGCAGATTAGTTTCTCATGGGTCATGGTTGTGTATATTTATTTAGGTATATATATACATATATCTATTATTACCTATAGTACATACGTAAGCTTAATTTGCGACCAGGTCAATTTATGCAACTGTTCAAAAATACTATCATATTTTAGGAGAGTACAGCATAGCTAAAATGCATCTGTAAACAACCCGGCTGACCCAAAACACCTACGTTTAAAAATGTTTGACTAATTGTTATTCCATTCTCGTATTCTATTAGGTTAGGAACATATAAAGTTATTTTCTTTATCTAAGTTATGATGATTGTACGTGTGACATATAAAATTTTATTAGTACCCATGTGTCAACGATAACAGCGTTTGACGGCGCTTATGCAATCACTCTTCGATTGACTGTCTTTCATATGCTGTATTCTGTACATGAATCGATAAAGAGTAATTTTGTAAACGATTATGTTGTTACAACTACTGACCTTGATAGAGCAGTTTTTATGTTATTATGTAAATAATTGAGTGTAAAACAAATTGTAATATCTATTCTAATATCAAACATGAAATTCTTTCAAAATTTATCACGAAACTGTTAAATCTTCTTCAATAAATAGTATATAAAAATAAAGAGAAATTATCTGATATATACTACCATTGGAACCGCCATGAGTTGGAGGGTCCGTGGTATTTAGAAAGTGGACTGTAATTTTTCTTGGTCTTGGCTCATGCGATATAATTGTTGCCACCCACCTGTTAGGCTGTTCAGCAGTCCTGACGATATGATGTTACTTCCACAACACAGTATTTGTATGAAAACCAAAATATAAAAATTATTAAGGTGCACCGTCGACGCGTATGTATGTTGCAAGACGAACGATTTCACAATAGTTAGGCAAACTACCCCCCTCTCGGACTGGGTGGCAAGCAAACGCAACAAGAGCCAGACAATGCAATAATATTTTGTTATCTGTGGCGTTACCAACCATATTAATAGTAAAAAAGAGAAAAAGAATAAAGGTTTACAGGCATTTGTAATACTATTAAATAATATATGTGTTCACGCTATATCCCTTTCGGGGTAAGTAGAGATACATTACTGGATGTATCCACTTTGCGCTTATATGTCGTGCCCAATGTGACTAGAAGTGCAGCTGATCGCCGTTCCTGTGGCACTTACATATGATTAACTAATGATATGACGACAGGACAGCGATTAAAAAGGCGACATGCTAAAGCGAATCACTATGACGGTATTTACACTAGTGTACTGTGGTCATGATCCAGTTCGGGCAATTACCCTTCCACCTCAAACAACAGATTCAGACATATTATTGTTCAGATTTTGAACAATAATGGATCATAAAACTAGTCAAAGCAACAAATATTTAAAGAGCACTTCTACTACTAGAAATATGTCTGTTGTTGTGTGGAATTATAATGGCTAAGAGTAAAATATTGGTGAAAATACATAAAAAACGAATGGCAGTCCTTAAGTAAGTACAAGTTCCAAGGACGGACCCGCCCCGTCTCCTGAATAAATTAGTTTCCCTAACGGACCGTACCAATAAAAGTTTTTAAACAAAAGAATCATAAAACGAACAGACCAAGTTCGGTAGCAAGCAACAGGGGCACTTCAATGATTTACGACAGAAGTGGGACAAAATTGGCTCGAAACTTTTCAAATAAACTAGCTTTGAATAGACGTAAACACGTGTTCGGTAGCTCTCGTGCAGTGTTATGGAATATTGCTTGTTATAATTGGGTTAGTGACGTGATAACAAAAAATTACAAATGAGAACTCAACCTAGTTATGGGATTTGTACAAAAATATTATAATTTTTGATAGGAAATTTTATATACTTTATAAGTTTTATAAGCCAATAACTTCTTAAACTAAGATTTGTAGACGCCACTTTAACTCTTGTTAAGCTTTACTTGTCATCGACCCATATCCGTCCACTACTGGATACAGGCCTTTCCCAAGGCTCGCCACTAAGCCCCATCTTCAGCATTTATCATACAACAATTGCCTGCCATCTTGATCTAATCGTCGCTCCACCTAGTTAGAGGGCGTCCTACACTACACTTACCTAGGCATCTACTCTACTCTACTCTATTCTACTCTCTACTCTACTCACTACTCTACTGTAGCTATTATCGGTTCTTCGGTAAATATGACTAGTCTACTGCGACTGGCACTTCAGACTGCTAATCCTCTGTGCTGTGGGTTGGCCATCTTTTGGCAAACTACTTTGATTCTTTTCATCACCGATACGACAAATCTTCCTGTAATGACGTACGGAGCTGAGACGTAGACACTCTCGGTACGAATAGTCCACGAATTTAAAGTCTCTCAGCATTCTATGACCCGTGCTGTGCTCGATGATTCTCGAAAAAGCCGAATCAGAAATGAGGCGTTCCGTCACAGAACTAAAGTCATCTTTACTTTACTGAAATATTACAAATTATATCATTTAAACTTGACTCTGTAAATATTTGGGATGTACAAAAGTTCCTGATACAACATATATTCAGATTTTTTTCCTAGACGAACTTGTTTCCTAAACAAAGTCAAAATAGCGTATATAAATCTCAACCTTAGTAATTTCAAATGCTTTCACAAATTCTTCAATATACAAATTCGAATGGTAATAGTATATGAAGAAATTTCTAAAAATTGAGATACGCATCAGTATTCGAACATAACAAAATCATAAAACATTCTACAAACCTTTTCTAAAAAGTTAAATGTTTATGATATTTTCATAGCATTTTTTCACCCCATGACAAACCCTCGCTGACAATGGACAAATTAAATTTTATTTGATGTCTGCCGACTGCTACCGTATGGTAGAGGGGTGGAGTATCTGTTTGGAATAAACAGGACGTCCTCACATACGCTACAGGAGTAGTTAAATTATACTCAGTAGTTAAATCGACAATAACGTTAACTCTACGCATTTGGAATAATAAAATCAAATGATACTCTCATTGTCACACAATATTCGTCTATTGACGCAAGTTAATAAACAACTAACACTTTGTCGTCCGCATGATTCGTAAATATTTATTCGCTTGGTGCCCGCAGCGCTAATTCTGATCACTTGATTTGTCGCCGGCCGTTCTTGACATTATCGGGAGATTATATATTGTTAAGTTTTACTAATCTCACCGTTAGTTCTCATAAGTTCTCAACCCAGTTCCCATAAATTCATAAAATTTCGAAGACCGAAAGTTTGCGCGTCACTACTGTGGTGTCACCGGGCGGCATAGTGTTAATAAATACAAGCAATTGTATAAACGAAATTACATTTAAAAAGCGATATCATACTCGTAGTTTTGATTGATATATTTGAAACTCTCATATCACTTATTAAATTATTTTGAGTTTTAAATGATACACTTAAAACTGAATTATACAGGGAGACTTTATAGACGAGGGAGATATATAATTATTGTATTGTATAAATACAAATATTGTGTAATTTGTATTGTATAATTTGTACCTTCTTGGAACTAATAAAAATATAAACAACTATATTTCCTAACAAATCTTGACGAAACATTAACTTAACAAATTATAATTATAAGTTTTGTCGTGCTTGAGATCCGCTAAAATTTGAATAAGTGTTTTTGTGTCTGAATGAGATCATAACTTAAAGTGCTAGCTAGAAGTTCTTAGTTGGATTCCAATTGTTAAATTTAAATACACATATATACATAAGTAATCTCTCAGCTTTACGGCTTTAGATGGGACCTAACTATGTACTTTGAAACTGAGTATATTTAAAACAAATTTGCTCATGGCCCAGAGAGGCAGCCTCAACAAGGCATTTCGCTCTCCGGGCGTCTGGATGAATTTGGTTTCCCAGGCTCGTGTGGACTGATTAGAGTCTGACACTAGGGTCGCTACCCTCATCACGACCCTGATGGTCCTAAGTAGGATTTTTCCTCGGGACACCAAAAAAATTTCTCATAAGATGTTCTTCTTTGAATATAATATGAATCAATACATTTTACTCTTATGCATTAGCATCATTCACAGCTCTGTTGTGTTGATTCGCTTCGATTCACAGTACTGATAATGAATCAAGCATTCTTATTAATAATATGGATGGCGTTTTACAAAAATGAAAAAAATAACGCTTTTTGCATTTTTTATCGTTTAATCGCTGGCGCTATCTTTCATGTCTGTCTTTTTTCTCTGTATTATAAAAATAGCATTAATAAACCATCCATATTCAACGTAAATATTTTCTTTTATATTCCAGTATCTTCTTCACGTACCTTTTAAGTTCTGATGACAATAATCCATTCTTAGGCCATGATTTTATTTTGTAATGTTACTGGAATAACATTTAAAGGAACGTGTAGCAAGCACATTTCGTATTAATAATTAAGATAGATCTAAAACAATAGTTAATTATTTTAAAATGTTCGTTTAATATAAAAATTTCTGTGTTAATTGGATATTCGTCTGATCGAATAATTTAATTGTTAAACCAATACGCTGATTACACCGCACTCTTTATAATTATAAACAAATAAACATTTGTAAGTACTCTTCTACAAATAACTGCTAAAAGTACCATATTTACTTAATTAAATTGCTTCTACTTTCATCATGCGAACAGCTAAGAATTGAAATATGCTTCCAGCGGCCATATTTCCGCGATCTTATCACCTGTGAGTCTTTAAGAGAAGAGTGAATAGGCATTTGTTGCACGGACGCGGTTCATCATCCGACTCATCTTCACCTTCCATCAGGTGTGATTGAGGTCATGCGTCCGCCTATAAATAATTTTAAAGAAATCCTACAATTCATATAGTCTATGTTCCGAAAATATTTTATAGCCACTTTCTTAACAAAAATATGGGCATCTCAATCTTAAATGATTCCTAAAATAAAATGGACTCTAGTCCAAAAAGATCGTAGACTCTGTCGCTGTCGTTATAGAGCAGCAGATGAATTTACCATTGTCCCACTGTCAAAACTCGCTGAACAAGAAAAAAATGCGTAACAATGTCGCAATAAACTTAGAAACTGTTTACAACATCCCAAATATTTCTGCACCGGCAGCCTCACGGCTTTTGTTTTCAAATCTTACCATCTTCAGTGTTGTCAACACTGCGATATTTACTCCTTTAGGGATTTTATTTATTTATTTATTTATTTATTTTATTTTACATAATAGGGTGCCCAACATGGGTAACATTAGACAAGAAAACAAAAGGATCATGGTACTTAAATAGAACATATAAATGCCCCCACAATTATAGGGCACCACAGCATGCACAGTGATTAATATATAAAGCTAGTTTACATTAAAGAATAATAATAAAATTCCAAAAAAAGACAAAACATATACATACATATATAGACACAACACAAAAGGATAATATTGTAGAATGTATAAGTAACAACTTTAAACGAAACTGTGACTGATTCCAAGTAACACAAAAAGTAACAAAAAAAAAAAGAAAAAAGAAATGCAGTCACTTTCTACACGCTGTTCTAAATAAATAAAAATAAATAAAATAATAATAATATAATATGTATTTTAAATATGATAAGAGTAATTCTAGGATCATATTTTTTTAATGTAGGTTTTGATATATATTATAACATGATATCACGGAGTGGAGTGTATGCATACCTATAATAAGCACTTTATGCTTATATAATAAGCTCAACGTGACCAATAGTACAGCTAATTGTTGTTGGAGACATTTTTGTTAGACAATAAAATATTGATGATTTTTTTTTAAATATTTTAACTATAAATTAAACTGAGACCAAATTGTAAGATATCACATACGCTATAACAATTTGTAATACTGGGGATTATGATAATAAATACACTTTAGATATGACGAGCAATGTTTTACCGTTAAATTTTATTTTAATAATACAGGAATATATATTTTCTAAGCCATATATTTTAAAGGAATTACTAATTAAGTAAGCGTTTCATTATATGATTGACAATTTAAGCGATAAATATATAATTAAAAAATAATAATTTTTTAACCGATTTTGCAGTATTATTAGGGAAAACAGTTTTATGGAGCTTTCAACATTGGCCAACGTTTATGGCCCATTTCGCCTTATTCTTTCACTGGGAGAGCCATTTTTTCGTCGTATCTCTTAAATAAGACATAATGTTCTTAGAAACGGGACATTAGAATGGACGACGCTTTCTTTTTGTATCACGTACGGGAGATTTTATGGTCAATTGTTTCTGTATAACGCGGCGAAAAGGCATGTGTTCTTTGATTTGAATTCACGTGTTTCAACGTGTTAGCTTTATCTATTACCGAATGAGCATTTTGTACTTATTGTAAGTTCAAACATATTGATATAGCCGATAAAAAGTATTCAATAAATTGTCACTAAATATTAAGTTAATTTTGATACAATTTTATGTTGTATTCTATTTACGATCTGTATGTTAAATCTGCGTCTGTTAGTTGCCACAGTATTGTCTCTTCTATGTAACCCGAAGAAGCCTCCTGCTGTGTAGGACTGTCCACATCACCGTCAAGGTGGTGACCCCAGTGTGTCAGACTCCTACAGGCTAAAAACCCTGAGTCGTCCCTCACTCTGCTGCTAGCCGGGCCTGGGAATCCGCATTCCTCCAACGACCTGACAAGCAAATAACCTTTCTTCAGCTCCATCTCAGGGAGGAATAAATCTAAATAGCCAACCCCTCGGGATCTCTCCTCCAGACGGTCCGTAGAACACATACACATCGCTTTCGCATTATCCAGGCGGCAGACTCTCAAGTCTACTCAGGACCTGAGCATTGCCTGCCTCGCATAACAATCTTGGTAATTTAAAATGAACTTCAAGTTATTTAAAACATAGTATATTTTAATAAAACAGCATAGATGAGACTTCGCACGGTTCACGCAAGGGTCATTATTTAGACTTACATATGTAAAATACACTGTGTCTTATATACTTAGAGTTAATTTTTGACTACAGCAAAGCGGCGCTTTTCTGGTGCTGAGATATCTAATGGACGAGAAGTATACACAACGTTAAGGTTATTTCCTAAGTAATGTACCTTTATTATACTTTAAAATAGGTTTTAGAACAATCCTTAGTAATGATAATCTAATTGACAACGTTTAAATTAAATTTAGTACAATTATATCATCACACTATATTCCTTCTGGAAAAAACTGACATGCATAATTGATGGAATTTGTAATATGATAAATAGTATGTAATAAAGTTTATATAATTGCCAATCAATTAATTAATTTTGATTCCTGAATTAAAATCCCATTATTTATCCGAAACTAAAAGTCAACCATCGTTAAAGCTAAAGTAGATTTTAAAATTAAAACGACTGATACAAGTCGTGCGTGACCGTTCAGTCACACTTTAAATAAACTGTTTTATGGAAAGTGTAGTAAATTAGTAAAGTTTTATTGAAGCGAAAGTGAAGACGAAAACGGTCCTACTGGAGCGTACCAAATAGATTTAGTAACGTCTTTATAATGTATGGTTTTACATTTCCAAAACCGCAGAGAGAAAGCGCTATTTCATTCTTTCATTATATTAGTAATTTTCATAGACATATCTGATAGACTCTCCATTACGGGTAATCAAATAGTGAAATTTAGGCTAAGATTTGTAGACGACTTTACTCAAATATTACAAATTACATTTTGACGGCCTAATATCTCTGCATCTGCTGCTCCGGAAATATCTCTTCACACTACGCTTAAAGGATCCCATATCGTAAGATGGGCAAAATGTAATCTGATTAATAAAAATGATTACGATTACATTTTAGGTTTATTATCATTAATATGACTGCATTTTGCTCATCTATGTTTTAAACACTACAGAATCCCAGATTGCATACATATTTATGATTTCTTAATGTGTTAAATGGATTTAATCATGATTACAGAGCAACTCAATTAAAATTACGACTACATTTTGTAATCGTTAATCATTAATCAAATTACATTTTGCCCATCTCTGCTCCCGGCGCGCGTATTCCCACCATCCTATGATATTGGGTTCTTTAAACGAACCGTGAAGAGATATTTGTGTGAGCCGGCCTGATCGCAGCGTTTAGCAATGGATTTTTCTTTGCTGTTGATAGTCATAGTAATTTCTTGAACTGCATCATATTTACCATCAGACGAGGTTTGGTCACTGTCGACAGCTAGGATAAAAACTATTAACTAACAGTCTAATTTAAACCGTGTTTGTCTACGATATTAAATAAATTATGAGAGTATAATAATTTTCATTGCTGGTAATGAGCAGTTGGTAAGTTTTTTTTCTTATACCAGAAGGTATTAGACATTTTATAAAGATAATGATCATTAAAAAATATAGCTAATCGACTCTGAAAGGGCTTAAAAGTATATTCATAAATTTTATGAGGCTATAAATTTGAATAATTTTGTATAATGGTTAGTCGGTATGAAACTCTTAAAGATATTGTTTTTATAAAGTAAACAAAGCAATTTCGTAACTCTAGTATCATCTACTGGCACTACGAGGTCCATTCTGTTTACACAAAGAACTATACGAGCGTTTACATTGAAGTTGTAAGTAAATATTGTGGGAGTCTCATGACCACCTGGCCACGGAGTGTCCTTCATTATACCATAACTGAGGGCAAATATTAGACTATTTCACTTAGAATTATATTCCCACGATTTGTTACTTTACAAAAATGCTGTTGGCAACACGTGAATTCGACAGTCTTGCTGCTTCATCTGATTTTGAATTGGGATAAATTAAAACAGAGGGCTTATCTGCTCTTAACTTTGTCTTATGGAGTTAATGTACTTGTAAGGTTATTTGAAATTCGATGCGCTAGTGAGAGCAACTGCAATATCTGGGTCACGCGAATTATATAAAACACGCACTAAATAAATAATAAAGATAATTCACGCTAAGACTGTCTTTTGATTCGCACACCTCCCACAAGTGGTAAAGGCCTCCACCACAACTAGTTACACCGGTGTAATATTGCACACGCATTTATTTCATAGCGCTGTCTTGGTATCGGTTCCAATACATTTATTACTGTTTAAGTACGATTCGGATTTTAACTATCACTGCTAGGTAGCAGCGAGTGTCAGGACTCGATGTTTCCCTTTGTATGCATTAATATGTAAAGGTTTCTGATGTAGGTGACTGCGCTAAACTGCCAACTAGCATAATCGTGACCTTGACACATCTCCTAATAGCCTTTCCATATGATGATGTCCTAGCCGGATTCGGCCACGGCGACTGTTTCAACACCGATTAAGAAAATCGAGGTCCAGTTTTCGGAAACAGTCAATTGCGCAGGAGATATTTAAGTGCATAACAGGACGCGCAGCCAGAAAAGCACTCTCTCGTCCGAGCTCCCTCAGGCCCGATGCAAAGGAGAACCAGTACGATCGGGAGGGAGCGGGATGCAGGTTTGGTCGAGTTTTCCTTCTCTGAACACCTGGTTGAATTGCGGTGCTAAAGAGACACCTTAGTCGCCTTTTACGACACCTCGGCAAGAAGAGGGGGGTGCTATTCTATTCTGCCGGCAGCCACCACCATACCAACATACAGAACATACAGAACCATACATCGCGACCTGTCAGCCTATGCTAGGTAGTCGTTAGTCGTTACCGACCAGCGACTATTAGAATTCGAATCGCGCCCTAAAACCACCAGTCCATTGACGTGCATAGGGTATTTGAACGGGTAGGCAGATTCACATAATGAATTCGAATATTATATAATGATAATAAATATTATATTAATTTCACAGGGAAGATAGATGGCGTGAAAATATAATAGATATGAATATAAAGGGTTCGTTTTTTTTGTTTAAATGAAAGGAATTTATTCCAGACTTATTTATCGTAAGGGCATGCAATGCTTTCATGCATCAATGGAATGAACGCTACTGCACCAGTCCTTAATGTATATCCTTAAACCAAAACTACTTCAAATGTTCTCAAATAGAACAATATACAAATTTAAAATCTATAGCGAGTGGGTATGTTGTAATCTTCTAATTTTAAACACATTAAACTTGCCTTTGTTTAAACTATTTTCTATGAGGTACTTGTATCAAGTAATGATGCACAGTTGAAGAAAAGCATGGTAGAACAAAATGAGATTTTGTTGCATCTCTTTTATTACCGTATTCTTTTAACAACATACAGCATACAGCCAATTATTTCTTCAAGCCATTGTATTTTCAGTTTACCGTTTTATTTGTGATTATTACTATATCTTTAACTATTTGTAATTTCACACAAAATACTGTTTTTTTGCAAAGTAGAAACTCGATTAAAATTTTTATTTTATTTATGCTTCTGTTCATATGTAAATATTTCTGTTATTCGATCGACTTGTAAAAACACATCGTTCAAAAATCAACTGTAATCGTTTGGATTAAGTCGCAATTTAGGCCGCTTAAATGAACACTGTGTTTCGCAGTTCAGTAGTCATAAAATATCAGCTCTAACGGTCTACTACACAAGTCTAAACATTGCCAATTGCATGTATTTTAGCGAAATAGAATTAATTGAACGATCTTCATCTGCGTTTAGTTCGATTTTATAGCAACAATTACAACTAATTGAATTTCTATTTTATGCAGAATACCTAACATTTCATCGACGATGTGAAACTAAAAGTTGTTACGTTAATTTCTTGATTATGCGTGAAAGAATTTTCATTGTTTAAATTTAATCGAATATCACATTCAATCATAATTTTAAATTGAATTTTTTGAAGACTTAGATTTTTTTTTTTCGAAAGTAACCGCTGACTTTTAAAGATTTTTAATGAAAAACTTATTAAATATATTTTTTAAAATAGTATTTGTTTGTAATTACACTATTAAAACCTGGAACTGGACTGACATTGGCCGCACACCCAAACGGGGTCTAGATTGAATTACCCAGTGTACGAGAAAAGGTGATCGTATAAGACAAACATGGAGACACACTATCTTGGCGCAGTCTAGAGACATTGGAAGGGGTATGGTTTATGAAACGAGTTGAAGCGTGAATGCGCAGGATGGTTTAAAGTGGGAATGCATTGCAAACCCTCGGCCCCAGACAGAGAAAAGTCATTATTCAACTTCTTTAATCTTCTTGAATTACTGAGCGCCTTGACAATGTAAACTCCAATTACACTAGATCCACAGATGGGCAAAATGTAACGAGAATAAATATTAACGATTACAGAATTGTTAGTAATTTTTATTTCGATAATATGCAAGCATGATTAAAATACTTTTAAACATTAAAGGGTCATAAATTTATATGTAATTGAGGATTCATTAATGTTTAAAACATATATGGGCAAAATATATATTAGGGATGCAGAACGCAGAACGTAATCGCAATCATTTTTAATTAATCTGATTACATTTTACCCTTCTATAGCTGAACAAAAGAGCCAAAGATATGCTTAAGCTTTCGAATTATCGCGTCGACATGTTTTGTCAATTAAATACATTTTGACTTGCGCTATCGCTGACTGCATATTACTATGTGTAAACTCTGTAGATCATTGTTGGTAATTAAATTCGTTGAATAAACCGAATTGAATTACCATTATCTAGTTTATGAAAAAAATATATACCTTGACTATGGAAAGTGGATTATTACCAAATTAGATAATGGAAAGAGCTTATTACTATTAATTCTAGTTCAGGTCCAAAGTGAATAATGCTAATGGAGCTTGGTTTAACGTTTAAACGAATTTGAAAGATGTTATAGAGATCAAAATTTAAAATTGTCTTTATTATAATGAACTTTGACAGGTTTTAAAGGATTTTGCTAACACTGTTATTTTGACCGAGTATTTTATAACAAATTAGAACGCAGCGGCGGAGATAAATATAAAAGACTAGCAAATTAATAAATATTAATTTTATAACTCTCGTTTTGTATATACAACTTCGTCAAAATTACTGTTTACCAACTATTTTGGTGGTAGGGCAATTGCCCGAATTGGTTCATGACCACAGTACACAAGTGTAAAGACCGTCATAGTGACTAGCTTTGACTTGTCGCCTTTTGGGATCAGCTTGTGTATGTCCAGTAGTTCATATACCTAGAGACCTTCAGTCGTGGTATATGTGGGCCGACAGGACGACGGAGACTATCAATGGATTTTCATCTTTTGATAGTCGCTTTCGTTTTTGGAATTCACTGTACTTACCATCAGGTGCACTGTAGTCCCTATGTCAAGCCAGGGAAAAAAAACAATTGATGTGAACCATCTTTATATCTATCTGATATAAAATACAATTATAAAATAATGTGTGGCTGTAACGGTATGTTGGATGAGAGACCGGTATCCATGCGCGGAAACTAATGGTCGGTTCGAATTTCGGTACGTAAGTCTGAGTTTTTTCAGATTAAATATGGATTTAGACACTGTATGCTCACCGGTGATGGAAAACATCGTGACATATATTAGTGCCCTAAGAACGGTGATCAGCCGCGGTACTCGTTGCGTTGTACACAACATATAAACGCAAGATAGATATAGCTACTGTTACGACTTGTTAATCCATCCTGTCCATTCCCCTCACTATCAATCGACTAAGGGAGGCATGCGCCGCGCGCATCCCTAGTACCGGTGCATTAAAATTCAAACCCGGAACAGCGAAGGCACACCGGCCGATAAAACTCGAGAACATACATCATCACCACCAAGTACCATCCCAGTGAGTACCTTATCCTCTATTCAAGTCTGTAACACGAGAGAAATCAAATTCAAAAAGTCAAAATTAAAAACAATCTAGTTTAATTTATAACAGCTACTAATGCATCTCTACTCACGCAGAAAGTGATAATAGCTTGATGATATATTATTACCATAAAAAAAATGTAAATATTAATCTCATTGTGAGCCTTATGATTATTTTTTATATAGTATTATTCTAACTTGTAACATTGCAAGTTTTATAGTAACTTGAAGATTCAATATATTTTTAAAATTTTAACCTTAAGTACATTTTGTCAGTTACATCAGTTAAACACGTATTTTCCATCGTCAATTACGATCGCGATATCCGCACAACGTATTTTATGTTTCCAAAATATACCTGGACACTAAAAAGGTCTACAAATTAAACATAAAAGGCTGCGAATAATTAAATTTTATGTATTATCGGTACTAGTAATATAAATGCTTCGGTTGCTTCCTAATCGGCGCCATTGAGAGTCAAAGCACAGCCCGTGAGCTAATAGATTATTAAACATTCTGGTCCTAGAGCAGTTTTGTGTTTGCCGACGCAGGCTACTCTAGTCACGGACCGCAACGGATGCCGCGTCCGGTGCTGCACGGTATAGAAAAAATCGTAGACGCTTAGAGGCAGTAAAATCATAGACACCATTATTTTTATTAACGACTTGTTGAAACTTAGTTGGTAGTTGTGATGCTGAAGATTTTGGTTTCCAATCTCGGCACCAGCAAGCTATTCAATTCAATTGTAACGGAGTTAATATTTTGTATTAAGGTATTAAAAACAGTTGAGTGAGATTTATTGACAGTCTTAAATAGGGATGTCCGAATTCTCGCAGAGTCGATGGAGGAATACGGACTCTCAAGGTCGGCTAGCACTGAGTTGACGGACATCCCGGGGTTTTTAGCCAGTAGAATTTGCCCCGTGTTAACAAAATAACGTTTTCCTAAACTGCTCCTCGCGGGACGCATGAAATTCCCCGCTTGATAAACTATAACTGGCGGGACAAAGTCAAATGAGCATAAATTTTAAGTGTTTTTTATATACAGTCAAAATCGTTATAACGACATCGTGTAGATCAACATACCGGTTATATTGACGCAGAATTAAAATCCCGGCAAAAAAACAGGACTTCGTATCTCGAAAACATAACCAGTTTTTACGACTAAATATGAGTAACCCCTTCGATGCCGTTATAACAGATTTTGACTGTATATTGTAACCCACTAGATAAATGGTACTGGTGAAAATAGTTTCGATATTAGGCTCGTCTAATTGGCATAAGGTTTTGTCCATTATGATATTCTTTGAAAGTGAGTCGTCACTCAGAAATTACTGAAGTACATTCTTAGTTTTAACAAATATTTTTCAATGTAAAATATATGGTATGTATGATTAAGTTTTGTTGCATATATCTGGAAATGTAACTCAATCTAAGCATAGCAGCAAGCTATTGTATACAGATTTTCTCAATTTTTAGTTGCGATAAGTTTTTTTGGTATGTGGACAAAAATACTGTTAAAATGTTTATAAATAAAACACGAGAATAATGTGTTTTAGATCAAATTCTCATACACCAATGTTTTATTTGGTTAAATGTGCCATAGTTATAGTACGCATAAAGATGGTGAAATAATCCCACGAACTAGGAAGTTCTACTGGCTCTGAGCCAAAATGAATTTCCTATTATGGTGAATAATAGAATAGTCCAGTAACGCCGAAGTACAGACGATAAAGAATGTCATTCCCCATAGTTACGATATTATTTTATAGGTTCCTGCCAAAACGAATGGCATAGTCGCTCAGCTTAATAGTTTTACGGAATACCACCAGTTTTATTGATTTAAAGTTATGAGCATCGCAAGTCAATTTACTATGAAATATGATTTTATCCATTTCACCAGCTTACCACCAGCACATTCAAACGTTCCGAATCTCAAGTAACGATAAATATAAATAAATTTGAAAAAACACTGTAATATTACATTATGAGGAATTTAATCTACATCAAAATTATATCATTCAAATAAATATCTCACAAGATGATATCAGTAGATCAAAAATTAACCAGAATATTATCATGTTTTTGTAACTATGACAATTTAATATTTATGAAGCCAATCGTGCAATATATTCTAATATGCTGAACCCGTACAAGGTCGGGCTGAGTTATTTGAATAAAAATGTCTGTTGATAGAAGTATTTTTAGTAAAGAATAAAACATCTATAGATTCTATATAAATAAAATGTGGTATGCCGTATGTAATTAACATTCCTAAACTATCTCGAACTTTCAGTATCTTCTTCATCAAATTAGAAACACAATTATCTACATTTGAAAAGAGAGTAGTAACCAGTGATGGGCAAAATGTCATCTGATTAATGATTAACGATTACAAAATGAAGTCGTAATTTTAACTTTGTAGCTCTGTAATCATGATTAAATCCCTTCAAAATATGAAGGATTCCGTAGTCTTTTGAAGATAGATTAGCAAAATGCTGTTATATTAATGACGAAAAACGCAAAATGTAATCATAATCATTTGTCATTAATCTGATTACATTTTGCACATTTATGGTAGTGACATATACGTTGTTTGTATAGGGTTTTACTTTTTTTATCCTGATTCGATACAGTGACCGCACTCTACTTAATGGTAAGCATGGTGCTGTCCAAGAAACGCCAACGACTATCGATAGGTAAGAAAAATTCATTAATACTCGCAGCGATCATACCGGCCTGCACAAATATCTCTTCACGCTACGTTTAAAGAATCCTACAGTATAGGATAGTGGGAACACGCTTGCTGGAAGACCATTCCAAAGCCCAACGATGCGGCAAAAGTAAGAGTTAGAGAACTTCTTAGTCCTAGCTAGACTAAGAACTTTGTCAAACAGCTGAAGTTAGAGGCATTGCAGTTGAGTTCTATGCAAAACAGTAGGAATCAGTTTCACGTGCTATATATCCACACTGACGTTAGCAGGACCAAAATTGTATATTGCATATTATTTCATAGAGCTTAACATATCTGCTACTCGCTATATGTATGCTTTTTTTAATATACAAACCACTGTTTTATTATTATTAAGGCACAGAGGTAATCTTGTCCTATTGAACTTTATATTACGTCATCATAGTATTTTTAATGTATAAACCAGTGTTATATTTTTTTTAAGGCACACAGGTATTCTTGGTCTATTTTATCTGTATATTACGTCACCATATAATATATTTTGCAATTATTGTACGAATAGGTAGTTGTGATAATAAAATAAACGGCAATGAATAATTGTGGCGCCATTTTTAAATAATTATAAAAAGCAATTCTTTACATAAGTTCATATTAATTTCGAAATTAAACAACATATTGTTTATGTAAACAATTATAAAGTATTGCTATTATATGACATTATGTAAATATTTAAATATTCTTTACTGTACGTAATTTCATTTCCCAGATGACATTAACACGAAATACATTTTATTTTGCAACAATAAGTTCCACAATATAATGTTTCATTTCAATGGATTTCATAAATATGTAAATGCTGTTTGCATTCGCACTTTCACGGTTGAAATAATATTTGAGCTTTTAAATTAATATTTATTGTCATGTATGCGACTTCATTAATAAGCAATTATGCGACAATTTTATTATAAATGAATCATTTGGTTATTTCATTATATTTGTAATTGTGGAAATGACTATTCTTTGAAACTATTATTAATTTGCCTAAACAGATTATTTGAATTCATTAACCCGTTCGCTACCGGTGCTTGACAAAAAAATCTTGATCCATCATAGCCCATGGAATTTTTTCTTATAATATGACTTTAAATGACATTGAATTTTTTGATATTATATTCATAAAAATCTACATATCTCCAGACCAAGGTCAGTCTGAATCCATTATGTTCTTTTACAGGCCATTACAACTGTTTCGGAGAAAAATAAGTGTAAGAATTTGTAATAAACTGAAAATGTAAACACGCCGCTCATTTGCGGCGGCGGGCTCAAATGTAGGAACTGAGACGACGCATATATGCGTTTGTGTTTATTTTTGTAAGGTTATCGGGATTTAAAATAAAATAAATAATTAAACAATAAATTTTCATCGATTTATTTGTATAAATAACGCCTTATTGATAATAATATAGTATGATCACTTTTTTCTATTTACAATAATCATAAAAACCTATACTACAGCAGTCTTTAAAATTTTATCAATCTATGTACATGATAACAGGCAATAATAGTTCACTTAAATAATTTTGGTATAGCACTTACATACGAGTAATTACAATATTTACAGCGCTAATACATCTAGACTCTACAATATATACAATTTTGACTGGAAGCTGGGCGTCTGCCCTTTAGACTAGGTAGGCTTGCACGGCACCCCCCGTATCAACTAAGGGTGGCGGCGGAGGCCACTGTCTCATATCCCGCCGTCTCCCCGGGGCCATGCCCTGTTCTAACGAGGAATAGTCTGAGTCTATCGAGGAATAGATGTGATCTGATATTGGTCTACCGTCCGGCCCGTACACCATACCTTGAGTTTGTCTCACAACGGACGGAGACTCTCTTACTTCTGTGCTATATTCTGGAGGAGCACTGCCGCCTTGACTCGCACTATCTAACACTGGAGATTTATTAGGATAAGGTACAGCACGATTCCCACCATTAGGCACGGAAGAATCTAATGTGTACGTATTTATACTTTTCCTATAACTATGAGATCTCGTCTTATGGCCTGGTTGCGTAGAATCTGGCATCATGTATCTAAGACGCTCCCAAAACCTTTTCTGGCCCCACCTAAGCCGCGAGCCAGTTTTTAGATAAAGACGCAAATCAGGATCACACATCGCGTCCGAAACGACCGTGCATTCTTCTATCACTACTAACTTATAAATACTGCCTTTTAGGGCTTCGTGGAGCCCTTGACGGAATTCATACCTAGACCATTCAGTTTGCATGAAATTTCTAGTAAGTACAATAATGATCCGTTTTGAGGCTTCAGCCGTTTCTACGACAGGTGGTGCGCATTGCATATATTGAGCACCGTTGTGTGGAATGTCTCTGTAATGGAGGCAAAGATTGTAAGACGGATTGCCATTTTCAAGTTCATTTGCTAAGGATTGCACAAGAGATTCCTCATCCTTGGGACTGTAGCAAACATAAGCGTCATACAATTTTTGTCTCTCCTCAAAACTGCCGGCGAATGAAAATACCCTTATCCCGCAGTTAGTGTAAAGCCACACCCGAAGTGTGTCTCTAAAAAGAAATAATACGACGAGAGCTAATAAAATTAACATGAAACCGGTAAGAGTTGAGACCATCATTGGAACATAGTTCGACACCAACATGTTTCCGATGACTGAATTATCGGCATAATAATCGCTGCAGGCTGTACCATTTAAGTTGAGCTCTTTTTTCTGTGGTGGTTTCGCGTCTCCGTTCCAACACCATACATCAGTTATGTCAATTATTTTTTGTGCATTCTCAGCCAAATACGCTGTCAATTCTTGCAAATAGCGGCATTTGCATGACCATAGGTTGTTACCGAGGGATAAGGCTTTCAAGTTAACATTATTATTAAAAGTCCATATTTCAAAATCTACTAACCTATTACCGTCAAGGCGTAATGTTTCTAATGACTTAAGCGATAGGAATGATATGTTTACGATATGGCTAATGAGATTATTTTGTAAAAATAATTCTTTTAAATTACTTAATTGGTGAAATTCATATCCTTTCAATTCTTTGAGTTTATTATTACCCAAATGTAATATTTGCAAAGAATTTAATCCAGCAAAAGTTCTATTTTGTATACTATCTACATTACTATTATTTACATACAAAGATCTCATCTTTTGTCGTCCTATAAAGACGTGATTTTGTAATTCTCGTATATTATTTCCATCCAAAAACACTTCAGTCGCGTCCATTGGTATTTTTTGCGGTATTTCCATAGACGTCTGCCCTGAACAGTCTACAACGTTTGTATTCCACAATGGATCGTGATAACAGGTACAGTTTTGTGGACAAGTCATTTCACAATCACACGCGTCGTAGTCACAACAGTGACAGATGGCAAAACAATGAGTCTCATACTTACAAAGAAAGTCCGAAGTTTTTAGGTTAGTTAAGGGCACATGTATACCACTGCGAGTGTTTGTCATTTTGCACAAAACATTTTCTAAATCCATCACCCGGGGGTACTGTCTCATAGCGGTCATGTTGTTAATAATAGGTAACCATTCCATGGTACAATCACACTGAAATGGATTTCCACCAATATAAAACTCAGGTAGAGTCCTGTTTCTTGGCACTGTAGTTAAACGCAAACTATTTAATTCTAAATGTACTATTTCATTTGCATACATATCCACACGTGTCAAGTTCTTTTTATCGAAAAACGTATTTACATGTATACTATTTAAAAAGTTATTATTAATAAATAACAATTCTACACTATTAGGAATCGCCATGGGTGATATTTCCACTATACGATTATGGCTTACGTCTAATGTCTTTATACGAATTTCATCTTGCAACTTGTAATAATTTCCTAAATGCTCTATGAAATTACCGTGAATGTCTAACCACTTTAGATTACTAGGCACAAACGCGTAATCAAACCACACTAAATGATTTTCAGATAAATTCAACCACAAAAGACTTGCAAGTGTAGAAAAAACACCATTTATGTCAGAAAGGAAGTTACCATCTAGCCTAATTGCTTCCAGTTGAGAATTCCGTGCGAAAGATTCTCGTTCAATTGATTGAATCTTGTTTTTCGCAATGTTGAGCACTTGTAAGCTCGGTAAGTCCCAAAACATTCCAACGCTCAAGTTTCCAATCTGATTGTCAATCAGTCTCAATCCAGTTAATTGGTTAAGGTTTTTAAATGAACCATTTTTGAAGTCTGAAATTTGATTTTCTCCCAAATCAAGGGTTTTTAAGAAAGAAAGCTCCCATAGTGCATCAGGAACTTCAAGTAATTGATTCGAACTTAGATCTAATTCTTTCAAATCAGAACAATTTTTAAATGCTTTTCTATCAATGTTAACTAATAAATTATTATTAAGTGTCAGTTTACTGAGAACGAATAAACCGTTGAATAAATTTTCATCTATTGTATGAAGACGATTCTCAGCTAAGTTCAATGTATGCAGATTATAAAGAGGTAAGAAAGCATTGTCTTCAATATATCCAATCGAATTGTTTTTTAGGTTCAATATTTGTAGAAAGAATAAATCTTTGAAAGTTTTTCCGTCAATCCTAGTCAAAGCATTGTTTGATAAATTCAAAACTATCAGCCGTATCAGTCCTAAAAACGTTCCATCATCTATATGATTACTTGTCAGTTGGTTGCTTGACAAATCCAAAACAATCAATTGTTCTAAACGATGAAATATATTTTTAGCCAACTCGAAAAGTGTATTATCGTTTAGATATATCTCTCTCAGTTCCCTAGCGTTAGCAAAAAGTCCTTCAGGCAACGTGTGTAATTGATTATGAGACATATTTAAAACCCTCATTGAAACAAGTCCGTTAAAAGATTCACTTGATATGTCAGTGATATTATTATGTTGAAGATATAAATGTTGCAAACTTCTTAGTTTAAGCAATTCCGAGTCTTCGGGTAATGACTTAATCATATTATGACTCAAATCAAGACTGTGCAAGCTCGAGCCGCAACCTTGTCCAAAGCCTATCTGACCAACAGTTTTAATTCTATTTTGCGTTAAATTCAGTGTAATCAAATTTTCTAAAGCGCAGAATACACCGGAAGGAACAAATTTGATGTTATTTTGAGCGAGATCCAACGACTGTAGTTCCGATAACCCGTTGAAGGTGTTCAAAGATAGCTCTAAATTCTTAGTAGGACTCCACTCGTAGTTCTTTGAATTTAATTTAAGTTTCCTTAGTTTTCTTAAATCTTGAAAGGTATTATCAGGAATGCTAAGTAATTTGCAATTAGTTATACTAAGATCGCCGAGATTATGAAGAGAGCTGAAATATTGTGCTCTCAGAGAGCTTTCAAATAGTAGCAAATGGTTGCATTCAATAGTTAATCGGCTGGTGTCTGACGGTGCAGAAGCTATGCTGGATCCTTCGCTCTCAAGAGTTCGTATCCTGCAGAGAACGTCAGATCCCCTTTCTGTTGTTCGAAGGCATTTTTCAGAGCCATTCGGCATCATAGTCCATCCGACTTGCAACACCGCACAAACAATAGCGGCTATAGCGTACATTATCACAGATTATTCATTCCACTACAAAACGTCTCATAAACACACCCAGTGGGTCGATATCACCATTTCCGAAACAAAGTCCGCGATACACTCAAGCGCTGAAGAAAAACTTCCTAACATTTCACTGCACTGAAGTCCGGTGCGTGCGATGGCACGTTAGTCCTTGATGGAGGTCGTTATTTATACTTTTCAGTCATGAAAAGCACTTTGTGATGCGATTAGTATGTGTATTAAAAAAATTATAGCGGGACAAGAATCAGCGTGTATTATAACACAACCTCTCAGTAACGCGGTTGCGTTGCGACTGTCGCGTGTAACGTTTGATTCGTAGTAGTGCAGTGGGGGCACGTAGCTTTGCCCCCCTCGACGCCCGCCACCCGCAAAAGCTCACCAACAACTTACGCCTTATAACAACATACAGCGCTGTCTAGCGTTCAAAAGCAGAAGCAAAAATATAATAATTTATTATACATATTTCCATTATGATTGATAACCACACTAAAATAATAATTGGATTATTACACATATATTATATTTTCATTTCATAAATCAAATTTATAAGCTCTATTAGCAAGCTGAAACCAAATTTAGTCAATCTATTTATCAACAGATGTCGCTAGTTATATTAGTATAAACACTTCATGGATATCAAAAATTTCTTTATATTAAAATTTTGACCTACTATCTTATTTAAAACAACAATCGAGTATCGATTAGCTGTCTCCATAGTTTTAGATCTTAGGTAATTTTAGCAATGTTCGAAATATTCTCGAAGTTACTTTGAAGTCAAAGTAATGAGTAACTGGGTACAACTCCGATAGGAGTATGATATCCTCGCGGTAATTTTTTTATTTATCCTGACACGGCACAGCAAATCACAGCTGATGGTAAGCATCGTGCAGTCCAAAAACGATAACGATTACCAACAACAAAAAAAACCATCAATAACCGCAGCGATCATGCCGGCCTGCACAAATATCTCTTCAGGCTTCGCTTAAAAGACCCAATATCTTAGAATTATGTGAACACGCTTTCGGAAGGTCATTTCACAACCCAACGACTCGGCAAAGTAAGAGTTAGAGAACTTCTTAGTCCTAGCCGGGATGTTAGTTACCAAAAGCTCTGATTCCGTAGACTCGCGGGCGCGTGGATCTACTATGGATGGCAGAGGGTGTAACAAGGTTAAATAGCTCTTCAGAACACTCCTCATGATACAGACGGTAGAAAACACTACGCAACTGGAGCAGCTCAAGAAGTTGAGAAACGTCTGGATCATTCAAATGCAGACAACCTTACGCTGCAACCTACACTGGGCATCGAGTAAGTACTGGGCAGAACCGTCCCAGAGAAACGAACAGTATTCCATGTAAATTAATAAGTTTATTAAAAAAAAGCATTTAAAAAATTATTTGCTATCCGAAAAAAATATTTTATACTTCATGTATTGTTTTTATTTTGCCTAATGAAAACTAAAATAAACAAAATATTTTAAAATTGATTTATTCAAATAAATATGTAAAAATATGCATTACAAAATAAACTTATGGAATCTAGCTGTCCTAGCAATACACGTGACGGGGAAAAATGGAAAAGTCGTGTTATTCGCCGATCTGTATACATAGGGGATTTTGAACGCGCGTTCTATTGTCGTACTATATATATATATGTATACAACAGTTCTTGAAAAATAAAAGTTTGCTTTAATAAAACGTTAAATGTTGGTACAAATTCAAAAGTAGTTGATACTTGTTATTAAAAAAAAATACCGGTTAACAAGTGCGAATCGGATTTACGTACAAGCTTGCAGGTATATATCTGTCATTGCAAGCAAAAATGTTTTTTTTGTGATGTAATTATAAATTTGCCATTTTTGCATACTTCCCTTTACAAGAGCTTCAAGACATTGCTTCCTGCGTTCAAGATCACGCATGATACTTGGGCAACGGTTAACATATAGGGCCTACATATATGTTTAAATTCCTACGAGTATAAAAAAAGTTTATTCGTTAAAACTAATATTATTATATATATATACACTTGTTGCAATAGATTAGCTTCCTTTTTAGACATTAATCCAGCAACACTGATGCTAATACATTTTTAAAGATTCAGGTTTCCTTCTTATTATAAATACGTTAACGCGTCTAATTCGCGAATTAACTTACTTTACGTCACCATGCAAAAATACTAATAATGTAAGTGTTGAGTGTCATGACTATTTAAATTATCAAGAACAAAACCAGGTAGAGGAAGAAATTTTTCGTCCACGACAAAAATTCCGCGTCTCTTTAGTCTTCTCGTGACTATGGCCTGTGAAATCAGGTCGAAACGGCAAACCATAATTTAAGCTAAATTAATTCGTGAATAAGGCTCTTTAAAATATTTATATTTATTACTGGTAATTCAAGTTTATCTTCAGTGGCGCATAGAGAGGATTAAAATCAAAATGGGACGGTTCCACATTTTGCTCCAACAAAAACCCTCAAATACCTCCCAGAAGGAATCGGGTACCTTATCGTCCTACCCTATCCATCAGAATACGTAATAACATAGCTAATAATTTACTTAACGCTCCATTAGCATTGACATCCGGTGCTACCCAACCCTTCTAGTCCGCTTATCTGTCCCTTACATTAGCGCAAGTAAAGAATTGTATTGTTTCACCGCAGTATTTACATTTTTTATACGACTTGAAACTTGTATAGGCACAGATTATTTGGTTAAACGGATTATAAGTTCTTACAATTATTTTCATATCAAGTGCATTGCTCATGTAATTTCTTAAATGTACGCTTAGACTAAATACAAAAAAGTAAGTAATAAAAGTAGAAAATTAAATCAATGATAACCCTAAAAGGATTTAGTCTACAATATATTGCATTTAATTGATTTTATACTTGTATGCATAATTATTTTATGAAAGAAAGAATAAGCATTTATTTGACACGTAACTTACATAAAATATAGAAGGATATGTTAATAAATATATAAAACAACAAATGCAATGACCCTATGCTGTGATGATGTGTCAAAGGAAAATCAATTAAGCAAATGCCGGGACACAAGCAGAGCCACCAAGCGCAGATTTTCAACTGACACATTTGTTGTGTCAACGCGCAGAAAACATCGGGTTCCCGCCTGTAAAAAAGAGTTACAATGAAATTATGAACGCAAACTGTGACGTACATACCCATTTAAGAAGATACTTTACCCGCTATCTTCCCTGACAATGGAATCGTAATAAAAGTCATATCGCTACGATACTCTGCACTCTATCTATGGGAAAATATACTGAAATGCTCGACAAATGATAACGGTCTATTGTATGTAGAGTATGTAGGGGTAAGCTCGGACGCTTTTCGGCGAATAGAAGAGATTTCAGTAAATATTTATTTCCATGTTCCTTATATGAGGATTATAAATACAATATAATAAGTATTGATTAATTTTTAAATTCATCTATATTATTTTTCCAATATATAAAATAATTTAATAATTGAAAATCAATAGAAACCTAGCAATGTTTATTATCATAACATGAGAAAAATAATCCAGGAAAAGGTCGAATCTCTATTATTTTGCTGGCAGGGCTATTGCCCGAACTGGGTATTGACCACAGTACATATATGCAAAGACCGTTATAGTGACTCGCTATGGCCTCTCGTGTTTTAGGATCAGGTATGTATATCTAGTAACTCATATACCTAGAGCTTCAGTCGTGGGGGCAAACATGACGATGGACACTATCAACGGAGTTTCATCCTTTGATAGTCACATTCGTTTTTGGACTACTCTGTACTTACCATCAGGTGCACTGTAGTCACTTTGTCGAGCCAGTGTAAAAAAATAACAGTCGCAATTCTCTCAAATAATATTCATGTTTAAAAAGTCACATTGCCCAAATAACGTGAGTTTTTGTTACATAATGTCATAATTTATCATATCCTCTTTGGGAGGATCTCACTCATTCCGTCTTGACAGAGTAGTCACTCATAATTATATGTCTTTTTGGTTAATACAGTTCTCATGATGGCCTCCATTTGTTATAGTTTCAGAGGGGGAAATTAACCTATTAACGTTTGTTTTTTTTTTGTACTGGGAGGTAAATCCCACATAGTGGTTCTCAGCACCGTGAGGGTGTCGCTGAGAGTGTATCAGACTCCTACCGATTAAAACCACCTGGACACTCCTTCTGCTGTTTTTTCACCGGCTCGTGGAGGCGCGCTCGCATTCCGAACTCTGAAAACTCGCTCGGAACAAGAATATAGAGGCACTATTTTGGTCAGCTCTAAAAGTGAGAATAATTCCACCTCATTAGGCCTTCTATATAAGGCAATGTGCGGGAGTACACACACACCGCCTCCATCTTATATGAGCAGTGAATTTCCAAGTGCTTACCCATGTATTTGTGGTATATTACCCAGTTTAGAGTTATGGCGAGAGGGCACGTAGATAGCCTACCGGAATTTTTCGACCGTCTCTCTCTCCATTGAAGGAAGGTTCATTTCATAGCTTTTACTAAATGTGTAACTGTTTAACTAATTGATCATATTATATTTTTGGGAGTCGAAGCTGCTCGCGTCCGTAGGCTTTACCCTAGTTTCCCTACACGTGACTCCTGGGTGGTGCTAAACGAGCAGCAGCGAGGTGGTAGGGCGCCGGTGCCCGTCTGGATCGCGACCACAGTACATGGGTGTAAAGCCCGTCATAGTGACCAGTTTCGGCTTGTCGCGTTTCGGGATCAGCTTGTGTATATTCAGTAGTTCATATACCTAGAGACCTTCAGTCGTGGTATATGTTGGGCCAACATGACGATTGAGACTATCAATGGATTTTCATCTTTTGATAATCGCTTTCGTTTTTGGAGTACACTTTACTTACCATCAGGCACTCTGTAGTCACTATGACGAGCCAGTGTAAAAAAAATAAATAAAATATTTAAAAAGTTTTTTGGTAGTTCATTAAATTATACGATCTTACTCCACGTACGACCTCACCCTACCGTACTCTGTGCCAGTGAAGTAAGGACACGCCTGTAATGTGTTGACATCATTATACGACCGCCTTAGGAGCATCACAATGCAGATAAGATCTATGTTTGGGTATATTTTGCGAGTTAAATTTCAAAGGGTAAGTATGTATGGAGGCAATTTATATCTATTTTAACTGAAACTTATATTCTACATAAAAATATATATTTTTTCAGAATTAGACCATTTACGATCACCTTATTTTTTCTTTTTCTTTAAGGGCAGAAGCATGTCTTTAATACTTCTGCGGCTATACTTAGGTTTCTTAAAGCTGTATTATTTCAATCATACTTTCATATTTGACCCAACAAGATGAGGCTTAAATGGTGTACCTAGTCTTACGTTAAATTTTATAGTAGACAGTATTTTTCTCTATTTAAAATACAAAACTTTGAGGCTAAGATTTATAAACGCTTCTTTGGCTTAGCTTAAACTTTGCTCAGATAATAAGTTCTACTTTGACAAAAACAGGATATATAATAGGAACTTGAGTACAGCTTAAGTATTCGCAGAGCCAAGTGCATGTGGAGGATATCACTGACTTACCATATACTTTGGCCAGTAGTGTGCATCCCATAGAAGCATAAAAATGCATGATCTTATTATATCTGGATTTTTCAGAAATTTATTGATTTAAAATTAGGTTCAATTAGAATTCTAAGATGACTAAATCAATAAATTTAGTAAATTTCCAAGTATAATAAATGCTTCTATGGGATACACGCCATTGACTTGAACATCAATTAAGTAATATAATTTATAATATTTAAGAAAATAGTAATTAAATGTAAGTCACCTCTCTTAATCTGAGCCTAAGAGGTTTACATACATTTCTTTACAATGACATCAATGGCTAATATTTCAAAATTGTTTATATTAATTCATTGATTGGTGTAAATTAGTGCGTATTTTTCTTTTTTTTTATATATAGAAATTGAGCAAGCACACAAAATGCTCGTTTGAACAAATGCACCGGAGAGACGAAGTAACAGCACTATACAAAAAAATATATCATATACCTTACATTCAATTAAAATAACTATTAAAAAATGGTTTATGTAGATCGTGTGAGGGTCTCTGGTCTTTCTAGCCCTTTATAGGTGAAATAAGTTATTTTCCAGGGAATTATCTTTAATACGTACGTAAAATTTTTGTATTATTATAAAAATAATATTAAAATCACTGTTTCCTTCCACAGTTCTTACCTAGAGTGGAGTTCTCCAAAATGGCTCCCTACATCTTTGAGAACTTCCGGCATTCCCTCTATAATAAACTCTATACGTAACATAATGTAACTTGTGAAGTAACTCAAAAAATGTATGGGCCCGAATAGAAATTATACGGACAATTTCCAAATATCACTTTATTTATAAATGTTTATCAGGAACATCGTCAGTATAGAGTACAGTCGATTAGGATCGTGAGGAATTCCTTTCATACTATTACAGCTTTAATTTTAAAGCTAGATTTAATTATGAACTTTGCGAGATTTTGCGAGGTGGTAGGGCGTCGGTGCCCGTCTGGATCGCGACCACAGTACATGAGTGTAAAGCCCGTCATAGTGACCAGTTTCGGCTTGTCGCGTTTCGGGATCAGCTTGTGTATATCCAGTAGCTCATATACCTAGAGACCTTCAGTCGTGGCATATGTGGGCCGACATGACGATGTAGACTATCAATGGATTGTCATCCTTTGATAGTTGCTTTCGTATTTGGACTACACTGTACTTACCATCAGGTACACTGTAGTCACTATGTCGAGCCAGTGTAAAAAAAAAATTATAAATGTTTATCAGGAATATCGTCAGTATAGAGTACAGTAGATTAGGATCGTAAGGAATTCCTTTCATACTGTTACAGCTTTAAGTTTAAAGCTAGATTTAATTATGAACTTTAGATTTCATTCAATGTCTGTAATTTTTTTTCTATAAAAATTATCCTTAGTTTTTTTTATTCTGGTTTAACCAAGTGACTACAATGCACCTACTGGAAAACATTGTGTAGTTTAAAAACGGCAGAGACCACTAATCGTGGAGTATCCACTGGCAGTCACTGTCTACTAACCGGCCTAAAAACTACTATGACGGAAGACATTTTAGTATACAAAAAACACAAGCTCATATTAAAACCCGTCAGCTGAATGAATTTCAAGATCTCCTGAAATTATTTTAAATGGCAAAGCGGTTTTCTTATATGATTAATGTAAAATGTTTTCTATTGAATGATTTCAAAACGATATTTTGCTTCAACGGCGAGGTTTTTGTTCTTAAATCCTTCATTGAAAACTTACAAGAGCAATGTATCGAAGTCACGACTTTTTTTTTATAACCCGGTGGAAATCCCTGACGGATCTCAGAGGGCGATGAGGGTCGCCCCCCGGTGTGTCGGACTTGCACCAACTAAAACCCCCGGGGTGTTCCTTCTCTCCGTCTAGCCGGGACCGGAGCTACAGCAGCGTCCACTTCTCCGGCCCGCGACGACGTCTGGCCTATTCGGTAGGCCTCACCTCTGTGTTTACGAGGGGCTAAGTAAAGGGCCACCCATCGCTCTCCTTATAAGTAGTCTTGGAGCGGTGTGTGGGAACACGTCAGACACCGCTCTCGCCTGGATAAGTTAGGCGACACGCTCCCTCGAGCGCGCCGCCCAGGCGTCTTTCCAGTTACGGAGGAAGGCCTGCGGCAAAGGCCCTCCTCCTTCGTCTTATTCTACGTGGGCGACGGATCGGGTTGTCGGGGCCGGCTATTGCTTCCCTGACCCTCTCCGCCGCCTCCTTCGCCTCCATAACACTCTCACAATATGTAACGACCGCCTGCCATGCTCTGTCACTGCCGACCATCGCGCAAGCGAGCGCTGGCAGTGACAGGTCACCACCCACCAGCCTGATCGAAGTCACAACCATCCAACTTAGCACTCGGCGTTATCGACTTAACCTCGATAACTCACATTTTCTTTGTTTCAAGATACACACAATATTGTAGTAATTAAAAAGACAAACCACTTTGTTCAGCAATTGAAAAATAAACCAGATTAAAGCGAAATAAATCATGATTACCACAAGTTTAACACGATCTCTGAGGAATGATAATTAACTTAAGGCTGAATCGCGTTGTTCCTCAAGTTTTTCTTTAACCCCGAGGCGTAACGTATTGAGGAAAACAAAGAAACTCGATTCGGAACCCTTCAGGGGTCGGAAGCGTATTAAATTTGCATTAGACGAAATTGAAATACGCCCTTCGATGACTCGTTACAAGGGAGGACTAATAATGTCGTCAATTCGCATCGGGAAGATCCTCAAGTCACGGTGTGACTGTTTGATTAATTGAATAAATTTTTTACCCGCCACCTTCTTTCGGCTGCTGAATTTGTAAGATGTTTTGCGGCTGAACGCTTTATTATAGACAATGCAAATTTTCTAAGGCTTTATTGAATTTTAAATTTTGCTGATACATCATTATTAATACGTAAAAACGAGCTATTGTGGCAATATTAGAAAGAATGAAACTCCTTGTTACATTTAATGAAAACAACTCTAGAACTTTTTAATACAATGATTAATAATATAATATGTAAATGAAAATTTGTGTCTAATGAATATTCCGAGCTTACTTCTGTAACTATATATTTACAGAACTAGAAAAACCGTGTTCTGTAATAAATATTGCAGAATACAGCAGCTGCAATTAATACACAAATATAGACTTAAACATTCATTTGTAGCTAATTTATTTTATCTTATTAGGAATACATAATACCTTTCGTATCTTAGAAGATCTAACGACATTATTTTAAGCATATTCAATTTTATTTCACTAAAGAATCTATTATCCAAATATGGGAGTATGCATCCAGAGCATGCCATTTCGTGAACTCCACCAACTGTTCGACTTTCGCATAATCATCCCATCACTGACCTCGAACACTTAAGTGTGAGCGAATGACTCGATTCCATCCAGTCATGACTCGAGACACGACCCGAATCACGTTCCAGGCACGCGTCTCGTTCCACCTCGTTATCATCACGACCACCCATACATCCTCAGCTTCATTATCTACTCTTATTCTGTGAGGTAATTGCATGTTTCGTCAGTGTCGTAGATATATCTGTCAAAAAAATTACATTACCGGATCCTTACATTTTTTTTAACCAAATCGACAAAATAAGTACACCTGACTAAAAGTACAGTCTAATCCAAGAATGGGCGGAACCGTTAAGAGGCTAGAATCCATTGACAGACGATGACGTCATGGTGAAACTGCTTTAAATATCTGGATATAGATAAACTGATGTATAAGATATTAAGTTTTAATTATCTAACAGCATATACAGGTCTCAAGAATAATTCTTGTACGATCAGATGCAAATTCTGATCTGATCTCAGTTTCACATTAATCAAAATAGACATTATTTATAAACAGAAAAATTAAATATGACGTAAGATTGAAATTGAATTGAAAATTGACCAAAAATAAAACAGTGGATTTAGCCTTCGATATTCATAAAGGATGTATTCTGTAAATATGCCCCGATCCTTTGTAGTATTTCTTAACTAATTTAATAGCATTCAAGTACTTTACATGTGCTCTAGTTTATTACTCAACCTGAGATACAAATCCTAGTAATTGCTAGTGAGATATATATCAGCTATAGTTACATATAAAACTGACAATTACTGCCGTTATGATACGAAAATACTACCAAAATAATAATGAAAGGAGCCCAAGAATGACAATAATCAGAAAAATATTCCAGACAGGGTTTTTACATAATAAGGTATAGCAGTCGACACAAAGCTGAACTAAATTGTTTTTTTTTTTAATAATTTATAGACGAACGCTTGACCTCAATCACACCTGGTGGAAAGTGAAGATGAGTTCGATGATGAAACGCGATCGCCTAGCAAATGCCTATTCACTCTTCTCTTAAAGACTCCCAGGTCATAAGATCGCGGAAATATGGCCGCTGGAAGCATATTCCACTCCTTAGCCGTAAACAACAGCCGTAATTAACAGAGAGACACAATTCAAGAGCGTAATCACTTGTGAGCTTTTGTCACGTTTATTAAAGTAACAGATACGATAGAAACTCTGAAGTTGGTAAAATAAGCGAAATCACAAGGCATTGGGTGTAAAGCCCGTCATAGTGACCAGGTTCGGCTTGTCGCGTTTCGGGATCAGCTTGTGTATATCCAATAGCTCATATACCTAGAGACCTTCAGTCGTGGTATATGTGGGCCGACATGACGATGTAGACTATCAATGGATTTTCATCCTTTGATAGTCGCTTTCGTTTTTGGACTACACTGTACTTACCATCAGGTACTCTGTAGTCACTATGTCGAGCCATTGTAAAAAAAAAATGATGAAGGCAAATGAATTTAGCTTAATTGGCTGTACCGCTCACAATGGTATTGACATTATATATTTTAATTATGAACTATGCCATTTATTGATCCATAAAATACAAAGTAAATTAGATCTTTTAATGCTAGGCTCGTAACTGTATTGCGTCTTGAACTGTTCGATTGCTTAACAGGAATTGTTACTTTGGTTAAGAAGTTGATTTTACTCATATTCAATAATTGTGATATTAAAATGTGAAAATAAAAAACAACTTAATATTTAAAAGGGACCATGGAAGATCTAATTACATAGTAAATTGATTAAAATTGTAAAAAAAAGTTGATAAATATTTACACCTTAATAATACAATATACAAAAAATATCAAGAATTTAAAACAATTTTATAAACATACCTAGTTAAAAGAAATATATTATAAGTTGGAATAATGAACGCTTAGCATAGTAACTTATTAAAGAAAGAAAAACATTTAATGAACAAGAAGCCATAACACAAGTGACAACATGATACAAATAAATGACACGGGAAAAAAGGAGAAATAGAATCAAGTAAAAATAAAAAAAAACCAAGTCGCCGCCGATGAGGGCTCTGTCTCAGCTTGTACTACACCTGTACTTGTTAACTGTCCTTGTAAAAGACGAAGTTAATATGCCGGGCAGTAGACTTGAGGGAGTTTGCTGCCCGGATGAGAGGGAAGCGGTACACGATATTTGGCGCACCACCTGAGGGAGAGTTTTCAACAAGGCTTTTTGCTCCCTAGGCGTCTAGATAGGTTTGGTTTCCTAGGCGCGAGTGGAGCAATTATAGGGACATCATGGGGGTTTTTAGACAGTAGGAGTCTGACACACCGGGGTTGCTGCCCTCATAGCGTCCCTGAAAGTCCTAAGCAGAATATTCCGCCAGGATACAAAAAAAGACGAAGTTTATATATTTAGCAATTTTTTTTTACACTGGCTCGACATAGTGACTACAGAGTACCTGATGGTAAGTACAGTGTAGTCCAAAAACGAAAGCGACTATCAAAGGATAAAAATCCATTGATGGATTTTCATCCTTTGATAGTCTACATCGTCATGTCGGCCCGCATATACCACGACTGAAGGTCTCTAGGTATATGAGCTACTGGATATGCACAAGCTGATCCCGAAACGCGACAAGCCGAAACTGGTCACTATGACGGGCTTTACACCCATGCACTGTGGTCGCGATCCAGACGGGCACCGGCGCCCTACCACCTCGCTGCTGCTCGTTTAGCAGCACCCAGGAGTCACGTGTAGGGAAACTAGGGTAAAGCCTACGGACGCGAGCAGCTTCGACTCCCAAAAAGAACATGGACAGAAGTTAAAAGTCACCAAGGAAATGAAATCTTTACGTCCATTATGTACGGAATAAATCGAATAGTGCATTTGACTCGATCTGAATCGAGATAAAAAATCTTATTTGGACACTTCAAGCAGTTTTTGTATCGAGTGGTACAATGGTATAAGCTTGTACCATCCCGGACTGTTCATCACGTCCGAAGCACGTGTCCTAATAACGTCGGCATCGCGCGACATGTAATTGCTTTAATTTGTTGACCGTAGTCAGCTGAGTGTACCAGCACCGTGAGCCTGGAGAAACAATGGTAATTTGTAAAATATAATAGACAAACTACACTTAGAAGTCATTCGTATTGAGATGAAATCCTGTTTCATAAATGTAATTTTATTTGACGTTACTTTTTTATTATTGCTCCATCGGTTTTTTAGTCTTTCTAACCTTCTACTGGTGAATTAAAATAATCTAGTATTTGAAAACACCATATCAAAAATTAAGTTCTATATTCTAGATCACCTATTCTGATACCCGGCAGAGAATATTAATTTAGTACAATGTATTGCCTTGTGGTCAGGTAAATGAAATTTTATTACGATCCTTTTTGTACCTGTTAAAAACACTTTTATATATAGATAGATATCATAGATAGGATCATATTTAGTATTCATTTACAAATATGCGTTATGATAAATTAGACTTAATCTAAACTAATGCTCATCACATTGCCTTTATCGAACAGTTTGTTGTAACTGAAGCATAATTACAATCAAATATTTAACGGAATTATTGCACTTCCATATGATCACTATAATATTCTAAGTTAATTTTAAGGTAAAGATATGATTAATATCACTTTTTAAACGAACAAACCTCGGAGTCAACAGTGCTTTGTGTAGATTATCTCGAGCCTACAATCTTCTTAGAGATTCGGTTGATTTGTTCACGGACTCCATGCCGAGATTCAGGAGAAAGGTCTTCGGGTTGTTGAGAGATGCACAAACGAATAATCTTGACATTAAGTACCATTACTATAATATAATATAGTATAAATAAACAGGCTCTCTGACGTATGTTGTGGATGCCTTAATAGGAACTGTACATTTCTGATTGTAACTTTGTATATGTGTTGTGTAAATTAATTATTGTACCGGGCTACTGGCAACCCTATAAAAAGTAAATAAATTAATTAATCAGTTGCAACTTGGGTTTGTATTTATAATAGGCACTCGTAGTCGATTCGTAGCCACATAATTTTCTTTATTTTTCCTTACTTGTGTGGCAACATTAGTATACATTACACTTACATGATTATTATTGTATTGTTACATATGTGGTGGTAGGGCGATTGCCTGAACTGGGATCGTGACCACAGTACACAAGTGTAAAGACCGTCATAGTGACACGCTTTGGCCTGTCACGTTTCGGTATCAGCTTATGGATATCCAGTAGCTCATATACCTAGAGACCTTCAGTCGTGGTATATGTGGGCCGACATGACGACGGAGGCTATCAACGGATTTTCGTCCTTTGTCGAGGCAGTGTAAAAAAAAAAAATATGAGTAGCGATCATAATTGACTTATAACAAATTACTCTCAATTTTGATGTCGCACTAATGAACTTTTCTATTTATATCCGCACAAAAAAGTACATGGTGACAGAGATATTTAAGTGGCGAGCACTGCTGTAGGTGAGGTATAGGGTAAATCTAACGATCTGTGCCAGAAGGCTAATTCTATTATTTTATTTTCAGAAAATTTCCAATCGCCTTGCAGTCTTTACGCTACATTTGACATTTGCTAGAAAAGATCTAATTTTTAACGTGCATACGAGTGAGATTAGATTGGAACTAGATTTTGAAGGTATTATTTAATCTATAAGAGTTTACTCTGACTACAAAATTACAACCAGAGATTGTATAAATTTCTTAACAATTAATATATTCCGTTTTTTCATACACTCGGATTAATTTAACTGGAAAAAGGATTTTTTCAATTCTGAACTTAATCTTTAGTATACGTGAAGATGTGAAAATAATTCCTGAACCTGTTAGCGACTTTATTAATTTTGTAAGAACTTTCGATATTTGTTATTACTGTCTTTATTGACGTTTTTTTTTTTGTAACAAAGTTTCTAAAAACTTATTACACCTCTATAATATTAAAATTGTTAATTTAGAAAATTATTGTAGATTTATATATTATTTTACTGCTTGATATTTTAAAGATTTCTTTATTCTCTTTAATTGTAACTATATATTGAGTGGGGAAATAGTTGTAAATATATTTAGAAATGGGGAAATACGTTGGTCATAATAATACGTTATAGTTTGATGATAAGGCGGTAAAACTTAGTTTAAAGTTTAATTTTTTTCTCGGCAATTATTTTCAATAAATTTAAAATATTACTTGTATACAGGGATACAGGTATCTCACGCAAAACCTCTTAAGGCTGACTTTGGTATATCAGACTGACAACTTTTGTTTCACGACTTTTTTTAATTCAATCTTTTTTTTGTCATACAAAAAATAAATAAATCAAATTTGCAGTTCTGACCTTCTTAACACTATGAAAGGCGGCGCGATACAACCGGAGCAGACGATTTCGTAGCATCTGCTGACTAAACTTAAAATATAGAGCTAACGATTGATAGACATCCCCACTAAAACTAAAAAAATATATATCTTAGGATGTGTTAAGTTTTGGCAAAAGTCATAAAACAAAAGTTGTTAGTCTTGATGTACCAAACTCAGCCTTAAGAGGTTTTGCGTTAGTTACCAGTAACGTTGTATACTGCGTTTAATAATTTATCTACACAAATATGCTACAACACACAAATTACATATTCTTATTTCATAATAACAAACTTGATGTAATTTTCCGGTCTTATTAATATCTGTAAAACAAGTTATATAGTTTAACAACAGATGAATGACCCCCAATTAGTAAGTTCTGTAAGAATTTTAGTTATATAAGGCATCAGAATTGCCCTCTGTGGTCGATAGTTTACAGCCATTTTATTAGCTTTTAAAACCAGTGTTGGTGTTTATACACCAATGTTTGTAATTATACGTAAAACAGATGTTCTGTGTAATATCTAAAATATAATAAATAAAGTAGGAAATTATTAAAATATCGTTGTCCACGTCTACATAATTTGTGTGTTTCAAATCATGTTTCTAACCCCTACACTACTAAAATTTAACATAATCCAAATACGTTAAACTATGACCAAACTAAAAAGAGTATTTAGGGCTAAAGTACCGAAAAAATATAGGTATTTAACGAAAGGAAAAAAATCTAAAAATAAAATACAATTATGTATAATTGTTAGGAAATACATACATTATTTCATTAACTATTTGGTAATAGGATTTGTTATAGTACATATGAAATATGTTTAACTAAATTTAATACCAAGAAATTTAAATAATATATAAATAATAGTAGAATATTAATATTATAGCGAGAAGAAGATAAATATATATAGTAGAAAAGAGTGCATAAAGTACTCCGTAGATATATTTGAATTCTAACAGATTTCTTTCAATAAAACTAAAGTATGAGAGCAATCTCAAATATATTTCGCTCGCATAAAAGAAAAGTAAAATTTACAACTATGGATATCTGTAAATCGATTGTACGAATCCCTAGAGTAGGTCTGCATTGGGTAACTCGCGGCACTTACGAAAATGAATGCCGTAGTAAAATAGAAAGCGCTGAAATTAGAATCCAACTGTAAAATATTTGTGATCACTGAAACCAATTGAACTAGAAAAGTAATGAAAAGCGTCATTGCGTGTTGCATTTTAAGAGGGTGTTATCGCTTTGTGTTATTATTACACTATAATCACTCTTCAGTATTGTATTTCTTCTTTTATTATATATCTTTATTACCAGTAGACCATGCCATCACATAGGAGTACGTCTTCTTACGTTTTTCGTCCAAATTTTATACATTTAATCTACGATAATTCGCTTAAGCCAAAAATGACATTTATCAAAGTATTTTTCGTAAAATACGAAGCACTCCAAGTGATAAATAACTTAATGTAATGGGTATTATTTCCAATAATATTTTTTACAACAAAAGTGTCAGCACAATTCTGATTGGATATAACATTTCCAATTTTCGATTTGCTAAAAGATCTGTCGAATATTAGAGAAATCACTGCTTTCCGATTTCTAATAGAAACCATTAAATCCCTGAAAGCGGAAATTAGAATTAATAACAATATAAGACCATAGTAAACAAACTCGTGTTGAATTACTGCAACTATAATATGTAAAAATAAAATAAACCGTTATTTTACTCTAAGTAAAACCCAGAAAGCATTAATTCCGTATAACAAAGTACAATGACAAAGGTTAAGACAACAATCAGAATTTACTTCTTTATAATTAAGTCGGAATATAGAGAGGTATTGTAAAGAAGTGGATCGCTTTATTCGTAATGGTCAAATAACAGTTTCATTCAGACAATAAGATACTTCGAGTCTCTACGAAACTGTAGTCGCGGCAATGAATGATCCAATTTGCTTTGTCGTAATGGAGCGTTGAATGGCCCATGCAGCTTGGAATTAGATTATTGTTCATGGGTATTAAATCTCTTTTATTTCTACTTACTCTTACTCATAAATAATCCTTTGAGTTTTTTAGGCTCTCTGCTAAGATAATTATAAATAATATACTATACTATAGTTAGTATGAATTTACAATAGAACTGAATCATGAACTAAACCGAATATCAATAGAAATTTAATCAAACATTTACAAATTAATAACTGTTTTTAAGTTTATTAGATTCTACTTTTGTACCTTGAAGTTAAATCTATTTTATTAAATTTAATTCTCTTGAAATATAACTACAGACAATTTAAAACTCATAATTATTTTTGTCTTTAATTTACCGTTTCGAAAATAATAATTTTGCTATTTTATGGCCATTTAAATCTAAAAACAACGATGAATATATCTTATACCTAAACGATGATCTTCTTTGGCTCCTAACTAAAATAAAGAGCAAATTGGATTAGTTAATATTTATTTTAGATTCATACAATCTCAGAGGCTTAACTTAAACCGTATAAGAATTTATATTTTGAGAATTCATATAAATAAGAACTAATCGATAACCACATCGCAAAACGAGTAAAAATACCTGGTCCAATTAAAATCGACATAGACAGCTCCCAAAGGTGTCCGTGTTCGCATCACTCGCACGCGATCTTGCCTCAGACGACGCCTGTTAATCGATACCATTAATTTTATTCTGTCGGATGTTGTTTGCTCAGAAAATATTCTTGAGTATTTTAATGAACTAAATCTCTGAGGTCGCAATGTTAGTCGGATGTTGACGTCAAGCGAAACGCAACGTAATAGCCCACACGGCAACTCCGCGTTTATTTTTATTTACTGTAAATATAACCGAGCCGGTTCAAAATGTTTATAATGGCGAAGGTATCGGTACAAATAACTTTATAAATTTGAATTTTAAAGGGGTAGATAAGTTTAATACAGGGTGCGTAATTAAAAGAGACGCGACTAGCGACAGTCGTGAGGTGCATGGTGTCTTATCGGTTGGGTTTTAATTTGAGCCTGGCATGGAACACGCGAGCGGATCACGCGACCAAACGCATCGACCGAATAAACAAACCAAATACTACGCTCCCTCCAAATGTATATAAATATCGCTGTCCTTTGAGTTCGTGACCAGAAAATGTTAATTATTAAAATTAAGTAAATTCTAAACGTCTTGTTACAATCCCAAACAAGAACTTAATATAATAAAAATTTCGTGTCACGTTTGAATGGTCGTGTATCAATCAAAAACCATACGCTTAAGGAAACCCTTTTATACGTAGGGACAAGCAAACATAGGAAATGAAATTTCACGTAACAGGTTTTTTGGTGTAGAGTTCAGATTCCGTGTCGGATTGTAAATAATTAGCTCATTCAACCGCGCCTGCCGGGACGTTTGGCCGCCGTCGAAGTTTATTCCTTAAAGTATCATAAAAACTAACATCTTTCTTCACCCACCCAAACAATCCTGGATGATATTGATTCGGAAGTTAGAGATAATTGGCCGCCAAGCTACGTTATGTTGATTAGTAAGATCATCTAATGGAATTTGAAGTTAATCTATTTGCTGCTATTACCAAGAAATTTACGTGCGACAATTAATGGGTTCATTGGAACTTGGCAATTTCTAATTTCGTCATTAATTGAATCTTCGCTTTTAGGGCTTCAAGGAAATTTAGTATTATTTGAACCCTTTGCATTAAAGATATAGATATCATCATGTCTTGTGAACATTTAAATTAGGCATATTAGTAGTTCCCCTGAAGTTAGGGTATTGCGAATAAATTTGGGATCTTATGTGAAAAAACCTATGAATTAATAGTTATGATTTATTACTCCTGTATCTGGTTATATCTGAGGTTATTTTTAAATTGGTAGGGTGATTACACAACCGGGGTTGTAACAACAGTACACAAGTGATAAAATCATCATGTTGAATCGCTTTAGCCTGTCCCATTTAGATATGATGATGGCGATTGTTAATGAACTTGTCCATTGTCAGTCGGGACCGTTCTTCGACTACATTTTAATTTATATCACACGTAGCGAAGTTACTTTATCGAGCTAGTATAAAAAAATCTGTGTAAAATTTTATTTGCCTAGAATTTAAAATATGATCATAAACAAAAAAATGGAGTATTACTTTCGGTATATTGTTTTTTGGGTAGAACAATGACTAACAATTCTAAATCTTAAACATAGTCATCTAAATGAAACAGCCATTAATAATTAATGATATTAATATTTAAAAGGACAGAAACAAAGCGTATATGGTTTTCGTCGATGGTCTGTCGGGAAAAAATTCAATCAAACCTTCCCCCACTCGTTATCCCAAGTGCTGGCAGTGCATTGTTTATTATACGCATCTCGCAGGGCGAGGATATTAGTTTACAAGTGTATCAACTAGCCCCTTTGTTTATTGACTCAATACTCGTGGGAGAGCGATATTACTTCCCAACTCTTTCGGAAGTTTGCTTTCTTTGTTGACATCTGCCGTACGATTATTGGAATTTGTGACGAGTTGTTTCATAACTGTTCTCACTGTTATTAAATCCTTTTCTACTTGATATTCATCAAAACTGTATGACCATAGGTCTGTTGAGAGTTCAATAACATTTTTTTTTTACACTTACTCGATATAGTGGATACAGAATACCTGATGGTTAGTACAGTGTAGTCCAAAAACGAAAGCAACTATCAAAAGATGAAAATCCTTTTGTTTTTTTTTTTCGAATTTACGCGTGTTTGTTGACCGGGAAAGGTCTTCACAACTTAACCGGGCGGGGGTAAGGATGAAAATCCATTGATAATCTCCATCGTTATGTCGGCCTACATATACAACGACTGAAGGTGTCTAGGTATATGAGCTACTGGATATACACAAGCTGATCTCGAAACGCGACAAGCCGAAACTGGTCACTATGACGGGCTTTACACCCACGTACTGTGGTCGCGATCCAGACGGGCACTGACGCCCTACCACCTCGCTGCTGCTCGTTTAGCACCACCCAGGAGTCACGTGTAGAGAAACTAGGGTAAAGCCTAGAGACACGAGCAGCTTCGACTCCCAAAAATTAATGAAACTTTCAAGGTTCAAACACTTAAATATTTCAATCCTACTGAATAACGCTTATGGTTTTCATGCTTACTTGACACGGTGAATACAGCGAATCTAGTAGAAAGTATAGTCTAGTTTAAAAACGGCAGCGAATACTAAAAGTCTAAAATAAATTGATAGTCGTCATTGGAAACTGGTTTCAATTTACTACAACAGAAGATCTCTAGTTATATGAAAAGCTGGACGCACGGAGGCTGATTCTAAAGCACGACAGACCAGAGCGAGGCATTGTGACAATCTTTAAGCTTGTATACTATGATTATGATCTAATCCAAGCCAACGGTATTAATGTAATTTATAGTGGTAGTTATTAGTGGAACTAGTTATTGACCACAGTACACAAGTGTAAAGACCCTTATTATTATTATTATACAATGTGGGGCTATGTAGTCTATTTCAGCCTGTATCACTGCGACCTAAAAGGTCTATTGTGATCGCCACCTACCATTTAAAGCTCTCTGTCAAGCCATATAGTTTTAAAGAACTGTAGTACTTTATTGGCAGAGATATCTGGAACCTCTCCTGGGTGTAGCACGTGGCGGCCCAGGATGCGGTTGTGTTTGGGCATTAGTAAGTCACATTCACACAGGAGGTGCTTGGGCGTTTCGTCCGCACTTTCGCAGAATCTGCAATCTCTAGTGCTCCGACCACCCTTGTGTAAAGACCCTTATAGTGACTCGCTTTGGCCTGTTGCGTTTTGGAATCAGCTTGTGTATATCCAGTTGTTCATGTACATAGAGACCTTCAGTCGTGGTATATGTGAACCGACATGACGACGGAGACTATCAACGGATTTTCATCCTTTGATGATTTCTTTCGATTTTGGACTACACTGTATTTACCATAAGGTGCACGGCAGTTACATTGTCGAGCCAGTGTAAAAAAAAAAGAATCGCCCTATTATCTCAATTATATTAAATAAAAATACCAGTGCCTAGAAACTGTTCAGCTGTAGTGAAATTCACAATATCGATCAACAACAGGATAAAAGTTTAGTATATACCGATTAAGTCTAATGTAATTTGTGTGTCTGTTATTAATTTCTATTTACATGCACAAAATTGACTTCAATAATTACATCAGTTAGAGTTGGAAGTGGTCAATAGTGCAATAATGTTAATAAAAATTACTTAATTGTGAATCACATTATCAATGATTACACACTTAATTCAGAATTGTGAAAATATCGGTGTGATATCACAGAAGGACGCGTTATTTCTCAGCCTATTGGTAAAATGGATATGATGAAATTAAAAATATTCAACTTTTGCATACATTCTCTAAAAATTAATCATAGAAGTCAACGAATCTTGGAGTTTTATATTATTGCTTGATGTTACAAGTAGCTACAGTTTTATACAGTAGTTAAGTTAATTTTGTACAGAAAGGAGACATATTTAGTACAATAAAACTATACAAATCGAAGGAAATAGTTAAATCATCCTAACAAGACCAAAATATAGGGGACCAAGTGGGCACCTTTATTGCGGTTTGGATCATAACAGTAATTCACACTGATGTGATATATGACGTCACAATGCGCATTACTAGCGTCTTTTACTCCTTACTGCCACCGCTGGCTACTAATCTTGCCTTATTGGCTTGTTAGCACAATATTCTCTGCACCCTGTATTTATGGAATGTAAAAGGATGAATCGAACCGCTTGATCAGGAAAGTATTGTTCGTTTGACGTGTTTATTTCTAAAATTCAGACATAAATGCGTGTTTATTGGTTGTTGAGGTAAATATTACTATTTACGAAATGCAGTAGTTTTATTTAAATGTTTGCAAGTACTTTTGTAAGAAAATCATTGCTCTTTTGTATTTTTAACCGATTTGAAAAAAGTGGCTATGGTAACCTGGTGAATAGTGGATTGGTATCCAGGCGCAGTAACGCGTATGATCGTAGGTTTGAATCCCGCTACGTACCACCGAATTTTTCCGAATTACACACGGATTTAGACATCACATGCTCCCCGGTGAAGAAAAATATCGCAAGGAAGCCTGCATGCTTAGAAATGTCATGTATAAGTGCCTTGAGAACGGCGATCAGCTGTGCTACTATTTACATTGGGCACGACATATAAGCGTAAAGTGAATATAACTGAAAAGAACGCAAGTCGCAACCGCCGCCTGCGGACATATAGGAGAATATGTTGTTTACTTCACATTACGTCTTGATTTTGGTTTTGGACCGGTTAGAATATTGCTTTTGTATAACTGTGAGAATTATCATCGTTATATTACTTGTAAATTTTTCTTGTGAAATAATAATTTGTTATTATAACAACCAAGGATTCAATTAATTTATTTCTCCTTGTATACATTTTACTGAGAAGTACAAACAAATTAAGAATCCGATAGATGGCGCTCAATGCCGAATAGTCGGCTTTACCAACCAGACGGAACATACTAATATTTAGTAATGTTTGAGTATAGTATAAGCAAAATCAACATACTGTATATAGACCACAGCCTTAGTTTTTCAAAACAGCTGCGTTAAAATCAGTGCATCCATTCCGGTACAATAATGCTAGAGGAAGACAGATAAAAGCTCGTAGCTAATAACACATCTTACGGCGTATCAGGGTTAAAAAGGGCTACCCCATGTACCCAAAACTACCCTTAATTAATTATAAAGCAACCTGTAAACTACGATAACGGAAGTGGCAGCCACACTTAATGTTTTATCACGGTAGTAAAGGATTTAATTATGTTTTAAAGGGGTCGCTCTTAAGCCTTAATATTTTAAGTATCTATATTATTTAATGACGTGTTTATCAAAACACTACTTGTACCAATATAATAATTGTACAATGTATTTACTAAAATATAATTTAAAAAAAAACAAGAAACATAACTGGCTTCTCAATTTATTCGTAGAAAAACAACTTACCATAGTTTAAAAAAATATTGCTCTTAAAAAATACTATAAAATATATAGCCAATATCAATAAACTTTTTAAAAATACATATATGTTTTTGGTTATAATCTGTAATATTACTTCAAAGTTTGAAAACATTACAGTGTCACTCCATAGTTTTAAAAAGATTGTTGCTTTTTAAAAGACTTATAAATAATTTATTATAATACTTTTAATTTGTGAAATAGGAAATGAGAAATAGTATTTGACGATCTGATAGTGCAGTTTGTAGTTGTTTCTTCGACGCTGAAGGTCTTGGATGCGAGTCCCGGTACAACAGGTCAGGCACAACTTTCTATTATGAGCGGATTATTTATCACGACTTATAGCTTTGTATAAATATGTGTATATTTGTCTAATAACCGTATGACAAGTAGTAGCGTTCATTCCATAAATGCATGAATGCATTGCATGCCCTTACTATAAATAAGTCTGGAATAAATTTCTTTAATTTAAACAAAATAAGAACCCTTTATATTCATATCTATTCTATTTTCACGCCATCTATCTTCTCTATGAAAGTAATATAATATTTATTATTATTCTATAATATTAAAATTCGTTATGTAACTCAGCTTACCCTGTCCAAATATCCTATACACGTCTCTGATGAGAATTAGCTTAATAGGAGTGAGATCAATCTGTGTGTTTGTGCATAAATATTATTTTATTATATTATAGTTATTTACTATTAAAACAGCAATAAATTACAATACATGAGCATTTGAAGTTAGAAAAATAAAGGGACGTCTCAGAAGCCAAACTAAATCAATTTAATCATTGTAATTAACATGAAGCAAGGTCAAAAAGTAATTGGCCTAAAATGCTGGTTCATCGCTTTGAGCAATGAAAGCAATTGCTCAAAACAGTGCACCTTGTAATAGCTTGAAACCGCACGCGACCGCGCTGTATGAAGCTGTTCTTTGACACTTGAAGCGCTCGTGAAATTCGCAAGGGAATAGTGATTGACACCGTCGTGTCGATATTTAGATTTATTGTTTTTTTTTTTATAAACTTTTACACAAAGCCATTTTTATCTTGCCATATTATGAAGTCTAAAATTTCTTAATATGATTAAAAATCTTGTATATAAAGCAAAAAACTAGCAAAGAGTTAATTTTTTATATGTAAATAATACTCTTTTAACACATTTTCAACTTTCTAGTATTGTAAAAAATTATTTTTTTCTCGTTAAATACTGTTCAAGTGTTTATAATATAACAATTATATTATATCTTCACTCTATATCCTTTACGGGGTGAACATAGATACGTTAGTAACTGTTTGTAATATGTGCAGCTTTAATTCTAAATTATCATTAATAAAACAGTAAGTAAAATATATTTCTAAAAAAATTAGCATTTATTATAAATACTTTGACGTGTCTTAGGCGAGAGTTGAGTTTCATTGCTCTTAAGACCCGTTAAAATATTTATAGAGATTTCAAAACGCGAAAATTTTAAATATCTAAATATAGCGTTTAGTGAAGTATATTAAAGACGCTCGTGTTAGATGGTATGTCATAACGGAAGATAATAAAACTACTTATAGCTATTATACGTAATGAGAGGGAGGTGGTGCACGGTGTCCGGCGGATCGGGGGGTGAGCGGTTTTGGAGGGGTGGGCTTTACTCCTTCCCCTCCCAGAGAGGTAGCCTCAACAAGGCTTCTTGTTTCCTGTGCGTCTGGACCAATTTGGCTTCCCAGGCCCAGGTGGCGCAATCAGAGGGACACCCTGGGGGTTTTTAGTCAGTAGGAGTCTGACAAACCGGGGTCAATGCCCTCAGAGCGCCCTGATGGTCCTATGCAGGATTTTCCGTCGGGATACAAAAAAAGCTATTATATGTAGCTACTATAGCTTGCGTATATTGTAGTAACATCGAAGGTTTCCCATCCCTAACGGGGTAGATTGACGCGTTATTTGAAACTCTGCCAAGACGTAATTACTTCGCCTGCAGTTTGTCAGCCAATTAAACACCTTTGCTTTATTAAGAAGCCGCGGGCAGGTACGACGGTAAATACCGGATGAATGTTCACTGCAATTTCACATAAAAAGAGCAGCGATGTCTTGAGCTTTGTGAACAAGGAATTAACTTGTCTGGTTTTAAATTATATGATATCAATATTTTACTCCCTATCGTATTTATAATGTTGAAGCTTTATTTATATAATATTTCTTCTTACGGTCCGGCCACATGCCGCTACTATATTATTTGTAAGAGTATTTTCTAGCAATTTATGGGAAAAAAAAACCGTTTTTTTTAATTGTTTGTGGAAACCTGACCTTAATGTTGTTTACGATTTTGTATTTTTATTTTAATTTGAGCCAAAATAAATCTTATTTCATTTCATTTTCATTGACAGAACGATGTCTATTAACTTACAACCTTAGCATAAAGTTAACGTATATCTTTCTTGAGTTTTATTTGCCTATTAACATCCCTACATAGCACAACAAAAGCCATAAAGATAGCAGTAAAGTACATCCCACACAGATTTTTTCGTCATCCACAGATATGAAGATGTAAGCCATCCCATTCATACCTTTAAATAAAGGACTTTAAATGAAATGAAAAGGATTATTGTTTTACTTTTATCAGAATCTAAAGATATAACTACGATGTGGCACAAAAAAACCCTCGGAGAGGATTTTATCTTCATAACTTTTACATTTTTACTCAGTAAATACTTGTGCGTAAGAATATCTATCTGATTACATATTTATAAAGCAGCTTCATATAAAATTACTTCAATATTAGATTAAGCTTAGTTAAAGATTGGCTATCTTAAATAGTTGTAAAGATATCGCTAACATAATATATTTCCATGCATAAATAAATGATGTAACTATCTTGAGCCGGCCCCGTATTTACTATTTAGCTTAATCAAAAAATTGCCTCATATTTTTACTATTAGCCACTATTTTAAAATATTTTCTGTTTTAAACTTTCCCACCCTATAGCGATGCGGCCCGACGCGACACGAAAAATATTGTTTCCATGATTTTATATAATTTTAACCGCATTGCAAGTCCTGAAAGAGATATACAGGCATTAACAGAATAAATGTTATTTGTCAATTCCACATCTTTCTTTGCTCCATCGCAGTATAAGACGAGACGAGAAGGTTTCTTGGTGTCAGTCATTAATTATACGTAGTTCTTTGTCCCCGAGACTCTCCAGCCCATTGTGACAATATTTGGGTCGCGCCTTTCAAAGTGTTCTCTACTATGTAATAGTACATAGCTCTGACGGCAAGTGTATACTTGCCATCAAAACTGTGGGAACTATGATTGCTAAAGCATAATTTAAATAAATATAAAATAAAATCTATAATAATTATTTCATCAATATAATTCTATAATTGTAGACTTAAATAATTAGTTGCATTAATATTAAATAATAATTAAATTTCACATATTTATGAATGATATTATCTATAGGAATGGTTAAATGAAGCAGCAAAAGGGTACGAGTAATAGGAGAAAATGAGTAGGTAATTAAAAAAATTAGAAAGCATGTCCAACTCCGAGGCTGAGCCAATAAGACGTGTGTTGTGTTTTTAACTGAATACAATTTTCAGGTATTTAGTGTCTTTTATTTAATTTCTCAAGACTGTTATTTCCGCATTGCATTCTCTGATTCCACCATCTCCTTTTTATCACAAAACCACTAGACGACGTGTGGACCCTTATATGGTGGATATTTCTTATGTATGACCAAAAAAAAATTGCTTCTGTATTCATAATGTGAACAGCGAAATTGCGGAATTCACTTCCCGCGTCCATTATTTCATGATCTTACGATCTGGGAGCCTTTAAAAGAAGAATAAATAGGCATTTGTTTGACAGATGCAATGCACCATTAGCCCTAATCTTCACCTTCGATCTGGTGAAGTTGAGGTAAAGCCTGTTAATTGTAATAAAAAAACATATAAAATTTACGGACATATCGACATAGCCTCAAACTAAGCTGGTGCTTCTATATCGTTAAGAAAATCATGTGCGTCCATTTTTCTTTGATTTTTGAGAGGCTGAATTCAATTTAAAAATTGTCACATCGGGTAAGTAGAAACCTGTTACAAAGTAGCAAGATTAAAGTTTTCAGTTGCTTGATCAAAAATTTTTTGCTACGAGTTCATAATTTTAAGTATTCATGTAAAAATAAACTAAACAAAATAGAAAGTAATTCAAAATAAGTGCTTTAACTTACTTAGTATATTGTAAATATTTGTTTCTATCCTTGGTTTTCTATTATTGCGAACTAAAAATAAAAATATAAATTTAAAACGCTTGCATTTACCCCAGTGTAACGCATTTCGAGCCAATTAAGAAAAAGCAATCGTAACTTTTGTAATAACTAAAAGAATCCGAAATAAGTGAAGAAATAAAGTTATGGAGTATCTACTACTTGGTTTATAATTAAGCACAAGAAACGAAATTAAAGTGAAATTACGTGTTACATTTCTCAGCAATTAATAATGATATAATATTGTACATCGTCACTTCATATCCATTTTGGAGTCAGCATTCATTATTTTTTCAAGGAAACATACAGAAATATATATACCTTAAAAAACACACATAAAAACTTCCCCAAAAAAAGAATTCAAGTCAAGGAATTAATAAGAGAAAACTAATTATACAAAGAACCCGAATACAAAAAAGAAATTTTAAACTGACATTTTTTATCCATTATTACCAGACTAGAATAGTTCGTTTAATTTGGGCCAATGTCCAAATGAGTGTATTTCAATGGCTTCCCATGTCATCAGTTCAATCATACTTGCAAACTAATCAATTAGGCCGTATCATCTCGTTTCGTTGCAATCAGTTTGTAGTATTTATGTCACTTCTGTCAATTCACTTGCTATCATTGTTCGAATTAATTAAATGAGTGAAATGCAGCGTTATTTAAGCAATATTGAATTTAAATATATACATTTTTAAATCCCTAAAATAAAGAAAATAAAAACTGATTCATCATTTGTTTAGAATGCAGTTTTTTTATACTGGCTTGAAAAAATGACCGGAAATTCCATTAATATTCCATTGTCATCTCAGTTCACTTATACAATGACAGAAGGTATTTAGATATATTAACACCTTTTTTTTACACTGGCTCGACATAGTGACTACAGAGTACCTGATGGTAAGTACAGTGTAGTCCAAAAACGAAAGCGACTATCAAAGGATGAAAATCCATTGATAGTCTACATCGTCATGTCGGCCCACATATACCACGACTGAAGGTCTCTAGGTATATGAGTTACTGGATATACACAAGCTGATCCCGAAACGCGACAAGCCGAAACTGGTAACTGTGACGGCCTTTACGGGTGTAACTGTAGGTGTAATGTACTGTGGTCGCGATCCAGACGGGCGCCGACACCCTACCACCTCGCTGCTACTCGTTTAGCACCACCCAGGAGTCACGTGTAGGGAAACTAGGTTAAAGCCTACGGACGCGAGCAGTTTCGACTCCCAAAACCTGGACCTGGAGCTACACAAGCTGATCCCTAAACGCAATAGGCCAGAGCGAGTCACTGTGACTGTCTTTGCACTTACGTACTGTGGTCACCTCTCAATTTAGGCCAAATCGTTAAATTCAAGTTATTTTATATATAAATTCAGTTTTTTTTTATCAAAACGAATTAATTTTTGGACGACTTTGCTAAGCAAAGTCGAAATAGCGTCTAAACATCTCAGCCTTCAATCCTAATTAACGGATAGTTCACATCCTGTCAATATTATTCTATTGCACATAATGGGAATTTATTGATTATAACCTATTATACAAATTTCCCGTATAGTCAATACAGTACGCAAAATTATACACACAATTAATTAACCCAGTGAATAGCATACGCCAATTGTGCTCTCTAATGAACCGGTCGGCTCGCAACTCGAATTAATTGTCAAACGTGCTTAGAGTACCAAATGAACCACATCAGTTAGACACGTAGATTTGCATTTTAGAGTTCTTCCTTGAACTATTTATCACTAACCTCGGAGAGCGTAGGGGATTCAGGCATTATTGGTCAATCATTAATATCCTAGATTTATGACAGCAATTGAACGGACGTATGTTAAAATTAAAGATTCAAACAGTAAATAAATTAATAGAAATTCCTTAATCCATATTGGTTATTCCAATTTAAGTACAAATTTAGGCCCCATATGTTCACCGGTGAAGGAAAATATAGTGAGAAAACAACTGATGGAAACTACAGTGTTGTCTAAAAACGGTAACAATTGCCAAGAGAGTAAAATCCGTTGAAAGCCGTCATCGGGTCGTCGTCGTCTTTGGGAGTCGAAGCTGCTCGCGTCTGTAAGCTTTACCCTAGTTCCCCCACACGTGACTCCTGGGTGGTGCTAAACGTGCAGCAGAGAGGTGGTAGGGCGTCGGTGCCCGTCTGGATCGCGACCACAGTGCATGGGTGTAAAGCCCGTCTTAGTGACCAGTTTCGGCTTGTCGCGTTTCGGGATCAGCTTGTGCATATCCAGTAGCTCACATACCTAGAGACCTTCAGTCGTGGTATATGTGGGCCGACATGACGATGTAGACTATCAATGGATTTTCATCCTTTGATAGTCGCTTTCGTTTTTGGACTACATTGTGCTTACCATCAGGTACTCTGAAGTCACTATGTCGAGCCAGTGTAAAAAAAAAACGCTATAACCGCCCACATATACCACGACGGAACACCTCTAGTTATATACATATCTGGTTACACACAAAGTGATCCCGAACCGTGACAGGCCGAGGCGAGTCACTATGACGATATTTATACTTGTGTACTGTGGTCACAACTCAGTTCCGGCAATTGTCCTACCACCTCAAAAAGCACTACATTTCCTATCTCTGATGATGTCTTAGCCGGTTTCGGCTACGGCGACTGTTTCAACACCGGTTAAGAAATTCGAGATCCAGTTTTCGGAAACAGTCAATTGCGCAGGAGATATTTAAGTGCATAACTGGACGCGCAGCCAGAAAAGCACTCTCTCGTCCGTGCTCCCTCAGGCCCGATGGAAAGGAGAACCAGTACGATCGGGAGGGAGCGGGATGCAGGTTTGGTCGAGTTGTCCTTCTCTGCACATCTGGTTGCATTGCGGTGTTAAAGAGATACCTTAGTCGCCTTTTACGACACCTCAGCAAGAAGAGGGGGGTGCTATTCTATTCTGCCGGCAGCCACCACGGCTTAATCCTATCTCTACTAATATTATAAAGCTGAAGAGTTTGTTTGTTTGTTTGTTTGTTTGAACGCGCTAATCTCTGGAACTAATGGTTCGAATTGAAAAATTCTTTTTGTGTTGAATAGACTATTTATTGAGAAAGGCTTTAGGCTATATAACATCACGATGTAACTATTAGGAGCGAAGAAATAATGGAAAATGTAAAAAAAACGGGGAAAATTATTCATACTTGAGTGCTTCCATTGCGTGCGCTGCGAAAACGGTTCAAGATACCAAAAATATATGTACAAAAGAATTATTCCTCTTGAAATGATCTAAAAAAATGTCCACGACAGTATATTTCTATCTTTTAAGATTAAGTCACTAGAGCCGTTTTTATGGTAAACAAATTTGGTCCAAATTAATGCATTATTTGTTAAGAGTTGTATCAACGTAATAATATTAATCTTTATCCAAATAAATGTGTTGTTGATTAAGAGTATTTAATTGTGAACAAAATTGCCTTTAACATCACTTAATTTCAATGAACATCTTAGAAGATATTACAAAACCTTACATAGCAAAACAACGTTTGCCGGATCAGCTAGTCACATATAAGCGCAAAGTGGATACTAATGTATCTATGCTCACGCCGAAAGGGATATAGCGTGACGATATATTAATACTTTAATCCATAAATATGGTCAAACTAAATAAAATTTAAAATATGGTAAATATTTTATTTATTTTTGTGAATAATAAAATATACAATACAATCAATTTATAAATAGATTATTATAAATGATTAGTCAAGACATCTCAAAATACGTATTAGGGATTCAATTGCCGGCAAAAGCTGTAAGACGATCGTCCTTTCAAACCTGTTCATATGTAAGTAATAAATATTTTAACGGGACTTATGCGCGAATGAAATTACTTTTAATTATGCATCAACGTTTCGACCTGGTTACACAAGTCATGATCGCGAGCAGACAAACGCGCCGCGGTGCGGACGCGGCCGGGAAGTTACTTCATCTACCCTCTTTTGTTCTTGATAATTTAAATAGTCACGACACACAACATTTACAGTATCGACATTTTTACAAGGCGACATAAAACGTGGTCTTATTTTTCTAACAACTGAGTTCCACGCCGATGACAACTTAGGCCCATCGTTCCGCCTTTTAACTCCGCGGCACGTAAGTCTGCTGGTAATCATGACTTGTATAACTAGGCCGAAACGTCAAGTCATTATTAAAAGTAAGTTCATTCGCGCATAAGTCCCGTAAAAATATTTATAATAAGTACAAAACGCGAAAGTTTAAAATGTGTAATATGTAAATGTTCTGCTTGACAGAAAAGGAAATGTTAACAAATGGTTTTTGCTATTTTAAGCCCTATATTTCGGGAATACTGAATGTTAGACTTAGTTTTTTTTTTCATACTGGCTAGACAAAGTGACAAGTTCTGCTATGGTCACACTATAAAGCGAGTATAAAAAAAGTACTGAGCTGTTATTTGCAAATTCTCGCTTAGGCCACTCAGTCCTTGGTGGTCTCAAATAATAGCTTTTATAAATATAGATGTTAGAAGAATGTTGTGATTACACCATAAACTTATTGATTGATTTATGTTCATTGTGATCCGTGGCGCTAGTGTCGTCTCCGTGCGCCTCTATTTTGTCTTTGTGTTCCTTTATTTCCCGTTGTCGCAATATACGTCAGTTTAATTATTTTCAGTGTGTTTATTAAGTTTCCCACAATAGATATTTTTAAAAACATGTCCCTAAGCTTCATTATAAAGAAAACTATCCAAGTTAATCGCGTGGACGTGAAGTATAAACTGAAACGTTTATATCAGCAGCGGGTCACGTCGCATGAGAACGACCACCTTCAACGTTACGTCGTTTAAATCTGGGTCACGCTGTACTTATTAATGTTAGCGTTATAAACTGTGTTTTTATTTGTTCACTCATTAAAACTTTCATTTAAATCATATTTTCATCGTACACACATTACGTTACATCATTTCTTAAAATTAACATGTTACGTTATCTGGTTTTTAGAGTTCTTCACTAAGTTTATTTTAACATTAGATTTTATAGACAAGAGACATGTAGATAAAATTATTTGTACCTTCTTGTAACTAAGAAAGGTGTAAATAACTAGATTTCCTTAAAAACACACACAAAAACTATTGATGAACAAATGATAATTAATCCGTAAAAAGTGTGGACACAGTAGCACGCGTGTCGTAATATTGGTAAATAGATAAAAAAATAAAATAAAAACAAAATTATTTATTCGACAAACAACTACAAGGCAGTACATTAAAAATCAGCTGACACCCAAACTAGGACAGCCTGTATCTTGGATGTCAGCATATTTCACACAAATTTGTTACAGTTTTTGTACTGCTTCGTAGCTCCAATCATAACTCAAAACAAAAAAAAACTCAAAATAAATGCCTTTGACTTATTTTATTATTTTAGGTAAACAGGTATTGACTTGTTTTCCCTTCGTACTTTATACTGGCTTAGGAAAAACAAAACACCTATATGACCGGTGGTCGTGGGTGTGGTTATAGTAAGATACGAATTTGGCGTTTTACAGTTTATTTGCACTTTAAGGCACACCGAACTGCGACGTACACGCACGTACTCCCGCCTTGGGTCTCGGTAGTCAACTGACTTCCAAACATCCCGTGCGCGCGCGCATCCTCTTACCCCGCACGTCTCGTAACACCCTAACGACCCTTAGGGCGACAAGAGCGTATCGGGTTACGCCTACATGCTATACCTACTTAATTATTCATTCTTACTCATTCATTCATGTGTATATTTGTCCTTAATTATGTTAACTACAATTTAATTTATTTTAAAGGAATTATTAATATATAACTATTTTTATATATTTAAAATTAGAAACTAATACAGAATATCCTTCCTGAATATCTCCTTCCTCTATAAAATCACAATATATATATTGTGTATTTATATTTAGTAATTGGTTGTACCTTATAGAAACAAATTAAAATATTAAAACAATCCCTACTCAATTATGTATCTGCTTCTAACTTATTCAAATAAGCTCAAACACAATATTTCTACGGTAAGTTTGTGAAGACTTGAGTATCCTGTTACTTTTAGATGACGCTGCGACATAAGATCCAGGTATATAACTATAATATCGTTGAAGTCACGAAACAAAAAAATTCGAATCCATTAAACCGGCGCAAGTTTTAAATTTCTCAAGAAAACATTTAGAAAAGATCGGTCAGATTTTCTTGAATCACAGCTACGAATACTCCCGATAAAAAAACTTTTCAAACAAAAAAAAACAAGAGTGATTCATCCGTTAGGAGCTACGCCAAACATACAAATGCACATACAGATATAAACGCTATAGCATGTAGACGTAACCCGATACGCAGTTGTCGCCCTAAGGGTCGTTAGGGTGTTACGAGACGTGCGGGGTAAGAGGATGCGCGCGCGCACGGGACGCTTGGAACCAGTCGACTACCGAGACCCAAGGCGGGAGTACGTGCGTGTACGTCGCAGTTCGGTGTGCCTTAAAGTGCAAATAAACTGTAAAAAACCAAATTCGTGTCTTCCTAAAACCCCACCCACGACCACCGGTCATAACGCTAAGCTTACAACTCCCCTCTTTATGCGTCGTTGATTAAAAAGAAAGAATTTGACAATATTTTTTTACATAATGAACAATTTATTGCAGTCCAAAGTTAGTGTTATATACCACATAAATATTATGATGTTAGCTTGATGGTCTAAAACTTAACCTATAAAAATGTGATAATACTAAAACTTAATTATCCAAAAGATAAACTCCCGCCCTCTCACTTTCATAGTAGAACCACGCGCGCGGGATTACAGAGTGACAGCTATACGGTAACTCAAATCCCGACTAGGACTAAAAAGTTCTTTAATTCTTACTTTTACTGAGTCGTTAGGCTGTGGAATGGTCATCCGGCGACCGTGTTCCCACCGTCCTATGATACGGGAGTCGAAGCTGCTCGCGTCCGTAGGCTTTACCCTAGATTCCCTACACGTGACTCCTGGCTGGTGCTAAACGAGCTGCAGCGAGGTGTTAGGGCGTCGGTGCCCGTCTGGATCGCGACCACAGTACATGGGTGTAAAGCCCGTCATAGTGACCAGCTTCGGGTTGTCGCGTTTCGGGATCAGCTTGTGTATATCCAGTAGTTCATATACCTAGAGACCTTCAGTCGTGGTATATGTGGGCCGACATGACGATGTAGACTATCAATGGATTTTCATCCTTTGATAGTCGCTTTCGTTTTTGGACTACACTGTACTTACCATCAGGTACTCTGTAGTCACTATGTCGTGCCAGTGTAAAAAAAAAAAACTGGATCCTTTAATCTAAGCGAGAAGATATATTTGTGCAGGCCGGCATGATCATTGCGACTAACTATAGATTTTTGTACTATTGATGGTCGTTGTGGTTTTTGGACCGCACCATCCTTATCATCAGGTGTGGTGTTAACAAAGCGCCGTGTCAAGATAAAAAAAAATGTCTTTAATCCGAATCTATTGTGTGTTTATATCCTGAGGTAGATTTAACAATCGCAATTTTGTTTAATAATTCGTAAGTTAAGATTCTTTTAGGATTAAAGGACGCATTGTAAATTGTTTGCAAAGGGTTTATCCAGAGCACCGTTAGTGTAAACACTGTCAACTAAAGTGATATTCCTATTCATACTACAAAAAAATCACAGAAAACTTGTATTCTTCTTAACACAATAACACCAACATAAGAATAGAACGCTCTTTAGAAATCTGTCACTCGTGCTTAGCAAATAATATATTCGAATAATAAGAATATATTCCGAAGTGCGTAGCTAAGTACTTTTATAAAGTACGTGATAAAACCAATTTCGTCTCAGTCTACATATATGCTTTCAAAACGTATGTATTTTTCTGTTCCCAATTTACTGAGATTTCACTGAACTTGATTCTATGTTTCAACATTAATGTGATATTGTTAGTATTATTAATAGCGTATTTAATCAACGGTTATCACAAATCTATATTTATTAGAAAATAATGAAAAAAATATTAGTTTATTTTTAAGAAATATTAAGCAATTCTAATGTCCTTTATGTCTAAGAAATAAATTTGAAATAATATGAAATTCTTCTCACAGCTGCACAATACATCAAGCCAAAAAGGGATGCGACCACTTTATTAATCTCCCACTCACAAAAGACAATTAAGGCCAACTCTAAATAGCCTCTAATCTTTTGTATCAAAGCATTTAGATGATCAAGGTTTGTAGTAGGACGACAAGGTTCTGGTATGTAATGACTTCGTGACGTACTCGGGGCGAATTTTGTAATGTTCACTGAGTTTTGGGTCATTATCATTCTACCGATCAGTGATGCATCAAATAGCAGCCACACACGTTGTTTCTTCTAATAATAATTTACCTCTGTTGAGAAAAACACCTAGGATTGTAGATTTGTCTGTTTCTGCATTTTACACTAAATTTCCTTTTTTTTTCTTAACTGATTCGACAAATTGACTGTACTATACTTGATGGTAAGCATGGTGTAGTCCAAAAAACGCCAACGACTATCCAAAGGTAAGAAATAACCCATCGGTAGTCGCAGCGATCATGCCGGCCTGCACAAATATCTCTTCACGCTACGCTTAAAGGATTCCATACCATAGGAATGTATGTATAGTTTTTTGAGATTATATCAATCTTATTAAAAAATATATACATATATGTCCTATAAAAACGGGGTCAATATGTATTTCAGAAAGACGATGATGTCTCGAGTGGAGATTGCATCTCGACAAATGCAGTATTGGATGCTCAGAAGCCAAATGGTTCGACGATCTGCATAAGGCAGCTGGATGTTTCTAGATTTAACAGCACAGAGTTGAGAAGTGTGACGAGCTTTGTGCTCCTTATAACATAGGCCTCGGCCTATATTCAGCAGTGGATAGAAAAGAGCTGAAATGATGATGGTGACTAGGATTTAATCCGTGTCTCACGTTATGTTTGGTATAATATTACAACGATAAAAAATGAATAGTGCTGACGTTCTAATCTAACGAATTTGAGACATTGCAAGTTGGTTCTTTACTGAGCAATCAAAGACAAGATTGCTTATCCAGAGTGAATCAAACTTTCATAAAGGATCATACTCTAAGAATTTTCAGATTACTTATCATTGGAAATATAACAATTTCCTATACCATTTCACAAACGAATTCAAACTTTTCTAAGAAAATGTCAGAGTTAACTTTTAGTTAAAACTTTTTAAAATTATAAAGGTGATTAAATTTTTTGTCACTTTTTTCGTAGTAAAGTATGCCAGATATTTTTGGGCGAATCAGTTTTATACTGTCTAATTTCGTATTCCCAGTAAAATGGTTTTCTTGATGTATTTAGCTTGGATAGACTGAATGTCACGATGTTTACCAAAGTTTTAGAAGCATCTAGTGAGGCATCTAGTCTCTCTAGATTAATGGCTTCTTAATTTATACGCTGAATATGTTATATTATGAAACCGACATAGGTAATCTCGTAAAATCCCTTAAAAAATAAACAAAAACACCGTATATAGAGACGTTAAAACACAGGAAAAATTCCTAAAACTCGTAAGCAATGAAATTCATTAAATTACTTAATTTTGTACCGTATCAATTGGAAAATTATTACATAAAAATGAAATATATGTATGTACGATTCAGTGGCACATAATTCTTAACTTCGTACCTAATGGTCTTTATTAAAATGAATGTGTGCATCGAATCTAAACACTGCTATTATGGCTCGTTTGATATGTTTTCTTAATTTTAACTGGCAATATTAAACGTTGGTGGTCTGCTTTATCATCACCTATTTTAAACTCTTCTATGCAATTGGTTGTATTCAATTTATTATTTAATTATTTACTCAAAACTGCATGTGATGATTATTTTAAGGAAGACCATTTCAAAGAATATTTTATTGTTTTCTATATTAATTAAAATGAATGAACAAAGGACATACACACGCATACACTTTAGACATATTTACAATTATCTATATGAAAATAATAATATATTGTCATGCTATATCATTTTCGGGGTGAGCAGAGATATATTAGTGACTGCATCTACTTAATAAACTGTAAAATACTTAAAAAGAATACATTAATAATACAAAGAATTTTATAATTGGCCTGTATCGTTCAATATTTTATACTCTACTCAATAAAAAAGGATTATGTAACTACTTTTACAAAGTATATTTTTATATATTGTCTACAATTATTAATAAAGAATTTATTATTTGTTAAAAGAGCTGGCAACTCTATCAACAGACGCCAATAATTAATGATACAATATTACCTCCTATTTTAGTAGCTGGCAGCACTAACATCAGACGGCAGTAATCATTATAATTATTTAAATATGTTCATAATAATATTAAATTAATATGCCGATTGTTATTATTATTTTTTAGAATAGAATGTTATATTTAATAGTCATACTCTTACTGTTTCTGGACGAATAATTTAACGATGGCAGTACTTGTAATTAGCTAAGTAAAAACTAAGTTTCTAAGCTTAAAACCTAATATAATCTGTGTTAAAACATGAAATCATATACTACGTCACATTATATACGTAATATATGCTTTTACAGACGAGTTATTAATTAAAATAGAATACATATGTGCAGTACCAACATAATGCAAATATCACAACTTGATTCGAGTTATATTATTTAATTATAAAGTAAATATATAACATTATTTAAGAGTTACTAGATACTATTGTAAATTTAAAAACTTCTAGTCTTATATATCTTTATTTTATATAATTAATTTATTAAAATCTAATGCCAGCAGTATAGCCAATATTATAATAATAATGTAAACAAACAACGATATAAAACCGTGACATTTGAAGTATCAGGGCATTCGATACCCAAGTCACGCAGCAAGTACTACATATTGTAAAGCAAGTGAGAAATAAACGAAAAAGGTGGAAACTCTGCAGAAGTTATTATTTCTCCTACGCCATCTACAACATATTATTTGCACATTACGTTCCAACATTGATCGCATTAAAATGATTAAAAACGTCGAAATATGATGTTTTTATTTCGAACCAAAAATATAAAAACCGAAAACTCAAAATCCGTCATAATTTACGGATTTCCAAATAAATATTCAACACCTATTTCACCCGCTTAAGGGTGTAATATCAAAAACCTTGGTGGATGCTTTCATCATATAATAAATCCAATGTCCGAATTTCCTGTTTGTAGCTTCAGTAGTTTAGGATCTACGATTATGTGGAGGAAGCTGGCTCCTTTCCCTCAGCACTTTGTAGACGGGAAGAGGAACACCCTGGTGGTTTTAGTCGGTTAAACTCCGACACACCAGAGCCTCCATCACGGTGGTCCTAACATTCCATAAGGATTTCCACCGATGTCAAAAAAGGCTTTACGATGATATGTCAGTCAAATATAAATTCAACTCTATTATGAAAACGAAAGTAAACCTAACCTCTCATACCCTAATAGGTAATGGTACGATTGTTAGAACATCTTGCAAATTCGTAGCGGTTTTGTAATACGCACAAGAATGTACAATGTATTTGCTTATCCGCGACCCTACTTAGCCTCAAAGGCCATAAAGTAGCAGATAAGATCTGAAGTATGTATCTCACAATTGAATATAAGCCGCTGAGGTAACACAAAAGTTACAGTAACCAGTCAAAACACGTGCTCCCAACTGAACCCAAAGCATCTGATAACGTGATAATACTCTCAAAAAACATTGTCTACCTCAAAAGTGAGTTTATCAGCTTTCGATCTAAAATCTGTTCGGCACACATTTGTGTCGCTGCGGTTCTTGTCGTTTGGATTAATCGGTAAGAAGGCCTTGGGTCCTTTGCCTTTTTCTCTGAGCAAATATACTGCAGATGTCTTTGAGTGAGGGATGAATTGTATTTTTGCGGTACTCAAAATATTTGGATTCGCAAAGATTGAAAATTATCTGTCGACAAGTTATTACAGTTTGGTATCTATTTTTGTAGTTTGTTGCGTTTTAGGATCGGTTTGTGTATGTCCAATTCTTCATATACATAGACCTTCAGTCGAGGTATAGATTCACGTCTATTCCTTTAATAGTCGCAGCAAGCTATGGACTACACTATACTTTCTATCAAGTGCCAAGTAGTCACTTTATCGAACCAGTGTAAAAAACGACACAATTACCTCATCCTAATTGTTAATATCGTAAAGAATATGTATCAAATAATACGACATAAGTATGTAAATATTTAATTATCGAGAACTTTAACTTACAATAAAAAAATAGACTTTCAAATAGAGTGTGTACTACGATGCATGCTTATTTAAGCAAAATCCCGTATTTTCTTACATTTTTGCTTCAGGATTTACAATTTTACAATTTTTATTCTTATATTATCATGCTTACAAAAAATTTCTTTTCGTAATCATTCTAGAACATCTCTCTCAATTTTAAATTTCTAATCTTTTATTGTTCGTTCTCTATTACACATTCTCATTTTAAAATTCTGATAAGACTTCACTCGTTCGCACAAAAAGTAAATAAAACTTATCTGTCTAATTATATGAAAGCACAACGTCCACCACAAAGCAAAAAAAATCTATTTTTACATTTAAGCTAAGTGAAATCTATATAAGCAATATAAATTTGAAATTATGACATAAATATATTTTATTATAATACGTTAAAAAAGAATTAGCGCTTACAACAATTTCTAAGATAGAGCGAGCTGTGTCTCTATGGTAGAATCAATTTAACAAGCAAGAAACTTTTGTCATTTCAACTGTTATTTTTTATCTGGTGCAGATGATTTCAAAAAGCTCTCAAACCCCTTTTTGTTTTGACAAATCGTATTTATTTTTGCGATCAAAGAATGCTAAAGCTTTGTTTCCTCTGCAGCGCACCACAGAACAGTATTTCATAAAATTGAATCGAAAGCCCCACAACCGAAATACAAAAGTGGGCGGTATTTTATTTATAGTCGGTCGTGATCATTGCCCTATTGAGCAAAAAATGTTTTATGTGACACAGGACGAGAGAACTATAGCCATTTTAGTTTGAATTATTTTAAGGTTCTTTTTAAACGTATAACACCAGATTGAATTCACTTAAAAATTACGTTAAAGCATAGAATTAGGAGACAAAGAGATCAAATATACGCGACAAAATTGAAACCAATGTATATGTCACCAAAAAGAAAACCTGGAATTTTTAAGGATCTGTAGTGAATTGATGCATCGTGATCTGCTTTTATTATATTAATCCATTTCAATACCACATAGTAACAGTAAAAAAATAAAGAAGTATACACGATATTACAAAGTGCACGAAAGCAAAGAAAATATGTACATATCTTTACTTTTAGCCGCGCGTCTTGAACTAGTTTTTTCTTCCATTATTTCTTCATTCCAATGTTATATGGTCTTTTGAAGCTACGTTTATCAAATATCATTTTTAATATGTTATATTATTTAATTGATCATTTCATTATCTTCTTTTGAAATAAAATTTACAAAATATTGTGCTTTAACGTTTATTTAAGACTAGCTGTTGCCCGCGGCTTCGCTCGCGTTAAAAAGTATTATAATTAGTTAAATATAGTTTTTGTGCCTTTACTTTTGTTTAGCGTGTGTAAAAAATTGGGGCCCAATCTGTCATTAGGCGCTAAAACTATCAAGCAATTATATTACATTATAGTCGAAAATCTGAGAAGATTTATACAAACTTTCATCCCCTATTTTATGCCCTTGGGGGTGGAATTCAACAAAATCCTTTCTTAGCGGATGCCTACGTCATAACATCTACCTGCATGCCAAATTTCAGCCTGACCCGTTCAGTGGTTTAGGCTGTGCGTTGATAGATTACTATGTCAGTCAGTCAGTCAGTCAGCCAGTCAGTCACCTTTGAGTTATATATATTTAGATACATTTTACTTTTCGTCTATAATGTCACATTAAATATAAATTATTTATTAAGTATGAAAAAGGATTACTTTAACCAATAAAATATTTTTGCGAATGTATATTTGTGATAATATAATAATTTAAATAGGAATTTGTAAAATATAAATTTTCTACTATTTTGTTATTGATTTTCCAATATTTCAATATCAGTTAAATTTCTAGAATACCTTCATCCAGAGTCCATTGCTTTTAATAGGAGAGGCCTTTGGGACCATAATAATGGTTATTTGCTATGCTATTGTCGCTGTGGGCTGTGAATAGACGGCGAAGGTGGGCTCGTCATTATTCGGACAGCCAAACGACGTGTTGCGTTTGGGGTGGCTAGGGATGGGACATAAAGTTATTTTAACTAATCGTCTATCGATAAAAAAATATGTTAAATTTTAGTACAATATGTTAATACTTGGTTAAAATAGCGAAATTTTTACTACTTGTAAAATTTGAATACATTTCGATAAATCGAATTAATACTTAATAATAATAATTTGTCATAGTGACTTGCTTCCGCCTGTCGCGTTTCGAGTTCTATTTGTTTGTATCGCGTTGTTCCTATACACAGACCTTCCATCGTGGTATATGTGAACCAACATAGGGATAGTGACTGTCAACGAATTATCGTTCCTTGGCAGTCGTTTTCGTTCTTACATTACACTGTATTTGGTACAAACGAGTTGTATGTTTATAGTGTTAGTAGTAAAAATAAGCAGTAAAATAAATAGTAATTAGTTTAGCCGTGGTGGCTGCCGGCAGAATAGAATAGCACCCCCATCTTCTTGCTGAGGTGTCGTAAAAGGCGACTAAGGTATCTCTTTAACACCGCAATTCAACCAGGTGTTCGGAGAAGGAAAACTCGACCAAACCTGCATCCCACTCCCTCCCGATCATACTGGTTCGTACCATTCCATCGGGCCTGAGGGAGCTCGGACGAGAGAGTGCTTTTCTGGCAGCGCGTCCAATTATGCACTTAAATATATCCTACGCAATTGATTGTTTCCGAAAACTGGGCCTTGATTTTCTTAATCGGCGTTGAAACAGTCGCCGTGGCCGAATCCGGCTAGGACATCATCATCATCAGTAAAAATAAACACAAATTAGTGTTAGCTAATTACCGGATTTAAAAGTTCATGGTTCGTATATGAGCTTCGATGTTCTCCTATACAGTGCAACACAATACAATATCTAAAGTTATTTTAGAGCTATCACTATTAAAAATTAAAAAAAAAAATTGAATTAGGTTGCCAAAAAGGGATATTATTTTATCAATGACTATTTAATTCATAAAACTGAGTGGTAATATTTTTTTTTTCATTTGATATTAATTCCTTTATGTATTATATGTTATGTTGAAAAGAGAAACTACTAGAGTTTCTTGCAGTTTTCTCTTGGTCAATTTTGCTTTCTGAACTGGTGGTAGGTAATTTTTATAATACATGCTACTAAGGTTTTGAAACTTTTATCGATATGTAAAAGTGGGAAGTCTTTACATCACTAAAATGCAACACTATATTTCCCACATTTTTTGCACGACAAACAGCCCATAAGGATTACCAAACAATGACATGCGCAGACGCAGGCCCCTACAACATCTCTCTACGAACAGTTTTTGCAGTGTCATTTAATGGGATTCCGCATTTTATGGCAAACGTTATTATAAACTTTATCTCAATACGTTTTATTGCACTTAATTTTATGTAGAATAAAATAAATTGTAAATAAATCGTTACTTGGAAATATTGCTTCCTTTAGTCCCCAACTGAAAAACGGCCATGTTAGACAACATATTATAATTAACCTAACGTTGGCAAAATTGTTTAATAATAAAGTCAATTTATGGATAATTAAATAATTGACTAGCATTTGATTTGAAACAAATATTTTTGTATTGGATATAACCTAATTTTTACCATTGCTAAATGTATATCTATATAATTTCTCTAGATAAGCGCTATTGGGCCCGGTATTAAGAACTTAACATCCAATTTTTGCCGGTCACCTTTCGCAAATAGTCTCTCTATTTTCCAGAGGATGTCCCAAAGTACTTCTGCCGGTTTACGGCCTGCATTGGATAGAAAACTAAAAAATAATCTTATTTACTTGCTAAGTAACCATTTTACTCCGTTCTTCTATAATATAATAGATATTGAAGGATTATGGTAATATAATTTCAAACAAAATAATAATAATTTAAAGATACACTTTCGAATTGTTTTCATCTTCATTTATTGTTAGGGTATAGTTGCTGAGAATAATTTTTTTCTACGATGCGGCGAAAAATGGAATCAAATTCAGCATTATACCAATATGAAGATACTACCGATTTTAGTTCCGCCTCTCACGTAGAGATGGCGCTATACTTATATATTCTAATATATGAAAACATTGAAATTATTGTTGGCCCATGTTACGAATGTAATCTCAAGTACAATGTATGTGTTATCAAAGAAGTACAAAATATAATCTGATTAATGATTAACGATTACAAAGTTTTGTCATAATTTTAATTTTGTTGCTTTGTAATCATGACTTCCCCTTCAAAACATTAAGGAGTCATAAATATGTATGCGATTGAGGATTCCGTAGTATTTAAAACATAGATGAACAAAATGCAGTCACATCAATAAAGAAAAACGCAAAATGTAATCGTAATCGTTTTTCATTAATCTAATTACATTTTGCCCATGTATGTGTGTTATATATAGTAACTGCACTTATCTATACTAATATTATAAAGCTGAAGAGTTTGTTTGTTTGTTTGTTTGAACGCGCTAATCTCAGGAACTACTGGTTCGAATTGAAAAATTATTTTTGAGTTGAATAGACCATTTATCGAGGAAGGCTTTAGGCTATATAACATCACGATGCAATTATTAGAAGCGAATACATAATAGAATATGTGAAAAAAACGGGCAAAATTATTCATCCTTGAGGGCTTCCATTGCGTGCGCTGCAAAAACGGTTCAAGATACCAAAAATATATGTAAGAAAGAATTATTCCTCTTAAAATGATCTAAAAAAATGTCCGTGACAGTATATGTCTGTCTTTTAAGATTAAGTCACTAGAACCGTTTTTATGGTAAACAAATTTGGTCGAAATTAATGCATTATTTGTTAAGAGTTGTATCAACGTAATAATATTAATCTTTATCCAAATAAATGTGTTGTTGATTAAGAGTATTTAATTGTGAACAAAATTGTCTTTGACATCACTTAATTTCAATGAACATCTTAGAAGATATTACAAAACCTTATATAGCAAAACAACGTTTGCCGGATCAGCTAGTTGTAAATACATGTAACGTGTTTTCAATTGTATTTAACATCTATATAAATTTAGGTAATAAATAAAAAGCTTGCTGTATGTAAGATTGTGTAGTCGGCAACTAGACAAATTCGTGAAGTGCCGTGATGACCATCACCTTACGTACCATATCGCTAAAGGCTTATATGCTGAAATTATTCACTGGGCCACCACAATCACATTCATATATTCTATTATTGAAACTTACAGTTACAGAGTATTAACACGTTGAGCGCCACGCGTATTTCTATGACAATCCTGTTCAGGCAACGCGCGCCGCTTCTACGCGCTGGTACTGTAGGGCCGGTGTTTTCGATCGCAGTAGATGATCGTTTACGTTTGAAAAGTGATACCTATAGGCCGTCATTCAATACGTTACGCGCCAAATCAGTTCAAGAAAAGATGTTAGAGTGATGGCAAGGAGAAAGACACAGTGTGTTATAACATATTGTAATACTTGTGAAGGAGAACCATTTTTATGTCTGCCATGTTTTAATGATTCCACTAATACTGTGGAAAGGCCATTTGGCTTATGTGTAAGTTAGTGCCTTCCCTTTTGGGTTTATAATTAGGTTTACCAATAAAACAATTTTGATCGGCTTCTTAGTAATACATTTTTTGACATCTCTATTTTATACTAGAATGACAACGAACAAACTTCTTTTATTTTAAAAATATAAATCTTAGAGCCTCCGCGTAGGTCGTTCGCGACCATTTGGCGCGAACATACTGTAATGATACTAAATTAAGTAAATTTTAATAAATTTACTTAATTCGGTATTAAAATAGTGTACATTTTATAGTTCTCATGTTACACGCTGTCAGCCACCGATGGCTGCCACGGCCTAAACGGAAAGTGTAGTATCACTCACCGAAAGCTGACGTGGCGCTCAACGTGTTAATAATATTACCTGATCTTTTGATAATGAATAAAGAATCTACTATAAATCCGCAATACCCATTATGATTTACAAACCTATTTTTAATTTAATCAAAAACCACCTTCTCGCATTAGGAGGAAAGTTCAAGTAAAAAGATAGCGTCTCTAAATGTGTTTTGCAGAACAAATTCCACGAAAATCTGATAAGGCTCACGGTCTCGATCCATTTTGGTGAAACTTTGCTTTTATCTCGCACTGTGGATAGGCCTCAACGCCCGAATTTGTTTAGGTTTTTCGTTTATATAAAACTTTGTTGAATTCCATTTTATATTCAATCTTTCAAGTCACTGTTCGATGACGATAAGTCCTTCTTTTTAATTTTTATCAAGGGTATCAATCACGTCATTGAAATTTATTCAGAAGTTGTTTTTGTTTGTTTTGTGTGTTCCATGAAAATATAAGATAAGAACTCGATTACTGATTAGATTTACTGAAATTTTAATAATTTTACCCATTGTTTTGGTGAATTTGGTTACATTATTTTTTGTATGGATATGAAGTATTTGTTATAAAGTAAACCATTTTCATATTTAATTACAAAAAATAGACTTTTTTATATTGGGTCGACAAAGTAACTACATCGCCCTGAAGGAAAGAAAAAAATACTCTGAGAAAGGAAGTGATTATTAAGGGGCAGGAATTTATTGATAGTACAGTCGTTATGTCGGCCCACATATACCCCGGGAGAAAGTCTCTAGGCACAACACAAGTCGCATATACAAGTCTTTCCACTAGTGTACTGTGGTCAAGATCCAGTTCGGCCAATCGCCTTATCACCTTATAACCTAAATAACTAAACTTCCCAAAATAATTATCACTTAAAAATATCGATAAAAGCGGGTCTTCAAAAATCATGCTATTATTTCGAGCCGTATTACAGAAAATTACTCTGTTGGTATATATTTCAAAATGCTCCTTGTTTTCGTAAAAAACAGCTTAAAAATTGCAATTATTACGTGTAAGCCCCATTAATTATGCCAGAAACATTGGTTCTCTAATATATATTACTTTATAACCTAACCTAAAAGTATCTTAATTATATTATAATCCTACTAATATTATAAATGTGAAAGTTTGGGAATATGTTTATTACTCTTTCACGATAAAACAACTGAACTGATTCGTATGAAACTTTTACATTAATATAGATTATATATCAGAATAACATATAGGCCACAATTTGTAATGATTTTATGTAATTTTGGTCGTAATATAACGATACATGTCAATTAAGTCGGAAAAAAATCTGGCCTCTGAGAGCTATCTTGGTGTATACTGCCTAAAACTATTGGAGTTACACAAAAATTATATACCATAGGATTATTTGTCTTGAATAGTCCTAAATAAAAGTCCGCGACAGCATATATCTACCTTTTATGTGGAAGCCACTATGACCAAAATTGTGGACTATACATTTAATTAAATTAGATACTATTTTACAATGCGAAGCCGCGGTTATAATATACTATAATACAGAAGGTATTCTCTAGTTTGCCAGGTCAGCTAGTCTTTGATACTTCACAAACTGACCTGTATTATGGATCCATTATTAAATTACTATAATTATAATTGCATACTAAAATTGATTACGTACCTTTAATGAAACAATATACGTATAAATCTATATTTTTATAATAATATTGAAACGTTGAACGGGATTCTTGAATTTTTTCTGTGGCATTTGCTTTACACATATTGTTGCTTTTATGGTAAATTGTACTCAATGGTATCTTTATAGTAATAAATAATGCTAATAAATGTTTGTACATAACACTAATTTAATTAATTACACAATCATTGGTTTAAGTTTTTGCCCGGGCAAAATTAATTAATTTGTCTTTAGAGGTACTGCCAAGATGTTTGTTCTAGTTGTTTTGTCAGTTTATTTTGTTTCTACATTCGTAGGTGCAAGTGGTAAGTTAATTTCAGTGTATGAAGGTATTTTATTCAGTTTGAATCAGAAATTTTATTTAGTTATTAAATGAAGTGTTCGTTTGAGAATACATAATGTAAACAAATTTTAGGAGTTGGTTATAGAGGCCTAGTAGATAAGAGACCGGTGGTATCAATTTACAGCAAATGGGAATGGTCGTTTTTTGGTGGTTGGGCCATTCCCCGCACTGGGTCATGACCACAGCACACAAGTGTAATGACCGTCATAGTGACTCGTTTTGGTTTGTCGCGTTTCCGGATTACCTTGTGTATACCCAGTAACTCATATACCTACAGACCTTCAGTCGCGGTATATGTGGGCTGACATGACGTCGGACACTATCAACGGATTTTCGTCCTTTGATGGTCGCTTTCGTTTTTGGACTACACTATACTTACTGTCTGGTAATCTGTAGTCACTATGTCGAGCCAGTGTAAAAAAAAATCTCGGCACATATCTCTGGGTTTTTCAAGATTAAATACGAAAACAACAAATATTTACCGGTGAAGTAAAACATGGTAAACGAGCTCGCATGGTATCTAATAGAAATGTCATGTAAAAGTGCTCTGAGAACGGCGATCAGCTGTGCTGTCGATCACGTTGGGCACGACATATGAGCGCAAAATGGATACAGCCACTTTTTTTTTTGGTTTCTCGGGGGAAAATCCTACATAGGACCATCAGGGCCGCTGTGAGGGGCAGCAACGCCGGTGTGTCAGACTCCTACTGACTAATAACCCCCGGGGTGTCCCTCTGATAGCTCAACCCGGGTCTGGGTAAAACAAATTCGTCCAGACGCCCGGAGAGCGAAATGACTTGCCAAGACTGCCTCTCTGGGATGGATAGGGGTAAAGAGCTTACCCTTCTAACACCTATCTCACAGGGGGCGCGCCGGATGCTGCACACCGCCACCCTCTCATCCGGACAGCAGACTCCCTCAAGTCTACAGCCCTGTGGATACAGCCACTAATGTTTCTCTGCTCATCTACCCAGAGATATAGCGTAATGGTATATAAAACCTAATAAAAAATATAATATAAAAATTAAATAATTTTTAAATTCACTTTTCAGCAGCAACTAAAATGCCTTGTGATTTTTTGGATGAAGATTGTACAACTCAGTCATTAAAAACGATTTTTTTTTTACACTGGCTCGACATATTGACTACAGAGTACCTGATGGTAAGTACAGTGTAGTCCAAATACGAAAGCGACTATCAAAGGATGAAAGTCTACATCGTCATGTCGGCCCACATATACCACGACTGAAAGTCTCTAGGTATATGAGCTACTGGATATACACAAGCTGATCCCGAAACGCGACAAGCGGAAACTGGTCACTATGACGGGCTTTACACCCATGTACTGTGGTCGCGATCCGGACGGGCACAGACGCCCTACCACCTCGCTGCTGCTCGTTTAGCACCACCCAAGAGTCACGTGTAGGGAAACTAGGGTAAAGTCTACGGACGCGAGCAGCTTCTCTCTCGTCGGCTTCCATTTTAGATGAAATTATACCAGGAATCCCAATGCTAGATATGAGTAGTTCAGATCCACTTTACGAAGAAGAAATTATTGACATTACTCCAAAACACAATTACACTTTGACAAATGTACATTTCGAAGGGCTAAAAACATGTGAAGTGAAACATGCAAAGTACCTAAAGTGACTTGTATAAAAAATACATGCAAATGCTTTTGTCAAACTACAAAATAAATCCTGATTTTAAACTTACATTAAGATTTTCTTGATTCGAGTGAGATATGTGCTCATATTTCTCATTGAAACTCATTACAAAAGTCAGAGTAAATTGAAATTTATTTACAAAGAATTTCACTATATAATCTACGTGAACGGAATCTACTATATGTGAAAATGTGTTATGTCTTTTAGTTCATTTTTCATATGTTACTTATTACGGGTATACAGGCTTTTGATATTTCTCGACGTAAGTTCTACGAGTATAAGGTCAAATACAAGTATAAGGTAAAATTACAACTTTTCAAGAAAGCCAAAGAAAATGTTGATACAAATAACAATTATTTTTATATTTTGGAAGCAAAGTGCTATTTTTTAATACGAGAATTACCTGTAATATTAAAAAAAAATTCAAACCTGCTTGAATTATCTCAGTCGAGATTCAACTCGAGACTTTTATGTTCTGAATTTATAATGCACGGGAATTACGAAGTGATAGGAGAATTGTTTGCAAGAGAGTTAGAGGGAAAAGGAAATTTTATAATAATATCATGTGAGTTTAATTTCTGTTTATAACTGTTTTCAAATCAATGAAATCCATGAAAACGGACTGATTGATAGAAAACCGTCTAGTATATTATTTTAGTATTACGAATTACCCCACAATAATATAGTATATCGTCACGCTATATCCCTTACGGGGTGCACAGGCATAGAATGTTATGTATGTATTTTAGTGGATATATCCACTGTGCGTACATATCGTGCCCAACGTGACCAGTAGCGCAGCCGATCACCATTTCTCAGGGCACTTACTCTTGACATTTCTATTAGATGCCTCTGATTAGATTCGTGTTTTCTCACTATGTTTTTTCTTCATCGGTGAAAAAAAATTTAGACCAGGCAATTTTTTTTTCAGTAAAACTATTTTCTGGCAATTACAATGAACTGTTCGTAACAAGAAAAAAATGTCAAAAATAAATTGTCACTCAAAGTTTCCATGTCTATTTTATCTTAATTAATCTACTAAAAATCGTAAAAATGTAAATATGTATGAGTATTTTTTATTTAACTATCTATGTAATACCAACCAAAAGGTATTTTTTAATGTAATCATAATTTGACTATGTAAATATTTTAAATACTAACAAATATTGGCTTTGGACCATTTACTCCTCCTTTTCTCTTTTAGATGATGTCGACATTTCTATCGATACCGAAATTGATGTCTTCAAAGATAACGAAGATGAAGATCATATTATGATAATAAACTTTAATTTATTTGTTCACTCAAAAAGTAAAGTAACATTTGACTTTGCCAACTTATATAATGGTGATCAAAAACGCGCTAAGTTAGTTAATTCAAAGGCAAATTAAAGAGTTTCGTTATTAGGCTTTAAAGGAGTGTAACACTAACCGAAAACTGACTGACTGGTATGTAATTGATTCGCAAAAGTATCCGAAGTAGAATAAACATGACAACAAACTTTAAAGGACTTGTTAGATTCATTTATTTTTAGAGACATGAAAGCATAACAATAATCTTTAGAAATTTGATCTGACTGACACATATCATGGTGCCTAAACTACTGAAGCTATGAAGAAATGAAGAGAATAAAATAAGGGACTTGTACGGGGTGTTTAAAGCTATATGATGATATATCAATAAACTGGATTTTCTTGGTGAACATAAAGCATATCTTGTGGTTAAAAATGTATCGATTTTGGATTGTTCTTACAATTCAATGTAATTTTGTTATTTTACTGAATTTGCTCTAAAATAATATTATTAACTGCTTTTCATTCAAATCTAAATGATAATATTGTCCAGATGATACCTAGCTTTAGAAAATAATACATATCTCAAACCCTTTTGAACCGTGATGGCAATTCTAATTGAAAAAAAAGAAAGAAAGAAAGAATTTACTCGTGTATTTTTCAGGTGAAACGATTACAAAAGCTGCAAATAAAAATTGGCTCGAAATAAGCGAACAGGTGGGTCCGGCAGATCTGTACATGTTTCTATCGACATTCATCAAGAATGTGAACAAGTTTTTCAAATATGTGCCGTTGAAGAAGTTATTTAATAAACTGTTATAAATTCATTAGTTTTTAATTTTGACAAAGCACCAAGCGTTGTTGGTTGTTATAGTAAGGCCCTCACCCAATGGTGGCCGGGAAGGTAATAGAGAGCTATTGATAGGCTCGTTGCAAGTGGGGCCGATGACATTTATCAGGTCATAAGTAAAACTAGAGCACGAGCAGCACAGATAAGATCCTTGAGGCATAATTGGAGGAAGCAAATACACGTAATGGATGCGAATGAGCTCATGGTGACAACCAACGGTTTACATAATTACAACTAAACTTTTTTTTTGTATCCCGGTGGAAGATCCTGCACAGGACCGTCAGAGCCACTGTAAGGGCAGCTGCCTCGGTGTGTCTAACTCTTATTGGCTAAAATCCCCAGTGTTTCCGTCAACCCGCTGCTAGCTGAGCGTGGGGATTAGTATACTTTAACCGACCCGGCGAGTGGATAGCCTTTTTAAGTCTATTTCTAAATGGGATGTGTGTAAAGAACCCTCTGTGAAGCGGTGCGTACGATATGTATCCTCCTACGTCCTCCGTCTCCGTCCGTACGCACCGCCTCCGTCGTAACCGAGTAGCAGACTCCCTAAACTTTTCAGCCTAGTATATTATAATCCTTAATAATTAAAAATCCTCTCTGAGAGGTATGGGCACATAACGCCATATCCCTCGGATCCTGTATATAAGGCAGTGTTTACCGCCGCCGGCTAACTGGGGCAGCAGAATCCCTCAAGTACACTGCCCGGGTAGAGTCATGGAGGGAAGTTGTATAGATTGTGACATGCATACACATTCCTCCTGCGACTAGTTCACTGAAGTTTTATGTCGAGTTGGGAATGATTTTCCCACTCGCAATCAGCAGCTTCTTCCTCGCAGAAGGTAAACTCACTTTGCCAGGATCTCTAGTCATCGGTCGCGGGCTTGACTACGGCGAGCATAGAGAGGTCGCTGCCAAAGTCTCTGTTAAAACGTAGCCCAGGCTAGGCACTCCTCAGACGTGTGTTAGGTCATCTCTTTGAGACATGTGTCGCTCGCATGGAATTATTCCGTGGGCTCTCTTCTGGACATTCGCCACAGATATTTGCCGAAGCAACTGTGGCTTGTTTATACTTGGATAAATTACAGTTAAACTCGATCAATTACATCTATCTTTTAGTTTCTGTAATTATTACTGTACTGTTTTCTTTTTCAGTAAGTGTCGTTTTTAATCGCTAAAATGGACTAGTAAATTGATTTCTACGTATTTTCATATGGGAGCTAATATAACTTGACGTCACCTTCTAAATGCATTCCAATTAAATTTTAACTATCTACCTTTTTATTTTATCTAGTTATAATGTAGCACATATGTAAAACATGTTCTGTTAAATAAAATTCTAACCAACTTTAAATTTCATTTTATTGTTTAAAACTGCTTTTATTAGCGTCATCCACTTGTAAATTATTTTCGTTTTGTCTTATCTCTTTTTTTTTTATTAGCGTTAGGTCATTGTACTTTACTTTTCTTTTCAGGATATTGCGGAAATGTGTTAGGCAAGTTTCGTTAAACAACTCCGATGTGCCACCAATTACAACTTTCTGATCTGCTTCAGCAAATCACCTCAAATCGCTCGTGCCTTCTCACATATGAATGGTAGCGTAGTGTGGCTGTATGAAAACTTTTAAGTCGTCTAATAAGAAGTACAAAGAAGAAAGTATAAATACATTAATCTAAAATCTGGTAATTACTAGATCCAGAGATCCATATTCCGAATTTAAAAATCCACAATCCAAAAGACCAATGTTCAAATTAATATAATATATTTGTTAAATGTACAAGTATAACAAACTATTTTTATGCTTCTATGGGATGCACACCACGGGGTGACGTAATGTCATGCATTATGTGAATATATTAATTCTACCATATTACTTAAATTAATCCGTAGCAGCTCATAAAAATCGGTAAGAATCAGTCCAACTTTCAAATAGCATTATCTGTCAGGCCCAAATTGAAAATACTACTTTCATCATCATTGTCTGACAGCAATTAGCCTGAATGGAAGTCCATGACATTTTACGTGTTAATTAAGTGATAATTAGATTAATTTAGGACAGTTAACACATATGTTATGTTAATTTAAAACCGGCGTGATAATATTTACTTACTTAGTATAAAAGGTTTAAGTAAACCTGAGAAAACAGTTACCAGCAGAATAGAAAAGCAAGATGGTGTCGTTGTATTTTATAATATTTCCATGTATAATTGGGAACATACTATGTAAGTAATATAATAACTAAATATATTATTTCTATGAAAGTCCCAATGCAATAATGCATTATGCCTGGAGAACAATAATCAGCTGCGATAATCCTCACGTTGGAACCAGGAAAGAGAAACACACGCCGTCAGAGGCAAGAAATGCTGGACAACATCAAAAACTAGATCGTACAGCGATCATATCACAACCTAAGAACCGGCGCACGCGATGCGTTGCAATGGCAGTACGACGTCGCAATATTGTTACGACGCAAGTTATTAAAAATGTATCGGAAATAACTATATCTCCGCGTCGCCTTAATACACACATCACGTAGAGTCCGTTATACGTTTTTTTTTTTACTTGTGGAAAATCCTCATAGGACCGTCTCAGCCGCACAGGGAGGCTGTGCGACCGAGATGTGTCGGACTTATACCGACTAAAAACCCCAAGGTGACTACTTCTGCGCATTGGCGGGGACTGTGGGTCCTGTAATCAATTCGACACAGGGAGTCGGTTATACGTACGACATGGTACCAAAACGCACCGTGTACACTCTCTAAACAGAACACAGTCAACAGATGCTAAGTATATTTGCATATTTAAGAATTGGATGAGATGAGTCAAAAACCAAGCTGAGTGGCGCTTATTACGAGAAACCTATTTTCTCACTACATAATCGTATATACATTACAACATTTATTTTAGGCTCTTACGAGACGTATTCAAGCAACGATACCTGTCTCCTTGAGAATTTTAACATGATCCATAAAAAGGTGGTTGAAGGAATACCTAGCCTGTGCATTGATCCAACGGATCCCATTTCCGTAGAAGAACTATCGGGTGCAGTTCCAAAACTAACATATATAATAAGACGTTCAGAATTATTGGGTCTACAGAATTGTAGCATCAAGTATGTAAGGTAAGAAAAATATTCTATAGTAAAACAATGTATACACAATACCTGACGGTAAACACAGTGCAGGCCAATCAGTGATTGTCAAGGAATGAGATCCTAATAATTGCCAATATCTTCATGCCAGACTAAATGTACTAAGACCAGAAGTCTCCAGTTGTATGTGGAACGGAATTACACGAGCTGATTCCAAAACGCGGCAGACTTTTTATTTTATCCCGGGGGAACATCCTGCATAGGACCATCAGTGACGCTGTGAGGGCAGTGACCCCGGTGTGTCAGACTCCTACTGATTAAAAACCCCCGGGATATCCCTCTGATTGCTCCACCTGGGCCAGGGAAGCCAAATTCATCCAGACGTCCAGATAACAAGAAGTCTTGTTGAGGCTACCTCTCTGGGAGGGGAAGGAGTCAAGCCCTCCAAAAACCTCTCTCCCAGGCGATGCGCCGGACACTGTGCACCGCTTCCCTCTCATCCGGGCAGCAGACTACCTCAAGTCTACTGCCCGGCAAAACGCGACAGACTGAAACAAATCAACATAACTGTATGACGAATTTTGTCTCTTACCATTAATTTTACAGATTAACTGATACACTGAAATATACCCTATACTTTAAATACTAAAGACTTTAGATCTTCATTTCATCTGGTGGAAAGATTGTGATAGAGCACACTTGCGCAGTTGAAGTTTGTTTTCACAAACCTTGCAATTTTGTCACTTTGGAAAAAGAAACGCTTAAGGAATTTCACGAAGATAGTATTTACTCGCATTGTTAATGAAAATCCAAATCATGTCTTAACAATAAATAGAACTACATTTATACATTTTTTATTGGCCTGCTTGAATCAAAATTAAAACCAGCCACTTCAAAAATTACTTCGCCTATGTTTATACTCGTAACATCCATCAAGTCTGTCTTAAGAATAATTTCTGTCAATACTGAATGCCATTCAGAATTTGATTCTACATTTGTGTTATTATACCGATTATTACGATTGGCATCATAAAAATAAAAGTACTTTTATTACATTTTAAGTACATTTTAGCGAATTGAAATGATTATTGCATCAATTTATTTTTTAAAGATTTTGAACACAGTTCTATGTGTCTTTAAAATACGTGTACAACAAAATTTAGTTCTTTTGAAATTATTTCTTCAATATTTAAAGCAATTTCTGTCAAAGTGGCATAGCAAAAAGGCAATCTACTATAACTGTGGGCTATGAATATGTATGTTTACCGTATATAGTTCTGAAAATGAAAGAAGATCCAAAATAGGATCTTTTGAAATTATACTTAAAAATGTTTCTAATACTTTCAGTATTGATGTTCACAAACGCAAATTTAATTTAAACATTGTGTGTCCCAAGATACTAATGCGTGGGCTGTATGACATGATTGGAGAAGTTTTAGAATTGGATGTTACAGGAGATGGATATTATAAAGTAACAAATTGTAAGTACACCTTGTTTGTGCCATTGATTTCATTAAAACTGGAAAATTTCTAAAATAATTATTCCTATATTTCAGATAATATAAGTTACACTTACTTTGGAAATCTGGAGAAAGTCAAGTGCAAAGATCGGAAAGAATATTACGGGATTACTGATTTCAAACAAGTGGTGGATTACAAAAGTAGAGTTACGTATGAACTGTCTAATTTGTATAATGGTGACGAAGAAAAAGGTTTGCTAAAATGTTTTGTCAAAGTAGAACATATTTATTGAAATAATACCACAATGGATTTTTTTATGTTTATTATCACAGAGATATAGCGAGTGGCTATTGATGAGAAAGCACCTCAGCTGGTACTGTAGTCATCAGTTAATGATATAGAATAACTGACAACAAGTCCAATTTCAGTAAGATTTGCTGTCTATTGACCCGGTCACTACTGTGATTCTTGAGTAAAAAAATTCCCATAAAACCGTCCCGGTCACACCTAGGAAGGTTTAAAATCCCAAAACTAGTTTTGCGCGTTGGTGGAAATTGAGGTACCTGTAATTAATTATCCATTCGGTTACTTTGCAATGAAAACCGGGAACGATTTCGAGGACTGATGCTGCCTCTGCCGTTACTGTATTGTGAATATTGGCAGAACGCGTCACGACACTCCCATAACTTCTTTAGGGCGAATGATGGATAACTGACTGTGTAAATGTGAAATGAGTGTTCCCTAAGTAGCATTTTTGGTACGACATTAATTTGGGCCTTTGTTCACTGTTCGGTTGATCAACCGTGAGTAATGGCACCCTTGATAACACTGCCTACAAATGAGAAAAATTGTACCACATTATTGTATGTTCATATAATCTTTGTTCTTACCATACCACCATTTTTTGCTAGGTAATTGGACTTTTCTCAATTTATTCCTGATTGTAATGCGTCGATTGGAACATACGATGCTGTTAGGGCTGATTTTATTTCATCAGTATAAAGCATAATGTTTCACGACTGCTAATATTAAATCAAGGTTGTATGAATATGTAATATGATGTCGACATTATTCCATCAGGATTTATCGTTCAATCGTAATTTATGACTGGTGGTAGTGATTGGTGGAGCTTTTATTGTTGACCTAACTACCAGGACAACCGCGTCATCTCCTATTCAGATGTTCTCAATTACTATGATTAAATAAATGTTTTCCACAGCTGCAATATTTCTGCGTAAAATCAATAAGTGCTGGAAACAAGCAAGCCGAGAATTAGAAAGCCCAGGGACGTACGGATTCCTACAAGTTTATCTGATCAATTTAAACAAATACTTGAGCTCTGTGCCTGTAAACGACTTGTTTTGCTGTCAAGATGCACAAACTCAATAAAGAGGAAGTATTATCTTACATGGGTACATGGATTATACTTGAAAATATAAATAATAAATGGTTAAAAATCTCGTTTATGCATTTTTTAGATTGTATCACAAAATTAATATACAACACCTAATAGAAAAAATATTGATTAATGTGTATTATTAGTGTGTCTTAGATTTTTTAACAAAATTATATGGTTCCTTATAACTATGTAAAATAAAATTATTCTTACTATAAAATATCATTATTTCACAACTTAATATATACGATTTAGTTACAATTAAACATCTTCTCTAAATACTTATTTTCCCTCACATCTCATTACTTGAGTAAATGACAAAATCCTGCAATACTTTTAAAATAACGTTGAGCCGAAGTGTAGCAAAGAATCATGCTAGACAAGCTGTCGAAAAAATATCTACACAAGATTAAATTGTGCAGGAACAAAAAACTAATTTATTATAATATAATACAATTTCATTATCATATAATGTAGATTTTTTCAATTTAAAATAATATACGTTTTGAGTGTTTTTCTTTGATAATGCGTTTATAATTGGACACAAGGCTGCATATATAGCTAAATAAAGGAAACTATTTTAAACCAGAAAAGATTATTGCCAATGGTTAGTTCTTGAATTGAAAAGTGAAATCTTTTTACGCCGAGCATCATTCCCACAATTGTTTTTTTTATGTTATTCCAAAATTATAATAACATTCCAATACAAATATAACTAATAATAAAAGCTATGAAGACAAATTTTACATGTTCTAGTTTCGAAAGCGTTTTAAAGTTTAAGTTATGTAGATAATTTTCATAAAAAAAAAAAAAAAAATTTGCGACCGAGATTTTTTTTTTATAAATATATTCCTTGTGCTTTTTAATTTATGCAAAAATGAAATGTTTTAAATTATTAAATTAACCCTAATAATATAATAAAGTTTGACCTCAACCACACCTGGTGGAAGGTGACGATGAGTTCGATGATGAACTGCGCCTGCGCAATAAATGCCTTTTCATTCTTGTCTTAAAGGCTCCCAGGTCATGAGATGGTGGACATATGCTCGTTGGAAGCATATTCCACTCCTTAGCTGGTCTGTTGTGTAACTGTATGTGTGTAAGCATAAAGTCAGATTTTTTTTATAATTTATAGACGAACGCCTAACCTCAATCACACCTGGTGGAAGGTGAAGATGAGTTCGATGATGAAACGCGATCGCCTAGCAAATGCCTATTCACTCTTCTCTTAAAGACTCCCAGGTCATAAAATCGCGGAAATATGGCCGCTGGAAGCGTATTCCACTCCTTAGCCGTTCGCATGATAAATGTAGAAGCGAATCTTAGAAATGAGGTTATCCGACAGAGAACCATAATTGTCGACATAGCTCTCCGAATTAGCAAACTCAAGTCGCAGTAGGCAGGCCATATATGCCGAAGAACGGATGGTCGTTGGAGCAGGTGGGTTCTTGAGTGGAGACCGCGGATCCGCAGACGTAGCTTAGGGCGCTTTTTGACAAGGTGGAGCGACGACCTGATGGAAAAGAGCTGAAGACTGGGCTCAATGACATTTGTTACAAGAAGCCTGAGTAGAGGAGTGTACTAGGATGGGCTGACGATGATGATTATGATTGATGACAAGCACCCGCTTGTAAATAAAAAAAAAAATGTCTTGAAAAAATTATCTTGTCTATTGTTACTTACGAACCGGCAACTCTTTATTTTTTTGGTTACCCGGGGGGAAGTCCAACATAGACCATCAGGGTCGCTGTGAAGGCGTCGACATGGTGTATTAAACTCCTACTCACTAAAAACCCCCCAGATGACCCTCTAATCATTCCACCCAGCCCTGGGAAACCAAATTTATCCAGTCTCTCGGGGAGCGAATAGCATTATTTAGGCTTCCTCTCTGGGAGGAGTGGGTGTCAAAAACCCACGCCTTCAAACCTTTCTACGAACTGGTAACCTTGCTCAAGAATGAACAATTTTGAAAGAGTCAACAAATATGTATACACGTGTAAGATAATAATATGTTTTATATACGAAATACTGAAACTACTTTAGTCGTGTATATTTATCCGATAAACAAAATATATTGAAGCAATTAAATTACTTAACACAGTAGGTTAATTGTTTGACGCTATTAAAAATGTAAATTGGAGACAATTAAATATATTTATGGAAAGTTAGGTCCAATAATGATATATACATATATATAGCTGTATTAAAACGTAAGACACATATATCGGAACTGTATTCGCAAGATGTATAAGCTGGGAGTTATTATTTCGTGTATCATAATAAGCACTTCATGTAAGTTGTAATTCGATTTATTTTAATTTGATAGGTTATCTGAAGTTAAAATGAACTGAAGTTGTTACCTCAGGTTACAAGCAGTTACATGCAGCAGGTAGGAAATGACCTGTCGCTGCCCACACTTATTCGGGCAATGCTCGACAGCGACAGGTCATGGAAGGCGGTCCTCCATTTCACAGAGGGGGTTCTTAAAATGAAAGAGGAGGCGGAGCGTGAGGCAGGCTTCATCTTCCCTATCCTTTGGACGCAGGAGGGAAGCCTACTCAAGGCATTGTCCTCCCTAACGGGTTGACGCTGGGCGGCGCACTTGAGGGAGCGCGTCGCTCAACACCTCCAAGACGAGAGCGGTACGCTATGTGTTCCCGCGCACCGCTCAAAGAAAATGAAGGTGAGCAAAATGATGTACTGGGGCTTTCCATCAATAGGCCAGACGTCGCCGGGTGCTGAGGAAGCTGGCACAGCCTTGCCCTTGGCCCCGGCAAACGGGAGAAGGAACACCCCGGGGGTTTTAGTCGGTGCGACTCCGGTACACCGTGGGTGACCCTCATCGTCCCCTGACGGCCCATAACGGGTTTCACCCAGGTTAAAAAAAAAGGTTACAAGCACTTCTCGCTTAAATACAACCCAAGAAAATAAACTTCAGTTCGCTGTACTGTATTAATTATGAGAAAATGTAAAATTCCACTTATCTATAGTTTTGTAGTTTTTTATTTTTTATTTTTGATATTATCATCATGATACCACAACGGTTTTTTCAGTAAAATATTTATAGCTTTTAAGCTGGTTTGCAAATAAAAATTTCACAAGATCGTCCTCGCTCTGACCACAATAAATATAGTTTCTCACTCCTTTTTGTATAAAGTTCTAAATCATAATTCATAAATAAACCGTGGCCTAGAAGTATTTCATAAAACTGCAGTGTGTAAATCAAGCATATTTTAGCAAATTACAATGTTTGGTCAGATCTGTCTGCATTCAGCAAATTGTTATGAATGTATTACACCTAATAATTTTTAAAAGACTATTCCAAAATCTGTTCAGCCACTTTATTCCGGTACTAAATATAGTGTTCTCTCAATAAGGACCATAGAGCCTGGTCTTTAGCTCTTTTTTTTACACTGGCTCGACATAGTGACTACAGTGTACCTGTTGGTAAGTACAGTGTAGTCCAAAAACGAAAGCGACTATCAAAGGATGAAAATCCATTGATAGTCCACATCGTCATATCAGCCCACATATACCGCGACTGAAGGTCTCTAGGTATATGAGCTACTGGATATACACAAGCTGATCCCGAAACGCGACAAGCCGAAACTGGTCACTATGACGGGCACTGATGACGGGGTATGATGCACTATGGCTTTACACCCATGTACTGTGGTCGCGATCCAGACGGGCACCGACGCCCTACCACCTCGCAAAGTCTTGTCACCCAAAGTTTCGGAAATCATCACTCCGTCTTGCCAAGCGGCGACCCGTTATATATTTACCAATTCGCGGCCCTCACTCAGAGACATGTCTTTTTCAGCGGCCATTCATTTTTCAGAATATATGGCCTATTGCCACTTCAGCTTGGTAATCCTGAGAGCTATTTCCGTGATTTTGATTGTGTGTCATTTAACTTATTTCACGAAATATTATATATTATCATAAGAAAAAATTAGGATATCTTAGGGCGGCTTGCACTAACGAATTAATCTAGTTTAAGCTTGTATAAAACGCTTATTAATTGTATTGGTTTGATTCCATCTCAATGATGATTTCAGTTTAAGTGTTGTTACAACTAGATTTTGATTTAGTGCAAGACAATAAGTACAGATCAGCGCTAAATAGCATTTTATATAACTCTAAACTGGATTTAATTTTTAGTGCAAGCCGCCCTTAATATTTTATGTTATACTTTTAAATCATAGTTTAATGTAACAATTATTCCAGGTTCCAACGAAACCTCTTCGGATGATAACCCATGTCTCCTTGAAAATTTTAATATAATCCATAAAAGAGTAGTAGAGGGAGTGCCTTCCATGTGCATAGAGGGCTCCGATCCTATCCGACAAGAACAAATAATCGGCGCAGTTCCAAAACTAACGTATATTATAAAGTCTACAGAATTACTAGGATTAAGGATGTGTACAATCAAGAAAGTTAGGTAAACAGTTTTATTTTATTGCATAAATAATCATGCCCAAGGTATTGCTTCTTTTCGGCTGAATCATTAAATTTAAGATGTCGAATTTCATTCGCTCGAGAAATTGAAGAAAAAGCTTAAATCACTTTTAAACCGTTTTATTGCGAAATATTTTTTATGAACATACGCCAAAAATAGCGTATGAGGATTTGTATATATTAAAAAAATTAATGAATTTGGATCACCAAAATTGTGTTATAGAAAAAAAATCACATAAAAAGTCGGGTTTATTAAATTTTATTTTTAGTATTGTAAAATAAAAAAGCAAGTTTAAAAAGTATATCCACATTCTTAATTTTAAGCCAAGAAATCGTATGCTTCGCTAGTGCAGTCAGCTTAAATTTACACCAAAGTGAGAAAACAAATAGGAGCGCATTACTTTCCTCTGCAATTTTCACGTAAAATAAAAGGAGCGCTGGCGCACTCAAATGATTCATCTGTTAAGCTGTTAAAGTAAACGCTTGACCTCAAACAGACTTGATAAAAGGCTAAGATGAGGATGGTGAATCGCATCTATTCAACGAGCACTTATTATTTCACTTTTTATGGCTCCAAAATGATAGATATTGGAAATAAATGCAAGGATTTTGGAGTCAATTCCGCTCAGTAACGGTTAGCACTAAAAAATAAGGGGGTTTAAAGATTTTAAACAGTTTACTAGTGAATATTCAATTTTAGTTTTAACAGCAGTAATCAAAGAAGAATTCTAACATTTTCTTATTGGTTTTTAGTTACAATGTCCATAAAAAGAAATTCTATTTAAATCTCGTATGTCCCAAGTTGACGGCACGTGGACTCTACGATATGATTGGCGAGGTCGTACAATTGAATGTTACAGGCAACGGATATTTAACAGTACGTACCTGTAAGTAAAATTATTCATAATAATCTCTTTTAAATATCGTAAAATAGAAACATAATAAAATCCTCTTGTTTCAAGAAACTAACCCGCATCACACGGAAACCACTAAGCCAATATTGACAAAACTCCACTGACTTTTTATAATTTTTTAAACAAACAAACCACAAACAGTTAAAAATTTCGACACAGCATTTTCGTCACACGTCATACATACAGTTTTTACATAGTCGACCTAAATTTTCAAAATGTATGAAGATTATTATCAGATTACGAAATAAAATATAACCCTAAGAATTCTTTTTTTTTTTTGGTAACCCAGGGGAAATCCTCATGGATCGTCAGGGGGCGGTGAGGGCCGCCCCCCGGTATGCCGGACTCCTACCGACTAAAACCCCTGGGGTGCTCCTTAACTCGCGTCAGCACCAGCCCCGGGGCACACCGAGGACCTCCAAAAGGGCTGGTGCGCGATCCGCCCAATGTGGGCTACACCACGAATCGGGAGGGGCTACGCCCCTCTACCATCACCTAGTGGTGCGCGGAAGCACGCATGACACCACTGGAGCTTTCAAGTCAGGCAACGGCCCCCACAGGCTCGTTGCCCGACGCTCCCTTCGAGGCAAACCTGCCGAGCAGCGACGGAGTTGCTGCCGCTAGAGAGGGCTCTTTCTCCATGGGCTCCACGCGCACCTGGGACAACGGAATGTCGTCGGCAGTGGCGGGAGCCTACCCTAAGAATTCTGTGTTAACTTCTAACATAACATTACAAGCGTAGTAATTTTACGGTACTTACTATTATTTTGTATAGCTGTAACGGCTAGTTCACACAGCGATCCCACACACACATGCACACGCGTACCTCTGGGAATTTCCAAATTACGTACTAATTACTGCACCACGTGCTCACCGGTGAAGGAAATCATGGTGAGAAAATAATAATGTCATGTGTAAGAGCCCTAACAGCAGTGTTCAGCTGCTTTACTGATCACGATGGGCAAATAGGATACAGCTAATGTGTACGCCCGGTGAAGTTATAAAAACCTTACCCAGCGATCAGCAAATATTCCTGCCGAAAAAAAAGCTTTTTTTTACACTGGCTCGACATAGTGACTACAGAGTACCTGATGGTAAGTACAGTGTAGTCCAAAAACGAAAGCGACTATCAAAGGATGAAAATCCATTGAAAGCTACTAATAATGTAAAACTGATCACCCCGAAAGTAGTACAGCGTAATGATATGTATTACCATTATATTTTAGATAATGTAAGTTTTTCTTATTTCGCAAATTTGGAAAAAGTCAAGTGCGAAGATGATAAAGAATATTACGGAATAACTGACTTCAAACAGGTGGTAGATTCTAAAAGCAGAGTTACGTATGAACTATCTAATTTGTATGATGGAGACGAAGCCAAAGGTATGCTAATTTTGCTATTATCATTGTTAGAAAACAAGAGAAGAATGATAACAATACTGTCATTAGTACCACCATTAATACCAGAAAAAAATAAATCGACATATATAGTTACTTTATATCGCCACTATTTATTGCTTTTTTGGTAACTTGGGGGAAAATTCTACATAGGACCTGGTAGTTCTATGCTAGAGCCGCTGTGAGGGCAACTGACGCGGTGATTCGGACTCTTACTAGCTAAAAATCATCGGAGTGTCCCTCAAACCACATTACCTGAGCCTGGGTATCTTAATTTTCCAGTAGGCATTGATGCGAATAGCCTATTTAGATAACTTCACAACACAGATGTGGGTGTAAAAGAGTCCACCTATCCGGACCTATCAGGTTGTGTGCCGAACACCTCGCAGTCTCTTCCGAGGAGCAGGATCCCTCAAGTCTACTGGTCAGTTATGCTCATGAAGGTGAAAAAACGCGCTCGTTTAGCGCAAAGACGTTCCTTCTGCGACGTTATCTTGGGCACCGAATGACCAGGGTTGATTATTTTCCCGGGTTTTGGTAGCCTTTTTCCGCTTAATAACGTCTTCGCTCTGCACCATGATCTCTCACTGCCACTCATGGCTTTGATGACCACTGGCAGTGAGAGGTCTTCGTCGATATTGTTCGGGAGGAGCTGAGGCTCTTCAGCCCAGGCTGGGCATCTCCCACCCACTCATTATAGTTGATATAATTTAATATTAACTAATTTAACAGCTTACATATCATTTTATTTAACATAAACACAGAGTGGGTACAACCATTAATGTATCTCCATCCGGGGTGAGCAGCGATACAGTAGTAGATTTAATGGATTAGATATATTAGTGAAAAGGATATAGTGTGATAATATATTATGATTATTATAATATAATTCATTTAAATAAATTATTTTAATTCATTACCTTGTAATCAGTGACAGTAGACTTATAGAGATAAATGTAAAAAATACCTAATTTTTTGTCAAATTTGCGTTCAACAAATAGCACGGTTTTAATTAAATTGGTATTTTGTATTCGGAATCCATAGATAAAATGTGTTATATTTATCCACAGCTACAGTATTTCTGAGAAGAATCAACAAATATTGGAAACAATCGAGTACAGAACTAGAAAGTCCTGGTTTTTTGGGATTCATCGCGATCTACCTAATGAACCTCAGCAAATACATAAGCTCCGTGCCCTTTGCTGATTGGGGTACTTGCCAAGGTTCATAGAATCATTGACAAAGACCTACCGAATTAAGGTTTACTTAAATAAAGTAAATTTTACTTAGAATTTATCTTTCATTACAAATGTTTTTTCTATATTTAGAAATAAGACATTTAGCTTTTGAAGAACGGGGAGATACCAAGAATGATTGGTTTGAAAGATAGTGTCACCGATACCATGCACATTGCATCCGTCCTTCCCGCGTTCGGGTAAGTGGATAGGATTAATGATCAAATGATCTCGAAAACGTTATACAATATTCGTATGTATATGAGTTGAAATACCTATTAACCGGCTTAAATTTACCTACATAGACCAATAAAAAGAGTTCTAATGTAGAGTAATTTATAAATACGTTGAATTGACCAGAATACAAAAAGGATTAGTAGTTATTAAGAAAGCAAAAAAGCATTGCAAAAAAAGAGTGAATTAGCGTTCCATTTTCTCTGCCTACCTCAGAGGGAAACGGTTCGATGATAAACAATCAGAAATTAATTAATTAATGGGAATAACTAGTAAAACTGAGTTCGGATTCGAACACAGTGCTTATGAGTTAGCATCTTAAAAACCAATTAAAATGATGGCTCATTAATCTTATAATACAATGAATGTTATATCACAACATATGGAGAAATGAATTGGGTAATATTTTAATGGCTAGTGCTAAGTTGGCATTTTTTAATACCTGATTAAAAAACACGCTACTGAGTAAATACACGTCAGAGCATAACAATAAATGTTAAATTACGTTCTCATAGCCTGTACAAAAAAAATCAACATACACGGTCATTAACTAGATAAGCATCTTTAAGACGTAATAATAGAATAGTGGGAATTTGATAATTTGAACCCTGATCATTAAAATCTAAATATATATAACTTAAAGGTGACTGACTGGCTGACTTACTGACTGACTGACATAGTGATCTATCAACGCACAGCCCAAACCACTGGACGTATCGGGCTGAAATTTGGCATGCAGGTAGATGTTATGACGTAGTCATCCGCTAAGAATTAATTTATTTCGCCACAAATCAACAAAAAAAAAACAGAAATTTCAATGCAGCAATACAAACAACACACAAAAACAAAAGAAAATACAAAACATATAAACATGGCGAAAATGGGACCTTCATCAGCCTAAAGCCACAGATAATGACAGATTAGGCCCCAATTTTTTACACACGCTAAACAAAAATAAAGTCACAAAAACTATATCTAATTAATTATAACATTTCTTAACGCGAGCGAAGCCGCGGGCAAAAGCTAGTATTCTATAAAATGAGGAAAACACCTATTATACCCTTCCATTCTGATCACAAATAGTAATTAGAATTGTAAAAGTTATATTTCATACTGTTGTGTACAGTTTGGAAAGCTGACTTAACATTAGATTGCCCAGGGCGGTCACTTTTTTTTTTGGTTACCCGGGGGAAATCCCTAACGGACCTTCAGGAGGCAGTGAAGGCCACCCTCCGGTGTGTCGGACTTTCACCGACTAAAACCCCCGGGGTATTCCCTCTCTCGTCTGCCGAGTGCCAAGGGCAAGGCTGAGCCATCTTCCTCGGCATCCGGCGACATCTGGCCTTCTGCAGGCCCCAACTACTTAGTGAGGGGTGGTTATATAGTTACCACCCCTGCGTACTCCTCACACATTAGCGGGGAGAGTGGTGTAAAGTGCCACCCTCCCCTCATCTCCATGATTAGGGCTGTCACTTTGACTGTTTTAAAAGTTTAGTTATATAAATAAAAATAAAAAAAATTATAAGGGACCAATTTTTTTTAAATAACATGACTTTTTATATATTATCTTATAGCATTTATTAATAGTTGTACTTACCTCCCCCCCCCTCTCTTTATTCCCTATATACGTATGTGCTGCTATACCTATATTCAGTCTTTCTAGTGTTAATATGTCAAAGCATGGTGCAACCCAAAAAATGACAACGACTATACATTTAAGTAAAACCTATTGGTAGTCGCAGCGATCATGCCGGCCTGCACAAATATCTCTTCACGCTACGGTTAGAGTACTCCATACCATAGGACTGTAGGGACACGCTCGCCAGAAGTTCATTTCACAGCCCAACGACACGGCAAAAGTGAGAGTTAGAGACCTTCATAGTCCTATCCGGGATAATGTGAGTTACCGTATAGCTGTGACACCGCAAACCTGCGCGCGTGGTCCTATTCAGGAAGGCAGAGGGTGGAACACGATTAAATAACTCTTCAGAACTCTCGCCATCATCCAGACGATAGAAAATGCTTAGAGAAGCAATATCTCTGCGCACCTGGAGCGATTCAAGATGCGTACGTACGTCAGGATCATTCACAATACGGACATCCCTTCATTACAACCTATCCAGGGCATCAAGTATGTACGGAGCAGAACCGTCCCAAAGACTGTAAAGAGAACTCCCAGACTTATACATTAGGAACAGTTGATCCGGCACCAAAAACCGACGCACTCCGTTCAGGACACCAAGTTTACGCGATGTTGCGGAGAAGACAGACCCTAAATGCTCTCTAAGGTTGAGGAGACAATGAATATTCACACCTAAGATACTTAGGCTTTCTTATGATATTAACACTTACATTTAATTTTAAATGTCTGTTCATATGATTAAAACGTTTACCTGTCAAATCCTTAATAGCAATTTTTTTTTACTTTCCACAATAAATAATATAATTATACCGAACCTACAAAACCAAAATTTAATTTCAGCTCTATTATATACAATCTTCTTGATGATATCATTTTCAAATGCGTCATTGAATGTACTCGTACTTTTAACTTGAGAAGCTTAAATTTATAGAAGCATAAGATGTATGATAATAATCACATAATTACAAGACATTGTACTTATAAAGGTGACTCGACATGGCCATTTTATTAGGAATCGTGCGTCTTGCTAGCTAACACTTTTCTCAACAGCAAATTATTTGCAATGGAGTTTAAAGGATTTCCATTTTTTATATTATTATCTGCATTTACTCTAATATCTTGTAAGTGAAATTATTAATTTTAAAATTATTAAATATTCATTTATTTATTTGCTTTGCCTTGAATTTTTCATCAGGTATTTTATGCCCCTAAAAATATTTTTTAAAATATTCAAATAAGTATCAGATTTTTGATGTACATACCATAGTACTGTACTTACATAAAATTTTGAGTAGTCCATTTACTGTGCTTCTATTAAAATAAGTTGTTTCTTTTAATTTTGACACATCCAATTTAAAACCTACTGTTTTCATCTAACAGAACAGAAGCTAACATAACACTGTCGATAAAATTAGTAAAACAAAACAACATCACCTTTGAGATACAAAATTTTATTAATGACACAATACCAAAAAATATGGATATGATGTGGTTGATGCTGTTTTTTCAGCTGAAACTCTAGATCTTCAGCCGTATTTTCTATTTATAACTTTAGAACGGAATGACAGAACTTAAGGCTGCAAATGTTTTATAAGTGATAATAACTGTTTTTTATACTAACTCAATAAAGTGCCACCGGCCTGAAGTGTACAGTGTAATCCGGGTACAGTATCGACGGGTAAGGTATGAGAACCCGTTGGCAGATGCGGTTTCATGCAGGCCCACATATTCCACGGCTGAAGGCTGAAAGAAAGTGGCACTACCACCTGCATACCTACCACACTAAAGGTTTATTTATTTATTTACTTTTACAGGGTTGCCAGTTGCCTGGTATAATAACTCATTTACACAATACATACACCGATAAAATCAAAAATGTACAGTTCCTATTAAGCAATGCTTTATATGCAAATAGAGACAGAGAAGCTCATCCCGCAACCTGACAAGTCCAAGCGATAGGATGTAGGAAATATGACTATGAAAGTTGCCATAGTAGGCTACTTTAGGGCATTACGAGCTTAGATATGTTTGTCGTAATTAGGATAGTCCACCTACATTTTGTCCTATACCATAAAAAGTTCTTTCAGGTCTCAAGAAAGTTCCTTGTGCAATTACGGATGAAGCATGTACTACAGAATCGGTCAGACACTTATCAAAATTTGTAGCATACGGAAATCCAACGTATAACATAGAAAGCTCTGAGCCAGTATACCGAGAACTCATAAACGCTATCCTACCAAACCTAAATTATACTCTGAGGAATGTGTCCATGTACGGTTTGAAGGATTGCGAAGTACTTCAGTTGAAGTAAGTTTTAACCTTTAGCAAAATTAAATTAGTTAAGATTAGAATCAGTGCGCCCTACCAGGAATGATATAGGGATCCCAGATATAGACACGTACGGCAAGACTGATACAGAATAAGGTCACTCAGTGGGCTATGCTTGAAAATTTTCTGAAAGATCGAATCAGGAATGTGCAATTCCACCAGAAAACTAAAGTCATCGACATAACTCAGAATAAACAGCCTAAAATAAAAGTGGGCTGATCATATTTGCCGAAAAACTGTTAATCATTGAGGTAGTTCTTGAAGACCGGGTCTCGGTGAACGTGGGGCAACGATAGGCACAAAGTGGCAGGCAGTTTTTCGGTAAGAACAGACAAAAATCAAACAGTGGCGAAACTTTGGAAACGCCAATGTGGAGGAATAGTCAGATACAACATGGTAATGATGATAATATTAGTTACCTAAATCATTGTTTAATCTCGAAACGTATCTCTTCGATTGGGGTCATGGCGTAGATAGCCGCTAAAATACTAGTGATGCTTTTCAAGGTTAAGTTGTATTTTACTCCCATATAAAGTCTCAAGTTCAACTTCAATTATAATCGAATATAAAATATTGCGTGCACTTTTAGAATGATATCACTACTTAACAGTTTTGAATTCGATAGATCATCAAATCAAAAATCTAAAATAGTCGAGCTTATCGTCTAATTAAGGACAATTTTTTTTTTACGGCATATTCATTTTTACGAATTCCGAGTTATTTTCACTTCATCTTCTGTTATACTCCTCTTTACTTGGTCTGCATAATATTTAGTACAGGCACCGTGGTTCTTACTTCCAATAAAGTTTGAATTATATATATTTGACCTTTCGTTTACTTTATGTAACCAAACTAGCCTAGAATATTTTTATATGTGCGTTTTAGGATACTCTCTTTAAAACTGCTAAATTGTTTTTAAGTTTCGTTCTAGAAATTATATTTACGAGTAAAATGTAACCTTACTTTAACCTTATATTTAAGCTTCTAAGTTTTATGCATAAAGATCTTATAACACACAATCCTCTATATTAATAATTATATTATTTAACGGTACCAAGACCAACCAACCAACCAAATATTTTCTTCTCAAAATGACACTAAATACAACTTTATTTTTGCCTTTCTATGTCTAACTTGCCTCTACTACCTATATATTTAACTTGCCTCTCTATATTCATATCGTAATCATCTTAGTTTAATTATAATTATTCTACGCTTGCCATTGTTAATCATCTTCTTACATTTGTTTTTTGTAGTAAACATTGTTCAGTATAAGGCTATTATGTGAATTTTAATATTCTAGTTTAATTTAATAATTATCATAACAATTGTTTTATTAATTACGATTACCAGGGACACCAAATATAGTTGTATACAACAAAATTACTTGGCCCGAATGGAAGGCTTATTATATTAATATAAAATATAAGGTACTGCATTATGTAATTAAATTGTAATTCTCAGAATTAAACCTGATGAATCCTTTTATTACTACATACTGTGCCCTCGACTTGTAATTGAAGGAAATTATGAAGTTAGTGGAATACTGGCCTCAGAACAAATTAACGGAAAAGGAAAATGCAAAATTGTTCAGGGTGAGTGATTTGCTTTTTTTTAAATCCTCAACCAGATATAAACTCAATTATATATAGTAAATCGAAACACAAATAATAACTTTCTAACAAATCAGTAACTATTTATAATGGAGATACCATTTTTATAATGGTTGTTTTACATACATAATTATTTAAAAAAATACTACCTACTATAATGATTACTTTAAATGTTGATCATTTAACAATTTTGTTTCTGTTGTTTAATTGGATTTGACCTTTTAAAATAATTACGCTTCTAGACGAGAAATGTTTACGAGTATAGATGCCAATGAATCGCGATCAGATTTTATGGTTACACTAAAAAACTATATACAAAATTATGATATTAAGATGAAATGTTTATTTATTTTATGCTACTTTCAGACGATTACCACATTGGAATCGCAGGACAATGTGAAACTGTCACAGATTCAGAAGGGATTCCGCACTTACATATAACAAAGTATGACATAGATCTTTTAGATGTCCGAGGAAATATAGTTTACAACTTTGAAAACCTTTTTGATGGTGATGAAGAAAAATGTAAGTATATTAGGGCCACAGTGTATATTAGGGCAGGCGTGGATTATCAGATAGGAGCCGATATTTTAGTAAGATATGGGCGGTAGTTTGATAATCACTTCTAATAGTCCAGGAATCACTCAGAATAATAATAAAAGTATCTATAATTATCTATATTTCGTTGGATTTACTTAATGTCTACCGAGCACGAACTGATCCTGAAAGTAGTCAGGTCGAAGCAAGCCACTATGCCCGTCTTTGCACTATTGTACTATGATCACGACCCAATTCCGGCAATTAACCTACCGACTCAAACGGCTGAAAGCACAAAAAATGGTCCTGAGCGTAGTCAGGTCGAAGCGAGTTTCTATGAGTTGGTAGGTTTATTGGCTGAACAGTGTCGTGACTCTTGACCACAGTACATAACTGCAAAGACCCTTATAATGATTATGATTCGCTCAACGAGACGGATATTCGGGATCAGCTAGTTCGAAATTAAATAACTTGAAAAATTAAATAAACGTGATTAAATAATCATGATTAATTGAATGATTACTGTAATAAAGATTAATGATTACTCAAGTAATCTTGATTAAAAGTAATCAGATTACAAGTAATCATGATTACATTCATCATGATTACTTGTAATCTGTTTATTAATCTGATTAAAAGTAATCATGATTACACCAATCTATGGTTATTGGTTGTTTTTTATCCCTCGAATATACTTGTTTGTTGTTGGAACGTACATTTCTACCCGAGCAACGCCGTGTCCCCTCGGCTAGTTACTTCATAAAGGGCTCTATAAAGTAAAATTGTACTATTCATTATAACTGCCGATTGGTGCTTATAAGGATAGATCTATCTCCAGCAGTGGACTAGTGTGGGTTGATAATTATGATAAAATACTTTTTTTACTTGGGGTAAATCCTCATAGAACCATCTCAGATGCACAGACGGGTTGTATGACCGAGATGTGTCGGACTTGTACCAACTAAAAACCACAAGGTGAGTATTTCTGTGCATTGGCGGGGACTGCGGGACGTGGTTCCTGTAATTAATTCGCCACATACCCGTCGCACCGGGCACACTGGGCAGAAACTCGGGGGGAGATGTTGCCTTTCTAGATACTGCTCGTTGTATTTAGGTAAAGATCGTTACAATACTCTTCCGAGTTCTCGAGGGTCGCTAACCAGTTACTCGGCACCCCCATGACCACGACAGCCACGACCCCAAAGACATCAGCCAACCGGCCGTGGATCGACTGATCGGCTGGGAATGATGCCCCGGGGAAGTTGGCGGCACACCGGTGTCTTCTTCGAACGACCTTCTGCCGTTCTGGTTCCGCGCCCTCCTTCTGGGACATGACATCTCACAGAAGGAGACCACGGACCTCCAGTTGTCATGCCCTGCCAGCATAACCGACACCACTGCTGACAGGGAATGATAAAATACTTGACCTAATAATAAGTCAAATTTCAGCTAAACGGATTCATCAATACATCAACAAAAACTGGAAGAAAACGAGCGCTGACACCCAGTATCCTGCTATGTATTCTCTAATGGGCAAATTGCTTGAGAATGTCAACAAGTTTCTCGAAGCTGTTTCAAAAGACGATATATTTTATAAATACGTTTGAGAAAGTTTCTATTAGTATTTTGTACCAGAGATAAAATGTTATCAGAGTAATGACTTCCAATTAAAAATGTTGTCGTAATTTTAATTTTGTTGTTCTGTAATCATCATTAGGTCCCTTAAAAAAGGAGGCATAAATGTCTATGCAATTGAGTTGTAGTCTGTAATGGTTAAAACATAGATGAGCAAAATGCAGTCATATTAATGATGAAAATCGCAAAATGTACTAATCGTTTTTCATTAATCTGATTACATTTTGCCTATCTATGTTCTGAACAATAGTTTGTACGAACATCACTAAACAAACGAATAAATTGCCCGGGATACAAATATTTCAGCCATTTATATCATAATATAATTAACTAATTTATAATAATTGAAGATTGATGTTTTGTATAGAATAAAATGTTTATTAATTTTAAAGAATCGATTACTTGTTAATAAATAAATGACAAACCTTTTTCCTTTGTAGTACTAAAACCTCAGATGAATATTTGAGGGGTCTAATTTCAAAACCCACTATAACATTGTTTTTTCAAAGCCCATAAATTTATAAAAACTTATAATTAATCTTTGACTTAACAAACACACTCTTATAAGGTTTTTAAATTATTATTCTAGAGCGAAAAAGCAAAATAAAAAAAATAAAAAATCAAATATAATATAATATTTGCTTTGATAAAAACATTTCAAATTACTATTAGGACTATTAAGTAATTTTGTACCAAAAATCGTTTTAGCAGGTTTTGAAATTAAACGCCCCATTTCCGGGTTCACTTATTTCCTAAAAAGTCACCATTATTGTAATCTCTTCCTAACAAAACAATAAAAAATGATCACATACAAAGATATATGACTACGATTACAAAAGGTACACTTAAATTACTTAGACGTAATACAAATAATATAATAATAGTTATACGTTTACAAGTTTTTTTTTTATGAATGTCAGGTAGACGCTCGAACTCAATCACAGACAACAACACTACAACACCAACATACTTCCATCAACTGGGAACCATTAATTGGGAAGTTTTCGAAAATTTCAACATTTTTCCGCAGTTTTACCCTAGTTTCCCTACACGTGACTCCTGGGTGGTGCTAAACGAACAGCAGCGAGGTGGTAGGGTGTCGGTGCCCGTCTGGATCGCGACCACAGTACATCAGTGTAAAGCCCGTCATAGTGACCAGTTTCGGCTTGTCGCGTTTCGGGATCAGCTTGTGTATATCCAGTAGCTCATATACCTAAAGACCTTCAGTCGTGGTATATGTGGGCCGACATGACGATGTAGACTATCAATGGATTTTCATCCTTTGATAGTCGCTTTCGTTTTTGGACTACACTGTACTTACCATCAGGTACACCGTAGTCATTATGTCGAGCCAGTGTAAAAAAAAAATTTTTTTTAGAAGCTATATCAGAAGATGACATACTTTACAAATACGTTTGTAATAGATAGCAGAATAAGTTGAAGTATTGCCTATAATAACTTCGCCAGACACCTTCCATCGAGTCGTTTCAAAACCAGCGAGAAAACTTGTCTAGGTCGCTATTATTTGTGCTGTAATTGTGTGTGTCATTTTTTGTTTACAAACAGACTCTTTATACAAACTACAATGCAATTTAAAATTACTGTAGAACTGTAATTGTTAGATATTAATTACACTTTTTATAACAAAAAATAAAATAATCTATAATCTTTTTATTCGTCTTAATGTACAAACATATAATTAACACTGAGTTATTTAATGAGATACTCATAACCTAGAAATTCTATAAAGATGAAACAAAGGACAAAATAAACGCATTATTATTAATACTCTAACGGGGCTTATGCGCGAATTAACTTAGTTTAAGTTATACTAACTTAGCTTATATTATGGCACGAATTTTCTGCCTGGTTGCATAGCCCATGGTCACAAGCAGACTAACGGGTTGTTGAGTTTTCGTCAAGAGAGGAAAATTACTTCCTGTACACTTTTTGCTCTTGATGATTTGAATGGTTAACCACACACAAAGTTTACAGTATCAACTTTTTTACGTGGCGACATAAAACGTTCTAGTTTTCTTGTTACTAAGTTCCGCGCCGATGATAACTTAAATACATCATCCTGAATAAAATTTTTTTGGTTCTTAATCTCGATCGCTTCTCGAACCAGTTGTGGACAATAGAAACGATCCTTGTACAGGATTTTTGACTTATGCAACTCAATCCAGTTATTGGGTACCTTTTTTTTGTATCCCGGGGGGAAAATCCTCCATAGGACCATTAGGGACGCTGTGGGGGCAGCGACCCTGGAGTGTCAGACTCTTACTGACTAACAACCCCCGGGGTGTCCCTCTGATTGCTCCACCCGGGCCTGGGAAGCCAAATTCGTCCAGACGCCCAGGGAACAAAAGGCCTTGTTGAACAATCTCTCTGGGGAAGGGATGGGACTCAAAATCCACCTCTCCAAAACCTCTCTCTCAGGCGGCGCGCCGGACACCGTGCACCGCCTCCTTCTCATGTGATTGAGTCTATCTTTAAACATAATCATAACCTGCGTAACCATGTCGAAACGTCAATCCATAATTAAAAATAAGTTTATTCGCCCATGTTACCTGTTAAATTATTTATAGTGCTATGACCGGTGCTCGTGGGTGTGGTTGTAGAAAGACACAGATTTTAGCGTTTTACTGTTTATTTGCACTTTAAGGCACACCGAACTGCGACGCACACGCACGTACTCTAGCCTCGGGTCTCGGTAGTCGACTGATTTTGCTAGAGCATCCCTTGCGTGCGTGCACCCCTTACCCCGCGCGTCCCGAAACACCCTAACGACCTTTAGGGCGTTTACCACAAACGCGTATCGGGCGGCGTCTACATGCTATAGTGTGTATAAAACGCCAAAGTTAAAAATGTATTATTACAATCACATTACTTTGAAACAATGATGAAACAACCCATTAAAGTCGTATTATATTGATTCTGTTGTTTATATCATTAATGTTTAATTAAATTTTACTTTATTATTCACGCATGCGCAATAATATGATAACACTTTATTGTCTCCTATGTACCTAACTTTTCGGTCTCTAGCCAATGCCTAACAGAGAGCGAACTGAAAGTCTAGCGAAGAGTTTTCATTTCGTTATACACGGTATTGCTTGAAACATATCACACACTAGCTGATCCGGCAAACGTTGTTTTGCTATATAAGGTTTTGTAATATCTTCGAAGATGTTCATTGAAATTAAGTGATCTCAAAGACAATTTTGTTCACAATTAAATACTCTTAATCAACAACACATTTATTTGGATAAAGATTAATATTATTACATTGATACAACTCTTAACAAATAATGCATTAATTTTGACCAAATTTGTTTACCATAAAAACGGTTCTAGTAACTTAATCTTAAAAGATAGACATATACTGTCGTAGATATTTTTTTAGATCATTTCAAGAGGAATAATTCTTTCCTACATATATTTTTGATACCTTAAACCGTTTTTGCAGCGCACGCAATGGAAGCCCTCAAGGATGAATAATTTTCCCCGTTTTTTTCACATTTTCCATTATTTCTTCGCTCCTAATAATTGCATCGTGATGTTATATAGCCTAAAGCCTTCCTCGATAAATGGTCTATTCAACTCAAAAAGAATTTTTCAATTCGAACCAGTAGTTCCTGAGATTAGCGCGTTCAAACAAACAAACAAACAAACAAACAAACAAACAAACTCTTTAGCTTTATAATATTAGTATAGATTAGTATAGATTAATCCGAAAACGAACGATTCGCTGTCCGTTTGGCAAGGTCTTTAAATCACATAAATTGCAAAATTTATACGAAGTGTGCCTACCTCCTGGTGAAAATAAACGCATTACTCTATTAAAAGCACTCGCTTCCTTGAGAGTTGCGGTATTTGGCTGCTAAACTAGCACCGTGGATAGAGAGTGATCACAGAACAAGTGAATTTCATTTAACGTTATCATATTTACATTTTTATTCTGATTCCCGACACTTAAAAAGTGTCCCGTTTCTTGGATTACGCTGTTGGATGTACTTTTACGTCCAGTGCAGTGTTAATTTATCGATCCAGTAAACAAAATGTCAGAAGGAAGCCCCTATTCGTCTCATGACCATCGACATCAGTTCTCTCTGGCGATGGATAATAGCCAGGAAATTGGCTTTGAGATGAAACAAGTTCCTAAGATAAAATCGTAAATTGCTAATGGTATATTATCCTTTCCAAGGATACAGATGAATAGATTAAAATAGAAATGATCATAAAACAAGTTCAAAATAATAACGACGCTGACATTTAAAAGTGGATATAAATTGGCATGTTACATCATTGCAGTGGGACATCCTTTTGGTTTTAGACGTATTTCTTTTGCCGAAAATTAACAAAATGCGTTTTTTAAATACATTTATTTTAACATTTTTAAATCTATATGCTACGGTGCTTTGTAAGTTTACATTTTCTATATTTTATCGTAAAATTAATAAAATACTTTAGCTTCTATTTTTTTAATTAAAATTTATGTATTGTTTAACTTTATAATTTTTAAAATTATTTTAATATATTTTAGAATTAGAAATAAGCGAATTATGAATTTGATTCATTTGAAATGAAAGAAACATTATTTACATTATTTATTTCGCTACATGCTAACAAAAAACTAGAAATTTAAATGCAGTAACATAAATAAAATACAGAACAAAAGAAAATACAAAAACATAGAAACATGGCGAAAATGGGCCCTCGATCAGCTTAAAGCCACAGTCTGCAGCGCTGATTTTCGTGAAGGGCCCCGATCGTGTTACATCTTATCAGAATTATTTATAAGCAATAAAACACAATAAATAGAACAACATATAGCTTAAATAATCTTAAGTATAAGTATAATAATAAGTATCGATGATATTTGCTGGTTTTCAATGTCCTAAACGAAACATATATTTCATTTTTGAATGCAGTTTATTTTTATTTATGCCAAGGGAAACCCCAAAAGATTTGTGACTACTGTTTTTATTCATAGTTGTTTTTATATATTGTTAGCTATCATCTATAGATAAATATTTAAGTTTTGATTTTTATGTTGACATGGCGTCATTGCTATATTTGATTTGCGATCATATTTTATATAACCAAAATTGTCATAGTCACACGCTCCAGTCTGTCGTGTTTTGAGATCAATTCATATCTTCGACTCCTCATCACTCCTTGTTGAGATGAATACCAATTTATCATTTTTTAGAGCAATGTTCGGTACTATTACAATTTATTTGTACGGAACACTTAGTACGTGAGTCAAAATTACACTTGGCCTTTTCTTCACTGTTACTAAATTTTTAAATTAAAAAGTTAGCTATTTGTTATCCATTGCTCGTAATAAAATTTCTCATTAAAAACTTCCAGGTTCCGATAAACAACCATGCGATTTAAGTGACGAAGTTTGTGTAACCAAAGCATCACACGTCATCTTTAAAAGTTTAGTAGGAGGTAATAAAAAATATGGAATAGACGTCTTTGATCCCTTACACTTAGATTTAATAATAGCAGAACTGCCAAAATCTAAGTTAACTCTCAAGGATGCCAATCTCCAAGGTTTGAAGGATTGTAACGTTCACAAATTGAGGTAAATAGAACAAACATTTATTATTATATCTCTCTATTCAAATTATGTAACAATATTCTTACATTTAAAAGCAAATATGTACTAAAGAATTCATACAAGTTTTAAAATATATCTTTCCTTACGAGAGCGAGGTTCAAGTCATCTTGGGGTTTAAGATTTTTGTGAAATTATTACTTACTTTGATTATGTTGTGTATGTAATATTATTATTTTATTGTTTTGAATTAAGATTGGAGCTACATAGTGATTATTAATTGTATGTAACAAATAGTGTGAAATGTGCTGACATCCAAGATCCAGGTAGTGCTAGTTTGGGTGTCGCCTGACTTTAATGTGCTGCTTTGTAATTTTTTTTCTAATAAATAATCTATTTCTTTATTTATCTATAGTTAGGAGCCAATAGTGAGGCACCTCCTTACAATGAGTATCATGTCGAATAGTACTGCCTTCTGTACCCAGCCCTTGATCCTACAACTAAGTGAGAGTCTCTTGAGATTGTAGTCGCGACTCTTTGCGATCAGCCCATTAGTTGATACAACTATCGAGATAACGAACGTCGAATTCACAACCCACATCGACATTATTGTTTAATATACAAAACAAGGTAATATAAAGTATAATATATTCATTATATCGGTTTGGACAGTCCCTATATTGCATTAGCTTAAAAAAACATTCATTTATGAATTAAATTTTCTGGAATTAATGTGTATGCCAAAATGTATGTATTTCTATTATTTAGGACAGACACATCTACACCAAGTGGCTTGCCTTTTGCTTTTCTGTAGACTATGCGCAGGAGAGTGTGTGGTAATTTGGTATCACTCTCCCCTTTTTATCACAAGTTAGATGCCGTACGGAATTGCATCCTTATATGGATGATATTCCAAATATTCGTAAAAAAGTATTTGCTATAGCATGTAGACGCCGCCCGATACGTAATTGTCGCCCTAAGGGTCGTTAGGGTGTTACGAGACGTGCGGGGTAAGAGGATGCGCGCGCGCACGGGATGTTTGCAAGTCAGTCGACTACCGAGACGCAAGGCGAGAATACGTTCGTGTACGTCGCAGTTCGGTGTGCCGTAAAGTGCAAATAAACAGTAAAACGCCAAAATCCGTGTCTTTCTACAACCACACCCGCGACCACCGGTCATATTGCTCTTTTTACGCAGTACCACCAATAAATAGATTCTCGTCCTGTGACTCTTTTCAGTTAAAAGAGATTATTCTCATTAAAATACAAATCACTTACATGAGAATATTTTGTTTTTAAAACTATACAGTAAACTACTAAGAAAAATACTAAGAGCTCACTTGGCAAATACAGAACCATATTTGTTAGTATTTATCTTTAATATATTGTAGTAATTTAGTTCTGTATATGCCAAGCTCTTTTTCCGGAATCATACGACATGAGATTCTTCAAGCAACAAGTGATTCTGTATCAGTAGGGTGAGTGCGCTCTATCATCAACCTTATCATCATCAGATGAGATTGAGATCATGTGCAAGCTTTTTTTGGTAACCTGTTGGGAATCCTCATGGACTGTCAGGACGCTGTGAAGGCGATGCCCCGCTGTGACGGAGACTCTTACTGACAAAAACAATCGAGGTGTTCCTATTATCCGTCTGCCGAAGCCAAGGGAACGGCATTGCTAGCTTCGTCAGCATACAGCCACGTCGGACCATTTGCAGTTCTCCTTTATTTTGTATTTGTCAGTTAGAATCACTCACATACCATTATCCGTGGGTTTCCTACTAATGTTTTTTTTTTAATTTTATTTATCAGCTACCACTCAACTACATGGGACTTCTATATGATTTGCCCAAAACTACATATAACTGGATACTATGTTGCTGAAGGTTCAATCTTTGGGACACCAATTAATGGAGAAGGAAAATCTGACATTGTTCACCGTAAACATTTTTTTAATCTTTAAAATTATTATAACAAATTTATATACGAGTATACAGATATGTGATCCTTTTTTTCTGTATTCAAATGTCTCTTCTCTAGTCCCTTATAAGATACTTATATGTTTATTATACTAATTATATAATCCCATTCAATGTTTAAAACTGTTCTTGTCTCGTGCAATGGGTATAAAGATTAAAAAAAATAGACCACGAAACAAGTATATAAATTGTATATATATATATATATATAAAACAAATAACATATCTCTTAATAGTTTTAGATACGTATTATAATACCTATAGTACTACATATAGAGTAATGAATATAAGAAGCTGATGTCTTATTATCAATGATATTAATGGGAAATTTGTTAACATATTAAAATTTAAATTATAATCGCTTTTATATTGAACATAAATTCAATAAGTTTTAAACTTACTACTGTTTTCTGTATATAGTTTTTTGGGAGTGATTACATCGTTTGGAATTGATATTACATTAAATGGAACATTGATAAAGTTAAATGTGGACTCGTTGCTAGCTCAGAACGTAGTCTTGCAGCGATTCTCTTCTCACAGGCTTGGGTCTAACTGAGACGGTCTGCACGCTAGATGTGTGTTGGCGGCAACTATACAGCAAGTTACCGCGAAAGATTGACTTTTACGTTATTGCTAAAAAGGTCTTATACTTTAGATATTGTTGACAAAGGAACGCAATTAAGAAAGGCATTTCTAAAGTGCAGTAAGCTCAAACACATTAATATAAAGGTACAATAGACAATGTTGAGCTAAACAAACTGCAGCATTCTTAAAACTGTGGGTATTTTTAAGAATGCTGTGGTTTGTTTTGCATTGGATATCTCTTCTGCTGATAATGTGAAATGTAATAATAGTAATAGGAGTAATTTATAAAAATCTCTTATTAATTATGTAAATATTTTTTATTAGTTTTAATTAATTCCTTGTTTGTGATCAGAGATAATTATATTTTAAAATAAAATATGTTGTTGTTTCCAGTTAATAAGCATATAGGTTTAAAAGGAGGATACGAAGTCATTACTGGAGCCGATGGTAAGGAGCATCACAACATAACATATGTAAACATTGACTTACTGGATACTAAAGATAGGGTTATTTACAATGGGACCAATATTAAAGACGATCAAGCTAAAAGTAAGTAAAATAAATTTTATTTACAAAATTTAGTATTGTTTCAGCAAGCACACCACTTTTCTATTTTTTTTTTTTGTTATTATTTAATATGGATTTTTTAAAATTCTGTCTTTGGTAGATGACAATTTAACCCTAATGTAGCAAAACCGATCATAAATATTAAAAGTCTAGTGTGTAAATGTATAGAGTAAGGTACAATTATAATTATGTACGGCTGATAGCTGTTATGGCCATGCTGGCCTGCATAAAAGCCTATTCACGCTTCTTTTAAGAGTATTTATAATCATACGAAGCAGAAAACGTTAATCTGATAAAACGGTAGAAATAAAAGCGAGAGATTTTTAAATTTCCTGTTCTTTGTTTCAGCTGATAAAATCATCAAGTATTACAATGATAACTGGAAAAAAGTCAACGAAGAAACTGATCTCCCAATAATGCAGCCTTTTATATATAAAATGATGTCTTATATAAACAAATTTCTGGCAGCGACACCTAAAGATGAGTTATTTTACAAGAGCTCGTAAATATTATTAAAATATTTTTAATAAAATAATAAAAAAAAAATCTTTCATTTAAATTAATAAAACGATTAATGAAAATATAATAACAGTAGGTTAGACAGCTACAGGCTGGAGCATTCAGCTTACGGCCTGCGGACGATCGAGGCAATTCGTCCGATACTTAAGGATTGGTTAGAGCGGCGCCACGGTGTGGTCTCCTACCGGATGGCGCAGGTGTTCACTGGGCATGGCAGCTTTGGTGGATACCTGTGCCGCACAACTGGTAGCGAGCCCACACCGAGGTGTCACCATTAGATATGCGGATTGCCTCGATGAGTCCCCACAACACGTCATAGATGAATGCCCAGCCTGGGCTACGGAGAGGGCTGCACTCGTCAGGGTGGTGGGTGGTGACCTGTCACTGCCGGCACTCGCTCGCGCGATGGTCGGTAGTGACAGGGCATGGCAGGCGGTCCTCTCCTTCACGGAGACGACAATGCAGGTGAAGGAGGCGGCGGAGCGGGATCGGGAGGCAATATCCACCGCCGACAACCCAATCCGCCGCCCAGCTCGGACTGGACGCCGGAGGAGGGCCTACGCCAGCGGCCTTCCTTCGTGACCCGGACATACCCCGGGCGGCGCGCTTTGAAGGAGTGCGTCGCCCAGATACTGGCGTGAGCGGTGTGCGATGTGTTCCCGCACACCGCTCTAATGACAATTTCAAGGAGATGAGGCGGGGTGGCTCTCTACACCACTCTCCCCGAAATGTGTTAGGTGCACGCGGGGGGCGGCGACTATTTAACCGTCCCCCCGCCTAGTAGGTGAGGCCTGCACAAGGCCGGACGTCGCCGGATGCCGAGGAAGATGGCTCGGCTTTGCCCTTAGCATCCGGCAGACGAGAGAAGGAACACCCCGGTGGTTTTAGTCGGGGCAGGTCCGACACACCGGGGGAGCGGCCCTCACCGTTCCCCTGAAGGTCCGTAGGGATTTCCATCGGGCTAACAAAAAAAAAAAAAAAAAAAGGTTAGACAGCTATGAAACAACACACCTGCACAGTGAGACAAAATATAGTTTATATGAAAATGTATGAAGTGAGACAAATCTTATGTGATCACTAATTATATAGCTCAAATGTCATATATATATTAATTTGTAGATTTCGCTAGACAAAAACTATTATTTATTCATAAGTTTACTTTAATCCAAAGCAAAACATATATTCTAATAAGCGCCATTAAGCCTGGTCTTCGGCTCATCTATAATAATCTATATAAGATAGTATTTATTAAAAATAAAAAAGTTAGGAAATATATAATACTTAGTTACTTTTATATTTATCACAGGGTCGAACTTGTGTTCGCTGGGTGCCGAGGAAGATGGCACGGCCTTGCCCTTCGGCTCGGCAGACGGTTAGGAGGAACTTCCCGGGGGTTTTAGTCGGTGGGAGTCCGACACATCAGGGAGCGGCCCTCACCGCCCCCTGAGAGCCCATAATGGGTTTGCCTCAAGTTACAAAAAAAAGAATCGAACTTGTCTCTGTTAGCAAATCCTACTGTGACAAATATAAAATGTTTTTTGAACATACACATTAATATTTGTTGATGTCGAAAAATCCAGTGTTTTGCAACAAAAGTTTTGAATAATGTGTGATGACATTGGTGCAGAAATGTGATCTCTTACTATGTATTTCAATAGAATGCTCACTCTCACCCACCGAGCTGGGGAGAAGGTTATGCTTGGTATTTATCTACGTGATTGAATTAGAAACGCAGAAGTTCATAGACGAACGAGAGTTACCAACATAGGTTTTTTTGGTACTGGGTACCGAACTGGGTCATGACCACAGTACACAAGTGTAAAGACCCTCATAATGACTCACTTTCGCCTGTCGCGTTTCGGGATCAGCTTGTGTATATCCAGTGTATATAACTTATATACCTAGAGACCTTCATTCGTTGTATATTTAGGTCGACATGACGACGGAGACTAACAATGGATTTTCATACTTTGATAGTCGCTTTTGTTTTTGGACTACACTGTACTTACCATCAGGTGCATTGTAGTCACATGTTGAGCCAGTGCAAAAAAAAGGCCCAGCGGGTTAGAAATTTGAAATGGCAGTGGTTAGAACACACAGCTCGTTAGAGAGGATGGTCGATGGGGCAGGAAAGTGCTCGAGTAGACACTACGTTCTGGCAAGCGCAGTGTGGGACGTTCATCTACACGGTGAACAGACAAACTAATCCAAATTGTAGGGCGACGTTGGTTGCAAGCCGCTTCTGTCCGGTCACTCTTAAAATTAGTGAGGCTCATCTCTAGCAGTGAACTTCTTGCAGATGATATGATAATGATGATTAGTATTTTCTTCCATGTTGTCCCAAATATGGCGGTGACTCTTAATTTTTTGATTCTCTTGATGGTTACCACTGTACATTTACTGATATTTATTTTGTTCATCACAAAAATATCAGTTTGGCAAAACGAATTTTATTGAGGAAGTTTAAGGATCCACTCAGACAAGGTTTTAACATCTAAACGTAGCAATCAAATCATTTGCCAGTTTTTGTAATGATAAATTTATAATCGTTTTATTTTTTTGTCTCTGTTATAACACCTGTGACAAATCACAATTAATTTTTCGATTTATCAATAAGTTAGAGGTGAATTTGATAGTAATTTTTTCACGGCGATGTCATAAAAAACTATAATTATAACTAACCTTAAAACTATTAAAAATACGATGAGTTTTCCCTCAAACTATTTGTTTTTACAGCCAGCACACGGGGTATTTATTTTATCTTTTTCATGCATGTAGGTTTTTTTAGTATCATCTCAATTTTAAGCAGTGTCTTTTACCGTAGGGGCTTTAAATTTTAGTAACCGGCGAACATGTGATTTTGCCATCATTGATAAATCATTTTTTGCTTCAAATACTGCAAACATTAAATGTTTAATATAAACCTTGAAAATTGTAAATCAGAGCGATCTTTGGATCCATGACTTTTGCAAATTATCAGTGCGATCGGGAAGGTAATGAAAATCCGGTTTGAAGGACAAATGACTCATTCAAGCGAACACAGATACCAGCGTGGAAAAATTTAGTAATATACCGACGCTACAGTTATGTATTAAAGATTAGCTGATACAGAAATTTTGTATCGCCACGAATGACATGTTGTTATGTATGTTGTATGTTGTTATCTTACCCCCTCTTCCCACTTCTTTTAATCTTGTTCCAAATATTTTACTGTTAAATTTAAAAAAATGCCAGATCACTGCGAAACAAACATGGATCCATTAAAATACGAAATTCGATCCTGATGAGAGCCCATTGCTAATTGATTAATTAAATTGATTACATTGTAATTTATTTATATATATATTACTTAAATAAAATAGGAGCATGAAAAACATGGCCATATTTGTCGTATTTTAGATCATACAGGTAAATATAAAATTAGGATAAAATATTATATTTTCTCACCAGTATTATTGAATCATGGTTGTTAACACTATAGACAAACATTTGTTTTAATAAAAACATCCATTTAGTTCCTACAGTCTTGTTTTATGATTAGCTGTTAATTTCAAGAGACTTCCGTCGTGGTGTATGTAGGCTGGCATAGCGTTGGCGACTGTCACCAGGTTCTCATCCCTCGGTGGTCGTTGCCATTCTTGGAGTACATTGTACCATCTGGTGCAATGTAGTCACATTGTTAAGACAGTATAAAAAATGTTTTCTTAATTAATAAATATCTTGTATCAGACTCATATTTACTCGTATTTCCTTTCTAACACTTACTATATACGAAATAATAATAATGAAACTCTACTTACTAGTCTTGTCTAAAACCTCTACTACTTGTCTACACTATGATGTTTTAAATAGCTACTTACAAAGACATTCTACATAGAATGTAGGCCTTTAATTATAAGATAACGTTAAAATCAAAAATCCTTCTTATGCATGCCCTCCTTACGTATATATATAATAAATGTATGGAACTTTTTATATACTTTTTGTATTGTTTTAATATTTTTATAAAATTTGATTATTTTTAAATTATTATTTTCAGATTTTTTTATATCTATGGAAAACAAAATTTACATTAACAATATTGTATTATACTATAATATTAAAAAGACAAGGTATTTAAGATTATCTATGCACAAATTATGTAAATACATTCCAAAACATAAAGTGACAAATTATAGAACAAGTTATATTTACTTATAATAAATACCGCATCGGAACGCATTAAAGGTTTACTTAATGAAACAGATGGCTATCAATCTGCCAATTTATGAGCGTTGCGCTGTTGTTATAAATACTCTCCACATGCGGTCTAGCAAACCAACTGAAGTACATATTTAATCAGTTGGCTACAACGTGCATAAAACACGTTTCCAAGTAAACACAATTCTGACATTCAGAAATGGATATATAAAGGCATATTCCAACATTAAATTTCTAGGTAATATTCTATAATTATACGTAATTCACTTGTAGAAAATAATCAACATGCATTCTATAAATACATTTATTTTAACTTTATTAAATATATATACCACGGTGCTCTGTAAGTTAATATTATTATTTTTTACTTTTTATTTTTATATTATAACAATAATTGAGGACATACAGGATAATGTAGTCTGAGACTTTAGAATTTGATTTTGTTGAATTTTTTTAATTTGCAGTTGTTAATCTTATTTTTATTTTGTATTCACAGTATTTTGTTTTACTTTACCTTTTAATATCGCTATTAACGTTTTTTTTTTTCATGACTGATAATATAACCTACATTAATTTAAAACAGGCTATTCTAATATATGAGGAGTCTAATTTCAAAACCCACTGTAACATATTTATTTTCAAATCCCATAAATTTATAAAAACTTATAATTAATCTTTGACTTAACAATCACATTCTTATAAGGTATTTAAATTATTATTCTAGAGCGAAAAAGCAAAAAAGAAAAAATTCATATATAATATTTGCTTTGATAAAAACATTTCAAATTACAATTAGGACTATTATGTAATTTTGTACGAAAAATCGTTTTAGCGGGTTTTGAAATTAGATACCTCATATGTTGTGGGTATCTTGATAAGCACATTACATTTATAATTATAATTATGTATGTAATAAATAAATGAAATAGTGTACTAACCCAGTGGCAACCCCAGTATGACTAAAATAAAATAATTACATATTAATTTCTTCGTAGCAAGAGCAATTGTTGTGTTAGCAAAATAAACTAAATAACTTATTTTTGTTGCCACAAATGTTTTTAAAAGAACTTCGTCATATTTTAGCATTAGTAGAAAGTTTATTTTGCACTTTATTCATTGAGTCCATAGTAATTATTTTACTGTTTTCTACATCGTTTATTTTTAATTCCAGTGTAACTCAATAGTTTAAGACTAAATTAGTCTTCATTATGTTCAAACAAGAATAAACTTCAGTATTGGGGTGTACAATTACTTTCATTTGCACATCTTATTATATTAGCATGTTCTGGCCTTAAAAGCTTTCCAAAAAACAATAGGATTGATTCGGAAAAATTGTCCACACTTTGTAGAGACGGTGCTCACATACCGAAATAGGTCCAGAAGGAATCGTGAGACAATGACAATAATTGGAAAGAATTCATAAGTGGACAGTTCAAATTGAAAGTGATTTATGGACCCCCTCTACTCAAAACGGTAGTCACAGAATACTATAATTTTAAATTTAACTCTTAACTATGAACAATGCGTATAGTTACATTCCCTTCAAAACCTTTTTCAGGTTTCGAAACACAATTATGCGATTTAAGTGACGAAATATGTGTAACCAATACTTCACAAAGAATCTTTAAACACTTAGTACAAGGAAATCAAGAATTCGGAATAGAATCATTCGACCCTTTGTATTTGGATTTGTTGAAAGTGGAACAACCCACTTTTTACTTTGCTCTCACGGACACGAATCTTTACGGTTTAAAAGACTGTAATGTTCATAAATTGACGTAAGTAGAAAAATGGACTTTACCCATGATATCTTATAACTTTACGGACTTTACTTATTATACCGTATCATATCATCGATCGTGCTATGAACCGCGTTTCAAATCCGCGTTTCGTACAACAGGTTTGGCAGCTTCCTTCAATGATCGTAGCATCTTGACAGATGACTAAAACAATTTTGATGCACAATAGTATAGAATATACAAAGAATTCACTTGCCAATAGTTGACAAATAATTACACTACCTCAAACAAGCGGTTTATGAGTGCATATCCGAAATCGGATTACGAGAGCATAGCCAGTGAATTAACACAGGGCTACGAGTATACAAAGCATGCGGTATTTATTTCTGTACCATATTTATACATCAAGTTATTGTATTTGTCGACGCGTGACATAAGATATGATCACAATCAGCAGACTCCCTCAAGTCTACCGCCCGGATAATAGTATTTCTTATATTTACTTAAAGTAATTGAATTTAAGCTTTAATTTTAAGTTTTTTTTTAACTTCTACGAGTTTTGTATTATTTTTGAAAAATTATACATAAAAAATTCGTTGTAAATTAAATTCTCTACAACATTTGTTCCCACCATTTTAAACCTATGTGGATATTTTTAAGTTCAAAGCGTAAAATCATAATAGTTGATACAGCTCGTAGTTTAACCATTTTAAAAAGAAATTGACCTAAAACTAAAAAAAATTTGCTGCAAATCAAATTTGCTACAATTTTGGTCTATACAATTTTTCGGTACAGCCTATAGCAAATTCAAATTCAAAATTTTATCTAATTCAACAGCGGCATTTGACATCATTCTGAATTTCGATTTTTAATTATAGCATTACATTTTACTAATGCATCGGACAGTAATGAATTAAAACTTGTAATATAATATATATGTAATATAATATAAATGTGACAATCCTTGTAATTTTAGCAGACAGCTTCCCACTAAGCTAACTTTCTGGCCCAACCGACAAGGAGGAAAATAGCTATTCTTGTGGTTGAAGTGAGTGTTGTTGTAGTGTTTTAATCGGATCATCCTCATTAATGATCACGCCATCTATGGCTAAATAGACCAATAGCAGAACTATATATCTTCTCACGCTTTTCGCAAGTAGACTCTGCATCTACAGGAATGATAGATGCACGAAACCTCTTCTGTTTAATGTTAACTTGTTAAATATTACCATGTTTCGACATCCCAGAAGAAAGAGTTGTCGTAACGCCCCTCATGTTATATGCTGACGCGTGCCTCCCAAGTACTACTATTCAGGCCAAAACTTGCAAGAATTCTTAAATTTGAGCATGGGGCTACCAACAAGTCTTCATCCGCGATCTATCGTACCACAAGTTCGCACACCAATCTGCTAGGATCCATTCGATGAACATTACCCAACCAGTCAAGCCTTCTCTCTGTAACGGCATTGTATGTTTTTTTTTACTTGGGGAAATCCTCATCGGACCGTCCCGGCCGCACACAGGGGTTGGCGCAGCCGAGGTATGCCGGACTTGTACCGGCAAAAATCCCAAGGACGGCATTGTATGTAGCGCAAGTAAGCGCTTTTCCGCCGCGTACGCGCCTGCACGCATTAGTATAGCAACGTACCATGTTCAGATTATTTCCGCACAGGCTATCGCATCATGCATGACATGCGATGGTATTGATCGAAGACGGAACGGTCTAGTAGTCATAATTTTGTAGTTTTTTTGTAGTTAGTTGTCTGAGACGTTCCTGATACAATCATGGTATGATACGGGTTAGATTGCAGTAAATTTCATTCCCTATCCTTCAATTTGATTTGATAATTCATGTATTGTATATTATTTAACATTATCTCATATTAATTAAAAGATTTATTGACATTTGTTACCCTTTTTATTAATTACGATAATTTCAATAAAGCATCAAACACTTATTTAATCGGAATAAAATACAATACATATAGTAATAAGGAAAAAAAGTTATCAGTTAAAGGATGGATTTTTTTTAAATTATTAAAACCTTTTACATGTAGCAAACGCCTAGAAAGGATATCACATCTTTAGGATGACATCAAACAAAGGAGTAGACCTGAAGCTACTTCAAGATCAGCTAGCACATCACCAACATTTTTGAAAGATATGCATCATATACATAGGGCTTATTTAAATTGATAACAACTATCATGGCTATGTCAATAGTCAAGAGGCGGAAAGCAACTTTCTTCAGACATATGCAGGAAAAATCCCAATATTAGTTTCTTAGGCAGATCTCGAAGGCAAGATTCCGGGGAAGAAAAGCCCATGACATCATAAACAGAAGTGGTTTGACGACATCAAAAAGTGGAACAAATAGTTCAGCTTTCCTCTTTTGAAGAACACAGCATAGGATCGCAAGAAGTGTTCCCTATTGACCTCCAAATTTCATTAAGAAGATGATCATTGTATTGCATAACAAGGACTCAAACTACAGAAGAATTGTGATAGCATGATCATTAAATTGTTCTTAAACTATAAAATGTTATAACGTTCAATTTTTCAGACGGAACTCAACATCTTGGTACCTGTATATAATATGTCCAGAACTGCGCGTGAGTGGAAACTATGTAACTAGAGGTGAAATACTTGGGAAAGAAATTGACGAGGAAGGAAAAGCTGAAATTATTCATAGTAAATATTTATAATATTTTTTTTTTGAGAATTACATACATTTAACTAGCTCCGAATTAAATTTGTCCTTGGCGTGTAATAAATAGAATAACATCCTGTTTAAACTATATAGTAAAATTAATACAACTGTTTTCAATTTTGTAATTTGTTCAGATTTGGTCAGTTCAATAAAATAAAGGTACTTTTTTTTATAAGTACAGACATACAGGCATTCAAAACGATATTTGCCATCGCCACTTTCGATCTTCTACAATTGTTCATGAAGCTTAAGCTGACTATATCAAGAGTGACAAAAAATTTTCCCCATCATAAATAATATGAAATTTAGTGACTGTTATTTTATTTCAATTGTGGATTTTATCGCTCATTGTCTGGTTATTAGAATCAGTTTATTCATAAAATATATTTTTAACCATATTATATAAACTAATTGCATTAATGCATGAAATCTAAAGTTAACAAATCCATGTACCCAAGTAGGTTTAAAGTGTCTTTGTTTTTGACATATTTAAAGTTTATAAACAGTTTGACGTTTGGTATTAGCGACAAAATTGTCAAATGTCGTGACGTTGAAAACCTCAGTGCACAATAATATATTTGTGATTGGCGAAAATTTTAAGTACCGTGAACGTTCCTACTGTCGGCGCATCTATACAAACCAGTCGTTTTGCTTGCAAAAAGGCATGGAATAAATTATAACAGAGCGCATGTTGGATATTAGATTTGTCAATTTAAGACACGTAATGTTGTTATGGTGCTTTTTCGTCCTCGATCCGTGTAATTTTTATCTATTACTGTAAAATCACCAAGAAATTAACATTTCTCTACTTATGCCTGCCTGTTGTCACTGCTTCGGCAGCAATCTACCTTTGCGTATAAAATGCTATTTCTACTCATAAAGTTAATAAATTCACAGCTTTCCTTGATTTTGTGATAATTTTAGTTACATCCTGTTCCAAAGTATAACAATATTTAAAAAATGGTTTTAATTACAGATAATAAGCACATTGGTACACAAGGTGGATACGAGATTGTAACGGGATACGATGATAAAAAATATTTTAAAATAACATATATGAAGATCGTCCTATTGGAGACAAAAGATAAAGACATATTTAATATATCAAATAATAAAAATGATAAAGCTTATCGTAAGTAATATTTAAAATGCCTAAACGCTGAGTCAAATTCAAAATAACTTTATTACAAGAACTTATAAGTATTAGTACTTGACAACAAAACTCTTCAATCAATGGGTTTTGTCAGTGATGACAACTAGCTATGGAGAGGACTATGCTTTGTGTTGCCCTACGTGATCGCATTAAAAATGAATAAATCCCTTGACAAACAAGAGACAACCGACATAGCCCAGCGGATTAGAGAATTGAAGTGGCATTGGGCAGGACACCTCGCAGATAAGATGGCCGATGAGGTAGAAAGATCTCGAGCGGAATTACTGGCAAGTGCAGTGTTTGACATCCACCTACAAGCTGGGCAGACGACCTAATCCTGATCACAGGGCGACACTGAATTCATACCACTTCCGACCAGTTGCTCTAAAAAACTTTTGAGGAGCCATATGTCCAGCAGTGTAAGTTTTATAGCGGATACAATGATGATTATAATTAGACATACAATCCCAAAAAGAGTATACCGGCAGGATCTGAGAGGCCACATCTACACGGACCCTGCGGCGATGTAGACGTTTGCAGACAACAGGTGCCTCGCTATTTCTTCAGGCCCATGACATTAGGCTTTTCTAAAATGAGTAGAAAACAGTTTTCAAGATTTACAATATCGAAATTTTCATTGGGCCATTGTTACAATAGTATCTTACTTTTAGTTACGATGTTAACCTGTTTTGCATTTATTATATAAGGAAACATTTTTTTAACGTTTCAGTTGAGCAAATCCTCAAGTCTTTTAATGATAATTGGGAAAAAGAAAATAGTGGATCAGATCGATCACTAATGGAGTCTTTCCTGGATCAACTCATGGCCTACATAAACGATTTTCTTGCTGTGAACCCAAAAGATGAATTATTTTATAAGAACTCGCAAATATAGATGCCTGGAATAACAATTTAACAAATTAAAATAAAAAACTGTATTTCATTTAATTCAATGCAAGGATTAATTAATAATAAAACTATTAAAATAACATGGTTACAAAGGGATACTATTATTCCATCAAGGACTATCAAATTAATAAAAATACTGGGTTTTAATTTTTACACCTTCTTTCCTGGGACATAAATCCCAGTATATATTTGTGTCTCGTTATGTTGAATAAAGCAACTGACAGTTTCAAGCTGACTGTTCTCAGTAGATTTAGCTTTCCGATTTGGTTGTAGGTTTATTTTCGTCTTTTTGTAACGATTCATAGTCCTTATATATGCTTCTATTTGAATAAAGTTATATTTAATTTAATTTAATGAAAATAAGGTAATAGAAAACACCCACTGCCTAGCAATGAAATGAAACTATGTCAAGCGTGAGAGTGATTGTTTTATAACAAGAGCTCGTTCAATTCTAAAGTATTTATGGTATTTTGTAAGTTTATCAACTGTCTACTACTATTTTTTCTTTATAGTAGCTTGATAAAGCGACTACATCATACCTGATGGGAAGTACAATATAGTTCAAGAACGAAAGTAACAATCAAAGGAATAAAATTCCATTGACTTTCGCCATCGTCATGTCGACCCACATATACCACGATTGAATGTATCTATCTAGATTACTGGATATACACAAACCGATCACGTAAAACGAAAGGCCGAAGTGAATCACTATGACGGTCTTTACACTTGTCTACTGTGTAATATTATATTTATAATTACATACGAGTAGCTAAATAGAGATTACGATAATAAAGCCATTATTCAGGGTTAGTCACTTATAATTTTTCCAAAATATTTTCTGTATGTTGCATTTATACATAACTGAGCCCGATCTACGGGCTGTAATCAATCAATCCGATCTTCTTTCATCCAATAAGTGCCTGCCATTTTCCGCAAATCGACACTTCACCTAGCCAGAAGGCGTCCTACACTACGACTGAGATTTATAGACGCAGCTTTGACTTTGCTAAGACTACTCAAATATTATAAATTGTATTATTTAATGAATATCAAAAAATAATATTTTATTTATATCTTATTATAGGGTAAGTGACCAATTTTCTCAACTTGAACTTAGCTCTGTAAATACTTAGGCTATATTCAAATGCCTATTATTTATTCAGCTTTTTTTTTCAAAGACGAACTTATTACCTGAGCAAAGTCCAAGCAAAAGCAAATGGGTGAACATAAATCTTACGCTATCTAGTATAAGCTTACTAAAGCGCGATTTCCACTTAAGAACACGGCTACCCCTGACGATTATCAGCTGTTCGGCAATTATGACCAGCCCGCTGCCATTTTAGCCTGCTAATCCTCTGAACTGTGTCGAAAATAAAACTTTAATCATTGTTGCCGGGCCTGTGCAAGCTAATATGACTGTAAGAAGGCTGTAGACGAGTGAGTTTCTATGACGTATAGCGCTGTAGTCAATTTTAGGGTCTACCAACGTCTGTTTTGACATGCATGAAACTTATTCTCTTTCTTTCACACAAAGCTCAAGTTATATACCACGAATATTAACTCACCTTTCGATGGTGATAATGAAATACTATCGAATGACTTCCAATAGTTATTCGAATGCATTCGAATCAGTAGTATGTCCGAATAGTCGATTATTTTTAATAAATATGCGCAATGCTTATTCCTAGTACAGTAAAATAGTTTTTATGAACTTATGATAAAACTCATATCAATGTTTATCCGGTTCTCTGTCAGATAACCCCATTTCCGACTTTATTCTTCAAAGAGATACCCAATAAAGTCGATCAAAGCACTTACAGATGATAGTTCTACTAGATGCAATGCAGGTTTCCTCACGATTTTATTTCCTTTTCTAAAAAAGATGATAATCTCGCAAATGCTAAATCGGTAAAATTAATATTAAAAAAGGTTATAAATTTAGACCGGTTACAAAGTTACTTCAACTTTATAATTTATAAATAATACATATAATTGACGTTAAGGATTTATTGCAGCGAGCGTGGGGTTTGAAAAGCTGGTTTTAAACATAATTGTTTTCCTCAAACTTAAAACATAGTAGGAACATGCATGGAAATTCCAGAAGAATATAATTTGTTTGCTTATATTGTCTATATTACAAAGCTTTCTTTTTTCGAAATGACGCGCGTTCATTGACCGGAAAAGGACTTTACAACTAAACCGGGCGGGTATATTAAAGAGCGAATTCACTTAAGCCGCGTTAATTTTTTTAATGTCTATATTAAAAGGATAATATTTGCGTATTGCAGTTTATTATAAAGACAAGCATATACTACGATACTTAAATTAAACGTAAATAAACAATATATTCAAATAATAATATATCGTTACGCTATATTCCTTTCGGGGTGAGCAGAAATACGTTAGTGGTTTTTTTTTTATTATTAATAGAATCCTGTGACCATTTATTTCGTCACAGCTTATACTATATGCTTATTTCCTATTACACTATACAAATTGGTTTCACTTTAATTTGTTTTATTTTCTTTTCCAATTCTTTCAATTAAAATAACGCCATACTCTAAAAGTTTACCTCTGTATTCTTTATTGCTAATTAACTCTTACTCTTTTATTTCTTTCCCCAATGCTTGCTCTATGTTGTACCTTACCAAATTGTATATATTGCACGTCGTTAGTAAATGCTGCGAGTTGTGATTGCTGGTGTTGTCACACGAACATTTGCGTCCACTTTGCTCTTATAATATACTAGCTGATCCGGCAAACGTTGTTTTGTTGTTTTGTATGTTTTGTTTTGTTTTTGTAATATCTTCTAAGATGTTCATTGAAATTAAGTGATGTCAAAGACAATTTTGTTCACAATTAAATACTCTTAATCAACAACACATTTATCTGGATAAAGATTAATATTATTACGTTGATACAACTCTTAACAAATAATGCATTAATTTCGACCAAATTTGTTTACCATAAAAACGGTTCTAGTGACTTAATCTTAAAAGATAGACATATACTGTCGCGGACATTTTTTTAGATCATTTTAAGGGGAATAATTCTTTCTTACATATATTTTTGGTATCTTGAACCGTTTTTGCAGCGCACGCAATGGAAGCCCTCAAAGATGAATAATTGTCCCCGTTTTTTTCACATTTTCCATTATTTCTTCGCTCCTAATAATTGCATCGTGATGTTATATAGCCTAAAGCCTTTCTCGATAAATGGTCTATTCAACTCAAAAAGAATTTTGCAATTCGAACCAGTAGTTCCTGAGATTAGCGCGTTCAAACAAACAAACAAACAAACAAACTCTTCAGCTTTATAATATTAGTATAGATAATATTAGCATAGATATCGTGGCCAATGTTACGTAGAGCAACGGATCGCCGTTCTCAAGGCACCTCCAGTTTTGATGCCATTCCGGTTTCTCACGATGTTTTTCTTCACCGAGGAGCATGTGGCGCCTAAATCCGTTCTTAATATGGAAAAACTCATATGTCGGTGCCTGGATTCATACCTACAACCATTCGCGTCGCCGCGCAATGATACCGGTCCTCTATCCACTAAGCCAACACGGTACATCATCACAGTGGTCAGTGATGAGGCCAATAAATGAGTCGGCGTCGCTTAATTGCGTGAGGAATCTGGCCCTACCTTTCATCAGCACCCGGCAAATGGGAGAAGGAATACACGATTGGTTTAAGTCGGTAAGAGTCAAACACACCGAGGAAAAAAAAGGTAGCATATGAATGGCTACAACAAATAGAGCACAAATCAGTAAGTAGACTTGAAATGGTCTAATGGGATGGAAGCGGTGCGTGTGTCTAGCGCGTCGCCTGGTAGAGAGGTCCTAAATGGACTCTTTATTACTCTTATTCGTCTCGAAGATGGAACCTGATATAGTCTATTTACTCGGGATCGTTGGAGTTATATGTACCCCCAGGCAAGTCTGGCTGCAAGTTGAGTGATACCCCAGAGGTTTTTGCAACATACTTAGACTCCTCTGGTAGAAACCTTTTTGTTGTTTAACATATTACACAGAATTTACTTTTTTTTGCAACAATATAATATATAATATATGTAATATATATATTTATAATAAGGTTAATCATGTATTAAATATCTTGAACTTATCAAAATTCGAATGTAAGATGAAGCTGAGAGACTGGTTGTTGAATCTAAAATATAATGATACAGAGGAACTGTTGCAGGTGTAGATGTGCTTGGGCTTTAATATTAACATTCTTTTGTAATTGTTATTCACTTTGTTTGTATAGTCTGTTGTTTGGTATATAATGTTGTTTTTTTTTTTGTATTGTTTTGAGTTATGATTGGTCCTACGCAGCAGTAAAAAACTGTAACAAATTTGTGCGAAATATGCTGACATCCAAGATACAGGGTGTCCTAGTTTGGGTGTCAGCTGATTTTTAATGTGCTGCCTTGTAGTTGTTTGTCGAATAAATAATTTATTAATTTAATTTAATTTAATATTCCTAATTCTTAATAGCTGTTTTACATTGAAACTTTCTTCCAACTTCTCACACGCTCCGATCCTCTGCTGCCCGAGTGAGCTCGCCTATTTATCTCTTGCAGCTTCATGATGACATCGTCTACGAACATGAGGAGTGTTTCGTGATGTTCTTTATCGCGCAGCAACTACCCCGGAGGTTTTTAGTCAGTAGGAGTTTGCCGCAGAATTACCTAAAAAATGTTGAGAACAAAGTCAATCAGAAGTAGGAATTTTCCATTAAAGTTTGATCCCAATCAAAAACATCAAGTTACTTTTGATTTCGGTCAAATATGTATTTAAAAACTAAATTATCTTGTTTAACGCATTAACTTTGTCATAAAACGGGTGATTACTGAATGGGCTGATTAAATTAATAACCTAAAACAGTATAAATACTGGTCGAGGGAATTACGCAGCATAAGAACACCGACAAATTTTACCAAAATGTTGTCAAAGTTGTTACATTTCTTTAATATATTACTCATTATTCCCAGCATTATATGTGAGTATTCCCTTTTTTCCTTAATCACTAATATATTTCTAGAAATTCATTACATTTTCAATGTATTTTTGACATAGCTTTATTCTCTTTTTATAATTGCTAAAGAAGTGGCTATACCAAACCTGATGGAAAGTGTCGTGTAGCTAAAAATAGTATCGACACGGAGCGAGAATCTATTGACAGAAGGCCTTCAAAAATATGAACAACTGAGCTATATAAGCTGATCTAAAAATGTGACAAATGAAAGCTGGTTTCTGTTACGCATAAACAGTCTGAATATGTGCTCCCACATTGATTTCTTATTAATCCGTTACTTATCCGTTATTTTATATTATCAGTTTGCCCTATTTCACTGATAAATGTAGATCTCTCCTGATAAGTATCCAACGAAGACAGTTTTTGACTCTCTACCACTCTTTATTAACTGTCTTTCGAAGTTCCTCGTCCAAATTATTGGGAGGGTCCTAAGCTACATTTTCCGATTTGCAATGGCTATTTACGGTGGTAGGGCGATTGTCCGAATGGGGACGTGACACAATAAACAAGTGTATAGAATGAAAGAAAGAAAGAAAACGTTTTATTAACAGCAGCCATATAAAAGTAACTACATTGTACAATAAAACACACATAAAATACAAAAAACATAAAAAAACAACCAAACATCACATAAAAAAGTCTAGGCCGCCGCCAATAAGGACCCTGACCGTCATTGTGACTCGTTTCGGCCTAACTAATTTCGGGATCGCTTTGTGTATATGTTCTTCATATAACTAGAGGCCTTCCGTCTTAGTATATGTGGGCTGACATTAGCGTTGGCGATTATCGATGGATTTTCGTCTCGTAGCAGTCGTTGCCATTATTGGACTACTCCGGACTTTCCGTCATGTGTAATGCAGTCACTTTGTCGAGTCAGTGCTACCTGCCTAATATTCGTAATGAGGTTATCTGACAGAGAACCGAAGTAATCGATATACCTTTCGATATTAAGGGACTGAAGTGGCCGTGGGCTTACCACAAATGCTAAAGAACCATTTTTCGTTGTAGTAAGCGGATTATCAAGGGAAAACCGCAAATCAGCAAATACTGAGTAGCAGTAATAAGGTGGATGTAAGGTGGATTACTTGTAAAAAATGATCGGAAAAGATTAGTTGAGAAGGGCTGAAGACCGGTATCAATTAGAAAGACCACTATCTAGAACAGAAACGGACTTATGATGATGAATAAATCGCCTCTCCCAGTAGTTATGGTTTCTTAGATATGTATACACTACAACAACAAGTATATATCATGTACTAGCATCCTGACATTCCTACGGGTACTCCTTCAGCTTGCTAATCCCGAGATCTGCTTGTATGCGAATAATTTTGTTTTTTTGTTAAATAATCTATTCCAGATTTTAATTTTTATGTTTTTATCTTAAATCATTCGACCATAAAGATCTCTGATTAAAAAAGATTTCCTTAAAAGGTGTATTTTTGAAATTACAATTAATCCTCTATGACTTATAACGTAAAATAGACATACCTTGGAAAAATCATTCAATTTCACTTATTTTCATTTAAGCATACTATGGATATCCCATGTGTCTTGTGGTGGATTGGTCTGACGATAATAAAAATTTCTTCCACCATTTTTGTTAGCTTGAGGGAACTTGCATAAAACTATCAGCCGGCCCACAGCCTGTGACGACGGCATTGGTATGCCAAACTTCTACTGGTAAAAAACCCCACCCAGGGTATCCCTTAACTCATTGCTAACTGAGCCTGGAGGCCCGTATTCCTCCAACGACCCGGCGAGCGATATTTCATGCTCAAACACTGGTAGAGTGAGTGTAAAAGGTCCACCTGACTGAATTTCACTCTCAAGCTGTGCGTAGGATTCATACGCATTATCTTAATCTCATCCGTGACGAACCATTTAAACTACCTTTAATAAAGCCTTACCCATAAATTTCAGGTGTGGATAGTGAGTTCTGTGATCTACTGGATGAAGACTGTGTAACTACATCAAACAGGATTTTATTAAAGAAGATTATAGAAGGGATTCCGAAACTTAATGTACCTAGCTCCGATCCTCTGCATCAAGACATAATACGGATCAGTAAGCCTGAAATGAACGTAACTTTGTCCAAAGTGAACATGCACGGTACTAAAGGTTGTGATATCCATCGATTTAGGTAAGTTAACTTCAATTTATATCTTTTTTTTTTTAATCTCTAAGGAAAAATAAATAATTAGATCATTTTGTTGTTTGTCTGTATATCTATCAAGAGCCTTTTTCGCAAGAACGTTAAGATATTAGTTTGAAATGAATAAATATTAATTACTGAAGTCCACAGTCTTTAGTAGCCCTTAAAAACAACTAGGGCGCAATCAAAATACTATCGATTATATCGCATTTATGTACTTACAATAAAACCAAAGCCTACAGGCAGTAGCGGTCATTCCATAGATGTATTAAAGCATTGCATGTCCATACATTAAATAAGTCTGGAATAAATTGCTTAAAGTTAAATAAAACAAGAATACATTTATATTCATATCTATTCTATGTTTACGCGTTTACCATTCTCATGAGTGTAATATAAAATTTACTATAATAATATAATATTAAAATAATTACGTGAATTCTGCCTTGATGTCCAAATATCCTATGCACGTCACTGCCTACAGGGTAGTTCTCGTTAACCAATAATCATGAAAATCAAGAAACATGTCTTATAGAATGAGTTATAGCGAACATCCGAATAATATATATTTCAATTAAACTCAATTCAACTTATTGCTCTCCATAATGTTTAAAGATATTATTGAGATAATTATGCCAGTTGGGCATGGCATTTTTTAAGTATAAATAGATTTAGTATGTACCTGAATATCTTATTCTAAATAGCTAATTGAAAATTTTCTAGTAGCCTAGACTAAAATATTTTCTGTTAGAGTTCACAACAAACAATAAAACTAAAACACAGAATTCAAATAAGATTTCAAAATATCTCGACATATTACGATAGTTCTAAACACTTGTACTTCTGTACTAGCGACATCAATTAACGAATGTTACTTTATCAAGGAGCCCTGAGGAGTCTAACGCAATTTTTTTGATTAAAAAGTATATTTACAATGTTAAAAAATCGGTTCTTAAGAAAACTAACTTATCTCAAGTTTTTAAGATCAAAAAACTTCTTTGACACCATACAACTGTGTATAGAAATCAAACTATTATTTATAATTTATTAGATTTAACAAGGACGATTGGGTCTTTTCGATGCTATGCCCTAAATATATTCTCAAATCTGACTACGAGATAAATGGAGATGTTGCTTCTGTTCATATTGAAGGGAAAGGACAATGTGAAATTGTTTATGGTGAGCTTTACACCTACATATTTTTTAATAGTTATTTATATTATAGTACATATAGTAATTACTATCACACAGCGAGCTATGGAGGATTATGCTTGGTATTTCTATTCGTGATTGAATCAGAAAGGAAGAAATTCGTAATCGAATGAGAATCACTGGCAAAGCCCAGTGTATTAGTAAATTGAAGTGGCAATACGCAAAAAACATAGCTCGTAGAAGGTCAATGAAGCAGAAAAGTTGTCGAGTGGTGATCATATACCGACAAGCATAGGGTGGGAATTCGACCTACAAGGTGGATATACGACCTAATCCAGATCGCAGGGCGCCGCTGGATGCTGGATCTTCCGACTGATTCCTTTGGAAAACAGAAAAGGCCAATGTACAGCAGTAAATCTTAACATTTTTTTTGGTAACCCAGGAGGAAATCCTATACAAGACCATCAGGGACACTGTGATGGCAGAGACTCCGGAGTGTCAGACTCCTACTGAATAAAAACCTTCAGAGTGTCCCTCAATTACCCTTGGCATTTATCACCAGTATCACAATATGTTTTTAAGAAAATATAACTGTATTTTGTTTTTGTTAGTTTATATGATTCTTGCTGCTGTGGACCTATCGTATAAAATATGATATAGTTGCACGCAAACGCTTATGACCGTAGGTTTGTATCCCGACAGGTACGCCTGTGTTTGTCTAAAATATGTATCGATTTCGTCACCATATACTCACCGGTGAAAGATAACAGCATAAAAACTTGCAGGAAAATGCTCTAGGAACGACAAACAGCTCCACTACTGACCGACCCCGTTGAACATAATACCATACATAATCGCAAAGTACATGCAGACACTAATGTGTCTCTACTTACCCTAAAAAGGATATAGCGTGATGTATATTATTACTTTTATTTTTAATTCAAAAGGTAGCTAGCTGGTGATAACGTCCTGCCCTGACTTATATTGTAAAGTTTATAAAAGCACAGCCTCCTTCCTAAAAGACAAAGAAAATCAATCAAAAGAAAAAGAAAATTGCCTCAAGGGGCCGTCCATGAAGCAATCTGTTTATTTTATATTACCTAATTCTTTGACTGTAAACGCGCTCATTTTCAGACAACTATCTTATTGGATTGTACGGTGGGTATAATACAATAACGGGTAAAGATGGAAAAGTATACATGAATATTACATCCATAAAAAAGGACTTTATAGACGTGCTAGGAAAAGTTGTTTATAAATTTACTAATTTATTCGAGGGAGATAATGAAAAATGTGAGTAAAAATAATTCCTAGTATATTGTTAATGCAACTAGATTTATAGTTACATTTATATGTCGGAGTGAGAGCATCTAAATGTTATTAATTGAAACGTCAGGTTTAGTGTCTGGACGGAATCAGAGAAGGCGTTGCAATCGTAATCAACTATTCGATTTGGTACAAAATTAAATTATGAAATTGGCAACACTGAGTTAAGGAGAGATCGTCAGGATTGTTCATTTTCGAAGGCATTCAAATTTGGACGGTCGCAACAATCGCACGCATCTCAGAGATCGTCGCGTTTCCTTTCTACAATGAGTGGTGAAGAAAATGCACGTGTCGCCCGGACAGGCCCTATCCCGTCATATATAACTGTTTACGCCCTGTGTGTCGCCTGTTTGTGCTGTTTGTTTGGGAGTCGAAGCTGCTTGCGTCCGTAGGCTTTACCCTAGTTTCCCTACACGTGACTCCTGGGTGGTGCTAAGCGAGCAGCAGCGAGGTGGTAGGGCGTCGGTGCCCGTCTGGATCGCGACCACAGTACATGGGTGTAAAGTAATGGTTTCGGCTTGTCGCGTTTCGGGATCAGCTTGTGTATATCCAGTAGCTCATATACCTAGAGACCTTCAGTCGTGGTATATGTGGGCTGACATGACGATGTAGACTTTCAATGGATTTTCATCCTTTGATAGTCGCTTTCGTTTTTGGACTACACTGTACTTACCATCAGGTACTCTGTAGTCACTATGTTGAGTCAGTGTAAAAAAAACGCCGTTTATTTGTTAATTTATAATATTTTAATATATGTTCTTCTATATTATAATATTATTTTTTAAACTATCAACACACGCTCACATTTTTATCACCCTACCTACTTCATCTTTTCACACTCTGGGTTCGAACACTTTGCTTCGAATATCAACGCGCTCGCTTTAAAATTAAATTATTCTCTTAAAAACGCTACAACGCTGTGCAAAATTAGCTTAAATTCAAACACTATACCCTTTAAAACTCTTCATAAATCATAAACGCGTGAAGTTGTGGTGTGTGACGCCGATATACAAGTAAGCTTGTTCCCGGATTTCCTTCTTCCTTTTCAACTCACACACACACTCGCACATACACACAAACCAAAAACATTAATTTAATACAATTGCTTCGAAAATATATTAAAACTAAATTTAATTAACCAATTTCTAAATATTTTATCATCACACCGGGTGGCAGTATATTATTTCCTATATTTTAGCAACCCTAATTGGATAAAAATGTTTATCGGTGAAAAATTATTACATTATTAAATAATAAGAAATGTAAATGTAGATGTAAATAGAATTACAAAGTGACTGCACAGCGACTGATGGTAAAAACGTTATGGTATAAGAATTGTTACCAACACCAATGGATTGGAGATCATTGACAGTAACCGACGTCAGACCAGCACCATTGTACCACAACAGAAGGCTTCTAGATGAATGATAAATGGACGCAGTACGGTCTTTTGTAGCACTATTGTCTCAATAATATTATACTTTCACATTTGACTTTAGCTAACCGCACGAAGCGTAAATGAGACAGTGATATACAAAAAATACATTGTCTTTTTCATTCAATCAAAATATTTTCTTTCGTGTAAGTCATAATCAGCCGCTGTTCTCTAAATTAGGAAGGCAAAGCCAGACACTATGACTTGTATTTGAATTTGTATAACATTTTTTAATGTTTTCAGCTGCTGAGGTTCATAAATACATTAATAGCAATTGGAAGAAAATAGACGATGTTATTGGAGATTCATTTACATTCTCACTCATGGATCATTTCATGGATAACATCAAGAAATTCATCAAGGTTGTGCCATTTGGCGAACTGTTCCCAAAATCAAATATATTAAGTAAATTTACATAAGAATTGAATGCTCACGTATTTTAATGTACTGCTTCTCTACAAATAATGTTATTTACCATCATTTATAATATAGTTGGGATGTTTCTTATTACAGACTTTGAAATTCAGTAAACAGAATGAGTTTTATTACACCTTGGTCATTAATAGTTACCTCACTAGAATGGAACTGTCAACTTTAAATCACAATTGATGTCGAATGAAATAGCTTCAATGAAATAGCGGTTTATAAAAGTCAAAACAAGATTTAATTTGTTGGAGCAAATCGACCTAATATTATGTAACCATTTTCCCACAAAATTGCAGCGTAGCGTGGTTATTATTTTATTTTCGCACCAAAGTTACAATACAACAATAGATAACTCACGATTCCCCGCCTGTTTAGAGCCCCTTTCCACTTCGCGCAACAAAGCGAGTAAACTGGTCTCCCGCGCTTTACTATCAAAAAGGGTATGAGGAGTTTACTCGTTTCCCAAAAATAATTAACTGCTTCAAAAATGTTCATTTAGAGCACCCCCCCCCCTCTTTGAATTCTAGACGAGCTGTTTCTCTTTTTCACCCACCTTTTAAACGATCAAACCTCGGAGTCAACAGTGTTTTGTGTAGATTGTCTGGAGCCTACAATCTTCTTGGAGATTCGGTTGATTTGTTTGCGGACTCCATGTCGAGATTCAAGTGAAAAGTCTTCGGGTTGTTGAGAGGTGCACAAACTAATAATATCGACTTTAATTACCATTAAAATAATAGAATATAAATAAACAGGTCATTCTAACGTATGTTGTGGATGCCTTAATAGAAAGTGTACATTGTTGATTGTAATTGTGTATGTGTTGTGTAAATGAATAATTGTACCGGGCCACTGGCAACCCTATATACGAGTAAATAAATAATGTGTTAAACATGTGTTAAAAATAAGACGCTTAAAAATATATCAAGATAGTAGTTTAATTTGCCAATTGTTATAAACACATTTTAAACTTTCGCATTTTCTGATCATTATAATTTTTTTTTTACACTGGCTGTTGTAAAAAAAAACTCTGTAGTCAGAGTACCTGATGGTAAGTACTATGTAGTCCAAAAACGAAAGCGACTATCAAAGGATGAAAATCCATTGATAGTCTCCGTCGTCATGTCGGCCCACATATACCGCGACTGAAGGTCTTTAGGTATATGAGCTACTAGATATACACAAGCTGATCCCGAAACGCGACAAGCCGAAACTGGTCACTATGACGCTATTTATACCATATTTGTACTGTGGTCGCGATCCAGACGGGCACCGACGCCTTACCACCTCGCTGCTGCTCGTTTAGCACCACCCAGGAGTCACGTGTAGGGAAACTAGGGTAAAGCCTACGGAAGCGAGCAGCTTCGACTCCCAAAATACTGTAATGGGACTTATACGCAAATTGTAAAATAATATATCGTAAAGCTTCCTTTCGGGGTCAGCATGGATACATTAGTGGTTGTATGCACTTTGCGTTTATATGTCGTGGCCAACGTGACTAGTAGCACAGCTGATCGACGTTCTCAGAACATTTACTTTGTAAACATAATTTGTTTTTCACTGGTAAAATCTGAAAACCCCAGAGGGTACGTGCCACGATATGAACCTACGATCACTTGAGTTGCCGCGCATGGTTACAGCTCCCTTATCCACTAGGCCAATGCAACCTCACAGTTCCTTTATAAAAGTTAAATTAGTTATTCAATCATATCCTGGAAAATAAAGATAGCATTTGGTAATTGTGACTCAGCAATATAAAGTTGATTTTCAAACAGACAAACAATTTTATCTGGGCAGTTTTTTAATGAATTACAATTGTGCTATCTTAGTGAGTATCTTAATGTTGAGTATTTATAAAAATCTATTTACTTTTTTAAAAATCATTATTCTGGTCGTTCAGCTAAAAATATTCCGGGACTTTATCGACGTAATTCAACTGTTTATTATGATCGGATGATAGTTCTGCAGTCATTATTAAGTGAGAAAACATCACATTTTAACCAGGGACTTGTAACGTTACTAAAAATAACGTTATAGTAATGATACATAACGTTATTTTTGTAACGTTACCGCAATAACATAATGACGTCATAATGCTATCAGTAACGTTACTCAGGTAACAGAACGAAATTTATAACAAAAAAATTAACGTTATTATAACGTTATAAATGCGACGTTGCCACTCTTATACTTTTTAAACACGTGTCACCATTTCTGCGCTATAATTGATAGAAATATAGCGACGTTGCGGCGGCTTCTGTTTCAATACTTTCAATACGTGTCGATGTTTAGGACTCATGCATTGCAAGCTGACGAGACGTATTTTCGACTTTTGGCTTGTTTTACAATACGCGGAGGGAAAGAGTTAGCAAAGTGTACAGATATGTTGATATAGATGAAACAAAGAAGCGTGCTAAATGTTTAGTCGACGAAAAATTTTAATGGTGGTCTTTTAATTAATGGTGGAATTTTAATATTTTAAAATTTTATTTTTTATTATTTATTACAGATAGCGCTTGGCCTCAAAGTCACTTGATGGAAAGTGAAGATGAGGTGGAAGATGGAGCGCGCTCACCCAGTAAATACCGAATATTGTCTACCTTTTAAACTAATTTATAATATACTAGCTGTACCCGGGACTTCGTTTGTGTGGAAAAAATACTGTTTCTATGATAATAATTATTTCAAATTGAAAGTTTTGTGTAAACGATATAAATGCCAACGATTCTTTTTATTAGAGATAAGCTTGCGCTCGACTCCAAACTCTCCCGATGGAAAGTGACGATGAGGCCGATTATAGAGCGAATGAATACAAAATAATTATTTTCATATATTTTCCTTAGTTTACATAAAATAAGTTCTTGAACGCACTCATAAAAATTTAAAGCAAATCCTTTTTCAGTACTGACATTATTCTACACTTAAAATTCAAAACATGTCAATATCTGAATTTGTGCATATATCTCGTCGATTCGAAACTTTCATTTAAATACGTTATTTAATTTGAGGCGAGAGCTTACCGTATCGACGGGATGTATATTAAATGTTTGACAGCTACGAAACTCATTAACATTTCCTATGGGAATATATTTTTCGCTATTGTATTATATTTCGTCTATTTTCTAATCTTTTTAGTAGTTATTATTCTACTCGAGACAGAGACCAATACAACAATTCAAATACCATGAAAATCGGTCCATTTCTCCAGTTATAAGTGTTCACACAAACCCGACTTTGTTATATATATATATATATATATATATATAAGTAGATTTCCACACATACTTATAAGTTATAAGGATGTATGAAAGCTGTGGTATTTTGTTTATTATTTTTAACTTTAACTTTTCCTGTTTTTTTTTTTGTATTTTTAATTTCATTCTTTTGCGTCGATATTCACAACACATTTCGGCATTAGTTTTCGGCATCTTATAAAATGTATTATTTAGCACAAGATATAAAAGTACAAACACTGTTAAATAATAAAACACCACGCTGACTTCTTACTAAAAAGCTGTTATACGCACATACACACCGACATATTTACTCTCTCGCTCTGGCTCACTAATTTTTGTATTTGTATCTCTTACCTGTCCTTTTCCCGTTGCATCCGGTTTTAAATCACAACTATTCTATAGAAGTTTCACTTCAAAAAGTTTATTTTTTAGATTGCGTAAACAAGTCTCCAAAATTTCCTGGTTAAAAGATTTGTTTTTTTATAGGAATACTAACATCATCTACATTAACACATAAAATATGAAGAAGATGCATGCCAAGATGCATACCAATGCGACTAAGATGCAATTAATTTCTTAGTTAACATTTTAAGAATAATTAGCAACTACATTATTTTATACTTTTTCTTTGTCCGTCGCCTCATTTTCATAATTGTGATGATTTTTCGCATTTTTCATAAAGTTAAAAAAAATTACGTAGTATCTTGTTCTTATACAGGGATTGACATGGTTCAGTTCTTCTAGTAACAACTGTGTAAATTGATTATTTCTTTTGTCTTGCTGTTGTGAGATGCGCACCATTCATTCTTAGAAGTTTTTGTTGTGCATATACAATTTTTTTGTCTCCCATAGATTTGCAGATTTTAGAACTTATTTCAAACTTCAAAGGGCTATTAAAAGTTTTTGAATCCATGAAGTCACGAGAATTTACTCGCTTCATTCTTTAAACACAATAGAAATGATAATTAATTCTATCTTTAAATACTTCTTATTACTATATATCCTTATTAATTACTGTTTTTCTTGCACAGTATGTAAAAACCCTTGACTAGAAGAGATACGATGTTTTTAAATCCATGTACTCTTTTTAACATAGAATTTTAACATCAAAATGTATTGAAAAAGTGAGTATTTGTACCTGATGGAAATCCCTAAGGGAAATAAAGAAAAGTGCCAGTGTGCTGAAAGTGATAAAAGACATTATTGCAGCTAACCCATAGTCATAAAGGAAAATATTCCAGCATATCCACGGTATCAAACGCACCCTGAAACTAGCAGATAATATGTTTTAGTAATTCTCCGAAGTAACTCAACATACCGATAATCAGGGATATATAGAGGGCTGGATTTTACTCCCACCCCTCCCCCAGAGAAGTAGCCTCAACAAGGCCTTTTGTTCCCTGGGCGTCTGGACGAATTTGGCTTCCCAGGCCCGGGTGGAGCAATCAGAGGGACACTCCGGGGGTTTTTAGTCAGTAAGAGTCTGATATATCGGGGTCGCTGTCTTCACAGCGTCCCTGATGGTCCTATGTAGATTTTCCCCCCGGGATAAAAAAACAGGTATATTTATCCAAGGTTAACAAACCATACAGGGCTTGTGGATTGCTTACTAAACGTTATATAATAAGAGGTGGGCTAAATTAGTTAATAAGATATATTCGCCACCAAAATTCCAAGTGTCAAATCAATTCATACAATAAATTTTCAACACTTCTTTTAAAGTGAGAATAAGTCGCTGGTATAGCCGAATCGATATTTTTAGTCAATTTTAAGCGCAACCATCATAAATAAAGTAAATTAACTATTTTTATTAATACAACTTGAAAAGTCCGCATTTGGCAAGATAGAAGACGTCCCACGACCAAAGCATATTCCACAATGCCCGAAGAGCCGTCTCTTTGACCAGTGCGTTCTGGCCGCAACGACCTATAGTGTAGAGACCTGGACTCTTATCAAAGAAGATAAGAAGATGCTTACCGGACGTTACTTACTCAAATGGCATACAATGCTCGCAATTATATTACTATATCGTATGTCCTTTGAAATCTTGCAACGAATTAATATCAAAGATGGAGAACGGATAATGCATTTTTATTGGAATTGGGCAGTACATCTAGCTAGACGAGGTGATGTCAAATGGAGCTGTGGAATTAGTGTATGGCGATCCATAGAAAAACGAAGCATGGGACGTGCGGCTGAAAGATGTGTAGAATATGTGAATAAACTTACAGCCCTTAACTCGATGAACTTAACACGGAACTGAGGGTGATAATATAAAATGAGGAAGGGCTGTGCCCAGCAGTTGGCCGAATCTGGCTGCTAATGATGATGCCGAATGAAATATTATTACAGACGATCTCACTATATGGCATTAGATGTAACAAGAACCAGCCTCTTTACTACACTAACAAAAATAAAGTGTTACATGTATGTACCTAAAATGAACATGTAATGTTTTCGTCATAATCATTTAAAATTTTAAAAACAATTAAGTTTTATGATGATTATTCGTATTCTTATCATCGAGGTAACAATGGCAAAATCTTGATAATATGATTAATATTTTGTTTAATGTAAAACTTTATAATTATTTAAAAAAAACGACAAAACATTTGTTATCTGTATATTTCCTTCGTATTGATGTAAGCATGTTATTAAAATATTATCTCAAAAGCTTATTAATACTCTATGCATATATTAAATTGTAAAAAGATCATAACTGTAAAATAAATTAATATAATATCTAACAACGTATAATATAGTAATACTATATCGTTTACCGCCATGCTTTTTTTTTTTTTTACTTGTGGAAAATCCTCATTGGACCGTCCCGGCTACACATGGGGGAATGGTAACCGGGGTGTGCCGGACTTTTACCGACTAAAAACCCCAAGTTGATCTCATCTGCACTAAGACGGGACTGTGGGCCCTGTAATCAATTGCTCCACACCATGCCATGCCATGCTAGCTGCCTCTTGAGGTGAGCAGAAATATATTGATTAGTTATTATACAAATTGCATTTATTTGTTGTGCCCAACATGACATTTTTATCAGGCGTCATCCAGGTTTTTCCCGATGCTGTCTTTTAGCTTGCCTAAGTCAGTACTTAATCTAGCAAAACCCACAGGTAGGGGCTAGGATTGGCACCTATATTCATTAGCATTTCCACGCGTCTAAACAAACAGCTATGTATATAGAAACTCTTGGTATGAAACAATGCTTTTCAGAATTTTTACAGCTCTTGGAAGTAAGAATTACATACATGGATTTATAACAAAAGAAGGGGTTAAAAATGTTTTTTTTTTTTCTATTAAATGTTGTCACTCTTTTTATCTTTCTGGCCAAAATAAGTCAAACTCGCTCCCCGAGGGTTACATAAAAACTTTTCGATGTAAATGATCAGAAAAACCCTTTTTTTTTCGTAATGTAACTACTTATTTACAGTTTTCCCATTTTTCCTATACTTGTAATAAGACCTGGGTTTTGGTAAATTTTATGATTCTAGGTGTATGGTAAGTACCCCATTCGTTTTGACGTCCTTGTGAAAACTGCATTAACGATGAGAACGACATAAATAGACGTATATTTTAATTCCGTTGATTTAGATTATTTTTTTCAGAGCTGTAAAGGATTGCAGCCGTTAGCATTTAATAGTAATTTCAATTTGATACCTTCTCCCGTTTTTAAGAAAAAGGGTGTTGTCTGACAGGCAGACTGATGAATAGTAAACAATTCCTATAAGGGTTTTTTCCCCTTTTTAGGAACGGAACCCTAAAAAAACATCAATGCCTAATTGGATTGCAAGTATAGTACTTGGTTCTACTTACTTCAGTCGTCGTTCTTTGGGGTAACTTCCTGTTATCTACACAGGGTTACCAGTAACTAACGCAAATCATTTTAAGGGGTCTCTGATTTATCAAGATTGACAACTTTTTCTAATAAATACTTTTCCCATACCAAAAAAATTGCAGTTATAGTCTTTTCAACTTCACATAAACTTTTCTTATGGTGCGGCGGCAGATCGCTCAATACAAACGCAGACCCACCAAGCGGATTGCGACAAGGCGGAAGGGAGCGGGTACTTAGCTGACTGTGACATACCTACGTCAGAATCGAATGAATGAAATTGAAGCATAGTTATTTACGAGATTCAGGCTGAGATTTACTTAGTGATCTTAGTGTTTTTAATACTAAGTATATGGAAGTTTCTTATATACCTATCTCTACGAACACGCGACACGCATCAATAGAGGTAGATATATCATTTATAAAACGTCAATATTGCAACAGATATGAAAAATATATATATATATATATATATATGCTTCGTTCAATGGATAATAGTCAATAGAAAAGGTAAAACAAAAATACGGTTTTTGTAATTTTTCTTTTAAGATACGAAATGTGTTAAATTGATGTGTCCCGTAAACCTAATGTTATTATAAATAAGAAAACATTTTGTAAATCATAAAAACTGTCTTGCTCAAAACTCAAAAGCTTATATCTCATTCTTATTAAAATATAATATATAGAATGGAATAAAAGACTCAAATAAATAAATAAATTATACATTTTAAATAAACAATTAATTGAACAATTTATATACATTACAATATTAAAAGACCATAAACGGTTCTCAAATTACTTATTTAAAATTTAAAGAATAATATTACCATATAAAAGCTCATTAAAAATCACTAAATACTCGTAAATATCGTATATAAAATAAGGTTTTGCAAAATTGTTGACACTTCAACTTGTGTACTTAAGAAAAATGTTGTTTAAAACACTTATTGTTACCCTCGTATTCATTGTATCTTGTGCATTGTGTAAGTATTTTTTATTTATTTCTTAAAACTAAAATGTTTAATTAAGTTACTCGGGAAAACCTATCAAAAATAACGGCTGTTTCTATTCGAGATAGAATTAGTTCAAGTCATTATTTTTAATACTGGTTTGTTAAAGTAACTACAACGCACCTGATGGAAAGTGGAGTCCAGTCCAAGATCGGCAGCGACCGCCGAGGGATTAGTTCATTAACAGTCGCCGTCGACATGTCGACCCGCATATACTATAACTGAAGGTCTCTAGATATATGAACTAGACGGAATACATCACCATCAACCTGTGTCTATCATCTGCAAGATATAACTCTCTCTCATTGTTCGCTACTAAGCCCGATCTTAGGGTTCCATCCAACAATTGTCCGCCAGTTTACGCAAATCATCACTCAACCTAGCCAGAGCGCGTCCCTCACTACATTTACCGATACGCGGTCTCCACTCAAGAATACTTCTACCTCAAGGGTTATCGGTTCTTCGGCAAATATAACCAGCTTACTGCTACAGTCAGTTAGTCCTCTAAACTATATCGATGATATTAGTACTCCGTTGGACCACCTTATTTCTGGTTTGGCCCTTTAGACAAACAGCAAGCAGCATAAAACAATCCCAGCCTACTATCCTTAGATGTCTTTTACCGTTGTATTAAACAAAAGCGATATTACGTTTAATCTTTTGTAAAAAATATAATTATCTATTTATTCTAATGCAATAAACTAGATTACAGGTTTTATTTTAAAAAAGATCTTCATTGCTGTTTTTCTTGTATCATGAATTTTCTGTGACTTTCTAAGTGATCATACACACTGATGAGAAAGTAATATTCCTTTGCAATTACAAACTATAGGGCATTGGGTCATATTTTCGACAAATTTGTCATATCTTGTACATCATCATCATCATTAGCAGCTTGTGCCACTGCTGGTAGTAGACCTCCCTCATGACAGTATAATATAATAGTGTCATATCACCATTCTTGATCCCAAGCGAAGTTCCTCCATTTGCGGCTCACAAACATGACCACATCATCTACCCAATTAGCAGCATCTCTCCATATACTCATTAAATTACAATATTTTCATAAAATCATCCAAGATCTTGTATATAAAAATTATATGAATTAAAATATATAATGGAAATGGCGATTATTTCAGTTATCCTGTTATGCTTACCATCAACTGCAGTGTAATAGTGTTATTGAGCTATAAAAATGTATATTAAAAAACATATTTATTCAGGTGAAAAAGGAAAATCCTGTGAGTTAGATGATGACCAATGCATCACGGCTGTGTGTGATAAAGTGATAAAAAAACTTATAGAAGGAAGTACAGCCTACAATATAAAGAGTGCGGATCCGCTTCATCAAGATGAAATTAATGTCGTTCAACCCAATATGAATCTAACACTGAAAAATGCAAATATGCATGGCTCAAGAGCTTGTGGATGCAATCGTTTTAAGTACGTTAGACATTTTATATAATTAGCCATAAGGACAATAATTACATATTTTTAGCACCCTAAACTCTAAACTAAGTGTCCTCAAATGATTAAGGTTCATTTATCCACTAAACATAATAGATATGCTTTACCATTTTTACGGGTAATATATTAAAAATAAATATCATAGAAAAATTAGTTTAATCTTATATTTTAGGTTAGTTTACTTACTTAGCAAATTATAGTTTGTTATTATAGAGACAATTTTTCGAATTAATTGGCTTAGCGAATATCTTTTAGTGGGTATTTTGTTAAATAAATAATTGATTTATGATTAGTGGATACAGCCATTCCGGTATTTTTTTTGTGACCCGTAGGAATATCCTGTATAGGAAGGACCATCATAGCCACTGTGAGGGCAGCGACCCCGGTGTGTCAGACTCCTACTGACTAAAAACCTATCTTTCCAATCACAAATGTCAAACCAATTAACATCCAACTATTTTGAATTTTATGAAAATATCTGCTAGATAAAACTTAGTTAGCAATTACTGAAACATTGTGAAACATACAGATTACCAGTTCATCAATTCACGTATTACTAATCAGGCAAGTTTACCCTAATGTTTAATAGAAATGTATTCTCTCATATTATTTATGGCACTGTGTCGATAAGCATTCTTGGACTACTCAACTAATTAATTATAAGGGATATTATAATTTCAGGTTTATAACCAACGGGTGGAAAGTTTCATTGAAGTGTCCGAAACTGGCTCTCGAATCTGATTATGAGATTAATGGAGATATCGATTCTATGCATATTGAAGGGAAAGGAAGAAACGAAATAATTTATAGTGAGCTATATTGTTTTTTATACTAGTAAATGCCAAATATCCTCACAGTCTGGATAATAGTAATACACACTGCAGTGCCTTCTGTAACTTAGAAATTACGGAGAGACCCAATGGCCATAGTTGAAACAATATTACTTTACGAATTTCATTTAAATGAAAAGTATAATTGTCATATAGGGATGTCACTTATACGCTTTACCGCACTGCTGCTAAATATGAATGTAGGACGGAAATAAAACTGTTCAAAAGACTGTACTACAGCCTTGTAAATTTGGCATAGTACTACTAACCTTGATAGACAAAACTAAAAAAACGAGCAGATGCTAACATGTGGAGCCAGCATGACAGAGCTTGCACCCATGTGGTAATGTGAACGTGACGCACTTGGCCATACTAGTCCTGTTAATTAATTATTAACGTCCACTAGACGATACCCGGTCAGTGCAAAATAAACGTCAATTCGGCGTCCTCGTGCCGTCTACTCAATTTGTTAACGATTAGAACATTTAAGCTCAAACACGATACTTCTACTGTAATTGTGCTTATACTTTAAGGAGTTGAGTATCCTGTTGCTTCTAGGTGATGGCAGCTTCAAGTCTACTAGGTTTTTTATAATATCGTTAAAGTCACGGGATACTAAGTTTTAAATCGATTAAATTAATCTAAGTAGTTTATATTCTTTTAGAACTAGCAAAAAGCTGACTATCTTCAAGTAGCTGACCAGACTTTTTTCAATCATACCTAAGACCACTTTCAATCAAACCAGCGTTAAAAAAAACTAAATCAAAACGGTTTAAAAGCTACAATGCTATAGCTACAATAGACAGACAAATAAATTCACAGTGCCTCAGATACACACGTAAAACTTATAATATCCCGTTTTTCTGTCAGAAGTTAAATGGCGGGCCACGTGGGACCGCGCACCATTAATTGCATTGTGTGACCTCGCACGGGCCGCTCATGAACGACACGAGATTTGTTTGTGGACAGCGCACGGGTTCTCGCTACCCACAACCTTTACAATTTCACCCAGCGAACGGTGCGCGCACTTATCATGCTCATCCATCGAGTTACGGGTTTAATGGTAACGCAAGGACACCCTTGTGAGTACAAATCTTAAATTGGGCGGTCAGCTAGGAAAAAAACCTAAGCTGATCTAACAGTGTTTCGGAAGCAACTACCTTGAAAAAAAAACGCCGAAAGTCAAAGCTGCGTTGGAGTAGAACGCGCGGGTGTCCAGTGAACTGTGTACGGGCGCTCAGTAGACGGCGCGTAAACACCGGGATATTGTTAAAATTCTGCGGCTTAGTTGATTTTAGTTGATCGGGTAACGAGGTTATTTAGTGGACCTTAAGCATTAATCTGTGTTTCTAGCTAGTGTTCTGTTGCAGAATCTCAGTTTATTTTCGCTTTCAGACTCGTACGATTTCGGTATTTATGGAGGATACGAAACTGTCACGGGCGAAGATGGCAAGCCACATTTTAAGCTCTCAACCTTTAAAATGGAACCGAATAGCAGCATTTCAAATGTCCTCTACGTATTTCATAATCTTTTCAACGGTGACAATGAGAAGTGTAAGTTATTTGTGTGAATAGCGTTCCTTTTTTTTAATCCCAGCTAAATGGAATGCTTTTTAATGGAATTCATGTTTCTCAAGGAAATGGGATAATGGGATAGTCTATATTTACCCTAAAGGTCCATCTGTAAAAACATTTATGAAATCGGATGGATAATTTCCTAGTTAACCTCCAACATCTAAATCTACACCTAAATGTTTTTTGTTGGCAGGGCGATTGCCCGAACTGGGTCGACCACAGTACACAAGTGTAAAGACCGTCATAGTGACTCTCTTTGTCCTTTCGCGTTTCGAGATCAGCTTGTGTATATGCAGTAACACATACCTAGAGAGCTTCAGTCGTGGTATATATGGGCCGACATGACGACGGAGACAATCAATGGACTTTCATCCTTCGGTGGTCTCTTTTGTTTATGGACTACACTGTACTTACCATCTAGTGCAGTGTAGTCACAATGTCGAGCCAGTGTAAAATAAAAACATGAATATGGCGATTGTCACTAAACTTTCGACTCTTGGCAGTCGTGGTCGATCTTGGTCTGTCCTGTACTTATCATCAGCTATGGTGCTGTCACTTTATAGTGCCACTATAAAAAGTCCAAACGTTACTTCTAATTTTAATGATTAATTTCTCTTAAAATTTCAGCGGAGACTGTTCATCAATACATTAACAGCAATTGGAAGAAACTGCACGATATAATTGGAGAATCGATTATTTATTCTATGATGGACCATTATATCGATAATAGTAAAAAATTTACTCACGCTGTACCAATGCATGAGATATTCAAGAATTTCTGAATTTTATTTTCTGACAACTAACTCTTAAGCTTGATTATATTTTTAAAATTTCTTATTTACAATATCTTCAGAATGATTTTATAAAATCCAATTCGATCTAATAAAGTGTATTAGAAAAAGTAATAAGTATGTCTTATTGACATTTTTATCCTTTACCAAGAAGAAATTATGTTAAATTTCACAGTACCAGGGACGAGAATACAAGGAGTAGGCAGGTGTATATGAGGACCAGATAATTTAAAATCACATAAATTAAGACGATACAAAATAATAGCCAAATGGTTCAAAACAATTTAACAACGAACTATTCTCTTTTTTTTTTAATTTTACTTATAGTCCCACTTCGTTTTACGGGACACATTTGACTTTTGGTTTTTATCAAATTATTATAAATCTGTATTTACTATCTATTTATCTATCGATCATCACGCCGAATCTCTATTGGGGTAGGTAGAGAGAATAGAACGCCAGTTCTCTCTATTCTTAAAAATGTCTTTACAAAACACTCCAAACAACGCATTTATGTACAGGAATAATGATATTAGGGTCGGCAAAAGATTTGAGTTGTCTAGCAACAAAACCTGACAACTTGTTAGTTGTTGTGTAACTATCATATCAATATGTTGACAGAAATTTAACTAGGTATTGATCATTAAAAAAACTCGATACTTTTTTTACTGGATTATTCTCTATATAATAGGTTGCCCCAGAAGGATAATTTCATTAAGAAAAGTTCACAAAATAACACTTTGACCTATTTATCATACGATGACTCTTACATCATTCGGCGACAATTTTAATTGGATTTTAAAACTCTGTAATATCCTTAACGCTACTATTGACCTTATACAGTTTAAGGTCATCCGCATAAAGGCTAAATATTAAAGCTAAAAAGCAGAGGCCCTATATGTGTTCCCTGTAGTACCCCAGATAGAACCATCAAAAGCTTAAACTTAAGACTAAGTACCATGTAGTCTCAACTAGTGTTGAGATCTATTACGCCGGTAGGATTCATACCAACGCAACAGGGATCCATGGATACCCGACTGTAAAAGCTTGAGTATTAGTAAATCATGATCAATCAAGTCAAAAGCCTTGCTAAAACCTGTATATACAATATGAATTTCACTACCCTTATACAAAAACATGACAATGTCATTAATCAAGCATAATAAATTTGAAATAGTAGACTTTTTAGGTAAAAGACCATGTTGTGAAGTAAAGAGCTCTTGTTTAATATGCTAATTTTACTACTAGTGACTGAAAGACTTTGCCCAATACTAAAGCTAAGATTTATAGACGTTATTTCGACTTTGTATAGCAAATTCTCAAAAAAATAAATTCATTTTGACAAAAAATTAAATATATAATAAGAACTTGAGTACAGCCATGATATTCGCAGAGCCAAGTTCATGTCGACAAAATTGGTGACTTACCAAATTTTTTGACTTTCATTGATTAATATAGATTGTAATGTTTTAGTAAAGTTTAAGCAAACTTAAAGTTCTGTCTATAATCTATCTTATATCTACAGTCTTAAAGTTGCAGCATCCCACTCTCAAACAGCACTAGGGAGAACTAAATCCCCAATAATAATTTAGTGGAGTGCCTGGAGCATTCAAAACCGTAAAACCTCGGATTAGAGTTATAGTGAATGAATTAATATGATTGATGTGGGATATTGTTTTTTAAAATATAAATTGCAATGTTTACCCAAAAAATTTTTTGTGCACTCCATTGTTTCATTGTTTAAACAAATTATTATGAAAAATTAATGTTTAACCACATAGTTTCACTTTAAACAGTTTTTTTTTTTTTTATTTATATGTTAAATCTTACCTGAGTAGACAATAGGAAAAATTTTCAAAGATACCTGTGTATAAAATTAGCAGTAGGAATCTCGAAGAGGTAGAAAAACGTGGAGGGGAGAGCGGAGGGACAGCTGCTATGTACAATGGAATTTCTCGGCTAGTTTAGTTGCAAGTAATACGTGTTCTGTGAATACTGTGCTTTTATAACAGTGAAAGTTTGGTTTTTTAATAAAAAATCTTGTATATTTTTGTACTGGAAGGTGTATTGAAGACGATGTTTTAATATTGAACTATTACAAAAACGTATAATACAATAATAATAATAAATCGTTTACCGCCATGCTAGCTGCCTCTTGAGGTGAGCAGAAATATATTGATTAGTTATTATACAAATTGCATTTATTTGTTGTGCCCAACATGACATTTTTATCAGGCGTCATCCAGGTTTTTTCCCGATGCTGTCTTTTAGCTTGCCTAAGTCAGTACTTAATCTAGCAAAACCCAGAGGTAGCGGCTAGGATTGGCACCTATATTCATTAGCATTTCCACGCGTCTAAACAAACAGCTATGTATATAGAAACTCTTGGTATGAAACAATTCTTTTCAGAATTTTTACTGCTCTTGGAAGTAAGAATTACATACATGGATTTATAACAAAAGAAGGGGTTAAAAATGTTTTTTTTTTCTATTAAATGAGAACTAGCCTCTTTACTACACTAACAAAAATAAAGTGTTACATGTATGTACCTAAAATGAACATGTAATGTTTCCTCATAATCATTTAAAATTTTAAAAACAATTAAGTTTTATGATGATTGTTCGTATTCTTATCATCGAGGTAACAATGGTAAAATCTTGATAATATGATTAATATTTTGTTTAATGTAAAACTTTATAATTATTTAAAAAAAACGACAAAACATTTGTTATCTGTATATTTCCTTCGTATTGATGTAAGCATGTTATTAAAATATTATCTCAAAAGCTTATTAATACTCTATGCATATATTAAATTGTAAAAAGATCATAACTGTAAAATAAATTAATATAATATCTGACAACGTATAATATAATAATAATATATCGTATACCGCCATGCTTTTTTTTTTTTTTTTACTTGGGGAAAATCCTCATTGGACCGTCCCGGCTACACATGGGGGAATGGTAACCAGGGTGTGCCGGACTTTTACCGACTAAAAACCCCAAGATGACCTCATCTGCACTAAGATGGGACTGTGGGCCCTGTAATCAATTCCTCCACACCATGCCATGCCATGCTAGCTGCCTCTTGAGGTGAGCAGAAATATATTGATTAGTTATTATACAAATTGCATTTATTTGTTGTGCCCAACATGACATTTTTATCAGGCGTCATCCAGGTTTTTTTCCGATGCTGTCTTTTAGCTTGCCTAAGTCAATACTTAATCTAGCAAAACCCACAGGTAGGGGCTAGGATTGGCACCTATATTCATTAGCATTTCCACGCGTCTAAACAAACAGCTATGTATATAGAAACTCTTGGTATGAAACAATGCTTTTCAGAATTTTTACAGCTCTTGGAAGTAAGAATTACATACATGGATTTATAACAAAAGAAGGGGTTAAAAATGTTTTTTTTTTTTCTATTAAATGTTGTCACTCTTTTTATCTTTCTGGCCAAAATAAGTCAAACTCGCTCCCCGAGGGTTACATAAAAACTTTTCGATGTAAATGATCAGAAAAACTCTTTTTTTTCGTAATGTAACTACTTATTTACAGTTTTCCCATTTTTCCTATACTTATAATAAGACCTGGGTTTTGGTAAACTTTATGATTCTAGGTGTATGGTAAGTACCCCATTCGTTTTGACGTCCTTGTGAAAACTGCATTAACGATGAGAACGACATAAATAGACGTATATTTTAATTACGTTGATTTAGATTATTTTTTTCAGAGCTGTAAAGGATTGCAGCCGTTAGCATTTAATAGTAATTTCAATTTGATACCTTCTCCCGTTTTTGAGAAAAATGGTGTTGTCTGACAGGCAGACTGATGAATAGTAAAGAATTCCTATAAGGGTTTTTTTCCCCTTTTTAGGAACGGAACCCTAAAAAAACATCAATGCCTAATTGGATTGCAAGCATAGTACTTGGTTCTACTTACTTCAGTCGTCGTTCTTTGGGGTAACTTCCTGTTATCTACACAGGGTTACCAGTAACTAACGCAAATCATTTTAAGGGGTCTCTGATTTATCAAGATTGACAACTTTTTCTAATAAATACTTTTCCCATACCAAAAAAATTGCTGTTATAGTCTTTTCAACTTCACATAAACTTTTCTTATGGTGCGGCGGCAGATCGCTCAATACAAACGCAGACCCACCAAGCGGATTGCGACAAGGCGGAAGGGAGCGGGCACTTAGCTGACTGTGACATACCTACGTCAGAATCGAATGAATGAAATTGAAGCATAGCTATTTACGAGATTCAGGCTGAGATTTACTTAGTGATCTTAGTGTTTTTAATACTAAGTATATGGAAGTTTCTTATATACCTATCTCTACGAACACGCGACACGCATCAATAGAGGTAGATATATCATTTATAAAACGTCAATATTGCAACAGATATGAAAAATATATATATATATATATATATATATATATATATATATATATATATATATATATATATATATGCTTCGTTCAATGGATAATAGTCAATAGAAAAGGTAAAACAAAAATACGGTTTTTGTAATTTTTCTTTTAAGATACGAAATGTGTTAAATTGATGTGTCCCGTAAACCTAATGTTATTATAAATAAGAAAACATTTTGTAAATCATAAAAACTGTCTTGCTCAAAACTCAAAAGCTTATATCTCATTCTTATTAAAATATAATATATAGAATGGAATAAAAGACTCAAATAAATAAACAAATTATACATTTTAAATAAACAATTAATTGAACAATTTATATACATTACAATATTAAAAGACCATAAACGGTTGTCAAATTACTAATTTAAAATTTAAAGAAGAATATTACCATATAAAAGCTCATTAAAAAGCACTAAATATTCGTAAATATCGTATATAAAATAAGGTTTTGCAAAATTGTTGACACTTCAACTTGTGTACTTAAGAAAAATGTTGTTTAAAACACTTATTGTTACCCTCGTATTCATTGTATCTTGTGCATTGTGTAAGTATTTTTTATTTATTTCTTAAAACTAAAATGTTTAATTAAGTTACTCGGGAAAACCTATCAAAAATAACGGCTGTTTCTATTCGAGATAGAATTAGTTCAAGTAATTATTTTTAATACTGGTTTGTTAAAGTAACTACAGCGCACCTGATGGAAAGTGGAGTGCAGTCCAAGATCGGCAGCGACCGCCGAGGGATTAGTTCATTGACAGTCGCCGTCGACATGTCGACCCGCATATACTATGACTGAAGGTCTCTAGATTATAGGAACTAGACGGAATACATCACCATCAACCTGTGTCTATCATCTGCAAGATATAACTCTCTCTCATTGTTCGCTACTAAGCCCGATCTTCGGTTCCATCCAACAATTGTCCGCCAGTTTGCGCAAATCATCACTCAACCTAGCCAGAGGTGGTGGTAGTGGTGGTGGTGAGGTTGCGAGGTGGTAGGGCGTCGGTGCCCGTCTGGATCACGACCACAGTACATGGGTGTAAAGCCCGTCATAGTGACCAGTTTGGGCTTGTCGCGTTTCGGGATCAGCTTGTGCATATCCAGTAGCTCATATACCTAGAGATCTTTAGTCGTGGTATATGTGGGCCGACATGGCGATGTAGACTATCAATGGATTTTCATCCTTTGATAGTCGCTTTCGTTTTTGGACTACTCCGTACTTACCATCAGGTACTCTGTAGTCACTATGTCGAGCCAGTGTAAAAAAAAAGACCGCGTCCCTCGCTACATTTATCGATACGCGGTTTCCACTCAAGAATACTTCTACCTCAAGGGTTATCGGTTCTTCGGCAAATATAACCAGCTTACTGCTACAGTCAGTTAGTCCTCTAAACTATATCGATGATATTAGTACTCCGTTGGACCACCTCATTTCTGGTTTGGCCCTTTAGAGAAACAGCAAGCAGCATAAAACAATCCCAGGCTACTATCCTTAGATGTCTTTTACCGTTGTATTAAACAAAAGCGATATCTAAAATTTAATCTTTTGTAAAAAATATAATTATCTATTTATTCTAATGTAATAAACTAGATTACAGGTTTTATTTTAAAAAAGATCTTCATTGTTGTTTTTCTTGTATCATGAATTTTCTGTGACTTTCTAAGTGATCATACACACTGATGAGAAAGTAATATTTCTTTGAAATTACAAACTATAGGGCAAGCAATGGTCATATTTTCGACAACTTTGTCATATCTTGTACATCATCATCATCATTAGCAGCTTGTGCCTCTGCTGGTAGCAGACCTCCCTCATGACAGTATAATATAATAGTGTCATATCACTATTCTTGATCCCAAGCGAAGTTCCTCCATTTGCGGCTCACAAACATGACCACATCATCTACCCAATTAGCAGCATCTCTCCATATACTCATTAAATTACAATATTTCCATAACTTAATCCAAGAACTTGTATATAAAAATTATATGAATTAAAATATATAATGGAAACGGCGATTATTTCAGTTATCCTATTATGCTTACCATCAACTGCAGTGTAATAGTTTTATTGAGCTATAAAAATGTATATTAAAAAACATATTTATTCAGGTGAAAAAGGAAAATCCTGTGAGTTAGATGATGACCAATGCATCATGGCCGTGTGTGATGCAGTGCTAAAAAAAGTTATAGAAGGAAGTCCAGCCTACAATATAAAGAGTGCGGATCCGTTTCATCAAGATGAAATTAATGTCGTTCAACCCAATATGAATCTAACACTGAAAAATGCAAATATGCATGGCTCAAGAGCTTGTGGATGCAATCGTTTTAAGTATGTTAGACATTTTATATAATTAGCCATAACGACAATAATTACATATTTTTAGCACCCTAAACTTTAGACTAAGTGTCCTCAAATGATTAAGGTTCATTTATCCACTAAACATAATAGATATGCTTTACCATTTTTACAGGTAATATATTAAAAATAAATATCATAGAAAAATTAGTTTAATCTTATATTTTAGTTTAGTTTACTTACTTAGCAAATTATAGATTGTTATTATAGAGACAATTTTTCGAATTAATTGGCTTAGTGAATATCTTTTAGTGGGTATTTCGTTTAATAAATAATTAATTTATGATTAGTGGATACGGCCACTCCGGTATTTTTTTGTGACCCTTAGGAATATCCTGTATAGGAAGGACCATCACTGTGAAGGCAGCGACCCCGGTGTGTCAGACTTCTATTGACTAAAAACCACAGGGTGTCTTTCCAATCACTCTACCGGGGCCTGGGTCCAAAATCTTCCAGGCGCCCGGGGAGTGAACAGCCTGTTTAGGCTTCATCTCTGGGAAAGGTGTGTGTAAAGCCCACTCCTCCAAACCTTTCTCAAGGGCAGCGCGCCGGACCACAGTTCAGTATCTCTGGTCACTCCGAAAGAGATATAGCGTGAGCTGCATATTATGATTGCTTTGTACCAAATGTCAAACCAATTAACATACAACTATTTTGAATTTTATGAAAATATCTGCTTGATTAAACTTAGCAATTACTGAAACATTGTGAAACATACAGATTACCAGTTTATCTATTCACTTATTACTAATCAGGCAAGTTTACCCGAATGTTTAATAGAAATGTATTCTCTCATATTATTTATGGCACTGTGTCGATAAGCATTCTTGAACTACTCAACTAAGTAATTATAAGAAATATTATAATTTCAGGCTTATAACCAACGGGTGGAAACTTTCATTTAAGTGTCCGAAACTGGCTCTCGAATCTGATTATGAGATTAATGGAGATGTCGATTCTATGCATATTGAAGGGAAAGGAAGAAACGAAATAATTTATAGTGAGCTATATTGTTTTTTATGTAGTGAATGCCAAATATCCTCACAGTCTGGATAGTAGTAAAATACACACTACAGTGCCTTCTGTAACTTAGAAATTACGGAGAGACCCAATGGCCATAGTTGAAACAATATTAATTTACGAATTTCATTGAAACGAAAAGTATAATTGTCATATAGGGATGTCACTTATACGCTTTACCGCACTGCTGCTAAATATGAATGTAGGACGGAAATAAAACTCTTCAAAAGACTGTACCACAGTCTTGTAAATTTGGCATAGTACTGCTAACCTTGATAGACAAAACTAAAAAAAACGAGCAGATGCTAACATGTGGACCCAGCATGACAGAGCTTGGATCCACGTGATAATGTGACCGTAATGCACTTGACCATTTGAGTCCTGCTAATTAATGAGTAATTTCCACTAGTCAATACCCGGTCAGTGCAAAATAAACGTCAATTCGGCGTCCTCGTGTCGTCTACTCAATTTGTTAACGATTAGAACATTTAAGCTCAAACACGATACTTCTACTGTAATTGTACTTATACTTTAAGGAGTTGAGTATCCTGTTGCTTCTAGGTGATGGCAGCTTCAAGTCTACTAGGTTTTTTATAATATCGTTAAAGTCACGGGATACTAAGTTTTAAATCGATTAAACTAATCTAAGTAGTTTATATTCCTTTAGAACTAAAAAAGAGCTGACTATCTTCAAGCAGCTGACCAGACTTTTTTCAATCATAGCTAAGACCACTTTCAATCAAACCAGCGTTAAAAAAAACTAAACCAAAACCGTTTAGAAGCTACGATGCCATAGACAGACAAATAAATTCACAGTGCTCCAGATACACGCGTAAAACTTATAATATCCCGTTTTTCTGTCAGAAGTTAAATGGCGGGCCACGTGGGACCGCGCACCATTAATTGCAATGTGTGACCTCATATGGGCCGCTCAGGAACGACTCGCAATTTGTTTGTGGACAGCGCAAGGGTTCTCGCTACCCACAACCTTTACAATTTCACCCAGCGAACGGTGCGCGCACTTATGATGGTCATCCAGCGAGTTACGGGTTTAATGGTAACGTAAGGGTACCCTTGTGAGTACAGATCTTAAATTAGGCGGTCAGCTAGGAAAAAACCTAAGCTGATCTAACAGTGTTTCGGAAACGACTACCTTGAAAAAAAAAACGCCGAAAGAAAGTCAAAGCTGCGTTGGAGAAGAACCTGCGGGTGTCCAGTGAACTGTGTACGGGCGCTCAGTAGAAGGCGCGTAAGCACCGGGATGTTGTTAAAATTCTGTGAATTAGTTGATTTTGAGTTGATCGGGTAACGAGGTGGTTTAGTGGACCTTAAGCATTAATCTGTAATTCTAGCTAGGGTTCTATTGCAGAATTTGAGTTTATTTTCGCTTTCAGACTCGTACGATTTCGGTATTTATGGAGGATACGAAACTGTCACGGGTGAAGATGGCAAGCCACATTTTAAGCTCTCAACCTTTAAAATGGAACCAAATAGCAGCATTTCAAATGTCCTCTACGTATTTCATAATCTTTTCAACGGTGACAATGAGAAGTGTAAGTTATTTGTGTGAATAGCGTTCCTTTTTTTTAATCCCAGCTAAATGGAATGCTTTTTAATGGAATTCACGTTTCTCATGGAAATGGGATAAAGTATAGTCTATATTTACCCTAAAGGTCCGTCTGTAAAAACATTTATGAAATCGGATGGATAATTTCCTAGTTAACCTCCAACATCTAAATCTACATCTAAATGTTTTTTTGTTGGCAGGGCGATTGCCCGAACTGGGTCGACCACAGTACACAAGTGTAAAGACTGTCATAGTGACTCTCTTTGTCCTTTCGCGTTTCGAGATCAGCTTGTGTATATGCAGTAACACATACTTAGAGAGCTTCAGTCGTGGTATATATGGGCCGACATGACGACGGAGACAATCAATGGACTTTCATCCTTCGGTGGTCTCTTTTGTTTATGGACTACACCGTACTTACCATCTAGTGCATTGTAGTCACAATGTCAAGCCAGTGTAAAATAAAAACATGAATATGGCGATTGTCACTAAACTTTCGACTCTTGGCAGTCGTGGTCGATCTTGGTCTGTACTGTACTTATCATCAGCTATGGTGATGTCACTTTATAGTGCCACTATAAAAAGTCCAATCGTCGCTTTTAATTTTAATTTCTTTTAAAATTTCAGCGGAGACTGTTCATCAATACATTAACAGCAATTGGAAGAAACTGCACGATATAATTGGAGAATCGATTATTTACTCTATGATGGACCATTATATCGATAATACTAAAAAATTTACTCACGTTGTACCAATGCACGAGATATTCAAGAATGTTCTGACAACTAACTCTAAAGCTTGATTTTATTTTTAAAATTTCTTAATTACAGTATCTTTAGAATGATTTTATAAAATCCAATTCGATCTAATAAAGTGTATTAGAAAAAGTATTAAGTATGTCTTATTGACATTTTTATCCTTTACCAAGGAGAAATTATGTTAAATTTCACAGTACCAGGGACGAGAATACAAGGAGTAGGCAGGTGTATATGAGGACCAGATAATTTAAAATCACATAAATTAAGACGAAACAAAATAATAGCCAAATGGTTCAAAACAATTTAACAACGAACTATTCTCTCTTTTTTTTAATTTTACTTATAGTCCCACTTCGTTTTACCGACACATTTGACTTTTGGTTTTTATCAAATTATTATAAATCTGTATCTACTATCTATTTATCTATCGATCATCACGCCGAATCTCTATTGGGGTAGGTAGAGAGAATAGAACGCCAGTTCTCTCTATTCTTAAAAATGTCTTTACAAAACACTCCAAACAACGCATTTATGTACAGGTGCATGATATTAGGGTTGCCAAAAGATTTGAGTTGTCTAGCAACAAAACCTGACAACTTGTTAGTTGTTGTGTAACTATCGTATCAATATGTTGACAGAAATTTAACTAGGTATTGATCATTAAAAAAACTAGATACTTTATTTACTGGATTATTCTCTATATAATAAGTTGCCCCAGAAGGATAATTTCTTTAAGAAAAGTTAACAAAATAACACTTTGATCTATTTATCATACGATGACTCTTACATCATTCGGCGACAATTTTCATTGGATTTTAAAAATCTATAATATCCTTAACGCTACTATTGACCTTATACAGTTTAAGGTTATCCGCACACATTCAAAATATTAAAGCTAAAAAGTAGAGGCCCTATATGTGTTCCCTGTAGTACCCCAGATAGAACCATCAAAAGCTTAAACTTAAGACTAAGTACCATATAGTCTCAAATAGTGTTGAGATCTATTACGCCGGTAGGTTCATATCAACGCAACAGGGATCCATGGATACCCGACTTTAAAAGCTTGAGTATTAGTAAATCATGCTCAATCAGGTCAAAAGCCTTGCTAAAACCTGTATATACAATATGAATTTCACTACCCTTATACAAAAACATGACAATGTCATTAATCAAGCATAATAAATTTGAAATAGTAGACTTTTTAGGTAAAAGACCATGTTGTGAAGTAAAGAGCTCTTGTTTAATATGCTAATTTTACTACTAGTGACTGAAAGACTTTGCCCAATACTAAAGCTAAGATTTATAGACGTTATTTCGACTTTGTATAGCAATATTCTCAAAAAAATTAATTCATTTTGACAATAAATTGAATATATAATAAGAACTTGAGTACAGCCATAATATTCGCAGAGCCAAGTTCTTGTCGACAAAATTGGTGACTTACCAAATTTTTTGACATTCATTGATTAATATAGATTGTAATGTTTTAGTAAAGTTTAAGCAAACTTAATGTTCCGTCTATAATCTATCTTATATCTACAGTCTTAAAGTTGCGGCATCCCACTCTCAGACAGCACTAGGGAAAACTAAATCCCCAATAATAATTGTAATTGCTCAATTATTAGTTTCATTATGTAACATTTTCTCCCCCCAAATCTTCCTTCCTTCTCTCCATAATATGTCGCCTACAATGCGTGACAGCCTGAGTATCTCGTATGAGTATCCGCTGTGATCTCAACCCTTGGGATCATTTAGGGTCTGTCATCTCCGCAACATCACGTAGACTTGGTGTCCTGAACAGAGTGAGACAGTTTTTCACGTCGGATCAACTGTTTCTATTGTGTAAAGGCCTTTCAATAATACTCCTTTACTATAATTCTGAAATCCACAAATTTTTCTACAATTCATAATAAAGACCTAACAGGATCCAGACGTTCAGAGTACCCTATGCGCCGAAGTTATCAGCAGGTGTTCTGAGAACAAAAGCGTCCCTTTTAACTAAATAGATTGATAATCTAATAGTACAAATAGTATAGAAGTACAAATATGACTGTAAATATGCTTCTATATATGTGTAAAAAAAAATTAGGAAAACTCCTTAAAGCAGACAACCTTTCGGCTCCCTGCTAGCAGTGGTGTCGGCATGCTGGCAGGGTATGACAACTGAAAGGCCGTGCTCTCCTTCTGTGAGGATGTCATATCCCAGAAGGACGCCGCAGAGCGAGAGCGGCAGAAGGCCTCTCGAAGGAGACATCAGGGTGCCGGCAACCGCCCTGGAACATCAGTCCCAGCCGATCGGTCGATCCACGACCGGTTGGCTGATATCTTCGTGGTCGTGGCTGCTCAGGGTGGGGGCCCTGAGCAACTGGTTTAGCTACCCCCAAGAAGTTGGCAGGGCATTGTGTCGTGCTCTGCCTAAATACAACGAGCAGTATCGGGGAGGGTATCATCTTCCCCCAAGTTTGTACCCATCGGGCGCGGCGCGACGAGGCTGTGGCGAATTGATTACAGGACCCGCAATCCCCGCCAATGCGCAGAAGTAGTCACCTTAGGGTTTTTAGTCGGTAAAAGTCCGACACATCTCGGTCATGCAACCCGCCTGTGCGGCTGAGATGGTCCTATGAGGATATTCCCCAAGTAAAAAAAAAAAAGACAACCTGTCAGATTGGTTGTTTATTTGTACACCTACTTTGCAAAATGACGCCAGCATATTACGTTATCATAATATTGATTAAGTTTATATGGGGTCATAAGTTAGTACTACCGTCACTGACATTCTTTTTAAATTAATTTTATATACAAGAATAATCAATTAAAATTATTAATATTACCATATGTTCATTCACATATAAGTTGTGTAATATATACAATATTTCAGGCATTCGCAGGCAGGTCGTATTTATAATGTATCCTCTTTATGTTCTTAATATTTGCTTGAATATCAAATTAAATACGAAAAAGTAACTTTAGATATTTCTGTAATTTGACTTGATATTTTATGGAACAGCCTATATGTATGTAAATGTATTTTATTATCAATCTACCCTATCTCTATTATATTTTATTTAGTATTCTACATTTTTCTATGCTACTTAAAGGTGTTCTATGTATTTGTTGTCATACTTATTTGTTGTACGTTATAACTTATAAGGTATGTTTTTGTATATTTGGTCCTAATATTTAAGTGGCACCGTGACGTCCGCGCAATCGATTCCCCTGAGCGTCGGCTGAAAATCAGCGCTGGATGGCGCGTGCAGCGTCGCCCAGCATACGCTGAGCTGAGTGCTCTTTGAGATGGGTAGCAGCACACAGGATACATGATGTGATGTTGTGTTTTCTTTCATTGTTGTTTTTTTTTTATATAAATATGTTTGTTGTGTGTTGTTATCTTTTTGGCTCAATAAACTTTTTCTTTCTTTCTTTTTTCTTTTTTCTTATATAGTTTTTATGTGTTAATGTAGTCTATGTAAGTGTACTTATAAATAAATAAATAAATAAATTACTCATCTGTTTATTTAATATTACTGTATCTTTTTTGTCTCTTATGAATCTGCTATAGTGTTTTTTTTAGTATTTTGTAAAACTTTATTGACTACTGTAGCGTTGATTTATGTCACGCTATGATACTTCCTCCCTCTTTTACATAACTGGTATTTACATATAACATATTTTGAAGGAGTTATGCTAGGGCTTACAACTCTCCACAAATTCGAGAAACATCTATTTGCGCGGCGTAGATTAATTATCCTACTGCCCCAGACAAACGCATTTGTCATTGCTCTTTCAACTTTAGTAGTGAGAGGACGTACATTAATAGTCCGAATATTGTCCGACGGTGCCAACTGGTCGTGCCTATCGTGAACCCGGATTAGTATAACCGGGTAAGTTATTGTTTGTATAAATATTTGATCACTCTTGTTAGCATATTAACTGTATAAATAATACCCATTTCCTTGTGCCAGTTATGTGTAGTTGTTTTATTTGTTATCTCCGGGACAGGCGGGGGTAGTTGTTGGTTGCCGCTGTGGACAGACCATGACCTAGGTCAAGTCTCTTTTTAGAGGCTGTTCCTGTCCACCGCGCCGCCACCCTCCTATCCTGCCTGTACTGCATATCCTTTTTCCCGGCGATTACACGGCCCACCCGGCCCCACGTTGGGCGCCAATGTAACAGGGTTGATGCCTGAAGGGCCTAGCTCAGTAAATAAAAAAACAATCAAAACCTGTTACATAAAATTTATTAAAAAAAAAACTGGAAATAATAACACGCGACTCGCGAAAAAAGATTTGAGCGGTGGATTCGGGTGTGCTTGTTGTTCCTTTTGGCTTTAAAAGGAACAGAGGACTTAACAGAGGAATCGGCGACTCAGGCGACCCCCTAGGCTGGTACGGTCGCAGGTCGGCGACCCTGGGACGAACGCGGCGAGACACGCCGGGGCTCGCAGTCCTCGAGGCTGGGGGCGATACTCGTGGCCACTCCCAGGCTCCCGCAACCAAGTGCAGTTCCTTTTTAAGGGAACGTGTAAAGAACCCGGTTATACTAATCCGGGTTCACGATAGGCACGACCAGTTGGCACCGTCGGACAATATTCGGACTATTAATGTACGTCCTCTCACTACTAAAGTTGAAAGAGCAATCACAAATGCGTTTGTCTGGGGCAGTAGGATAATTAATCTACGCCGCGCAAATAGATGTTTCTCGAATTTGTGGAGAGTTGTAAGCCCTAGCGTAACTCCTTCAAAATATGTTATATGTAAATACCAGTTATGTAAAAGAGGGAGGAAGTATCATAGCGTGACATAAATCAACGCTACACTACCATCTTATTAAATTATTGTTATTCATTCATTTATATCTGTAATATTTTTCTTAATCTGTATATTTTCGAGATTTTATTTTGGAGATACGGCTAGCATTCGTTTATTCACTTAATATACACATGATAGTAGAACATTTCAACAATATTCTGCCAAATTTTCAGCTCAAAATATTGAAAACTAAGCGAATGGTTGTTCAATTTCTGAGGCGCCTCGAAAAAAAGTTGTTTTTCCGTGTCCAACATAACTCGCGACTCAATCATCTGAAACACAAAAATCAAAATGTTTTCATTAAGATATCACTATCTATATATATTTGGAATTAGAACCAAATGCCGAATATTCTTCCTGAATCTCTCCCTCGTCTAAAATCACCCGAACATAGTACTTTTTTGGTCTGTTAATAAAAATATTTTCCACTCAGACGGAGCCTTGAGTTTCTTTCGGCGTTTCTTCTCAAGGTAATCGCTTTCCAAACCTTAGTAGATCACCGTTAGGTTTGGTATCCTGGCTGGCGGCCCAAGTCAAAATCCGTATCCCCAGGGGTGCGCTTGCGTTGCCACCCAATCCAAAAATTTGCCAGCTGAGCACGTTGCTCGGTTTAGTTGTAAAGGTCTGTCACGACTAACAATATTTTTCCTGTTGAAAAAAAAAATATTTTTGGCATCTATACCGGTAACAAAGCCTACCACAATAAAAAAATTATACCTTCCTTAATAAAGATCGGCCTGATAACAGATATGCAGATTTTTCTCTTAATTTACAATTTTAAATTGCCGAAGCAATGTACATAATACAATATACAATATAGTTTCTCTAATGAAGTACTTTAAATTCTAAGTAATAAAAAAAAACTGTATACCTAAGACTTAATTAATAATCAGTAAACAAATATTGTATATAAAATAAGATTTTGCAAAACTTTTACATTTCAACTTGTAAACTTAAGAAAAATGCTGTCTAAAAGAGTTATTGTAAATCTTTTCTTCATTTTATCCTGTGTATTATGTAAGTATTTTATACCTATTTCTTACTAGTATTTTTTTTATTTCATCATTCAGTTACACCTGTAAGATAAATGTATCAAGTGCACATGTATAGATACTTGGCGTAGAGTCAATAAAGCTAAGATTTATAGACGCAACTTTAATTGTGCTTAGACTTAACTAAAACATTGCAATTTATTACTCAATGAACGTCAAGGAATTAGATAAATCACCGATTTTGTCAATATGGACTTGCCAATTTTGCCAATTTTGCACATCACACACTCAAAACCTTCTTGCATACGTCTCGCATTCATCCATCCACTGAAAAGGTTGTGATGGCTCGTTTATTCAGTCCAACAAACTTTTATCTTAAATAATATTTACAATAAAAATCTTATGAACTAAACGAATCGATACATGCACAAACTTAACTTAGGGCAGGACAACACAAGTAACATTTAACATAAACTAGCTTAAAACTAAACTACTTTATCTTAAATCTATAAATCCTACGTACTACAAGCGGGAGCGCGAGGTGGCAGTGCCAGGGCTGGGCCCTCTATCCTGCGGCTATCTACGCGACCCGCGACTACGGGCCGGGCTCTGGAGGTCGGCGCCCCCAGGGCGCTGCCTCGAAAGTGTATGTACAAATATGGCATCCGCGGAGGAGACGTGCCAGACTGTCTCGCTTCGCCGCGGCACTGGACTAAATCTATGCAGATCATTAGGCCTAATTCTCGTCGGCCAGGAGCTGGCGGAGAAGGCTCCTAATGATCTCGCTGTCAGGATTTTCAGCTGGGTTCAGGATACTCTTCAGGGTGGCTACGCCGGCTTCTAATTTGCCGCGCAGTTCTGCGCTAAGGTTACTTCTCTGCGGGTCAGAGGTCGCTGGCCCGTCCTCTTTCGCATCTTCGTCCGCAGATTGGCCCCTATCTGCGGGTTTGTGCTTCTGGCCTCTATGCTTCTTTCCCCCTCTCTTCCCATGGCGTCTACCAGGTCCAGTGGTGCCGCCGCGACCAGTGGGATCGTTAGCCGGCGCCATCAGCGACCCTGGCGCGGCCTCCTCCACGGCATTACGCAGCGGTGGGGCTAATCCCTCCTGTCGTCGTCTCGGCACTGAGTTCCCGGCGCGTGCGACCGTCCCGGCGCGCTTATTGCGCAATTCCCTTCGGAAAGTGGGGCACTTCGAGAAGTTTGCCGGGTGCGATCCACTGCAATTTTTGCACGTCGCGGGCTCTTCGAGTGGTCGGTCGCACTCCCGTGCCGCGTGGCTGCCGCCACAGCGAACACAAGCTTGCGGTCGGTGGCAATGATGGGAGCTGTGACGGAATGCTTGGCATCGGTGGCACTGGGCGGGCTCCGCACGCCCGCGCCAAGCTTCCACCGAGATTCCGCGCATCAGCAGCAGCTCCTTAATCTCGTAGATTTCAGTTGGGATAAGACCGCTGTGTCGCTTTATGACGACGTAGAACAGGCAGCCAGGGCGTCCTCCTCGCGCCCGTATATTCTTGCAATACTCTGGCTGGAAGCCTTTCTCCTCTAGGGCGGCGATAACGTCGGCGGGGTCCGTTTCTGCGGGTAATCCCCTTATCGCCACCCTCAGGCTTCGCTCGGCAGGGAGTGAGTAAGAAAACCAAGAGAGTTTCAGGGACGACTCCACCTCGGTGAGGTATCTCTGAACCACTCGGTATTCAGACTCATCTTCTGGCAAGAACCGCATCCCCTTCCCGAAGGGACGCGCGTTCGGAGGCCTGCCGAGTCTTAAGGTTAGCTCCCTGAAGTGGCTCTGCCACTCTGGTAGCGCTTCTACTACGAGGGGAGGGCATCGCGGCTCACTCCTCTTCGGGTTCCTCACTGAAGAGGGCTTCTGTGTTCCGTCGGCGGTGGGCTGGCTCGGCTGTCGCTGAGTCGGCACCTTCCTCGCCGCGGATGCGTATGACGGTGTCGTGGGCGTGGTTGGGGGCTGCTGGGGGCGAATTGCTGCGGGAGCGGTCGCTACCGGTCGAGGGGCCGCAGCGCCGGACACCACAGTCGTGCGCTCCGCTCATGTCACGGCGCGCGGACCTGTGACACGGGACGGCGCGCACGGCGGGGCGACGGCGTGGACTCCCCGGCCGGCAGCGTCCGAAAGGGCCGCGGGCGTGGGCTTTTGGATCCGTCTCTTCTCGCGCTGCGGGAGTGGGACGTCGCGATCGGAGGGAAGCTTCGTCAGACTCGGCGTGGGCGGCACGGCGCGGGAGTGGGACGCGTCGGGGCTCTTCAGCGCTGGTCTGGGGGGGTTGGCGGCAACGGCGGGGACGTTCGCGGGCGTAAGGGGGCGCGTGTTAGAGCTCGGAGGAGGAAGAGGAGGATCCGACGGCGGGCTCGACAGCGAAGCGGAGCGCACGCGGGGACGAACGGCGCGCTCTTCATCTCCGCTGGTGCTGCGTCTCTTCCTCTTCCCCTCGACCGGGCTGCGCACGAGGACAGCGTCCTGGACAGGCGGCAGGTCCACGGCGCCACGTTCCGCTACGCTCCTCAGCACTGCAGCGTCGTCCGGAGAGAGAGGGCGGCAGGTGAGTTCAGCCTCACGCACCCGGAGAAACAGGGCCATCCAGCGAAGCATCGCATCCGACAGGATCTCGGATTCTAAAATCCGGGCGACCGCGACTAAGTCGCGTTCGTACACCACTGTCGGAGGCGACACTCCGCCAGCCGGCCCCGCACCCCGGGGCGGAGGCCCTCTTGAGGTCGGCGACGGCGATCTCGGCAGCGGCTGGCTCGATGGCGGCGATGGCGATGCAGGGGGCAGAATAAAGCGGCCCTCTGACTGTTCGCGCTGGCGGTCTTGGTTTAGCTGGTGTTCATCTGCAGTTAATTTTCTCTTCTTCTTCTCAGCGGCGGCAACGGGCTTGATCGGTGGTCTTCTTTGTTTATTGGTGGCATAGGTAGTCGGCCTGGGTTTGACGAGGCCGGCTCGCTCCATGGCGTCGATGGCTGCCGCGAGCGCAGCGTCCTCGTCCGCGTACATCGTGTCCACGGACGAGTCGCTGTCTAGCGTCTCCCAGGATTGGGTGGCCATCATCATCCTGGTCGGTCTTCTCGGGGGCTCAGCGTCGACATCGTCCAGCGACCGGAAAGACTTCAGCGAGACTGGCGGCGACGTTGAGAGTGGCACTGGTGCCACATCCGGCGAAGAGACGTCCGTCGGCGGTGATCCGCGGCGTGAGGCCCTTCGTGGCGTGGCGATACGAAGCCTCTCTTCGTCCGAAGTGTCGTCGTATTCCTCCGCTGTCTGCTGGAGTACGACCTTCTTTTTCGGGCTTCCCCGGCGAGACATCGCGACGGTGAGTCCGAAATGGTTTTGAGGCAGCAGGTGGGAGTTCTGGAGTGCAGCTCCAGGGCCGTACGTCGCCCCTTACTTGGTTCTGGCCCCGCGAGGAGCCAAAACACAAGAAAAGGTGGCGGAAAACGGCCCGGCGTTCGATGTAATTACGTCGCGGGTAGGCTGCTCGTGCGCGCGGTGAGTCAATATGGACTTGTCTCTGCGAATTCTATGGCTATACTTAAGTTACAATGATATATTTAGTTTTTTGTCAAAACGAATTTATTTTTGAGATCTTTGCTGATCGAAGTCGAAACAGCATCTATAAACCTCAGCCTAAGTGTAATCACTCACTCAAACTCACTGTATGTAAATCAAAGTAAAGTTTGGTAGCTATGGACGCCAAGTGGATAAGGGATGGACTCCCTTCCACGTTAAGGCGAGTGATTGTAGGTTTGTATCCCAGTACGTACTTCTAGGTTTTCCATATTGAGTACGGTTTTAAGTACCATATGACCACCGGTAAAAGAAAACATCATGAGGAAACCCGCATGGCATCTAACAGAAATGTCATGTGTAAGTAGCCTGAGAATGGCGATCAGATGCGCTACTAGTTACTTTGGTCACGATACCTCTGCTCACTCCGAAAGGGGCACAGCATGAAGATATATTATTAACACGTTAAGCCCTGCGCTGAATTTGCTTACCTTTCCGTTCAGCCGGCAGCCGGCGAGCGATACAATGTTGTAGGGTATTGCGGTCAGTCGCCCTTGCCTAACAATTAAATAAAAGTAACAATTCAAAACTATTCGGACGAAAGGAAGGTAAAAATATTACAAAAAAAAGCTGTTATATATTGTAATATGTGTAAAGATGAGCCGCATTTATGTTTAGAATGTTTCAATAAATTTTATTAGAACTACATTTGAACACATTTCATTGAAACTATATTTAATTTTTAACTTTAATACTATTGGTCTCACGGACCGACGCCAGCCGAACGAAAATTCTAGTGCCGGTCCCGCGGACCGACACCAGCCACACGGAAAGTTCACTGTCGGTCCCCATTGACCGACGCCGGGCTTAACGTGTTAATGTTATGAAAGTAAAGTGTAACACCAATCAAAACAACTGTAAAATGTTAATTTGAAATGATTGATAATAATAAAATCAAAAATTTAGGTGAAGAAAGAAGATTTTGTGACTTGAGCGATAGCGATTGCATCACACCAGTATATAAAGTATTGCTAAAGAAAGTTATAGAAGGGAGTGCTGCCTACAACATAGGAGGTGCGGATCCATTGCATAGAGATGAAATACGTGTGAATCAACCTTATATGAACCTGACGTTGAACAATCCAAATATGTATGGGACGGGAGCGTGTGAAGGCCGGATTTTGAAGTATGTTTAGAATTAACAAAAAAACATTAGGGCTTATAAAATAAGTCACAAATTTTTGTAGGTACCCTAGTTTCGATTAAGATTTTTTTATAGTATCGAGGTTAGTTTATATACTATTTATGATTAACAACTTAATTTGTTTAAAAATATTCCTAATTACAAACTCTGAAGGCCCTAATAGCTTAATTGTTTTTTTTTTTTTCAATTTATTTAGCAAACTAGTTGTTTACTGTAAATATAACATAAACTTTGCTTTCTACCTTATAAGGTCATTTGATTGCACCCAGTTGTAGAACACTCCTTAAATTTTAAAATGCTTTTAAACATTAATAAATTAAAAATGTCTTAAAATTTCAGGAGCATTTGTATTATTTCATTGTGAATGTCTTTTATGTAATGTATGAACTATATTAATAGTAATTTAAGATTCATTATACATCATAAAAGTTAAACTAAATATTCAACTAATGAAAATCACATTCGAAAGTCTGCTAGGTACACCAGAGCATAAATTTGAAACATTGTGAAACAAACACGCTCTAGTTTACCTTACAGAGTTTTCTGTTCTACTATACGTAACGGGTTCACCCTTATATATGTGTATAGCTGCCTCTATTTAAAAGAGGAAGGTAAATATATAAAGCTTAGGAATTAACCTAAATATATATATTCTCTTTTATGTATTGAATCGTTTTTTTTTTAAGTAGTATTGTATATTTTTGCAATTTTTATAAATAATTTACTAGTTCACTGTAACAGATATTATTAAAATTTTCAGGTATGACGATGACAAAAAGTGGCATCTCTCATTTTGGTGTCCGAAGCTGACTCTGAAATCAGATTACGAAATTAATGGAGAAGTTGATTCAGCTCATATTGAAGGGAAAGGTCGATGCGAAATAGTTTACAGTAAGTTACTAAATACCTTTTTTTTACCAAAACATACCAGAAAATTTAGCCTATATGAGGCGTCTAGTTTCAAAACCCGCTAAAACAATTTTTGCGTAAATAATTACTTAATAGTTTTAATAGTAATTTGAAATGTTTTTATCAAAGCAAATATTATATATGAATGTTTTCTTTTTTGCTTTTTACTCTAGAATAATAATTTAAATACCTTATAAGAATGTGATTGTTAAGTTAAAGATTAATTATAAGTTTTTATAAATAATTCGGATTTGAAAAAAATATGTTATAGCGGGTTTTGAAACTAGGCGCCTCATATTACGGTTCTCACCGGGTCATTGGATTCCGACGCCCGGCTGGCAGCGAGTTGAAGGACTCCACGAAAATTTTTAGCCAGTAAGAGTCTGGCACACTGGAATCGCCGCCGTCGCAACTTTCCCTAACGACGCTCCTATGCTAGATTTTTCAAAGGGTTACCAAAAAATGTCTAGATGATGATTATTTACTGAAGTATAATAACATAGAATCGATGACAAAACTTCCAGTTTTAATAGAACTGCTGATCTTTTAGGAAAACCAAGGAGATGTACTAAACTGGGTGTACTCAGGCTGATTACTAAACTCATGTACTGTGACCGTGAATATAGATGATAAAAATAAATATTTGTGCCCCTGACCACTCAGAAATGTCGTTGCCACGCCTTCACCGCTAGATGGCGTTAGTTTCTTTGTGAGTCAAAATAAAATTATGCATTCTAGTGGAACTCGAACCGGGACACAACGCTTTGGATCGCTGTTGCTTCGCAATAAATCGCCAGAGCTATTTACCAAAAAATAACTGTTCAAGTGACAATGCACTGCATAGTCGATAGTTGGCGCTATTTTCCTTAAAAATATTTTTTTTGGCAAGTGCTTGAGTGACAGTTTAAGATCGTGAATCTAGTCAAGCCCATGTGGCGATCTTATGATGAGCTTCCAGTTCCGTAGTATAAAAACTTACCAAGATTAAGAAGAGATCGAAGAGATTAGAAGAAAATGAATTATAATAAGTATTTATTTTTGATTTCAGACTCTTACGATATCGGTTTATATGGAGGCTACGATAAAGTCACCGGAGAAGACGGCAAACCACATTTCAGACCTTCATTCTACAAAATGGAGTTGACGAATGTTAACGAAAATGTTGTTTATAAATTCGATAATCTTTTCAACGGTGACAACGAGAAGTGTAAGTTAATTTTAAAGAGTGTCACAGAAAAATGCAATATTACTTAAGGCATGCGTCGGAACCAGCAGAGTCTGCCATGTCGCGATGTATCGGCCATTACAATTATATTTAAAGACGTGTGATATAGGCCAACTGTCACGAGGTTATCATACCACCTATAAGGTGGCCACGCAGTCGCTGACGTCGGACGCCTTTACACACAAATGCAATACCATTCTTATGCGCGTGTTTTTGATAACGGCAATTCACCATAAGCCTTCGTGAGCATACGAAATTCCATTTGCAAAGCAAATTTTAAGACATATACTTTGGTCAATATTTTAAACCATTTTAAAAATTGAAATGAACTTACAAAACGTCAACCGTTAAGACTGGCTTCAAACTCTAACGAATCAATTATTTTATAATTTCAGCTGAGAACGTGCATAAATATATTAACAGTAATTGGAAGAAACTTCACGATATAATTGGAGAACCGATTATGTACTCCATGATTGGCCACTATATGAATAATGTTAAGAAATTCTTAAAACGTATTCCAATGTACGAATTGTTCGACACATCGTTGTTAAGCAAGTCTCAAGCTGGATTCAATTATTTCATTTAATTGCTTATGTAGTAGTATCTACGGGGTGATATTATAAAATCTAATTAGATTCATTAAAATAACTTAGAAAATTAATAATTGTTGTTTTATTAACATTTATTTCTTACAAACCCTTTTTTGGTATCTCGGGGGGAAAATTCTACATAGGACCATCAGGGAAGCTGTGAGGGTAGCGACCCCGGTGTGTCAAACTCTTACTGACTAAAAACCCCCGGGGTGTCCCTCTGATTGCTCCACCCGGGCCTGGGAAGCCAAATTCGTCCAGACGCCCAGGGAACAAAAGGCCTTGTTGAAGCTATCCCTCTGGGGGAGGGGTAGGAGTTTCTTACAAACACTTCTCAAGTAATACACTACTTTTGCTAAGTTGTACGTATAGGAACCGGTGACATAGACTAGCTAATAATAATAGAGAAATTATGTTTTTTTTTTCCTTTTCCTGCCTATGATATGCATAACAAACGTTTTTGTGATGTCGATATTTTGTCTTGTATACTTTGCTCCTTTGCAAAACACAGAGGGATTTATCGACACGCTATATCCCTTTCGGGGAGCGCAAAGATACATTACTGGCTGTATTCACTTTGGGCTTATATTAAAAACACATCGTCACCAGTAGAAGTTCTCAGGGCATTCACACATAACATTTCTATTAGATGCCATGCGGATTCCCTCCCAGAGAGAAGGCCTGCCTAAGGCCAATCGCTCGCGGGGCCTTCGGAAGTATCTGGGTTCCCAAGCCCGGCGAAGGCGAATAGTAGGCAGTACTGGCACCCAGGTGGTTTTAGTCGATGCATTTCCGACACACCGGGGGAGTGACCCTCACCACTCTCCTAACCATACTTTCCTTCACCGGTGAGCATGTGGTGCCTAACTCCGTAGATTCCGGGGGGGGGGAGAATGGTCTCTCCCTGTACCCTCCGAACCAAATATAAACAAACAGCAGTAGCGTTCATTAAATAGATGCATGAAAGCATTGCATGCTCTGACGATAAATAAGTCTGGAATAAATTGTATCTATACTATATCTATTTATGCCATCTATCTTTCCTATGAAAGTAATATAATTTTTATTATCATAATATAATATTGAAATTAATTACGCGAGTTCTGCCTACCCTGTCCAAATATCCAAAACACGTCACTGACAAATAGCATTTGTTACACTTTAAAAAAAAAACACTTCCTTGTAGTACATTGTGTCCATAATTTAAACCTCTTCAAGTTTTATTTTCGCAATGAAAGGTAGTCTATGTCTGCCTTCAAGGTTTTATCTGTTTTTGCGGTAAAATTCATCAAAATTGGATAAGCCATTTTAACGTAAAAACCGAACATACAAACATATAGAGTTTATCACGACTCATGGTTTTATACAGGTATACGTTTATAACTATGTATATCTACTTTTTTTTTATAATTTATAGACGAACGCTTGACCTCAATCACACCTGGTGGAAAGTGAAGATGAGTTCGATGATGAAACGCGATCGCCTAGCAAATGCCTATTCACTCTTCTCTTAAAGACTCCCAGGTCATAAGACCGCGGAAATATGGCCGCTGGAAGCATTTTCCACTCCTTAGCCGTTCGCATGATAAATGTAGAAGCGAATCTTTTCGTGCGAATATAAGGAACATCCACCACATACGGATGGTATCTGACACTATGTCTAGTGGTTTTGTGGTGGAATGGGGCTGGTGGAATCAAAGAATGAAGTTCCTGAGATCTTTGTCTAGTACCCACAGTACAAGCGCGAGCTTAATTTGGGACTAGGTCAATGTGTGTTATTCTTAGTAAATGTACATATATATTCGTATGTTCGAAATTATAACGTTAGTAGGATATGAATCTAATGACGATCGTAGTGACTAAGTAAGGCTGGTTATGGTTTATCATTTGTATCGCTAATACTTAACATAAATATGAACCGAAATTCCTTTAAATCATATTCGAAATATTTGATCTAATGCTACCGTGGAGCTCAACTAGTTTGCAAAAATATGAAACCAGAACTCAAATTAAAATACGACGTGCAATTCAAGGCCGCACATCAACCGAAGACAACGCCCAATGTACAACAAATAAATATAAAATCTATTATCAAATCTTAATAATAAATATGTAAGACAGTAGTACATCAAATAATATTATACGATTACTAGCTGATCCGGCAAACGTTGTTTTGCTATATAAGGTTTTGTAATATCTTCTAAGATGTTCATTAAAATTAAGTGATGTCAAAGACAATTTTGTTCACAATTAAATACTCTTAATCAACAACACATTTATTTGGATAAAGATTAATATTATTACGTTGATACAACTCTTAACAAATAATGCATTAATTTCGACCAAATTTGTTTACCATAAAAACGGTTCTAGTGACTTAATCTTAAAAGATAGACATATACTGTGAGGGTACATTTTTTTAGATCATTTTAAGAGGAATAATTCTTTCTTACATATATTTTTGGTATCTTGAACCGTTTTTTCAGCGCACGCAATGGAAGCCCTCAATGATGAATAATTTTCCCCGTTTTTTTTTCACATTTTCCATTATTTCTTCGCTCCTAATAATTGCATCGTGATGTTATATAGCCTATAGCCTTCCTCGATAAATGGTCTATTCAACTCAAAAAGAATTTTTCAATTCGAACCAGTAGTTCCTGAGATTAGCGCGTTCAAACAAACAAACAAACAAACAAACAAACTCTTCAGCTTTATAATATTAGTATAGATTAATTATATCAAAGGACAAGCAACTTCTGTTAGTCGTCACCACCCTACATCCATGACAACTTTTACTTTACTAGCTCGACAAACTGACTACATTTTACCTTTTTTTTTTACACTGACTCAACATAGTGACTACAGAGTACCTAATGGTAAGTACAATGTAGTCCAAAAACGAAAGCGACCATCAAAGGATGAAAATCCATTGATAGTCTACATTGTCATGTCGGCCAACATAAACCACAACTGAAGGTCTCTAGGTATATGAGATACTGGATATACACAAGCTGATCCCGAAACGCGACAAGCCGAAACAGGTCACTATGACGGGCTTTACACCCATGTTCTGTGGTCGTGAGACGGGAACCGACGCCCTACCACCTCGCTGCTGCTCGTTTAGCACCACCCAGGAGTCACGCGTAGGAAAACTAGGGTAAAGCCTACGGACGCGAGCAGGTTCGACTCCCAACTTGTTGGAAAGTACAGTGTGGACTTCGATGACAGTGATATCAAAGTCGACTATCAGTAAAACTTAACATTAACAATAAAACCCTTAACATCTTGAGTGGAAATGACGGGCCTCGCCTTTCTTTAATAAATTCGAATTTTAAGGCAATATTTTTAGGTATATATTTTTTTTTCAAATGAATTTCTTTAAACTTAAAAAAATATTATTATTGTTGCAAACGGTCTTTTTTATATTCTAGATAAGTTGACCGTCATATAATTGCGCTAAATTTAATTGTCTGCACGCGTACTATTATTCGAGATTTAATCATAAGGCAGGGGGTTAATGCGATTTGAATTAACATTTTCTTTTAGCTCTCCTGGAATGTTACGATTTCACACATCCGAACTTATGGAACACACGTGAAGATTTTCTTAACTACATTCTAGTCGTGATACATATAACTACCTACATATACATATAGAACTTCCTGAGATGACTGTTTATATAAAATGACCTTGAAGAATTTAATAAAAGTAACAAACTGGTTGGTTAGTTTGCGTATGTTCCTTTTACCAGTTATAGTTCTATAAAATTCCTTGATATTCTTTAATCTTTTCATATTGTTTTCGATTATTGTAGATCAATTACGCATAGATATAATCATGTATTTGGCCTTAATATTTTCGGTCTTTGCCATTGTTTGTTTCCGGAAAGTATTATCTGGACCGGGTGAGTGATGCATCTTAAAAAGATCTGTTTTGTATCAAAGAATTATTAGGTGTACATATAATGTGTGTAATATATTAGGTGTACAGGATAGTTTTATTCGTGTTTTTAGAAAAAAACAAAAATTTTTTTTTTATTGTCACCTAATTTATTATTTTAATTAACTATATAATTGCCAGCGTTAGGGCAATTTGTATATCTCATTTTCAAAAAATGTTTTTATCTTTTCTTGCGAAAAATAGAGCCAAAGCATCTTCGAATACTTTTTCGTTTTGAATTTTTTGCCTCTACCTTAAAAAAAAATGTTGTAAGGATAAAATAAATAATTAGTAGGAAGGTGTAAGTCCGAGAATTATGGTGGATGTGTGTGCGTGTTGATGATAATGGTGAGGTATTCATACAGTGCTAGCTCCAATGTAAAAAAAAACCTAAGAAATAAATACTACGCAAAAGATCTTAATGAATAATTATATTTGTTTAAACATTTTTTTTTAATTGAAGTTCTATTAAGTAAAATTATTTATTAATTAATATTATGCACCGTTTCTTGACATCAGATTTCCTTTTATATTTTTAATTAAAGGCTTCTAACATATCTATCATTGCTAAGTACTGATTCATTTCTATTTGTAATTAATTAATAATACTAGATGACATTTTAAATAGTCATAAATTTAATTAATCTATATATCTATAGAAAAATAGGGTTTGAGTTTGTCAAAAACTTTCATATCCAATAGATTTTCATCAATTCATTTGATTTTTTTCTTCTTTAATATTGATAATTTCCTTTAAAATCATATGGTTTTCATAAATCATGAATCTTGTAACTCGTTAAAAATCGTTTCGTCACAACTAAAATAAATCTCCTATAGCTTAACAACAAGCATAAAAATTAATATGTATGTATTTAAATCACTGGTTGTTCGAGTGTTGATGCATGTAGAAGTACGCAAAAAATAGCAAGTGGTTAATAATAATAAATAATATATCATCAGTAAGCAGTGAGTTAAATAAATAATCTTTACACCCACTCCTCCCAGAGATGAAGCCTAAATAGGCTATTCGCTCTCTGGGAGTCTAGAAGAATGTGGATTCCCCGACCCAGGTGGAGAGCCTGGGAGGACACCCTGGGGGTTTGTAGTCAGTAGGAGTCTGACACACCGGGGTCGCTGCCCTTACACGGGCCCTGATGGTCTTATTGCCGGATTTTTGCCCGGGATACCAAAATAACAGGCTACCACAGCTCCGGATATTGAAACTGAGTACAATAATAAACAACAATGTAATAATTTATTATTTCATTTTTCCAGTTCTGAACACAAAACCATGTAAAGCATCGGACAGTGCGTGCTTGACGGATTTAGCTCAAATGATATATACGGCTACGATCGAAGGGAATGAAGAAATGGGTATTGAGCCCAGCGATCCGCTGCACGTTGACCGGATTGACGGAAATTTGGCAACCTTAAAATACGTCTTGAGAAATTTAAGCATTATTGGATTCAAAAATTGCCAAATAATAAAGGCAGAGTAAGTAATAACATTAATACTTAAGTGAATGCTTTGAAATTTTAATTTCACTCAGAAATAGAATCCAGGATCAGCCAATGGTCTCTTGTTTATTTGGAAGGAAAGCAAACAGGCAAACAGCTCACCTATGAACAACTATTACTAGAAAATAAGTATCATTAATGCGTTGGCTACCTTAAAAGAGTTTTGCATTAGGACTGCCTCTATGTTTGGAAGGTGTGCTATGACGGTAAGTAGACTTTTGAATCTTAACAATCGTCATTATTCTAAGACCGTAGATTATATACCATCAGGTGAAGTGGAGTAATATTTGCCAATCCAGTATAAAAAAATCCTTCAGATTCGATTTGTGTAATGTTCTAGTTAGATAGAAAAAACTTGTAGCGAAATAGGTATTTTTACTAGAAAAAAATCTGTTATAGAACATACCGGTTGACATAAAGATGACAGCCGGGGTTGTGTCGAACTCCTACTGACTAAAAATCCCTGAGTGATCCTATCGGGCCGCGCAAATCCAACAGTGGGAGCGAACTACGCAATCTGCCACGATACCGGCACGAGGTCGACCTTTTCAGGCCTCCCCAAATTATGGAGGATGAGTGGAATTAATCACCTCAAAAAACCCAACGTAATATCCAGTATGTGGGAACACACACCCTGCTTTCCTCATGCATGGGCAGTGGACACCATGAACTACCACCACCCGTGCTAGTGTTAAAACATTGCGTAGCGCAGGTGAGCGTGTGTGAAGGCTACTTGCCGTTTCACTCGTCTATTTTGCCAAAAGACCAGAGTGGATGTAGCCTCTCTGTGTCTTTCGGCCTCCTCTTCAGCCAAATGGCTAGATTTGACTTAGACTATATAGAATAATAGACTAATGTAGTTTACATATAATGGTATAGTTTTCTTTCTTTCTTCACTTTTTGTTTTACACACTCTGTACGCGTAACTTAATTTTAAATTATTATTTTTTCCACAAAATTCATCGGTTCGCACGGACTGGCCAATCACAAGACTCTATATGAGCATACCGGGACAGTGCGTTACCATCATTGGTTCCAAGCCAGTGGGGGGGAATGCTCTGTTGTCATCGTATGGTCAGCCGCGCTAAAACACTCTCTAACGACTATTCGAACAGCGGGCAAATAGCTATCGTGTGGGTGCAAAACTATTATAAGGCTGCCATATCTTGACATTGTCAACATATCGTGCAACGTATAGTGCTACTTTCGTGTGGTGACGAGACTGGATCCAGCAGAAGACCATCAGACGCCCTGGTTTGGACTACCACACTGTCCTTAGGTACATACTTGTTGTTGTCCAGATCCTCGCAAACTTGGACCGATCGAATTTATACCGGCGGAGTAATCTCCGACCCAAAGAGTGACGTTCTGGGCTACGTCAACAGGCTTAGGACGTCACACACTCGATTTAAATAATTTACTTTTTGACATTAATTTTATCTTATAAAGCCATGGCAGTGACCTTGCGTGCAACGCTGAAAGCTAAGAATTCGAACCCAGGCAACGGCAAATTTATCTATGAAGAATAAATTAATTTGTCGAGAGTCGTAGAAGTGTATACAATTCGTTTTTAAGTCTGTATATCTCTATTTAGTACCCGTAATACAAGCGCAATCTTGCTTTTAAACTAGGTCAAAGTATGTAATTGTAGAAAAATTAATCAATTATAAATACGTTAACAGGTCTTATGCGTGAATTAACATTTAATTATAGCCCGACGTTTCGATCTGGTTTTACTAGTCATGGTCACGATGTCACGAACAAACTGCCGTGCCGCGGAATTTTTTTGGGGGGTGCGAAATTACTTCCTCTACCCTTCCTTGTGAGATCCGCATGAAACCCGTTAAAGTATTTCCAATACGTACAAAACGCTAAAGTTTACTTTTCTTTTCTATTCTAGTCTTTCACTAGAAAAGTCATTTTTCCGCTTCGATCTAAGCTGCCCGGCCTTTTCAATGACTGGCCAGTACGCAGTAAATGGAACGTTGCTAAATCTCCCAATATACGGTAATGGAGATTTTAAAATAGAAGGCCGTAAGTAAACAAGAATATCCTCATGATAGTATATAGTTTTTTTTTATCCCGGTGGGAATCTTTTCGCATCGTCATGGGAGTGGTGAGGGCCACTCCCCCGATGTATCGGACTTGCACCGACTAATACCACCGGAGAGCCAACTCTGTCCTCTCTTGGCCTTTGCCGGGCCTGGGTACCCGTGTACTTCCAACGGACCCGGCGAGCATCAAAGAATATAGTGACTTTTCTATATATATTTATATAAAGCGTATTGTGGTAATCTGTGCTGCCAGTAGTACCGACTCTTTTTTTTTTACACTGGCTCGACATAGTGACTCCAGAGTACCTGATGGTAAGTACAGTGTCGTCTAAAAACGAAAGCGACTATCAAAGGATGAAAATCCAATCATAGTCTACATCGTCATGTCGGCCCACATATACCACGACTGAAGGTCTCTAGGTATATGAGCCACTGGGTATACACAAGCTGATCCCGAAGCACGACAAGCCGAAACTGGTCACTATGACGGGCTTTACACCAATGTACAGTGGTCACGATCCAGACGGGCACCGACGCCCTACCACCTCGCTGCTGCTTATTTAGCACCACCCAGGAGTCACGTGTAGGGAAACTAGGGTAAAGTCTACGGACGCGGGCAGCTTCGACTCCCAAAACTACTAGTGGTAGTTTTTTTTTTTCGAATTTACGCGTGTTGGTTGACCGGGAGAGGTCTTAACAACTTAACCGGGCGGGGCTAGTAGTAGTAGTACTTTAGACGCAAACACCATTGGATTTGTTTGCTGTTAGCCATGCCAGCATGTCGCTTCGTGTGTATGTATGAACATACGACAATGTCTGTATCTATTTTTGGTGAGTAGTGACGTTCATTGTGTTGATACTTGAAACAAACACAAATTAGTGCTAGCTAATTGCGGACGTTAAAAACTTCATGGTTCTTACATAAAGCTTGGCATTCGTGTATACAATACAAAACCTAAAGATATCTTAAAGTCATCACCATTGAAATAAAAAAAAAAACTATTAAAAGTAATTTGCTAAGTAGCGGATGTTATTCCATCAATGACTGTTTAAATGATAAAAGTGTGTTTGTATCACACTACGTTGAAAAGAGCAACTCAGTTTCTTGCCGACTCTTCTCGGTAGATTTTACTTTCCGAACTAGTGATAAATTCCTTATAATTTTTGTTGATGCTTCAAAAGCACTTGGAAGTAGGTCTAGTAGAATAAAGTTATATTACATTACATTATTACTTTTAGCCTCACACCAAAAAAATATTTCAATTATTTTATTTATATAAGTGACATCTACATTTTTCTGCAATGTTATAGTTACATTCATATTCCAATAATTACACATTAAAAAAACGTGCCCGTTCCCTGTGTGCGTTGCGCTTTAATAACGCCAAGATCATTCACAATGCGTACAGCCCTCCTCTGCAACCAAATCATTTTAACCTTACTTTCAGAGGGTTATTACATATCCCTGGAAGCAAAAACCAAACTTACCAATGGAAAAGATGGTACAATGCATATAGGTTTTAAGGATGTAAAATTTACAGCGGAAATCAAAGATAGTTTAAAATATTACTCCAGTAACTTATTTGAAGAACAAAAAGCACTTTGTAAGTATTTTTAAAACACGTGTATTTGGCTTAAGAAATTAAAGTTTTATAAAAACCCTGAACGTAATAATATCTCCCTCTATTATTATAAAAAATGTTAGGTATCGATTCTTTTATTTCGATATTATGAAAAAAACTGAAAGAGATCGATTATTTGTAGGCAACATTACAGTACGTGACAGATTTTTATTTGAAAAAATCTGTTTGTTTGTTTATACGCGCATCACGCTGTAACTAATGATTCAATTTTAACAGGAATTTCATATTAGCATTACATATTTTCCTACTTAAAAGATGAGTTGGTGTTTGATGATGATTGGATTAGTTGAACTGAAAATTTAAATTGACCAATATTGCAAAAAATCACCTGTTCCAAACGGATTTTATTTAAATAATGATTTAATTTTATTTTAAAATACAGTTTGCTGAAATAAATGACTATTCCACTTAATTAACTGTGAGAAAACTTTATTTGTATTTACAAATTGAAACGATATATAACGGAACTGTCAAAAGTCATAAAGTAGGATTAAAAGAGTTTTCGAACACTAAAAAGAATAGTGTTTCTTGACTGTTCAAGGCGTGAAATTCAAATTACATTCAACACAGTTCTTTTTATTCTCTCTAACATGTTGAAATTTTGGAAAAATCGAATAAATCGTTTTGAGAAAATATATTATTTAATTTCTTCAAAAACTAAAAAAATCTGCTCAAAAATTTGTAAAATATACGAATATTAATAGTACCAATGTACTAACAGATATCTTTCTGGGGTTGATCTTGGAAACTTAACCTGCAATGACCTTTATAAAGATTTTTAAAGGTTTGATTAATTTTACCTTAACAAAAAATAAGTATCATAAAACTTGCTACTCATGTTTGTTAATTAAGAAAATGACGTCTTAATTACGATTGTCTAACTTTGTGTAAAAAAGAGCTAATAACAATCTAACATGTTATATGATGATTTAAATGTAAATTTTATAAGAGGTTCTTTCGTCATATTTTATTTCTAAAAAGCTTTATGTAATCAAACTATAAACCCGGTGATAATATTAACAATTTATGTGCTCATTTTTAGCGGATAATTTTACAAAGTTAGTGAATGAAAACTGGAGACTTCTTTATAAGGACTTTCAAGGACCTGTTTTAAATGAAAACTTTAAGATCCTCATGAAGAAATTGAACAAATTCATGAATAGCATTCCATTTGAAAATATCATCAGTACTTGAATACATAACTAATAATTAGAAATATTGTTAAATATCAATATATTCTATATATCGACGCCGGAAAGCGATCTTGTCGTATCTCGAAAAACGCAACTTTGCACCAGAGCCAAAACAATATTTCAAAAATTCATAACTAGTTAATCCCATTTTTTAGCGATTGAACTTCAAACTAAAATATTATATTTGCAATTAATAGGGTCATTCTCAGATTCATCATTCGATGCAGTGTTTTTTCTGATTCCAATGATGTATTAATTCATATTCGCATTTTTTCGAGACACAACAAGATCGCTTTCCGGCGTCGATATGTTAATGTATTTCTTTATATAGTCTATTCATATTCTAGTAACAACTACACATAGGCCTAACACCTAGTTTAAAAAAAAAACGTTCCTTCAAATGTAAAACGCTTTGAATGTGTTGCAATGTGTTTAATAATTAATAAATTAGATGTTTAAATATTCGCCTTTTGTACATTTAAAAACAGGTCTTATCCACGTTGTACTTTTAATTAACGCTCGATGTTGCTGTCTAATCATACAGGCTAAAGCCCAAAGGCCAAAGACAAGTAGGATGGCCCGCCGTGAGGTTTTCGATGGAAGTAAAAAATACACTGCCTGCTACTATAAAAATTCATGAAACAATTATTTTTGGGATTTAAGCATAAATTGTATTTGCTTCATGATCACTGTTTAGTACGCTTGCATAATAGAGATTTCAAATTTAAATAAAAAACCTTTTTAAAAATTGGTACTCTCTTTTAATATTATATATTCTTAGATGAAATAGATTTTTTTGGGATCCCGTGGAAAAATCTTGCATATGACCATCGGGGCCGCTGCGAGGGTAGCGACCCCGATGTGTCACACTCATACTGACTAAAAACTGCCAGGATTTCCCTCTGATTGTATCCACCTGGGTCTGGAAAACCCAATTCATCCAGACGCCGGCGGAGCGAAAAGCCTTTTCAGGTTACTTCTCAATAACGAGCGCGTGTAAAGAGTACACCCCTCCAAAACCTCTCCATCAGACAACGCGCCGGATACTGCGCACTGCCTCCCTTTCATCCGGGCAGTAGACTCCCTGAAGTCTAGAAGAGATGATAAAGGATGAAGTAACCTTAAAAACCATTATGTAATGAGAACTGTTAATAAAGAGATATGATTATTTATCTTTTTTTATTTTTTGTGATAAAATTTTACATAGGAACTGTCAGGGCCACGACCCTGGTATACCAGACCCCTACTGGCTAAAAACCCCCAGGGTATCGTCTCCTCGTCGCGACTAATCGGGTCTGGGAGTCTATATTCGTCCTTTGACCTGGCATACTATAGGCCTACAGATCTCTCATCTCTTGGAAGGATAAATATAACCGACTCCTCTAGCCGCCACGTAGGTGGTGTGCTCCACGTACTTCTTCTTCTCATATGGATAGTAGACTCCCTCAGTTGTACTACCCGATATGACTTAGATCTACATCCCTGTATCTAAGGATTAAATACCTTTGTCTGCTTGTCTTGAAGCGGAGATCGCGTAATATTTTATATTAACACGTTCGCTAGCGGCGCCGCATATATGCGTCGTCTCAGTTCTTGCATTTGAGCCCGTCGCCGCAAATAAGCGGCGTGTTTACTTTTTCAGTTTATTACAAATTCCTACACTTGTTTTTCTCCAAAGCAGTTCTAATTGTTCGCGCCAAATGGTCGCGAACGACCTACGCGGAGGCGCAACCTCTGAGTTTATATTTTTAAAACAAAGAGAAGATTGTTTTGCTGTCATTCGTAAAAAAGTAGAGATGTCAAAAGAATATATGCAAAAAATATAATCTAAGGCAAAAAAATACATCACCTAAGAACGAATAAAAATGTTATTTTAGTAAACCCTAATTACAAACCCCAAAGGGAAGGCGCTAAGCTACACAATAATCGATTGGCCTTCCCACTAATGGCCTGTAAAGGAACATAATGGAGTCAGACTGACCTTGATCTGGAGATAATTACGTTTTTTTTTTATAAATAAAATATTTAATGCAATTCCATTTAAGGGCATATTATAAGAAAAAATTCTATAGGCTGTGGTTATTATTATTATTAAGTTATTATTATTATTATTAAGACTTTTTTCTCTAGCACCGGTAGCGAACGTGTTAAGAGACGATTATTATCTTTTTTTCTAATTACTTTGTTACTTATCAACTTCGTGAAATCAATTAATATTCATTAAAATAAAAATATTTTAATTGTTGGGTGAAATTAAAATAATTTCAAGTACTTATAACGTTTAAGATATTTTTTATTTATACAATTCCATTTTATCAGCAAGGTAATCAAAAACGAAATGCAAAAAAATGCCTACTAATGCCGCATTTACACTAGTCTATTTATTTTATTGATAATTTCACAGCATATTTCCTTAAAATTGATTACACCCGCACGGCAATAGCAATGTCATATGTGACATAAGTCCTCTGAGAACGGCGATCAGCTGCGCTACTGGTCACGATGGGCACGACATACTGCCAGACCTTGTTCTGCCCTATTTCTCTAAAACAAAATCACATTGCTTCCCCGTCAGATTTTATTCTGCCAAAACCTATTGGCCTGTCGGCTGATTTTTGAAAATTGTTTGAAGGAACCTGGCCTTAATGCTATATGTATAAAAATTGACAAATATTGACATTAATATTTATACGTCACTCAATTGTTTTGCCTTCCCGGAACCCGTCCACTGACATTTAAACTTTATGGTGTGGTATTAAAGTTCAAAATGACTTATAACGAATTTTTTGTATGAGAATATAGAAAAGTGTTGTTTTTAAACAGTTGCAGGGAATTTTGAAAATTTTTCTCTCCGTAATAACCTTCCCCAGACTTCAACAAACACAACAAAAAAGAAATCAGCCAAATCGGTTCAGCCGTTCTCGAGTTTCGCGCTTATCAAGACATTTAGCGATTCATTTTTATATATAAGAAGATAAGACATTACATTACCAGTTAAGAAGTTATACTTGCAAATTACATTCTGTTAGTGTGTTTTGGGTCGTTCTATATTATACAAGTGGGTGGGCGTGTGTGAGTGTATGTGACATGCCTATGTTTGTTTATGTATGTGATCCAACTGAATGCAGTTTAAAAATAAAACGCCTTAAGTTCTTAATTACGACTTAAGTGAAATATAATGGATGTGGCATTCCTTTAAGCCAGGCTAATATTGGACTGTATAAATAAAGATAAATTTCCACCCTTTATCAATGATATTATAAAACTTAGACTGCACTGTGGAATTTCACCGTATGAGAAAATATCACTCGAATTTATTCGTAAACGAAGATTCACGTAGCTCGTACTGCGAAACTAATTTCGCTCGGTTTTTGTCATCACAGAGTTGTCAGTTTTGGAAGGCTGTCCTCCAATTCTCGGAGGAGGTACTTAAGGTGAAGGTGGAGGCAGAGCGTGAGCGGAAAAGGCAGGCTTCATCCTCCCTGTCCTTCCCGCCCCTCCGTCGCCCTCGCCGGACTAGACTCAGGAGAGAAGCCTATTCCAGGTACTTCCCTTCTTAACGGTTTGACACCTGTGCGACGCACTTAAGGGAGTGCGTCGCCGAACGTTCTCAGGAGGAGAGCGGTGGTGCGCGATGTGTTCTCGCGCACCGCTTCAAGACAGCGAAGGTGAAGAAACGTTGTGCAGTGGCCTTCCACTAGGCCAGACGTCACCAGGTGCTTAGGAAGCTGGCACAGATTTGCCCTTTGGCCTCGGTAGACGGGAGAAGGAACACCCCGGGGGCTTTAGTCGGTACGAGCCCGATATACCGGGGGGTGGCCCTCATCGCCCTCTGACGGTCCATATCGGGTTACCCCGGGTTACAAAAAAAAGAGTTGTTAGTTTGATGTAGGTAAGTGAAGTGAAACGCGTCGCGTACATTTTTAAAGACGGTGCGTGCTATTTTTTTTAACCTGATTCTGTATATTGACTACACCACATATGCATGGTACATTCCAAAAACCGACAACGATCATCAACGGTAAAGAAAACCTATCAATAATCGCAGCTTTCATGCCGGTATAAAATCCTACCCTTATCTAGTATTTATTACATTTGCAGTTTGAAACACCAGCGTAGAGTGGCTAGCCTTTCGGTTTTCTATAGACTATACTCTGGAGAGTGTGCGGCTGAGTTGTATGATTTAGTTCCCCCCTCCCCCTTCTACCATAAATTGATAAGACGCCGTGCAGGTTTGCACCCTTATGTGGTTGACATTCCAGCTGCTCGCGTGAAGCGATTCGCCTCCTCCTTTTTGCTGCGAACCGCCAACGAATGGAATTCGCTTCTTGCGTCTGTGTTTCCAATGGCATGGGAATCTTCCAACGTCGAGTGAATCGTTATTTGCTGAGCGAGCGCGCTCCGCTTGTCAGTAATAAAAAAAAACATCGCACAGTGAAAATTCACAGTACATGGTAGGCCGAAAATAAAAATGATTACTGACTTTTGAAAAAGAGAAGAGATTGAAAGAGATGGAGCCGTTAATATAGTAGTTGTCCAACAAATATTAATTATTTGTTTGAAGACTCCTACATTATACGATGCTACTAAGCAGACGAAGGGAACGATTTCTAGTCATTATCGAAAAGCAATAAAATTAGGCAAATTGCTTTACATAAATGCTTATACACTTTAGAACAGGACACTGTGTAGGTTTTTGCAACATAAAGTTGCCGAATAATCTCATTACGAAAAACACTTATTAATGTTTTTTTATCATAATGAAGGCTTTTTAATTTTTTACTAAGCATTAACTTTAAAGAATTTATCTATGCGTATATTTACATAAGCCATTTATTTTATTAACGATAAATGTATCATATATGAGGAGATAATGAAAATGCCTTAAAACTTAACGTTGTAACGTTGATTTGTACAAATAATTGCACCACATTTCAGAAGCTTCGATTCTACGATGTTCAACTTAAATAAATACTAAATGGATGCACGCATGCCGATATGATCACGGCATTTATTAACAGGTATAAACCAGTTTCTCGATAGCTGCTGTCGATTTTAGCCTACAATGTAAAATCAGAGGGATCAGCTATTTTTTTTAAGACATCTTTTCGGACCGTCTGAGGAGTGGTGAGGGTCACTCCCCCGGTGTATCGGACTTGCACCGACTAAAACTGTGCCAGTGATGTTGCCTCACTGAGCGTTTTCTACTGTCTGTATCATGGTGAGTGTTCTGAAGAGTAGTTTAAACTTGTTCCACCATCTCCCTTCCTGAATAGAACCACTCGCGCGGGATTGCGGAGTCACAGCTTTACGGTAACTCACATCCCAGCTAGGACTAAGAAATTCTCTAACTCCTTCTTTTGCCGTGTTATTGGGCTGTGGAATGGTCTTTTTTTTTTCTTTTTTTTTTATACTGGCTCGATATAGTGACTACAGAGTACCTGATGGTAAGTACAGTGTAGTCCAAAAACGAAAGCGACTATCAAAGGATGAAAATCCATTGATAGTCTACATCGTCATGTCGGCCCACATATACCACGACTGAAGGTCTCTAGGTATATGAGCTACTGGATATGCACAAGCTGATCCCGAAACGCGACAAGCGAAACTGGTCACTATGACGGGCTTTACACCCATGCACTGTGGTCGCGATCCAGACGGGCACCGGCGCCCTACCACCTCGCAAAGCCACCTTCCAGCGAGCGTGTTCCCACCATCCTATGATATGGAACCCTTTAAGCGTAACGTGAAGAGATATTTGTGCAGGCCGGCATGATCGCTGCGACTACCGTTGTGTTTTCTTACCTGTCGATAGTCGTTGGCGTTTTATGGACTGCACCATGCTTACCATCAGGTATGGTGCAGTCACTGTGCCGTGTCAGAATAAAAAAAAAAACTATGTCCTCTTTTCGCCTTCGCCGGGCCTATCCGTATACTCCCTACGGACCCGGCGAGCGACTGGCTTTGGTGGGTCAGTTCTTAGCCCCTCACTACCTCTCAATAGGCGACATGTGAGCCCATACACGACGCCTTGCCCCCTATACTGGACGGCGGACGCCCTCAGCGTCTACCGCCCGGCCTGTGTCAGCAGGGGAGCGCGCCCCCCAGAAGGTTCAGCCAGAGATGGGCAGATTGTAATCTGATTAACGATCAACGATTACAAAATGTAGTCGTAAATTTAATTTTCTTGCTCTGTAATCATGATTAAATCCATTTAAAACATTAAGAAATAATAAATCTGTATACAATCTGGGATTCTGTAGAGTTTAAAACATAAATGAGCAAAATGCAGTCATATAAATGGTAAAAAACGTAAAATGTAATCGTAATCATTTTTATTAATCTGATTACATTTTGCCTATCTATGGGTTCAGCTAGATAACGTAACATTCGATAAATGACAATGCTTGAAAAAGTAAAAAATGTATGCAATTGACATAATATTTAAACATGATATTTTGAAAGCTATTATATTTTACAATTTCTTCTAAAGTTATTGTTTTTCGAATGTAACTCTGTCTAGACCGCCTCAGCAGAATTTGTCTTTGCTTAAAAACGTTTTACCTCATCTCCCGAATTTGCCAAAAGTGACATTAGTTGTATGATCCAAACGTCAAATATGACGTGATATTGAAATGAGACTATAAGCCAAAAATAATAAATTCAAATTCAGTGCGGTCACTTTGACAAGAAAAGGTAAACAAATTAACAGTCCTCGAAATGTGAATTTACTTAACCTTTAAACATTTGTATAATTTTGATACATCTTATTATTCTGATAAATGTTTAAATAAGCATTTCATACAAATTTACATAATGAACTATTCATAAAATTTTATGTCCATTTTTTGCAAATCACGTTTCGTATATAATCCTCGTCGGACTGATCGATTCACATTTCTTCTTCCGCTTTATTCATTTGCACTTCCAAAATGATTCGCTCAGTTTTCTTATTATCGTTTGTAATTTTTGGTGTGTTAAGTGATCAACGTAAGTTATCTTTTTTATAAAGTATGTGCGCTCTCATTTTCATCAGCAACACTAACATATCTTATATATAAAAATGAATCGCTAAATGTCTTGATAAGCGCGAAACTCGAGAACTGCTGAACCGATTTGGCTGATTTCTTTTTTGTTGTGTTTGTTGAAGTCTGGGGATAGTTATTACGGAGAAAAAAGTTAAAAAAATTGTCTGGAAAAGTCTAAAAACACCACTTTTCTATATTCTCATACAAAAGATTTGTTATAAGTCAATTTGAACTTTAACACCATACCATAAAGTTTAAATGTTAGTGGACGGGTTCCGGGAAGGCAAAACAATTATTGAGTGACGTATAAATATTAATGTCAATATTTGTCAATTTTTATACATGTAGCATTAAGGCCAGGTTCCTTCAAACAATTTTCAAAAAAATCTGACGGGGAAGCTGTTAACATTAAAAAAAAAACAATGCGACTTTGTTTTAGAGAAATAGGGCAGAACAAGGTCTGCCGGGACAGCTAGTTAGTCATAAGACAACCACCGCTGGTCATAGGTCTGTCTTACTGAGTTCCAGACCGATCTCTCGCAAGCGGCTTGCAACCAACGTCGCCCTGCTATCTGAACTAGATCTTCTGTCCGCCTTATAGGTAGATGTCCCTCACTGTCCTTGCCAGCACGTGATATTCCCTCAAGGAATTCCTGCCCAATCATGCTTCCTCTCTACGAGTTATGTATCCTGCCCACTGAAACTTCATTTATTAATCCACTGGGCTGTATCAGTGATTCTCATTCTTCTATAGATTTCTTTATTTCTGCTTAGATCATGTAGAGAAATACCAAACATAGTCTTCTCCATAGCTCGATTACAATATAACAGCTTTATAATGAGACCCATAGTAAAAGACCACATTCCTGCACCCTATGATTTATTACATTAGGCATTTTCTATATACCTACAGTGCCTATTTCAGAACCGCACTGAAGAAAGCGGTTTACGTTACAAATATATTATAGCCAATGTTCATGCTAGGGTCTTTAATCATTTGCAAAAGAAATCTAAATAAATATTACTTCTAATTAGCCATTTTATTAAACATTTTAGCAAAATGTAAGCTTTCGGACAAGGCTTGCACTAAAATAGTCGTGAATGCGTTGTACAAGAAGCTTTACGCAGCAGAAGGTAATAAACTGGATCCCATATATGAGGAAGTAATTGAAGGGAAGAACCCTAGTTTCAATTTTAATTTCAAGCAATCAACAGTGAAAGGATTCAAGGATTGCAACGTCGATAGCGCGCGGTAAGTGTTATGATCATGTAGAAAGAAAATACAAAGTACGACTTCATGTGAGTTTTATCATTAACCCTGCCATGGATGTTGGGTAACCTGCAGTTTAAAGTGATTATTAATTAATGACAATTCTATCAACCACTGCCATTTAAAAGCCACTCGTGATACTTGAAAGTGATTTATCTTTGCACTGGTATGTTAATATAAATAATACTCAACAGCACGACATATAAGCGCAGAGCGGATACAACCACTAATGTATCTTTGCTTACCCCGATAAGGGATAAAGCGTGACGATATTTTATTATAGTAACAATTTTTTTTTAATATACTATCTTAGAATATTAATTGGAGTTTATTTTACGTTTTCTAAAGTCATGTAAATAATAGTTTTGTTTTGTTATTAGATTAATTCGCTTAGAGTTAAAACAATGCAAGAACATTGGGTGCCTACTTTATGATTACATTATCTTAATATTTGACCATCCTAATGATTTTCATTTCTATTTCAGCCTTGGTTTGAAAGAGAATACATTTGATGCTGTACTGCTGTGTCCTGGAATCAGTTGGACCGGAGCTTATGATATCAAAGGACAAATCAAATCAAAAAATGTTGAAGGAAACGGAGATTTTAGTATTAGCACCAGTATGTATATTTTCTCAGAAAAACTTGTTGTTTTTTATATTATATTTATAGAGTCGATAAAATGACTCGGTAATTACACTGTGGCCCAAAAACGGCACTAGCTGTCAAGGAACGAGAGAGGTTAACGAGAGAGTACGAGAGTTTTCTGCTAGTGACCAAATCAAATGAATTTTAGCTCAAAATCAGTTCTGGTTAGCAACCGTCTAAAATATACTGAGCTGTTTTTCCGTGGCCTACCCACAAGAGCCGAAGACCGGGCTCAATGGCACTTATTACGAGAGGTATATGTCCAGCAGTGGACTAGGATGGGCTGATGATGAAGATAGCTAGATATTAGGATGATAAAACCATTTTAAAGATTTTGTCATCTACGACATTCCACAGCAACTCGCTTGATATGATTTTTTGAATCCAGTTTTATATTATCACCCATTCAACCGGAATATGGAATTAGTTATGAAGTTCGCGACGATGTTTTTGAGAAATAAATAATGGCTCAGATGCCAATGATGAGCTAAATTTCGCAATACAGAGGTTTTTTTGTTCAAACTCATCAGAGTGACTACACTGTGCCTGATGGGAAGTAAAATCTTCGCGAACATGCCTATACAAATACCGTACATTTTACCGATAAACCGCAATAATATCACTTGTGTATTCTATTTTATAAAATCAATAATTTGTACCACGACTTTTTTGTAGTAACCCGGGAGAAACCGTTTATGGGCTGTCAGGGGGCAGTGAGGGCCGCCCTCCGGTGTGTTTGACTTGCACCGACTAAAACCCGCAGTGTGTTCCTTGTATCAGTCTGCCAAGGCCAAAGGCCGGCGACGTCTGACCTATTAAGAAGGTCGCTTGTCAGCATTTGCGAGGGAGTGGTGTATTAATACCAGGACTAGCAAATTATTTTATATTTAATATTAATTTTATTTTTATTTTTCCAGAACTATATCGCTTGACCTTCCACGCAGATATTTCGTTAACAACCGAAAATGAAAATAAATATATGCGCATGAATGAATTTAATGTAGTTGGTGAACCCGTAGACGATGTAATTTTTGATTTCAAAAACTTGTACAATGGAAATAAAGATCTTGGTAAGTCAAACACATGCTTAAACGTTTTTAAACAACCTACCTCTTGGTCGTAGACATAGAATTATTAAATATATAGAAACCGCCCACACATGCCAAAATTAAATTAAACAAAAAAAAAAGAAAAACAAGGTAGAACAAATAAAGCATGAATAGGCTTACGAAACCATGGAAAGTATGTTTCTTCGCGTTTAGCCGCGCGTACAAAGTTTAAGATCCTTCGATATATTTCTTAATTCAATGATCTTGATTACCGATCTTTTTTTTATTATTATAAAGACTAATAGTAACTAACCTCACAAATTCTACATCCATATTTCGCTACAAGAAGACAAGAAGTCAAACTGACTAACAAGAAAAGTAGATTTTCGTACTATCCGCTCTGTAAAGTCACTAAAGTAACAACTTAGTTAAACGATAGTTTCCAGCAGTAGAACACTTTAAAAACCACCTAATTAACCAAGTATTATATTAAGGTATAATACTTTAACTATAAAGCAACTTTAGTGCAATTTTTCGCATTGATAGTGGACTAGAATAGGCCATTTAATTTGAGCCATTATCGTCTTTAACCAACGACGCAGAAAGATGGGTGTATAAGTTTAAGGCCTTTAGCTTTATATCATAGCTGTGTATATCCATCCGTCTGTGATATCGTAGCATAGATGGGCAAAATGTAATTAGTTTAATGAAATACTATTACGATTACTGTTGCGTTTTTCATTATTAAACCTATAACGTCCACGGGACGGATTATCAAGCTTCGAGTTTGAGCTGATACCATGCAGGGAATTGGAACGGGACAAATATGAGAAACACTTTATTGTATGTTTTCGAGGGTGCTCTTTAGAATGATCATAGTTAAAAGTCGCTAAAAAGTATAAAATTATGGAAAAATTAGAATAAATAAAAAAAAACGAGATTTTTTGATAAAACAATTTTTGTACATCATGCTTCGTTCTCTATACATTTTTTTACACTTCTAAAACTGGTTTAGAAGTCGTACATGGTACCTAAACTATCAATAAAAAATAGTATAAATAAGTATAATAATTTGAATAACCCTATAGCACTATTTCTAGTGAGAATAAACATTAAAATTCTTTCTTGCGCATGCTAGTATCGTCAACATTTAGCTGCGGATTTTTAAGTAAAATTGCGCATTTAGAGCGATGACGCAAATCGGTTAACAAATGGGCTATACATAGATGATAGTTGAGTAAAAGGTGTTTTGTAAAAATAATTTTAAAGAAATAAATGATCGATATTTTTTCAGCGGACGATTTCCACAAAAATGCAAGCGAAAACTCGAAGGAAGTCTTCGCGGTATTCCAAGACTCACTGTTACGTGCTGCATTCAAGCAGATTGTTGTAGACAGCAACGTTTTATTTAAAAAGGAGCCAATCAACAAATTAGTTGAAATATAATAACAATACAAATTAGCATCAATACATTTTTCTGTTCTCTGTAGAAATAGATTTCATTTTACTTATTTTTTGTTTTACTTTATTTTTTTGCCAAATCAACACTAAACATGATGATTTATTTTAGGCAGGAAATCAATTGAAACATATGGATTAGCCAAACTGACTAATAAAAATAATATAAATATAAAGGCTACTCAAGTGCTCATTATAAATCTTAAAAAATATATCACGCATAAGACTCATCAAATTATTTATAATGAGTACAAAACGTTTTTTTTTTATTATTTTAAGGCGGACGCTTGACTTCAAGTACACCTTTTTGATGATGAAGATGAATCCGACGATGAACCGCATTCGCCCAATAAATACCTATTCACTCTTCTCTTTAAAAATCCCAGGTCATGCGATCGCGGAAATATTGTCACTGGAAGCATATTCCAGTCCTTCGCTGTTCGCATGATGAATGTAGAAGCGAATCTTTTCGTGCGGATATAAGGACCATCCACCACATGCAAATGGTATCTGTCACGATGTCTAGAGATTTTATGATGAAATAGGACTTGCGGAATCAGAGAATTCGTTCCTGAGAACACTCCCCTTTTTTTTTTGAAGGGGACTAACTGCTGATTGCCGGGAAAGGCATTATCAGCTCAACCGGACTTAGGGGGCGAGCACAGAAGGTGCTCAGCCAGCGAAGTTTTTGGGTTGGGTGGCAATGCAAGGGCACCCCTGTGGGTACGAACCTCGACTTGGACCGCCAGCCAAATAAAGTACTAACCCTACGGGTGATCTACTAGCGTTTCGGAAGTGACTACCTTGAGAAGAAATGCCGAAAGAAACTCAAGGCTGCGTCGGAGTGGAAAGAACACTCCACTGTGCAACCAGTAAAATACTGCGAGGCAGGCGACTTTACGTCGATTCTCGATGTTCTTCATTTTAATCTAAGTCAAAGAGTTATCCACAAAAAGTCTGCGAGCTCTATAGTTAAGCAAGTCCAAAGCCGCAAGCTGGTATTTGGCGAACCTGTCTCAAAGGTGACATCAGTACTCGATACCCGACCACTCCTCTGCATGGTACAGATTAAGAAGTTGTGATGGTGAAAGTTTAAAATGTGTAATTAAATGAATGTGTAATGAATGAGTTGGGAGTCGAAGCTGCTCGCGTCCGTAGGGTTTACCCTAGTGTCCCTACACGTGACTCCTGGGTGGTGCTAAACGAGCAGCAGCGAGGTGGTAGGGCGTCGGTGCCCGTCTGGATCGCGACCAGAGTGCATCGGTGTAAAGCCCGTCATAGTGACCAGTTTCGGGTTGTCGCGTTTCGGGATCAACTTGTGCATATCCAGTAGCTCATATACCTAGAGACCTTCAGTCGCGGTATATGTGGGCCGACATGACGATGTAGACTATCAATGGATTTTCATCCTTTGGTAGTCGGTTTCGTTTTCGGACTACACTGTACTTACCATCAGGTACTCTGTAGTCACTATGTCGAACCAGTGTAAAAAAAAAAAGTTATGAACGTGCCTCATCTATATATATCTTTATTACTTACCCTCGCCTTTTATAATTGTTTACTTAAACATGTGCTAACGAGTAGTATTTTTAAGGTTCCATTTTTCCTTTTGAGGTATGGATCCCCTAAAATATTTAGGATCACTTTGTTGTAAGTCTGTCGGTATGTTAAAATCCTTGGGAACTCTTTAGTTCACAGCTGTTTAGTTCGCTTACCATAAGCAAATAATAATGATTACTTATGGGTTTTGCTACATTAACTACGAACTTAAGCACTACATTTTTTTTTTCAAACTTCATCGGCAAATAGGCTGTCGGACCACTTGACGGTAATTGGTTACTGTTTTTCATAATCAACTGCAACACAAGGATCAAGAAGAATTTTATTAATTGACCTCTTGAAGAATCTCTTGCAGGATTCAAAAGCCAAGTGAATCCATTACTTTGTTTGACGATTCAGAACTGCTTGGAATTAGGCCTATTTGAATAACTTTATGTTTAATGGATTATAAATATTCATCTCAAATGTAAAAAAATACAAGTACTTTAATGTGGCCTTAAAATATCATGGATCATGGCTACTGATTACCACACCTTAGAAACAAAAACAGTACAAATATACTTAGAACTAGCTTTTGCCCGCGGCTTCGCTCGCGTTAAGAAGTATTATTATTAATTAGGTATTAGGTAGGTAGGTAAGTGTTGGTAGTTTTTAATTTCGCAACAACATCATTGTAGTGCCCACACGCAGAATAAGCTTATGATAAGGCAAAAAGGCAAAGGATTAGCTGCAGGCTGCGATGTTAGTGATAAAACTGTTTTAATTCAGTTGAAGCAAATTAGGAAGATTAAAAAGCTTGAAAGGTGGGTACCTCACGAATTGACTGAAGCAAACCGGCAAACGCGCGTCGACTGCTGCGTTACATTACTTAACCGGCACAATAATGAAGGTATTTTAAACCGAATCATTACCTGTGATGAAAAATGGGTTCTTTACGATAATCGGAAGCGCTCAGCGCAATGGTTGGATCCTGGCCAGCCAGCCAAATCCTGCCCCAAGCGAAAATTAGCCCCAAAAAAGTTACTTGTAAGCGTTTGGTGGACTAGTGCCGGTATTGTTCATTACAGTTTTCTCAAATCTGTCCAGACTATTACGGCTGATGTCTATTGTCAGCAATTGCAAACCATGATGGAAAAGCTAGCGGCTAAACAACCTAGGCTGGTCAATCGCTCCACGCCACTGCTGCTTCACGACAACGCTAGACCACACACTGCGCAACAGACAGCTACTAAATTAGAAGAGCTTCAATTGGAAAGTCTAAGACATCCTCCGTACTCCCCGGACCTTGCTCCAACAGATTACCATTTTTTTCGAAATTTGGATAACTTCTTGCAAGGGAAAAAATTCAACTCCGATGGGGCAGTCCAAATCGCCTTCAAAGATTTTATTGATTCCCGTCCGACTGGTTTTTTTAGTAAAGGGATCAATGAACTACCTATGAGATGGCAAAAGTGCATAGAAAATAATGGTTCATACTTTGATTAATTAAATATATTATATTAAAAAATATTCGACTTTTTGTTCCTCCCATACAAAACGCCAATTTCATATGTAAGGACCTAATATATTTAGAAGATGTAAATTATTTATTATACAACATTACTGGTAGTTAACGCCAAAGGTTTGCTCTTAAAGGTAACTTAGGTACATCAAGACAAACAACTTTTGTTCTATGACTTTTGCCAAAACTTAACACATCCTAAGATACATATATTTTTTTAGTTTTAGTAGGAATTTCTATCAATCATTCGCTCTATTCTTTAAGATCCGCCAGCTGATGCTATGAAATTGTCTGCCCCAGTTGCATCGCGCCCCGTTTCGGAGTGTTAAGAAGATCAAAACTGCAAATTTTATTTATTTATTTTTTTGTATGAGGAAACAAAGATTGAATTAGAAAAAGCTATAAAACAAAAGTTGTCAGTCTTGATATACCAAAGTCACCCTTAAGGGGTTTTGCCTTAGTTGCCTGTGTCCCTGTATATCAGCTTACATAAATATATGTTTACATGAAATTAAGAAACAGAAAGATGATCTAATAATTATAATACCTACAAAACACGCAGGTTAAATTGGAGCAACAATATATTGTCTATGAATTTGTCGGTTTATTCATATTTTTTGTGTTCTATAGTGTTTATCTCTAGCAATTCTTGAAACGAGTATAACATTAAAGAAACGGCTTAATATAATTAAAACCAGGGCATCGCGACGTAATGATGATATAAATTTACTTTTAATAGATAAAAAAACATTTGAAAATATGTATCTTTAATAAATACACAAACTAGAATATTTATAGAATTTTATTTGTAGGCGTAATAAAAATATGCAATAAATTCAACACATATTTATAAAAATGCTAATACAACTTAATATAAATACATGTATAAAGTACCATAAACTACTAAAAACAGGGGTTTGAATTAACATTACCAACTAGTTAAGGGTCAAAATTTATTTAGAAAATATTTATGAGAATACTTATTTTAAAATATCCTAGTATAATTTTGAACGTAGCTGTAGTGTTTATCTGTAATATTAATTTGTATTAAAATAAAAACGTAATTAATTTAATTACAATAAAATCTTTGTTCTCTATAACTAGATGTTATTAAAAATTATGACGCTTTTAACAACATTTTTTATAGTAATTATTTATGAATATAATCTTAAATATGGTAAAATAATCTCCGTATTTTACTTAGTATAAAAACACAATTACGCTAAAACTAGAATTAAAGTTTTAAGGGTTCCATAATAAAGCGCGCCGCCCTACTTATCCAGGCAAGAGCGGTGTGCGATCTGTTCCCACACACCGCTTCAAGTCAAAACTTAAGGAGAACGGGGGGTGGCTCATTACACCACTTCTCACAACAGGGAGATGAGGCCGACACAAAGGCCTGTCGTCGCAGCGGGTCGCAGAAGAGGATAACACTGTACCTCCGACCCCAGTCAGACGGGAAGAAGGAACATCCTGGGAGTTGTAGTCGATGCAAGTCCGAGTCACCACCCCCTGAAGTTCGTCAGGGATTTCCCGCGGGTTACCATAAAAGGGTTCCATAATAAAGATAATATTATAAGCTTTCTAAAAAGATAAATACTTATGATTTATATTATTACATTACTATAAATTGTTACTAAACAGGATATTTGTTGCCAGTTTTTTTTTTTACATTTAGTGCATTGGCCGACTCTTTAATACTAAACAATAATTTAAATGTATAAATAATATGCAATAATGTAGATAGAACTTTTAGGTACAGTTTGTGTTGCGATACATAAGTCTTTAATAACAAAAAAATTTTTTGAGACGGCTACGTTATTTGCCTATGCACTGTGTGCCCGAGTACTGTCTTTCCGGCGTTTGACATACAAATATCCATAGAGCGCACATGGTGCGTTCCGATGCCGTGCAGATCAAGAAACGGATTAGACCGGCTGCGCGAGACGAGTTTAAGAAGTGTTTACGCGCTACAGTGTCTGAGCGGTATCGCTCCGTATTTTTTCCGATACAATTTTGATAACAGACTAAGGAGCGGCGTCTCGGTGGCGTAGCAACGTCGTAGCGCTGAATAACCGTGTGCTGCCCAATGGCGTACATATTTCCAGTGCACCGCATCGTATGCACCGGCTTTTATAGTTGTATTTATCTTTTGTAAATAGTTTACAATACACGTGATGTTTAGAATCCTCGGTACTATCAGAAATAGATGTACTCTTACAAAAAATTTAAATAAATGCTATGATATATCTTGTATGTTAGACCACGGCCTTACAAAATAACTCTGAAAATATATTAACGTATAAGTAATCAAAAATAATGGCATATGAACATTTATTCCTAATTAACCCTTAACTTGGCAGAATGTTCTTTCTTTCAATATCAAAATAATATTCATACCGTTTAACCCTTATTTTCTAAGAATGTCTAATAGAAACTAACCGTGCGTCAAAAACTGAGAAAATACCTAAATATTCATATAAAAATATTAAATTTGCGCTAAAAACTTATGGCAATAGGTTTTGTAAATTCTGGTGTATCTCCACAGATACACTATCAAGAAAAGGGTTAAATATAATTGAATTTGTAAATGGCCGCTTCTGACGTTACGTTCTATTGTAATTCCATGAAAGTAAAAAACAATGTGAATCTATTGTATCATATTTAAGGTCGTATTTTTTTTCCTCCAATAATATATATAATGTGTTCCCAGTTTACTCGATACATATTCTGCCTTACAGCGTGTAAAACTACGAGTATATACGTTTAACTATGGTTCGTTTAATTATTTTATTAGCTTGTGCATTTGTTGGTGTTATGGGCGCTCCACGTAAGTTCTTTTACTTTTATATTTGAGTTAGCTTTGTCCGCAACTACGTTCGTGTGGAAATAGTACTTTTATTACAATAATAATTATTTCAAGCTGAAATCTTTGTATCTTTGTGAGGTGTAGTGGGTCTAATAGGTAAAGGACCATGCGTGGCGACGCTAATAGTTGTAGATAATAGTTGTAAGTCTCCAGATAACGTACGGATTTAGACACGATATGCTTACTGATGAAGAAAAACATCATGAGGAAACCCGCATGGCATCTATTAGAAATGTCATGTGTAAGTGCCTTGAGAACGGCGATCAGTTACGCTACTTACTGGTCACGTTGGAAGCGAGATATAAGCGCAAAGTGGTTACAACCACTACTTTATCTCTGTTCACTCCAAAATGGATAGAGCGTGAAGATATAATATTTTTATCTTTGTGTAAATAATATAAATGCCATCAATTCTTTCTTATATAAATTACAAAAATTTATAGAACATAAATAGTACCAATACACGACAATAGATGACGCGTGGAGAGCTTTCATACAGTTTAACAAAAAAATTTACACACTTGTCTCCGCTATGATTCTATTATAGATTAATATCACCATTTTTTGTCAAAATTGTTGTTTGCTTTTATTAAAAGAAATTCTTATATCACATATATAAAATATATATTAAAAAAACGGTGTGAACTACTGTCACCGACGGTTCTGGTCACTTTGGGCACGACACTGACTTTTGCTCACCCCAAAAGCGATATAGCGTTGCGATATAAAAGTTAAATAATATCATTTGTACTATTTGAGTAAAGTGTACGCAAAATCAAAGTTTCGTATATAAATGTCACTTAGAGTAAATGGCGTGAGAGCAATATTTCAAAAATATTTTTGCGCTATATAATAGCGCTCTGTAAATTCTCTGACAAAGTTTGTACGACGAATTTAATGACTACTTTGTACAAAAAGTTATTTACTATTGATAAACTGGATCCGATGTATATTGAGTTAATAGATGGGGACCTGCCCGGCTTAAAGTTTAAACTCAAAGATTCCACAGTAAAAGGTTACGGTGATTGTTATATTGAAAAAGCCAAGTACGTACTTACATAATTATAAACAATTCTAAAAATCCCTAAAACTACACAATCGAAACTTGTTTCATTGCAATTTTGTCGGATTAATAACAATAGTATTTAAATTAATTCGAATAAAAATACATTTTAGGCCTAAAGCACTTAGTTAGCTTAGGACTAAGAAGTTCTAACTTACTTATACCGAGTCGTTGAGCTATAGAATGGTCTTCTGGCGAACGTGTTACCACCGTCCTACGATATTGGATCCCATAAACCGAGCATGAAGAGTTTAAACGATATTTGGTTAGACAGGCATAATTACTGCGACTACCGTTATATTTTTCTTTACTGTTGATAGTTATTCTCATTTTTTACTACATCATGCTTATCATATATATAATATAGCAATAATAGTCAGAAGTGCGTGTTAATTGTTTTTATTGGGCTAATTTAATGTCTATAAACTAATACACACTTTTTGTAGTTAACTTTGCTACATATACAAATTATAACGCAACGCACTTTATCGCGACTCGGACGCGCGGCCTTCCGGTGTCGTAGCCAGAACTAGAGTCCATAAACATGGCGCCAGGGCTATTGTGCGCCGGGGCTTATGGTGCGACAAAGATGGCCGAACGCATGCAATGGTTGCAGCGCTTGAGTTGCCACATCAGCCCCCTTGAAGACCTTTAGGTCGAAAGTAACTAGCTCAGGAATCGAACTCGTCTGCCGGAACGCGTGTCGTATTGTGGCTTAGCAAGTGGATCCCGTTGTAGAATAGAGGGTGCTGAGCTCTCCAGTGCTGACTCGTGCAGTACGTATGCTGGCTTTAGCCTATCAATAGACACTGTCACTTCCTTTCCAGCTATATCGATTTTTGGATGGTTTAGGCCGTGTATGGAGTCGAATGCCTGCTTACGAAACTCTGGAGTCAGGTACAAGCACGGTGATGTGCCAGAAACATCGCAATAGACTTTACAGCTACTAGAATCAGAAACAGTTATTTTCTGTAAGTCCAGTGACGTGTTGGTAGTCAACAGATGTTGCAGCTCGGCGTCAGTCGCTTGTGAAACAGCAAGTTCATCCAGGTTTATTGTGTTGGCAACAGATTCGATCCGTGAGAGAGCATCGGCTACTATATTTTCATTCCCGGAGATATGTCGTACATCAGTTGTAAACTGAGAAACGAAATCTAGATAACGGAATTGCCGAGGACTGCAGCTTTCTGATGCTTCCCGAAATGCTGCAATTATAGGCTTGTGATCCGTCCAGATTGTAAATGGCTTTAGCTCAACCATAAAGCGAAAATATTTAACGGCTTCATAGATGGCAAGGAGTTCCCTGTCAAATGGACTGTATTTTCGCTGTGCTGGTGTCAATTTTCTCGAGAAAAATGCAAGCGGTTGATAGTCACCATGTATCTCCTGCTGTAGAACTGCACCTATTGCGATTTCAGAGGCATCTGTTACTAACATCAAATTGGCTGCTGAGTTAGGATGAGCGAGCATGGTAGCATAAATTAAATTATCTTTGCATTGCTTGAATGCTTTTTCTAGTTCATCAGTCCAGATGATCGGTGTTTTGGATTTCACATCAGTTCCTGAGAGAAGTTGGTGCAACGGTGCTTGAATCTTCGCTGCATTGGGTAAGTATCTACGATAGAAATTTATCATACCTAAATAACGCCTTAACTCTTTCAAGGTTTTCGGCTGTGTGAAGTTCTGGATAGCGCTAACCTTCTCTGGAGTTGGTCGAGTCCCTTCTGCAGAAACCAGGTAGCCAAGAAATTCAATTTCTTGAATACCAAAAACGCTTTTTGACGAATTGATAACAGCGCCGTGTTCTTGTAAGCGGCCAAGCACTTGTCGTAGATGACAAACGTGTTCATCGTGGTTGCGTGACGCTATTAGAATGTCATCTATGTAAGGGAATGCACAATCCAGGTCGCGAAGAATTTCGTCGATGAACCTCTGGAACGTTTGTGCCGCATTCCTTAGTCCAAAACCCATGTACGGAAACTCAAAGAGTCCGAACGGTGTTGTTATTGCGGTTTTAGGGATATCTGATGGGTTTACAGGTATCAAGTGGTATGCACGAACAAAGTCGATTTTGCTAAATACCGTACAACTATGCAGATTATGTGAAAAATCTGCTGTATGACGTACGGGATATCTGTCCGGTATAGTTCTCGCATTTATACCCCTGTAGTCACCACATGGTCTATCAGTACCATCTTTTTTGGCTACTAGTTGTAGTGGTGCTGCCCATGGACTATCAGATCTGCGTGCAATGCCTGCTTTTACCATGTCCTCGAACTCATATTTAGCTCTACGAAGTCGATCCGGTGCTAATCTGCGTGGGCGACTGTATACCGGTGGTCCAGGTGTAGTTCGGATATAGTGAAGCGTTTTGTCCTTCACTTCACGAACTGTAGGCTCTCCAGATGGTCTTTTTACTTCTGGAAATTCAGTTAACACCTTGTGGTATCGAGACGATCCTATAACAGTTTTAATTTGACACACAGATGTAGTAGCTGGAATAGCGTTAGCTTTAAGTGAAGTAATATTGTCCACTAACTTCCTATTTCTTACGTCTACAAGTAAACTATAATACGAGAGAAAGTCTATACCAATAATGGGTCTAGTAACGTCTGCAATCACGAAATTCCACTGAAACTCTCGACGTAAAACTAGGTTTAAACTGAGTTTTATAGTCCCGTAGGTGTTTATAACAGTCCCGTTCGCCGCGTTTAGCTTATAATCACTTTTCATAAGGGTCTTGCGCGTAGGTGCACTTTGATAAGGGTACACACACAAATCCGACCCTGTATCTACCAGGAAGCTTAATTTTGTGATTTTGTCCACGACAAATAGGCGGCCTGGGGGCGGTGGACAGTCGGTGGCCGCTACATGCGACTGTCGGTCGCGTTTCCCGACGCTCCAGTGAAACTGCATGGGGTAGTACACTTCGTTGCTTGCGTGCCGAATCTCCTGTGGTACCAACAAACAGATCGATCCTGTGACTTCGACTTCTGTCTATTGTACCGGCCTGTCTTGTTTTCACGTGACTTAGATCTTCCTTTAGCGCATTTTGTACTCACTTGGCGTCGCAGCGCAGTGACTTCCTTAGTCAAGTTTTCAATTTGCTGCGCCATTGCGTCGTCACTTGCTCGTGTATTATGACTAGTAGCAGCAACTTGAGGTATGTTTTGCACCATAACATGTATATAGTCCGCAAGCTCTGATATCTCGTCTAGTCCTGACCGACGTTGTGATGTTATTGCCGTCTGGATATGTGTGGGTAAGCGTCCTGACCATAAAGTCTTTATAAAGTCCTCCGGAACCTCGGGACCTGCTAATTTATTTAAATGCCGCAAAAATTCAGAGGGCTTACGGTCACCAAGCACTTCATCATTCAATAACTGCTTTAGTTTTGCTTCCTGCGAGATTGTCAGCCTTTTAATTAGTTCGGATTTTAATTTGTCATACTTTCCGACTTCGGGTGGATTCTTAATTATATCCGACACGTGCTTTGCTTATTGTGGTTCTAATGTCGACGATATATAATAGTATTTAGTCGAATCCACGGTTATTCCTGACAATATAAATTGCCCTTCTATTTGAGCGAACCAGGCTTCAGGGTCCTCTAGCCAAGATGGAGGTATGCGTACACTAACCTTCCCGACATCGGCTCTATCCGTAGGCACCGTCATTTTTTTGTTTTGTCGCACAAACACGTTTTCACACCAAACAAGGGTCACCACTTATAGCAATAATAGTCAGAAGTGCGTGTTAATTGTTTTTATTGGGCTAATTTAATGTCTATAAACTAATACACACTTTTTGTAGTTAACTTTGCTACATATACAAATTATAACGCAACGCACTTTATCGCGGCTCGGACGCGCGGCCTTCCGGTGTCGTAGCCAGAACTAGAGTCCATAAACATGGCGCCCGGGCTATTGTGCGCCGGGGCTTATGGTGCGACAAAGATGGCCGAACGCATCCAATGGTTGCAGCGCTTGAGTTGCCACAATAATATATATATTATAACGACAATTAATAATATAATAAAAAAAACCTTTCGATAATCGCAGTGATCACGCCTGCCTGCACAAGTGTTTCTTCATGCTTGGTTTAAAGAACTATAGCATGTAGACGCCGCCCGATACGCGTTTGTGGTAAACGCCCTAAAGGTCGTTAGGGTGTTATGGGACGCGAGGGGTAAGGGATGCGCGCGCGCAAGGGATGCTCTAGCAAATTCAGTCGACTACCGAGACCCAAGGCTAGACTACGTGCGTGTACGTCGCAGTTCAGTGTGGCTTAAAGTGCAAATAAACTGTAAAACGTCAAAATCCGTGTCTTTCTACAACCACACCCACGACCACCGGTCATAGAACCAAATATAGGACGGTGGGAACAGGCTCGTATGAAGACCATTTCATACTTCAATTGCTTGATTTGGTGAAACAGTTTTGTGCTTCTTAGTCCTAGCTAGGATATGATTTACTATAAAGCTATGATTTTGTGAACCCGCGCGCGTGGTTCGGTTATGGAAGATAGAGAATGGAGAGAGGTAAGTTTAACAAAGGCAAGTGTGACACTATGTTAAGTGTGAAAATTTCAAATAAATTTGCTTATGCACGTTTTTTATTGAGATCTATATATATCAAACAATGTACAAATTTTTATATTATTGACTGTATCAACGACACGGAATATACTTTTAATATTTAAGCAGTAGATGACGTTTTGCAAAACGGATCCACTGGTGAGTGGTTACTGCAATCTTTGAGGATTGTATTGACTTCTTTTTGATAGGATACAAAATAAGTCAATCAACATAATAATAATACTTTACGCGTATTATGTTTTCAGACTTCAAATCTACTCATTTAATGAAATACAAGTTAGTAACGTTTCCACAAAAGCACTTAACAAAAAACAAATCAATTAACACCAGAGATGGGCAAAATGTAATCTGATTAATGATGAACGATTACAAAATGTAGTCGTAAATTTAATTTTCTTGCTCTGTAATCATGATTAAATCCATTTAAAACATTAAGAAATAATAAATCTGTATACAATCTGGAATTCTGTAGAGTTTAAAACATAAATGAGCAAAATGCAGTCATATAAATGGTAAAAAACGTAAAATGTAATCGTAATCATTTTTTTTAATCTGATTACATTTTGCCTATCTATGGGTTCAGCTAGATAACGTAACATTCGATAAATGACAATGCTTGAAAAAGTAAAAAATGTAAGCAATTGACATAATATTTAAACATGGTATTTTGAAAGCTATTATATTTTACAATTTCTTCTAAAGTTATTGTTTTTCGAATGTAACTCTGTCTAGACCGCCTAAGCAGAATTTGTCTTTGCTTAAAAACGTTTTACCTCATCTCTCGAATTTGCCAAAAGTGACATTAGTTGTATGATCCAAACGTCAAATACGACGTGATATTGAAATGAGACTATAAGCCAAAAATAATAAATTCAAATTCAGTGCAGTCACTTTGACAAGAAAACGTAAAAAAATTAACAGTCCTCGAAATGTGAATTTACTTAACCTTTAAACATTTGTATAATTTTGATACCTCTTATTATTCTGATAATTTTTTAAATAAACATTACATACAAATTTACACAATGAACTATTCATAAATTTTTTTGTCCATTTTTTGCAAATTACGTTTCGTATATAATCCTCGTCGGACTGATCGAGTCACATTTCATCTTCCGCTTTATTCTTTTGCACTTCCAAAATGATTCGCTCAGTTTTCTTATTATCGTTTGTAATTTTTGGTGTGTTAAGTGATCAACGTAAGTTATCTTTTTTATAAAGTATGTACGCTCTCATTTTCATCAGCAACACTAACATATTAGTCATAAGACAAACACCGCTGGTCATAGGTCTGTCTTACTGTGTTCCAAACCGATCTCTCGCAAGCGGCTTGCAACCAACGTCGCCCTGCTATCTGAACTAGATCTTCTGTCCGCCTTATAGGTAGATGTCCCTCACTGTCCTTGCCAGCACGTGATATTCCCTCAAGGAATTCCTGCCCAATCATGCTTCCTCTCTACGAGTTATGTATCCTGCCCACTGAAACTTCATTTATTAATCCACTGGGCTGTATCAGTGATTCTCATTCTTCTATAGATTTCTTTATTTCTGCTTAGATCATGTAGAGAAATACCAAACATAGTCTTCTCCATAGCTCGATTACAATATAACAGCTTTATAATGAGACCCATAGTAAAAGACCACATTCCTGCACCCTATGATTTATTACATTAGGCATTTTCTATATACCTATAGTGCCTATTTCAGAACCGCTATGAAAAACAGCGGCTTACGTTACAAATATATTATAGCCAATGTTCAGGCTAGGGTCTTTAATCATTGCAAAAGAAATCTAAATAAATATTACTTCTAATTAGCCATTTTATGCTTAGCAAAATGTAAGCTTTCGGACAAGGCTTGCACTAAAATAGTCGTGAATGCGTTGTACAAGAAGCTTTACGCAGCAGAAGGTAATAAACTGGATCCCATATATGAGGAAGTAATTGAAGGGAAGAACCCTAGTTTCCATTTTAATTTCAAGCAATCAACAGTGAAAGGATTCAAGGATTGCAACGTCGATAACGCGCGGTAAGTGTTATAATCATTATGCGGGCCGGGATAAGGTATTGACTTATGCCGTTGCACAAAATGCACCCTCGTAGGCGGGATAATTTATAATAAAGAAGATTGCAATAATTTGAGACAAATCAAGTACTTACCGAGCAGCGGTATTCCATGCACTTTACAACCACTCACTATGTATGTATTTTAATGCGAATGTGGAGTATGGTTTTTGAGCAGTTGTGTTGTGTGTTGCGAGTGTGAAATTGTTAGTATGCGATTATAATGAAAGGATGCGATGCGATGTTATTAGTTTAAAAAGAATGCGATGCGGAGTTTGGTTTAAATGCGAGAACGTTAAGAAAGTAAGTAGTAAAGAATGAATGTTCGCCAGGTGGCGTTGGGGATTCGGTGCGTTTACATTATTCATTTTTTTGATATTCTGGAGTTGCGCCTTTTGGCGTGACTAATCATGTAGAAAGACAATACAAAGTACGACTTCATGTGAGTTTTATCATTAACCCTGCCATGGATGTTGGGTAACCTGCAGTTTAAAGTGATTATTAATTACTGATAATTCTATCAACCATTGCCATTTAAAAGCCACTCGTGATACTTGAAAGTGAATTATCTTTGCACTGGTATGTTAATATAAATAATACCTAACAGCACGACATATGTATAAGCGCAGAGCGGATACAACCACTAATGTATCTTTGCTTACCCCGATAAGGGATAAAGCGTGACGATATTTTATTGTTTTAAGAAATTTACTATCTTACAATATTAATTGGAGTTTATTTTACGTTTTCTAAAGTCATGTAAATAATAATTTTGTTTTGTTATTAGATTAAATCGCTTAGAGTTAAAACAATGCAAGAACATTGGGTGCCTACTTTATGATTACATTATCTTAATATTTGACCATCCTAATGATTTTCATTTCTATTTCAGCCTTGGTTTGAAAGAGAATACATTTGATGGTGTACTGCTGTGTCCTGGAATCAGTTGGACCGGAGCTTATGATATCAAAGGACAAATCAAATCTAAAAATGTTGAAGGAAACGGAGATTTTAGTATTAGCACCAGTATGTATATTTTCTCAGAAAAACTTATTTGTTGTTTTTTATATTATATTTACAAAGCCGATATAATGACTCGGAAATTACACTGTGGCCCAAAAACGGCACTAGCTGTCAAGGAACGAGAGAGGTTAACGAGAGAGAACGAGAGTTATCTGCTAGTGACCAAATCAAATGAATTTTAGCTCAAAATCAGTTCTGGTTAGCAACCGTCTAAAATATAATGAGCTGTTTTTCCGTGGCCTATCAACACAACAGTTTATTTTACTCTGGATATGCTGCTGAGGGCTCTTCACTGATTGACTATTAATTACTTTTTTTTATGAACGTCTTTCTATTAATTTGTTCTCCATTCTTTGCTTTCCTATTTGTTAACATTGTTTTAGCCTTAAAATCTTTTGAGACCGCCAAAATATAATTAAGTAAAATTAATTGTAATCAAAATACTCATAGAACATGTTTTTTTTTGGTAACCCGGGGGATAATCCTACATTGGACCATCAGGCTCACTGTGAGGGCAGCGACCCCGGTGTGTCAGACTCCTACTGACCAAAAACCCCCGGGGTGTCCCTCTAATCACTCCACCCAGGCCTGGGAAACCAAATTCGTCCAGTCGCCCGGGGAGCGAACAGCCTTATTCAGGCTTCCTCTCTGGGAGGGATGGGTATAAAGAGCCCACGCCTCCAGTACCTCTTTCATAGGCGGCGCGCTAGACACTGCCGCCCTCTCATCCGGGCAGCAAACTCCCTCAAGTCTACTGCCCGGGCATAGAACATGTTTCGGATAAATATCGTAAGAGATAATTTACATTTTACAGTAAAGATTTTTCTTTATTATTTTTAAATCATTTACCATATTTTTTGGTATATTTTTTTTTATGAACTCTCATTTATACAACAAATGATTGATTAGTTTGGTAACTGTTAACAACTTGCAATTAAATAGTTACATAGCTGAATACAGATACATACATACAGATACATAGATGAATAGAGGAGGAGGTTATCCGACAGAGAACCAGAAGTGTTAACATAGCACTCCGTATTATCAAGCTGAAGTGGCAGTGGGCAGGTCATATATGCCGAGAACCGATGGTCGTTGGAACAGGTGGGTTCTTGAGAGGAGACTGCTGATCGGTAGACCTAGTGTGGGGCGAAAGGTGGAACGACGACCAACGAAAAGTGACCGAAAAAGATTAAATGAAAAGAGCCGAAGACCGGGCTCAATGGCACTTATTACGAGAGGTATATGTCCAGCAGTGGACTAGGATGGGCTGATGATGAAGATAGCTAAATATTAGGATGATAAAACCATTTTAGAGATTTTGTCACCTACGACATTCCACAGCAACTCGCTTGATATGATTTTTGAATCCAGTTTTATATTATCACCTATTCAACCGGAATATGGAATTAGTTATGAAGTTCGCGACGATGTTCTTGAGAAAAAAAAAATGGCTCAGATGCCAAAGATGAGCTAAATTTCGCAATACAGAGGTTTTTTTGTTCAAACTCATCATAGTGACTACACTGTCCCTGATGGGAAGTAAAATCTTCGCGAACATGCCTATACAAATACCGTACATTTTACCGATAAACCGCAATAATATCACTTGTGTATTCTATTTTATAAAATCAATAATTTGTACCACGACTTTTTTGTAGTAACCCGGGAGAAACCGTTTATGAGCTGTCAGGGGGCAGTGAGGGCTGCCCTCCGGTGTGTTTGACTTGCACCGACTAAAACCCGCAGTGTGTTACTTGTATCCGTCTGCCGAGGCCAAAGGCCGGCGACGTCTGACCTATTAAGAAGGTCGCTTGTCAGCATATGCGAGGGAGTGCTGTATTTATACCAGGACTAGCAAATTATTTTATCTTTAATATTAATTTTATTTTTATTTTTCCAGAACTATATCACTTGACCTTCCACGCAGATATTTCGTTAACAACCGAAAATGAAAATAAATATATGCGCATGAATGAATTTAATGTAGTTGGTGAACCTGTAGACGATGTAATTTTTGATTTCAAAAACTTGTACAGTGGAAATAAAGATCTTGGTAAGTCAAACACATGTTTAAAAGTTCTTAAACAACCTACCTCTTATTCGTAGACATAGAATTATTAAATATATAGAAACCGCACACACATGCCAAAATTGAATAAAATAAAAAATAAGAAAAACACAGTAAAACAAATTACTTTTGCGTTTTTCATTATTAACCCTTTAACGTCCATGGGACGGATTTTCAAGCTTCGAGTTTGAGCTGATACCATGCAGGGAATTGGAACGGGAAAAATATGAGAAACACTTTATTATATGTTTTCGAGGGTGCTCCTTAGAATGATCATAATTAAAAGTCGCTAAAAAGTATAAAATTATGGGAAAATTAGAATAAATAAAAAAAAACGAGATTTTTTGATAAAACAATTTTTGTACATCATGCTTCGTTCTCTATACATTTTTTTACACTTCTAAAACTGGTTTAGAAGGCGTCCATGGTACCTAGACTATCAATAAAAAATAGTATAAATAAGTATAATAATTTGAATAACCCTATAGCATTATTTCAGTGAGAATAAACATTAAAATTCTTTCTTGCGCATGCTGGTATCGTCAACATTTAGCTGCGGATTTTTAAGTAAAATTGCGCATTTAGAGCGATGACGCAAATCGGTTAACAAATAGGCTATACATAGATGATAGTTGAGTAAAAGGTGTTTTGTAAAATTAATTTAAAAGAAATAAATGATCGATATTTTTTCAGCGGACGATTTCCACAAATATGCAAGCGAAAACTCGAAGGAAGTCTTCGCGGTATTCCAAGACTCACTGTTACGTGCTGCATTCAAGCAGATTGTTGTAGACAGCAACGTTTTATTTGAAAAGGAGCCGATCAACAAATTAGTTGAAATATAATAATAATACAAATTAGCATCAATACATTTTTCTGTTCTCTGTAGAAATAGATTTCATTTTACTTATTTTTTGTTTTAATTTATTTATTTACCAAATCAACAGTAAACATTATGATTTATTTTAGACAGGAAATCAATTGAAACATATGGATTAGCCAAACTGACTAATAAAAATAATATAAACATAAAGGCTACTCAAATGCTCATTATAAATCTTAAAAAAAATATAACGCATAAGACTCATCAAAGTGTTTATAATGAGTACAAAACGTTTTTTTTTTATTATATTAAGGCGGACGCTTGACTTCAAGTACACCTTTTTGATGATGAAGATGAATCCGACGATGAACCGCATTAGCCCAATAAATACCTATTCACTCTTCTCTTTAAAAATTCCAGGTCATGAGATCGCGGAAATATTGTCACTGGAAGTATATTCCAGTCCTTCGCTGTTCGCATGATGAATGTAGAAGCGAATCTTTTCGTGCGGATATAAGGAACATCCACCACATACAAATGGTATCTGTCACGATGTCTAGAGATTTTAAGATGAAATAGGACTTGCGGAATCAGAGAATTCGTTCCTGAGAACACTCCCCTTTTTTTTTTTGAAGCAGACTAACTGCTGATTGCCGGGAAAGGCATTATCAGCTCAACCGGACTTAGGGGGCGAGCACAGAAGGTGCTCAGCCAGCGAAGTTTTTGGGTTGGGTGGCAATGCAAAGGCATCCCTGTGGGTACGAACCTCGACTTGGACCGCCAGCCAAATAAAGTACTAACCCTACGGGTGATCTACTAGCGTTTCGGAAGTGACTACCTTGAGAAGAAACGCCGAAAGAAACTCAAGGCTGCGTCGGAGTGGAAAGAACACTCCACTGTGCAACCAGTAAAATACTGCGAGGCAGGCGACTTTACGTCGATTCTCGATGTTCTTCATTTTAATCTGAGTCAAAGAGTTATCCACAAAAAGTCTGCGAGCTCTATAGTTAAGCAAGTCCAAAGCCGCAAGCTGGTATTTGGCGAACCTGTCTCAAAGGTGACATCAGTACTCGATACCCGACCACTCCTCTGCATGGTACAGATTAAGAAGTTGTGATGGTGAAAGTTTAAAATGTGTAATTAAATGAATGTGTAATGAATGAGTTGGGAGTCGAAGCTGCTCGCGTCCGTAGGCTTTACCCTAGTGTCCCTACACGTGACTCCTGGGTGGTGCTAAACGAGCAGCAGCGAGGTGGTAGGGCGCCGGTGCCCGTCTGGATCGCGACCACAGTGCACGGGTCTAAAGCCCGTCATAGTGACCAGTTTCGGCTTGTCGCGTTTCGGGATCAGCTTGTGCATATCCAGTAGCTCATATACCTAGAGACCTTCAGTCGTGGTATATGTGGGCCGACATGAGGATGTAGACTATCAATGGATTTTCATCCTTTGATAGTCGCTTTCGTTTTCGGACTACACTGTACTTACTGTTGTGTAATGAAACGACCGTGTCCGGTAAACAACTGATTTATTAACATTATATACATATATTTATGAAACCACCCACAACACCTTTCCCTTTAATAAGTACTACATATACAACTTAAATAAATATCTTAAAGTATAATACAAATTACAAAGTTAAAATGAATCCCTGTCTTTAGCTTTACTGCGAGTGAGAGGTGGTGAGTATGTGTTAAGACACCTTTTATTTTGATACATACATACTCTCCTCTCCTCTTTGACAATAGTAATCTGATCATCCTTCCCCATCCTGTTACATGGTTCGTTGTTTTCAGGAATGCTAACTACATGTCAGCGATTACGCCAATAAATAATTTTATTTATATTTTTATTTATATATTTATATTTTTTTTATAATATACGAACGTGATGCTTTTGACAAATCAGTGTGAACCGGCAACCGACTGTTCAATCTACGATTCATCATCAGTTGTGCAGGACAGCCTACACCTTCCCGCGGAGTGTTTCTATAGCTTAATAGGTTCAAATATAAATCAGTATCACTATCAATCGACTTTTTAATAATATTCTTAGCAGTCTGCACTGCTCTTTCATTTTTAACATGTGACTGAGCATAATACGGTGATGAAGTTACATGATTAAACTTCCAATCATCAGCAAACAATTTAAACTTACGGGAAGTAAATTGTGGGCCGTTGTCACTTATGACTGTTTGTGGTATACCATATCTTGCAAAATTTTCTTTTAATATGCTTATTACTGACTGTGAGCTCGTGTCATTTAATTGTGTAACTTCAATAAACTCTGAATAGTAATCTACTAAAATTATATATGTTTTTTTTGTGTATTCAAAAATATCTATACCTATTTCATTCCAAGGTAATTTTAAAGTGGAAACTGGAATCATTGGTTCTTTTGGTTGACAGCCCAATTCATTTACTAAATGCTCATTATTTGACATATCTACTTTATTTGTTCTTTTTATTAATCCTAAATCTGAACATGTCTGTCGACCCAGCACGCTTTGACATTTTATTTTTGCTATAACAAATTTTAATTCGTAGCATACATCTTTAAACCACCATTTTAATGAACAAATTCCTTTTATCGGAATTTTATCTCCGCTATGTGATAGTAATCTTACATTTTGTTTATTACATATTATACTCTCTTTATATCCTAATTTTATAAAACGTTCAAAAGCTAACACATTAATATCCGCACCCGTATCTAATTTAAATTTCTCATTTTAACCGCCCTCACTACGGAGAACTTCGAACCAGTCCTGTGACGATGAGTTAATTTCGCAATCAACCAACATGGATACGTAAAACGACTCACAGTTATTGTCTTCATGGCAGTTGTCCTTACTTATACTTATCTCGTGCACATCGTTCACATTTTTCTTGACTTTACACATCCTAGCATAATGTCCATAATTTCCACACATGTAGCACTGTGTAGCAATTGCCGGACACGACTCTGGTAGCGCGCAGCGTCCTCCGCATCTGTTGCAGGGGCCCACTGCACCCGGTCGCATAGTATTGCGCGCGGCGCCTGCACTGCCGTAGCCTGAGCTGTGCCTGCTCAACCAGCACCGGCCGCGCTCGGGTATCCCGCGCCAAGCCGGCTGGTCACTGCGACCCGTAGCACCGCTCGCACAGCGTACGCCGACCACGTCCACCTGCGTCGACCCCGATCCCGTGCCGTGCGACTCCATTATGTGGCTGCTGTCGGCCGATATCTCGTCAACCTGACATATCTTTATGGCTTTATCTAAAGTCAGATCATCAGCACGCAATAAACGATCCCTGAGGGTACTACTCCGTATTCCACATACAATTCGGTCGCGAATTAATTCTTCCTGCAAGTTTTTAAATTCGCAACTTTTACTTAACAACCGTAATGCAGTAATATACTGATTTGTTGATTCACCAATCTCTTGGTTTCTAGTAAAAAAAATGTATCTACACAATGTTATATTTTTCTTCACATCAAAGTATTCATCAAATTTTGCCAACAAAATTGTAAGCTTTTCACAATCACCCTCTTTTTTGAATGTAAACGTTTCGTAAACGTCGAACCCCTCCGGTCCTATAAGGTTGACGAGAAGCCCAGCTTGCACACCATCCTCTTCTTTATGCACCCCAGATGCTTTTAAAAATAGCTGGAATTGCGTCTTCCAGCGTTTCCATGCGTCAGCCCGGCTGACGGAGCTGCCTTCCAAACTCAGCACCGGTGGCGGTCGTGCGTGTTCCATTACGGCTCAAACACTTTTATCACCTTTTAATATAGATTAATAACTGTTCGAAACTCCTATACAACACAAACTCACTTCTTAAACTGTCTATAACTTTTTAAACCACCGCTGCCACCATGTTGTGTAATGAAACGACCGTGTCCGGTAAACAACTGATTTATTAACATTATATACATATATTTATGAAACCACCCACAACACTTACCATCAGGTACTCTGTAGTCACTATGTCGAACCAGTGTAAAAAAAAAAAGTTATGAACGTGCCTCATCTATATTTATCTTTATTACTTACCCTCGCCTTTTATAATTGTTTACTTAAACATGTGCTGACGAGTAGTATTTTTAAGGTTCCATTTTTCCTTTTGAGGTATGGATCCCCTAAAATATTTAGGATCACTTTGTTGTAAGTCTGTCGGTATGTTAAAATCCTTGGGATCTCTTTAGTTCACAGCTGTTTAGTTCGCTTACCATAAGCAAATAATAATGATTACTTATGGGTTTTGCTACATTAACTACGAACTTAAGCACTACATTTTTTTTTTCAAACTTCATCGGCAAATAGGCTGTCGGACCACTTGACGGTAATTGGTTACTGTTTTTCATAATCAACTGCAACACAAGGATCAAGAAAAATTTTATTCATTGGCCTCTTGAAGAATCTCTTGCAGGTTTCAAAAGCCAAGTAAATCCAGTACTTTGTTTGACGATTCAGAACTGCTTCGAATTAGGCCTATTTGAATAACTTTATGTTTCATAGATTATAAATATTCATCTCAAATGTAAAAAAATACAAGTACTTTAATGTGGCCTTAAAACAATGATCGTGGCTACTGATTACCACACCTTAGAAACAAAAACAGTACAAATATACTTAGAACTAGCTTTTGCCCGCGGCTTCGCTCGCGTTAAGAAGTATTATTAATTAGATAGGTAGGTAAGTGTTGCTAGTTTTAAATTTCGCAAGAACATAATTGGAGTGCACACACGCAGAATAAGCTTATGATAAGGCAAACCTGGCAGTTTCAATGAATTTAAAAATTCTACAGAGAAATTAGTAGCGTCATCTGTATTAACCACAGTATCAATCGATGTAGAGACCTTTTCTTCGCCCTCGAACGACATGAGCTGGATATCGTTGATAGCTGCTGCTTGATCGTTCTTTGGAGTAAGTATGGCACGCTCACATAACCATACAATAGGCTTGTCATGTATATGAATAATGTATGGATAAACTTTAGACAGCAATTCTTAAAAATCTAAGAAGATCTATACAATGTTTCATCGCCTATTTTATCCCCTTGAGGATAGAATTGATCGAAATCCTTCCTTAGCAAATGCCTACGTCATAACATCTACCTGCATGCCAAATTTCAGCCGGATCCGTCCAGTGGTTTGGGCTGTGCGTTGATAGATCACTATGTCAGTCAGTCACGTTTGAGTTATATATATTTAGAAGATGTAAATTATTTATTATACAACGTTACTGGTAGTTAACGCCAAAGGTTTGCTCTTAAAGGTAACTTAGGTACATCAAGACAAACAACTTTTGTTCTATGACTTTTGCCAAAACTTAACACATCCTAAGATACATATATTTTTTTAGTTTTAGTAGGGATTTCTATCAATCTTTAGCTCTATTCTTAAAGTGCCGCCAGCTGATGCTATGAAATCGTCTGCCCCAGTTGCATCGCGCCCCGTTTCAGAGTGTTAAGAAGATCAAAACTGCAAATTTTATTTATTTATTTATTTGTATGAGGAAACAAAGATTGAATTAGAAAAAGCCATAAAACAAAAGTTGTCAATCTTGATATACCAAAGTCACCCTTAAGGGGTTTTGTGTTAGTTACCTGTATATCAGCTTACATAAATATATGTTTACATGAAATTAAGAAACAGAAAGATAATCTAATAATTATAATACCTACAAAACACGCAGGTTAAATTGAAGCAACAATATATTGTCTATGTATTTGTCGGTTTATTCATATTTTTTGTGTTTTATAGTGTTTATCTCTAGCAATTCTTGATACGAGTATAACATTAAAGAAACGGCTTAATATAATTAAAACCAGGGCATCGCGACGTAATGATGATATAAATTTACTTTTAATAGATAAAAAAACATTTGAAAATATGTATCTTTAATAAATACACAAACTAGAATATTTATAGAGTTTTATTTGTAGGCGTAATAAAAATATGCAATAAATTCAACACATATTTATAAAAATGCTAATACAACTTAACATACATGTATAAAGTACCATAAACTACCAAAAACAGGGGCTTGAATTAACATTACCAACTAGTTAAGGGTCAAAATTTATTTAGAAAATTTTTATGAGAATACTTATTTTAAAATATCCTAGTATAATTATGAACGTAGCTGTAGTGTTTATCTGTAATATTAATTTGTATTATAATAAAAACGTAATTAATTTAATTACAATAAAATCTATGTTCTCTATAACTAGATGTCATTAAAAATTATGACGCTTTTAACAACATTTTTTATAGTAATTATTTATGAATATAATCTTAAATATGGTAAAATAATCTCCGTATTTTACTTAGTATAAAAACACAATCAAGCTAAAACTAGAACTAAAATTTTAAGGGTTCCATAATAAAGCGCGGCGCCCTATTTATCCAGGCAAGAGCGGTGTGCGATCTGTTCCCACACACCGCTTCAAGTCAAAACTTAAGGAGAACGGGGGGTGGCTCTTTACACCACCTCTCGCAACAGGGAGATGAGGCCAACACAAAGGCCTGACGTCGCCGCGGGTCGGAGAAGAGGATATCACTGTACCTCCGACCCCAGTCAGACGGGAAGAAGGAACATCCTGGGAGTTGTAGTCGATGCAAGTCCGACTCACCACCCCCTGAAGTCCGTCAGGGATTTCCCGCGGGTTACCATAAAAGGGTTCCATAATAAAGATAATATTATAAGCTTTCTAAAAAGATAAATACTTATGATTTATATTATTACATTACTATAAATTGTTACTAAACAGGATTTTTGTTGCCAGTTTTTTTACATACATTTAGTGCATTGGCCGACTCTTTAATACTAAACAATAATTTAAATGTATAAATAATATGCAATAATGTAGATAGAACTTTAAGCTACAGTTTGAAATGCGATACATAAGTCTCTAATGACAAAAAAAAATATTGAGACGGCAACGTTATATGCCTCCGCACTGTGTGCCCGAGTACTGTCTTTCCGGCGTTTGACATACAAATATCCATAGAGCGCACATGGTGCGTTCCGATGCCGTGCTGTTCAAGAAACGGATTAGACCGGCTGCGCGAGACGAGTTTAAGAAGGGTTCACGCGCTACAGTGTCTGAGCGGTATCGCTCCGTAATTTTTCCGATACAATTTTGATAACAGACTAAGGAGCGGCGTCGCGGTGCCGTAGCAACTTCGTAGCGCTGAATCACCGTGTGCTGCCCAATGGCGTACATATTTCCAGTGCACCGCATCGTATGCACCGGCTCTTATAGTTGTGTTTATCTTTTTTAAATAGTTTACAATACACATGACGTTTAGAATCCTCGGTACTATCAGAAATAGATGTACTCTTACAAAAAAATTAAATAAATGCTATGATATATCTGTTTTGTTTGAACACGGCCTTACAAAATAGCTCTGAAAATATATTAACCTAAAAGTAATCAAAAATAATGGTATATGAACATTGATTAACCCTTAACTTGGCAGAATGTTCTTTCAATATCAAAATAATATTCATACCGTTTAACCCTTATGTTCCAAGGATGTCTGATAGAAACTAACCGTGCGTTCAAAAACTGAGAAATTACCTAAATATTCATATAAAAATATATAGTTTACGCCAGAAACTTAGGGCAATAGGTTTTGTAATTGTAAATTCTGGTGTATCTCCACAGATACACTATCAAGAAAAGGGTTAAATATAATTGAATTAGTAAATGGCCGCTTCTGACGTTACGTTCTATTGTATTTCCATGAAAATAAAAAACAATGTGAATCTATTGTATTATATTTAAAATTATATTTTTTTTTCCTCCAATAACATATATAATGTGTTCCCAGTCTACTCGATACACATTCTGCCTTACAGTGTGTAAAACTATATACATTTAACTATGGTTCGCTTAATTATTTTATTAGCTTGTGCATTTGTTGGTGTTATGGGCGCTCCACGTAAGTTCTTTTACTTTTACTCGTATATTTGAGTTAGCTTTGTCCGCAACTACTTTGGGAGTCGAAGCTGCTCGCGTCCGTAGGCTTTACCCTAGTTTCCCTACACGTGACTCCTGGGTGGTGCTAAGCGAGCAGCAGCGAGGTGGTAGGTCGTCGGTGCCCGTCTGGATCGCGACAACAGTGCATGGGTGTAAAGCCCGTCATAGTGACCAGTTTCGGCTTGTCGCGTTTCGGGATCGGCTTGTGTATATCCAGTAGCTCATTTACCTAGAGACCTTCAGTCGTGGTATATGTGGGCCGACATGACGATGTAGACTATCAATGGATATTCATCCTTTGATAGTCGCTTTCGTTTTTGGACTGCACTGTACTTACCATCAATTACTCTGTAGTCACTATGTCGAGCCAGTGTAAAAAAAAAACTACGTTTGTGTGGAAGTAGTACTTTTATTACAATAATTATTATTTCAAGCTGAAATATTTGTATCTTTGTGAGGTGGCCGAATCGATAAAGGACTGGTTTCCATGCGCGGCGACGCTAATAGTTGCTAATAGTAGGCTCGAATCCCGGCACGTACTTCTGAAGTCTCCAGATAACGTTCGAATTTAGACACGACATTCTCAGCGGTGAAGAATAACATCATGAGGAAACCCGCATGGCATCTAATAGAAATGTCAAGTGTAACTGCTTTAAGATAGGCGATCAGTTGCGCTACTGGTCACGTTAGAAGCGAGATATAAGCGCAAAGTGGTTACAACCACTACTTTATCTCTATTCACTCCAAAATGGATAGAGCGTGAAGATATATTATTTTTATCTTTGTGCAAATAATATAAATGCCATCAATTCTTTCTTATATAAATTACAACAATTTAATACAGAACACAAATAGTACCAATACACGACAATAGATGTCGCCTAGAGAGTTTTCATACAGTTTAACAAAAAAAATTACACACTTGTGTCCGCTATGATTCTATTATAGATTAAGTGTCGTGGTGGCTGCCGGCAGAATAGAATAGCACCCCCTTCTTCTTGCTGAGGTGTCGTTAAAGGCGACTAAGGTATCTCTTTAACACCGCAATTCAACCAGGTGTTCAGAGAAGGAAAACTCGACCAAACCTGCATCCCGCTCCCTCCCGATCGTACTGGTTCTCCATTCCATCGGGCCCGAGGGAGCTCAGACGAGAGAGTGCTTTTCTGGCTGCGCGTCCTGTTATGCACTGAAATATCTCCTGCGGAATTGACTGTTTCCGAAAATTGGACCTCGATTTACTTAATCGGTGTTGAAACAGTCGCCGTGCCCGAAACCGGCTAGGAAATCATCATCATCATAGATTAATATCACCATTTTTTGTCAAAATTGTTGTTTGCTTTTATTAAAAGAAATTCTTATATCACATATATAAAATATATATTAAAAAAACGGTGTGAACTACTGTCACCGACGGTTCTGGTCACTTTGGGCACGACACTGACTTTTGCTCACCCCAAAAGCGATATAGCGTTGCGATATAAAAGTTAAATAATATCATTTGTACTATTTGAGTAAAGTGTACGCAAAATCAAAGTTTCGTATATAAATGTCACTTAGAGTAAATGGCGTGAGAGCAATAATTCAAAAATATTTTTTTCAGCCCTGTGTAAATTCTCTGACAAAGTTTGTACGAAGAATTTAATGACTACTTTGTACAAAAAGCTATTTACTATTGATAAACTGGATCCGATGTATATTGAGTTAATAGATGGGGACCTGCCCGCTTTAAAGTTTAAACTCAAAGATTCCACAGTGAAAGGTTACGGTGATTGTTATATTGATAAAGCCAAGTAAGTACTTACATAATTATAAACAATTCTAAAAATCCCTAAAACTACACAATCGAAACTTGTTTCATTGCAATTTTGTCGGATTAATAACAATAGTATTTAAATTAATTCGAATAAAAATACATTTTAGGCCTAAAGCACTTAGTTACCTTAGGACTAAGAAGTTCTAACTTACTTATACCGAGTCGTTGAGCTATAGAATGGTCTTCTGGCGAACGTGTTACCACCGTCCTACGATATTGGATCCCATAAACCGAGCATGAAGAGTTTAAACGATATTTGGGTAGACAGGCATAATTACTGCGACTACCGTTATATTTTTCTTTACTGTTGATAGTTATTCTCATTTTTTACTACATCATGCTTATCATATATATAATATAGCAATAATAGTCAGAAGTGCGTGTTAATTGTTTTTATTGGGCTAATTTAATGTCTATAAACTAACACACACTTTTTGTAGTTAACTTTGCTACATATACAAATTATAACGCAACGCACTTTATCGCGGCTCGGACGCGCGGCCTTCCGGTGTCGTAGCCAGAACTAGAGTCCATAAACATGGCGCCCGGACTATTGTGCGCCGGGGCTTATGGTGCGACAAAGATGGCCGAACGCATCCGATGGTTGCAGCGCTTGAGTTGCCACAATAATATATACATTATAACGACAATTAATAATATAATAAAAAAACCTTTCGATAATCGCAGTGATCACGCCTGCCCGCACAAGTGTTTCTTCATGTTTGGTTAAAAGAACTATAGCATGTAGACGCCGCCCGATACGCGTTTGTGGTAAACGCCCTAAAGGTCGTTAGGGTGTTATGGGACACGCGGGGTAAGGGATGCGCGCGCGCAAGGAATGCTCTAGCAAATTCAATCGACTACCGAGACCCAAGGCTAGAGTACGTGCGTGTACGTCGCAGTTCGGTGTGCCTTAAAGTGCAAATAAACTGTAAAACCCCAAAATCCGTGTCTTTCTACAACCATACCCAAGACCACCGGTCATAGAACCAAATATAGGACGGTGGGAACGGGCTCGTGTGAAGACCATTTCATACTTCAATTGTTTGGGTTGGAGAAAGAGTTTTGTGCTTCTTAGTCATAGCCAGGATATGATTTACTATAAAGCTATGATTTTGTGAACCCGCGCGCGTGGTTCGGTTATGGAAGGTAGAGAATGAAGAGAGGTAAGTTTAACAAAGGCAAGTGTGACACTATGTTAAGTGTGAAAATTTTAAATAAATTTGCTTATGCACGTTTTTTATTGAGTTCTATATCAAACAACGTACAAGCTTTTATATTATTGACTGTATCAACGACACGGAATATACTTTTAATATTTAAGCAGTAGATGACTTTTTGCAAAACGGATCCACTGGTGAGTGGTCACTGCAATCTTTGAGGATTGTATTGACTTCTTTTTGATAGGATACAAAGTAAGTCAATCAACATAATAATAATACTTTACGCGTATTATGTTTTCAGACTTCAAATCTGCTCATTTAATGAAATACAAGTTAGCAACGTTTCCACAAAAGCAAATCAAAAAACAAATCAATTAACACCAGAGATGGGTAAAATGTAATGATGAACGATTACAAAATGTAGTCGTCATTTTAATATTCTTGCTCTGTAATCATGATTAAATCCATTTAAAACATTAAGAAATCATAAATGTGTATACAATCTGGGATTTTGTAGTGTTTAAAACATAAATGAGCAAAATGCTGTCATATTAATGCTAACAAACGTAAAATGTAATCGTTAATCATTTTCATTAATCTGATTACATTTTGCCCATCTATGATTAACAGTAGATTGCCCAGAGCAGTCATTTTGACTGTTTTTAAAGTTTAGTTATATCTATACTAATATTATAAAGCTGAAGAGTTTGTTTGTTTGTTTGTTTGTTTGTTTGTTTGTTTGTTTGTTTGAACGCGCTAATCTCAGGAACTACTGGTTCGAATTGAAAAATTATTTTTGAGTGGAATAGACCATTTATCGAGGAAGGCTTTAGGCTATATAACATCACGATGCAATTATTAGGAGCGAAGAAATAATGGAAAATGTGAAAAAAACGGGCAAAATTATTCATCCTTGAGGGCTTCCATTGCGTGCGCTGCGAAAACGGTTCAAGATACCAAAAATATATGTATGAAAGAATTATTCCTCTTGAAATGATCTAAAAAAATGTCCGCGACAGTATATGTCTATCTTTTAAGATTAAGTCACTAGAACCGTTTTTATGGTAAACAAATTTGGTCGAAATTAATGCATTATTTGTTAAGAGTTGTATCAACGTAATAATATTAATCTTTATCCAAATAAATGTGTTGTTCATTAAGAGTATTTAAATGTGAACAAAATTGTCTTTGACATCACTTAATTTCAATGAACATCTTAGATGATATTACAAAACCTTACATAGCAAAACAACGTTTGCCGGATCAGCTATAGTGTCTTGATAACCGCGAAACTCGAGAACGGCTGAACCGATTTGACTGATTTCTTTTTTGTTGTGTTTGTTGAAGTCTGGGGAAGGTTATAACAGAGAGAAGATTTTAAAAAAATATCTGAAAAAGTCTAAAAACAACACTTTTCTATATTCTCATACAAAAGATTTGTTATAAGTCCATTTGAACTTTAACACCATAGCATAAAGTTTAAATGTTAGTGGACGGGTTCCGGGAAGGCAAAACAATTATTGAGTGACGTATAAATATTAATGTCAATATTTGTCAATTTTTATACATATAGCATTAAGGCCAGGTTCCTTCAAACAATTTTCAAAAAACAGCCGACAGGCAAATAGCTATTAACATTAAAAAAAACAATGTGACTTTGTTTTAGAGAAATAGGGCAGAACAAGGTCTGCCGGGACAGCTAGTAATATATATATATATATTAGGTCCTTACATATGAAATTGGCGTTTTTCGTACTGGCCACTTTAATCACAAATTTCTCCTCTTTGGTAAGGAATTCATAATTCAAATTTGTACAGCTATAGACTCATGTATTTGTGCTTCGAGGATCGTCATTCATTTGTTTTTTTCTTCTGTTTTTTTCTGTTTGCGTCACTCATTTTACAAAATGGAAAACTTAAAATATTGCATTATTTACGAGTACGAGTTCCGCCGTGGCACTAGTGCTGCGGAAACAACTCGAAGGGTGAATGATGTGTATGGCGGTCGTGTTGCAAAAGAAAACACAGTTCGTTTTTGGTTCCAACGTTTTCGTTCTGGAAATTTCGACCTGCAGAACAAGCAGCGTGGACGGCCTGAGACTCAAGTTGATAATGAAGAGTTGAAGGCTATGTGGAAGCGGATCCATCGCAAACCACGTCCGAGTTAGCTGCAGGCTGCGATGTTAGTGATAAAACTGTTTTAATTCACTTGAAGCAAATTGGGAAGATTAAAAAGCTTTAAAGGTGGGTACCTCACGAATTGACTGAAGCAAACCGGCAAACGCGCGTCGACTGCTGCGTTACATTACTAAACCGGCACAATAATGAAGGTATTTTAAACCGAATCATTACCTGTGATGAAAAATGGGTTCTTTACGATAATCGGAAGCGCTCAGCGCAATGGTTGGATCCTGGCCAGCCAGCCAAATCCTGCCCCAAGCGAAAATTAACCCCAAAAAAGTTACTTGTAAGCGTTTGGTGGACTAGTGCCGGTATTGTTTATTACAGTTTTCTCAAATCTGGCCAGACTATTACGGCTGATGTCTATTGTCAGCAATTGCAAACCATGATGGAAAAGCTAGCGGCTAAACAACCTAGGCTGGTCAATCGCTCCACGCCACTGCTGCTTCACGACAACGCTAGACCACACACTGCGCAACAAACTGCTACTAAATTAGAAGAGCTTCAATTGGAAAGTCTAAGACATCCTCCGTACTCCCCGGACCTTGCTCCAACAGATTACCATTTTTTTCGAAATTTGGATAACTTCTTGCAAGGGAAAAAATTCAACTCCGATGGGGCAGTCCAAATCGCCTTCAAAGATTTTAATGATTCCCGTCCGACTGGTTTTTTTAGTAAAGGGATCAATGAACTACCTATGAGATGGCAAAAGTGCATAGAAAATAATGGTTCATACTTTGATTAATTAAATATATTATATTAAAAAATATTCGACTTTTTGTTCCTCCCATACAAAACGCCAATTTCATATGTAAGGACCTAATATATATATATATATATATATATATATTAGGTCCTTGAATAAGTTCTCGCTGTTTCTTAAAAGATGATGTTGCGGCAATCTGTGCATGGAATTTCATACGGTAACGCATCAGCTAGGTAGTACCAGAGATGGGCAAATTGTAATCAGATTAATGATTAACGATTACGATTACGCTTTGTAATCATTAATCATGATTAATGATTAACGAAATTAATCAAAAAAAGTAATCATTTTTCGGTGATTATGGATTATTAATCTTTAATCAGATTACAATTAATCATGATTACTTTTCTGTTTGATACGTAAAATGTGCTGCCGACAACAGAGCGGCGCTCGCCTATTTTTATTCATAGTATACGACTACCACTAGCTAAACTGGCGAACTGAGTACCACCACATAGTTAGGTGTTAGGGCAATTACCCGAACTGGGTCGTGACCGCAGTACAATAGTGCAAAGACCAGCATAGTGACTCACTTCGACCTGACTACTTTCAGGATCAGTTCGTGCTCGGTGGACATTAAGTAAATCCAACGAAATCTAGTTAATCATTGATGCTTTTACTATTGTTCTGAGTGATTCCTGGACTATTAGAACTGATTATCAAACTACCGCCCATATTTTACTGAAATACCGTCTCCAACTCGATAATCCACACCCGCCTTCGGGATGGAGATAGAGAGACAGAGCAAGATAGCGCAAAATTTTAATTGATCAGAACGAGACATCATTTTCTCAAATTTACACAAGCTTCTATAGCGCAGAGCGCAACATCACCTTTCTTGGTCATCCATCTCTCTCTACTGACTCGGTTTCGTCTTTGATGTAAACCGAGCCGCCGCACACGTTCGTATCGTATTTTGAATTTTAACTCATAATTAAAGTTGAAATATAGATCTGTTTTTTTTTTTCCGGATAACTGACGTTCTACCTAATAACTTTGATTCTTACAATAAATCAGCGGGACACATACATAGTTTTTTTCTCAGTTCGCTTAATTTTTTTTTTCGCGATTTACTTCCGTTTTCTTAAAGAGTAAAGAATATAGTACTCAGTAAAAAAGAAGCAAATCGTCATACGGGCACGCGCCATTTTTATCTCACTAAAAACGCTTTTTTGTTTACCAAATTATAGAAATTAAAAAAATAAATAAATATTACATTATTATTTTTATTATTAATTATTTATTTTTTTAATATTGTTTAATGAGTAATAAAAGGAAAAAATAGTAATTTCATTTTTCTGTTTTAAAAATTTAACTTTAACTTAAAGGATTGCACACAAAGTCTTTGGCCATTATCAGAAGTATTCTCCATCTTGAAGGCGGGCGTGGATTATAGCGTGGGTAGGAGACAATATTTCAGTAAAATATGGACGGTACTTTGATAATCACTTCTAATAGTCCAGGAATCACTCAGAATAATAGTAAAAGCATCTATGATCAGCTAGATTTCGTTGGATTTACTTAATGGCCACCAAGCACGAACTGATCTTGAAAGTAGTCAGGTCGAAGTAAGTCACTATGCCAGTTTTTTCACTATTGTACTATGGTCACGACCCAATTCCGGCAATTAACCTACCAACTCAAACGGCTGAAAGCACAAAAAATGGTCCTGAACGTTATCAGGTCGAAGCGAGTTACTATGAGTTCGTAGGTTTATTGGCCGAACAATGTCGTGACTCGTGACCACAGTACACAACTGCAAAGACCCTTATAATGATTATGATTCGCTCAACGAGACGGATATTCGGGGGCTGACTTGCACCGGCTAAAACCACCGGGTGCCAGCACTGCCTAATCTTCGCCTTCGCCGGGCCTGGGAATCCAGATACTTCCTAGGGGCCCAGCAAGCGATTGGTCTTAGACAGGCCTCCTCCCTGGGAGAGGGTCGTGAAACTACCCAAACAATACCTCCCATAGGGGCGGCGTGTGAGTACCCACACGACGACACCACCCCACCCTCCGCTGGACTCCACCGCCCCTCTCTCTGCTGGACGCCAGCTCCCACTTTCTGCTGGACGACACCCCCACTCTCCGCTGGACGCCACCCCCACTCTCTGCTGGACGCCACCACCCACTCTTCGCTCGATCCCCCCAATCTTTGCTGGACGCCACCCCCCACCCTCTGCTGGACACCACCCCCCATTCTCAGCTAGACGTCACCCCCACTCTCCACTGGACGCCACCCCCCACTCTCCGCTGGAAGCCACCCCCCCACTCTCTGCTGGACGCCACCCCCCACTCTCCGCTGGACGTCACCCTCACTCATTGCTGCACGCCACCCCCCACTCTCCGCTGGGCGCCTCCCTCCACTCTCCCCTGGACACCCCCCCCACTCTCCGCTGGACGCCACCCCCCACTCTCCTCTGGACACCACCACTATTAGACGGAAGTTTGGGGTCATATATAATTCGAAATAAAATAACTTGAAAAATTAAATAAACGAGTATTGAAATCTGTCTCTCTCAGCCAGAAATCAAAAGTAATCATTAAAATAATCATGATTAATTGAATGATTACTGTAATCAAGATTAATGATTACTCATGTAATCATGATAAAAAGTAATCAGATTACAAGAAATCATGATTACATTCGTCATGATTAGTTGTAATCTGATTATTAATCTGATTAAAAGTAATCATGATTACGCCCATCTATGGGTAGTACTATATGCTTCCTCAAATTCTAGTCAATAAAGTTTACCCCAGTGTCAACCACGTGTTTATTTATATATTTTAAAAATGTCTACTTTTGTGCCAAATAAATTGTTTTTGCGGGGAATTTTATTGCACTGCTTTATTCAAAAGAAATCTGCAGCTGAAGCACACAGAATTCTTGTTGATACAATGCTCTGTCGAATACAATATGTAGGACTGGCTTAGGCGCTTTAAGAATAATGATTTTGACCTTGAAGGCAAACAACGTTCTGGAGCACCGAAAAAGTTTGAAGACGAAGAATTTGAGGCATTGCTAGATCAAGGTCGATGTTTTAGACGCTAGTAGAGCTCGAAAAACATATTAAGTAGATGCTTCAACAGTTACAAAACGTTTAGGAGCGTTAGAAATGATCCAAAAGCAAGGATATTGGGTGCCGTATGAACTGAAACCGAGAGACGTTTTCTCATGTGTCAATTGGTGCTTCAACGGCAGAAAAGAAAAGGTTTTCTGCACCGTATTATCACTGAAGATGAAAGTAGATTCACTGCGACAATCCGAAGCGTAAAAAAACGTGGGGTATGCCCGGACACGCATCAACATCGTCCCAAAACCAAATATACACGGTTCGAAGCTTCTACTCTGCATTTAGAAGGATCAACAGGGCGTAATTTATTATGAGCTGCTTAAACCTAAGGAAATTATCACGGGAGCTTGCTATCGACTTCAGTTGATGCGTTTGAGTCGAGTTCTAAAAAAAAAGCGGCCATTATACAAGCAGAGACACGACAAAGTGATTCTATTACATGGCAATGCTCGGCCACATGTCGCAAAACCAGTCAAAAAGTACCTGGGACCGCTGCAATGGGAAGTTTTACTCCACCCGCTGTATTCACCAGACATAGCTCCCTCCGATTACCACTTGTTTCGGTCAATGACGCATAGCTTGAGCGAGCAGACCTTTCATTCTTTCGAAGAAACCGAAAAATGAGTCGATTTATGGATTGCGTCTAAAGATGAATAGTTTTTTCGATTGGGGATTCAATTACTACCAGAAAGATGGCAGCAAGTGGACTCTAATTATGGACAATATTTTGAGTAAAGTTATTGTAAGATTTATATTTTAAATACATTTTTTTAGGCCAAAAAAACAGCGAGAACTTATTCAAGGTCCTAATATATTTATTTATAAGGAACCATTTTTTTTAAATATTATGACTTTTTATATATTATTTTATAGCATTTATTAATAGTTGTACTTACCTCCCCCCTCTTTATTCCCTATATACGTATGTGCTATACCAATATTCAGTCTTTCTAGTGTTAAAGAGACATAAAACACTATTCAATGACTAATAATTATTAATTATAACTAAATACAAACACAATTTAACCCTCTTGTTTTGGTAACCCGAGGGAAAATCCTGCATAGAACCATCATAGCCGCTGTGCGGTCAGCGACCCCGTTGTAAAGACCCCTACTAACTAAAAACCCCGGGGTGTTTTTCTAATCGCTCCACCTGGGAATCCAAATTAGCCCGGGGTGCGAAATGCCTTGTTGTAGCCATCTTTCTGGGATGGGTGGGTGTAAAGAGCCGGACACTGCGAACCGCCTCCTACTCATCCGGGCAGCAGACTCCCTCAAGTCTTCTGCCCGGCTTGACAATCTCACAGGCCCAAGTTTTACTTAAATTATATATCGGAGACAGTTATTGGTTACTGGTCTGTATCGAAACGAAGCGCGAGTAACTGGCCATACCGTCGCCATCTTGCAAGCGAACTTCGCGCTACAACAGAGTCTAGCGGTGGGGAGGCGACGCACCGGGCGTCACTTACCTTTGGGTCGTCTCGTCGGTCGTCGGTCTACCTCGCTGGGAACTGTTTGCCGTTTCGTAGTAATTGTGATCAGAATTATTGTGAAGTATTTAAATCGTGTACAGTGTGCATCTTATTATCGTATTGCTCGACTACCCATATACGCCCAACCATGTCGGATAATGAAGCTGATAATCCGGCCACGCCGTCATCAGAAGTGAGATCTAATCGAGCAAATGAAAAAACACGTGGCGATAACCTAGATACCGCACAATGGCGAAAGATGTTTGAAATGCAAAACGAGCATATGCGTGCGCTAATACAATTGCTAAACACGCCGCGGCCTAAGAAAAACGTGACCCTGCCTGAGTTTGATCCAGATAAGCGTGAAGCCGACCCGCAATCATGGGGCGCGACCGCTAACCTGTGTCTTTTGGATAGCCCACTAGAAGGATCAGAGTTAATTGTCGCGCTCAGCAAGGCCTTGAGAGGACCAGCGTCAACGTGGTTGTCACAAATAACCTATTCTGGAATCACGTGGTCACAGTTCAAGGAGCTTTTTTCTGCAAGATTTGTGCAAACTGAGACCATCCCGGCTACTCTTATGCACTTGAATGCCAGCAGACCTGACTAAGGAAAGCTATGCAGCCTACGCCAGCCGCCTAGTGTCATCGCTGATGAATCGCTGGAAAAATGCAAGTACGGAACAGATAGCTGTGTCTGTTGTGCTAGCTCATTTCGCTCAAATTGATATGCGACTACAGCGACTTGCTTTCACTACCGAGATTAATTCCCGCCATAGCTTACAACAAGAATTACAGGCGTATTCCTTTCTCAAACGCAAGCTACCGCAAGGCGTAGAAGAGAACTCTGATAATACGAAGCGAGCCCGTATGTCAACACCGCCGTTGAAATGCTATGTATGTGGGAAGCCCGGACACAAACAAGTTGATTGTCGTTTCAACGCAAAGGAGGTTATAGAACGTCCCATGCCGCCGACAGAGCATACTCGTACGTCTCAACCAGCGCCAAAAGGAGCCCTCATCTGCTTCAAGTGTGGCCAGGCCGGTCACATAGCCTCGCGCTGTGGCAACGCCGCGCCCGCCGTCACCGCGACGAGCACCGCGCCCCGAGCTGAACGTTAAGTCGACCTGTGCATGGTCGAGCCCCCTTCAGGATCGCTTATTCATAAAGGTCGGTTAATAAATTTTCACTTTGATTCCGGAGTCGAGTGCTCATTAGTTAAAGAAAGTATTTCTAGGCAATTGAGTGGTAAACGTTTTAACAATGTAGTTTCATTAATAGGAATAGGAAACAAAAATGTTAAAAGTACCGAACAGATTTTATGTAACGTAGAAATCAATGGATATCCAACCGAAATCTTATCCCATGTTTTGCCTGATGCTTATTTAGGTAGTGATGTTTTGATAGGTCGTGAGATTTTACTTTCCGGTTTTGTCGTTAACCTAAACGCGAAAGAATTGACACTAACAAAGGGTAATGTTATTAATTTGTGCACTACAGTAAGTTCACAGTCCAGTGCAAACAATTTTAATGAGATAGACACAGACATTTCAATTGAACGAAAACAATCACTAGTGGACATGTTACAATCATTCTCTGACTATATTGCTAAGGGCTTTCCTACTACTCGCTTTAAAACTTATAAACTACAGATTCGTTTGATTAATCAAAATAAAACTGTGCAAAGACGACCTTATCGCTGCTCTCCAGAAGAACGGAGCGGAATGCGTGAGCGAGTGAGGGAGTTATTAGATGCCAACATTATTAGACCGAGTAACTCACCTTTTGCGAGTCGCGATTTCAAAGAATTTTGTGACAGTAAAAACATTAAATTACATCTTATAGCTACCGGAACATCGCGGGGTAATGGTCAAGTAGAGCGAGTAATGAGTACTTTGAAGTCTATGCTTACCGCAGTAGAAGCGAACGAAGATAGGTCATGGCAGAATGTGTTAAGAGATCTACAGCTTGCTCTAAACTGTACTGTCAATAGGGTTACAAAAGCGAGTCCACTTGAATTACTCATTGGTAAAATCGGGCGTCCTCTTAATTTAATAACCTGTGCTGACGATATTGCTGTAGATATTGAAGAAGTTAGGGAAAGCGCATCTCGGTTAATAGAAAATTCAGCTCAGTATGACAAGAAGCGTTTTGATAGCACGAAGGCAAGACTGGATAAGTTTTCTGCGGGTGACTTTGTGTTACTTCAAAATGAAGAACGTAACCAAACTAAGCTTGACCCTAAATATAAAGGACATTTTAAAGTTGTAGAATTGTTAGAGGGTGATCGCTACATATTAAGAGCTTTAAATTCCAGACGTACTTACAAGTACGCACATGATAGGTTAAGGAGAATGCTTGAGGGCCAAGTACCACTTGAAGTAGAAGAGTTTAAATTGAGTGATAGTAGTGAATCTTAGATCGGTTGGTCGGACCGTACCAGTAGTCATTTCGTAGCCGTAGTCCGTTAGAAGTCGGTATTTGCTTTATGTGAACCGTGGATGCGCGGTGGGCGAGTGACTCTGGCGGAGGTCGGGTCTTGCAGAGACCATAGAGTCCGTGGGACTCGGCATTCAAGGGAATGCAATTGTGTGAGGGCTTAATGAAAAGCCACAGGCCACGAGTTTGATTCATGCTTTGTGTTATTGTGATAACTTTACGATAATTGCAAATGGCAAGATGATATGACATTGGTACTTGGTTGCTCATGGATTCCTAGTTAATGCAATTGTAGCTTAATCGAATTTAAGATTTAAATGATTAGAATCGATAGTAGATTAGAATGATTAGGATTAGAGGGAAAATTGGTTTCTTTCAATCCTTAGTGAACTTGTGGAGCTTTTAAGGCTTTAACCTTCTTTAAAACTTTATGTCAGGAGTCGCCGAACGGTATACTGTGCTACGTTAACCTTGTTACAGAATAAACACACGAGGACGTGTGTCGGCGCAGGATGGCCGTATCGGAGACAGTTATTGGTTACTGGTCTGTATCGAAACGAAGCGCGAGTAACTGGCCATACCGTCGCCATCTTGCAAGCGAACTTCGCGCTACAACAGAGTCTAGCGGTGGGGAGGCGACGCACCGGGCGTCACTTACCTTTGGGTCGTCTCGTCGGTCGTCGGTCTACCTCGCTGGGAACTGTTTGCCGTTTCGTAGTAATTGTGATCAGAATTATTGTGAAGTATTTAAATCGTGTACAGTGTGCATCTTATTATCGTATTGCTCGACTACCCATATACGCCCAACCATGTCGGATAATGAAGCTGATAATCCGGCCACGCCGTCATATATTTCTAAATAACTCTGATACGGACAGCAACAAAACAAACCTAAAATTGTTTTTATTTAATAAACACTTATGACTGGTGGTCGTGGGTGAGTAGGTAGAAAGACACGTATTTTTACGTTTTAGTGTTTATTGTATTTTATGGCACACCGAATTGCGACACGCACGCACGTACTCTCGCCTTGGGTCCCGGCAGTCGACTCCCTTAGCAAGCATCGATCCTTGCGCGCGCGCATCCCTTACCCCGTGCGTCTCGTAACACGCTAACGACCCTTAGGGCGCTTTACACAAGCACGTATCGGGCGGCGTCTACATGCTATACACTTTATTTGATTGTATTTAACCAATAAAGAGTAGAAATAAGTAAATTAAAACATTCGTGTCTATGAATTTATGTCACACTTGCCTTGGATTACATTAATTTGAAGTGAAAGGATGAGATTTATAGACGCAACTTTAAGTTTGCTTAGATTTTACTTAAATATTACAAGGAAAAAGGCGAAAGTTACAATTTTACTTATTTGCCAGTTTGAATTTGGAAAAACCTGCATTGGATACGGAAATCTTCTGTCCTGCATTTAATTTAAAAGGAAATTATGAAGCTGACGGACGTTTACTCACCATACCAGTTAACGAAAGTGGTACATACGACATAACTACTAGTAAGTTATATTTATTATTCTTGAATTAATATTTATTATTATTGTCACGATTATCTCAGCTTATGTTGTATATAATAAGTATTAGTAATATACTTTCCATTGTGTCCCAGTTTAAAACTTCGCTCCAGAGATGGCACGATTTTTTGCAATATGTTCATAAGATTAACTTTGCTGAGACTTATTACTTATTTATATCGAATCAATTGTGTAATATTATTAATACAAACCATATACGTCACGAAGATTTAATGACAATGACAACGAAAACTCACAGATGAATTGTGTTCCATTTTACTCAACACATTTTTTTAATACATAGTCGAGTGTTTTTTTTAAACTAAAATATGTAACTATTTTATTTATGAACCGATTGAAATCAAATTAACAATACATGTTAAAGACAGCTTTCCATAATATATTAGTGAAAACCGCATTTAAAACGGTTATGCCGATACAGAGATTAGAGGGCACAAACGTATACAGATCGATTACCGATTTATTATATATATAACAACGTTGAGAAATTATTCAAATTACCTTACAATTTCTCAATATGTGTCTAAAGCCAAAGCAGCAACGAAAACATCGTTCGAATACTGGTGCTGGGTAGTGCTACGCCTCATCCAACGCTGATAATCAAGCGAATCTCTATGCTATTGAACTATTTCTATGGCATACAAATAATTCTTCCATGTTCTCTTCAAACCATGCTTGCTGTTTTGCGCGAACTCTATTACTTTCTTATTACCAGGTAGAAATCCTGTATAGGACATCCCGGCGACAAAGAGCAACAGTGGAGAATGTGTCGGACCTCTATCGGCTAAAAAACTTTTGTATATCCCTAGCTCTAATACTACCCTAACCGCATAATAACACGTTAGTGGAAATTTCTATGATTATAGTTAAGATCTACTTATGAGTTAAGGCTCCTAGATATTAAATTTATAATAATAAGATAAAATATATTTCTTCAGAATCTTACCGCTTCAAGTTTCATACGGACCTTGCTTTGGAAAAGAAAGATGGAAATCTATTTATTCAGTTTAATGGTTTCAATGTTACACCGGAACCTTTAGAAAACATTGTATTTGAATTCAAAAACTTACTCAACGGGCAAAAAGATTTAAGTAAGTATATATTTGTTAATTTGAAGCACTGTTTATTAGCCATACACACGATTTTTTGGTTCTTAAGGCGTAAGTCGGATCAGAGCAACACGAACGGTCGTAGGTTTGAATTCGGGCACGTAACTCTAAGTTTTTCTCGATAACTTACGAATTTAGACACTACATTCTCACCGGTGAAGGAAACATCGTGACGAAGCCCGCATGCCATCTAATAGAAATGTCATGTGTAAGTTCCTTAGAAACGGCGATCAGCTACGCTACTGGTCACGCTGGGCACGACATATAAGCGCAAAGTGGATACAACCTGTAATGTATCTCTGGTCATCCGTGCTCGTGACGATATGTTACTAAGCTTTTTTCAAACTGCCATAAATTGTAGAATTTTTCCGAAATCGCTGTTAAGAATTTGTAACCACTTAATAAAATAATGTTATAAAATTACATTTTTTAGCTGACGCCATTAATAAATTTGCGAATGAAAGTTTCCAGTTGGAAGGAAGTAGCCAAAGAAATCCAAGGACCTCCGATTGACGCCGCTTTCAAGATAATTCTTCAAACTACCAATAAATTATTTAAAGATGAGCCACTTAATAAATATATTGAATTTTAAAACCTTTCATAATTAAAAGCATATTAACTAAGTTTTGTATTTTATTTGCATTTTCTTAAGTTAAAATGATCATTTGTGTCACCGTTGTCATGTCGACATGCGTATACCGCAATTGAATCTCTAAGATTATTTTTTATATTGGTTATAATATTTGGAATCATGAAATCCATTACAGCTATCATAGGATACACTACACTTGTACATATGATGTATCAATTTGTGAGATACTTTGTGAGCTGTCTACATCAGTAGTTCTCTCTTCACAATCTAATGTATAATTAATAGAACTAAGAGTAATTGAAGTAAATTCTGGCACTGATACAGGTTCCTGTGTGATATTTTTTGTATTCCCTGTTTTCTCAATGAAAATCACATCCCTGCTGATTACCATATTTTTACTAACCGGGTCATATATTCTGTACCCCTTTGTATTTTCACAATAGCCGACAAAAATTAATTCATGTGATTTGCGGTCCCATTTCAAACGATTTTGCTTAGGAACATGTATCATGTTCTTAGAACCAAATATCTGTAGATGTGAAATGTTTGGTTATTTACCAGTCCGTTTTTCATATGGCGTTACCTCATTCAAAACTCGTGATGGTGACCGATTAATAACATAGGCTGCTGTGACAACTGTTTTAGACCAATATGTTTTTTCCAAATTAGCTTCAAATAGCATACATTTGGCACGCTCAACCAACGTTATGTTCGTTCGCTCTGCTAACCCATTTTGTTCAGGCGTGTATGGAGCGCTGGTTTATTGCTTGATATCAGAAGCTTCAAGAAAAGCAGAAAAATCTTTATTACAATATTCTCTCCCATTATCACTTCTCAAGATTTTTATTTTCTTCTCTTATTCATTTATCACCTCTTCTTTAAACTTTATAAACACAGATTTTATATCTAACTTATTCTTTTGTTCTAAAAACTTTCAGTGTGGCCCTCATATTCGATGGCTGATAGGAGGACAATGATAATAATATACTGGTATAGTGTGTAGACGCCGCCATATACGTGCTTATGTAAAGCGCCCTAAGGGGAAGGGGTGCGCGAGCGCAAAGATCGATACTTGCTAAGGAAATCGACTATCGGGACCCAAGGCGAGATTAAGTGCGTGCGCGTCCCAGTTCAGTGTGCCATAAACTACAAATAAACACTGAAATGCCAAAATATCTGTCTTCCTACCTACACATCCACGACCATCGGTCATATTATGTATATTATTTTTATAGATTGGTGTGAAAAGATCGACATTTGAAGCCGAACTCCTTTGGCAACATTTGACGTTTAAAGGAAATTATGAACTGAAGCTAATGAGGAAAAATTGTGTTTCATTCACACGCACTTGACCGGTTTTTTAAATTAAGTTGTTCTTAATTCTAAGGCTAGATTTACATCAGACAAACATAGAGCTAAAGCTAGAATAAGAACATTCTTACTCGATCTTTTAGTGTAAACGAAAGATCGATCTTAGCGTTACACCAAACGATCAACGAGCAACAATGAGAACCAAGAACTAGAAATCAGGTGTTTAGCAGCCGAACGAATGCACATTGCTCATTCATGTCAATTCCGTGGTTCTGGAGCCATTAAGGCCGACTCTGACAGCGATGTTATAATTGCCATTGCTGCATTTATTAAAACTCAAAAACTCAAGGAGAAAAGAAGGAAGAAATATTTGCAATCTCCAGCCAAGTATCTTGTTTGCGATTTATATTTTTGTAGTGTTCAAACGTTGGATCCCACAGACATCTGAAATTTCGGTAGGCTTCTATCTTAAGGTTTATATAGGCACCTTTCTTGAGACCAATCCATGGTTCAATCGACGAGTATACTCAAATCAGTGATCGAGATCGCTCGAACACAAGAACACTTTGAAAAGACCGCTCCGGCGGGCGAGCGCGTGCGAACACGCAAGAACGCTCTAAGAATCTGCTCCCACGCTCTAGTATTGTTTACATAAAACGAACGAGCATTCTTAGAATATTCAATAGAATCTTTGCGAACGTAGGAAGAACAACGAAAAAATGCTCTGTCTGTTTACAGTAACCGAATTTGATAGAGTGGGGATAGAATGAGCATTCGCTCATTTGATGTAAATCCAGCCTTACATAACACTCGTTGTGTATATGAAAATAGGTCAATGTTATTATTGAATAACGTATTTTAAAGAATCCTCTTTCCGACAGTCTTCATTTCTGCATAAAAAGTAATAATATTATAATAAAATCAATAAATAATACGACAATGCTAATAATATTTATCATATTACTGAAAACTGAAGGTGTCTCTTCGATTCTCCTAATTGTGAGCTATGTGGAGTCCCAGAGGACATACACCATTTCTTGGTGAAATGTGTTCGGAGCGTATCTATGAGAGAAATCCTGTTTAAACAGTTTGGTTGGAACAGGTCTGATGTTGGTCTATTTCAGAGCATCTTAGCTGAGCAAACATCTTGCGCAGCTGAGATGCTCTGTAGACTCACATACCAATTATTGAAATAGTATATTATAGTGTAGTGTAGTTACAAAAGTATAGTGTAATTATGGGACTGACATGGTCAGCCTGATCCAAAGTCCCAAAAAAAACCGGAGACAATAAAAAAAAGAAGGTGTCTCTAGTATTGCAACATTTATCTTGAAAATAAAATCTGACTTAATAGGTTTAAAGAAATCTTAGTTACGTAAATGTCTGATGAATTTAGGATTAAGTAATTAATGACTTGAACATAAAGTTGATGTATTTATCAACATTTTTCGCAGTGCGGGTTTGCACTCTTATGTGGTTGACATTCCAGCTGCTCACACGAAGCGATTTGCTTCCGCCATTTTGCTGCGAACCGCCAACGAGTGGAGTTCGCTTCCTGCGTCCGTGTTTCCAACATCTTATGACATGGGAGTCGAAGCTGCTCGCGTCCGTAGGCTTTACCCTAGTTTCCCTACACGTGACTCCTGGGTGGTGCTAAACGAGCAGCAGCGAGGTGGTAGGGCGTCGGTGCCCGTCTGGATCGCGACCACAGTGCATGTGTGTAAAGGCCGTCATAGTGACCAGTTTCGGCTTGTCGCGTTTCGGGATCAGCTTGTGCATATCCAGTAGCTCATAGTAGTGCACCTAGAGACCTTCAGTCTTGGTATATGTGGGCCGACATGACGATGTAGATTATCAATGGATTTTCATCCTTTGATAGTCGCTTTCGTTTTTGGACTACACTGTACTTACCATCAGGTACTCTGCAGTCACTATGTCGAGCCAGTGTAAAAAAAAAACATGGGAACCTTTTCTTTTTTATCAATTTTGATAACAGACTGTACGGAGCGGTATCATGGTGGCGTAACAACGTTGTAGCGCTGAAACACCGTGTGTTGCCCAATGACGTACATCTTCCAGTGTACTGCTTCGTATGCACCGGCTCTTATAGTCTTATTTTCTTTTGTCTATCGTAATCTAAGTAATCAAAAAGCATTTGCATAAGAACCAAGTCCTAATTAAATATAATTTAATTTGTAAATGGCCGCATCTGACATCTTCCATTGTATTCCCAAGAAAATAAAAAACAATGTGAATCTATTGTTTTGTATTTAAGATCCCATTTTTTTCCCTTCATGAATATATATATAATGTGTTCCCAGTTTACTCGAGACATATTCTGCCTTACAGCGTGTAAAACTACGAGTATATACGTTTAACTATGGTTCGTTTAATTATTTTCTTAGCTTGTGCATTTGTTGGTGTTATGGGCGCTCCACGTAAGTTCTTTTGCTTTTATATTTTAAATTCAAAACTTTGTCCGCTACTTCTTTCGTATGGAAGTAGTACTTTTATTATAATAATTATTATTTCAAGCTGAAATCGTTGTATCTTTGCGAGGTGTAGTGGTCTAGTGGTTAAAGAACCGGTTTCCATGCGTGGCGACTAGTGATGAAAATGCCCGGGAATTTTCCCAAAGTGCCCAGCACTTCCGCGAACATTTCTTAAATTCCCGGGAATATTCCCAAGCAAGTTTTGGGCACTTTGGGAAAATTCCCGGGCATTTTCATCACTAGTGGCGACGTTAATAGTTGTAGGCTCGAATCCCGACACGCACTTCTGGGCTTTTCCAGATAACGTACGAATTTAGACACGACAAGCTCACCGGTGAAGGAAAACATTATGACATTTCAACAAAATGTTATGTGTGTCTTTAGAACGGTGATTAGTTACGCTACTGGTCAGATTGGACAGAACATATAAGCGCAAAGTGGATACAACCATTCATTTATCTCTGCTCACCCAGAATTAGATATGGCGTGGCGATTTTATATTTCTAAAAGGATAATTCAAACTTTTATAGTATGATAAGGGTTTCTGGACTAATATTTTGTATCATTTTTATGAGATAAATGATGGACGTGTATTTTAACCTGAAATCTCACATTAGACAGTTCATTGAATATAAAAATGATAATATGTAGTCAGCGGCAGTCGACGCTATTTAATAATACTTAATTTTTTTTTTATTATCTTGGTTATCTTGTATTTTCTTTCTCCAATTTATAAAATAAATTTACCAACTAAATTTGGATGGAATTGTGATATTATAAATTAGGTAAACACTTCATTATGTACCATATACAAACTCAAAATGTTGTTAATATTCTTAGGAAAAATACATACCAACGAAGATTTAAAGTTACATAAACCTTTCGTCCGTGGAACTCCATTACAGGACCCTGAACTTTAATCCGATTTTTCCTAATTCTAGTTAGAGTTTTGTATAACTCCAATTAGTTTTATGAATGAAATATATTTCTTTGTATAATTTTTTAAACTACAATTGACTTTTAATCGCATTGCAACAGTTCTATGAGAAATAACATCAGTTACCTAATAAGATAAGGACTTCTTATAGTGTCCTGTGCTGGGATGCGTCACTGATGAAAGGTTAAAAATTTTGCAAAGTTATTTCTTTATTATAAATCAGCAAATTTGAAGTCGGAGGAGTAAATAAAAGCAGCGAGGTGGTAGGGCGTCGGTGCCCGCCTGGATCGCGACCACAGTACATGGGTGTAAAGCCCGTCATAGTGACCAGTTTTGGCTTGTCGCGTTTCGGGTGGTATATGTGGGCCGACATGACGATGTAGACTATCAATGGATTTTCATCCTTTGATAGTCGCTTTCGTTTTTGGACTACACTGTGCTTACCATCAGGTACTCTGTAGTCACTATGTCGAGCCAGTGTAAAAAAAAAAAGATTTACAAAAAAATCTTTGTACATGGTACAATTAAAAGGATTTTAGTTTTAAAAATCATTAATTATTTGTATGATGGATAATATAAATGCCAACCAAATCAACATATTTTAGAATATTTTGTCTTTTCTTTTACGAGCTTTACGCTGAGACTACCAAAGAAGTTTTAAGGATAACTCACAAAGAGATAGCTTATGTACTGGATACAATTTTAAACTGCTTTTTACCGAGAAAATATCTCCTACTTTGGTCATAAAACACTATATCGACTGTCGTTTATTATATTGCATTAGTACTATTGGACTTATATATTTAGTTGTTGTAATATTAGGTCCTTACATATGAAATTGGCGTTTTTCGTACTGGCCACTTTAATCACAAATTTCTCCTCTTTGGTAAGGAATTTTAAATTCAAATTTGTACAGCTATAGACTCATGTATTTGTGCTTCGATGATCGTCATTCACTTGTTTTTTTCTTCTGTTTTTTTCTGTTTGCGTCACTCATTTTACAAAATGGAAAACTTAAAATATCGCATTATTTACAAGTACGAGTTCCGCCGTGGCACTAGTGCTGCGGAAACAACTCGAAGGGTGAATGATGTGTATGGCGGTCGTGTTGCAAAAGAAAACACAGTTCGTTTTTGGTTCCAACGTTTTCGTTCTGGAAATTTCGACCTGCAGAACAAGCACCGTGGACGGCCTGAGACTCAAGTTGATAATGAAGAGTTGAAGGCTATTGTGGAAGCGGATCTATCGCAAACCACGTCCGAGTTAGCTCCAGGCTGCGATGTTAGTGATAAAACTGTTTTAATTCACTTGAAGCAAATTGGGAAGATTAAAAAGCTTGAAAGGTGGGTACCTCACGAATTGACTGAAGCAAACCGGCAAACGCGCGTCGACTGCTGCGTTACATTACTAAACCGGCACAATAATGAAGGTATTTTAAACCGAATCATTACCTGTGATGAAAAATGGGTGTTTTATGATAATCGGAAGCGCTCAGCGCAATGGTTGGATCCTGACCAGCCAGCCAAATCCTGCCCCAAGCGAAAATTAACCCCAAAAAAGTTACTTGTAAGCGTTTGGTGGACTAGTGCCGGTATTGTTCATTACAGTTTTCTCAAATCTGGCCAGACTATTACGGCTGATGTCTATTGTCAGCAATTGCAAACCATGATGGAAAAGCTAGCGGCTAAACAACCTAGGCTGGTCAATCGCTCCACGCCACTGCTGCTTCACGACAACGCTAGACCACACACTGCGCAACAGACGGCTACTAAATTAGAAGAGCTTCAATTGGAAAGTCTAAGACATCCTCCGTACTCCCCGGACCTTGCTCCAACAGATTACCATTTTTTTCGAAATTTGGATAACTTCTTGCAAGAGAAAAAATTCAACTCCAATGGGGCAGTCCAAATCGCCTTCAAAGATTTTATTGATTCCCGTCCGACTGGTTTTTTTAGTAAAGGGATCAATGAACTACCTATGAGATGGCAAAAGTGCATAGAAAATAATGGTTCATACTTTGATTAATTAAATATATTATATTAAAAAATATTCCACTTTTTGTTCCTCCCATACAAAACGCCAATTTCATATGTAAGGACCTAATATATTGTATTGTAAAGATTTCATCTTGAATTAATAATTATTTTATTTTAACAAAACTGCTACTACCACGTGATTGAAGTCGCGGGCACAACTAGTTAAACAATAGAATTTGTAATGTTTGAGTAAAGTGTACGCAAAACCAATGTTTTGTATATAAATCTCAGCGTTAGAGTAGATGGAGTGAAAGCAATAATTCAAAAATATTTGTTTCAGCCCTGTGTAAATTCTCTGACAAAGTTTGTACGAAGAATTTAATGAATGATTTATTCAAAACTATAATTACTACTGATAAACTGGATCCGTTGTATATTGATTTAATAGTTGGGGACCTGCCCGGCTTAAAGTTTAAACTCAAAGAGACCACAGTGAAAGGTTACAGCGACTGCAATATCGCAAAAGCCAAGTAAGTATTAAAACAATTATGAACAATTCTGAAAATAATCCCTAACACTTCACGATATAATCTTGTTTTATCGCCATTTTGTCCAATTAATTACTATAGAAATTAAATTGATTCTAGTAAAATTATACTTAAGCTCCTAAAGTACTTACATCCTAGGATTAAGAGTTTCTCTTTTACTTTTACCGAGTCGTATTGAGCTGTAGAATGGTCTTCCGGCGAGCGTGTTCCTATTATCATGATATGAAGTCCTTTAAACGAAACTTTAAGGTATATTTGTGCAGGCCGGCATGCGAGCTGTGACTACAGACAGGTTTTTTTAATGTTGATAGTTGTCATCTTTTTTAATGCATCATACAAGGTGTCTCAAAAGTAAGTTCACATTTGCTTATCTTATTACGCGAAAGCAACTATTCTGAGGGGCGCGGGGGGTATGTCAGTCGGTAGTCTGGCTCTTGGGAATTTAGTCGCTATGGAGTGTTTTTCTGGTGCGGACCGTGTGTTGTGCGTACGTGAGTTTTACAAAAACGGTAATTCGGCGACTGTAGCGCGTAGAAAATTCTGCAGTATTCGACATATTCGTCACTTAAATGATGCGCCTAGCACTCGACTCATTGCAAAATGGGTTGAGAAGTTTGAAGAGACTGGGTCAACTCTGGAGAAACCAAAATCTGGGCGGCCAAGAACAGCCGAAAACGTGGACAGTGTTACTCAGTCTATTCGAGATGATCCAAACCTCTCGATTCGGAAGCGTGCTGTTGCTTTAAATGTGCACAGATCTTCATTATGCCGCATTTTACACAAAGATTTAAAGCTGCACCCGTACAAAATTCAGTTAGTGCAAGAACTGAAGCCTCAAGATGCTGGTCAGAGGCTTGCCTTTGTAAATCAGATGATTGAGCTCTTTCCAACGTTCACCAATATCTTGTTTTCCGATGAAGCCCATTTTCACCTGAATGGGCATGTAAACAAGCAAAATTGTCGTTACTGGAGTGCAACCAACCCAAAACAAAAACATCAGAAACCGCTACATTCACCCAAAGTCACAGTATGGGCAGCGATGTCGGCGCAAGGAATTATCGGCCCTTACTTTTTTGAAGATGGAAGGGGACGCACACTCACAGTGAATTCAGAGCGTTATGTGGAGATGTTAGACGAGTTTTTCGAACCCCAACTGCAAAACTTTCCTGGTTACAACCAGATAACATGGTTCCAGCAGGATGGAGCAACTTCACACACGTCCAACAAATCTTTCCCTCGAGTTCGAGAAATTTTTCCGAACAAATTAATCTCCAGGCGAGGTGACATAAATTGGCCTCCACGGAGTCCCGATTTTACGCCTATGGATTTTTTCCTGTGGGGTTATGTCAAATCAAAAGCTTACGCTAATAAACCGACTTCCCTGGCACAATTAAAAGAAAATATCCGTCATGAAATGGCAGTCATCACGGAGACTACCTGCCGAGCTGTCATAGGCAATTTTAGTGCCCGACTAAATGAATGCCGAGAGCGCAACGGTTTACATTTGGACGATGTTATTTATAAAAAATAAATTCCCAAACAGTGTACTTCAATATAAAATAAAAATTTTTTCAATAAAGCTAAGACTTTTCTTTTAAAAAAAGATTTAAATGTGAACTTTCTTTTGAGACACCTTGTACTTATCATTAGTTGCGATGTATACAGACTGATTTTATAGACGAGGGATATATTCAAGGAGGATATTCAGCATTCGATTCCAATTCCAAATATATAAGAATAGTGATTTTTTTTTACACTTGCTCGACATAGTGACTACAGAGTGCCTGATGGTAAGTACAGTGTAGTCCAAAAACGAAAGCGACTATCAAAGGATGAAAATCCATTGATAGTCTACATCGTCATGTCGGCCCACATATACCACGACTGAAGGTCTCTAGGTATATGAGCTACTGGATATACACAAGCTGCTGATCCCGAAACGCGACAAGCTGAAACTGGTCACTACACCCATGTACTGTGGTCGCGATCCAGACGGGTACCGACGCCCTACCACCTCGCTGCTGCTCGTTTAGCACCACCCAGGAGTCACGTGTAGGGAAACTAGGGTAAAGCCTACGGACGCGAGCAGCTTTGACTCCCATAATCCATATCTTAATATTTCCATTAAAACAAAGTAATTTATAGACAACATATTAAGGGGCAATTACACACATGATAGAATAAATAACAACTAATTATTAAGTAGGTATATTGTCTGTCCTACGCCAGGATAAAGTACGAAAGGGTAACGAGTCACCTAACCGAGGGTAACCTGTTTACCTAAAATTACGTAATAGGAATTTTATCTACATGCCATTCAATCGTGCACCACACGCGCTGCGGTGTCCAAACTTTTTACGGATCAATTCTCATTTGTTCATCAATGTTTCTTTATGATTTTTTAAGGAATATTGCTATTTACATTTTTATTAGTTACAAGAAGGTACATATTATTGTATCCTGCAATATCTCCTTCGTCTATACAATCACCCTGTGTGTGTATATAACGACTGTTAATAGTATAAAAAACCTATTGATAATCGCAGGGATCATGCCCGCCTGCATAAGAGTCTCTTCACCCTTTGATTAACCGTCTTAATGCCATACATTTTTTTGCAATATATGTGCAAAATGCCAAAAATAATTACCCTTCTTTTAACAAATTTTAGAGTAAGAGAAAATAATGTGTAACTTTTGTAAAAATCTTTCAATTTTTAAAATTGTTTCAACATCTTTTTCTAGTTGGAATACTTGCTTTTCAGTTAACCATAAATTGTAAAACAAATTACACGTCTGACGCACAGGACTGTGCTGTCACAATTTAAAAACACACTAACGCGAGAGTCGCTACCGCGCATCTGGCACTTTTAGAAGAAACAAACAGGCGCGCGATCGCGCGCCTTTGTATTAAGACGGTTAAAGGACCCAATATCTTAAGTGTGGGGACACACATGCGATTACAGACTCGCATGAAGAGCATTGCACAGCTCAATTAACAGCTTAACAATCTTACCAGCCCAAGTTTTATTTATTGTTATTTTCGTAAATAAAAGAACCGATATCCGCACACAAACTCATTTATTATACAACTGCCCTCGCACCGCGCGCTGTGTACCTGTCGCATCTTTTAAATATACTATATCTATCTATACCTACAATACATATAACATTTATATTTAAGAATAACACTCGTACAGATTTGTGTATTTTAGCCACAAGACACGCCCAAAAAACTTTTTTAAATAAAAGCTTTATTTGATTGTAGTTAACCTATAGAGAGAAGCAATAAGTAAATGAAAACATTCGTGTCTATAAATTTATGTCACACTTGCCTTGGACTACATTAATTTGAAGTGATAGGATGAGATTTATAGACGCAACTTTAAGTTTGCTTAGACTTTAAAAAAACATTACAATTTATATTATTACATAATGAATGTCAAAGGATTTAGTAAGTCACCGATTTTGTCAACATGAACTTGGCACTGCCGACACTATGGCTATACTCAAGTTCCTAATACAGTCAAACCCGGATAACAAATACTTAGGCGTCACCCTAGATAGGAAGTTGACCTTCAACTCCCACGCCACGATCGTGCGCAAACGCGCCGCCTTTATCCTCAGTAGATTACACCCCATGGTGTGCAAATCGAGTAAATTGTCACTTAGGCATAAGCTGACAATTTACAAAATAGTAGTCAGGCCGGTCATGACTTACGCCAGCGTAGTCTTCGCCCACGCCTCCAAGTCAGTCCTCGGTCCCTTGCAAAGATTGCAAAATAAATTCCTACGCAATGCGACAGGTGCCCCTTACTATCTAAGAACTGTCGATCTCCACGACGACCTCAAAATGGAAACGATCGCTAGTTTCATGCGTACGGCCTCTCGTCGTTACATCGATAGGTTGCCACACCACCCAAATAAGCTTCTTCGCAACGTATGCGAATACACACCGCCTGGCGGCTTCAACTCGTGGGCCAGACGCCGCCCGCGTTATGTCCTGTTGGATCCGGACGATCCAATTACCGCGGCCTTGATAACCGCTGATCCAAAAAACATTGAGGTACACTCATGCACCAGATACTTACCAAGACACAGGCGCCGCCGGCGGCGCCGACGACGACAAGTAAGGTTAGATCCGTCAACTGTTTTCTAAACGACGCAGTTACAATCCGACGCAGCCTTGAGTTTCTTTCGGCGTTTCTTCTCAAGGTAGTCGCTTCCGAAACGCTAGTAGATCACCGTTAGGTTTCGTATATTTGGCTGGCGGTCCAAGTCGAGGTTCGTACCCACAGGGGTGCCCTTGCATTGCCACCCATCCCATAAATTGCTGGCTGAGCACCCTTAGTGTTCGCCCACCCGCCCGGTTAAGTTGTGAATACCTTTCCCGGTCAACAAACACGCGTAAATTCGAAAAAAAACCCGGATAAGTGAGAAACTCTATAAGTGAGAATAATGGCCAGGACCCGTCATTTTAAGCTCTCAAAACCTCTATTAGCGAGAAACAGAAACCTCTGTAAGAGAGAGTCGTTTTCCCTCATGGACCTCCGTAAGTGAGACTGCTACTTATCTGTACCTCTATAAGCGACAGTCGCACTTTATTTATTTATATTATTTAGGAGGAAAAAATGACAAAATACAAATTTAACATCTGTTATTTTATGACTCATTCTTAACTTTCGTGGAACTTCCTACTATTGTTTTTGATTTGTTTTCGTAAGCATCTTGATAGCTACCCTTATAAAGTCCAAATCTAATGAATATAACATATACACACTATTAAAAATATATACGTACATAATACATTCGTACTTGCTGTGACTTGTTATTGCTGCATGCCTCTATAAGAAAGAAACGCTACCCATGTACCTGCATTAGCGAGAAACTCGGGTTAGTGAGAAACCTCTGTAAGCGAGAATGAGAGTGTGCTCCCTTGAACTCTCACTTATCCAGGTTTGACTGTATATATTTATTTTTTGTCAAAGCTAATTTATTTCTTGAAAGCTTTGCTAAGTTGTCACGTTTTATTTTATTTAGGGTAAAATAAAACGGCCAAATTTTTAGTTTAGATAATTAGATGAATATATATTTACATTAATAAATTACAATAGTAGCAGGGTAGGTTGATGCCGGTCAAAATTAGTACCACAGTATGTTTTTTATGCTTACTCCCCTGTTCGGTGATGGCAGTCCCGGCGTTGCGCGCAAGGCGGGATGATCCGAGCAGGTGTAGCAGTAGTAGTAGTTAGTATGTAGCAGCTGGACTTGTACAGTTCAAATTAAGGCCCGGTGGAGTTCCTGGAACCACCATTCCGAATATATCATTGACTATCCCTCTATATGCTTTTACTAAGCGGGACCTAGCACCTAACAGCGAGAGTGAAGCAATTACTAGTTGGCTAAACTAGGCTAAGCAGCAAGATAGTAAATTATTTAATTACTAGAGCATTACATTATTCTTTAGAAATACTTAAGAGTTATGACTCTAGCTAGCAACACAAATATATATTAATTGTACACTACAATAAATCTACAATATATTAAATAACAATAGCAACTTAACATCATAATGAGCATTCTTTAATTACACATTAAGCATTTTTTAAAGAAACTAAACCGTTACATGTTTGAAGCTAAAACAAAGTGACTATAGCTATCGCATTATAAAGCATAAATAATATATTGTACAACTTACCCAAGTTGGGAAACACTAGGCACATATATGCGTAAAAATTATTAATATAATAATCGTTTATAAAAAAACATAAGTTGATGATTAAATATTACGTTTAAAATTCACGACTGTTTAGGTCAATCTCTCATCGAAAATGAATGTCCACCCGCATCAAACTTCATTCGTTTACACATACCCCCCGCGCGCGGTGGGTAACAGAAATCTCTATGCGAATGTCCAAATCATCTAATCAGACTGTCTGTTTGTGTATTGAAAAATATTTATTTAAAATTGTGACAAAGTCGCAATAGCGTCTGAAAATCTCAGCTTTAGAGCAAAGGCCATAACGGTGGTTCGCTTCGAATTGTCGCGTTTTATTTACCTTCACACCTAAAGCCCAGTTCGATGTTTAGGCTGCCATGTCGACAGAGATTGTCAAGAGCGCATCCTTTGGCTGTCTTCACCGGTCTTGAATTGCAACGTAATCGTATTTATCACAAGGCGCAGACAACTCTGTTGAATTATGTTAAAAAAAATACGATGTCGTATATTTTGTGATATATCTACTAACCAATTTAATTATACTAAGGCAGAGCCGAACTTAATCAATGATCAGCCCATAGCTCATTAAATCGAGAGGCTCCTGGTTTTTTATTATACAACAAATACTGGTAGGTTGGTTAGTGTAAGTTGGTTGGTTTTAAGTCTAAAGTGGGAAAAAGGCGAAAGTTACAGTATTATTTATTTACCAGCTTGAATCTGGAAAAATTTGAATTGGATACGGAAATCTTCTGTCCTGCGTTGAATTTTAAAGGAAATTATGAAGTTGACGGACGTTTACTCACCATACCAGTTAACGGAAGTGGTACATACGACATAACCACTAGTAAGTTATATTTATTATTCTTCAATTCATATTTATTATTATTATCACGATTATTTCAACTTATATTAATAAGTATTTATAGTTTACTTTCCATTTTGTCCCAGTTCAAAACTTCGCTCAAGAAATGGCACTATTTTTTACAATATATCCATAAGATTAACTTTGCTGTGACTATTTTTTTTATATTAATCATTTGTGTAAAATTATATCGAAATAAAATAAATAAATTACATTTTATATTATTACATATGTAGTGGCTGACCACCGCATGTGGCGGAGGCCACTGGCGCTAGTGGGAAGCTTGTGAATCAAAGGCAGTCTTAACTTGAATCCCTTTTATAACTTATTTGGCGCGTGACCTAGCATATGTTGCATTAAATGCAAAAGAACTTCAAATAACCTTACTCAGAATAAAATACGTCACCATACATTTAACTTACAATCAAAGTACAACGGTATTTTTTACATTTGGACAATAGATGTCGCAGATGTCGTTTTAACATAAATTTCTCTACTTCCTAATTTTAATGTAGACTGTGATCATAGTTATTATTATTTGGGCATATCTATGATGCAAGGAAACAGTTCAATAGTTTCCACCATGTACACCAACTAGAAGAAAAAGAAGTATAATATTTTTTTAGAGGAAATGAAACAACAAACAACATATACATTTAAACAAAACAATCGAATTAATAATAGTTAACGTAACATAATATCTATGTATTTTGTGTTTTGCCACCAATCTGGAAAAGCATTTGGCTCAGTAAGTGCTAGGTAGTGTCCTAGTGAATTCTTCGGCTAACATTAGAAACAAACTAAGAGCCAGTGCACCGATTTGCAAAGGATGCGTTGCGATGGCGCCTAATGCAGTCTGTTATTAAAAATGTATCCAAAAATACTATGATGTTGATGATGTCCTAGCCGGTTTCGGCCACGCCGACTGTTTCAACACCGGTTAAGAAATTCGAGGTCCAGTTTTCGGAAACAGTCAATTGCGCAGGAGATATTTAAGTGCATAACTGGACGCGCTGCCAGAAAAGCACTCTCTCATCCGAGCTCCCTCAGGCCCGATGGAAAGGAGAACCAGTACGATCGGGAGGGAGCAGGACGCAGGTTTGGTCGAGTTTTCCCTTCTCTAAGCACCTGGTTGAATTGCAGTGTTCAAGAGATACCTTAGTCGCCTTTTACAACACCTCAGCAAGAAGAGGGGGGTGTTATTCTATTCTACCGGCAGCCACCACGGCTTTAAAAACAAAAATACCAAAAATACTATACTGCTTCGACAACGCAACGCGTGCACCCCCTCCGCCTCGTCTCACGAAGCGCAACTTCAGCATGTCTGCGGCACCGCTCTGAAATTTCTTGCAAGGGTCAAACTAAAACTCATTGATTTAATTGTGATTGTTAAATAAATCTTAATTAGTATCCGATTATAAATCGATGTCTGGCAGACCTTGAACCTGAATAAAGCGCCATTGCCACAATCTTCAGCCAAAGTCGAAACTGAACTTTCAAAAATCTAAATTCAATTTAAGAATGGCTAGAAATAAATAATGTAACGATTTTTACACTTTCAAATTAAAGCTTTATTTTAATTATATAGACAACGTCGAGAAATTATTAAAATTACCTCACAATTTGCCAATATATGACTAAAGCCAAAAGAGCGTCGAAAACATCGGTTGGACACTAGTTTTGGGTAATAGGGCCATCCAACGCTGATATTTAAGCGAATCTCTATGTTATTGAACTATTTCTATGCCATATAAATCATTCTTCCGTATTCTCTTAAAAGCATGATTGCTATTTAGCGCGCGCTTTATTACTTTCTTTTTATCAGGAAAAAATCCTGTATAGGACATCCTGGCGACATAAGAGCAACAGTGGAGAATGTGTCGGACCTCTATCGGCTATAAAACTTTTGTATTTCCTAGCTCTAATACTACCCTAACCGCATAATAACACGTTAGTGGAAATTTCTATGATTATAGCTAAGATCTACTTATGAGTTAAGGCTCCTGGATATTAAATTTATAATAATAAGATAAAATATATTTCCTTCAGAATCTTACCTCTTCAAGTTTCATGGGGACCTTGCTTTGGAAAAGAAAGATGGAAATCTATTTATTCAGTTTAATGGTTTCAATGTTACACCGGAACCTTTGCAGGATTTTCCCCCCGGGATACTTAAAAAAGGGGAAATCCTACATAGGACCGTGGGGGCTATCGTGAGGGTATCGATCCCGGTGTACCAGACTCTTACTAGCTAAAAACCCCCGGGGCGTCGTCCCCTCATCGCTGCAAACCGGGTCATTGAACCTGTGTAGGACAAATACGCACTATATTCATTCTGAATCCGTAAAATACGATCCGAAGTGACAGTTGTACTATTTGTATGGTAGCTTATGTTACACTTTACATAACGCACTACTCGATTCTACAAAAGTTTAACTTCAAATAACATTAAGGAGTTATATATTGTCAGCAGCGTCAAAAATCGCGTTAAACGAATATCATTTTGTGAAAGTTTCTTTTTATTGATTTCTAAATTTTGAAAAATAATATTATTTTATAATTACAATAATGTTTCCATAAACAATTACAAAGTTCAATTAAAACGGGTGCTCTATGCATGATTTCTGCTAGATTTTTTTAAAAGATCTGCAAAGAGTAAAAAATCTTGAAAAATAAAGTTGTAGTTATAGTATGTCGATTTTATGATGTTTTGATTAGAAAGTTTTACAATTTTAGTAGTAGCTCTACCGGCCTAGTGCGTAAAAGACCGGTTTCAATGCGCGGTATCACGAATGGTCGTAGGTTTGAATCCGCGCACGTAACTCTGTTTTTTTTAGATAACGGACGAATTTAGACACGACATTCTCACCGGTGAAGGAAACATCGTGACGAAGCCCGCATGCCATCTAATAGAAATGTCATGTGTAAGTTCCTTAGAAACGGCGATCAGCTACGCTACTGGTCACGCTGGGCACGACATATGAACGCAAAGTGGATACAACCTGTAATGTATCTCTGCTCATCTGTGCTCGTGACGATATATTATTAAGCTTTTTTCAAACTGCCATAAATTGTAGAATTTTTCCGAAAACGTTGTTACGAATTTGTAACTACTAAATAAAATTATGTTATAAAACTACATTTTTTAGCCGACGCCATTCATAAATTTGCGAATGAAAACTGGAAGGAAGTAGCCAAAGAAATCCAAGGACCTGGGTTTGACGCCACTTTCAGGATATTTGTTCAAAGTGGCAATAAAATGTTTAAAAACGAGCCACTTAATAAATACATTGAATTTTAAAACCTTTCATAATTAAAAGCATATTAAGAAAATTTTGTGTTTTATTTGTATTTTCTTAAGTTAAAATAATCATTTGATTCACCATCGTCATGCCGATATGGGTATACCGCAATTGAGTTTCTAAGTTCATTATTTATACTGGTTACATAGTGACTACAGCACTTCTGATGGTAAGTACAATTTAGTTCTAGAACGGTAAGGGCTCCTTAGAATTGATAGCCTTTGTCGTCATGACGACCTGACGGCTTATCTATACTAATCTATACTAATATTATAAAGCTGAAGAGTTTGTTTGTTTGTTTGTTTGTTTGTTTGAACGCGCTAATCTCAGGAACTACTGGTTCGAATTGAAAAATTCTTTTTGAGTTGAATAGACCATTTATTGAGGAAGGCTTTAGGCTATATAACATCACGGTGCAATTATTAGGAGCGAAGAAATAATGGAAAATGTGAAAAAAACAGGGAAAATTATTCATCCTTGAGGGCTTCCATTGCGTGCGCTGCAAAAACGGTTCAAGATACCAAAAATATATGTAAGAAAGAATTATTCCTCTTGAAATGATCTAAAAAAATGTCCATGACAGTATATGTCTATCTTTTAAGATTAAGTCACTAGAACCGTTTTTATGGTAAACAAATTTGGTCGAAATTAATGCATTATTTGTTAAGAGTTGTATCAACGTAATAATATTAATCTTAATCCAAATAAATGTGTTGTTGATTAAGAGTATTTAATTGTGAACAAAATTGACTTTGACATCACTTAATTTCAATGAACATCTTAAAAGATATTACAAAACCTTATATAGCAAAACAACGTTTGCCGGATCAGCTAGTAAATATATATAAGCCCACGACTGAACGTCTCTAGACTTCCACTCTAACGCAGCCTTGCATTTCTTTTGGCGTTTCTTCTCAAAGTGGTCGCTTCTGAAATCCTTGTAGATTACCGTAGGTTCTTTCCCTGGCTAACCGCCCAAGTCTAGGTCTTACCCACAGGGATACCCTTGCGTTGCTATCCAACCCATAAATTCGTTGAGCACCTACTGTGCTCGCCCTAAGGCCGTTTGAGTTGTAAAGGTCTGTCCCGACCAAACAAAATACTTTCTTCAAAAAAAACTGATCTCGAAAAATGACAGGTCGAAGTGAAATATCAGGAATCTTGTAACAAGGGGACTTATTTCCGACTAGGAGATGCAAACACAATCCCTGGTTACATTTATTATTTATTTATTTATGGGCTGTCATCAGCTCCATTACACTTCACATTCACAATCTGAATCACATACATAAGCTAAATGTCGGTAACGGATACCAATAATAGACAGCCACAGCATGGCCCAAAAGCATTAACTAATAATATCAAAACAGACAACTAAAACCAAAACACAAAAAAAAACAAAAAGAATACAAAAAAAAACAGCAGACAATAATACCTCAAATTAAAATGAAAAATTATATAACACCAAGAACAATGCCAAGCTCAATACACCTGCTCACTGATTTTCCTCTTGATTTCCTCTTGGCATTGCATCCGCAAAAATATCGATGTTCCTATCCCCGGCCACACACTCGTTATATAAACGTGACAGCCTTGGCACTATAGAAAAATGACCAAGGTTGGTCTTATATCGTTTAGTGGTAAACATGGGAGCAGGATACCAAGGCAGCCTGCGAGGTACAGCAATACTAAACTGCTCCAGAAGTTCCTGATCGTCCACACGGCAACGGAAGAGTTTATAGATAAATGTCATGTCGAAAAACTGCCTACGACCTTGCAGTGTGTGCATTTCAAAAAGTTTCAATCTGTCACCATATGGCACATATTTTTTTGTATTAGTTAGACCAAAGCTAGTGAACCGCTGTATCCTCTCAATACGGTCAATGTGGACTTGGTAGTGAGGAGACCAGACTGACATAAATTTATTAAGAATAAACGTTTTCGTAAAAGCTAGTACGTCGATGGAAGCACCAGGAATGAGAGAGAGAAAAGGGACTTAGATTGAAGAAACGGCATGACCCGGGGAGCGCTGGTAATTTCTTGGCGTTGTATGACGTCTTCCGTCCTCTGTCTAGGAAATTGGTGACCGGCAGTGGAGATTGTTCTGGGGCTAGAGTACCGAGTTCCTTTCCACGCCGAGCAGCGTCGCAACTGTTAAACTCCATACTAGGAATCTGGAACACGCCAGGGAAGAAGAATGAGCTTCACAGGGCTGGAACAGGAGGTGGTGGAGATGGGACCCGACCCTGATGAAGGGATGACTTGTGCCGAGACCCACCTACGACGACTGTTACAATACTAAGATACCTAGTATCAGGTTTATGATAATTCCTGCGTCCTATGAACTACATCCGGTATTTCCAGAGTACATATAGTACTTACCATTAGATGCACAATGGCTAGTGGTACGACACAACGTTACAAAGTACTAGTTGGGCTTTTACTAACGAATTAATCATATTAGTGTTCGCAGTACACTTTGACCTTATAGAAACTAGAATATACAGAGTTTTTAAAAATTGCTTGTATTAATGGAAGCGTGTGATAGAAGAGCTAAATCGAAACATAAACTGCTCCAATGTAAGGGTGAAATTCATTATTTATAGAAATATTTTAATTTTAAGGATGTTTTGTCAGTGTTCCCGATTTCGATATTTATATTTAAATCGAAAAAAATCTATAAATATTATTGATTGTATTTTAACAAATTTAAATAGCTGATACTTCATTTAAGTTTTTATTTTATAAAGAATTATTTAAAGGAAACAATTTAAATGTCAATTTACAATTTTATGTTACCGAAACTGTTGCCTAGTTAAAACATACTATGATACGAAGTCAGCAAACTACTGAACAAACATGCCTGTCTAATAAGCCTAGAATTATATTAATTTATAGTAAAGATAGATTGCCAATCTACTGACAAAAAAAAAACAGATTGAACATCACTGACCGATGACATTTGAAATCAAGCTTCACTAAATTGATGCCAAATGTATTTTTTTTTTTGCCAAAGTATTCAAGCTCAACCCTTTCACTAGAAAATAATAAGTCTATAATAAATTTTCATTAGATTTTGTTGGTTCAATTTGATTTAATGAATGTATAAATCTTAATGTGTGTTTTTTTATTGTTTTTCCTCTCTACACTTTAAAATACAGTCATAAATCATTTAAAAACACATTTATAAAACACACAAATACAATATTAGCTTAAAGGGGGGTCTACCCAACACCGAAAAACATGGCAAAGGGTTTGCGAGACCAAAGACTTTGGGAACCTATGATTTAGTTTGCTAAGTTTTTATTGTTGGTTTTTAATATATTTTTTGTCTTTATTTTGTTAAATATATTTTGTGGAAACTTTGTTGGCTTGTTTTTCTTTATGTATAACTAGCTGATCCGGCAAATCTCGTATCGCCTAACTGTCAATAAATATTGCGTTAACTTTTAGGTAAACCTTCTTACCCACCCACGTCCTTTTCCTTATCTTTTCCTCTCAAAACTCTACCGTCCACTCATCACTCTCTCTCTCTCACCCTGTTCTCTCATCACCCTCCCTACTCAACTCTTTACATTATATGCAAGAACCAAATAATGATATCAAATAACCGATGGATCTGGAAAGTTCTCGAGTGGAGACCGCGTACTTGCAAGCGCTGTGTGGGACATCCGCCAAGGTGGAGACACGACCTAATCCAGATCGCAGGTCAACGCTGGATGCAAGCTGCTCTCGACCGGTCCCTCTTGAAAGCATTGAGGGAGGCCTTTATTCAGTAGTAGATATTCTATGGCTGATAGGAGGACAATGATAATAGTATGCTGGTATAGTGTGCAGACGCCGCCCTATACGTGCTTGTGTTAGGCGCCCTAAGGGGAAGGGGTGCGCGAGCGCAAGGATCGATACTTGCTGAGAGAGTCGACTATCGGGACCCAAGATGAGAGTAAGTGCGTTCGCGTCGCAATTCAGTGTACCATAAACTACAAATAAACATTGCAACGCCAAATTACGTGTGTTCCTACCTATCCACCCACGACCATCAGACATATTATGAATATTATTTTTAAACATTGGTGTGGAAAGATCGACATTGGAAGCTATTCCTCTGGTCACGGTTAATGTTTAAAGGAAATTATGAACTGAAGCTTATGAAGAATAAAAGTATTTCATTCACGCACTTGACCGGTTTTCTTTATAAAGTTGTTCATAATGCTAAAATTACACTCGGTGTCTGTATAGAAATAGGTCAATATTATTTATTGAATAAAATATTTTAAAGAGTACTCTTTCCGACAAAGTCTTCATTTCTGCATAAAAACTAATAATATTATAATAAAATCAATAATTAATACGACGATGCTAGTAATATTTATCAAATTACTGAAGACTGAAGGTCACTCTATTGATGCATTTATTTTGAGAATAAATTCTGACTTAATTGGTTTCGAAAAACTTTAATTACGTACATGTCTGATTAATTTAAGATTAAGTAATTAATGGCTTGAACATAATTATGTATATACCAACATTTTCCGCCATGCGGCCTTGCACCTTTATGTGGTTGACATTCCAGCTACTCGCACGAAAAATTTTCCTCCTCCTTTTTGCTGCGAACCGCCAAGGAGTGGAATTCGCTTCCTGCGTCTGTGTTTCCGACATCTTATAACATATGAATCTTCAAACGTCGAGTGATTCGGTATTTGCTGGGTGAGCGCGTTCTATCATCGGCTTCATCACTTTCCAGCAGGTGAGATAAGGTTAATTCCACGCGTTTCAGTAATAAAAAATTCAACACGGATTTTAGAAGATCATGTACATACTACTGACGTAAAAAAAGTGGTTCGTCTAGTCATTGAATTTTATTTCTTCTGAGTATTATTATAGTTTTTGAAATCACTCGCTTGTTAAATAAATAACTTGTTGCACAGGAAATTAAAAAACTAAAATTATTAAATAAAGGAAATACATTATAAAAAGTAAATTCAATTTTAATTAGTACCAGTGAATTTTTAAATTTGTTCACAAATATAGTATTATCTCCAGAATTCTGTTATTGATAATACTGAATATTTCCTAGCAAAGCAAAGTATATTAATTTTATAGTAACTCCACATCTGGTGCAAAGTACAGTGTAGTTAGTCTACGAACGAAGGACCGAGAATTAATTGACAGTCGACATCAACTTGCCAGCCTACATATACAGCGACTACTTCTAGGAATATGAACTACTGGATGTATTAAACTGAACCCGAAATGCGACATTGAATCACTACCATGTCCTTTTCACTTACTGTAATCATGATTCAGTACAGACAAGCACCTAATAAATTAAATATTTATTTATTTATTCCTTATAGGGTTGCCAGTGGCCCGGTAAAAAAAAAGAAAAAAAGAAAGAAAGAAAAAGTTTATTGAGCCAAAAAGATAACAACACACAACAAACATATTTATATTAAAAAAAAAAAAACAACAATGAAAGAAAACATAACATCACATCATGTATCCTGTGTGCTGCTACCCATCTCAAAGAGCACTCAGCTCAGCGTATGCTGGGCGACGCTGCACGCGCCATCCAGCGCTGATTTTCAGCCGACGCTCAGGGGAATCGATTGCGCGGACGTCACGGTGCTATTTAAATATTAGGACCAAATATACAAAAACATACCTTATAAGTTATAACGTACAACAAATAAGTATGACAATAAATACATAGAATACTTTTAAGTAGCATAAAAAAATGTAGAATACTAAATAAAATATAATAGAGATAGGGTAGATTGATAATAAAATACATTTACATACATACAGGCTGTTCCATAAAATATCAAGTCAAATTACAGAAATATCTAAAGTTACTTTTTCGTATTTAATTTGAGATTCAAGCAAATATTTTTTCAATTTATTTTTAAAAGCATAAATACTCAACGAAGATCTTATAGGTACAATAATTCACTTACACAACACATACACAATTAAAATCAACAATGTACAATTATTATTAAGGCATCCACAACATACGTTAGAGTGGCCTGTTTATTTATACTATATTATATTAATGGTACTTAATGTCAAGATTATTCGTTTGTGCATCTCTCAACAACCCAAAGACCTTTAGGCATGGAGTCCGTGAATAAATAAACCGAATTCCCAAGAAGATTGTAGGCCCGAGACAATCTACACGAAGCCCTGTTGACACCAAGGTTTGTTCGTTTAAAAGGTGGCTGCAAAAGAGAAACGGTTTGTTTGGTATATTTACCGAGGGTTCTGAATGAAAATATTTGGAATTTTTAAATACAGATCACTGTAAATACTGATTCAAAAGATTGTTCATCTTTAGCAATTAGAGATGCTCTTGAACTTAACTGAACTCGGTGAGTTATATTAATTGTTATAAGGAGTTAATAAAAAATATATAATTTCATGACTCTTAATATACGGGAAGTACTGTATAGGTTTGTTTATGTTACCTTCCATGTATCAAAAGATGCAATATAAACGGCCGTAACTATTGATTATGACCGGTGGTCATGGGTGAGTTGGTAGAAAGACACGGATTTTGGCGTTTTAGTGTTTATTGCACTTTATGACACATAGAACTGCCACGCACACGCACGTACTCTAGCTTTGGGTCCCGATAGTCCACTGCTTTAGCAAGAACATCCCTTGTGCGCGCGCACCTCTTACCCCGTGCGTCCCGTAACACCCTAACGACCCTTAGGGCGTTTAACACATGCACGTATCGGGCGGCGTCTACATGCTATAGGATTATATTAGGTCCTTACATATGAAATTGGCGTTTTTCGTACTCGCCACTTTAATCACAAATTTCTCCTCTTTGGTAAGGAATTCCAAATTCAAATTTGTACAGCTATAGACTCATGTATTTGTGCTTCGATGATCGTCATTCATTTGTTTTTTTCTTCTGTTTTTTTCTGTTTGCGTCACTCATTTTACAAAATGGAAAACTTAAAATATCGCATTATTTACGAGTACGAGTTCCGCCGTGGCACTAGTGCTGCGGAAACAACTCGAAGGGTGAATGATGTGTATGGCGGTCGTGTTGCAAAAGAAAACACAGTTCGTTTTTGGTTCCAACGTTTTCCTTCTGGAAATTTCGACCTGCAGAACAAGCCCCGCGGACGGCCTGAGACTCAAGTTGATAATGAAGAGTTGAAGGCTATTGTGAAAGCGGATCCATCGCAAACCACGTCCGAGTTAGCTGCAGGCTGCGATGTTAGTGATAAAACTGTTTTAATTCACTTGAAGCAAATTGGGAAGATTAAAAAGCTTGAAAGGTGGGTACCTCACGAATTGACTGAAGCAAACCGGCAAACGCGCGTCGACTGCTGCGTTACATTACTAAACCGGCACAATAATGAAGGTATTTTAAACCGAATCATTACCTGTGATGAAAAATGGGTTCTTTACGATAATCGGAAGCGCTCAGCGCAATGGTTGGATCCTGGCCAGCCAGCCAAATCCTGCCCCAAGCGAAAATTAACCCCAAAAAAGTTACTTGTAAGCGTTTGGTGGACTAGTGCCGGTATTGTTCATTACAGTTTTCTCAAATCTGGCCAGACTATTACGGCTGATGTCTATTGTCAGCAATTGCAAACCATGATGGAAAAGCTAGCGGCTAAACAACCTAGGCTGGTCAATCTCTCCACGCCACTGCTGCTTCACGACAACGCTAGACCACACACTGCGCAACAGACGGCTACTAAATTAGAAGAGCTTCAATTGGAAAGTCTAAGACATCCTCCGTACTCCCCGGATCTTGCTCCAACAGATTACCATTTTTTTCGAAATTTGGATAACTTCTTGCAAGGGAAAAAATTCAACTCCTATGGGGCAGTCCAAATCGCCTTCAAAGATTTTATTGATTCCCGTCCGACTGGTTTTTTTAGTAAAGGGATCAATGAACTACCTATGAGATGGCAAAAGTGCATAGAAAATAATGGTTCATACTTTGATTAATTAAATATATTATATTAAAAAATATTCGACTTTTTGTTCCTCCCATACAAAACGCCAATTTCATATGTAAGGACCTAATATTATCTAAGTGTCGATTCACACAAAGCGTTACGGCGGCGGTGCACTACCGGAGCACTGTCGCTCCAGTGTTTTACATACAAATATTCATGGTATGGCCCTAGCTGTGGGACGGATTTGCGCTTCGCGAGACGAGGCAGAGAAGGGTGTACCTACGTGTTCCGATGCCGGAGCGGTACTGTTCCGTAGTCTTTTCCTATATAATTTTAATAACGAACTAAAAGGTACCTCTGTCGCGTAAAAACGTTGTAGTGCCGCATCACACGTCTGCCTGTCGATGTGGTAAATCTTTGCGGAGCGGCGCCTGATTGCAGCTATAACACATCTTGTGCACCAGCTCTTAGAAGTTTGAATTTTTTCACAACGCCAAGGGATTACATATTCAAGTTCATATGGAATCAATTTCAACTTCTACACAACCCTGAGAAAATGTTTCTTAACACACAAACAAACGAACATCGAAGTGATTCTATAAGCATTACTTTTTCATTTAAAGCTACGGAAACTACAAAATAAACTGCATGTATAACTTTTTACGTATTTAAAACATATTTACAAAAACATTATTGAATAAATTTTGCTTTAACTCTAATTTATTTTTAACCTTTCAATAACATTGGTGGGTGATATAGACTTTGTCAAGTTTTTTAGTTATATCTATATATAATAATTAAACGCCGATCAGCTGCTCTCCTAGTCTCATTGGTTATGACACATACGCATAAAGGGGGTACAATCACTAATATACCTCTAATCAGGGATATAGCGTGAATTATTATTTCTTGTAAATATAATATTACATATTTACTGAGCAGAATGCGGGCTGGCCATAACCCCGCACTGGTTATGATAGCCGGTAGGCTAAACTGCATTAATCTGCTGTTTTTCTCGCACACAATTTTGTAACAGAGTAATCGTGCTCTTATGGTGACCCTATTGTTTTGGACAACGCTTGCGATGCGCTTTCTTATACTATGGTCTCCAGCAGTAATTAAATATTAGATCGTAGGTGTTTTTCTCGCAGTTTTGATCAATTCTGTTGCGTAAGTGATAAACTGAAAGAACAGCTTGCTTATCTTTCATTTATTATGGACAACGAGTCGTTTCACTGAGTGCTGTTTTCGAACAATTTATCCGAAATGTTTGATAATCCTTATTTGCACAATCGAAGATAGGCACATAAACTCTCTTTAATTTTATGTACTTTTAAGCTTGAAATTGAAGCTCGGAACACTTTCCAAGGAGCCCATAACAGTCGCCATCAGCTCCATTTTACTAATACATTAATTTTGCTGTTTTTTTTGGACGACTGTTCGACGTTTATACGCTGTTCAGGAAAATTTGAAAAGCTAAGCTTCTCTTCATGTGGACTCTCGTGATTTTTTTTTTAAATTTTATTTTAATATGCTTTCAAACAGAGTGTATACATTCAAAAAATAACAATAGATAACATGCCATATACATATGCAATGCACCACTCTAATTACATGAAAGCGCAACATGCCCTAAAAAGTAAATTTCCGTACATTTTTGTGATGTCGTAGTTGTACCAGCGATCTACCGATTCTTGTAGAAGTTTGGTTTCTGTCATACACTCATGTGACTAATGTATATGTGAATAGTGACTCGCTTTGGCCTGTCGCGTCTCGGGATCAGCTTGTGCATATCCAGTAGCTCATATACCTAGAGACCATCAGTCGTGGTATATGTGGGCCGACATGACGACGGGGACTATCAACGGATTTTTATTCTATGATGGTCGCTTTCCTTTTTGGACTACACTGTACTTATCATCAGGTGCAATTTAGTATCTTTGTCGAACCAGTGTAAAAAAATCTATAGCAGTATCGCAAGGCGCAAAAGTGATCTCGCTATGTAAAAAATAAACTATATCTCTATAATTCGAACAATATCTGATCAGGAATATATATTTTTTTCTGAGTGACCGGGAAAGGCATTCACAACTAATTCGGGCTTGGTGGACGAACGCAGAAGGCGCTCAGCCAGCGAATATTATGGGTTGGGTGGCAACGCAAGGACACCCCTGTGGGTACGGACCTCGACTTGGGCGGCCGGCCAATTGAAAAACGAACCTAACGGTGATCTACCAGCGTTTCGAAAGCGACTACCTTGAGAAGAAACGCCGAAAGAAACTCAAGGCTGCGTCGGAGTGAAGTAATGTTATCTTACTTAGATTGTGATACAGACACTGGGTCTTTTCTGTTTGAATATTTTTACGCGAGTACTTGATGGTTAATAAGACCAGTTTCGTATATAAAAATGAGCCACTTGTTACCATTTACATTTAACTTATTGTGTTCTCACAGTAAAGTTAGATAATTAATCAAATCATAATGTATCGCTCAATTTTAGTATTAACTTGTCTATTTTTTGGTGTATTCAGCGCTCCACGTAAGTACAAGCATTATTTACATGTTCTGTTCCCGTGCCAGCACAGGCATGGTGGTTCCTTTACTCTCCTTCTACAGAGACTACAGCACGATGGCATTACTTCTAAAGTTCCACTCAGTTATAGGTAACAATAATCATTTTCCATCAAATGATTTGTCAGCCTGTCTGCCTTTTGATATAAAAAACATGCATTTTGTACAATGTTATAATGATGATGATGATGTCCTGACCGGTTTCGGCCACGGCGACTGTTTCAACACCGATTAAGAAATTCGAGGTCCAGTTTTCGGACACAGTCAATTGCGCAGGAGATATTTAAGTGCATAACTGGACGCGCATCCAGAAAAGCACTCTCTCGTCCGAGCTCCCTCAGGCCCGATGGAAAGGAGAACCAGTACGATCGGGAGGGAGTGGGATGCAGGTTTAGTCGAGTTTTCTTTCTCTGAACACCTGGTTGAATTGCGGTGTTAAAGAGATACCTTAGTCGCCTCTTACGACACCTCAGCAAGAAGAGGGGGTGCTATTCTATTCTGCTGGCAGCCACCACGGCTTAATATAAATGTTATATATGTTATAATAAAACTGTATTTGATGGTAAATAAGGTAAAATTAAAATAAAAGGACGATAGTCCACTGACAAGTGACTAATATCATGCCGGCCTAACTATTCCACGACAAGAAGTAGATTTTTTTTTATTTATTTATTTATTAACAGAAAAATAAACAATTATTTTAATATGTTTAACAATACACTGAAGGTACATAAATCAATCAAATTTTCACAGTATGCTGAAATACACAATTGAAACAGATTAATAAGAAAAAAAAACAATAATAAAAAAAGTTAAATGAATTGATAGTCAATCAGATATTTAGATAGCTGAACGCATATGAACTGATCCTGAGACACAAATCAATTAAACAAGTCACTTTTCATTAAGGGTACATTTGTTATACGAGCTGGGTAACGTGTCTACCCTGATATTTCGCTGGCTGAGCACCTTCTGTGCTCGCCCCCTAAGCCCGGTTGAACTGAAAATGCCTTTTCCAGCAATCAGTAGTTAGTCCGCTTAGAAAAAAAATCTACCCTGATGTGAAATATAGCTTAGTACAGATACAAAAAGAGAGCAAAGATACACGAGATTATTCGTCAGTAGATGCTGGCCCGCCCAAACCACTCTCTAAATTACTATTAAAAGTCCCAATATGATAGGAAAAAAGAAATAGAAGAAATGTTTTACAATTCTTGCCACTGCCGTGTCATCAATTTGTGGTGTACTCTTAAGACCAGTGGAATCCTCTTTTGATATTGAGTTCTTTAAAAGAAGTAATAAGAGGTCAGCATGATCAGATCAACTGTAGACGAACCATCTTCCTTTTTCTCTTCCTTGACAATCACAATCGGTTTTTAGACTATATTGCACTTAACATCAGATGCGGTAAAGTTGCTTTACTAAGGTAGTTTATAAAATACACAGTCAAATGACATTGCAGAGGTAAAATTGGTAAAATATTACATTTCCACAGATTTGAGTATGAAAAAAATTATAAGGTGATAGACAATCCATATAAGTTCATAGTACTAATATATTTTTAAAATTTATCAATTTCACAGCTTTCCAAAAATGCAAGCTGGATGTAGCTTGTGCAACAAAAATTGCAAGGGTATTTTATAAGCCCATATTCGAAGATGAAAGTTATCATTTGATCCCCATACACAATAAGGTTGTTATTGGAGATTTGGAAACTATAAATTATAAACTAGAAGACGTCTATACTACAGGATTTGAGAAATGCGATATTCGAAGAGTAAAGTAAGATAATTTAATTAACTACAAAGTCCCATAAAAAGTCAGTCAGCTTACGAAGGCTAAGTTCTGCTAACTTTTTAAACCGTTATCGGTAAATATACTACCAACCCACCTGTTTGTAAGTGGCTACCGGCGGCTAAGGATCAACTGCAACACAAAAAGCATTGTTATTGCTTTGCCGACCAAGTTATTAACCACCGTCTTAAAGTACCCTACGTCGTAGCTCTGTGAAAAGTGGAAACCCGGTAACTCATTATACAACTACAAAGTACACGACAAGAATGTTCTAGAATCGATAATTTGTCGTGAATCTGTAAAGTTCTAGAATTTAGTCTTTATTTCTATGCAGACTCATACTAAAAGTGTTCTAATTCAAACCTCGGTGGTCTTATTAGGCTGTGAAATGATCTTTTGGACGGTGTATTCCCCTCCCTCTTGTGATATTAGGTCCTTTAAAAGAAATGTCAAGAGGCTTTTGAGCAGGCTGTATGATCACGGCAGCCGTTGACGAACAGTTTCTTATTTCTAAACTGCTGCGATCGGCTTTTTGGACTATGGTTTGCCTAATATTATGCAACCGAATTGTCGAGCTTGTATAAAAAAAATCTTCTGAAATTAGTTGCATTTATATATTTTTCATCTCTTTCTGTTACTCCTAATATTTTATCATCTTCTTTAGTAGCCTTTATTTGTGTCTCATAAATAAAATATAATAATATAAATTAATGGTATTATTTCCATATCTTTTATAATATTTTTAATACAGCTTAAACGTGGAAAAAGGATTGTTGGAAAAAGATATGTACTGTCCAGAATACCATGTTAAAGGAAAATACGACTTAAAAGGAAAAATTCACGGTATACCAGTGTATGGAAAGGGTGATTTTACTGCTGAAAGCAGTAAGTAGCACACACAGTTTTTTTTAACACTGCTCGTTCATTTCACTTCGCTCCTGTGTCGCACGAACAGTATCATCATCATCATCACTCCACTGCAATTCTTCGATTCTCCTCATCTAATCTTTTTCAGCCATTTTAGGCAAGTTCGTCACTCCGCCTATCGGGGTGAGGCTCTACGCTACGAATGTTAATTCACGGTCTCCACTCAAGAACTCGCCTGCTTCAATGACCATCGGTTCTTCGGTACATGGCCTGCCCACTACCACTTCAGCTTGCTAATACGGAGAGCCATGTCTTTTGCTATCCACCGTATAACTTCATTTAGGACTCTATCATTTAAAGAGACACCCAACATAGCCTGCTCCATCGTACACTGATCGACCTTAAATTGGTGTACTAGCCAAAATCTTAGAGTCTACATCTTGGCACCGTACTTAACTGGTAGAATGCATTGGTTGAAAACTTTAGTTGGAACTACATAGTTTAAAAGGCTATCAAATGTTGGACACATTTGATCTCGTGAAAAATGCCATCACCATCTAGACAACGCCACGATAACTAGGGTTTCCAAAAGTAAACAATATTTAGTAATTTAGTTGAGATTAATTAACATTATCACTCTGATTATAAATAAAAAATACAGAAACATAAAATTTAAATGTCTTTAGCTCAAAGACTTTTTAAATGTCGTTAACAGTAAACGTCGTATGCACTTTTAAAATAATAATAGTATATCGACACGCTATATCCCTTTCGAGTCGTGCAGAGATACATTAATGACGCTATCCACATTGCACTTATATTTCGTGACCAATGTGACTAGAGGCGCCGCTGGTCGTCGTTTTTGAGGCATTCACATATGACATTTCTATTACATTACATGCAGGTTCCCCTTACTATTTTAATGTAAAAAAAACGTACTTTTTGCATTAGGTATGGAAGCCAGAAGCTTTTTAACTCGGCGGTAGTATGCAGCTTGGGCTTGACCTTCCCTCGTCATGCCCCTGGACGATTGGTCTGGCAAGACACCTTCGTCGAACAACTATTTTAGACTATGGTCACACATGTCTTTGCAAATATAAATCCTATATGCGCATGTATCCAGACATATATCAAGTACTTATGGGCGTAAAAATATTCCGACCTAAATCTAATATAGCGGTTATAGCAAAAACTTGACTTTTTTTGGAAAAAGTAAAACTCGAAAAGCAGTTCCAGTTACTTTTGATTTCGTTAATTATTTGGTTAATAATTTATTTATTATTTTCAAAGAATACTTTGTCAATAACTATTATTTCTGCTTGTGAATATTTCTGTTCAAACAGATTTATTTTTAAAATTTCAATAAACTTTTTTCTTTTGTATCGAACTTGGCGAGGCTTTGATTGCCGGGATAGACATTCACAACTAAACCGAGCGAGGTTCAATAACCTCGTAAAACCGTATTCCTGACATTATATATGTATTACAAGTTTTGATCTGTAACTTTTGATAATTTATTAGATTTTACTTTCATACAAAAACAAATATAATTATTAATTTGGTTGTTGTAAATCCTATATACTTACTCTATTGCAAAATATAGATACAAAGATTTTTTTTGTATATTTCAGAAGGTTACAATGTAAGCACTAAAGACTATTTGACGATTACAAAGAAAAATAATAAGCACTATGTACACATAAACAGTTTTGATATAGAGGCAGAACCTTTAGAAGGTGTCGTATTTAATTTTGAAAATTTATACGACGGACAAAAAGAACCGGGTAAGTTCCAATTATTTAAATAATTATTCTGTCTTAAACGACGTTACAGAAGTACGAAATTATGCTCGCCTGGGCGGCGCACTTGAGGGAGTGCGTCGCCCAAGATTTCCAAGGCGAGAGCGGTGCGCGATGTGTTCCCGCGCACCGCTCAAAGAAAATGAAGGAGAGCGGAATGGTGTCCAGGGGCCTTCCATCAATAGGCCAGACGTCGCCGGGCGCTGAGGAAGCTGGCACAGCCTTGCCATTGGCCCCGGCAAACGGGAGAAGGAACACCCCGGGGGTTTTAGTCGGTGCGACTCCGACACGCCGGGGGGTGACCCTCATCGTCCCCTGACAGCCCATAACGGGTTTCCCCCGGGTTAAGAAAAAAAAAAGTATGAAATTATGCTTAAAGATATACTTGAATATCTTTAACCCTTAACTTGGCAGAATGTTCTTTCTTTCAATATCAAAATAATATTCATACCGTTTAACCCTTATGTTCCAAGGATGTCTAATAGAAACTAATCGTGCGTTCAAAAACTGAGAATTTACCTAAATATTCATATAAAAATATTAAGTTGTAGCTAAAAACTTATGGCAATAGGTTTTGTAAATTCTGATGTATCTCCACAGATACACTATCAACAAAAGGGTTTAATGTATTAGGCAACCGCCTGACATTAAGCTCCAGCGGTGTTGCGCGTGCATCGGCACGCCACTTGGCGATGGGGGGGTGGTGTCACTCTTCTCCCACCCTCCTACCAGCAAGACGTAGCCCTTTGGGCGGATCACGCGCCGGACCGCGGTGAGGCCAACGTCACATTCCCGTAGTCCGGCGCACCCTGTGCTTGGCGATGCGCCCCAGTGGTTTTAGTCGGTTAGAGTCCGACACACCGGGAGGTAGCCCTCACCGCCTCCTGACGGTCCATAATGGATTTCCACTGGGTTACCAAAAAAAAAAGTGTTAAATGTATTAATTGTGAAAATATTATTAATCGACGCTATGATTTTATCTTATAAATATCTATTTTTATCTATCTATACATATAAAAACACTTGTCCTATAATATCATCGTAAACTACTGACGCTAAGAACATCAAATAAGAGTTGATTCTTTGATGACTAAGGAGTTTTTGATATTGAATCCCTAAGAGAGTGAAAAAGCAGTAGCGTTCATATAAATGCATGAAAGCATCGCATTCCCTTACGATAAATAAGTCTGGAATTCCTTTGATTTAAATAACAAAAAAAAGGAAACATTTATATTCATATCTATTCTATTTGCACCCATATATCTTCCCTATGAAAGTGATATAATATTTATTATCATTATGTAATGTTCAAATTCATTATGTGAATCTGCCTACCCTGTCTAAACACCCTATGCACGTCACTTTGAAATAGTTATTAAGCGACCATGATGAATTTACTATTGCTATCTTTTCACTGTCGCCTTGTGTCTTCAATAATCCTCGTTTACCACCACACAGGAGCCGTATAAATAATAGAATGTTGGAGGTATAGTTACGGAACCCGAGCAGCATAATTTACAATAAAGGATCTTAAATATAGTTGTTTTAGATGATTATTGATAAAAGTATTTTATCAATTTACTGTTTCTTATATCTTTCAGCTGATAAGTTTATAACATACGCTAATAAGGAATGGAAAGAAGTAGCATCCTTATTGGACGGACCAGTATTCAAAGCTAATTATAAAAACATTCAAACAGCTACAAATCAATATCTCAAGGACCGTCCCCTGGAGGATTTCTTTGAACTATAAACACACTTTACGGAAAAAAATAGGGTAAGCAAGCAAAGTCACGGGTAAAAGCTTGGTATATATAAACGCCGTGAAGAACGGATCGGCTGATTACGACTACAGTAGTGCACGAATTGTAACATGTTATTTCACTTCTAAATGTTATAAGTCAGTCGCATTTTAGGGTTTAAAATCAGTTGCAAATAAAGGAATTAAAATTGTATTTGCAATATTGTAATTTGTACTATTATATTTTCTAAAATAAATTTTAAATATTCAAAAGACGTTTGTTTGTTATAACCTACCTCACCTCACCTCAGTTACTTGATAATAAAAGATAATACTTATTTTTTAACGCATTTAATTGTTACCCGACGTTATTTGTTCTTAAGTATTATTCTTACGTGACATTACTTCACTTTTTTTTTCATTTCTTCTTTAATTTCTACTACAGTAAGAAGTTATTAAAAATATATAAAAATGAATAGCTGAATGTGTTGCTAAGCGCAAAACTCGAGAACGGCTCAACCGATTTGGCCGGTTTTTTTTTTTGTTGTGTTTGATGAAGTCTGAGGAAGGTTCTTTTGGAGAAAAAAAAACTTAAAAAATACGAGAAAAATAGTAAAAACAACAATTTTCTTTTCCCATACAAACCATCTGTCCCTAGCTGTGAAACATTTGACGTAAATCAATACAAAGGTCGACTGGACGAATTTGGTTTCCCAGGCTTGGGTGGAGTGATTAGAGGGACACCCCGGGGGTTTTTAGTCAGTAGGAGTCTGACACACCAGGGTCGCTGCCCTCACAGTGATCCTGATGGTCCAATGTAGGATTTTCCCCCGGGTTACAAAAAAAAAAAAAAAAAAAAAAAAAAAAAAAAAAAAATCAATACAAAGGTGCGTTAGGAGTATCTTTGTATACCTTCAAATTGCTTAGAGGTCGCATGTCATTACTGAAAATAATAATTTACGCGTCAAGTAATCAAACAAAAAATATTGTGTACAATAAGGTATTACAATAAAAATATTATCCCCATAGATATATTACTAAAGTCATTCAATGATATTTTATTTCTATTAGACTGCGACAGGCCAATAGCTTTTAACAGAACGAAATCTGTCGAGGCAGCTGTTAACACAAAAAAATTAATGTAACTTTGTTTATGACTATAAAATGAAAAAAATAGGGCAGAAAAAGGTCTGCCGGGACAGCTAGTTAAAAATAAACAAAACACACAAAAATATAAAACTGTTTTATCTTAATTTTAAGCACGCATAAGCTGTACCAGTGAATTAAATAATTATTCTATTACATTCACATAAAATCGGCAAAATGCGAGTTGAACTCGCGCATCGAGGGTTCCGCATAAGCTTGTAAGTATGGTCTTAAAGTGATTTTTAGACGGTGATTCCTTAATCGATAAGTAGACAAGATTGAGAGTAAATTAAAGGGCGATGGATAAAATAATAACCAAGGCACATCTATTGTCAAATGTAAAAACAAAAGGAAAACTAAAATATTTGCCGAACTCCACAGATCTCCCACTAAACACACACCTGGACATCACACAAACCAGCTCTATAAATAAGTCCTGAGTTGTTGTTTCTCTTCCGATTTTAAAACTTTACAATAACGTTTCAAGTGTTCCTTGTAACACGCCTAAGAAACCGGCACAAGTCAAAAAAATACAACGTTAACAATTAGATTGTATTTAAATGTAAATGAATACTGATTAAAATCTTAAATGCGTAACTACATCACATTTTATTAAATAATTACTAAATTTTTGGCAAAGTTAATACTTCTTATCCTATGCCGAAATGTAAATTAATTTTGAAATAGCAAAACATCGTGTGAGTATTTGACCGACGTAAAAAAAGAAATCCCTGTTATTATTGTATTTTACTTTTTAGGACTTCTAAAGTTCTTGACCACTTTTTTGTTTTAGTTTTCGATTTATTGACTTATTTTAAAGGAAATCTAAACAATAAGGACTATTAAATAAGATTTGTAACAAAAAATTACTGAACCGACGTAAGAGAAGGTCCAGTGTATTATTGATTTTTACTTTTTGGGACTTTTGAAGTTTTTACAATTCTCACTTGTTTTTGTTTTGCTTTAATTTTAACTTATTTTGAAGGAAATATAAAAAATTAAAGTTACTAAATAAGCTTGGTAACATAAATTATATTGGACCAGACGTAAAAAAAAATCTATCTATCCAATCTTCCATTGATGTCGTCATGTGCTGTTTTGACTGTGTCGGGACCACAGTACGCAAGTGCGAAAACCAATTTAGTGATTCACTTCGACCAGTCGTTCCGGAATCATTTGGTGTACCTACAGTTATTTTTATACCTTAAAACCTTATAATTCGTGCAACACAAGAACCAGCAGGACTACGGCGACTGTCAATAAATTCTCATCCCTGGGTAGTCGTTATTATTCTTGGACTATATCGTACTTACCTATATATGTGGTGTAATACATAAGTTGTGACGTCCTAAGCCTGTTGAAGTAGCCCAGAATGTCACTCTTTGGGTCGGAGATTACTCCGCCGGTATAAATTCGATCAATTCAAGTTTGTGAGGATCTGGACAACAACAAGTATGTACCTGAGGACAGTGTGGTGGTCCAAACCAGGGCGTCTGATGGTCTTCTGCTGGATCCAGTCTCTTCACCACACGAAAGTAGCACTATACTTTGCACGATTTGTTGACAATGTTAAGATATGGCAGCCTTATAATAGTTTTGCACCCACACGATAGCTATTTGCCCGTTGTTCGAATAATCGTTAGAGAGAGTATTTCAGCGCGGCTGACCATACGATGACAACAGAGCATTCCTCACCACTGGTTTGGAACCAATGATGGTAACGCACTGTCCCGGTACTCTCATATAGAGTCTTGTGATTGGCCAGTACGCGCGAACCGATGAACATTGTGGAAAAATTAATGATTTAAAATTTCGTTACGCGTACATAAGTCGTGCCAAAAAAAAAAAAAAATCGCATCGAAATTGTATCTAATACCACTCGGAGGTCACGAGTAGGTTAATGGATCAAAAGCAACAAATCCAGTACCAAGAATGTTTTTAGAATACTGGTGAAACCGCATTTATTTACTTTATTGGGTGTATTCACCAAAACTATATTGTTGTCTGTGTTGAGTTCCCTGCCTAAAAAGAAGTAGAAAACCCGTTTAATATCACTTCGCTGTCCGTCAGTCAAGACCTTTTAATTCAAAATCGCATGGAGGCATCTAGTTAAAAATTAATATCAAATACTAAAATCTTTAGTCCTCTATATAGTAGCTCTGGGTTTTAAATAATAATACTATGCCATCCTTACGGGGTGAGCAGAGATACTTTAACGGTTGTATGCACTTAGCGCTTATATATCCTATCCAACATGACCAATAGCGCAGCTGATCTCCGTGCTCAAGGGACTCACACATGACTTTTCTATTAAAAACCATCCATGTCAGTTTTCTCACGAAGATTTTCTTCACCGTTGGGCACGTGGTATTTAAATCCCTACGTAATCTGGAAAGTACAGAAGGTACGTGCCGGCATTTGAACCTACGACCATCCGCTTCGCCACGCCCGGAAACCGGTCTATTAATCACTAGGCCATTACAGCCACCAAATGACGATTTCTAAATATCATACTTGCACAACAGAGGATATCCAACATTTGTTGATGGAATGTGTCCAGAATAAAAAAGAAAGAGAAAGCTTAAGGAGCACCCTAAACATAACTTTTTGGACTTAGGCATTTATCAAAGCTATTTCAGTAATCCCAGCAGTCAAGAAGCTCGCAAAATTTATAAATTTATTTACAATAGTTTAGTGGAACCTTAAGGTTTCTCTATCTTCTATAGTGTGTCCATAACACTAAGTGTAATGTTTTTTTCTATTTTTTGTATATATATATTAAAATTAGTGAATGTCAAATGGCTTTTCTTGAATTAATGTCTGAATACGGTATGGAACAATATAACTTCATAAAAAATGATAATAACCGGCTTCTTGACTTAGTGTTTTCTAACACACATGTTAATATTACTAGGTCACTTTCTCCAATAGTCAAAGAAGACTTGCCTCACCACCCTGCCCTTGAATTAGAATTCCCAAATATTAATCTGAAAGATCTAAAGCATCCTCCTCACCTTGCATTCAAATTTAATCATGCTAATTATAATGACATAATCTCCTACTTAAATTCTTTTAACTGGAACGACGATCTGGGTAACAAATCGATTGATGACGCTGTTGACATTTTTTATGAGAGATTAAATAAATCTATCGATAAATACGTTCCTCGTTATTATAAGAGTACCAAAGCAGTGCCTTATTGGTACTCTAGGCCTCTTATACATCTTGTTAAAGAGAAGCATAAATTTCATAAACGTTGGAAAAAATTTGGTTTTCTCTCAGATTATCACAGCTTCTCATTACTCAGAACGCGCTTCAAAAAAATGCAAAAATATTGCTTTCACAAATATATTGAGTATTGTGAAGGATCAATCAAAGATAATCCTAAAACCTTTTGGAGATATATAAAAAATTTAAAATCAACATCCTCGTTTCCTGCCCAGGTTCACTATGGTTCCATCTCTGCCTGCGATGGACCTAACATGTGTAACCTGTTTGTTGACTACTTTCAGTCCGTGTACTCCACTGATGCCTCGTCTGGATGCTCGATCAACTCCCAATCTGAAAGTATCTCAGTCCACAACATAGGATCCCTACGTTTATCCCAAACATTAGTCAACAAGTACATTAAATTGATTGATAGCAATAAAGGAGCAGGACCTGATAATATTCCTCCAATGTTTGTGAGAAACTGTATGAGCGCCTTGGTACTACCTCTGACCGTTCTATTTAACAAATCTTTGTCCTCCGGCATGTTTCCTACAAAGTGGAAGGCAGCGTTCATTGTGCCTATTCATAAATCTGGATCCAGAACTAACATAGAAAATTATCGTCCAGTTTCCTTGCTTTCTGTATTCAGTAAATTATTTGAATTACTTGTTCACGACCAGATATATAATCTTGTGTCTGTGTCCATTCCTCCTACACAGCATGGATTTATGAAGCTCAGGTCTACTCAGACTAACTTAGCTGTATATACTGATTTTATATCTGCAGGAATGGATCAAGGTTATCAAGTGGATGCCGTATACACTGACTATTCTAAATGCTTTGATAGAATTAATCACGACATCCTCATAAAAAAGCTATTGGACGTTGGTGTCCACGGTGATCTTTTGAGGTGGTTTGCTTCTTATGTAGCTAATAGACATCAGGCAGTACGCATAGGGACATGCGTCTCTCGTTTTGAAAAAATACCTTCGGGCATCCCTCAGGGATCCCACCTGGGTCCTTTACTTTTCAACATATATGTCCATGATATATCTGAATGTTTTCACTACGCTAAACACCTTATGTATGCGGATGATACTAAAATCTTTATAACTATTCGTAATAACGATGATTGTCACTTGCTTCAAGCAGACTTGAATCGGCTTAATGATTACTGTAGAATGAACAAATTAGACCTAAATATAAAAAAGTGCAATGTAATAACTTTTACAAGAAAACATCATCAAATTAATTTTTGTTATACGCTTAATCAGCAACCCATTCAAAAGGTAAATTATATTAAAGATTTAGGAATAATGATGGATTCAAAATTACTTTTTACTAGTCATTACGATTTTATTATTCAAAAGTCCCTAAAAATGTTAGGATTCATTTTTAGAGTAACTAAGCCCTTTAATAATGTTGATTCTATTAAAATTCTTTACTTTTCTTACGTCAGAAGTTGTCTAGAGTATGCTTCATCTATCTGGTCACCGTCATTTATCACGCATAAAAATAATTTGGAAAGAATTCAAAAAAAATTTTTAAGATTTCGTAATACTAAAAGTAACAAGGATCCTTGCGATTACGTGGACAGCTTACAAAGGCACAAGTTTTTGTCACTGGAGCATCGACGTACTATAAATGATATGAAACTGCTTTATGATCTCCTAAACGCAAAAGTGGATTGTCCTGAACTTCTCGGGAAATTAAAATTTAAAATTTTCAAAAAACGAATTCGAAATCCTTGCTCATTCGCCTTACCTCTTGCAAAGCACTGTTATGCCCAAAACTCGGTCATCTATAGATGTTGCGCTCAGTACAATAAATATTTTAAAGAGATTGATATGTTTTACTTAAGCCGTAATCAGGTCATTAAGACAATTATTTCTGGACTGCAGTTAGATGAATCTCATACAACACCGATATGAGCGCACACACGCACACAAATGCACTCACACAACACTCACAAATCACGCACACAACACTCACTATATGATGCGGGGAGCAACCCAAACATTTACCAAAATTTAATATGTGTACTACGTTATTGGCATTCTAGATTTTTTATTTTTTGTTTCCTATTTTTTGTACATAATCTTATATATGCTGTGTAGTTACCGTTGAATAAATAAATAAATAAATAAATAAATATATATATATGGTGCAGCACGATACGCATGACTGCATGTGCAGTCAAAAGCCCTTCAAAATATTGATAAAAAAAAATATATCATACTTCTAAAATGGTGATGGCTGCCGAATAGAATAGCACCTCCCTCTTCTTGCTGAGGTGTCGTAAAAGGCGACTAAGGTATCTCTTGAACACCGCAATTCTACCAGGTGTGCAGAGAAGGAAAACTCGACCAAACCTGCATCCCGCTCCCTCCCGATCGTACTGGTTCTCCTTTCCATCGGGCCTGAGGGAGCTCGGACGAGAGAGTGCTTTTCTGGCTGCGCGTCCAGTTATGCACTTAAATATCTCCTGCGCAATTGACTGTTTCCGAAAACTGGACCTCGAATTTCTAAATTGGTGTTGAAACAGTCGCCGTGACCGAAACCGGCTAGGACATCATCATCATCATCACTTCTAAAATAATTCAATCAAAATGTATGTCTGTTTATTTTACTTACTCCAGTGAGTCTCGAGAAACTTAACCGTTAGTAGCCTGATTTACGAAAGTGATAGATGAAGAGAAAAATAGCTAAAAAATCACAATATTTATTTTACATATTTATTTAAAAAAAAACCCAGGTATCAATTTTGATACTTCAGGCATAAAAACTAATAGTAATGTGAACATTCGGTTTAAAAGATTGGTATCAAAATTGAAACTCTAGGTTATTAAGGGTTAAGTTTCTCTATCCAGTTTTATATTTAGTTAGAAAAATATACGATGCTTTTTTTTTCGAACAGCATATAAGTTTAAGGACGAGATAGACATTCACAACTAAACCAGGCAAGAGTGCGAACACTGAAATGCTCAGCCGGCAAATTTATGGGTTGGGTGGTAACGCAAGTGCGCCCCTGTGGGTACTAAACTCGACTTGAGCTGTCAGCCAAAATACGAAACCTAATGGTGATGTACTAGCGTTTCGGAAGCGACTACCTTGAGAAGAAACGCCGAAAGCAACTCAAGGCTGCGTCGGAGTGGATTTGCGATGTGTTCATAGTTTATTTGCAGGAACACTATTTTTTTTGTAACCAAGCGGAAATCCATTATGGACTGTCAGGAGGTAGTGAGGGCCGCCCCCCCGGTGTGTCAGACTCTCACCGACTAAAACCCTCCAAGCACAGGGTGCGCCGGACTACGGGATTGTGACTAGTGGTCTCACCGCTGTCCGGCGTGTGATCCACCCAAAGGGCTTCCTCTCGCTGGTAGGGGAGTGGGAGAAGAGTGACACCACCCCCCACCGCCAAGTGGCGTGCGGATGCACACGCAACACCACTGGGGTTACTGGTTTGGCTCAAGATAGAGGGAAGTTCGCATAGCTGGCGGCTAACCTCCGGTAGTGGAGAGGCACCCTAAGAAGAAAAAGAATAAAATTAATATAATTACATTTCTTTGAGGTCTGTTTCGTGACTACAATACACAAATGTAAAGAGCGTCATAGTGACTCGCTTTGGCCAGTCGCCTTTCGGGATCAGCTTGTGTATATCCAGTTGTTCATATACATAGAGACATTCCGTCGTAGTATATGTGGGCCGACATAACAATGGCGACTGTCAATGCATTTTCTTCTCTTAGCGGTAGTTACCATTTTTGAACTACACTGTAATTTACATCAGGTGTAATGTATGAACATTGTCGAGCCAGTATGAAAAACAATCTTTTAGAGCAGTCATGTCACACTCGCCGTTACCGATGGGTTAAACATGACCAGAGTTTCTTATCGGTACTTGTTGACAGATTTAGCTTTCCACAATAGCGGTAGATACATTTTCTTTTTCTTTTAAGGATTCAAAAGTGCTCGGAAGTTAGCCTATTTGAATAGAATTGTATTTCATTTCCTGAAGAACGTAGACTAAACCGGGCCCTAAAACTTGATCTTAAAGAAGACAAACTACTGATAATTTTAACGAAAAATTAAAAACTATTATAGAACAAGTATTTTGATTATCAATAAAAAGGATATTACAAAAAACTACAAATATTAACTTCTTCTGCGAGATTTTTGACATATTTTGTCTCTATTAAGTTTTCTATTTGTGTCGGGAATTTATTTATCAACGGAAATACGTACATATGTGGATTTGTTACAACGCGCACGTTTAAAAAACGGATTTTAACACTTAACGGAGTCATAGCGTATGAGATATAACATCACAATATATTATTTCTTTATTCACAGGTATATAAAAATTTTATATGTCAAATTTTAAACAAAACATGTAGACCTACAGGGGCGAGGCTTAAGGCCCAAGCAATTTCCTTGATCCAACAACCAAGCGAGAGCCTCTTAAGATGGTAACCAAAGCTCTTTGCGATCAGCCCATTAGTCGATACAATTATTATTATTGCTAATGGAAATTAATTTATAAAGTAAATGCATAAGGACTCATTTGGGTCTCTTGTGATAGAATAATATTACGCGGCTATTTAAAGGTTACATTATTTATAGGCATTGTGGTGGAGTATATATAGTTGGGCTGCATGCGAACAACTTACATTTGATATCTCGTATCCTTGGCGTGAAGTTAAACAATGCTTCGCTTAATTTTAGTATTGAATTATTTATTTCTTACTGTACTTTGTGTTCCATGTAAGTAAAAGCATATCTTCGTATTTCTGTTAATTAATTTACTGTGACGTCCTATACTTTGTTCGTTTTACGAAGTCCCTTATAACAATACCTTGAACGTAAACTTCCATATTTAGTATAAATAGAGAAAATAAATATTTATCGATTGCGGTACTAGAATATTATTAAAACAAACTAGAATCAAAATAAATTATCAAATAATTGTTTTACAAACAAAACCAACTTATTTATTGGCGAGTGGTCGAAGGTTTGTATTCCGGCGCGTATCTCTGGGTTATTCCAGATTATGTACGGATTAAGGCACCGTATACCCACCGGTGAAGGAAAATATCGTGAAGAAACCCACATGGCATCTAATAGAAATGTCGTGTGTAAATGCCCTGAGAACGGCTCTCAGCTGCGATACTGGTCACGTTGGGCACGACATATAAACGTAAAGTCGATATAACCCAAAATGTATCTCTATTCACCCCGAAAATAATACTGCATGAATATATTCAATTATTACTATCGATTCATTTTGCAAGTAGTCAGCCCATTCCTATAATTATTAAGGGTTCAGACCTAAAGTCTCAGTTTACAACGGCCCTACTATAAAAAACCTTTACTTATTTGATTTATATATGTATGTATGTATGTACGTATATGAATAATTAGTGATGTCGAGAACATACAGAGAACCTGTTTTAACGAGGCGATATTAAATAGATCCGGTTTATACCTTTAATGTAATTTTCATTACATCATCACAACAACTTTTAGCGTTAATCTTTGCACATAGAACTCCAAATTATTCTCCTCATGCAGTATCTGGCTACTTGACCCCACTGAGTACTCGCTTTTTTACACTGACTCGACATAGTGACTACAGAGTACCTGATTGTAAGTACAGTGTAGTCCGAAAACGAAAGCGACTATCAAAGGATGAAAATCCATTGATAGTCTCAATCGTCATGTCGGCCCACATATACTACGACTGAAGGTCTCTAGGTATATGAGCTACTGGATATACACAAGCTGATCCCGAAACGCGACATGCCGAAACTGGTCACTATGACGGCCTTTACACCCATGTACTGTGGTCGCGATCTAGACGGGCACCGACGCCCTACCACCTCGCTGCTGCTCGTTTAGCACCACCCAGGAGTAGGGAAACTAGGGTAAAGCCTACGGACGCGAGCAGCTTCGACTCCCAAAAAAGGTACCCGCCAAGGGTGAGAATCCTTTGACAATAGCTGTCACCATGTCGGCTAACATATACCATGACTGAAGGAATCTAGTTATATAAATAATGTACGTTTAAAAACTGACTCCAAAATGCGTCTAGCTGAATCGAGTCACTGTGGCAGTCTTACCACGTGTGTATTAGTGAGGTGCATTTGGACAGGGTGGGCATAATTTGTATAATTAATTTGAATATTATATTGTAATAGTAAATATTATATTGCTTTTATACAAAAGATAGACGGTGTGAATATAGAATAGATATGAACATAAATGGTTCCTTTTTTGTTTAACTTTAAGCAATGTGTTCCGGGCTTATTTATCATAAGGGCATGCAATGCTTTCATGCATCTTTGGAATAAACGCTACTGGTGTGTATTCACTACCCAGTACGATTATTCTCCCTACCATCTCAACTCACCTCACCTTTTTCTTCACCACATTATTAATCTATCCTTTTATCAACCTTGGATCTAGAGGAGCGCAGGTCGGGGCTCACATCCCGGGCGCCAAGTTCTGGAAGGGGAAAATAATTACATCACCTATCATTTCCATTAAGTAAAGGCCCACAGCGTAGCCGTGGCCTATAAATATGATGGAGAGAGGGTAGCTCAAAACTCACTACGAGGATAATTCCACGATTTTTGCTCATTAATGAGATATTTAGTTTAATAATATTTAGAAAGGAGAATAGAACAGTAACAATAAAAGGTTGGGAGAAGGGAAAGAGATACGGAAAGCAAGAGAAGGGGATGAAGAAGGAGAATAGGTTTTGCTAAATGTTCACATGACATTCATTGACTGTTAGTTGATACGAAGTTCGCTGGGTCAGTAAATATGTTAAAAAATAAGATTTCATTGAGAAACAAAGATAAAATAAATAAAGGATAGCAGATGGCAGCTTTTGATCCTCATCGAAACAAAAATCTCTATCCGGGGCTAATTTTGGTATGCTCCGCTTTGATTTACTTTGATCGCGAATTTAACTTCTAAAATGTATCACATTCACAGCTCCCCAAAAATGTAAACCGGATAACGCATGCACGACGAAAGTTACAAGTGAATTGTATAAGTCCTTATTCGAAGATGAAAGCAATCATTTGATTCCAATACACAACAAGCTTGTTATAGGAGAATTGGAAACCATTCAATATAAGCTGAAAAACATTACTACTTATGGATTTGAAAAATGCGTCGTTCAAAATGCAAAGTAAGACAATTGACTTAATTAATTTTAATTACACATCAAGTAAAGCTACAGTCATACAAACACTTATACAGAGTTATTTTATAGGCGAGGGAGATATTTCAAAATATAATAGTTTTTACCTACTTGTATCAAATAAAAAATTAAATAACTATATTCTTTTACACTTCATAAAGAAAAACTGAGAAATAAATGAGAATTGATCCACCATAAATCCAGTAACAAATGTGGACAACTTAGCCCGCGTGGCGCACAAATGAATGAAAAATTAGTTCCTTTTAAAGTTCCTTTTACATAATTTTAAGTGACAATAAACCTGGTATTGACTCGTCCCTTCGTACATTATCTTTGCTTAGGATAAGTAAAATACCTACTAAATAATAAATTGTTATTAATTCACACATGCGTGTAGTCATCTATGAATATTATGGTACTATGTTGACTATAATTTACTTTGTTTTAATGGTTACATCTCAGTTTTTTTTATATATATTTGGAATTAGAATCGAATGTTGAATATCCTCCTCGAATATTTACCCCGTCTTTAAAAATACTCTTTATGTACTTACTTCTTTATTTACTGGTAAATAACGCCAGACTTCTTAAAGGTAACTTAGGTACATCAAGACAAACAACTTTTATTCTATGACTTTTACCAAAATTTGACACATCCTAAGATTTTTTTTTTAACTTTTAGTGGAGATTTCTATCAATCGTTCGCTCTATGTTTAAGTCGATTTGACATTGTAAATCGATCACTTCACTGGAATAACTAATACGTCATAACCAGCGCGAACGCAAGCAACTTTGCGACTGTCGCGTAATATATAGGAGTGACCATAACACACAGTTAAATAAAATAAACTGTTTTCACTTCTTTTATTTCTTAATATAGCTTAGATTTAGATAAATCTTTACTGGAAGTGGATATGCATTGTCCAGAATACCATATTAAAGGGAAATACGAAATGAAAGGACACGTTTACGATTTGTCGGTGTATGGAAATGGCGATCTCGATGTAGAGTGCAGTAAGTAACTTGTAATTTATTTTAATAATATGTGAATGCGATTTTAAATACAAATTTGAGGAGTCTAATTTCAAAACCCACTATAACATATTTTTTTCAAATCCCATTAATTTATCTTCTTCTTCTTTAGGTGCCCATCCACTACCGGAAATTGGCCGTCAGCTCAGCGAACTTCTCTCTGTCTTGAGCCAAGCGAAACAGTAAATTTATAAAAACTTGTAATTAATCTTTGACTTAACAATCACATTCTTATAAGGTATTTAAAATATTATTCTAGAGTGAAAAAGCATAAAAGAAAAAAATCATATATAATATTGCTTTGATAAAACATTTCAAATTACTATTAGGACTATTAAGTTATTTTGTACGAAACATCGTTTTAGCGGGTTTTGAAATTAGACTCCCCATTTCGAGTACAAACTCCCAAACATAGAACAACTAGCTGTAGGTCACACAAAAAACGTATTCCGTGTAAGCACCATGTGTTTTTTGTTTTGCAACATCCTGCATAGGACTATCGGGGACGCTGTGAGGGCAGAGACCCCGGTGTGTCAGACTCCTACTGACTAAAAACCCCCGGGGTGTCCCTCTAATCAATCCACCCGAGCCTGGGGTTCCAGATACTTCCAGACACCCGAGGAGCGAATAGCCTGTTGAGGCTTCATCTCTGGTAGAGGCGGATGTAAAGAGCCCACTCCGAACTTTTCTCACTGGCGACGCGCCGTATACTCTACTTAATCCACCCAATACATTTTTAAATACCTATTCCAAATACCTGTTCCTAACATATATTAAGTAATGCATGAACGCCGGACCTGTTATAGATATATTGCATATTTTTTTGAGTAAAAAATATTCGGCATTGATGTTGTGTTTTTTAGTTACTTGAGTTTTTATTGTTGTTAACGGCTCCTAAAAAATTAAGATAATTCAGAATTAGTAGGAGATACAAAAAATTACGAGTTAACATTATATTTTGGTTCTGTTTTAAAATATGTAATATGTTGAGAAAATAGAATGAATAATACGAATGAAGCAACAAAATTAAATATTACTTTGGACATTTTTGGATTTGATATATGTCAGCAAAACTTACCGGAGTTTGGAAAATATAATGGTAGACATAATTGCAAATTGAAATGGACTGACAAATGCCTGTTAAATCTCGTTTTAGAAGGACATACTTAGGTTTTTTTAATTATTTATGAAACAGATATAAATCAAATAAATATGAATAAATGAAATTCATTTTACTAGAAATTTATTCTGCGGCTTCCTTTACGACGACAACAGTTAATCTCATTTCAGTCAAGCAATGAGATTTGTTTAGTTAATAGTATAGTTATTTTAATGTCAAGGAAAACATTTTAACTTTAACTCTTGGATGTAGCATGGATACTATTACGGAAATATCAAGTTAGATCTTTGTATCTATATACTATTTATATTGTTTTGAAAAAATTGAGGGTTTTGAAAAAATCATTGACTTTAGTTAACGTTTTAACAAAGTTTTTTTTATGGCGAATTACCTAAATTTGCATTAGATACAATGAATCAATTAATTTTGAATTGTATTCCATTCATATCTTGTTTTAGAAGAGGATACGATTTACAGATTTTTGATATTTAGCGGTAGAATTATATATAAGCTTTTTCTTATTTTTCAGAGGCTTACAGTGTAAAACTTAAAAAGTATTTAACAGTATCCAAGAAAAATGGTAAACATTATATACATATAAATAATTTTGATATAAAGCCCGAAGCTTTAGAAGCAATTGTTTTTAACTTTGAAAACTTGTATGATGGAAAAAAAGAAATGGGTAAGTTCTAATTTTATATTATCGGTAGTTTATATGTTATCTCTTTATGCGTATTTACTTAAAAATGTAAGAATATTGTTATAGTTTGAATAAAGGTTGCAATGTTCCATTTTATAAAAAGCTAGATATAAATATAGCGAGTGATATATGTTTTGTAGTTATTAGTATTTCAATGCCATCTAAACCTAACCCCCGCTTTGCATAATATTTATATTTTCAAAATATGTTTCCTTTATTCTAACTGTAATTGTAAAAAAAAAACTATATGAGGTACTTATCAGAATTAAAATTCAATTTATTTCCCTTCCATGTACCCATGTTCAATGTTCCAATAACTTTACAATTATCCGAAGAAACCCTTAAATCATAATAAGATATTTTATCGAATGAGTGGATGAATGGGAATGTTCTATAATAGTGAGAAGCTATGCTTAACATACCATCAGGCGTGGTGTGGTACCTGTGCCTTGTCAGAATTTAAAAAGAAAATTACGAGCTGGCAACCGATGCTGGGTCGCATCTAGCGAGTCGCGCCTTTTTTTTTTTACACTGGCTCGACATAGTGACTACAAAGTTGCTGATGGTAAGTACAGTGTAGTCCAAAAACGAAAGCGACTATCAAAGGATGAAAATCCATTCATAGTCTACATCGTCATGTCGGCCCACATATACCACGACTGACGGTCTCTAGGTATATGAGCTACTGGATATGCACAAGCTGATCCCGAAACGCGACAAGCCGAAATTGGTCACTATGGCGGGCTTTACGTCCATGCACTGTGGTCGCACCGACGCCCTACCACCTCGCTGCTGCTCGTTTAGCACTACCCAGGAGTCACGTGTAGGGTAACTAGGGTAAAGCCTACGGACGCGAGCAGCTTCGACTCCCAAAATCCAACGAGCGCCTCAATAACAAATGCATTTAGAGAATAAAAATATTTGTTATAATAATTAAGCTAAATGATCTTTTTATTTTCACTGGAATAGTTGCACTATTAAAAAACATAAAAGTCATTCTTATAAACGTATAACCTAGTGCTCTATATAAAAAGTGAACACCGCATGCAAAAATAAAATTAAATATAATATTAATTTAAAAACAACAAAATAATAGGAAAAGCAAAAAAAGGAATGAACGAGGATTATTTTTATGTAGACTATTATATTATATCTAGCCAAATCACACAGATTTTTAACATCTAAGCTGCTACAAGTGCTTTCTCTATACATAATGCACATCTGCTAATCCGCATTGTACAAGCGTGCTCGGTTAAACATCCAAACCCCTTCCCATGCATTCTACAAATATTCGCCTAATTTGCAAGTGGTACGAAACTGGCTAGTAATAATAATAATCATAGAGGAATAACTTTTTTTTTTTATTTAATATGTTTTCTCTTTTTCAGCTGATAAGTTCTTAGCCTACGCTAATAAAGAATGGAAACAAGTTGCCACTTTGTTGGAAGGACCGTTATTCAAAGCTAACTATGAAAAAATAACAATAGCAACAAATAAATTACTCAAGGACGTTCCACTGGAACAGTATTTTGAACTTTAACGTGTTGAAATTATCATGTATCGTCAAATTATAACTAAGATATTTTTTGTCAAATGATTTTTATGTTTAATTATTTCAATTACATAATTACAAAAGAAAATACCTTTATCTCATTGTTTAAACATTTTTCATCTTTTCTCTAATTGTTACTTTTTTTTGGTGTCCCAGGGGAAAATCCTGCATAGGACAATCAGGGATGCTATGAGGGACCGACCCCGGTATATCAAACTCCTAGTAACTAAAAACCTCCAGGTTGTCCTTCCAATCACTCCATCCGAGCCTGAGAACCAAGTTCTTCCAGTTACCCGTGGAGCAATTAGCTTACTCAGATTTCTTCTCTGGGAGGGGTGGGTATAAAGAGCCCACCCCTTCAAAACTTTTTCGCAGTCGGCACGTTAACTATGACAAATTATTAACGCTAAATTATTTATGAGTTGTTGATAATACAAGAACATACAAATAAATAATTCTCTTTTTTTTTAGTAAAACTAAGTAAATTCAATGTAGCACTTATAAATCTCAGCTTAAATATGTTATTAATGGTGTATATCGCTTAACAACTCAAAAACCATTTTTTCAAATGCTGTAATGAATCTCCGAACAATACTACCGAATCAACAAGATCACACTCAAAATAACTATTTAAATAGTTAAAATAAGGGCCGTCTCTCAACGGCATGAACTTACGTGTGTGTCCTCTTGGAGCGTTGCTCAAGGCGTGAGTTGTCACCAGAACAGAATTACCGACCTTGTAGACAAGCGACGAACGACGGGAAGCGTCAGCATACCCTTTCCGTAGGTCCTGCTGCTTCTCAACGCGTTCCCGAATCTCCTGCAATGAGGAAACAAACCTGTCGAGGTAAGGCGTTACCTGAGGTATGTAGGCTTCTTTCTTCAAAATGGCCCGAAGATCATGATTGGCATCGAAAGGAGTACGCAACTTGCGTCCGAAGTCACTGAGCAATATGATGCTCAGCAAAGGAAGTGGGTCCTCCTCCTGGCTTGAAGAAACCGTGGTGAGCTGCTGGCGTTGTTCACAGGTGAGAATGGGACCCTCGTCGTCCCTTATCTGCATAGATGACACGGCGACAGGATGGATCCACTTCAAGTCATCTTCATACTCGAGCGGGTAAGTTCCACAGCTTCCTGAAAAATGCCAAGAAGAAGCGGCAAAATCTATAACCAATCCTGTAGCACGGAGGAAATCAACCCCCAGAAGTGTGTCATTGTTGTCTGCTTCCGGAAAGACAACAAAGTTAACCTTTACAACCTTATTCATCGGGAGCGTGACACTGACAGTGTAAATAAAAATCTCCCGTGATTGGATAATTAAATAATTAAATAAAACAAATTTTATTCGTACATGCATTGTTAAATCATCAATAACATGAAGCTACCACCATTTCGGATAGCAAGTATCTACCGAGAAGAGTCGGCAAGCAACACTGGTAGTTGCTCTTTTCAAACGTGTTGATTGGATATAAATTAAATTGAATAGAATGTTTATGAAATCCACATTTAAGTCTACTACGATTTTATATACAAAACATTTTCACTTTCAGCAGAATATTTACATTTTACATGAGAATTTTCAGTCTTTACCTATCTTATAAGCTACAGCTTGCTGACAGGCGGGCATAATGCTGAATGTTCCAAATAACCTTTAATTAATCATTTCAATTTTTTTTTCTTATTATATGTTTATTACAAAAAACTTTAATGACTCCGCGAAATCTAAATTCAAACTGGTATATTTTTTTAATATAATCCGGTTTTTGAAGCACAAGCTTCATTGAAACAAGTTCTCTTAAATTGTTTATGAAACAAAAGTTGCTTGTATTTTATTTCTTTTTTTTTTTGTTGCTATTTTATTATATTAGTTCGACTTAAATTTATTGAAATATTTTCGGCGATGCATTGCATCAAAAGATATATATATACATTTTAATGTTTTTGAAATATCAAAACCCCAAGCAGATCAAATAAATAAACATTTGTGTAAAAATCTACCAGCTTTGGTGTAAATACTATAAAAAGCGGTACATAGCTTCCGCCTAAATATAAAGAAATACGTGTTTTCACGTTTTTGAAATCCAATTCCCAAGGCAGAAAATCAAAAAATCAATGTATTTTATTTTTATATCTACTGTGGCAACACCAGTTCACCGTAAATAGTATTCTATAAAATCGATAAGTCTATAATTAAGGATGAAACGATACATTTGAAGTATCGATACCTACTCGGTATTGGTCTCAAAGCATCGATACTTACTTCTATCGCTCATTTTTTCTATGTAAAATTTAGAATGAAATAAATAAAAATCGTAACAAATATTGTCATTTTATATAATCATTCACACCCACATATATAGTATTACACATAACTCAGTTGTATTAGATATGCCAGGCGGTGGACGTTGAGGGCATCCGCAGTCCGGCAGAGAGGACAAGGCGTCGTGTGTGGGCCCACATGACGCCTCATTGGTAGAGAGAGAATAACAACTGCTCCCCTCACAGAGAGGAGACCTACCAGGGCCAGTCGCTCGCCTGGTCCGTAGGAAGTACATGGATACCCAGGCCCGGCGAAGGCCAAGAGAGGACAGAGTTGGCACCCCGGTGGTTTTAGTCGGTGCAAGTCCGACACACAGGGAGCGTGGCCCTCCCCACTCCCTGACGGTCTGAAGGGATTTCCACCAGGTTAAAAAAAAGTAATATTAGATATTCTAGGAACAAACTCCAACTTCACATTGTCGTGTTGGTATCGATCAAAAGCAAAAGGACTCGTATATACGTTACGAATACTTTTGATCGATACCTACCTACTCGATACTTAGGCTGACATTTATAGACGCTATTTCGACTTTGCTAAGCAAAGTTCTCAAAAAATAAATTTGTTTTAACATAAAATTGAATATATGTATAATAGGAGCTTGAATATAGCCATAGTATTCGCAAAGCCAAGTCCATGTTGACAAAATCAGTGACTTACTGAATCCTTTGACATTTATTGAGAAATATAAATTATAATGTTTTAGTAAAGTCTAAGCAAATTTAAAGGTGCGTCTTTAAATCTCAGCCATAGTTTCAAAGTATCGATAAAAAAATGCTTGGAATCGGAAGGAAAGTATCGATTAAGTATATATTCGTATCGTTACAGCCCTATCTGACGATCCGTTAGATTTTATAAATTAAATGTTTCTTGTAAAAACAGTTTTTTTTTATAAAACATATATAAAGGTTTAATGATTCCTTTATGTTAATTGAAAATGTTATACAACTATATAAATTAGTTCCAATCAACTCAGAGCTACATTATCTTAGCTCCTTATCTACTAAGAGGTTGAATTTCAGTAATGATGTTTCGTCTATTTTTTTTATTAAATTTCATATTTTTAGGAGTTTTGAGTGCTTCAGGTAAGTGAAAACAATATTTAATAACTCTACACACAAACTGTTTACAAGAATAATATTTATTAATCTCAATAAATATCCTCCTTTTTGCTGCGAACCGCCAAGGAGTGAAATTCGCTACCTGCGTCGGTGTTTCCAACATCTTATGACATGGGAATTTTCAAACGTCCAGTGAATCGGTATTTGCTGGGCGAGCGCGCTCCATTGTCAGCCTCATCATCATTTTCCAGCAGGAGAGATTGAGGTCAAGCACAAGCCTGTCTGTAATAAAAAAATAATATATATATATATATATATATATATATATGTATATATGTATTTAGTATCTACTAGTATTTCTATATTTATCGCATCTTCAATTCTAATTTTTTTTTATAACGCTTTATCTCAATAAAGATCAAACTCATTATTCTAAATTTTACAATAACTGTGGTGTTAAAGAAATGTATTTTGACTCGTCTTCTATGTCAAGTGGATAAAGCCATTAATGTATCGGTGCTCACCCCGAAAGGGATACAGCGTGACGATGAATTATTATTATTCTAAGTAAAGAAACAGCAATACATATTAAAAATTATAAACAATAACGTGTGAAAGTATTTTAACCCTTAACTTGGCAGAATATTCTTTCTTTCAATATCAAAATAATATTCATACCGTTTAACCTTTGTGTTCCAAGGATGTCTAATAGAAACTAACCGTGCGTTCAAAAACTGAGAAATTACCTAAATATTCATATAAAAATATTAAGTTTGCGCTAAAACCTTATGGCAATAGGCTTTGTAAATTCTGATGTATCTCCACAGACACACTATCAAAAAAAAGTTTAAGCGAATATATATAGATGCTATTTGATTTTATAAAACAGTTATTTATTTAGTTAACACTAGATCTATTGGCGAACAATTTATTTCTATTTTTTGGAATAGATATACAATGGTTTATTTTGTTTTGTTATAAATCAAATTAAATCCATAATATTAATTACCAACTTGTATCAGTAAAGGACGTGTTATTTTTGAGAATTAAAATTATTAGAAAAGAAAAAAAAACGAAGTCAAATATAAACCAGTTATTTTGACAGGTTCGATAAATGTAATGTTAATTATTTTATTTTAGTGAATAAATGTTTTTAAATTCTTTAATATATTTTTACAGTTGACCAGAAATGCAAACTGGGTACACCCTGTTCAACAAGAGCTACTAATGATTTGTTCAAAAGCATTTTACAAGATAAAAAAGAAGAATTAGAACCAATCTACCAAGAAGTAATAGAAGCGAATTTGGCTACTGTGAAATATTTTCTTAGAAATACCACTACTGCTTGCTTTACGAAATGCGACGTCACACAATCAAGGTAAAGTATTTTAAAGTTATTTCTTAAATGTCTTCATCACCACTTTAGTCAACTGCAGGATAAAATCTTCTCTTAATCAGTGCTTTTGAGCCCGGTCTTTAGATCTCCTCATATAATCGGTCAATTTTCATAAACCCTCACATTACCTCGTCCGCAAGCATGCCAACCATAGATGGGCAAAATATTATCAGATTAATAATACTGATTACTAATACATTTTATGATCATAATTAATATAACTGCATTTTGCTCATCTATGTTTTAAACACTACAGAATCCTCAATTGCATACACTTTTATGACTTCTTAATGTTTTACATGGATTTAGTCATGATTGCTGAGCAAGAAAATTAAAATTACGACTATAATTTGTAATCGTTAATCATTAATCAGATTACATTTTGCCCATCTCTGATCCCAATACTAAGAGTATATGTGCCATTTTGTTGTAATCACTTCATAACCCACCTGCTTCAGCGATCATCAACTTGATGACTAAATGCAACTTGATAACGCGTAGTGCAATATCGATAACTTTACTTCGCTGTCGGATAATCTCATTTCAGATTTTATTCTTAAGAGATACTCTTCTCAACGTAGCAGACTTTTGTAATAGGTTGAGCGTCATTATACTGAGGGATTTCCCCAAACGCTTGTTCCCCAAGTCTCGTTTAGGACCAACTCAACGAGTCCTTGTATATTAATCGATTTTAACGTTAAATCAGACTAGCTTATCAAATTAAATACATATTCCTCTGACTATGATTTGAACACAAAATATAAATGCTTTTTTTGACTAATTGTAAGCCATGAAATAGATAATTATTTATGTAAAAGCAGCCCCTAACATGCGCCAATTTAATAACGTAAAACAAAATAGAGTACATGACCTAAGTGTAATTATACAAAATACTTCTCAAAAGATACGCAAAAAAAAATAGTGTACAGTTTTCGTTTACATGTATTAATTTAGTTGTTTGTATTACAGCCTAAATTTACAAAAGTCTGCCTTTGAAGTAACATTTTATTGTCCAGAGTTACATTTTAAAGGATTATACGAAGTTGACGGAAGCATATTAACTGTTCCCGTAACTGGAAATGGTGATTACATCATAGATACTAGTAAGTATTCAATAGATTTAAACATACTTACATGCTTTCTAAAATCTTCTATAATTGATAAATAAGACTATTGCAATAATAATATTGGTGAATATATGAATGATAAAATATATATATTTTTGCTCAAATCTAGTCTATATACAGAAACAAAAGCGATAAATTAAACACTAAGGCTGAGATTTTTAGACGCTATATCGACTTTGCTTAGTAAAGTTCTCAAAAAATAAATTCGTTTTGACAAAAACTGAATATATAATAGGTACTTAATATAGAAATAGTATTTGCAAAGCCAAGTCCATGTTGATAAAATCGATGACTTACTAAATCCTTTGGCATTCATTGAGTAATATAAATTGTAATATTTCAAATAAAGTTTTAGCACACTTAAAGATGCGTCTATAAATTTCGGCTTAAGAAGAATTGAGAAATTAAGAATTGCCCTCATCTCCATTAATGCAAAAGATTGTATAATTTATTATGTGGGCTATAATGTTTTTTTTTTTGGGCTAATTATTTTGAATCAAAATTATATTAATATGGTTCAAAATTTAAAATCTCGTGCTTATTATATTTTTATAAACGTTGGAGATTTTTCGTAACTTGATTATTAACTTAAACTTTACAAAAAATTGATTATATTATTAACTCCTCTATCCAAACGTAATTGATAGAGTGTAATATTATAATTGTCGTAATATCTACATGATCAATACATGCAGTGAATACTATTCTTGCTATTAACACAAATATTCTTATTTCAGAGGCATACGATATTAAAATGAAAATGGGTGTAAAAGTAACAGAGAAAAACAATAAACACTATATGCATATTGATAATTTTAAATTAGAAATAGAACCTCTGGGAGAATTAACTTATAACCTTACTAATTTGTTTAATGGACAAAAAGACCTTGGTAAGATATTTTCTAACAGTTATGTAGGGTGTTTCTAGAGTTCTTTTAGACGAAAAAAATTTTTTTAAGAAATATGATCAGCCTTTGGACAAAACTAATTGCCTGACTGATTGCCACAGTCTATGTTATGCAAATATAATGCGTTTATTTTATCATTGTACTCATGATTACATCTTTTACAGGTGATAATTTCTTGAAATTCATAAATACAAATTCAATAGAAGTCGCCAAGTTGATGCAGGAACCTGTATTCAATACGAATTTCCAAAGCATAGCCAAAGTTACAAATAAATTTTTCAAAGAACACCCACTGGAAGAATTCGTGCAACTGTGATGTGATATATTCTCTCACAAAAATTAAAAATTATAATTTCTCATAATATATTTCCTGTAATTAAACTACGTTAAAAACATCAAACACTAAACATCTTATTGAAGCTATTGTAAATAAGTACTTTATATGATTGTTTTTATAGCAAATTAAGAAATATTAAACAGTGCAATTAAAACTGCGAAGTTGTTTAATTTTACCTTGAATTAAATTTAGTAAAATGAAAGAACAGTCAATAATTTTATACGTGTTACAAGCATAAACTTAGGAGTCGCAGGATCATTGCCCGAACTAAGCCTTTTTTTGTAACTCAGTAGAAAATCGTACATAGGACCATCAGGGTTGATATGAGGGTAGCGACCCCGGTGTGTCAGACTCCTACTGACAAAAAACCCCCGGGGTGTCCCTCTAATCTCTCCACCCAGGCCTGGGAAACCAAATTCGTCCAAACGCCCGGGGAGCGAACAGCCTTATTCAGGCTTCCTCTCTGGAAGGGGTGGGTATAAAGAGCCCACGTCTCCAATACCTCCATTTCATGCGACGCGCTAGACACTGCACACCGCCATCCGGGCAGCAAGCTCTCTTAAGACTACTGCCCGCTGCCCGAACTAAGTCGCTGCAAAAGTATGCAAGTGTAAAGACCGTCATAGTGATTCGTTTCGACCTGTCGCATTTCGAGATCAGTTTGTGTAAACCCAGTTGTTTTTATATCTAGAGACTTTCCGTCTTTGTATACGAGTATGTAGGCCGATGGAGCGACCATTGTTGTCAATGAATTTTCGAGCCTTTACGATTGCTACAGTTTCTGAGCTACACTATGCTTTCCATCAGGTGCAATATAGTCCGTTTTTCGAGCCTGTATATATATATATATATATATATATATATATATATATATATATATTAACCCTTTGCGGACGTATTAAATTTGGACAAGGGTATCGTACTGGCCGGAATTAATTTCCGTCGAAAGAGCTAGGATACATAACACGTAAGATTACGATGGATAAACAAGATTTGATAATTATTTTGTGAACTTTAGATATCTATTTATTTAATACAGTCATCCATTCATTTTGTTTCGAAACTGGTTTCGATTCTGGTTTCGTAGTGTAAACTGAAACATTGCATACAGTATAGGATACGTATGGCTCTTTGCTTTGGTGGCCGAGAGCAGACATACGACTGGAACGGTAAAAAGGCTGATGGCTGAGAGTAGATATACGTCCGCAAAGGGTTAATACGCGAAACAAAAACTTTGTACCCGTTTTAAAGAAAATTGCGCGTACGGAGGAGTATGAAAATTGACACACTTATAGTTTATATAGAGATGTTCAGAATGCAATTTTTTTTATAATAACGCATAAAAATACATACATTAAATCAATAAAAAAACATTACACACACTACCATGATTTTGACACATATACACTCTTTTGTTTATGGTTAAAGTGTGTGGTCAAATTGAGGATAGATTAATATTGTTTGTCTTTTTAAAAGTCTCTAAATAGTTGATTCTTATCGCAATAAGTATTCTTTTAATATTTTGAAATAACAAAATTCAGCTCCATTACCTCAAAACTGAAAAGAAGCCCTTATAAGAATATGTCAAAATATCAAGTTCAAATAAATATTACATTTTTAGATTTACATTGCCTATTGCTCTCAATAATCAAAAGATATGTCCGTGGTCGTCCCATTTACATTTTTGTAAAAACATTAAAACTTACATAATAAATTCCTTTTTTAAGCGAAAGGAAGGTTACTAATACTCATCCGATGGTAAATTACTGTCGCCGGTATCATCGGTAATTATCATTGGCGTGCATTCCATAGAAGCAACAAAAGCATTATTGTGTCATACATAGGCATTAAATAAACAAATTGATTTATAATATGAATTGTAAAACTTTGAATCTGGTAGTTGCCAAATTTTACGTCTATATCTTCCTAAAATATCCAAATATAATGGTTTTATACCAGTGACCTATATATCACTGGTACTGGTCACTGGTAGTTATGGCTGGAAACAACCTCTCCGTCCAAACTGAACGCAAGAAATAGCTTGATGTATAATCTGGAAGGTTTAAATAACAGAAGTAACGAAAGTTAGAAAAAAAGAAGAAGGAAATAACAGAAGAACGACATGACCAAAGTTCCGTTCAGCATATCTTCCCTTAAATCTACGATCACGCTTACATTTATGTGACTGGTTATGTTCTACCATTTTGTGGAAGAGCCATAAGTGCTTTGTCAATAAATAGTTCCATACTTAATATTTATAGTCGCAACTTTAAGTTTGCTTAGACTTACTGAAACATTCAAATTTACATTACTCAAGGAATTTCAAAGGATTTGGTAAGTCACCGATTTTGTCAACATGGACTTAGCTCTGCGAATACTATGGATATACTCAAGTTCATAATATATATTCAGTTTTTTGTCAAAACGAATTTATGTTTTGAGAACTTCGCTAAGCAAAGTCAAAAGAACATCTATAAATTTCAGCCTTAAACTCTTGACGTCATCGTAGTTTAAATTAAGAAAAATCTTTAATTATGATTTAATGATAATCTGGCGGCGGAGCGGGATCTGGAAGCAATTGGTAATCCCGACAGGAGGGCTTTCGCCAGAGACGTTTCTCCCTAATGGATGTACGCCGGGCGGCGGACTTGAAGTTTGCGTCGCCCCAATCCGGGTGTGAGCGGCGGGGTGTGTTCCCTCACGCCGTTCAAAGACTAGAGGAGAGCGGGTATTGGTGCTCTACACCAAACCCCGAAACGCAGAAATTTGGCCTAGAGAAGAATAAACGTCGCTGTGTGCTTGGGAAGCTGGCTTAGCCTTGCCCTTGGCCCCAGCAGACAGGTGAAAGGAACAACTCAGTGGTTTTAGTCGGCAAGAGTCCGGAGGATGCGGACGACGGCCCAAAATGGGTTTTATTTTTTTAATGTTAATGACATTAAACCAGTGTTCAGGTAGATATTTTGTGTTCACGGCTGTATAAATTTACCGGAATCAGTATTAAGGTCCGCATTTTATTTTGTTATTTTCGACGGGAAGTTAATTCAGAGCGATGATGTTTGGCATTATTTTATTGTCAAACTGTATATTTGTTGGTGTGTTGAGCGCTACATGTAAGTAAAAATAAATATTACTAAAATGTTATTATTATTTGAATTTATTTGTTATGTGTTACTGTGGCCTCGTGGATAATGGAACGGTGTCCATGCGCGGCAACTCGAATGGTAGCAGGTTCGTATTCCGGCACTTACCTCTGCGTTTTGTCAGATTACGAACGGATAAAGCCACCACATGCTCACCAGTGAAAAAAACATCGTGAGGAAGCCCGCATGGCATCTAATAGAAATTTTATGTGTAACCCTGAGAACGACAATCAGTTGCGCTTCTGATAACGTTGGGCACGACATATACACGACTAATGGATCTCTGCTCACCCTGAAGGAAATATAACGTGACGGTATGTTATTATTATTACGCGAGGTTTGCCGCCTGCCGTGGACAGCATCGATGACGTCAGGATCACCGATTGTAGTGGCTGGCCACCGCTTGTGGGAGGCTTGTAAATCAAAGGCAGTCTTAGCTTGAATCCCCTCTTTATTTGATTAATATTAATAGCCGTTTTCTCTCGATATACTCGTAGATCTGTTTATACAATAAATCCTAATTTATACATATTTAGCACCCGGTGATTTAGTTAGTTGTGATCATATAGCTTTTGCTATCGCTCTCAAATCGTCTTAGTGAACCACAAAAGTTATTAATACCATGACGCTATTTGAAGCATGGTAATGATGATCTTAGAAAACTTTCTTTTACAAAGTTTTTGCCATTACACCCTTAGTAAAAAAATAATTAGTTTAGATGATTTATGCGAGTTTGATCTCCAAGATTAAGCAAATGAAACGTAGGTACCTGCTCCGCGATGGTTCCGTGATGCGATTAAGGTTCTGGATAGTTCTAGAATAATCTTATCACGTGATTAAAAATGGTGATAAAATATATTAAGAGGGTTAGCCTATAGTTAGCAATGGGATGATTAAGCCGCAAATTACGAATTATGTTTTATAATCATATAAATTCTCTTAAACAGTAGGTGAAAAATGTAAATTGGATATACCTTGTGCAACGAGAGTTGGTAATGAATTATACAAGAATATTATGGAAGAAGAAAATGTGGATCCGATATTTGAGAAAGAAATAGAAGCAAATTTAATTTTTATAAAATATTCGCTTAAAAACACAACTACCACGGGATTTAAGAAATGTGAAGTTAAATATGCCAAGTAAGAGAGTTTGTTAGCTATTTTTTTCTAAAGTCTCCAATTTGCTATCACGTTAAATTTTAAATGTTAAAAAATATTATAATGCACACATAGCATAAGATGTATTTTTTTTTATGATTTATAGGCGGACGCTTGATTTCAATCACACCTGGTGGAAGGTGAAGATGTGTCCGATGATGAACCGCGTCCGCCCAACAAATGCCCATGCACACTTCACTTAAAGACTCCCAGATGATAAGATCGCGGAAATATGGTCGCTGGAAGCATATTCCACTCCTTAGCTCTTCGCATGATGAATTTAGAAGCGTATCTTTTCGTGCTGATACAAGGAATATCCACCACATACGGATGGTATCCGACACGATGTCTTGTGGTTTTGTTGTGGAATGGGGCTAGTGGAAACAAAGAATGTAGTTCCTGAGAAAACTATCCACTGTGCAACAGGTAAAAGACTGCGATGCAGGCGACACTATGTCGATGCTCGATGCTCTGTATATTAATCTTAATTAATCTAATTATTAATCTTAGTCAAAGAGTCATCGCCAACAAGTCCACGAACTCTATGGTCAATCGAGTCCAAAGCCGCCAACTAGTATTTAGCGGATCTTATCATATATGGCTCGGCATAGTGACAACAGAGTACCTGATGGTAAGTACAGTGTAGTCCAAAAACGAAAGCGACTATCAAAGGATGACAATCCATTGATAGTCTACATCGTCATGTCGGCCCACACATACGACGACTGAAGGTCTCTAGGCATATGAGCTACTGGATATACACAAGCTGATCCCGAAACGCGACAAGCCGAAACTGGTCACTATGACGGTCTTTACACCCATGTACTGTGGTCGCGATCCAGACGGGTACCGATGCCTTACCACCTCGCAAAATTATATTATTATTTATATTCGTTGCAAGTTTTATTCTTATATTGCTTACAGATTGGATTTGCAAATTTCGAACTTGGAGGTAGAATTATATTGTCCGGAGTTTCATTTAAATGGAAAGTATGATATCGATGGGACTATACTCACTATGCCGGTAATTGGGAATGGTGATTTCAACATTGTCACCAGTAAGTAACTAATAAAAACCAAAATATATGTTTTCATAATTTTCTTTTTGTATCACTAAATACTACGAACAAATAATGACTATTTCTTTAAATCTAATAATTCATTATCTTTCTTTCTTATATATATGTTCTTTCTAATATATATGTTTGAATGTAGTAATTGGATAATATGTAGCGAATTCGAACTTAAAACAGTATTGTTGAAAAACTTATTTTCTGATTATCAATTCAATTTCGACTCGGTATCGAAAGGTTTAGAACAAAGTTAAACATATGATGTTTGAAAGAAATATGTACCTTATATATTAGCAAAATAAAGTAAATAAAATTGTTCCGTATTTCAACTAAAAGTTAAGCAGGTAAGTTCGATTTAGCCCTAGTGACGGCGTACGGTCTATCAACGATTTACTCTCCGTCCTTCCGCTATCTACGACTCGCCGGCAAACTGTAAAGCCATAATATCTACCATCCCTACCATCCGATTTCAAAGTATATCATAAGTGTAGATCTTTGAAGACACCGGTTGCCTGAAAGAGAAGCAGGGATCCTTGAGAAGCCAATAAATCTATCAACAAGGTCAGTTAGTTATCGGCGGGCAGCACCGATGCTCTGAGGTAATCGAAAATTATTCAACAAAGTAATATATTGCATCATCTTAATAAATAGTAAAATAAGTGTTTGCTTCTTATAGAGTGAATTAAGTGTCTTAATAAGTTTACGATTTAAATGCGTCTCATAAACTAAACTTAAACTGATTTTGACCTACATTGTGAAATCAAATATTACAAACAATAAGCAAAATAAAATGTCAAATTAACGCATTTTTAAAAACAGGACAAAATAGTCAAATGCATTATTAATTTACATTTAATTACACTATGTATTTTGTTTTTAGAAGCGTATAATATCAAGCTAAAACTGGATTTCACTCAGACGATTAAAAATGAAAAGCACTATATTCATATTGACAATTTCAAAGCGGATTTAGACGCTTTAGAAGGAATCGTTTACGACTTTAAAAACTTATTTAACGGACAAAAAGAACTAGGTAAGATACATTTATAATAATTATATGATGAAGATATCCTGGCCGATTTCGGCCTCAGTGACGTTTCCAAGCCACGTCGAGTAGGCGCAAGCAGCAGAACCATTCAGTGAAGGTGAGAACTCGCTGATGACAACATTAGGAAACAATCAATTGCGTAGGATATATTTGGTGCATATGTTAATTTAGACAACACGTTTTGATGAAATCTCATGCTATGTATATATTGTTCTATTTCGGTACATTTTAATGTCTACAACAAGAATAAATGTTCTATCAAGCACAAAGGAAGAAGAAGAATACCGTATAAGGGAGAGAATTCTCTTCTACCTATAGTTACACCCTACTATCCAAAATCGCTATATATCACAAGTTTAAGAAATTATTATTAATTATTTCTTATTTTAATGATATGTTTTTGGTTGCAGGTGACAATTTTATGAAATTTGCTAATAAAAATTGGAAGGAAGTATGTAATTTGTTACAAGCACCAGTTTTTAATGCTAATTTCCGGCATTTACTTAGAGCTGCAAATAAAATATTGAAGGATCTTCCAATCGAAGATCGTTTTGAATTATAATGCCTTTTCACTTATGTACATTGTTTTGGTGTCAAGACTGTGAAATAAAAATTATAATTTGAATAACTACAGTGTCTCGTTTTATTCTCTATAAATTATTTTGATTATAACTGCACGAAACAGGGTTACTGTGTCAAGTTTAGGTAGTTTAGCACTTTGTCCGTCTGTCTGTCAGAGGCCTACAACTTTTAAGCCAAATGAAATAAGGATTTGAAAATTATGTAAACTTTTAAAGCAATTCCGATAATGATATTTAATGTAGTGAACAATCAAATTTGAAGGAGGCGCCCCTTCATATATTTATATAGAAAAGTTTGGGATAGTATATATCTATCTAAGGATAGATTACTATATTTATTTTAACTTTTAAAAATATAGTCATGTACAATGTGATAATTGGAAAACTATTTAGACGGATGCAGTATTTATCTTTAGTAATTAAAATAGATTAGTATCTTAAACGTTTCCTGCGCACTATGATAATCTCATATACCATATAATTTAAATGAATATCTTAACTTATCACAAAAATAAAATAAACGCTTGCAAAAATAAATGTAGTTTTCGAGTTTCACATCACCGCGCTGCTTTAGTTTATAGATTTAACAAATAGAATATAGTATTAACAATAGAAAGATAAAAGATGGGCAAAATGGGGAGAGTATTCCATACTCCCTGCCTCCCCCAACCGGAGGGAACAAGTAGAAAGGAACCACTCCGACGCAGCTTTGAGTTTCTTTCGGCGTTTCTTCTCAAGGTCATTGCTTTCGAAACACTATTAGATCACCGTTAGGTTTCGTATAAATTTACCGGCTGAGCACCTCCGTGTTCGCCCTTTCGCCCGGTTTAGTTGTGAAGGTCTATCTCGGGCATTAACGTATAGACAATTCGAAAAAAAAATAGAGGAAATATATTAATATGACATTCGTGGCAATAAGACCTTCACCGGGTATACTATTTAGTACATAATTTAATCACTAATACCTATACATTTATAATATAAAATATCTCGCGGTCTCTACGAGTTTTACAGTCGAATATATATTCTAGCGTGTAATCACGCATTTAGGATTAATCAGTTCACACAAAGCTCTTCTAACGTTCACAATGTATTTTAAACAAATATTATTTTTATTTTATTTAACTTCGTATGCTTTAGCAGATAAAAATCCAGGTAAGCTTTTGTCTAATATTTGATAACTTTGATGACTATTTCTAATATAAAAAAAAATCATATGTTTTACTTCCTTTTAGTTTATAAATGCACTAATTTAGTAAAATTCTTGATATAGTAAAAATAATTCGCCTCCCAGAAAAATGTTTAACAAAGTAATAAAATATCGGTTTTCAAATAAGAAATTTAGTTCTTGTAGAAAAATAGCTTGAATTTTTTTTTATTTTGGCTCGACAAAGTGAGTATACCGCATCAGATGTAAAGTATGGTGTAGTCCACGAAAGGCAGAAACTATCAAAGGGCTGGCTGGAGTCCCTTGACATTACGTTACATTCCATTGTGCAACATATAATTCAATAGATAATAATTTATATTATTTTTAGAGTCTACGTGTAATAATTGTATATTTAATCGTTTGTTTTATTATTTAGAAAATATTATTTATATAAAATAGTCTAATTATTTTGCAAATAGAACCGGAATCAACGATAAAATCACTTTAACATTACAAAGTAACATTTTTATAATAATTGAGACAATAATTTTGTGTTTACAACATTATAATAAAAGCATAATGCGGGACAGTCAGTTTTCATAGTCCTATACATTAAAATTATTTTCTTGCATTCCTTAAAAACATTCAAGTTTTTTATTTATTATTTCTTCTTAGACGTAGAATGTTGTCAACAAACTGTTATTAATTTATCTATAACTTATAAAAATACATACTTGTCCTGTCTGACGATCATTGTAGAGTCAAAAGAATTTAAATTAGAAACATAACATTTCCAGGCAGTAGACTTGGGGAAGTCTGCTGCCCGGATGAGAGGGAGACGGCGTGCAGTGTCCGGCGTACCACCAGGGAGAGATGGGTCCTTCCAGATAGGAATCCTTAAGAAGGCTGTTCGCTCCCCGGGCTTTTAGACAAATTCGGATTCCCAAGCAAAAGTGGAGTGATTATCCTATGGAGAATTTTCCCCTGGGCTACAAAAAAAAAGAAATATAAGATGTGGACATTGAGAAAGTTTAAAACTTTTGCGTTTTACTCATTATAAATACTTTAACGGGACTTACACACGAATTAACTTACTTTTAATTATGGCTCGACGATTTGACTTGATTACACGGATCTTGGTCTCGAGCAAACCGACGCACCGCGGAGTTTCCTTCGGGAACCTGAAGTTACTTCCTGTACTCTATTTTGTTCTTGATAATTTCAATAGTCATCACGACACAGCACTTACGGTATTTTTACAAGGCGAAATACAACGCGGCAGTCTCTGTAACCAGGTCCAAACGTTGAACCATAGTTATTACACAAGTAAGTTAGTTCGCATATAAGTCCCGTTAAAGTATTTATAATTTAGACTTTGGTACTTTTTAAGTCGTGAGGTTAACCAAGGGTGGTTTTTTAAAACTAAAAATAAAAGAAAAATAAATAATAAAATAAGTAATGAAAATTTGTTTGAAAATCCGCCAGATTTAAACGTAAATCACACCCAGGGGAAGTCGGGCCCGATCTTAGTATAACATTTTTTTACATTTCAATTTTTTTTTTTTTTAATAATTTGTGGTTTATGCAGTTTCTTACATTAATAAATGTGAATGGAATGATCCCGCCTGTATTATCGCTTCAACAAATATTGCTATACCAATATTAGTGGACGGCATTCCCGAAGCAGGTGTGGAAAAAATGGATCCTATGAGCTTGGATAAAGTTGACGCGAGCTCACCAGATCTTAAGCTTATTGTCAAAGATACAAAAGTTATTGGTCTGAAGAATTGCAAAGCTGTGAAAATGGAGTATGTATAATTTTACAAGTAATGAAACTATCCAATTCTAGAAATCCCTACGTCCAAAACTACTTGACCTGTTCTAATTTTGTAAAAACATTTTTTCATTATGAAATACGATTTATTTTTAAAAATAAATTCACTCATAACAGAAAAGAAACTAGGTGCTATGCTTTTTGACATTGATTTCTAAGTGTAAATGTGTTTTCATCACAATTGCTCGTAACAAAGCGTCGCTTTTAGACGTGTAACTGTGTAAACTATTCACTAGGGCTATAAGAACACTGTTGCCGTTGAAATGCTGTAACGCGATATGCTGATTAAATTAAGTTTATACCTTACTGCAAAATATAATGTACACAGAAGAGGTGTTCTTAATTTATCCGCGTAATATGTTTCGTTTTTATTTGACAAATAGATTTTATTGTTGGCTGTATGCGCAACGTATAGCTGTAGAGACGCGTGGTAAAAAACCTGTCGTTTAAAAAACAAAATTGGTAATTTTATAGGTTATTAATATTCTGTTAAAGCAAATGTGTTTTTGTATGTATAAGCTGTCACTGAGATTATTGTCAAAAACTATTCATTTCAAATAATGAAGAAGAATAAGACGTCGGAAATATTAAATGAGGCACAGAACGCGTATTGTCAATTTTGTACTTTCACTATTTTTTCAAAAATTAAAATATAGTAGTTAATAAGATAGTATAGGACTATTGTTTTTCCTCGCAAGTGAAATGACAATCGTCGTATAGCACGCGTATGGCTTTTGGTCATTACGGACTTGGTTTTTATATGGCTCTCGCCTTGCGACTCGCACATAATTTCTCCCCGTCTGTGTTAACCAACTCTGCATACTAATATACTAAAAATGGACTTAAAGATTTCTAGAATTGAACAATGCAATTGTTTTTTTTACGATACTTATGATTACACTACACTTATGATTTAATTTATACACTCTACTCTGGCTTTGCTTACGCTTCACTAAAATATTACAAATTATATGATTTAATTAATGTCAAAGTATATGATAAGTGACCGTCTTCGTAAATTTTGCGAATACTTAGGCTACACTCAAGTTCTTAATTGTATATTTAGTTTTTGTCAACGACGAACTTATTTACTGAGCAAAGCTTAAGCAAAACTAGCGTTTATAAATCTCAACCTCATTTCCCTCACTGACTACAGGCCCAGTGCACATGCGGCGCTGCCTTATTTAGTCAAAAAAAAACTTTGCATTAGGTACGGTGTAGCTGTTTTGTCGAGTCAGTATAAAAAAAATAATATCGAGGGGTAAAAGGCTATTTGGTTTAAGTGGCATTTGTTGATGATATAGTAATATATATATATATATATATATATATATTTGGAATCGGTAAAAAACGCTGATTCTGAAAATATATATATATATATATTATAATACTATACCACCTAAAAATGACGCTTAAACCAAATAGCCTTTCACCCCTCGATATGTAGAATAAATGGTAGTCTAGTAGAGTGAGAGTGATGGGAGTATATAAAGTAAGCGAGTAGTGTGAACGTAAAGTTAGTTTTAGTGTATTTCTGCTTAACCTGAGATGTAAATTGCGTGATGATATAACTAGATGTTGTGGATGATTTTTTTTTACACTGGCTCGACATAGTGACTACAGAGTACCTGATGGTAAGTGCATTGTAATCCAAAAACGAAAGCGATTATCAAAGGATGAAAATCCATTGATAGCCTACATCGTCATGTCGGCCCACATATACCACGACTGAAGATCTCTAGGTATATGAGCTACTGGATATGCACAAGCTGATCCCGAAACGCGACAAGCCGAAACTGGTCACTATGACGTGCTTTACACCTGTGCACTGTGGTCGCGATCCAGACGGGCACCGACGCCCTACCACCTCGCTGCTGCTCGTTTAGCACCACCCAGGAGTCACGTGTAGGGAAACTAGGGTAAAGCCTACGGACGCGAGCAACTTCGACTTCCAAAAAAGATTAGTGGATAAAGGACCGATATCCATGCATGACAACACGAGTAGTCGTAAATTCGTATTTCGGCACGTACCTCAACGGTTTTCCAGATTATGTACGAATTTAGACATCACAAGATTGATGATGATGATGATGTCCTGACCGGTTTCGGCCACGGCGACTGTTTCAACACCGATTAAGAAATTCGAGGTCCAGTTTTGGGAAACAGTCAATTGCGCAGGAGATATTTAAGTGCATAACTGGACGCTCAGCCAGAAAAGCACTCTCTCGTCCGAGCTCCCTCAGGCCCGATGGAAAGGAGAACCAGAACGATCGGGAGGGAGCGGGATGCAGGTTTGGTCGAGTTTTCCTTCTCTGAACACCTAGTTGAATTACGGTGTTAAAGAGATACCTTAGTCGCCTCTTACGACACCTCAGCAAGAAGAGGGGGGTGCTATTCTATTCTGCCGGCAGCCACCACGGCTGAACAAGATTACCTGTGAAGTAAAACATCGCGAGGAAACTCACGTGGCATTTAATAAAAATATCATGAGTAAGTTCTCTGAGAACGGCGATCAACTACCCTACTAGTCACGTTGAGGACGACATTTAAGCACCAAGCGCATACAGTTACTAATGTATCTGCTCACCCTGAAAGGCATATACTGTGACGATATATTATTATTATAAATATTTAACTATTGTATTTTATATTTCAACTAAGTTAATATTTACTGAATACAACTGAAGCATTATATCACAGGAAATTATTGTATAATGAGTTTTAACGAAACAAGTTTATGCGAATGCAATCTAGCAAGCATAGGTATATGATAATTATTTAAAACTAGCTGTCCCGCCAGACCTTGTTCTGTCCTATTTCTTTAAAACTAAAGCTTCCCTGTCAGATTTTATTCTGACAAAACCTATGGGCCTGTCGGCTGTTTTTTGAAAATTGTTTGAAGGAACCTGGCCTTAATGCTATATGTATAAAAATTGACAAATATGGACATTAATATTTATACATCACTTAATAATTGTTTTGCCTTCCCGGAACCCCTGCACTAACATTTAAACTTTATGGTGTGGTGTTAAAGTTCAAATTGACTTTTAAATATTAATACGATTTTTTTTGTATCAGAATATAGAAAAGTGGTGTTTTTAGACTTTTCAGACAATTTTTTTTAATTTTTCTCTCCGTAATAACCTTCCTCAGACTTCAACAAACACAACAAAAAAGAAATCAGCCAAATCGGTTCAGCCGTTCTCGAGTTTCGCGCTTATCAAGACATTTAGCGATTCATTTTTATATTTTTAGAAAAACCCTAATCAACCTTGGATTACATTGGAAGTGCTATATTAAATACTAGCTTGATTCTATGGATGATATTTGTAGATGGTATATTACTTTAAATTTTCTACATTCGCTCGCAATTGTCGCGTACGGTCTATTTTAGTCCCACAAATTCCGCGGGATCCTGAGCCCATATTTTCACATCACGCGAAAATAGAAAATGACGCAGGATCTTGGACTAGAGGTATCTTGATATTGCGGGATTGGAAGCCCAATACAAATCACTTGTTTTGGTTGCTGAGTAAAAGAGTTGAAAAAAAACGTGAAATCACATATGATTTAAGTGAAAATCACACCAATCGAGACTGAGATAGGACCATGATAAAACTACGCTTGCGAAAGAGATGAAATTAGTACTAGGCACGTCCCCTGTTAGATCTCGCATGTCTACAGCGTAATAACATTGGTGCTGCTTTATCGACATACTATCATCAATTGAAGCAATTCGTCCTCGAAATTACTAGCAGTATTTCAAATTACTGTCATTCAATATTTCAGACGAAACCTGGAAAAATCGAAAATATACAGTTCTCTATTGTGTACGGGAGAGATTAACGGCCATTACGAAATGAAAGGAAAAGTTCTGTTCCTACCAATCGAAGGAAACGGCAAATTAGAAACAAAATTGAGTAAGTATTATCACGTTACTATATTATAACCAGCTTTATCACTGATATTATTACGATGACTCAACAATTCCAAGCCACGAGTTAATGTGGGATCCTCGAATACGAATATAACTTCTAATGGATCGAGTTGTACAGAAAAGTTTGCGTTACCCATGTTTTCAATATCACTTCTAAATAACTATAAACTAGTATTGGCAAAAATGTTACTATTAATACCTTTATGACTAAATTATATAACCAGGAAGAAATTTATTATATTTTTAATAATTGGTTTAAATGTACACTAGGTATGTAAGTATTGCAATTGTTTTCGACAATTTCAAATCTATCAGTTAATTGATATTCTAATCTCTTAAACTTTGAAACAACTTTATCTTAATTTAGTCAAGTAATCCACTTAATACTTCAATCTATTTTGACTTCGTACCTTGAGTTAAAATAGTTAAATTATTGTTATACCTAAGTGAATTACTTAGAAAATGTTTATTAATACCGAATTATTTTAATTAAAAAAAAGTATAACGTGAGCTTTTTATTTAATTAAAAGAAAAGCATATGTGATAGAGCTATCTATCGACATCAAAATTATAACGGAGCATAAATCGCATTCTCAATTAATTAATATAAATATGTGTGCGGTTGTACTCGCTATACCGTTTTTGAAACGGTTCAATCAATTTAAAAGCAGCTTTCACTAATATGTTTTGTCTAAAGCTCGACTTAACATATCTATATATTAATACGTGAAGCAAAAACTTTGTACCCTTTTTTAAGTATGAAGTTTGTTACATTTATAATTTACATAGAGTAGGAGTGAAGAATGCATTAAAAATAATATATTTTTAAAAATAAAGCATAAAAATACATTTCAATAAAAAATCATTACACACTACCATGCATTGAACTCACACAAGCATATATGCTTTTCTGTTTATGGTCAAAGTGGGTGGTCTAATTGGGAATAGGTTAATATTGATTATAGAGGTATAGTCTTCAACAATAGAACATTACCAATGTTCAAACTCATAATTTATATTAATTATGCTCGACTAGTAATTTTAATTTTATTTTAATCGGTTCATAAAGAAGAAAGGTTTATTAAATTTGAAAAACAAAAATGGATAATTTTGAAAAATATTGTATATAACTGTTCTAGTAATTCGGCTGAAATACATAACATATTATACATATAATCAAATTGGAACTAATTTCTGTTTGTATATAAAAGTATATCAGAAAAATTATTATTAGAGGCTCTTCTCAGTGCTATAGACCCAAAACAATAAGTATTACAATGTTTTTGCATGCTAATATCAAATACTGTTTAACCTTGTAACGTTAATAGTGAATAAAAATTTTGACTGCTTCTTATCCCCACAGAGTATCCTCTACTTTTATCTTAAAAAACTGTAAGAACGCACTAACGACATCTATTGTTGACCATTGTAAGTCATTAGTATTAATTGATTTCTATAGGACGAACATAGGTCATAGGAGACGGTGCGGCCGTTGGATTACGTTGAGGGCCTCGACTTTGTGTTTTGCGGAATTTCCCTTCTGATTCGTCGACTGGAATAGCGTTAGGGACTTCCCTTTCTTATTTATTTACCGGGATCATGTGAGGGTTGCGCGGGAGCGCGGGTCGGTATGTTAGCCGAGCGATACGTCAGTCCGCAAGAAGCGCCGCTCGAACACACGCGTGCTACAGTTCTATATTTAATTATTGTTCTAATAATTTATATAAGAAACAATCGATGACATTTATACGAAAAATTCAACTGGAAATAATTATTACCTTAACAAAAGTACTACTTACACACGAACTAATTTGCGAGCACAGCCAATGAATCTTGTATCTATTCATAATTTGCATTTATTTTAGAAAATCTAGTAATTGACATAGAAGCGGACCTAGAAACATATAAGAAAAAAGGAGAAAAACACTGGCACATTAAGCAATGGAAATCCAAATTCGATTTAAAAGAAAAATCCGAACTTGTATTTCATAATCTTTTCGGAGGGAACAAAGTATTAGGTAAGTGATGAAGATTTTAAATATTCAATCACCTAGGATCAGAAACGCTTTTTACATTTTAAAACACTTTGAAACCCCAAGAAGTCATAAATGTATGATTGATGATTAATAAGTGTTTACTCGTAAAAGTGTTTCAAAATTAAAAAGCTTAAAGCTTAAAAGGTTTCAAAAACGCTTATTACATTTTAAATGCTAAATGAATCCTAAATTTGTATGCGTGAAAAACTTGCTGATCTGAAATTACTCTAAATAATAATCGGCCAACTGCGAGCCAGACTCGTGCACCGAGGGCTCCGTAAAAACTTAAAAAACATAGGAAAATATTAATAATTTATTATCATGAAATTTTAATAACTTCCACTGTTCAGATATTTAATGCCTCATAAAATAATAATCCTCACATGAAATTGAGGTCAATTCTGTAAAAAAAAGATTAATTTTGTTGATTTTTTCACACTTGACTAAAATTTTAACTAGACCGACTTAAGTTTTCAGACATAAAAAACGCTAATGATTTCTAACACTGTATATTTTGTATTTTGGGATTTCCCCATATTGTCCTCCTTAAAAATACAGTACTTGCAATTTTTTTTAATAATATACTTATACATTTACGATTTTTCGACGTTTTCCTATATTTATGATATAAGACCTTGTTTCTAATGAAATTTCAAGATTCTAGTTTAGCTGGAAGTATCCCATAGGTTTCGATTCCCTTGCGAAAACGGCAAAGTATGATAAAAATACGACAATAAGACACATTAGCATGCATTAACTTTTTTAGAACCACAAGAGTCCGTAGACCTGAATATTTGGTTTTATGACCAGTGGTCGTGGGTGTGGTGGTAGGAAGACACGGATTTTGGCGTTTTACTGTTTATTTGCACTTTAAGGCACAGTGAACTGCAACGCACACGCACGTACTCTAGCTTTCAGTCTCGGTAGTCGACTGAATTAGCAAGCATCACGTGCGCGCGCGTATCCTCTAACCCCGTGCGTCCCGTAACACCCTAACGACTCTTAGGGCGTTTTAACACAAGAACGTATCAGGCGGTGTCTACATGCTACAATTTGAATTTCAACTAGAACTATCTAAACGTTCCTGAGAAAGGAGTTTAACAGATAAATGGACGGACGAACAAACGGACAACAAAGTGATCCTATAAGGATTTTGTTTTTCCTTATGAGTTACGGAACCATAAAAACGTATTAACCAATAAGTGTTATAATTGTTGTTGTTGTACTTTCAGCTCAAGCTGCAGAAACCCTCATAGACGAGAATGGAAATCAGTTAATCTTGGATATCGCCCCGCCAATCTTCAATGCTATCATCACCGAGTGTGTGAAGAATATCGAAAAATATTTCAAATTCGCTCCCTTAAAGTATCTTATAATTAATTAATTTTTCGATTCATCATCAAATGTTTCTGCAGTTGTGGAAGTGCTTGTATTTACATAAATATTGCTCTGGTGACGATTTTTTAAAATTATTCATGCTTTTAACCCTTTGCGGACGTATTAAATTTGGACAAGGGTATCGTACTGGTCGGAATTAAATTCCGTCGAAAGAGCAGGGATACATAACACGTAAGATAACGATGGATAAACAAGATCTGGTAATTCTTTTGTGAACTTTAGATATCTATTTATGTAATTAATACAGTCATCCATCATTTTGTTTCGAAAAAATGTAAACTGATACATTGTTGCATACAGTATAGGATTCGTATGACTCCTTGCTGTGGTGGCTGAGAGCAGACATACGACCGCAAAGGGTTAATAGTTGATATAAATACTATATTATAATGTAAAATAAAATCTGTTTTTCACATTTCGGCAACACGATTTAATGTCAAGGTTTTGGTCAATAAAGAATATCAATAAATATTTTTTCATTAATTTTTAAATTAATAAAATTGATTTTGAAACTAAAAGACACACGCGTAAAAAGATTTTGAAATTTTACAATTTCAAATAAAAGTCATTTATAGTAAGATTTCAAACATTAGAAATAAAATTATAAAAAATAAAAAAAACGAATATATATATTTTATATATTATAGTTCAATTAATTGCAGGATGCGGTTGGTATCTCTGCCGATAGTGAGCCGACCCAGCGCTGCCACCACTGCGACAGATGTGCTGAAGAGTCGGCTCAGCATATGACTGACGGGTGCCCAGCTTGGGCCTAGGAGAGGGCTGTCTTGATGCAAGCTGTAGGAAATGTCCTGTCGCTGCCCACACTTATTCGGGCAATGTTCGACAGCTACAGGTCATGGAAGGCACTCTTTCATTTTACGGAGGAAGTATTGAAGTCTAAGGAGGAGGTGGAGAGGCAGACCACATCATCTCTGTCCTCCCCACTCCTCCTTCACCAAAGCCGAACAAGAACCGAAAAGAGAAGCCCCTTGACGGCCCATAACGGGTTTCCCCCTGGTAACAAAAAAAAATTATAATAATAATTATAGGACAATTAGTTAAATAAAATAATTGTATTAACAAGTTGTATATACATATATTTTAAAGACAACTAAGGCCGCTTCATAATTTTATATTTAAAATATCGTGAATAACCTAAAAAACCAGTGACACTATTATATTAATGATACAAATTTGTGTTAAGGTTTAAAACACCGTTTAAAATGTCAGCGCATACTGAGCCATACAAGGCATCTACAGAAATATAGCATAAAAGTATTCACTATTTGATACAGTGTAGCGCCATCTAGTAGTATTTATCGTAAATACATCATGTAAATAAGACATACAAAACTTCCCTTCATTTGACGCATTGGCGCTAGTAGTCAGTAAATCATTTTGAATGAGAATTCGGAAACAATTAAAAAAAACTGCAAAAAAGGAACTATAATTATTAGGGGAGAACAAAAACAATTGAATTAAAAATCGAAACAACATGCACTGGAGAGTTTATAAATGTTTCCCTAACTAAAAAAAAATTGGCTGGGCTAAAGTAGATCGAGTATAACAATAATGAAGGTAGCTATTATTTGAAACTTTATTATACAATTTAACTTTTCTTTAAAAAAGGTTATCGTTAATTATTATGCGTTATTTATTTCAATCATTGAAGCTATTTATATCTTTACCTTGTAGAGAATAAAAATGTAAATGATGAGTTCGTAGAATTGACTTCGTTTTAATACGGGGCTTCTTGACCTTATATTCTTGTATAATTATTGTACTACCATATATTCTATATTCTTGGTCTTATGGTACCGTCATAAGGTAATCTAGCATGCGGCTTCACTCCCATAGCAAATGGGCGATAATTTCGTATTGATGCAGGAAAATCATCGTGCACATACAGCAGAATCAGTACTTAACTAGGTTCCTGAGTGAAGTATCGCTGTCCTACACTGGCATCCCTAGTTGTGAAATCAGCATTTCTGCGCAAGCATGGGATTTGCTCGGCAAAATGGCGTTCGCAGAGTTGCCAGAATATTTACACACAGAACCAGATCTTTTGGGAGTCGAAGCTGCTCGCGTCCGTAGGCTTTACCCTAGTTTCCCTACACGTGACTCCTGGGTGGTGCTAAGCGAGCAGCAGCGAGGTGGTAGGGCGCCGGTGCCCGTCTGGATCGCGACAACAGTACATGGGTGTAAAGCCCGTCATAGTGACCAGTTTCGGCTTGTCGCGTTTCGGGATCAGCTTGTGTATATCCATTAGCTCATATACCTAGAGACCTTCAGTCGCGGTATTAGTGGGCCGACATGACGATGTAGACTATCAATGGATTTTCATCCTTTGATAGTCGCTTTCGTTTTTGGACTACACTGTACTTACCATCAGGTACTCTGTAGTCACTATGCCGACCCAGTGTAAAAAAAAACTTTTCTTGCATCTCTCATGAACATGGAGCAGAATCCCCAAGCCACTCTGGACAGCCTGATTCAAAGCTTAAGACGATACAAAACTTTAGTCATTATATTAAGAGGTTAAGAGAAAATATCCATGTTTAACGTTAAAATTTGTATCCCATAGCGTTTTTTTCGTGTTTAATTTTTTATTTTTTACTGAACTGTATTTTTTATTTAATTTTTTTGTTCATTCTTCTACAAATTTATTTTAAATTACAAACCAGGATAAAATTACAGTTGCAACGTATAACATTTTTTAGTTAAAACGTTTATTTTATTTTACGTAATTGGTTATTCAACATGGCTGACATTGAGTAAGAAAAAAGAACCATGGTACACAAAATGAAACATATAGTTGCTACCACAATTATGAGATAGCACGCACAGTAATTAATATCTATACTACTAACTTACAATAAACTGAAGAATATCTTAGTAATATTCCAAAAAAAAAGGCATATACTTACTAACATGGGCACAATATAAAAAGATAAGATTGTAATAATATATGACTAATAACTATAACTGAAACTGTAAATTATTTCAAAGAAAACACAAAAACAACTAAAAATATAGTCACATACTATTAAATCCCGACAGAGAAATAATCAAACAGAAAGAAGTTGCATTTTTCCTGAGTCCTAGATTTTGCGTATGTTTTTATTTACAATAGTACAGTTGATAGCCCTTAAATAAATAAAAATAATAAAATCCTAATAAACCTATCGTTATTATTATGTAAGAGGCTTATTGTTTGTTTTCTAGAACCACATAGAAACCTATCCACCTAAAACTTACCAGAATTTTATATGTATTTTTCTTCTTTTTGTTTTATGTTTATTTGAACACTAAAAGTAAAACTAGCCGGTTCTTGATTAAAATATATTTACAACATATAATTGCTTTGCCTTGACTCTAGATTAGAATATTCTTCATAAGTATAAAGTCATGTATTTCGAAGAACTAGTTCAAACCGGTTATTTTTTATTGACCTCTAATAACTTTGCTCCGTATATAAGTAACAACTTCAAGGTGTAACAAGTATAATTCTAATAATACTTTAATAAGCTAGTTGTGAAAAAATAATTAGATTTACCAATAGATTGTTTACAAAATGTTGTCTAAATTAATATTGCTTCAACTAATCTCAGTTTTTTTGTGCAACACACAAGGGGCTTTAGGTTTGTATTTGATAATATATTTCTATAAATAAATTTCTAATCGTCGATTTTAGATTAAGCCAGTCGTGTTATAAAATTAAGTTTATCTTTAAAATAGAATTAAAAGCTGATTTATGTAAAATAAAATATAAATATATCATCACGTTTTGTCCCTTACGAGGTGAGTAGAGATGCATTAGTGTCTGTATTCACTTTGCTATTATACGTCGTGCAAAACATGAACTACTGGTCAACTGATCGCCGTTCTCAGGGCGCTTACACATAATATTTCTACTAGATACCATACGTGTTTTCTCACAGAGTTTTCCTTCGCCTGTGAGCATGTGGTGCCTAAATCCATGCGTAATTTGGAAACGTTCTGGTTCAACAAATACGTTCTGGGATTTGGACCCACGACCATTCGCGTTGCCATCCATGAAACCCGGTCCACTATCGGCTAGGCCAGCACAGCCTCGGGGAAGATATTTTCCTCCGAGTTTGTGCCCAGCGGACGCGGCGCGACGGGGCTGTGGCGAATTGATTACAGGTCCCGCAGTCCCCGCCAATGCGTAGAAGAAGTCACCTTGGGGTTTTAGTCGGTACAAGTCCGACACACCTCGGTCTCGTGCAAACCCCCCCGTGCGGCCGAGACGGTCCTATGAGGATTTTGCCCAAGTAAAAAAAAGGCCAGCACAGCCAAAGATTTATAAAATTACTGATTTAATTTAAATATTTTAGCACTAATTACAGTTGGCATAGAGCTTTGGACATCAACTCTAATAGATACATGTCTAATTCAAGATATTATTCTCAAATATATAACGCCTTTAATCACTCCTGAATGTTAAATATATATTTTGACGATTCTGAACTCAAAGTAACTATATAATAAATAAATAATATATATATATATATATATATATATATATATATATATATATATTTAATCAAATTGTTTAAAGGGCTTTTGACTGCCGCATGCAGTCATGCCAGCCCTATCGTGCTAAACCATAAATATAAATAACAAAACAAAAATATAAACAGTACACTAAGTTTTATAGGCACACCATAGAAGATAGAGAAACCTTAAGGTTCCACTAAACTATTGTAATTAATTATTGTTATTAAATTTATAAATTTTGCGAGCTTCTCGACTGCTGGGATTACTTAAATAGCTTTGAAAAATGCCTATGGCCAAAAGGTTAGTGTTCAGGGTGCTTCTTAAGCTTTCTCTGTCTTTTTTATTCTGGACACATTCCATCAACAAATGTTGGATATCCTCTGTTGTGCCACAGCGGATACAGTTTGGACTACGAACTTTTTTCATAAGATATCCAAACTTGTTAAGAGGAACGTGTACAGATCTAATTCTATGAGCTATTACAATATATTTTCTAGCTAGCCCAACCTTAGAAAACCATATATATATGCTTATTACAAAGATTTTTAAATCGTCAATAATATCGGCTCTAAAAGCAGGAACTAACGAAAAAAGACGGCAAAAAACTATTCAAAAGTATGCTCTGCTCAAAAGTTTGTTCTTTATATACAAATTAAATTGAATTCCTTAAGAGAAATACAATATATTATAGCCACACATTTGTATCAGCCAAGCAATCAATGACAGCCTTTATTATTTTTATTTTTTTTATAAATTTCGTACGTGTGAGCTCTAAAATAACTAGACAACAATGCTATATTTATTTCCACAGTTAATAGAAGTAGCATCACTATTTGTAACAAACAAATACAAATTTAACAATCATCAGCGTCTAAAAGCGTTTATAAATATAATCAGAGTTTCTTAAACTTGGCAATAATCACCAAAAGTAGGTCGTATTAACATATAGTATTTACATGTAACCTACACAAATATAAGCAAACAAAATTAACTTTATTTTAATAAAGATAGTGATCAATTTTGTTTGCAATAATATTTTTCTCTATTAGCAAAACATTCTTAAGAGTTAATAGGCACGTTTGACCAGTGTAAACTTGCGAAGGTTCCGATTCTTTCTATCCTTTTATGTCACATCGTTACAGACGGAATAACACTGCATAGTCCCACTTTTTTAATACTAGCTTGTCAAAGTGCTAACAGTGCACTTTATAGGGAATAAATACAACGTAGTCCGAAAACAGCGGCGACTATCAAAGGATGTAAATATATTAGCAGTAGCCGTCATCATGTCGGTCTATATGTACCACTACTGAAGGTCTCTAGGTATATAAGTTACTAGATAAGCTATCCCGAAGTTATCCCGAAACACAAAAAGCCGAATCGAGTCACCATTGTAGTTTTTGTACTTTGCATTACGGCTCGGCTTCGACTATCGCCTTACCAACTCAAAAAATACATCGTAAAAATATATTAATAGAGGCACTTTGATCATGAACTCTGCTGACCAACGTGTTGTAAAGGTGCGTCTGTAAAAAAAACTTTTCGTGTTTCCAAAACATCTGCTGGAATTTTTCTTGTGCGAAAGACGAAATATTTACTGCAGACGCGCTGTTAGGTATTTAGTTCTATGATAATCTTTCAGTATACATTCATGACACGACATCCCTATATTATTAAATCTTAACTTTAATGGTAATCTTTCAGCTCCTTTCATCAAGAAATGCGATTGGGAAGATTCAAAATGTATCACGGCGTCCGCGAATGCTGCGCGGCATATATTTACACAAGGTTTTCCTGACCTTGGTGTAAAGCCTTCGGACCCGCTCATAATAAAAAATATGGACGCAAGTTCACCGAACTTAAAATTATTATTGAAAGACATTACCGTAACTGGCTTAAAGGACTGCGAAATCACTGAAACAAAGTAAGTCAAAAAAGGTATTATTGTACTAGCTCGCAAGTTAAAAAAAGAATAGAAATAAGTTTATTTTACCACATCAAGTAAAAGGCCTACTTTATTATTTATTAGAACCTCCACAGTTATACATAATATAAAACAATAAATATGAAAAAAACCGTATTCGAAATAGTTCTGATTCTGAAATAGTGCAAAATACAAATAAAACCATAGAACAATACACCCTGAAAATATTCAGGAATAATGTCCTAAAACAATAGCTTTAGGAAATTATTTGCATAATTTTGCGTTAAAACAAAAACAAATGTAATCGTAATTTAAATTTAATTAATTAGTAATCATGATTTAAAAAATCCTTCTAAACGCTAATGAGTCGTAAATTTGTATCTAATTGAGAATGTATTAGTCTTTAAATCATAGAATAATACTAAATATAATCGTTAATGTAAACATACGATTACATTTAGCACATCTATGGGTAAAATATATTCTGTTGATGTTTTCAGACGGGACAAACCGAATTCCAAGATGTACATGTCAATCATATGTGATGTTCTAGATATTCAAGGACAGTATGATATGAATGGAAAAATCCTAATTTTACCAATAGAGGGCAAAGGAAACGCCCACATTGTACTAAGTATGTCTCTTTATTCTACAGTTACCATTCACGATAACCAACTTAAAAGTGCGATTCAGATTATAGCTGTCGCTACTGCCGCATTGTACCTGCTCTGTATGTGTTTTAGACGGAATGGCGTGAAGACGAAGAGTGCACACCGCTGTAATCTAAATCTGACGCCATTCCGTATAAATCACCATCACAACCTGCACTCCAACCCAGCCTTGACTTTCTTGCGGCATTTCTTCTCAAAGTAGTCGCTTCCGATACGCTAGTAAATCACCCGTAGGCTCTTTCCCAAGCTTGCTACCCAAGTCGTGGACCTTACCCACTGAGGTGCCCTTGCATTGCCATTCGAGCGTTAAATTCGCTGGTTGAGCACCTTCTGTGCTCGCCTTTTAAGCTCGGTGAAGTTTTAAAGGCTGTCCTCGCCAAATAAGTATCGTCACGTCGAAAAAAATAGGATATTACAACCAAGCAAGGTCTGCCAGAATCCGATTCGTATCTTTAGAGGATCTCACTTGATTATTGGATCACGGTCCGGATACAGGCTCACCGGGTTGTTAGAAGAACATCCCAAACCCGAAACCCCAAACCCCCCCAAACCGAGCTGGCAGTGAGATAAGGAACGCTCCGGAAGTTTTTAATCAGTAGATATCTGGTACACAGGGATAGCCACCCTCGCTTATGGCTGTCTAGACGATCTTATGCAAGATTTTATCCTGGGATACCAATATATGGCCACGTACAAAGGGCAGTATTACTCAATACGGAACATTATTATTAGGAAGTTCCTTCCTGTGACTTTATAACTACCAGTGACTTAGACCTTAGGCCTTGCTCCCATAGGACCATGTGGTTTTATATTTTTAAATGAATATTGTTATTTTTAAGTATTGATTGCAATACATAAAAATAGTATATTATATTTAATAAAGTGTGAAAAAAGTTTCGCACTTCAGTTCCCATACTTATATGATGCACTTTTTAACTCTCATCGCAAAATGAGGGGTATGATACGGTTAACGCAAGTATCCACACATCTGTGGCTCTTCGTATTTGTATATCTGTTTGTGGCATAATACCTCTTGAACGGATACGCCGATTCTGATTTAGTTGTCTAGCTTGAAACACGACTTAATCGAGAATTATGATCACTTTTCTAGTAGTTAAAGGGAAGTAAATAAATTCTAATGACTTGATAGAGTCAAAATTTAGTATCATGTGAATGCAATGATATTACAATGACATGACAACGTTGACTTGATGCTGTAGAATCATTAGGGAGCAGCAGGATACTCAACTCTTCAGGTATTAACAGCAGAGGTATTGTGTTTGAATTCTTTGGAATAACCTCATTGAATAGATTACAGGTACATCGATAAAAATGAGTTCGTGGATTTTTTTAATTATTTATTTATTTACAGGAAAAGTGCACATGTCATTTGACTGTGATATAGGTTATAAGAATGACAAAGATGGTGTCAAACATTGGGCACTTAAAGGCTGGAAGCACACATTTGATCTGAAAGGCAATTCTACGGTCCAATTAGACAACTTATTTGATGGCAATGAAGTTCTAAGTACGTGTAACTTTCATGTAACTTTTATTATGGTAGAAAAACAATTCAATAAACAAACATTCAATGGGGCAAATACCGAACCTTCTGAAAATAAACTCACCGTAACTTTACTTAACTAATCTGATCACAAGCAATGTCAATTTGTAAATAATATGTGTTTACCGCCAATTCGAAAATCAAAACCCATCAAGTAGAGCCAGCATGAAACACGGGTTTTGCAGAAAACCGTCTGAAAATGCGACTTATTAGTTAGAATTGAATTTTGGGAATTTTTTTAGATCTACATTTAAAACCAATATTATTTTTTACTTGTATTATATATAAAATTGAGCTAGTATCATGGGATATAGCAGCATAAATATAATAAAAATGACACAACGCGATTTTATCATTATATGCAATTTGTAAGCTATGATAAAACTGTTAAGCAATATAAAATTGTAATATATTATAATGTGTACATACTGTTCACTAATAAAACGTTCTTTATCAGGTAAAGCCGTCCGTGAATTATTAGCTACCAGCAGCAATGAAGTAGTCTTAGATGCTGGTCCTCCAATAGTTCAGGAGATTGTGAAGAGAATTATGGAAACATGCCAACAATTCTATAGTAAAGTTCCAGCCAGTGAATTAGAGCTTTAGATTCTTTATCTCTTGTTCGTTCATAAGGATATATGCTTAAATGCGTAAAAAACACTTTTTAGATACCTTTGAGAACATCTTTGGGGGTTTGAAAGTTTAAATAAATAAACAATACAACAGTTCATAATTTGTTTCTTTTATAAATTATGTAAACGGCTCGCGAAATTATTTTATATTAATATTAACTTTTCGGACAATAACACACACTGACTTCGACCCAAACTAAGCTTACCCTTGTCCTAAGGGTACTAGATAAAGATAAATATTAACAATCTCCTCGCAACTCCTAGAATGTTATTATATTTAATGTTTTCTACGCCTACTAGATTGGCCAGAGAATCTAAATTTAAATTGCCCTGAACTCCAAATGACTCAACAAATTTAAGCCACAACACATACACCCGTATACAGAATGATTTATACAGAAAGATTCTATAATTCTATATCGATATCTACTAATCTCGATATATTTAACATCAACATTTTGAAACTTAAAAAAGAATGTTTTTCAAGAGGATTAATGTTTGATTATCTTCTATTTTTCTTTTCTTCTCTTTTGTGTTGTTTTCGTAAGTTAGATATAGAGTTTTCCTTTTGTAGTATTCATGTCTGTGTGTTGCTCGTATTTTCATTTTTCTTTTCTTCTGAGTAAATAGTCACACTTTTAAATATAATCCAATTTGTAATATGTTGTTTTTATATATTTATATATGTGTTCATATAGATTATATAAACGTAAATAAATAGAATTATATACAAGCAACATCTACTCATCAAAGAAAAGTTTGCCGGTACTGGGACTCGAACCCAGGAATTTCTGCGTCGCAGGCTGGATTACTACAAACTGCGCTATAAGGCCGTCTATATCAATGATATTTCCAGGCATTTTTTTTTGTATTTATGTTGAGAATCCATTTGAAATAAACGCTATGAAATAATTATGATTAATAAAATAATTTTCTCAGGCCAGTATGACGACGGCTATTGTCACAAGGCCCTAACTGCCATTGTTCTTGGTATTTAATTTAATTAATTTAATTTAATTTAATTAATTTAATTTGGTACTTTAATACTTACTATCAAGGGTCGTATTATCACTTAACCTCTCTTTTACTTGAGGAAAATCCTCACAGGAACGTCACGTAACGGCCGTACATGAAGGTTGGCGGAAAACCCCCGTGATGGACTATTTCTATTCATTAACGGGAATTGTACCCCTTTCTGTAATCAATTTCCTATAGCCTTACTGGGCCGTACCTTCTGGCACAATCTGTTGAAGTTAGAAGAGCCGCTTCGTCCGATTCTACTAAATGAATTTCGATACAACGCGTCACAGCGGGCCGACAACTTCTCAAGGCCGACACCCTGAGCAGCTACGTCCCCAAAGTAACCATTAAACCAAGTCTTAATAAAAAAATATTATAAAAAAATTCGTAATTTTAGTAATTATCTACCAGTTTTATTATAAATCACGAAAGAAATGTCATCATAAGGCATGACTTGGCCTCATAAATTGTATTATCTCGTCATCAAACTGTCAACGGTAGCAAGCACTGCGTTGGTAAAGTATAAACTATAAAACAATAATTATTTTGGATCTTCACACGCAAGGAGGGGCGACAGAGCCCATAAAAACGTCATCGCTATTGTGTATATTTAAAACATGTGGCAGAAGTTAGTGTCATTTGTGAACAGCAAAATGCATTTAATACAAATTATCAAAACGTTTTAGAGTTGGATCGTACTTTCCAATTTCACCGCGAGGGAAATATCGCGTGAATTTATTTATTCTACTCGTATATATGGTTGCCAGTGGCCCGGTACAATAATTCACTTACACAACACATACACAATTACAATCAACAATGTACAGTTCCTATTAAGGCATCCACAACATACGTCAGAGTGACCTCTTTATTTATACTATATTATATTAATGGTAATTAAAGTCGAAATTATTAGTTTGTACTCAACACCCCGAAGACCTTTCTCTTGAATCTCAGCATGGAGTCCGCGAACAAATCAACCGAATCTTCAAGAAGATTTTAGAATCTTACCTTATCTTCGTCCTACACCCGAGACAATCTACACAAAGCACTTTGACTCCGAGGTTTGTTCGTTTAAAAGGTGGGTGAAAAAGAGAAATGGCTCGTCTAGAATTTTTAGGGGGGGCTCTGAATGAAAATTTTTGGAGCAGTTGCGGGCAGTCAATTTTATTATTTAAAATGTTATATAAAAAGTTCATATCCAATTACTGACGACGAAGCGCTAAAGAATTCATTTTAAAGTATATGAGGCTATCCCAATAACTGAATTTTATACTCTAACGAAAATTTACCTAATTCGTACTGTGAAACTAATTTCGCCCAGCATAATTTAATTTTCCATTCAAAACCAATATAAGAATAGAGAATAATGTGTGCAGCTCGCAAAGAAAACAACAAACTATGTTATATGCTATTTTTTATTGAAAATTAGAGGATATGCAGAGAAAAATTAGTAGCCACTTTGGGCTTGTATATCATGCCTTACGTGACCAGCAGCGCAACTGTTCGCCATTCTCACAGCACTACTACAAGTGACATTTCTATCAGATTACGTGCGGATTTCCTTAGAATGTTTTCCTTCACTGGTGAGCACGTGCTGCCTAAATCCGTACTTAATTTGAAAAAGTTAGAGGTACGTACCCGGATACGATCCTGCGACCACTCGCCCTGCCACGTATGCACCGGTACCTTAGACCCTATGCCACCACAGCCACACATCAGCTAAACAGCGCATATAAAATAAAATACACAATTTTTTTTAGAACTTAGCTTTACATACAGAAACAAAACATAATCTTTATAAGACTAACAGCAAAAGCTTGTCCAAAAGAATTCCCTAACTGCCACTACTCTCAGCGCATTAGTCATAATGGGCGAAGACCATTATTTACTAAATGCAATACATTTTATTAATGGTGAAAAAGGACTGATTATACCTTTCAGACAAAACGCAAATATTTAGCCGAGAAAATCAAAACTAAAAGTAAAGGAAACCTTTCTTGTCGATCAGTGTAAGTCTTTTAACTTGTTACGCATTATTACGAGTATTGTTTTGTGTTATACTAGCTTGGTAAAGTCTGGGGAAGATATCTTCCCCGAATTCGTGCCCATCGGGCGCGGCGCAACGAGGCTGTGGCGAATTGATTACAGGAGCCGCAGTCCGCGCCAATGCGCAGAAGTAGTCGCCTTGGGGTTTTAGTCGGTACAAGCCCGACACACCTCGGCTGCGCAACCCCCGCGTGCAGCTGAGACGGTCCTATGAGGAGTTTCCCCAAGTAAAAAAAAAGCTTGGTAAAGTCTCCAGTGGCAAACTTTGCAGCGCATATCAAAAACGAACCATAATTATGCAGAAATTTAATTCTGTTAATTGTTATTCGCTGTGATTATAATAGTCTACTCAGAAGCCTGTTTATACTTTTTTTTAAGGTCAGAATATTATAAGACAAAGGGGATTCCCAAGACCATATCACAGCATCCATATTTATACTTTTCTAGGTTTTTCAAATCTATGAGACGAATAAGCATTCGCGTTTCTCCGTCCCTAGTGTCGGACCAAAGTTTCGGCCGAGGCTTCGGGTTTAGCCACCTTGTTAAACAAGCTGTGAGGTAGTTTTAATAATCTCTACATATTTGTTTATATACATCGACGTTAACGTTACATTTGAAAGTTTTACAAATTCACTTTTAGTCAATATTGAACAGATTTATTTATGACTTTAAAACCTTAAGTTTCTTCTTTGATCGAAAGTTGTGACAATGATTAATTGAGTCTGTAAGATATCGACCTTTTTTTTTCCTGATACAACACAGGCACCACATCACATCTGATGGTAAGCATGGTGCAGTCCAAAAATCGCCAACGACTGTCGACAGCTAAGAAAACCCATCGGTTGTCGCAGCGATCATGCCGGTCTGTACAAATATATCTTCAAGCTACGCTTTAAGGATCCCATATCATAGGATGGTGAGAACACGCTCGTCGGAAGACCATTCCACAGCCCAACGACACGGAAAAAGCGAGAAATCAGATACTTATTAAAAGTAAGCTAACAATCACAATCAGGTTTATTAATGTTAGTTTGATGCTTGCTAGAAACCTTAAGCTTTTGCTTAAATTTCAGTCCGTTTAAAAGTACCTAATGTAGTATTTTTGGCCGAAGATAGCCATAATTGGAGCTTTCGGCTGGACATTATATATCAGCCAAACTTGCACCTTCAAAACGAATATGATTCATTTGATATGGTCAAACGCTTGCTTGTAGGTAATTAAAAAAACAAGTTTCAAGATAATTTCCTAGACTGTTGACTAATAGACTAGTTGACCCTAGAATGTTGAATACCAGCACAAGAATAGTAAGAATTCGAAAACTGTCTACTTATGACATCTATAAAACCTTATAGCATGTAGACGCCGCCCGATACGTGCCTGCGTTAAAACGCCCTAAGGGTCGTTAGGGTGTTACGGAACGCACGGGGTAAGGGGTGCGCGCGCGCAGGGGATGCTCTAGCTAAAGCAGTCGACTACTGAGACCGAAGGCTAGAGTACGTGCGTGTGCATCGCAGTTCGGTGTGCCTTAAAATACAAATAAACAGTAAAACTCCAAAATCCGTGTCTTTCTACCACCACACCCACGACCACCGGTCATAACCTTTATTTATCAAAATTCATGTCAGTTATTTTCAAAAAGAGCATACATTGTACTACTAAGCCAATTGTCAACTATAGTTACAAATAACTCATTCTGCGAAGTTAATATTCCCATAAAAAAATTCAACACGTTTTTGTACATAGAAATAAAAATATCTGATAACTACAAGAGGTAAAACTTTTCATGTTATTTTGACAAATTGACGATTAGTTTAAGATATCAATCTATGATCGGAATATAATAATATTTACTGACTCAGCAGAATTTCACGACGCTTTAACCATCTGTCCGTTTTTGCAACACCTGTGAATAAAAATATTTCCAAGAATTCAAATGTAAACAAATTAGATTCTAGAAAAAGCACGATTGCGCTGTTTACAACACACAAAATACTAGAAAATAAGTGAATTTAATTCTTATGCTTATAAAAATAAGTACCTTTTAATGAGCTCAATTATAATAGTAACAGTTAGAGTACGTCGTTATAATTATAGATATAACATCGCGGGGTGGAAGGCCATTTGCTTTAAATGAAATTTTTTTTATGATATTCTGTAATACACGTTTTCGGAATCAGCGTTTTTGCCTATTCCAAAAATATATATAACTATATCACCAAAAAAAAAACGCTTAAGCCAAATAGCCTTTCATCCCTCGACATTAATTTTATAATAAGTACCTTATCTAATCTTTTTTTAATAATGTTATTTTTTAATAATAATTGTATATCATCACGCTGTATCTTTTGCGGGGTTACCAGAGATACATTAGTAGCTGTATTTACTTTATGCATATATGTTGTGCCCAACATGACCAATAGCAGAACTGATCGCTGTTTTCATAACACTTACACATGACATTTCATTTAGATACTATGCAGGTTTGCTTATGTTTTAACTTCAGCGGTAAGCATGTGGTCCCGAAATCCGTATTTAATTTGGAAACCCCAGAGGTACTGGCTGAGACTCGAATCTATGACCATTGGCGTTGCCACACTTGAATACTAGGCTCTTCCCTAGTAGAGCACCACAGCCACAAACATTTTTTTAAATTATCTTTTTTATGAAAGTTATTAAACTACACTAAATGAAATATAAGAGTTTCCCAGGCTTTATTTTGTACTCGTTGTAATTTATTTCATTTATCGATCTCTGAACGCATTGATAAAATATTTATATCTTTATTTATTTATTTACTTATTTATTTATTCGCTATCATTGATCAACACATACAATTGTATTACATACGTTACGGTTTTAAAGCTGTGGCAATTACACAATGATAATATTTAAAAACTATAAAGGTAAGGAAAATGGAATAACAGAAACTCGTAGCAATAAGAAATACGAGTGTGTTTGTGTGAGTGTGTTTTTGTAACAATTGAGTGCATGTAAGCTATTATATTATATGTATATTGTTTGTGTAAGCAAGGTCAAATTAGTGCAGTGTGGCGTCTGTACCTATTATCGTTTGTAAACGGAATACATACATCAAACATATATAAAAACTGTTCAAGGATTTGTTTAATTAAGTTATCTTTCAGCATATTATTATCTGCCTATGACGCACGCATTTATTATAAAATGGTATGTTTTATATCGCATTTATAATTAAATGTTATGTTTTTATATCGAATAATATTGTTTATCGTGCCTGAAACGTAGGCTACACAATAAAATTTCATCATGCGACATTTTCACGTGGATTTGATTCCATATCTCTTCTCTTTCTAACGAATACTTATTATGTGAATAATAAAATAAAAATAAACTACATCATAAAATCGTAATAACTAAATACTTTACAAAAATAGTGAACGGTGGCGCCATCTCTTATAATTTTTTTACAACCAATAAATGACTTTACGCTGATAACATACATTCATTAAAACGGATAGTCTAGCAGATGGCATGTTGCCGTAAATTTGTTCTTGCCCTTGACAATGAAATTAACAATTGAATGACAGCCTACTCCCCCCCTCCTCTTCTTGCTGAGGTGTCGTAAAAGGCGACTAAGGTGTCTCCTTAACACCGCAATTCAACCAGGTGTTCAGAGAAGGAAAGCTCGACCAAACCTGCATCACGATCCCTCCCGATCGTAATGGTTCTCCATTCCATCGGGCCTGGGGGAGCTCGGACGAGAGAGTGCTTTTCTGGCAGCGTGTCCAGTTATGCACTTAAATATCTCCTGCACAATTGACTGTTTCCGAAAACTGGACCCCGTTTCTTTTTGATCGGTGTTGAAACAGTCGCCGTGGCCGAATCCGGCTAGGACATCATCATCATCCGTTGATTATAAACAAGGCATTAAATTATCTGTTCTTGTAATAATGAACAATCCTATCTGGAGCACACTCGCCCCAGTGCAGTCAGCAAAAGGAAACAAGGCAGGTAATTCTACGTCGATACTCAATAAATAATATCCTCGATAAAATATTATTTTAATTTTTATGAAAAGAAAACCGCACAGTAAAAATCCACTTACCTTCTACAATTAAATGATTGTGTGGAAATCAGTAATGAGAACTTTTTTATTACTTTTCAAATTAAGATGCGAAATTGATTCATCAAGATAAAAGGCAAGCATTATCACAATTTTTGTCTGTTTGTTGGTTTATTTATTACATATATGATTATATATTCAGAAATCTAAATTGACTTTACGAAACTTTCATGGTTAAAAAAACATCTCTAAATCAGTCTATACGATAGCTTGATGTAAATTTAAAAAATGCCTTTTAGTTCTTCTCTTTCAGGCTCCCAAATCTAAACAACGTGAATATGGCCGCTGGAAGCATATTGCACTCCTATATAACATATGGGAATATACAGGTTATATCTACTTCAAATAAAAGTTTGTAGTGACCCTACTTATGATGCTAATGTCCTGGGCTCGAGTCCCGATAGCGGCAAACTTTTCTATGATGAATATATTAGTTTGTCACAAGTCACTGTTGTTTATATGTATTTAAGTATGTATATCTTTGTCTAGTACCCATAGTACAAGCGTAAGCTTAATTTAGGACTAGATCAATGTGTGTAATTATTAGTAAATATTATTAAAAGAAAATGGAAGTTCCCAGGCACTAATAATTTATAAATATATACAGATTAAGCAATCACGACGTGCCTTTTTAATCAAAATTATTTTTTTTAAGTGTAAAAAAAGTGTAGCTTCAGTATCAAAAAGAGTAGCCGACGAATATCGTGTTATATAAACTATACGCACTTAGTGTTACACTTTTTTTGGTATAGATAAATAGAAATAAACAATGAATTATGCATGCCGACCTACCACACTTACATTAACATAATGTAACATGAACCTCGATATTATATCATGAAATAGGGAAGAAAACTGTATTAACCGGGCGTAACTAACTACCAATCAATACCGAACAGATTTATTCCTTCGGGGCGATTTCTTATCGAACATCCTAAAGTGTAATGGGGTCTCAATAAAAGCGTTTAAATAAATTGTATTATGGTTTGTGATAATATAATCGTATGACTGTTTATTCCATTTCTAGGCAAATATTTATGAAACAGTAAATAATACTATAATGATTGCGTTTTAGGAAAGTAAATCAGCGCCACTACCGGATAGTTTGCTAAACATTAACTTCATAGAATTAGATGTTTAAAAACGTAAACTAATTCTGAAAATAAGGACGTAAGCACTAGTATTCGATTAGTTGTATAATCTTGTTCCATCCTCGCTTCTATATCAGAAACACGAGCACAGGTTTACAAAGTCATAGTTACAGTAACTTATAACCTGGCTAGAACTAAGAAACTCTCTAACTCTAACTTTTGCCAAGTTTTTGAGGTAAGGTATGGTCTACGTATGAGCGTGTTTCCACCGTCCTATTATATTCGGTCCTTTAAATGAAGAATTTCATTAGAAAATCAATAGATTTCTCTTCATTTTTTATATTCGTAGTCGAATGTAGTGAAATGGAGTTTGGTGGAATTAGAGAATCTTTTTTTAACTTGGGGAAAAAAGGGCTCATAGGGCAGTCCCGACCGCACAAGGAGGTAGCAGCCGGGGTATGCCGGACTTTTACCAGCTAAAAACTCCAAGGTTACTACTGCTGTGAATTAGTGGGTACTGTGGGTCCTGTAATCAATGCGCCGTAGCTCCACTACCCCGAACCTGAAAGGCAGAATCATGGGGGACCCCACCTCCCCCGATAACACCTTGTATACTTCGACAGAGCGCTTCACGACGCACCGCCGATATCTCGAGGGTCGCTATATGGAGGAATTAGAGAATCTAACTCTTGAGAACACTCAAGCTAGTATAACAAAAGCGAAATCGCTTTCAAAAAAACCCCAACCAACTATCTTGAATTCGGTAAACAGCAAACATTTAGCTATTGTCACAGAGGGCGCAATGGCACGTGCCGAACCGTTTGCGTGATGTTCTACGCCACATCCTCCTTGGAAAACGACTAACAAACTATCAGAGCTCTCCTCTAATGTGAGGAGGGGACGTAAATAATTTTATGATGTATTGATAATATCGACTTTGGTTTATATTAATTTGATTGTACGACAATTTTATTTCCCTTAGAGCACTGGCCTACAATCCATAGAAGCACCAAAAAGCAATATTCGTTATACTTATATCAGACTCCTACTAAGTAACTCCCGGATTTTAGTGCTTTTATGGGATGCTCGCTACTTCCTTAGAGGTAGATTTACTAAAATATATTTTTATAGTACCACGAAATATAGACAACATTGCCTCTGAAACTCTAAGTTTGCACCTATTATCGGCTTTACGACATATATGTCTCATCCAGCTCCACTTTCTAGCTACTATTATTTCTACTATGTCAGTCATTCTAGTCTTCAATCGAACCTCGGTGTTTCTTACCAGTTTGGAAGACATAGCGTGCGATACATCATTATTCTTGCAAGAAGTACCTATGTAATCTGGTCATTCAAGCAACAAAAGCGATATTGAAACAATCTTCTTTCATGTAGTTTATGGTATAGATACGCAAGTTGAAAGTAAGACTGAAGCAATACTAGACATAAAAGATCATAGCACGCACGCAGACCATAGAAACTATAATCCAATTACCTTCCACAAAATCATAGAGAATTGTCAAATAAATAATTCAAATTTGACCGCCCACAAACTAAACAATAAATGGGGGAGCCATTAGAAGGGAATTCCGTGTCGCATGCGATCAGTCAAGGCAGCGTTAGTGATTGCTGCGAACTTGCAAACTGCCTCGTTTTATGCATCACGGGAACTTAGGGCTGCTCGTACACTTTTATGGTTTTACGCTGTGATAATTTGTTTCTATTTTAGGGCGGGGATCCCCATTCGGAGAGCCAAATCTATTATATTCTCGGTCTGTATCTGCATTTCAATCTCATAAGTTTTTCTTCATATATTGTCAATTTTGATACATGTGGACCCTATTGTACCGGCAATAGATTTAGAAAGTTTTTAATTTGCGAGAATTCAGATCCCTGTTTCATAAAAGCATTACTTGCGCATAAAATAATCTCGTCTTTAATCACCAACTTAACATACTTGTATCACAATATACTATTATATAAATATCAAAATAAAAATTAGATATAGCCATTAATGTATCTCTGCTCGCCCCAAAAGGGAAATGGCCTGATGATATATTATAACTAAAATAAAGATTATTCTCTTCTTGACGTAATAAGAAAGGCCACCATCGAAGATTATATATGTATAAAAAAGATATAGCAAGATATCAGGAGATGGCAAACATCCAAATAATCCGAATAAATTATGAGTGTCGCAATTATAAATCGCGATGTACGATTTCAGTACTTATTACAAATGATTGATATTGCTCCGTGAATATACGGCTCGTTTCACAATCCGGGTACATTTCTCACAATGACGTAACGGAATTGGCAAAATTTATTCTTAAATTTGAAACCTTTATAAAAAAGCTCTTTTTTCACGTTTGACCTTTATTGTCCTTCTTTTCTTTTACACTAATTATTTATTATTATGAACTTACTTCGTATTACATTTTCAAACGTTTCCCTAAATCTTTTGTATTTCAATATTTTATTACCTTTCACTGTATCTTTGACGGACGTACAAGTCTAATTTAGCAGGCTTTCTTGCAATTCTTAATAATCTTTCTTAAATAATCGTAAAACTACGAAACAGAAATTACTTTATAACAACGCTATTACTTCATATACCCCTTTATAAGTTATATGTTCCAGTTACATACAAAAGTTTTTAATCTGAAACGTCTAATTCGATGGGTCAAATTGGCTCTTGGTAATCAGCATCTTTTATTATCTGCAGAACTACTTTCTTCCGATATTCTAATGAGGTTGGTATATTTTCGTTGTTCACATGATCAATAGATGTCACTAAATATAGTGAAAAATCACTAATAAGTGATTTTTCTCTCACAACATTATAAGAGTTGTTTTTGGTTATAACATAATTATTTCCTATTATAAACCACCCCTTAACACATTTTTTCTGTTCAAAATAGTTTCAAGGTTTCAAACCTGCCAGGTGTCCCACGATGCTTCTATTATATACGTAGACATATAAGCTCAGAAATGTCTATTAGGTTTGGAAAATTATATATACACAATTCTTATGCAATACTTTGCAATTGCTGGGAAATAGATGATTAAAAAACATTATATATTCTCACAGTTTAAAATATCGGATCGTCGACGTTACGTGTTGTGTAATGCGGTTTCATTTATTGAGCCAATACATCAAGTGCACTGTAAACGCATTAAAATATTTCCATGACACATAATTCATATAGATTTTAATGGTTTCTGGGAAAGGATGTCTATTCAACCGATATACTCGTAGAAACTAGAACCGATTTGCTTGATCGTCCATAATATACATCCTTATTATAGTTGAATAAAATATAGTTATAATAGTATCCTGTACTTAATAGAAAGGATATGTAAGCACTTATTAGTGAAAAAACTTTTTTAAATCATCTAGTTTTTATAATAAACTTGTTTTATGTTTCATTAGTAATGTGTCTTTAAATAGCAAAAATCTGCATGTACAAGCTAAGTGTGGGAAATGCTACAAAACTATTTTTACCGATAATTTATTTTTTTACACTAGTTCGACAAAGTTTCTACAGTGCACCTGATGGTAAGTACAGTATAGTCCAATAACGAAAGCCACCATCAGAGGATGAAAATCCGGTGATTGTTTCCGTCGTCATGTCGACCCACATATACCACGACTGAAGGTCTCTAGGTATATGAGTTACTGGATATACACAAGCTGGTCCCGAAACGCAATAGGCCAAAGCGAGTCACTATATTGGTTTTTACAATTATGTACTCTGGTCGTGACCAAATCCGGGTAATCTTCCTACCACCATAAAAAAAGGTAAAAAAAAAAACCAAAAAAGCCAAAATTAGAAGTCAATACATTATATTTGTTGTACGATGAGAAAAATAAATGTGTTAATAAAAAATGATATGCACAACAGTTAAAACATACTGTTTTTTAGGGTGAGTTTTACGCAATTTCGCCGCCGTGTGAGTGGGTGCGGTGTGCAAATAGCAGAATAACCACCATCTTTTCTGACAGTTACGACACAGAGAGTTGAACCAAGAAACTCTCTCGGGAGGTCTACAGTCTTTGGGCACCTGCCCATTGAAGTTAGTCTCCAAAACATGTAAAGACGACGATTTGCCCAAAGACGAACTTATAACTGAAAGGACAAAAGGATAAAACTCGGAGTTTTAGTATTCTCTCCTAAATAAGAACACTTGGTGGCAGCAACGTACTCAAATACCAAGCTGGGTTTTTAAGGAATCTAACATCTACATTCTTGTCTCTAGTCACATATCCTTTATATAGACGCGACTGTATTGATCAAACAGATAATAATAGAGAAGAATGAATTTTCTTTAGTAATAAAGAATTTTAAGTGCAGTTTAATATTATATTAAAAAAACAATTAATTTTGTAACAACGCCTACACCTTGTTCATTTTACGAAATCCCCCATGAAAGACAAAGACTAAACTGGTTTTGTTTTGAAACAATTATTTAATATTTTATTTTAATTCTAGTTTGTTTTAATAGTGTTTAATATCTGAGTCTAAGATCTCAGTCTACAAATATTTATTTTCAGTATTTATACTATACAGGCTGATTTTATAGACGAGGGAGATATTCAAAGAGGATATTCAGCATTCGATTCTAATTCCAAATATATAGGAATAGTGATATCTTAATATTTCCATTAAAACGAAATAATTTATAGTCATCATATTAAGGGGCAATTACACACTTAATAGAATAAATAACAATTAATTAATAAGTAAGTATTTTGTCTCTCCTAAGCCAGGATAAAGTACGAAAGGGTAACGAGTCAATTACCTGTTTACCTCAAATTACGTAATAGGAATTTTATCTACATGCCATTCAATCGTGCGCCAGACGCGCTGCGGTGTCCAAACTTTTTACGGATCAATTCTCATTTGTTCATCAATGTTTCGTTATGATTTGTTAGGCAATATTGTAATTTACATTTTTATTAGTTATAAGAAGGTACATATTATTGTATTCTGAAATATCTCCCTCGTCTATAAAATCAACCTGTATATGTAAATTTACGTTCAAAGAATTGTTAGAAGGAACTTCGTAAAAGGAACAAGGTATATACGTTGTACTATATATATCCTACTAAGCCTGGATTCTAGGGGTTTACGAAAACTGTACTTGACCAGTAACTAAAATTAAGTGATACTGCAATAAACAAACTTCTAAATCCGGTATTATTGCTGAGTAACTACATGCCCTCCGAATGGGGCCCTTAAACCTATAACCCCAAGGAAACGTCATTCCTTGATGCCAAGTTATAAATTACGAAGGAGATAAGACTACGGGATTTGTGGACTTCGAAGGGTCTGTAAACATAATTATAACCTTACTTTGGCAATGCATACGCCCAGTTTCAGAAACACTCCTTAAATTTAAAGATCCTTAAAAACGAATATATAAGGAGTCTAATTTAAAAACCCACTATAACATATTTTTTTCAAATCCCATAAATTTATAAAAACTTATAATTAATCTTTGACTTAACAATCAGATTGATATAAGGTATTTAAATTATTATTCTAGAGTGAAAAAGCAAAAAAGAAAAAAATAATATATAATATTTGCTTTGATAAAAACATTTTAAATTACTATTAGGACAATTAAGTAATTCTGTACGAAAAATCTTTTTATCGGGTTTTGTAATTAGACGCCTCATATCTACATATATAAAATGACTTAACATGAATGACATACCATCGTAGACCCTAAACTGAGGAAACTAGAAACATGAAATTTGGACATTGGGATCGTTATATGTTGTAGGCCTTCATTGTGGCTGAATTGTTTGATACTCCACCCCTAAGAAATAGGTGTTGAAAATTAGTTTAAAACCTCGTTAATTTTGAAATTAGCTCATTTTTTATTTTTTGCTTAGAAATTAAAAAACGAGTTCGATGTTTTTGAAAAATTGACCCCCTAAGGGTGTAAATTATTTCTTCCTGGGCAACGCTGGGTCTCTACAACCAGTTAATGAAAACGTATGTACATATGGATAAATCATTAATCTTTAAAAACATTTTAAATTTATTCAGCTTTTGTGAAACTTTATCTTGAATTATCACGAACTTGCGAATCTGTTACAGAAACTATGGGATACCGTAAAGATTGCGGAAAGAATCAGATATAAAAGGTATGCCTTTGATATTTTTTCTTTATTTCTTAAAGGAACTTTTGTTTCAGAAACATGCCAGTCTCATCAAGGCATGACTTTAATATATTTCAAATAAACCTTGGTAGGTATAAAATCTTCATTTATAAATATCTATTATCTACAACGTTTCCTTTCTGCCTCTGTACTAATAAGTGCTATCACTATATAATTTGGTATTTGTTGTTATAATAACAATATTAGCTAGAATACATTTAAAAAAAGTCGGCCGACTTTAAAAAGAAAATAATCACCCTAAATTTAGCAATCAGACTCAGTATTTTTCAAGTCAGTAGCGTGTAATATAGTATTTTACGTTACTATAAACAGACAATGATTCAAAAATTACAAAGTTTGATTGGTTACTTTATGGTTATAGTTACTTTTTGAAGTCGTTTGAATTTTTTTGTAAAAATATTTTTATTCTGCAATTTATTAGTGAATACATAACCTACCTCCTTTTATCCTTTACATCGCCCGCTATCTAACTCCAAACACAGTGAAAGGCTTATTAATTTATTTATTAACAGACAAGCAGTTGAAGCAACTGATAAGTATTTTATGTTTCTATATCACTTTTTTTAAATATTTTATTTGTGACTGAGAACTGATATTTAGTATTCTGGGAGATCACTGCTGCTCTGACTATCTTGTTGCTTGAAAAGTGTTTATCGGGTTTGTTGTTTGATCGACAGATACATAGCCGATGGCCTCTAAGATTTGAGCTGCCACTGAGTTTGAAATTTTTATAAAACCTTCAAGGTTTCTACAATCAAACTATATGCTGTTTGGTTTCGTGTCTACGTGTACCCTTATTCCATATTAATATAAGTTATTCCGATGTCGATCTCGAACTCATTTTAAAAGTTACGAACTGGAACAATTCCCCGCGTTTAACTATGCTATTGCAACGTTTCGACCTTTTTGCGAAAGGTCAGGTGTTTGAATGATTTACTCTCTCAATATTACGGAACTGGCAAGAGGGTGGTACGCGGACAACGGAATTAAACTTTGAGGAAATATGACCTTACCGTCCGGTAATAATGGAGCTACGAATTTAATTTGACGGCCCAGTTTAGTTATTATAATCCTACAAGTGAAGGTGTAGGTCCTAGTTTCGAATCCTGGTAAAGACAAACATTTTTTAACGAACAGATTTCTTTGGAGATAATCATATGTATACCGGTTGCCATTCACAGTATTTCTAATAGAACCAATGAGTGATGATGTTGATGTCCTAGCCGGTTTCGGCCACGGCGACTGTTTCAACACCGGTTAAGAAATTCGAGGTCTAGTTTTCGGAAACAGTCAATTGCGCAGGAGATATTTAAGTGCATAACTGGACGCGCAGCCAGAAAAGCACTCTCTCGTCCGAGCTCCCTCAGGCCCGATGGAAAGGAGAACCAGTACGATCGGGAGGGAGCGGGATGTAGGTTTGGTCGAGTTTTCCCTTCTGTAAGCACCTGGTTGAATTGCGGTGTTCAAGAGATACCTCAGTCGCCTTTTACGACACCTCAGCAAGAAGAGGGGGGGTGCTATTCTATTCTGCCGGCAGCCACCACGGCTAAGAACCAATGAATATTAATATATCGTCACGCTATATCCCTTACGGGGTAAGCAAAGGTCATGCCCAACATGACCAGTAACGCAACTGATCGCCGTTCTCGGTGTACTTACACATGTAATTTTTATCTAATGCCAAACAGGTTTCCTCACGACGCTTTCCTTCATCGGTGAAGTATGTGGCACCTGAATCTGTACGTATTCTGGAAAACTCAAAGGTAGGTACTGAGATTCGCGATGTCGTTGGGCTGTGGCATGGTCTTCCGGCGAACGTTAGAGATATTTGTGCAGGCCGGCATGATCGCTACCGATGGATTTTTCTCAACTGTTGATATCGTTTCAGGACTACACCATGCTTACTATTTGGTGTGTGTGTGTGTGTGGTCACTGTGTCGAATCAGGTTTAAAAAAACAGGTTTAAAAAAGGTCGACACAAAATTTGCAATTTTATACATTTTACACTTATCTACTTACGTTACCGTAGATCGAATGCTATTTTGTCTAGTCCTCATATATGACGCGGCCCTCGCAAACGCCATCTGCGAAAAGTCATCCAAGCTTAGTACAAATTATCAGCCATTACAAAATCCTTTTGCTTGAGCACTTTAAACGTTTTTCCTTATTAGACGTTATAAAAAAAAATATAAAGAGACCGTGCTATGCGCTTCTAGGATGCTCAAATAACTCTCCCACCGTTTAGGAATTTCTCTAATTGCTGAGATATTAACTGTCAGCTCTGAGTAATTGCTATTCGTACACACAGTGCAATGTCAAGAGACAAGTTCTATCCGCGTATATTTAAACCATTATTTCTTATTTTTTCTATGGGACGAAATGTTGTTGGCTGGGAAAGGTTTTTACATCTTCACCAAACGAGAGGGGCGAGCACGTAAGGTGCTCAACCAGCGTTATTCTTTGGCTGGCAATGCAAGGGCTCCCCTGTGAGTAAAAACCTCGACTTGGGCGGCTTTTTTTTATTACATACAGGCTTGCGCTTGACCTCAATCTCACCTGCTGGAAAGTGATGATGAGGCCGACGATGGAGCGCGCTCACCCAGCAAATACCGATTCACTCGACGTTTGAAGATTCCCATGTTATAAGATGCCGGAAACACCGACGCAGGAAGCGAGTTCCACTCCTTCGCGGTACGCAGCAAAAAGGAGGAGGCGAATCGCTTCGTGTGAGCAGCAGGAATGTCAACCACAAAAGGGAATGTGGGCTAGCCACGGAAAGAACCTATGATATTATGAAGGTCTTCCTCATTTCAATGTCATAGGCTTTTTTCTTTCCTAATATATATTTTGTAATAATAATCGTACGATTACATAATATTTCTCCTTATGAAAACCTATGACGCCATTCCCACCATCATCAAAATCCTTCTAATTTTCAAATTCGATCGATCTTCCTTTTTTTATATTTATCTTTCATAAAACATTCGTTTTTGCTAAATGGCCAACACATATTTACGCCACAGATATGTAATCTAATTTAAGAGCCTTCTTACACACAATCACTATATATATATATATATATATATATATATATATATATATATATATATATATATATATATATATATATATGGTATATACATATATATATCGGTTTTACAAAGAACTCAAATTGGAATAACATAATGTTACTTTTACGGACTTTGACCTAGCCTCAAACTGCTCATACGCTTGTGCTATAGATACTATACACAGATATAGATAGGCTTACCATACGTCCCGGTTTGACCGGGATAGTCCCGGTTTAAGATCCCAGTCCCGGCGTCTCTTTTTCTTTTTAATAAAAAATATATTCACATTTATTAATATGTTTTCAATTTATAATAATTTTGATTGCATTTTAAATATGAAAAACACAAATTAAGCGAAAAGCAAAATGAAAATGAGCCTCTTTCTGTTCTGCGTCCCGGTTTGGCTCTTCGTAATTATGGTAAACCTAGATATAAATAAATTTTATAAATAAACACACCTATAATTCGCTTCTTTAATCTGGTCATTACAAAAAAGTTTGCCTTTGTTGGGGCTCGAAACCAGGCCCCTCAGCGACGCAGGTATGATTTCTAAACTAAGCTACACTGAATCCGTCAAAATTGATTTAAAAAATCGCTATAGTACCTTAATGTTAAGTAAAAGAAAAAATGTTTCAGGAGAGTAGTCTATACAAGAATGGTAAGTTGAGGCGGTAGGTCGATTACCTTAACTGGGTCGTGACCACAGTACACACGTGCAAAGAGCGTCGTTGTGACTCGCTTCGGACTGTCGCCTTTCAGGATCAGATTGTTTGCCTCCAGCTTTTCATATACCTTCAGATCTTCAGTTGTGATATGTAAGGACTGACATGATGTCGACGACTTCCAATTAATTCTGCACTTTCTATTACGCGCGCTGTAGTCACTTTACCGAATCAGTATTAAAAATATCTGTATTCGATGGATAAAGTAATTTGTTATGATTCGAAACAAAACATGTCTGCAATCTAACCAGATTATTGGTTTCACAACATCAATTCTATTTTTAATATATTAACACTCTAGAAACAGCAATAAATGTTTCAAAACAGAAATAAAAATATTTATGAATCTAACATCGGAACATAGTTTTCTATGCCTAACGTTGCGGCACTGTTTTATTTTGATAGCCTTTTAATGTCTATCGTAAATTATAGGTGAAACTCGACGAAAATAATTAAATTAGTGGATTTCATCGTAAAAATAAAATATTATTTTTTTCTTCTATGGACAATGAATCACGTGGTTTTAACACTAAAAGTTTTTATTACATTTTGTAACGTCTGTAACTAATTATAAGTTATTTTCTAACAAAATAAAAGTGTTCATAAATGCAAAATACATGAAATGAAAACCTCCTTCATTTGTGAAGTTACTTGCAAAATGAAGACTGCTGTGTAACCTTTATCAAATGTCTTATTGATTTTTATTTGCTTGCTATTGCTTGACATCAATCAAATCTGGTCAGGGGTGAAGATGAGGCCCATGATGGAGTGTACTCAACAGATGCCTATTCACTCTTCTTCTAAAAGCTGTCAAATTGTAATATCATGGAATATCCGGGACCGTAAATTGTGGGAAAACATATCGATAACGGGAATGTAGACTTCATGTTTGAATGTCTCAGCTTCCCTTTTGGAATTACACTACATGCCACTAATAACTTTTACGTACTTATAACATGTGGTAGACATGTAAAACATTCGGAATGTAAGACAGTCTATTGATAACATTATAATACTAGTTCTCAATATAGAGAACTTAGGCTTAGGCAACTTTAAGTTTGCTTAGACTTTACTAAAATATTACAATTTATATTACTTAATGTCAAAGGATTTGGTAAGTCACCGAATTTGTCAACATAGACTTGGCTTTGCGAATACTATAGTGATACTCAAATTTCTATTATATATTCAGTTTTTTGTCAAAGCGAATTTATTTTTTAAAAACTTTGCTAAGCAATGTTAGAATAGCGTCTATAAATCTTAACACGGTCCCGCCGGCATATACCATTAATGGTACATTGAGGACTGTTCCATCGGTTGGCGTGCACCATTTATGGTACATACACAATTGTCACATCGGGCGGCGTGTACCATTAATGGTACAATGAAAGAAATCAATTTAAATTTGATTTGCTAATAAAAAGAAAAAAGTTTGCAAATGAACGCAGGTATAGTCGGCAGAAGCACTTAATGAGAGATATGCGATTACGTGCAAATGGCACCGCCCGATGAGACAAATTCGATTTTAGAGAGCCGTCAGATGCCGAAGACAGCGAATTCAGCCGGCGGCGGGAACGTGTTAAAGCGCGATTGGGATTTTGGGAGTCGCGACTTAGCAGGACGCAATGTTTTGCTCGGTATGTATTTATATGGAAAAACGTCCAATTTAGGTGTCTGAGCAGTGCTGTTAGCTGTGATGATCGCAAGTTTGACACGCCGCCTGACAACGCTACGTAATCACCTGCATCGGACGCCTGTCCATACAAATATACACAGGGCAGTATATCGCGACCTTACCCCTCCGAAGCAACCTTGAGCTTCTTTCGGCATTTTTCCTAAGTTCCGAATCGTTAGTAGATCACCCTTAGGTTTTTCTCTGGCTGGCCGACCATGAAAAGATGTCAAGTCAAATGCAGAGCATCGAGCATCGACGTAGTAGAGCCTGCCTCTCGGTCTTTTATCGGTCGCACGGTGGAGAGTGTTCTCAGGAACTGTATTCTTTGATTCCACCAGCCCTATTCCATCAAAAAACCACTAGACATCATGTTGGATACCGTATGTGGTGGATGTTCCTTATATCCACACGAAAAGATTCTCTTCTACATTCATCATGCGAACGGCTAAGGAGTGGAATATACTTCCAGCTGCCATATTTCCGCGAGCTTATGACCTGGGAGTCTTTAAGAGAAGAGTGAATAGGCATTTGATAGGCGAACGCGTTTCATCATCGAACTCATCTTCATCTTCCACCAGGTGTGATTGAGGTCAAGCGTTCGTCTATAAGTAATCGTAATAAGTAATAAAAAAAAAAAAAGATCCGTACCCACTGGGGTGCCCTTGCGTTGTCACCCAACCCATAAATTCGCTGGCTGACCACCTTCAGTGCACGCTCTCTACTCACACCCAAACAGTGACTGCCACAATCGGTATCGCACCTTTACATAAAGTGACATTCAATTAGTCATAATGCTTGCGGAAAGTCTTAAATATTATATATGAAAAGTGTAGCCGTAGTGGCTGCCGGCAGAATAGAATAGCACCCCCCCTCTTCTTGCTGAGGTGTCGTAAAAGGCGACTAAGGTATCTCTTTAACATCGCAATTCAACCAGGTGTTCAGAGAAGGAAAACTCGACCAAACCTGCATCCTGCTCCCTCCCGATCGTACTGGTTCTCCATTCCATCGGGCCCGAGGGAGTTCGGACGAGAGAGTGCTTCTCTGGCTGCGCGTCCAGTTATGCACTTAAATATCTAATGCGCAATTGACTGTTTCCGAAAAGTGCCCCTCAATTTTCTTAATCGGCATTGAAACAGTCGCCGTGGCCGAAACCGGCTAGGATCATCATATGAAAAGTGACAACGTGATATTTCGAAGTCTTATGTAAGTTCCATACATGTTGCACTTTTTACTAACGTTATCGTTGGTTAAATGTTACTTTGTCTAAGCCCTTTGATAAGATTTTGTCTCAGAAAATAAATGGGTAAAATTAGACCCAATTAACACGAGATAAAACCCACAAAAACCCTTTATCCGTGTGACCAGATAAAGTCTCATTGTTTTGCTTCCACCTTTTAAACTGGATGGGGATTTTTAGCTCCGGTCACACTATTTTTTTAATGTAGCAGGTGCGAATTGTTCCTCTGGACTTTGAAGTCAAAGAATAATTAATCTTAACGCAGATATGACAATCAGAGAAGTTAAATTATGTCATTATTTTAGATGTTCACTTTTATGATAAAGTTACGCGAATACAATGTTGATAGATAATAGATAATACGAGTATTATGTATTTTCTGAAAATGTTTACTTTCACATGTTTACCAATGATTTCATCATCAGCCCACCCTAGTCCACTGCTACATACAAGCTTCTCCCAACAAGTGCCATTGAGCCCGGTCTCAGGCTCTTCTCATTCAATCTTTTCCTGCCACCTTCCGCATGTCGTCGCTTACCTTGACGGGGAGCGTCAAGACAAAACAAATTTTCTAACTTAACTAACGTTTAATCTTAACTATTATTATCATTATTAGTCGAGTTTTTAACTCATTAAAGCCAATGATATGATTATTTCAGGCTCGGTATCCTATTTCAAAACATTCACAATTGCAAAATACAATTTTAGTTAAAATTACTATTATATTCTGTAAATGTTCACAAAGAATACATAAAGAAGTAAAGAAGAAGTAAAAGGTTAACATTAAATACCTAGTTCTTACCATACTCGGAAGACAAAAGTGTTCAGTGTAACAGAAACAATATTCATACTTCGCTAACTTTTACTGCTTGAGGTGGTTGGGCTATTGCCCAAACTGGATCTTCACCACAGTATATAAGTAAAGACCGTCATAGTGATTCGTTTCGACTTGTCAGGTTTCAGGATCAGTGAGTGTGAGATAACCAGTTGTTCATATACCTAAAGATCTTTCGTCGTTGTATATTTGAGCCGAAATAGCGACGACTACACGTTCTTGGATTACACTGTACTTTCCATCAGATGTAATGTAGTCACTTTGCAGAGCGGTATAAAAAAAAATACTTTAAAAGATCTGTCTTATCTGTTCAACGTATTCTCTGACTTCTCACTTTTCCCACCCCATAGAATTGATCTCACCAATATATGACTATATTCCACCTGCCGATGGGATTTGATTCGGTCTGACCGCTTTATTTGTTTTTTAATCTGTGTCTTCTTGCACCTTGTTCTTTCACATTATAAATTTAAGGCTTTTTATGCGCAAAGATATACGTATGATATTTGTGTGTAACGAACTTGAATGCATCGCGAATCACAATGACTACTTAAAACTCACCAATATTATATGGCAGTCATTAAGCCGATTTGGGGTAAAACAATCTGAGTTATACTTGTGGACTATAGATAATAGCATTTATGAAAAAAATATATTTTGTAAACCCATATAAACAGTGTGAAACATTTCACTTAAAATAAATAAATATTTTAATGTTTATACGTAAGCATAAGTATATTTTGTGTTATTCTTCTATGACCCATTAATAATCATTCTTTCTTTTTGTTGTCATATCTTTATTAAAGAACAGGAAACTCTTAAAAGTCACGTATAATTAAAGTACTATACAAGCAAATCATAATACATCAAATTACGCGCCATACGTTTGCTATTATATTTTAACACATTAAAAACCAAACCCGATGATCTCTGTCTAAAGCGAGGTTACCTTGGAAGCAAGAAGAACTTTGTGAGAAAGCGATGGATCTCTCAAACTGGTTTTCAAAGTCTGGGAATTCAATATCACGATTCTGGGCAGGTGTGTTTTAATACAAGGCGCCCTTAAAGCGTGTGGACATACGGTTGTTTATAAAATAAAATATTCAACAAACAGATCTATATTGCTTAGATATAAATATAATGGATATTTCTGAATAAGCGTTTAAATTTTTGATAAAAATATACCTTTATTTATATTAATATTATTAATTCTGGTAATTTTAATTAAAAGTTTGTATGAAAATAATTTCTGCTTATAATTTAATTACGTGTAAACATAGTACTTCCAGTACATATTTAATATATTTTTTATATTCCTTTTATAGCAATTTTAACATTGAATGTTATTTTATTGATAGAAATATTATAAATTTACTAAAAACCGTATATATTTTACATTGATATTATTTATGAAACAATATTGCCCTAGTACGAAAGTTACTCCTACGAGTATATAGTGAATGTGTTTTATAAATATAAATTGCCCATAAAAAATAATAATAATATACCGTCACGCTATATCCTGATTCGGATGAACAGAGATACAGTAGTAACTGTATCCTCAATACCCTATGAACACACTTGAAACAAATTTCTGTAGGACATATAAATTATGTTTACTTTCGGGGACCGAATCCACCATTTGTAGCTCAGAAGTCGATCACTGCTCCATTCGAGTCATCAATCCTAATGTTTATATATCATAGTAAAATTAGTACTTATACTAGATATTAGGTTCAGGCGACCTCAAGGTGATTTATACAAGGTATTTGTTGAAACATTTCACTAAGGCAATTTACACAAAAAAGTTAGAAATCGTTCTTATTGTAATGGATTGTTATTGTTAAAAGGTTGAAGGTAATTAATTGTCTGGTGACAAATATAAAACGCCAATAATGTCTCATCATGTAGCCGCGTATAATGTGGTATTATGATGCACATTTAACATGCTCAGCAGTGAATTTTGATGTCACCTCAAGAGTTATCACTGTAGATACACATCTCGGCTAGGACAACCACCTGGAGTCGAAGCTGCTCGCGTCCGTAGACTTTACCCTAGTTTCTCTACACGTGACTCCCGGGTGGTGCTAAACGAGCATTAGCGAGGTGGTAGGGCGTCGGTGCCCGTCTGGATCGCGACTAGTGATGAAAATGCCCGGGAATTTTCCCAAAGTGCCCAAAACTTGTATGGGGAATATTCCCGGGAATTTACGAAATGTTCGCGGAAGTGCTGGCCACTTTGGGAAAATTCCCGGGCATTTTCATCACTAATCGCGACCACAGTGCATGTGTGTAAAGGCCGTCATAGTGACCAGTTTCGGCTTGTCGCGTTTCGGGATCAGCTTGTGCATATCCAGTAGCTTATATACCTAGAGACCTTCAGTCTTGGTATATGTGGGCCGATATAACGATGTAGACTATCAATGGATTTTCATCCTTTGATAGTCGCTTTCGTTTTTGGACTACACTGTACTTACCATCAGGTACTCTGTAGTCACTATGTCGAGCCAGTGTAAAAAAAAACCTGGCAATATTTTGAATGATTTTCTAAAATATCTAAACTATTTTAAAAATATTTTTGTTGGTTGACAGGCACAGCAGTATGTCACGAAGTAAAAGCGTTAGTAAAAAAACGTCCGGTCTCACTGCACCGTCGCGTCGCGCGTCGTAGGCCGATGTCGTCCGCTTGTCGCGACTTTGTCGGCTCTTTTTGTCGAGCAACCGTGACTGTTTTAGTAATCGGATAGTCATCTATTTGAGTTACCGATGAAGCCTGCCATCAGGTAGCGGTATGCTAATCAAATATCATGGCATTAAATACTGACTGACCCGGTCACGCGTAATGATTTTACATTTCTTATTTTTAAATTGGATTGCTGTGAAACAAAGCTAAAGAAATTAATCAAATAACATAACATAATATTTTACAGATAGTCACACACATTGACCTAAACCCAAACTAAGCTTGCTCTTGTACTATGTGTAATTGTCAACTTATCTAATCAGCCAGTAAGTATGCATTTAATATGGAAAATACCAGAGGGACGTTACAGGATTCGAACCTACGAACATTCGCGGTGCCGCAAGTAGATACCGATTTCTTATCCACTACGCCAGCATTGCTGCTAATTTTTTTCTTTCTTTATTTACATTTAAAATAAAACTTCTAAATACATCATTTGTGGGTACATTAATAAGAAAATATTAACTGAGCTAAAATTTAAAAATTTACTTTGTGTACTGCGTATAATATTTATATGAATAAGTAAAATATAAACCATACGTTAAGCGAGTGGTATTACGTGTTTTTTAAAGACCATAAAAAATGGCTATCCTACCTATAGTAAATATATTTTAGTAATCCTCAGTTATTATCCATAACATATTTATTTATTTAACTTCAAAGTTATACCGCTAATGTAATGTCAGAATATTAATTCCACTTAATGTTTTTTTATAAATTTCAACATCGTTGTTATGCTGGAAATGGCAAGAATTAAAACTAACTCGCATAATAAATACATTAAAATCAGAAAAACAATAAAGAATCAATTAGTACATATTTACCATTTTTATTAAAGTCTTATGTGTTACCTAAATATCCAAATTGATAAAAATGTAATTATTTACAAAAGTAATACAAAACACAAAGCATTTTTAGCATATCATGCAAAAATATTAATTAATATTTTCATGAAGTTGCAAAAATGGTGTAATTATACAGTGCTTGAACTTTTACTGTATCAATTTATAATTGGTTAAACAAATTAATATCGCACTTATATTTTTATCACGGGGAATCCCTTTCGGAGTATACCGTGAGAATAGACTACCACTTCTTCCTGCTCTTGCAAACCTCTTGCGCTTCCATAACATTCATATATCCCTTCATGTACTCTCGCCGATAACGCGTAATTTTTAAATTACTCTCTATCAGAACTCTCTTTACTTGATCAGAATAGGTAAGTCGGTCGACCTTAACTTTTGCTGCCACTTGGACTTGGCTTAGCAAAGGCTTGTTCATAATTAAGTTCCTATAATATATACCGAACTGAAATGAAGAAATCTGTAGAAGAACGAGAGCCCCGACATGGTTCAGAGGATAAGCAAATTAAAATGGCATTGATCAGAATATAAAAGTCGTACAGCGAATGGCTGATGTCAAAGCAAAGTTCTTGTAACAGTTCAGTGGAGAGCACGTACTGGTAAGCACAGTTTGGGACATCCAGCTGCAAGATAGACCTAGCACAACAGCTATCTAAGCGGGACAACCTTTTAGAAAACATTAGGGGGAGCCTATATTCAGCTGTGGACGTTCTACCTTTGGTATGATGATCATAACAATAAACTGAACTGTTACTGATACAAAAAACCGGTTTTTTGTTCTTAAAAATATTGAAAACGAGAAATAAACGTTTTTATTAATTTCGTCGCCTTTAAAAGTAAAAAACAATCATAATGAATAATACTGTTTATATTACATCTACGAAAGTTTAAAGAAGTCAAGGTCGCTTTAACTTGAAAATCCTATAACACTATCTCAGAATTTTTACAAAACAAACTAGAAGCCATAAACGTGACTACTAGCGACATCTCTTATGGAGTAGATACAACTGAAGATTTAATTATTTTAAATCTTATATTAACACGTGATTATTCAAACATTGAAGTGTTTCTTGCAAACGTAAAAAAAGAAAAAACAATTGAAAATATAATAAGCAATGCAGTAGGAGTGCACAAAATGTCGACCGAGAGAATTTTTTTTAATCAATTTCGGAAAATTCTGGCCTAAATAGATTAGTTCTCAATTTTCATTTAATGATTACATGATTCATATATGAATTGACTCTAGATTAAGTAATAATCAATCCCTTATTTCGTATGTCGAAATAATACTACACTCTGCTAGCTGCGAATACCAGCTTTAGTGACTAATTAAAACGACGTTTTGTAAAAGATGCATTTTTCGATATATGTAGTATAATAAAGGAATTTCCTGACTACAAATGTTGGAAATCACCCTTGTTACATAACTTTATTTCGGGAAAAACATTGTTGTCAACAGTGAGCTCGTGGGACGACAGCCGTCAAATTCATTCCTCTCAGCTTGTAAGAGAGAAAATACGAGACTACGGACGGTACTAAAAACCTGTGTGATACATACTTGCGGTATCTACAAAGCCCGAAGACCTACAGAATCGATCACTTGTAGTCTAACAAAAAAATGCAGTACAGAAACGACATAATGAAATTAAAAACTCAGGAGGTCACGACTGTTTAAAACCTTATTTGTTTATTACATAAAACCTCTTTTAATTGTCACCGCTTTTCTATATAATATAATTTTTAATTTTTTAAATTTAGAAGAAGGTTATTGTTTTTAGGTTGTCAAATATAAATAAAATATGTAAAAATAGTAAAAAACTCATTAAATTATTTAATCATCGCCTTCAACGCTAGCAACGACCCTTCAACTCACAACAGATTGTTGAAATTTAATGTTGTTCTATTGAATAACATATTGTTGGTGTGTTTGCCGTTGTTTTATATTTCCTAATTCTATAAATTACGCTTACATGCAGCTGTGGTGGCCTAGCGGATAATGAACCTGTTTCCATGCGCGGCAACGCGAAAGATCGTAAATTCCAATCCAGGAACGTACCTCTGGGTTTTTCCAGATTACGTACAAATTTTAGGCACATCAGGCCTACCGGAGAAGGAAAACATCGTGAGGAAGGTCACATGGCTTCTAATAGAAATGTCATGTGTAAATGCCCTGAGAACGACGATCAGCGGCGCTACTCGTCGCGTTGGTCATGACATATTAATGCAATGTGGATACAGCCATTAATGTACCTCTGCTCACCCCGTAAGGGACATAGCGTGATGATATATTTATTATTTTATTTTATATATGCTTACATTATTTATTTCTGCTTAAAAAATGGCAAACGCCAAAAACCTTCTCAGATAAACTAATTGTAAGCGGTTACAATTTATCATTCAATTCGACACATTGTATATCTAAACTAACACAGTAACAACCAGTAAATAAATATAATCAACGAAACAATAGACAATAAGCAGTTCATTTTACGAATCATAGTATTACCTTCAAAGACCCGCCCATTGTTTAAGACGTTATTTTATAAGACAAAGATTTCCATTTCTTGGCAAAGTCAACATGCGTCTTTGTTAGCGAAATCTCTTGAATTATCTCAGTAAAACTGGATCTTATTCATGTAAAGAGAATAATGTTATGTTCACACAAATATCCACAAGATTTATAATTGAAATGAATAATATTATCATATAGGGATCCTGGAATTATGTTTAAATTATTTTTTAAACATAGAGTTCTTTGCTTAGAATAAACCTTTTGTTACCTTTTTGTTTGCCTATCTTTTTTTTTGTTATAAAATATGGCTGTATGATTAGTTGTTGTCCTTAAAAATATGTACCTTTTAAAAAGTGACTTTCCCTCTCTCTGTTTTTATAAAGGTTGCGTTAAATTATGTTTAATGAATGATTATTGTGTTAAGTGTTCATAAACTGGTTTGTATTCGAATACGAATAATCATTCTCGGAGTTTATTAAATGTCAATAATATTGATAAATTTTTATTTTAGGAATTATAAGGTGTATATGTTCCGTTTTCACGTCACGATTGACCCGAATATGAGAAATTTTAGCATAGAAATAGATTAGCCCTTGGAGACTGACATAGTCTACATTTCGCAACGTAAATAAACCTTTTATTTTGGTGACCCGAGAGAAAATCCTGCATAGAACCATCAAAGCCGCTGAGAGAGCAACAGCCCCGGTGTGTCAGACTCCTATAGACCAAAAATCCCAGGATGTCCATCCCGCACTCAGCCCGGGTGTGGTGATCCAGATTTTTCAGATACCCGGGGGGCGAACAGGCTATTCTCCAAATGAAGCATAAACACGCTTGTTTAGGCTTCATCTCTGGGAGAGCGTAAATAAACCTTAAAGAGGTTGAAATAAGATATGTGGCTAGGTGATAATATCACCATGATTATTTTTTAAGTTACAAAAACAAATATGGATATTTATATTTACTTTTTTGATATAATATATAGTAGGATACAGTGAGGAATGGGGTGCGGGGAAGGGAGAAAAGGGAGTGGGAGGGGAAGGGGAATGAAAGTACTGAATGTTAATGGAGCAGGTAAGTGGGAAGAATGAAGTAGGTTTAACTAAATATCAACTAGACATTCATTGTCTATTAGGCGGTATGAAATTTCCGGGAGCCGGGGAAGTTTGCTCTAGCTAACTAGTAGGTCAGATCTAGAATCGCCGGATGCCGAGGAAGATGGCTCAGCTTTGCCCTTAGCATCCGGCAGACGGGAGAAGGAACACCCCGGTGGTTTTAGTCGGGAGAGGTCCGACACACCGGAGGAGCGGCCCTCACCGCTACTCTGACGGTCTGTAGGGATTTCCACCGAGTTACAAAAAAAAAGGTCAGATCTATAAAAATTTTTTTTTGTTATTTAGAACGAGAATAAAGAAACACGTAAAAATTATTTACCTACTTAATTTTTTTTATAAACCATACAATTACTCTTTCAAAATCACATATAGTGACTTCAGCTTGCTTTTTTTATTACAAATAGGCTTGGTCTAAGCAATCAACAGATGAAAAGTGATAATCAGTTTGAAATATGTATAAAATTATCTCATCGCGAATTCATTTATACGTCTGTTGCGCCAATAAGATTCCAGAAAATTCGTTAATCACAAACTATATTTAAGCACTTTAAATTGGTTTTATTCATTTCAATAAAAAAAAGTACAAGATAATTTCTTCTTCTTCTTATATTTCTTAAATTCTTCTGTGAAGGCAGTCATAGTGTTTTAATATAAGTGAGGTATATAAGCAATACTACGGTACTTTTTATTTAACTCTTCGTCTATAAATGTTTCATCTGCACCTTCCATCTTTAAACAGGGGTCTTTCGCGCCCTGCCATTATTTGCCCACATTTAATGCTTAAAAAAAACTGCTGTTGTTTAAAGCATTCATTTTTAAACACCAATTAAAAACAATTCTTCTTTTAGAGACAGAATGCGCCTTTTTTTAGTACATCTAGGGAAATCCTTAACGGACTTTCAGGGGGTGGTGAGTGCCACCCCTCAGTGTGTCAGACTTGCATAGCTAAAACCCCCGGGGTGTCCCTTCTCCCGTCGGCCGAGTACCAAGGGTATGGCTGAGCCATCTTCCTCGGCACCCGGCGACGCCTGGCCTTCTGCAGGCCCCATCTATTTGTCGAGGGGACAGAAGGCACCTGCAGTTTCCCTATTTAGCAGAATATTAAGTAAGCCTATTTAGCATTTGATTTATAAGCAGAAATTGATTTCGCTCGGACATAGATGACTCCCGTTTAAAGTTGAAGTATTAATGAATAACATATGGAAATAATTTAAGGTAGGTACTTAGCATTATATAAATTCGGTACACAAGATAACATCTTATAATTTAGATATGATATAATTAATTAGAAAATTACAAATATTAATGAACAAATATAAGATTTATTAAAAATGAACGAATATAATTAAAAAACGTATTAATTATAATTGGTAAATAGGATAACTAAAAATATGCTGGTATTTATATAAAAACAAGTAGATAATTCTCACGAAAAACTCCGATAACTATTTTAACCGTCTTGCAGATTTGGTATTCACGTGTTTTTATAGAACTATTATTATATACATATAACGTAATAGCCACAACTAAACAAACTAAAATTTAAACAGATTAATATATCTTTTAAACGAATATAAAAAAATGAACTGCAGGGTTTACTGGCAGAATAGAATAGTGCCTTCCTCCACATCATACTGAGAAGTCATAAGAGCCGACTAAGACATATTGCATGCCGAATTGCACACAGGTTGCTGGCATCTTAACTGCTGCATGTAACTTCTCTGCACTTAATGATCACTCACCTACCTTCATTGTACAAGGGTGGTTTCTTAAATCTCCAAACACCTTCCCATGGATTCGGCAAATATGTGCCCTCAGTGGGACGAAACTGGCTAGTAATAAATAATAAAATAATACATCATAACGAAATATCTATTTCCATGTAAGCAGACGTAATAATAATAGCAGCTGTATCCACTTAACGATAAATGCCATGGGTGATTTGGGCTAGTCCACTAGTATAAGTTCGGGCAACGTCCTATAGAGTGAACTATGTTAGGGATCTCTTTAAAGGATAAAGTCCGAAATAAGGTTATCCGAGAAAGTTGTCGACATAGCTTTCCATATTAGCAACCTGAAGTGGCAGTGGCCAGGCCAAGCCATACTAAAGAACTGAAGAGAAGAACATACAGGTTCTTGAATGGAGACCGCGAATCGGCAAACGTAGCATGGGGTGCCCCCCTCCCCCCCCCCGGAAAGGTGTCTCATTTGTTTTTTTTTACCAGTTACAAAGTAAATTTTGAAGAAATAATGAAACACTTTTTTTTTACAATCAGAAACCTACATCTCACTTTTTATAATTCTAGCATAAAAAATAATGGTACTTGTCGAAATGATTAAAACCCTTATTCGAACATTCTGGGTGGAATTTCAAAAGAATAATTAATATAATAAGTTGTATTTATTTCCAAAGTTGTATTCAAATACGGATTACCATACTCTAACTTAATTGATAACGATGATACGTATAAATTTCAAACGTATATTTGACACCCTAAGGGACTGCATTTTTTAAATTTCGTTCTTGTCTTTTACCTACAGCCCAAAACAAACTTACAAATGTATTATAGTTACTGAGATTTCGTGTTAACCAAGTCATTAAATACTAATACTAATAATTATAAAAAATACACAAAAAGTAAAACATTAAATAAACAATATACGTATAAAATAAATGAACTTTATTTGTAACTAGAGTAAAACAAAGCTTCGCGTAAAAGTGAAATAGAAATTCTGTATTGTTAACACAACGGATGTATTCGGGAAGATGTCCTAACGTTCGTCCTTCATAAAACGATACCCAACGGGATCATAATAGGGTCACAATGAAAAACCAGGATAAAAATAAATCAATTTTAAGTTAATAAAATTCAGGTCAGATTTTTTCAAGTTTTTATTAATAAAATTATCCTCAAGGATATTCATACATATTTTAAAGCTAAATTTATTTTTAAAACCTTAATTTTTTGGACAGAAATATTTTCCTGCTACATAAACGATGACCTTTCCTTTAATTTATATAAAGTGTATGACCGGTGGTCGTGGGTGAGTTGGTAGAAAGACACGGATCTTGGCGTTTTACTGTTTTTTGCACTTTAAGGCACACCGAACTGCGACGCACACGCACGTACTCTAGCCTTGGGTCTCGGTAGTCGACTGCCTTAGCAAGTATTCCTTGCGCGCGCGCACCCCTTACCCCGTGTATCCCCTAAGACCCTAACGACCCTTAGGGCGTTTAACACAAGCACTTATCGGGCGGCGTCTACATGCTATAAGTGATATTTGTGAGCGTTTTTAATTTAAGATAAACAGCTATATTCGTTATCAAAGTTTTGTACCTCATTTTTTAGAACAAAAAAAGAACGTAGAAAATAAGTTTTTTTTATAATAATCATTACATATTTAAATAAATTAACTTAAAATTAAAATAAGTAATATGCAAACTAGCACTAACTGTAAAATATATCATATATAAAAACTTTGAAAAGGTTAATTCCGTTCAGCACAGCTGCTACTTGACGCTAATTTTGCTCCATTAAAATATACCAAAAACGAAAATACATACAGAAAACTCGAAAATAGCTTTAAAAGTTTTGGTCACCCTAGTTATGGCCAATATTAGGGTGCTCTTCCCGACTCGATGAAATCCCCGTCCATCCTATCATCCCTATCTCTTCAACCCTGGGCCTTCAAAATCCGTAAATTATCCATTGGCTTCGAAGATGCGCTGATAATTCTAGAAATTGCTGTTTTTAATGCGAAAATCATTCATAAATATTTATAAATTAATGCATGAACTTGTTCTTTTTTTAAATAATAACTACGTTATATCCACTTAGCGCTTAAATGTCTTGCGCACCAGCCCTACTGGAAGTTCTAGGTGTACCTGGGGACTAGTGCATAAGCGACTGATCACCCTGGGGGTTCTAGTCATTAGGAGTCCAGCATACTGGGGGGAAGCCCTCACTGCCCCTTGACGATCCATGACAGATTTCCCCTGGGCTACCAAACAAAGCTTATATGTCGTACCCGGTAGTAACAGTAAACGCCATTCTTAGGGCCTTTACACATGACATTTACATTACGAATAGATAACATTCAGATTTCTTCGCAATATTTTCCTTAATCATGTGGTACCTAAGTCTACAGTACTACAAGAAAAACCCACAGTTGCCTGCTGGGAGTACGTGCTATGAATATTCGCATTTCCGCACGTGTATAATGGTTGCATATCCGCAAAGCCATCACAGTTACAATTTTATAATATACTAATTTTATAATAAGAGCCTTTAAGAGAAGCATGAATAAGCATTTGTGAGGCAAACGCGTTCTGTCATAGACCTTATCTTCACCAACAACCAGGTGTGATTAAGGTCAAGTCATAACCTATAAATCATAATAAACTTTAGCATTACTGATTCTAATAGACTCTCAAGTTCAATAGTTTCAATAGATTTAGCTCTTAAATATGCCCATGATTGGGGTGATGCGAATCTGGTTAGTTTTAATGCTACCAAAACACAGGCGTATCTTTTCTCCTTACGGAGTCCTTTTCACCTGACTTCTACATTCCGGGATTTCTCCTTGCCGGTGAGTAATCGTCTCGAACTCATCGATATAGAGCTAATAGCTGATATGAACTTTGGGCGGTCAATCGAGTTTAGAGCGAAAACTGTTGCTTAAAAATAGGTTATCCTTTTTTAGGACAGACGGTACCTCACACCAACGTAACTTCTCAACTTATATCAGGCACAGGTGCTGACGGATGTGGAGTACTGTTATCCTTTGGGACGGGTCCGCCAAATACCAACTGGCGGGTCTGGACTCGATTTTTCGTAGACCTTGTGGACTTGATGGTAAATTACTTTTTGATTGAGACTAAAATGCAGAGCATCAACGTAGAGTCATCAGCCTCGCTGTCTTTTACCGGTTGCACAGTGGAGAGTGTTCTAAGGAACTACATTCTTTGATTCCACCAGCCCCATTCCATCATAAAACCACTAGACACAGTGTCGGCTACCACATCCGTCATCAGTGATCATGATAAAATTGTATAAATTTAAAACAACTTATAAAGTGTTTGTATATTTTAATGGCTCTATCAGATGGAAGTTTTCTGCTAAAACTGGTTGAATATGTAAATACTCGAATCTGGTATTACTTGTTTGAACACGTAATCAACAAAAAAATGACATTGATGAATATTACCATTGTAGAACGAACTACTTTTTGTAATAAAAACCCTATGCAAATTAAATATACCGATACTACAAAGTCAAGCCCGCGGTTTTACCTGCATACAAAGGACAATATTTCTCGAAGTGAATTCCACAAGGTCGGATGTGTAAAATTGCAACTTTTACACAATAACAATCTAGAGATTGTAAAAGAGCTCGACAAAGTATGGGCATATGTCAAATAAAACGATTTTAATCGGAACCGTACATCCGACCTTATGGAACTCACGTCGTGATTTCATACTTTTAACGCGCATATGATGATGGTGATGAAGTCTTGGCTGATATTAGCCTTGGTGATGTTTCGAAATCAAGTAGATGTGGGTAAGTTTTTTTATGTTTAAAATATGATCGTTTTTGCACAGAATTTTTACATTAAAATTCGTTTGAAGTAAACTCCAAATGACGTCACTTGTACGGTAACAAAGTTTTGTCCAATAGTTTTTCTTCACTCTTACACATTAAGAAGCTTTTTTGTTCCAGTTGTTCGTTTGGTTTAATTTAAGATACAAGCTATACACACATGTTGGACGAAGGTAGAACGGTAGGTATACCGTCCGTGTCCTTTTAAAAAATAAACAGTAAAAATGTTAAAAAAAATCATTTTTTACTTCAAAGACTATAATAAAGAAATAGTTTTTTTTTTAGTTTTCATAGTTTTGTCAATTAATCTCTTGCGTGGAAATAAAAAGCAACGGAACGTGTGGAAATACATGTCGTAGTTTTAATTTCACTCTGGAGATCCGTTCTAAATATTGATAAAAAAATTGAGTGGATTTTTTTTTACACTGGAACGATATAGTGACTACAACAGTGTAATCCAAAAACGAAAGCGACTATCAAAGGATGAAAATCCATTGATAGTCCACATCGTCATGTCGGCCCACATATACCACGACTGAAAGTCTCTAGGTATATGAGCCACTGGACACACAAGCTGATCCCGAAACGCGACAAGCCGAAACTGGTCACTATGACGGGCTTTACACTCATTTACTGTGGTCGCGATCCAGATGGGCACCGACGCCCTACCACCTCGCTGCTGCTCGTTTAGCACCACCCAGCAGTCACGTGTAGGGAAACTAGGGTAAAGCCTACGGACGCGAGCAGCTTCGACTCCCAAAAATGAATAAATGGATGAATAATTTCAAATATAATTTCTACATCTAGACTTACAGACTTTATATTTTTATAACTTAATATTAGTCTAAGTCTATGTTAATTAATACAAAAGTTGCTACATAATTTATTATTTTTGTTAGTCTACAATAAAGATTAAATTAACAACTTAGAAAAAGATAACTTCATAATATGATGTTTTATTTTTTTATAATATGCAATGTAATATGAGCTAGAGGTCACCTTTTCCATATTTAATTAAAAGAATTGACAGTCCCTGATCGGCAGTTACAACCCAGCATCAACGTCGGAGCGCGATGTACCACTCTACATGTATACTGTCACAATCACAAGCTGCAAAAAGAAAAATTAAATCACCTACATAAATAAAAAATAATAAATAAATTATTTATTAGCAAACTCAATTACAAAGCAGCACATTAAAGTCAGCTGACACCCAAACTAGGACTACCTGGATCTTGGTTAGATCTGCTAGAAAGAGAAGCCGTGGGCGCTCCCTTCTGTCCCTAATTTACGAGAAGTTTGAATTGTTACTTCTAAATTAATGTTTGTACAGTAGTATAAATTTATTCAGAAATTTTTGAGTGCATTCAAGGAGGAAAAAGACCGCAAGATGTGAAAGACCCCAGATTTACAGACAAGAGAAGCTTACTGACGAAATATACGGAAAAAACGTTTATAGATGAATTGATAATTTTGATTATAATATTTTAATTAATTTGAAGTAATATATTATAAGCAGTAAAACATTTTTCCAAAAAAAAATCTAACGAGATTTAGCGCGTCGGGCGTCGATTTATAAATTGCCAATAATTTGTTCCTGCCACTCGAATTGAACTTTTGAACATAAAACTCGCTGCAAAAATAGTCGCAGCGCATTTCCATTTTTAAATAAAATTGAATGAACGTAAGAGCAAACGAATGAACAATAATAGTTTTTCGTTTATTGAAGCGAGCCTAGTGACTGCTCCGGTCGACTTTCATTACATTTGTACTAAGCGGGCTCAATCGACCTGAACTGAGTCGGTCCTTTTAGCAACCCAATAAATTATTGATGTACTATACTGAACGATTTTCCAACTATAAATAGAAATACTGGACTGGGATATCTTAAAATATCTAAGATATTCTTGGAGGATACGGATTGTAGAACTTATCAGACATTTAAACGAAACAATGTAATCTTAACTGCTTCCTATTGAAACAACCATTTGAGAAATTGAAATTATTTTAGATATTTTTCAACCGAGCAAAATGAGGTTTCATAGGCAAGTTTGGAGCTTTGGCAATTTATCCGTTTGTCGTCGGTCCGTCCATCCGTCTATATGTCTATCAAGGGCCTATAATATTACGATTACGTGAAACGCGTACCTAACCCACCCCAGTAAATATTTTAAAATACTTATTCCAAATACCTGTTCCCAACATTTGTTAAATAATGTATGGACGTCGGACATGTTACTAATATTATGTATTTTAAACATAAAATTGATAATATTAGTAACATGTCCTACCTTAACATTAACATTTTTAACATACCTAATCAACAGATTAGGTAGAAAATATTCGTCATTGATGTTTTGGTTTTTAGTTGCATGGGTTTTAATTCATTTTCTTAGTGGCTTCAAAAGTATAAGATAATTAGAAAGTAGGAAATATATCAAGTAAAATATTAAAAACTTTATCGCCATTTCTTTTGTCAGGCTACTGAAATACGATTTAATATAGGCAACTAACTAAAGATGACCATTATTTGTATTTATTTGCATAATATACTATAAATATATTATATTCATATTTCCCAAAAACATATTAATATATATAATAATAAGTGTCCTCTTTTGCATATGGCGGTATCTTGTATGTAGAATGACACATACTATCGAGTAAATAAATAGCAGATGCAATCAAATATTTTATAAACATCAAGTACTTCCCTTTTACATGAAGCATCATCTCGCATACTGTAAAGAGATAGAGTATAATATTATGTAATAGGTAATTTTAGTTATATATTGTGTAATCTAATACTTGTATGAATACCTAATCCATGCACCTAATCAGATATTCATGCATCACCTATAATTACATCACAATTTAGCAGCCGTTACTAGGATCCAAATCATACCTTTTATAATTTTGAAATGTCCATTTTGTAAATTGTAGCTTAGGTTCTCTCTCCGAGTACTTTTTAAGAAATAGTAACTGGTGGAGCTCGTGATTTTATTTAACCACTATAACCGGTGGTACGTGAAATATTCCATGAACGACTAAGTAATTTGATCGACCAAGTTTGTGTAAAGGGTTAATATTCCCACCCACTGCGCGTAACCCTTCGCTCAATACAAAACAAAATACCCACGATTCGAAATTAGACTTCTCGTTTCACAGCTAATAAATTTAATAGACCCTGACTGGTGTAAGGATCGCCGTAGACAATACACATGTAAAACTAAAAATATTTACGATTCGAACTTTTATACACGCAACACATTAAATTAATTTATTTCAGTTTAAATATAGTCAAAATAACGATATCGAAGGCACTACTCATATTTAGTCGTAATAACCGATAATGGTTTCGAGATACGAAGTCCTATTTTTTTGCCGGGACCTTACTTCTGGGTAAAAAAACCGGTATGTAGTTCTAAACAATGTCGTCATAAATGGTTTTGACTGTATTCTGACAACTGTAACGGTATTAAATAAATCTAAAAAAAGACGAAAAACGCCCAAAATATGTATTTTATCAGTAAATATTTCTCGCCAAATACAACTTTAAATCTATCATTTTTAAATTAACTGTAGTGTTTGTATGCTTTATTCTACAAAATATATATACAAAAACAGCTGTCCGACATGTGTTTGCCTTTGGATTCTCATCCTTTGGAAGTCATCACCGTTATTTACCAACACTATACTTATCATCAATTGATGTATAGTCATTTTAACCCAAACTGACAAAGCATCGCAAACTAAAGTGGCAGTGGGCAGGCCATATATACCGAAGAGCCGATGATCAGTGGAACAGGTAGGTTCTTGAGTAGAGATAGCCAATAGGCAGACACGGAGCGCTGTCCGGCAAGGTGGAGCGACGTTCTACAGAAGATGGCTGGAAAAAATTGGATGAGAAAAGCCGAAGACCATGATCAATTGCACTCGTAGGGTGAGGCCTATTTCCAGCAGTGGACTAGGGTGGACTGGTGATGATATGACTATCGTGCCGTTATAAAATATATGCGTCTCTAAATATAAAAACAAAACAACACATCAGTATTCAAACGACGTTCATAAATCCATTATCTCGACAAATGTCGCAGCTGATACGACACCCAATGCTCCCGAAATTGCTAACAAATTAAGTTCCTACACTGTTGTAATCAAGATAGACACTTCGATGCACATCTGCGTCTTTCTAAATCCTAGATAACATGACATATCGAAATTATTATTACATTTACAAGCTTATGTCGTAATAGTAAAGCACAAAATAAAGATTGTATGTAAGCGATAAAAGGATTACTGGCCGGTCATACAAAATTACTTCAATTTCGTGATTGGAAAGCAAAGTGACATAGGAAATTATACGTACATTATGTCCTAATCGAAAGTATAGATCAGTATTGTTCAAAATAAAGGTTAAACTATACTGGCTATGTTATTAAGAAAGATTATGAATAAATTGATACATTAGAATATTGTTTTGTCTATTAATAAAATAATACACCCAGAAAATAAATTAAAAAATCGCATCCTTCGTGGAAAAAAGGTGTAACTTGAAAATATAAAGTTTTCAGAAGCGCCAATAGCCAGGTTTGCGGATAAATGTGAAATTTTAGACAAATATTGACAAAATCAATACAATTCTATAAATTAGCCTCGAATCTGTATTCTGTACGTATTTAATTTAATGGCTAAACCTTGAAATTACCAGACGTTATCTCTATGTGGTGTAATAGTCAGTGGTAGAGAGGTGAAGTAAAAAGTTTTTCTTCAAGATAATGGCCAGTGGGCGCGGCATACAGCGAAGCGTTTGCTTAAAGGACAGGATCCACAGGGTAGAGCAGGGTAGGTTCTGTTTCGTTATGTAGCAACATAAATCCCAGGGTGATCAGCAGATCACCCTGGAATTTTAGCTGGTACAAATCTGTTTCATCGCTATTTTTTATTAAAGACAGGCTTGCGCTTGACTTCAATCTCACCTCATGGAAAATGATGACGGGCCGATGATGGAGCGCGCTTATTCAACAAATACCCCTTCACTCGTCGGTTGGAGATTTCAATGCCGTAAGATGTTAAAAAAACAGACGCAGGGAGCGAATTCCACTCCCTAAAGGTTCGCAACAAAAAAGAGGAGGCGAATCGCTTCATTCGAGCGGCTGGAATCGCAACCACATACAAGAGTGCTAACCGCACCGAACCGAAACCTCAACCGAATAGAGCACGGCGTCTTGTCAATTTACGGTAGAAAGAGGAAGAATGAATTAAATTGTACAACTTAGCAACACACTCTCCAGAGTATAGTCAATACTACATACATAGTATGTCAAATATTTATGTAACTATCTGAGTATATAAGCAAGATGCTTATCCTTCATAGGAATTCTTTAAACGTAAATTTACATATATAGTATAAATAGTGAAAATTTATATTTATCGATCGAGGTTCTAAAACACTTAAAACAAACTAAAATCAAATTAAAACATGATATATAGTAGTTGTTTGAAAAACAAAACCAAGCTAATCTTTGTCTGTCATGGGGGACTTCGTAAAATAAACAAAGTATAATATATTCATACAGGTATAATAGCGACCATAATCGTTAGATTCTCGTCTCAGTACAATTATTTGTTGCTCTAAGACCTAAGGTTTAGATTTATAGAAATTATTTTTAGAAAGGCCTTTTGGGCTTTACTTACATTTAATGAAACTTCACAAATCATATAATTTAATTAATGACTAGTATTAGGTATTTGACATGTCTCCGCTTTAGTTAACCTGAACTTGTTCAACAAGTTTATATGATATAAGTATTCAGTTTTTTTGTAAAAGCAGAATTTATTTCTGAGCAATGTCAAATTAGCAGTATAAATCTTAATCTAAAATTGCATTTTACTTGGCATGAGATGTCATGTAGTGTTTATGTCGTAATAATTTAAAAAAAATCAAATACAAACCCTACAATACGCATGTAACTTAACGCTCTATTCAGTTTCATTAATTCAATTTTCTTTTATGAAAGGGGTGTGACAATTCAGTTCCTTTTAAATATTTTGACAAATGAAATAGTGAAATAATCTGACATTTTAATATCCAGTCATGATTGATTGAGGTTTGATTCCGTGGAACATCACTCTTCTCCGTAGTATCATATTTCTAGTGAGAAAATTGCTAATTGAATATATGTCAAAGTAGGAATTTATTTTGATAATAGAGAGCATGAAATTTCAGTAAATATACGCAGATAGACTTGACTCAAGTTTTTTAATGTCACCATTAGATATCGATGGAACCAAACCATTTTGTTCCCAATGAAAAAAATCCCAAATAAATATCGGAAATATGAAATCTGAAGCAAATGAAATCCTGCGAATAAGATTTTTGGACCTCACATTTATAAATTACGTTACTTTACTCAACTTTTTAAGTTAAATTAACAAGCATTGCAGCTATTTTTTAACTATTAACTCTTCTTACAAACATTATATGTATGATTTCGCATATGTCTGCAAGCCCAGTTATTGAATCCTAAATGTAGTTATTTTCAAGTTACGCCTTTTTTCCATGAAAGACGTTGTATTTTAATTTATTTCTTAGGTGTATTTTTATTAATGGGCAAAATTATTGTCTAGTTATGTATCATTTTATTTACGATCTTATTAATAACATCATCAGTGGCTAGCAATAAATCGAAAACTTTTTTTACTGTACACTTCAGTCCATGATTAATTGGATCAGTGAACAAAACGATTGTTCGTCGCTAAGTGAGCGTGAAAACAACAATTGTATCACACTTTATTGTATGTCAATCATCAAAATGAACGCAATTTGAGCAATTTAATAATTTAATGTATTTCCGTGACATATACACACATGTTTACGTTTTTTTATTGTATACACGCTTACGCTTGACCTCACGTCAAGGATGGGGAAAATGTAATCAGATTAATGATTAACGGTTACAAAATATAATCGTAATTTAAATTTCGTTCATTAATTTGAATAGAATTGAGAATTCCTCAGTGTTAATGAAAAATGTGATCGTTATCGTTTTTCATTAATCTAATTACATTTTGCTTACCTATGCCTCAAGCCCACCTAAATCTGATGGAAAACAATGCTGAGGTTAAAGATGGAGTAACATAAATAAATACATTCATTGCTTGAAGACTTCGAACAGCGTTAACGTTAGTATATATGTACAAAATATATAAAATTAACATAACCAAGCCACGTGACATTTAGAAAACGATATCGATTCCAAAATTTTTTGAACATGACACGGGTGAGCCCCACACAGGTTCGTTACCACAGATCACAAGTGCAAAGACCGACATAGTCTCCGAATTATGTTTGTCTAGTCACCCTCAAAAAACAGACCTTGGTAGCGAATCAATGTAGTTTGTGTAAACGTGTAAACGTTTCGTTTTTTTCTACAAGATCTAATAACCCACAAGTTACAACTGGTTAAAAGTTGATAACCCACCTGACAACACTAATCTACCAAACAAACAAGATCTCATTGTACAGATAAATACTCTATTAAATATACTGTAAAAAATGATTAAAGTATTTGCTTCGGTGAATTTACGTCGAGAACAGCGGTTACAATTATATTGGTGAAAGCAAAGATCTGGATCAGATAAAAGGCAATCTAACTAGTTCAAATAAAACAAGGGACCTTCCTACATCCGATGAGATATTTTATAGTGGCCCCTCCTTTGATGTAAAGACCTTTTTGCTGACCGCAATAAATGCTTCGCTAAAGAGATAAAAGTTAGATTCCTTTGTCGTGGAACTCGGTCAAGTGACTTCAGATGTAATGAAAATCTTTAGGTGCGCTAGGGAAATTTATTTCCTGCAATAACGGGCTTGTGTGTCGTCTCCCGCCGTTTCTTAAAGTCAGTTGGTAATTTAAATGGTACTTTAAAGTTCTTTTGTATTGTTTATTTTGAACCGATTTTTTTATATCATTGTAGATTTCCTTGACAAAGCAACTTCACTGATTTGATGAAAGTCTAGAGTAGGTCAGGAATGACCATCAAAGGAATAACTCCATTGACCATCGCGGTTGTCATGCCGGCCTACATATAACGCGTCTGTTTAATTAAACTTACAAGGATTACATTTAACATCCTATATGCTTATTCCTATACCTTATTGGATCCGTTCAATGAAACATGAAGAGATATTTGCGCAGGTTGGCATGATCGCTGAGGCTATCGATGGGTGTTTCGTTGCTGTTGATACTCGTAATTAATTTTATAGAACTGCACCATCATTATATGATGATAATAAATCTCAACTTTTTTAGTTCATTTTGATATAATAGTGACCAATAGAATAGCTGATGGTCATTCTTAGGGATTTTCACATGAACTTTCTACTAAACTCCATGCGGGTTTCGTTGAGCTGTCATTCTTCACCAGTGAGCATGTGGTGCTTAAATCCTTACTAAATATGATCAAACTCAGATGTATGTGCCAGGATTCGAACCTACGACTATTCACGGTGCGTAGGAACACTGGTCCTTTATCCACTAAGCTACAGTAATCACATAGCAAAGCATTGTACCACTGCAATCAAACTTTTCGATTTTCTAGCACTCAACACGTGGATTTTGTTTCATTATTTATTTTATATAAAAAAATCGTTTTTGGCAACCCTTAGAGAAGTGAATACAGTACAAAGCTACCGACAAATAACGTTGTATCAATAAGGCAGGCAATAAAATTACAGGCACGTCACAGGAAACGAATAGCATTTCGTAACCTATTTCACTATAGGTGATACAAATTGATATCACAATATGTGGCGTGATAACTCATCGCTCATACATTGTAAGTAGATGGCCTACCGGGGACTGTGGGAACCAGGTCAACGATTGATCGAGTTACGTGTACCAATATCGAAGCGTAACTTTCATCAAAATCAGTCAACCCTAACTGAGCTTTGGTTGAAATAATAAATATTCAAGATGATTTCGTAATCGATGGAGATATTCAGCATTCGATTCTAACTACTAATATATAAAAATATTTATATTTTAATACTTCCATTAAAAAAAATATATATTTTAATGGATTTACGGTGAAGCCATTGCCCTTTATTAGCTTTTTAACACTAAACATACCGTAACGGGTCAAATGACGCATTTTGAACTTTTGCATTGAAAATACAAGTGTTATCTTATTGTTTTTGCACATTTGACTTCGTGACTTTTTCTAACTAATTAACCTACAGTTAATTTAGTTTTTTTTTGTTTTTTTTTATTTTGAGTAATACTTGAACTTGGCGCCGATTTTCGAGAAGCCCGTGAACAACCAAAAGAAAACAAATACGAAAGAATCATTGCCTTAGTCTCCTACAGATGATTATCAACGTAAGAAGTGTCAAATAGGATACTGTAAAGAAAATACAACCAACAAAATTTGCTCTAAATGTAAAAAATATGTTTGCGGAAAATTTACAATGGACACACTTATATGTAAAAAATGCGATGAGCAACAATTAAAAATTATTATTTTTAATACTTTTGTAATAGAAATGGTTAATATAGAGTTTTTTTTAATATAATACATTTTATTATTATGTTAATTTACTTCCTAACACCCATGTAATACATTCAAGCAGGAAATAGGTATCTAAAAAGTGTTGGTATGATTAGTGTTAATTTTGAAATAACCCTCTACTAGCGGCATAATACAATATAATAAATACATAGATAACAGACGAAGTTTATGTGATTTTAATTAACTTTAAGTAACAAAGCAGTCTATATAAATTTTATAATAATGATATATCGTCACGCTATATTCCTGTCGCGATAAGCAGAGTTACATTTCTATTAGATGTCATGCGAGTTTTCTCCCCATATTTTCCTTCACCGGTGAGCATATATTGCCTAAATCTGTACTTTATCTGGAAAACCTAGAAATAAGTGTCGAGATACGACTCTACGAGCGGTCGCGTGGCTGCGCATAGATGCCGATGCTTTATTCACTAGTACATCACAGTGACAATGTATAATATATCTGCTCAATCCAAAACAAGAGCATTGATATATTTTCGGATTCGATGCCGGCCAACAAAAGGAAAATTAGTGAGCAGGTGTGTTCAGCTTGGCATTGTTCTTGGTGTTGTATAGTTTGTGTGTTAATTTTTAATTTTAATTTAAATTATAGGTATTATTGTCTAGTTTTTCTTTTTGGTGTTTTGATTTTCATTTTTTGTTTTGATATTATTAGTACTTAGTTAATGCTTTTGAGCCATGCTGTGGCTGTCTTTTATTAGTATCCGTTGCAGACATTTAGCTTGTGCATGTGATCTCATTGTGAATGTAAAATGCAATGGAACTGTTGATAGCCCATACATAAATAAATAAATCAAAGGAATGGGATACAAGAAAGTTTGATCGTGTAATTGGGCTTTAAGGCTGAAATTTATAGAGAGTAGGTCAAAATTGGCTCAGACTTATATAAAAACTTTACAAATAATATCATTTAATTATTATCAAAGTACATCGTAAGAAACGCTTTTGTAAACTTAGACTTGGCTATAAGAATAATTAATCTATACGCAAGTTCCAGTTATATAAGTATATTTAGTTTCTTATTAAAGACCAACTTATTTACTGAGTAAAGTCTAAGCAAATTCAAATTCGCTTTTGTAAATCTCAGCTTTAGACTCAGAAATTGCCGCTATTATTTATATGACTAACTACTACACGCCAACTTATTATATGTATTATTCACCAAACCATAATATCTGATGTAATATTTGAAGGAAAACAACTAACAATTTTGCTTACATATGTCTGTAGATGGCATTCCTTTGTGGATTCCTCATATCAAAAACGTTCAACCGCAGAATAACGTAAAACAAATCATGTGGTAAACGTCAAAGCACTGTTGAAACATCTGTGGTTGTGCGCAAAATATTAGAACAGCGAAAGCTATGCGGTAAAACCTCTGTTATCCTTAAATCTCTTTTGTCAAAGGAAAGCTCTTTTCATTTCACGAGAAGCGTATGAATATAAAATATTAACTTTTGTTATTGTTGTTAAATACATTAAATTGTGTTTTATATTGTTACAATAACACATAGAAAACCTTTATTTATAATAACACCAATACATAGTTTGAGTCTATGGTTTGGATTATATCCGAGCTGTTGTCTATGGTTTTAGCCCCTATGAAAATTACTACCAAACAGTGCACATCGTTTTATTTTTCTCGACATTTCTACTGGATTTTCAAAGTATTTTATGATTGTTTTTTGTTTATTAATGACAGCATGAATGATGAATAAATAACACAAAAGATATTCAATATTAATTCAAGTTGCCTGACATTGCCTAGATATAAATTTATTTATTACAATATAATCAATATTAACAAATACAAAAATATATAAAACATAAACAAGATACATTTCAATTATATTCATAACCATCCAAATCCAATTATCTTCATAATTATTTTATAAGTTTTATATTCTGCGAATGCTCCTGGTGATAGAATGTACCATCAAATTCGCAGGATAGCTGTGAACTGCAAATCTCCGATAAAACGCTTAGACGATACGGTGCTCCTGCGGTTTGTCTGGAGCGAACTTCAGGACTGTGGCAGAAGATTGTTCGGGAACGTTTTAAATAATGGGAACAAGTCACAAGCCGTTTTTCTATTCTTAAAATATAATTTATGTAATCTTTTATTGACCGGTATTAAATAAGCCTGCAAGAAAACGGGATGATTTTCACCAATTATTGATGGAATACGAGAGGAAAACTTACTATTAATTGTATTTTAAAAGATAATTTACTGTTATAACTTCGATTTTCGACGTATTTTAAGAGTTAATTCATTAAAAAGATGCTAAATGATTATCAACAATGAATGAATTAAAATTTTGTAATATCAATACTCGTCTTGTACTATAAAAGTGGTATGTGAAGGCCTGCATGACGTCAAAGACTGCCAGTGGACTTCTGTCTCATGGTAGTCGTTGCCAGTCTTGGATTACTTCTTCTTTTCATCAGGTGCAATGTAATTACTTTGTCGAGCCCGTATAAAAAAACAATGTTTATCCGCTTTTATTATGAATATTGGACCACTGCAACAAGGCAGCTTTTGCGAAGCTTTGTTGGCTCGTTACGTCTTTCATGCACGAAGCGAATTTCCAAGCAACTCTCCTTTGATGCATTTGCACGACGATATCCCTTGATACTGGGAATACATTCTGCACCACCGTGTCACGAGAAAACCTGCATGGCATCTATCAAATATACCACATATAATAGCCCTGAGCACAGCGATCAACTGCGATACTGGTCACGTGGAGCTCGATATAGAAGCGAAAAGTGGATATATTCACTGATATATCTCTGCTCACCCCGAAAAAATATAGCGTAAAGATATATGCTAATTATTATACTGCACCAAATTAAAGGAACGTAGAACGACGTCTTTAGTAGAAGTTTTAACAGTGGTAAAAGTTTGTTACTTTAACTTAAAATATATTTTTTTCGTAAAAAAGTGGCATGTGTTAGCGATCAACTGCGCCACTGGTCATGTTAGTCACGGCTAATGAGTACAAATTGGATTCGGCCTCCAAAGTATCTCTGCTCATCTTGAAATCTCTCCTAATTGGTACTTGGCTAACTCTTGGCAGAGTTGCCGCAGTATCATGATGATGTATTCACTTTGGTTAAGGCCTAGCCTCGCGATGTGCCACCAATTCGACCTCCGATCCGATCCTCAGAATTGTATTTGACAAAGCGTACGTGGTCGACCGCGTGAACGCTTGCCTTCCATTAGCCTCTGGACAAATGGTTTCATGAAGTGTTGCTTTCGAGCAATGTGTCCAAAATGGGGCCCTCCACGAAAATCAGCGCTGCAGACTTCCTCTGTGGCTTTAAGCTGATGGAGGTCCCATTTTCGCCATGTTAATATGTTTTTGTTTTTTCTTTTGTTTTTGTATGTTGTTGTCTTGTAACAGAAATGTTGCTTTTGAATTTCTAGTATTTTGTTAGTTTGTGGTGAAAATAAATATATTTCATTTCATTTCATTTCATTTCAAAATACTTGAGTACTCTTGTTTGCATTGTCCATGATAATCTCTCTCGCCACCCTTATCCCTATATATACCCTTTTTTTGGTAACCCGGGGGAAATCCCTAACGTACCTTCAGGAGGCGGTGAGGGCCGACCCCCGGTGTGTCGGACTTGCACCGACTAAAACCCTCGGGGTGTTCCTTCTCCCACCTTCCTCGGCACCCGGCGACGTCTGGCCTTCTGCATGCTCCATCTATTCCTACATATATCCAACGAATCAACCCAAAATGGATATATCCGTGCTATAATTGCTATAATTTGTTGATATGTTATTTTTTTAGCTTATTCCTTAATAATAATCTTAATATTTTCTGTTATTGTAATCAAATTAAAGCACTTGTTAATGTCGTATTAAAAATTAACTACTTTAAAATAAGGCTAATAAAGTTCATATTGCAAAATGCTTTCTTGTAAAATTATTACATTTATTTTATGACACCTAACTATCAATTTGAATGATTTCGTATTATTATTTTAAACAAAAAATACATATATAGACACGACTAATTTTTAAAGAATTTATCACTAAAAGTATCTACGTAATTTTTTAAAACGAGTTCTTGATCATAAAATTAATATGTTTCATTGACCTCCGAATTTAATTAACTTGAAACAATAATAACGAATTCAATAATCGTTATAGATTTTTTTTTTATTACACATGGTGAAAATTCCTTGACAGTCGCTGTTGTCATGGCGACTAAGATCTAGCCTGCACTAAATTTTTACCGCATAGTACTTTCTCGCGCGAATTTGTTTTCACGTTAACTGTCAATCAAGTATCAATTTCTGCCGCCAGCGCGTGCGCTTTTATACGATTCCTAGTGTTAAAGAACTTGCCGTAAATTATTGTGCGGAGAAAATTCGCAGAACGTTTTTTTTTCCGAACTATCGATTCGTTAATGACCGGGAAAAGCCGTCACAGCATAACCGGGTGGGAGAGCGAGCACTTAAGGTGCTGAGCCGGCAATTTATGGGTTGGGTGGCAACGCAAGGGCACCCCTGTGGGTACGACCTCGACTTGGGCCGCCTACAAAAATACAAAAATACGAAACCTAAAGGTAATCTACTAGCGTTTCGGAATCGACTACCTTGAGAAGAAACGCCAAAAGAAACATATGGCTGCGTCGCAGTGATCGCAGTGAGTGCTGGGCTTAAAACGCACAGAGGCAAAAACGCTCTGAATACAGAGCCAAATGTACAAAAAGAGCTGAATATGTTTATGTAACAAGAAAACTATTTTTACCTCCGTTTTAGGTAATTATTATAAAAGGAGGGGAATGAAACATACCTACCCCGGCTTAAATTTGAAAGGTACTGTTTGATAGCGGTAACCAAAGAGAAAATTAAATATATAGCCAGATAAATACACACATCTTTCTATACAACGTGCTAAGAGTTACTTTATTTAATTTCGGGCAAATGCAAAGACATATACAGACATAAGGTCACACAAACGTTTTATATCTCTACGAAACAAGTATTGTATTAATATAATTTTAAGGTGACGTATTTGTCCTACATAGGTCACATTTCGGGTTTACCTAGTACCATAAAACAAATCCTTAAACAGATTAAAAAACCCCTGCACACATATATCGAAATTAAAGAAATAAAATATTATATCCATTATTTGACCTTTGCATAATGTCTTTCACACATCCACACATTAGTGGGTTACCAATATTATAATACCTGTCACATCTTATTTCTCGCTTATAGATAATCGAACTAATCAGGATTCATTATCAGCATTTGTCTTTCTTGGCAAAAATCTCATAGGTCTCTTCCAGACCGGCCAATGGTGACGGTCGAAAAATGCCGAACTTAGCAATCAATGCTCCACAGCATTACCAACATAACAAATCTAATCCAATGCATCGTTTTTTTTTTTACGGAGTATATTTTTTGATAAGCTCTGTCGTTTAAAGTGTCACTGAACTAAAGAAAGCAAGCTCTATTATTCACGAAGCTGGTGAGTCTCAACTAGTGATTTAAATTAATTTCTGGCAACACGAGAGCACCCCTATAAGTGTACATTTAGGTTTGGGCATCGGGGATTTGAATAGATCAACTAGTATTTCGGAAGATACTGTCTCGAGTAGAACAATTATCATGGCTTCATTATATAACATGGGATATTACATATATACAGTGTGTCCGGACATTCCATGGCGGCCAAAACCTAGAGTGTAATTGAACTTTAAAATAGTTTATATTTAAGTATTTAGAATACCGCTAGTCCATGTCCGGACACACTGTATATATGAGCTATGTAACAAAATAATGACTATGTACTTGTAATAACGCGACGCAATAAATATAACATTTTTCTACAATGAGATAAGCCGGTTATCTTAAAACTGGTGACTGACTTGTAACATTTCAGCGAGGAGAGCTTACATCAAATAAACGCGATGAACGCTCACCATGAGCTCGCCAACGCTCACCATGAAATAATCTCGCCACTCCATGTTGTATTTTAGCCAAAACCTCAAAACCCAGGCAAAGTAGGGGCAGTTTACGATAGTGCTCGAAGCGAGCTGTTCGGTTCGCTGTACTGATTACATGAATATACACAATGTTACGTGTTACGTTACGCTATTTTAAACTGGTCAAACGGCTTTAGCTTTATATTTGTATAAATTCGGAGTATTCGCCATCCAAATACCAGGAATTGCTGTATTCTGAGGAACTCATCCGCCTATTTCACAGTATTCCCACAAGCTAGTAGTTGATATTTGACCGTTCTTATGTGACTTTGTAATTGTGATTAACAAAGCATATCTATATCTAATCTTTAATAAAACATGTTTGCTTTTTGCTTACTTATAATCTTATATAAAAAGTGCGAAGTAACTAAAATCAAATGATTCTCAAACGAAATCTTTTACTCTTTACCTCCGGATATTAACTCCATGTCCTACTCCAGATGGTTAGAAATGAGTTCAGTATTCGTAGCTCCTTCTCTCTATTTCTTCGAGATGATAAAGAATCTCGATAATCATTTTTTATTGCTCTGTATTATAGACTATAGTAACCACTTTCCATTATATGAACTATCAGTATATTTTCCACCTTTTGGTGTAATAAATGAATAGATTAATTTAAAAAACAATTAACGCAATTAACGCTTTTTAAAAAGTATATGTTCCGTAAAAGAAATATAATTTCAAAAATGGCGTTAAAATTTTCACGAATGCTTAGAATTCTTGTAATTGAGACAAAGGTCAGTGAAGGTTTTGGGCATAATGGACGCATTGCCAGAATACTTCACAGTCCTCCGGGTCGAGTGTACTCTGCAAGTTGGGATTTTAATTACAAGCTTAATTTCACCTGCAAATATTGTTTTAAATTTATAACCAAGAATATAATATTTGCTTTTTCGAGGAGGTAAAATAAATTTTGAATCAGCTAAGTGCGAAATAAATTTGCTTATAGAAAAAGAAAACTATGTTAGTAAGAAAGATATGATTATGATAGAAGTATATTTGCAAAAACATATTTTGTATTTTGAGGTGGTAGGGCGATTGCACGAACTGGGTCGTGACCACAGAGCACAAATGTAAAGTCCGACATAGTGACTCGCATCGACCTTTCGCATTTCGGGATCAGTTTGTGTATACCCAGTTGTTTATATACCTAGAGACCTTCCGTCGTGATATATGTGGGCCGACATGGCGATGGCGACTATCAAAGGATATTGGCGGTCGTTGCCGTTTCTGGACTACGTTATAATTTCAATCAAGTTCATTGTGGTCACTTTGTCGAGCCAAAATAAAAAAACATATGGGGGCAAAACAAAAAGAACAGAAAAAATAAACGAAATTAGTCATATCCCCACACACCGACGGAAGAAAAACAATTTGCCCGTTGTGTCTTAAATATCATGAAGAAGAATGGATACAATATAGAAACTTCAAACGATAAAAGAATCAACAAGATCGGTCTACATACGACAGAGAACTAAAGAGAAAACATCGTATTTTACTGTTGTGCAATTAAGCGTTATGTCTTATATCTCAAAGGCCTTCAACAGAAATGCACCATATTAAAACGGGACAAATTAATGCTATACCCTAATGCAAAAAAAAAAAAATATTCAAATCTGTCCTTAGATGACGGAGTCATCGGAGAATATACACAAAAATGCATATCATCGAATATAGAAGCCCCATCTTTTTGAAAACGATTAATAAACAAAATAAAGTTAGCTCATCTAGATATTCTGTTATTGTAAACGAAACAAATCCACACAATACTTATTCATAAAATGTTTGAAGGGTACCTAAAGGATCTCTGTTAAGCACCCTCGTATCTCACGCTCGAGTTTGATATTAGTGAAAAGTTTCCGAATAATTACAATGCAACTTGCAGAGGGTTGGCGTCAAAAGTGCACTTAACAATAATGACGTACACGAAGCCGAGAGCAAAGTTAAAATATTCTCAGATAATTTCTAGAAAACATTCTTAGTATTTTTTTTATTTTTCTGATCAGTGATTCACGTTGTGATGTGAATAAATTTATCATTGAATGTTTAAATTTATTAGTTTATCGTAATTCGAATCTTTAATTTAAATCTGAATCTTTTATTAATGTTCTATTGGAGCTCATTTGTCGATAAAAACACATTCCTAACATTGCGAAATTGTTTAAAATACAAACTTTGTTTTCTTTTTTTGTGATATGAGGACTGTCTTGTTCAATTTAGTCTTTTAAAAATTCGCTATTAATGTTTTAATAATTTATTATTGTAAGTTATATATTTATGTTTCATGTCCCTAATATCTATTTTTATTTTGTTTAATTTTTAATTCTGGAATTTCTGCTTGTTTTGCATCTTTTTTAAGAATTAATTTATTATTTTCTGTATTCATAATTATATCAACATAAAAAATAAAATAAATCAATAAGACTTAGATTTGTTATTATTGTCCGCGACTAATATTGTTTTTATTTAAAATCTATTTAAAACACACATTTCATACAAGAAATACGATAGATAGTCCCTATGTGGTTGTTAACATACAAACCATGTACGGGAAATGAATTTTATGACACGAACGTGGGTCGAATCGGGTGGTATATCAACCTGAAAGGATGTATTGATACATCCTACATTATTAACCTTCTGAATAATATACAACCTTTATTAATAATTCGCATTTCTTTTTTACACAATATAAATTCGGGTTAAGGAAATTTATGCATGAAGAAGAAATTAATTTGTTTATGAAGAATGCTTCGCTGGTTCGGGCACGTGGAGAGGAGGAATGACGAAATGATGACAAAAAAGATATACAATATACAATGTCAGTGAAAATAAGAGCCAAGGCCGACCAAGATTTACCTACACTGACCAAATAAAAAGAGTTCTGATGGAGGGTAATATCAAAAGCAAGCAGAATCGCTGAGAGAATAGAGAGAAGTGGCGTTCCATTCTTTCCACCCTAATAGTGATTCGGCGTGAGGATAAATAGATAGAAATTTATTCCTCAGAAAGAAACATTACATTTCACGTATATAAAAAAAATGACATTTTAAAACCTAATAAAAGGACCGGTAGTCTTACAAAAAATCCAAACTAAAGTAACACTTACAAGAATCTCACGGATATAGCACTAACTATATAATATATATTAATAATATATCGTCACGCTATATCCCTTTCGGAGTGAGCAGAGATACATTACTGGCTGTATCCACTTTGCGCTTATACATCAGTTTTCAGGGCACTTACATAGCTGCTCGCGTCCGTAGGCTTTACCCTAGTTTCCCTACACGTGACTCCTGGGTGGTGCTAAACGAGCAGCAGCGAGGTGGTAGGGCGTCGGTGCCCGTCTGGATCGCGACCACAGTGCATGGGTGTAAAGACCGTCATAGTGACCAGTTTCGGCTTGTCGCGTTTCGGGATCAGCTTGTGTATATCCAGTAACTCATATACCTAGAGACCTTCAATCGTGGTATATGTGGGCCGACATGACGATGTAGACTATCAATGGATTTTCATCCTTTGATAGTCGCTTTCGTTTTTGGACTACACTATACTTACCATCAGGTACTCTGTAGTCACTATGTCGAGCCAGTGTAAAAAAAACATATGACATTTCTGTTTCATGCCGTACGGGTGTCGTCGCGTTGTATTTTTTCAACGGTAGAATCCCAGGGTTACGCGCCGGGATAAGAACCTACAATCACTCGCGGATGCCGCCCATGAATACCGGTCCTTGTCTCCTCAGCCACCACAACCACCACAATAAAGAAATTAACTTATATGAAAGTATGAAACCAGATACTACTTGACTTGGTAGAGTTTGTTCTGTCCAAATTTCTAGATAAACCTGATACGACATGTTATATTTTATTTAGAACATTACAAAAATGCTGTAGATATCAAGGCGGCCATACACACAATATCTACCAGAGAAGTCTACCTGTGCAGGTATATCTGCTTAGGTAGACCAAAGCATGTATGGGAATAACCCTTTGCAGCTTTTTGAACCTACGTAGGTGACCTGCGCAGGATCGAAAATCAATTCTTTCGAGTGAGACCGTATGGTGTACCTTTGAATGTATCCATGTACTCCAGTCTATCCGGTTCGACAATACTATTTGTCATAACTGTAACTTATTTTTTTATCATAGGAGTAACCATTGTAAGTAATTTTAGGTATGTGTTCTCGTATATTCTGAGATAGTTCTTAAAATCTTCAGGTTAGAACTTTAATTCATTCAATAAGTTAGCTATATAAGTTTTCCTTTTTAATAAACAATGCTTACACCAATTTTTTTTGTTATCTTTTACTTTTTTTTTCAAAACTAACGCAAGGCCTATTAATTCCAGGACGTCATCGTCCTCAATCGAAGCCATCGAAAGAGAACTGAGGACCGCTCTGGTACATCGGAAGGTCCCCACACACGGTACTGACATGCGGTTGACCTGCGCAGGCAAACTTGCACAGGTAACCTCTCCGGTGGACCGTTGTGCGTATAGCTTTATGGTATACCAGATTAATGGTTCAAACATTTTAGAAAAATACTTTAGACAAAGTGACTCCAGTGCACCTGATCCAAATTATAGAATAATCTAAGCTCAGCGCCAACCATTGAGGGATAGAAATATAATGATGATGTCCTAGCTGGATTCGGCCACAGCGACTGTTTCAACGCCGATTAAGAAAATCAAGGCCCAGTTTTCGGAAACAGTCAATTGCGCAGGAGATATTTAAGTGCATAACTGGACGCGCTGCCAGAAAAGCACTCTCTCGTCCGAGCTCCCTCAGGAGAACCAGTACGATCGGGAGGGAGCAGGATGCAGGTTTGGTCGAGTTTTCCTTCTCTGAACACCTGGTTGAATTGCGGTGTTAAAGAGATACCTTAGTCGCCTTTTACGACACCTCAGCAAGAAGAGGGAGGTGCTATTCTATTCTGCCGGCAGCCACCACGGCTAAGAAATATATTATATTAACAATAGCTGCCGTCCTGTAGTCTTATATAAGTAATGACAGAAAGCTTGTAAGAATAGGAACAATTGAGACATTTTATACAAATAAACTATACACGTTTTTACAACTCAGTCGAAGGTTAACTAACAATTTCAAGTGCTAGGAAAATACGAGAACAAGTTTTAGGTATAGGTTAAGGTGCTATTACATATGTTTGTATACGAATATCTGTATGGATGATACGCTTAATAAATAATATCCACTTATAAAAAGTAGTATAATTGAAATTAATTAAAAAAAAAACTATTATAATTGTAACGAAGCTCAGGCTACACTGTTTTTTAGAACTCTTTCCTGTTTGTTTATTTGTTAGTAAATTTATCACGGAGAAACAACTCCACAGAACATATAATCGTATATCTTGTAATTTAGGATTTCTTCTGTCCTACGTAAAATAATACTGTGTATAATTATTGTTGAACTGTACAATTTACAGCTCCAGAGTATCCGCCGTGCAGGATTCGGCATTACCTGTGCAGGTAAGCCCATGCGGTAAAGCCCAACATTTATAATAGGGTTTTTAAGTATGGACATTCTAAAGTTGTAAGAAATATAAAAACCTACATTCACGGGATTATACCTAAGGTAGGTCCGGCAATGATTGTCATGCAGTTCACGCCCTATGTCCGGTTCATTTAGATGCAAATGCGAAGGAATAAATCTATTGTACTACGAAGTTATGATTCAGAACGTTGCTTGTAGGCAATGTATTTTTATCACATACGCTGAATTGAAATGAGTTTCGATGATTATAGATTTATTAATGAAAGCTACTAATAGTTTAGGAATAATGTATTGAATTAAAAATATATATATTCACAGGAATTAATAACTACTTTCTACTTTGGAGTCGTTAAAAATACACTACAATTGTAGCTTCAACATAACTAACTATTATGGGATTGGGCAATTAGATCAGCTTCCGTATAATAAATCGCCACACTATTTAATAGCACTTATATTAGCACACACCATCTTTACAAGCGGTCGGCGGAAGGAAGAGCACAGACAACTAATTTCTATATATCTACTTACTATAAACTCTATTCTAAACACTATGGTGCATTTTATTGCCATAACAATAAGAACAATGCTAGCACAACTAATGTCAGAGTGGCCTGTTTATTTATACGACATTATATTATATTATATTACAATACATTACATCAATGGTAATTAAAGTCAAGATTATTAGTTTGTGTATCTCTCAACAACCCGAAGACTTTTCTCTTGAATCCCGTCATGGAGTCCGCAAACAAATCAACCGAATCTCCAAGAAGATTATAAGCCCCAGACAATCTACACAGAGCACTGTAGACTCCAAGGTTGGTTGGTAGCTGTAACGTCAAGATTGTGAATACTGTTGCCACATTAATAAATGAGCGTAACACACATAACATTCAACAAAGAAGAATAATTTAAACAAAATAGAAAACAAAAAGTAAATACCTGTGCTGGGTTTGGTGCACTAAAGGGAAGTCGACTCAGCAAATGCTATTGCTCAGTCACCCAGCGTTGATTTTAAGCTGACACCCATTTGGTTTATGAACGGACAGAAAAGGACACGGACGGGAATAATAGAGAATAGTACACGGCTCTAAAAACATATTATGTACATATATACGAACACACACCACATATAGGCCGTGGATGCGAACGTGCGTGGATCAAAAACAAAACCGTTTAAACTAACACATATTAAACAAAAAAATATCCAAAAATTATTTTACCCATTTAAATTAAACCTTCCGTCAACAAAAAGTAATATTCAGTAGTATTCTTATAACTCAAACCAATAACAATTTCAATTTTAGTGTACTCTTATATATAAGTTAAGTTTTAAGTCACTGATTTACTTAACTTGGACTTGGTTCTACGAATCTATATAGACTATACTCAAGTTATTATTACACATTCTTTTTTTTTTGTCAAAGTCGAAGATATTTATTGAACAAACTCTAGGCAATATCAATTTAACGTCTTAAAACTTCGCCTTAATGGGAGTTATTTAACACTTACAACAAGTAATTTATCTACATCTCCAATAATTATTTAAAAACCGTAAGCTTCTAAAATAATATTTACATAGATCTTATTAAAGTAATGTCTCTTCAGGTACATAGATCCATCTTGTATAAAATAAAACCATGCATATAAAATCATTGACCTTGAAATCTTATAATAGCACCGCATATATAAAGAACACCTAAAAATTATTTATTCAGTTTTTCTCTGGAATCGCTCATAGTTGTTTCACCATGTTAAGATCGTGTTTATTTTTGTGTGCCTTTATCATATTGGGAACAAACGCTGGTGTAGGTGAGATAAAATAATTTATAATAAATAAAATAAAAATTTTGAGAATATTCTCAGAGTTTGAACTTAACTAGTGTTGTACTAAAAAACCCTCATATAATTTTTGAGAACTACTTTTTAATAACTTCAGAAATAAAGATAATTTTAAGTTTTAAGGAAATGTTAAATGTTATTTTACATATTGGTATTTTGTGTTGTAAACATATTGTAACGGTATTTTTATATAGAGTTTAGAAACAAGTCTCAGCTTACTTACATGTACGTTTATTTGTTTTATTAGCACAGATTGATGTATTCTTTTCGGCACACCCCGGCTGCCACCACCTTCGCGGCCGGGATGGTCCTATGAGGATTTTCACCAAGTACAAAAAAAAATTATTGTTGTATTCTCGATAATAAAGGAACATACAAAAACATAAAGGAGTCTATGGAATTTAATTATAATAGATGTAGTTAACAAAAGCGAAAATAATAATTAATTTCTAGTTGTAATTTCATAAAACTTACCTCAAGATACCGTAAATTCTTCACAAATTATAAAGACATAGACATTCTTCCATGAAAAATGCATTCATCCTATGATGTTCTTTCAAAATACGCTGGATATGCGTTTTTTGATTTTTTTTCTACCATTACATCAATGATACAATACTCCTAAACTTCTAGCGAATCATTAATAGATATTTTCCCTTTACGAGATCAAGACGATGTAAATCTATACTAATATTATAAAGCTGAAGAGTTTGTTTGTTTGTTTGTTTGAACGCGCTAATCTCAGGAACTACTGGTTCGGACTGAAAAATTATTTTTGAGTTGAATAGACCATTTATCGAGGAAGGCTTTAGGGTATATAACATCACGATGCAATTATTAGGAGCGAAGAAATAATGGAAAATGTGAAAAAAACGGGGAAAATTATTCATCCTTGAGGGCTTCCATTGCGTGCGCTGCAAAAACGGTTCAAGATACCAAAAATATATGTAAAAAAGAATTATTCCTCTTGAAATGATCTAAAAAAAATTCTGCGACAGTATATGTCTATCTTTTAAGATGAAGTCACTAGAACCGTTTTTATGGTAAACAAATTTGGTCGAAATTAATGCATTATTTGTTAAGAGTTGTATCAACGTAATAATATTAATCTTTATCCAAATAAATGTGTTGTTGATTAAGAGTATTTAATTGTGAACAAAATTGTCTTTGACATCACTTAATTTCAATGAACATCTTAGAAGATATTACAAACTTATATAGCAAAACAACGTTTGCCGGATCAGCTAGTAAATATATATTCGTAAGAAGGTATAAAGCGGTTGAAGCCTGTTTCGCAAGGCCGAAAATTAAATTATTTCTAAGAAAGAATCAGAATTCTTGATAACGAATGTGGAATTGTTTTACCGACTAAAGCTATTTCGTAGTGTTTAAAACATAGATGAGCAAAATGCTGTCATGTTAATGATAGAAAACGCAAAATGTAATCGTAATCATTTTTCATTAATCTGATTACATTTTGTCCATCTATGGCCAAGCAAAGTGTAGCCTAGGCTCTTACGATGCGACGTCTCTGACTGTCACATAAATTATAATAATGAATATTTTATTCACAAAAACAGAAAACAGATTATAGTCAGCCGACACCCAAATTAGGACTAACCTGTATCTAAGATTTCAGTGCTATTCATGTAAACATGTTACGCGAAGTTTATAGTAGCACCAATCTTTTAACGTAGCAAAATAATGCGGATTCTCATACGGATATCGCTAATCGGGTAAAGTATCAGGTATCAGGTTCACACGGGCTAATTTTCCGCAACTCGACGTCTGAGTACGCCTATTTTGCGTGAAACTGGGCCAGGGTGATTTCAATCATCCCAGCCCAGCTCCTTCAGGTAATCAGCCAGCCGCCTGATATTGCTGGTTGCTTCCGGAAGGGACCTCGGTATGCCGAGGTGTTGTGCCCGGCACACTGCCAGTTCACTGTACTCGAGGAGCACGTGCCTGGCTGTCTCCTCTTCTCTCATGCATGCTCTGCACAGAGTAGTTTCTGTGACACCTAAGTGAAAAAGATGTCTATTAAAATAACCGAGTCCTGTTATGGCTCCGGTGACCCTACGTATCTGTAATCTACTGAGATGCAAAATAGCTTTAGAGACCTTTGGATTCACTCTAGGTAAGGCCTCCTTAGCTGGTCTGCATCATACTAAATCGTTCCAGTCTGAATCGGGTAAAGTAACGTCGAGCGTCTCGCTGAAAGACGAAGCGAAAAGATGGATGAAAATTAAACAACGCAGTTCAACTCCGACGCAGCCTTGAGTTTCTTTCGGCGTTTCTTCTCAAGGTAGTCGCTTCCGAAACGCTAGTAGATCACCGTTAGGTTTCGTATATTTTGGCTGACGGTCCCAGTCGAGGTTCGTACCCACAGGGGTGCCCTTGCATTGCCACCCAGCCCATAAACTCGCCGGCTGAGCACCTTCAGTGTTTGCCCACCCGCAAGGTTTATATGAAGACCTTTCCCGGTCAATCAACGCGCATCATTTCGAAAAAAAAAAAGGCGAACACTAGGCTCATTGGCGTTTATTCGGAAAAGCCTAAGTCCAGCATTGAATTAAGTCAACATGATGATAATGATATAAAAAACTAATAATAATGTTTTTTTTTTACATTACAGTGTCTTTTATCAAGCCATGCGTGTGGAGCGACAAAGATTGTATCTTGGAATCAAGTAAAGTTGCTTTAAAAAACATCGCCTATGGTTACCCTGGGCTCGGAATACCGTCACTGGACGTGATTAATGTTAAAGAGGTCGATTCTACTTCAGGGGAACTTAAACTTCATTTCAAAAATGTTCAAGTGGAAGGAATGGCCAAGAGCGAATTGCTTAAAGTAGAGTAAGTATTGCTTTATGTATTTTTGAGTTGCGAAAAAGTGATCTGTGTAAACTCAATCTTTCTACGTCCGTCTGTCTACTTGTCTACCGAGAACTTTAAAACTCTTTTTAAAAACTCATAGGGCTATGAAGATTAAATTAATATGGAATATTTAGGATTGCAATATCTTAAAGCTGTGAAAAATCAAACACCCTAATTTCTAAATCAATCGAAAAATATGGGCATTCATGATACACATTTTATATACATATATACTCTCAAGGGTATCAAAATATACATAAACATACGTATTCGCCGTTGTTCAATAGTTTATAAATTTTGTAAGGGGAAAAATTCTAAAAAAGGGAAAGTGTAATTTGCGCGAAACCCTGGGAGCGTGAATCCGACTCACACTTGGCTAGTGTTTTTTTTAATCTTACACGGCACAATGACCACACCACACCTGATAGAAAGAATGCTACAATCCAAAAACGACAACGAACACCAAGAACAAAAAAAAACCATCGATAGCCGCAGCGATCATGCCGGCCTGCATAAATATCTCTTCACGCTTTGCTTGAAAGACTCAATATTATAGGACGATAGAAACACGTTCGCCGGAAGACCATTCCACAGTCCAACAACTCAGCAAAAGTAAGAGTTAGAGAACTTCTTAGTCCTAGCCGGGATGTGAGATACTGAAAAGCTGTGACTCCGTAGACCGGCGCGTGGTTCTGCTATGGAAGGGAGAGGGTGGGACAAGGCTAAACAGCTCTTCAAAGCACTCGGCATGATACAGACGGTAGAAAACGCTCAGTGAGGCAATATCTCTACGAAATTAGAGCGGTTCCAAATGCTCAGAAACGTCTGGATCGTTCACTATGCAACAATTATATTTTATTATAATAAGATAATTCAATGTTTTTAATTGAAATATGTGTTACAAAAACAAAAAATATTGGCATTACAATTTAATAATTAAAAAAATTCAATGTGTTACGATTTTTTTCTTTTCACAAATAACATTTATTTTCAGACGGCCGGACCCTGACAAGTCTGTTATTCTAGAATTCCGGTTTCCTGTTGTAGTAACAGGAAAATATGATGTAAGCGGAAAAGTATTTGTACTGGAAGTATTTGGAAATGGAGATTTTAAGGGAACCACAGGTAAAAACTAATCAATATAATATATCATCAAGGTTTATCTTTTTCGAGGTCAGCAGTTTATAACTCGAGCCAAACATTACCAGTCCACCCTAGACAATGACCGTTCGATAAGAAACGATTCGTATTATAATTTCGGCATCGTTCTACTGATACTAAAGATCAATTAGTAGTAACATAGCCATCGATAGCCTGTTCCATTTGAATATTCAGCCAATGACAGTAATTTTAGATTATTTCGGAGAAAAACTGAAAAGCGCCTTTTTTATTTTGTTTTACGGCTCTGGGTGTCAGTGACGTGCATAGAGTATTTGGACAAGGTAGGCAGACTTCGCTTAATTAATTTGATTATACGTTAAGATAACATTTGATAAAATGGAAGCTTAATGTTGATATTATAAAGAATGTCTAGATATTATTAATATTACATCACAACATGTTAAAAGGGGGAGTAAGCCGAAGCCGGAAGCCGAAGCCGGAAGCCGAGGCTTGGTAGATCACTAACTATTTTCGAACTACACAGAAAATTTATTTAGCTGAGATCGTCAAGCACCTGTCGTAATTTCGGAAGCCATATATACAAAGACCTTAATTGCTCTTCATTAAATTTTCGTCAATTTTTCCAGATATTCTTATCAAAGCGGAATTCAAACTGACTACAATTGAAAAGGACGGCAAGAAATACTTCAAAATTACAGGTTTCGACTACACATTTGAGCCCATAAGTGATGTAACCTATGAATTTGGAAACCTATACAACGGAGACAAAGAGAGAGGTAAAAATCACAATTCTTTCTTTAAAAACATATGAAAGTAATTACTTTTTTTACGATATGCATTTTTTTACACTGGCCCGACATAATGACTACAGTGCACCTGATGGTAAGTACAGTGTAGTCCAAAAACGAAAGCGACCATCAAAGGATGAAACTCCTTTGATAGTCTCCGTCGTCAAGTCGGCCCACATATACCACGACTGAAGGTGTCTAGGTACACGAGTCACTGGATATATGTCGCACAAGTTGATCCCGAAACGCCACAGGTCAAAGCGAGTCACTATGACGGTCTTTGCGTATGTGTACTGGGGTCATGACCCAGTTCGGGCATTTTTTGAAGTTAAAACGTTTTTGACCTCGTACACATTTTGGATGAGGGATGAGCTGAACTCACGTAACCACGACGCTCAGTCACATGTATACACACAGTACATATACACACAATACAGTAGAGTACAGTACAGTATGTATGTATACAGGGTATTATAAACAGGGTGTTTTTTTTTCAATAGGACTTAAGTCTTAGGAAGTTTTAGCCCTTTTTGTATGAATATAAAATATAAAACTATTAAAGTTAATATAAGAAAATATAATTCCTAAAAATATTTTATAACAACCTAAAAATATTTACATGGCTATCACGCTAAAAAGCTTATATTCCTGTCGTGCAGTTCAATTACTTATATATTTATTATCCTGACAGCGTCACTGTTACATCTCTTCTGATAGAAAGTACAGTGTAATCCCATATAACTACTAAATCAATATGTAACTCAAACCCGAGCAAGACTGTCGAGGTACGCACCTGCCGACAACCGGTGTTTGTTTGACAAAGCCCTTAGTTGACTACAATGAATTAAAAATCGGAGTAAACTTTACTATATTTCACTACATTATACATTAATACATTCACGCCAATAATTCAAAGTTTTCGTCCCAAATAGCAGCAGTGTACTATGAACATAGATGGGCAAAATGTAATCAGATTAATGAAAAACGATTACGATTACATTTTGCATTTGTCATCATTAAATGATTACATTTTGTTTATTTATGTTTTAAACACTAAGGAATTCTCAATTGCAAAAAAAAAATGTACCTTTAAATGTTTAGATGACTCTTAATCATGGATATAGAGTAACGAAATTAAATTTAAGACTACATTTTGTAATTGTTAATCATGAATCAGATTACATTTTGCCCATCTCTGACTATGAACATGCCAAAACGAAATCGATATAGTCAAGTTGACATTTTTGTCCTACAATTTAGCACTAGTTTTTACAATTTTAAAAATAATTAATAATTGATCTGACCTTAGTAGACCTGTTAACGCACCCTCTATATTAATTTTACTTCTATTACTGTTAGTTTTTTTGATACATATACTCTATTTTTTATTTACTGGCACAATTGTGAGACTTACGAGTTATTCCCAAAACTTACGATCGCGAAGGTGTGATTATCAAAGGAAATTCTATTTTTTTTTTTCGTATTATTCCTAACTATTTTACTTCAATATTTGAAGATTCACTAAACGTAGCTTAATACTTACAAGTTCTTAAGAAAAAATATTGTCTCTGGTGTATAGTAATAAGAAATACATCGATTTTACGAACATAGTGTAACTTATTTCACTGTATTATCTTCCTTTCCGTGCACCACGTCCCAGCACCATAGAAAAGTGTAAAGCAAAACACATGGGTTTATGGTGGTAGGGCGATTGCCCGAGCTGGGACGTGACCAAAGTACACAAATGTATAGACCGTCATATTGACTCGCTTTGGTCTGTCACGTTTCGGGATCTTCAATCGTGGTATATGTAGGCCGACATGACGACGGAGACTATCAACAGATTTTCATCCTTTGATGGTCGCTTTCGTTTTGGACTACACTGTATTTACTTCAGGTGCACTGTAGTAACTAAGTCGAGCCAATATAAAATAAAACGATTTTAATAATAAAATGTGAGTTTTATCTATGATTATTTATTATTTTTAGCTAAAGTTTTCACGGATCTCGCCTCTCAAAACAGCAAAGAATTACTTCTTTTAATTGGGAAACCGCTCATCGATCAGACAGTCAAACAAGAGATTAAACACATTCAAAAGTTTTTACTGAGCCTTCCAATTGAAGAATTGCAAAAACCAGAATAACTTTTGTAAGCCTTATATTTATCTAAAAATCGTAAGCGCATATTAAATAGTTGCGAAACCTGATTTTCTGTTTCTTATTACCTATTTTTTTTTTCACCTAGATCAAGCAGTCAATTAATTAAGATCACATTGGCTAGTAAATGACAATATAGTTTTGTCGATCGCAATAATGTACGCCGCTTGAGTATTACTCGTATAATAAAGAACAAACAAGTTGCTATTTAATGCGCCAGGAAACACTAATTTTGTTGAGCCTGCCTGCTGATAAGGTTGGTTACTTATGATCTAAGCTATCAAGATGATAGACGTCTAAGCGTTCTGTTTCGTCCTTCGGAAGATTGCTGATTTGTAGTTGTTGTAGTCTTCTGGACGCTTTTTTCTTGTTCTCTGAAGTGACATTGTGGGTCTTGGGAGCAACAAGCTACCAAGATAACAATATGCTGCGGGGAATTGGTGATTTTCCTGTTGGAATATGGAAAGTTGGATGTCGCTTGGGTTGTTGATTTTGCAATCAACCAGTGACTACTGAATTTTAAAATTACTAACGACCGGCTCCAAAGAACTTGTATCTATTGCTGTAAGACTTAATATAAAAAAGGTATCAGAGAAAAAACCTGCGCAAATTAAAGTTAATTTCCCAATTATAAGGTGCGTAGCAGCTTTCGGGTTTAAATGATACAAACTTTTTAATTCCTGGATTTATTCCCACTGCCTACACTCATCAGCACTAGGGTTAATATACACAGTGCCACATATTCACTGTAGTATTTTTACATTATTTGTCTTATTATTTATTCTTACACTAGTACAAATATTACAGCAGTGTCTTCAAATACGACCTCATGAAAACCTTTCAAAAGAATGCCCCGTTTGGATTTATCCCCTGTCGTCCCATTTTCTCGCTTAATATGTTACCTTTTTCGCTATTTGAGGTCACATTTATCACATTCTCAAATATTTTAAAGCGTCTAATAATTAAGAATTATGGCGACAAAGCGAATTCTTGTATTTTGTGAAGCAAGAATTACAATTACAAAAAATTCGCAAATCATTTGAGTATTATGACATTTAAAAGGTTTATATATCGCCATCACCAATCAGAACCTGCTTCAGCCCACTGTTAAGCATAGGACTCCATCCTCGATTTTGTGCCAATCACATCCAGGCATCATCCCGCGACCTTTACAATATCATCAGAACATCTAGGCCATCATTCGCTTATTACATAACCCCACCTGCCATCATCTCGTCTGGCCACGTGTCCTGCCCAATTCCACTTGAGAACTTTACTCGATCACCAGTATCATAGATTTTCTCCACGCCATAGGTCTTAGTAGGCAGACAACATTGATTATAAAGACGGGTCTTCAGGCATTGTGCAATATGCTTAGATCGTAGATGACTTTACATAAAGCCTTACATGATTATCAATAATCTGCACAAAATCGATACTAATAAGCTATCAACCAGTCCATCTAACAACGACCCGCGCAAACAGGACATGACAGGCTTCTAAGCAACAAGATAGTTAGAGCGTGGAATAAACTGCAAAAATACGTAATCTCAACTCTAAATGTAAACAAATTTAAATAACGCTTTAGCAAATACTATATAAATAAAAAAAAGAATTATTTTATTTTGTTTTATTTTACATAATAGGGTGCCCAACATGGGTATTATTAGACAAGAAAACAAAAGGATCATGGTACCAAAATAGAACATATAAATGCCCCCACAATTATAGGGCACCGCAGCATGCACAGTGTTCAATATATAATGCTGTTTACATTAAAGAATAATAATAAAATTCCAAAAATATATATACATACATACATAGACACAGCACAAAAGTACAATATTGTAGATTGTATAAGTAACAACTTCAAACGAAACTATGACTGATTTTAAGGAATACATAAAAAAAATACAGTCACTTTCTACACGCTGTTCTAAATTTTGAAAGAGAAACAGTCAGGTCCAAGTCATCGAATCGCGAGAGTGCGTTATACTGCCTGCAGATCCTTGGCATAGTAGAAAACTGTCCAAGATTAGTTTTAAAGAAGGGTATAGAAAAAAAATGGAAAGCTTATTTGCGGGGCAAACGAGATGGAGCATTAATTTTTAGATTAATGAATAATTTAAAGAAAGTGAAATAGCAACATAAAGGCATTGTTTAGTTGTTTCAACTGCTTGTCTTATAATAAATAAATAAAATCGTGAACAAAATAGAATTCAACCCGATTGACGTTTGTGGGCTCTTCATAATGTCACATCTGCTTCTGGCCAGAAGATTCAATATCCTAAATTGGAATTTCCATTTTAATTAACTCAATCCGGCGACAATCCTGATTATCGACAGAGCTGTAGCTAGGGAGATTTATAGATTCAGTCTAATTTAGACCAACTGTATCCGACTGTTGCTCTTTCTCGAGTTTGATATCCAAAATAAACTGTATCATACATAATATTATATTATCATGTATGTAATTTAATATTATAAAATAAATAATAATAATAAATTATTTATTAGAAAAACAGTTGCAGAGCTGCACATTATAGTCAGCTGCCATCCAAACTAGGACTACCTCTATCTTGGTTGTCCGTATTATTCATGTAAGAAAATATGTTACAAGCTGTTTATTATCGCTGCGTAACTTCAATATTAACTAAATATATACACATAAATATAAATATGTCAAATGCATCTACAACAGCCTTGATATGGTTATTAATGTATTATAGAAAGCTGCCTTTAACATTTATTTTGAATTATTTCAATCTGATCATAAATAAAAAAGTTTTGTCAGTTTAAAATAAACACGTCGATAATTTGTTGGATTAAAATGCTCTATAATAATTTTTCAGGTGATTCGGCTGAAATGCACATAATATTAAACTTACTTTATATTATACTTTTAATAATATTGTAACGGATCGTTGTGTGTACATGGAAGGTATATGCGATAAACTATTATTAAAGATCTTTTTTGATGTCATAGAACCCACAGCAATAATTGTTAAAACGTTTGTTAAAGTGTTGGCGCGCGCTAATATCAGAAACGGTTTAACTAATTTGAATGCGGTTTTCCATCTGATGACCATGTCGTTTACCAAATTATTATGTTTACTGTAAGCGATATGTGTTTTTGAGTTGACTAGGTCATTAGTACTAATTGAGTTCTATATTTTATTGTTATAATTATCTAAGAAAGATGTATTAATACAAAGATTCAGCTCGAAATAATTATTATAACTATAAAATGACAACTTCAAGACGAACAAAGTCATGGGCAGAGCTAGTAGAAAATGTAAAGCCCCATTATTTAGCCGCGCGTTTTGTAATTGATTATTCGTTTGTGTATTTCTTTATTCCTTGGATTATGTATAAATGTTAAGAAATAATAATTTCTGAAGTTTTCATTAAATAGGCTGTTAGCTGTATATTGTTGTAATTTGTTTTTCATACTCGAGATTTTGCTATTTCTATGCTGCACGTCAGTTAACCAATAGTAGTTTTTTTTACATTTTCATGTTATCTAGAATAGTCATATATTATAATAATATGTCGTCATGCTATATCCCGTTCAGGATGAGCAAGATACATTAGTAGGTCCACTTTATATTTATCTCATATCTCGTCCCCGATGTGACTTATTGCACCTCTGTTGACCGCCGTTCTCAAGGCACTTACAAGCATAGATGGGCAAAATGTAATCAGATTAATGAAAATGATTAACGATTACATTTTACGTTTTTTACCATTAGTATGACTGAATTTTGCTCATTTATGTTTTAAATACTACAAAATCCCAGATTGTACACACATTTATGATTTCTCAATGTTTTATATGGATTTAATCATGATTACAGAGCAAGAAAATTAAAATTACGACTACATTTTGTAATCGTTGATCATTAATCAGATTACATTTTGCCCATCTCTGCTTACAAGTTACACATAACATTTCAATTAGATGACATTTTTTTTTACACTGGCTCGACATAGTGACTACAGAGGACCTGATGGTAAGTACAGTGTAGTCCAAATACGAAAGCGACCATCAAAGGATGAAAATCCATTGATAGTCTCCATCGTCATGTCGGCCCACATATACCACGACTGAAGGTCTCTAGGTATATGAGCTACTGAATATACACAAGCTAATCCCGAAACGCGACAAGCCGAAACTGGTCACTATGACGGGCTTTGCACCCATGTACTGTGGTCGCGATCCAGACGGGCACCGACGCCCTACCACCTCGCTGCTGCTCGTTTAGCACCACCCAGGAGTCACGTGTAGGGAAACTAGGGTAAAGCCTACGGACGCGAGCAGCTTCGACTCCCAAAACATGTGACATGTGAGTTTCCACACGGTGTTTTCCTTCACAGGTATGTGGTGCGTAAATCCGTACTTGATCTGAAAAAACCTACAAGAAGTGCCGGGATTCATACTTACGACCATATATATCGATTAATTGTAGCCGTTTCACTTAATGATGATTGATGATTTAAATTTAACAAATGTTCGAACTGGACAATGTTTCTGTGTAAGACTATAAGTACAGTTCAACTCCAAATAGCTTTTTATATAAGATTTTTTTTATCAAATATTTTAGTAAGGCTTTGGTACATCTAGAGATGGGCAAAATGTAATCTGATTAATGATCAACGATTACAAAATGTACTCGTAATTTTAGTTTTCTTGCTCTGTAATCATGATTAAATCCATTTAAAACATTAAGAAATAATAAATGTGTATACGATCTGGGATTCTGTAGTGTTTAAAACATAAATGAGCATAACGCAGTCATATTAATGGTAAAACACGTAAAATGTAATCGTTAATCATTTTCATTAATCAGATTACATTTTGCCCATCTATAGGTGCATCCTTGATTACTATGCCAGCCTTGTAAGGTATATCATGTTATTTAAACTCACTTCTGGCGAAGTGACAACTCTATGAGTCTGTAAATTCTTTTTGCTTTAACCGACGTCTGCTCTCTAATATAATGTTAATTTCTCCGACACTTCGCTAGTCCTGAGAAAGAAATCTTCTCCTAAACTTTTCATTGAAACTACATTTATAAATCATTAAACAAGATTTAATTTGCTGGTACAAGCCATCCCAAATGTATTTTTAACTCGTTAACTGTGGGATTAAAGAATAAAACATAACTTTGTAGCTTCCAATACTAATAATCTCGGCTGTAAAAGTAACGCCTGTATTTCAAATGGAGGTCGTATAATTAATTAGTTTCAGTTTGAAAGCATAAAGTGAATTACGTTGCTTTCAGGATAAACTCGTAAACCAAGAGCCGTAAACGGAATTTTTGAGTTATTCCTTGCGGTAGACCTCGGAATATTAACTTATGAATATAACTGTGAGGTGAATGTAAAGAATTTAAATGATTACGAACAACGCAACAATTTGCTTTAGTAATTATCGGATGCATTCTACGTATATTTTCGAGGTCACTCCACTTTATAATAAATCATAGATAATTGTTATTACGATTTCATATTTTGCTTTAAATTCGTTATAACAAAAGACTACAAACTTAACTTTGTTTGTTTGTTGTGTGTTGTTGTTTGTTTGTTTGTTTGTTTGTTGTTTGTTTGTTTAACTTTGTTTTTTTAATAAATATAGGTGGACGCTTGAACTCAATCTCACCTGGTGGAAGGTGAAGATGAGTCCGATGATGAACCTCGTCCGCCCAACATATGCCTATTTACTCTTTTCTTAAAGACTCCCAGGTCATAAGACCGCGGAAATATGGTCGCTGGAAGCACATTTCACTCATCCGTTCGCATGATGAATGTAGCAGCGAATCTTTTCGTGCTGATATAAGGAATATCCACCACATACGGATGGTATCCGATTCGATGTCTTGTGGTTTTATGATGGAATGGGGCTGATGGAATCATAGAATGTAGTTCCTGAGAACACTCTCCACTGTGCAACCGGTAAAAAACTGCGATGCAGGCGACACTATGTCGATGCTCGATGCTCTGCATTTTTATCCTAGTCAAAGAGTCATCGCCAACTTTTTATTTATAATAAATTATATTGTTTATAATTATCATCATCATCAGCCAGCCCTAGTCCACTGCTGGACATAAATCTCTACTAATAAGCGCCATTGAGCCCGATCTTCGACTTTTCTCATCCTTTCCTTTTTGCCCCACGCTACATTCAAGAATCCCCCTGTTCCAACGGTCATTGATTCGCCGTCGTACGTGGCCAGCCCTGTCCCACTTCAGCTTGCTAATACGGAAAGGTATGTCGTGTACTTTGGTTCTAATAGTAATAATTTATCTTCACGCTATATCCCTCTCGGGGTGAGCAGAGATGCATTAGTGTATGTATCCATTAACAACTAAATATAGTTCTCTGTCGGATAACCTCATTTCGGATTGCTTATAGTAATGTAGTGGTGGTGAAAATGCAGGTGATAAATAGCTGAAGAGGTAAGTGTAAGATAAATAATGAATATATAAACAATTACTGTATCAAGATTTACTAGCCCAGTCCATACATAGCTGAATATATATATAAGAAGTAACACAAAAGTAATAAGAACAGTAAATAGCTCAAGTAGAATAGAAAACAAATAGTTTAGTAACAGTTCGAAATAAAATATCAATAATTATTCGAACGTTTTTTCAGTGGATCATTCTATTGAAAACATATCGAGCGCATCTCGTTGCTTGACTATAGAGTAGGGTTAACCGATTAGATATGGGAAACGATAATGACAAGCTGGTTGTATGTTAATATAATATTTATACTTAAATAAATACCAAAATTTATAATATGCGTATAAATAATATAAAGGGTGTCTCAGAATGTTTTTCATTTTTTGATGTTAAATAAAAAACAACATTATCCATTAAAACTTGTTTTATTTATTGTTAAATTAAAGAGCAGATCTTGAAGTTTATTTATGAAAAACAACCGTTTGCAAATGTTCACCATTTACTTGTTTACACTCATTTAGCCTGGAGCTAAAATTTTCAATCACTCGCTGGAGCATTGCTCTTGGAATAGCGTTGATTTCTGCAGTGATTCTTTGCTTCAAAACGTTCAGGTTTGGTGGCAATGGATTGTAAACTTTACTTTTTAGGTAGCCCCATAAGAAAAAATCAGCAGGCGTTAAATCAGGACTCCTCGGTGGCCAGTTTATGTCTCCTCGGCGGCTTATCACTCTTCCGGGGAATAAATCGTGAAGAGCAGCTAATGAGTCATTTGTTACATGAGAAGTGGCCCCATCTTGCTGGAAAAAGGTGTTGCGGTTGTAGCCAGACTGGTTTTGCATTTCTGTAGCCAAAAAAGTCCGGATCATATGGCAATATCGATCAGAATTAACGGTCTGAGTTCGACCTCGGTTATCCTCAAAAAAATAAGGACCGATAATTCCTTGACTTGATATGGCAGCCCAAACAACCACTTTTGGTGAGTACAAGGGCTTCTGATGCAGTTCTAGCGGATTCTCGGTAGCCCAGTATCTGCAATTTTGTTTATTCACGTGACCGTTGATGTGAAAATTCGATTCGTCGGAGAACCAGATGTTATTGAAATTCCTAAAACGGTTTTTCATTGTCCTGCAGAATTCGACTCGTTTATCAGGATCATCAGGCTTCATTTCTTGAACAATAACAATTTTATATGGGTGAAAATGCAAATCTTTCGAAATAATGCGATAAACCGTAGATTTGTTCAAATTCAGAGAAGCTGCGCGCAATCTCAACGACTGTCGTGGGTCGTCCATAACAGACTGGCGAACGCGGTCGACGTTCGTGCTCGCCCTTGATGTCCTTTTGCGCCCAGATGATTTGTCCGGCATTGTATTCCCAGTCTCTTCAAACTTGCACACCCAATGTTTAATTAAATTGGCACTTGGCACATGTTTTAAGCTTGTTAAATTAAAATATGTCCTGTAGAGACGACGAACAATAGTGTAGGAATCGTTGTTTTTATAAAACGCTCGCACGCAAAACGCGCGCTGCGGTCCCATGAAACGATTCATGGCTACTAAACTTAACAAGCCGGCCAAGCGTTTGAGACCACTCCCCTCCCCCTGCTACCAGCGATCGGCGCGTATTGGTCAATTCAAAAACGAAAAACATTCTGAGACACCCCTTATAATAAAATTTATTAAATTATAAAAGTTTTTGGGGAAGTACATTAAAATCATTTGTGTAATATCGAAAACTACTTCTTTGTAAGCTCAGTTATTGTATCCTTTACTCCTTCCCCTCCCAGAGAGGCAGCTTCGATAAGGCAGTTCGCTCTCCAGGCGTCTGGATGAATTTGGTTTCTCATGCTCGAGTGCAGCGATTAGAGGGACACCCCAGGATTTTTTAGTCAATAAGAGTCAGACACACCGGGGTCGCTGCCCTCACAGCGGCCCTGGTGGTCCTATGTAGAATTTCCCCTAGAGACACCAAAAAAAAAAATCATGGTATCCTAGTTCTATCGTATTTTTCTTTAACATGTTTTGATGCATATACGACATAATTTAATTAAAATCCAAATTTGAGACGCATCAACATGTGACAGATCGTAGAAACTTCATGCTTCATTTTTAACGTATGTTTATGGATTATTTTATATTTCCTAATTCTATGGACTAACCAAACGCTTGTAGTTGTCAATTTTAGTGTCAGTTTAGAAGTACTTTTGAACAATGGAGAACACAGGAAAGTGTCAGCAAGTTTCGCTGTAAAGCGTACTGTGAATTCGCAGATGCGGCTGTCGTAGTTCTAAGTGAAAAGTTTGACGTTACACTGGAGGTATCAAGTAGCTCGCTGAAAAATAAAAAGCGGGTGAATGGTCTCTTTTACTCCGTGAATGCAGTTTTTGTTTTACTTTATTTTTACGAATTGCAGTCTTTATTTGTTTCTGTCTTTAACTTTATCATACAGGTCGATGCCCTCCAGCTCCTCGTGTACATATACTTAGGTGAAGGACAAAAAGCCGTGGTAGTATATCCTATTAAACTTTATTATATCTGAAAACTACATTTATTTTGGCAAAATATATATAATAACCGTTCGAAAAGCCAAAACCTTTTCCTAAGGGAAAATATATCGCCAATTTGGGCACCTATCAATATTAATCTCCGAAGATAAGAGGTATTTCGGTAACGACCTAAAAAGACAGTCTTCAAACGTCTCTGAGGAAAAACTCGAGCATCGACTGATCGTTTAAGACACGGCTCGACACGCGTTTCAAGTGTTTTTATCCAGAAAACGTTCAATAAAGATTGATAGGCTGCGATATTCCTTCTTTTAAGTAATGATTAACTGTGTCTAATCCAGTTGTTCGTGATCTAATTTTGTTGTCTCCATTTATTATTACATCTACTGTCATTATAACATGTTTCCAGGTAAAATCGATCATTTTAAGGCTGTGATTTATTGACGTAGCTTTAAGTTTGCTTAGACTTTACTCAAACATTACAATCTATTATACATTACTCAATGAATGTCAAAGGATTTGGTAAGTCAGCGATTTAATCAACATGAACTTGGCTCTGCGAATACTATGATTGTACTCAAGTTCCTATTATATATTCAGTTTTTTGTCAAAATGAATTTATTTTTTGAGAACTTTGGTAAGCAAAGTCGAAATAGCGTCTATAAATCCCAGCCATAGATATTAAATTAATCGAAAAGGAGTATTCAAAGGTTTCTGAACATGTATCAATGTTTATGTGATTTTATACTTGCGCCACGCCAAAACTACTAAACTGATCTATTTTAATAAATCAGTTCGATAAAGTGGCTACATCGCATTTAATAGTAAGTGCAGTGTAGTCCAAGTACTGCAGCGATAACCAAGGGACGAAAATCCAATGCCAGTCCCCGTCGCCATGTCAACCATATAAACCAAAACGATTTGATATATTTAGAACTGGACGTACACAAGCTGGCCCGAAACTTAACCCTTAAATGCATAATGATGCAAAACTGCAACGTACCACTTAAATACAATAATGTACAGTAAATGCATAGTATTGTATATCTGCAACATAAGGTTTTTTAATAAATTAGTATAAAAAATATTATATATATATATATATATATATATTATTCTATTTTTCCCTGCATTGTAGTGTACCTATCTGCAAGATATATATTTTTTATAAGTATAAATAAAAGTCATGCATTTAAGAGTTAATCAAAATCTAAGCCACACAAGTCCTATTTTGAGTATTAAAAAAGAGGAGGCCAAGAAATACTTAACATATATTTTGGCGTTGATGTAAAATGTTATCTAAAATAGGTTATGTGAGTAATATATTTGTTTGTAACTACGCACAACTTAAATAATCCCTATACTCGGAAACTCTGCGAAGAGATTTTGCTCATAGAAAGATCACTAGCAAAAGTTACATAAAATTAGATAAATTTATAACCCTAAAATAAATGTCTTAAACTCCCGCGTTTTGTATTCTTTGTATATAAATACTTTACCCAAAAATAAAGTGAAATTTTAATTTAAGATAGTAACACAAAACGGAATAAAGTATTTATTAACATGTCGTTGGTAATTAATTTCTTTATTTAATTTGATCAAATTTAGTATTAATCTCGAAAAAACTATTATCCTTTCTAACCTCGCCGAGCCGTCGGAAGTATCTGGATTCCCAGGCTCGGCGAAAGCGAAGAGAGGGCGGTGCTGGCACCCTGGTGGTTTTAGTCAGGGCAGGTCCGACACACCGGGGGGAGTGGCCCTCACCACTTCTCCTGACGGTCCGCAGAAATTTCCACCGGGTTAACAAAAAAAAAATATCCTTTCTAAATATCCACATATACATCTATCCTTCCTTCCTCCCCTTCACTCCTCTTCCCCATCTTCTATTATCCTCGTCCTTTCCTTTTCTTTCTTGATATTTACTGTCCTATTTCGTTTATCCTAAATTGCATGTATGAATTAGAAATTTACCTTAATCCAATATTTATAATATTCATAAAAGGTAATTAGTGGTACTCAAGTAAATACAATTAAGTGCATAATTGAAAGTTGTTATGAAAATTATATATTTTGCAGTGAATTTATTTTTTTATTCAATAATTTACACGGCACAATGACTCCTCCGGGGCTAATGAAGACACATAGTGCAGTGCAATCCAAAACCCTACCTGTCGATATTCGCCCCGATCATGCTGCTATATATAAATGTCTTTTTACGCTTCATGTAAACCACTCTAAAAATAAAATATACATAAATATATTAAATACATTCAGAAGAAAAATTGACATTATAATTATCCTTTCCCAAAAAATAACTTATTAAACCATCGAATTTGAGTAAAATAAAATCTTCACAGCAAATTCGAAATTATAACATCACTTACTGATCATTACAATTGAACATAAAAGAAGCCTAAAATATTAAGAATATTATTTAACATTCAACTTTTAACGAAGGAGAGGACAAACAAGACTTCTCACTAATTAAATAACTTTTAAAAACTTCAAACAATAAACGTAAGTTCAACGACAACATTTCTGCATTTGAAGTTTAAAACAACATCGCAACATAAAAACTTTATTTTATTACGCCGTAACTTTTATCAGTGAATTACACTTTTGATTTGTCGTGTCGTTTGTAGTAATTCAGCTGCATTCAAGCTGCTCGCACGAGGTGATTTGCCTCCTCCTTTTTGCTGCGAACCGCCAAAGAGTCAAATTCACTTCCTGCGTCTGTTTTTCCAGCATCTAATAGGAATCTTTAAACGACGAGTGAATCGGTATTTATTGGGAGAGCATGCTCCATCATATGCCTCATCAGCACTTTCCATCAGATGAGATTGAGGTCAAGCAAGTCTTTTTTTTTGTTAACCCGGCGGAAATCCCTTCGAACCTTCAAGGGAGTGGTAAAATGGTGAAGGCCACTCCTCCGGTGTATCGGACTTGCACCGACTAAAACCACCGGGGTGCCGACTCTGTCCTCTCTTCACCTTCGCCGAGCCTGGGTATCCGTGTACTTTCTACGGATCCGGCGAGTGACTGGCCCTGACAGACCTCGTCTCTGGGAAACGGTCAATTGTTACCCCCTCACTACTTTTCAATGAGGCGTCATGTAGGCACACACATGACGCCTATCAAGCAAAAGTCTGCATGTAATATATATATTCAATAGCAATCAATTAAAAAGGAATTTAAGAATAAAGAAAGGAAGAAAAGCTTTATTTGTCACCACAATCACACACGACAATAAAATTTTTACAAAATTAAATCCATCAGTATATTTATCACACAGAAGTAAAGAAAATGAAAGAAAAAAAGTGTGCGTGAGTAGTTCACACACGATGGAAATATAATTTATTTCATTATTTCTTTTTATTGTTTCATCGAATTTGAAATCCCAACTGTTCTAAAGAGTTTTCACTTCAAAACTAGCTGACCGATGTAACTTCTAACATTGGTCGTACTGCCCTGTCAAGAGGATACTTAGGGGAAGAAATCCCTGCTTTATAAATTGCCCCGCTATCTAAATCTGAGAGATAAGTGCGCCTGAACTTTCCAATTTCGCTACACATCAATAACACTGACAACGTTTGTCGGGGATAACAAATCAAAAATCCAACTCTTATGGGGGCCGAATGAAGAATGGTTGACGATACGTGACAGTTAAATCAGGTTTTTGTTGGAATTTATTCGAGGCCATTCACGGAATCGAGGGCAGGGGTTTTGTTCACGTTTCCAAAAGAAGGCCTATATTTAATATAGACAGTAAATACTAAAATTATTACATGGATTTATTGGTCAAGAAAAACGAAGTTTCTGAGTCAAGTTAGGCGAGTTTACTAAGCAAGAAAGGCGTTAGAGTTATGCCCAATAGTGATGCTTATTATTTGCGACTCGCTAAACATATAAGAAGGTAGTTTGATTTTATCTAAAAACTATATAGACTTGTTATCAATAAGAATAAACAAATTAATACACTTAAATAAAATAGCGAACCAATTTATCGTTACTGATAATGAAAGTCACAGTACCAGGTTAAATACATAACGTACTTTATTAAATTATCTTCCTCATAAAAAATTTATGACAACTGACAGGATGATGAGGGTTAGTCCTGAAAACCTTAAAGCACTTCATAATAATTAACAAATAAAATGTTTACGTTAACTAAAATGTAAAATCGCTGCGGGACAATTATAATGAAATTTGACATTCTATTATAAAACTGGCTACAATAATTAAACACGCAATTCACTTTTCACTATACATACAATTTTCCAGTAATCAATCATACATCTTTGCCTCCGTGAATGACGATATAAACATCATCGTGTATACACTTTCCCCGTGGCAAGAATAACTGAATCGGGAATGGCAGTTTCATCCACAAGACGATACTTTAGTTTTGAAAGGAATTTTCAAATTATTTTATTTTATATTATTGGCTACCCAACATAAGAATAACAACTGAGAGACTACAGCATGCACAATAATGAATATTTAATACTAGTCTTCATATATATATGGACATAACATAAAAAACAATTCCTAATAATACATAACAATAAACGCAATGCTATAAATTTTTTCGAAGAAGAAAAAATCCATACACTATTCACGTGCTATTCTAAATTAAACAGCGTATAATGAGGAGGAAAAAACGAGCTTGGAGAGCATTTCTGAAACTAGTAACCTAAATAAAAAATTCCTAGTACCTACAATTATATTAAACATAATCGCCTATAAAATAAAAATCCGTAGATCTTTATAAATTCTTGAAGTAAGCCTTAAACGAAGAATTGATGACACTATTTACTCAAACAAGCTTTCAACGACAACTGGCAAGTTCAACGAAGCATCAATATCAGAATAAATGTACCATCACTACATAAATACCGATCCATTAGTTTCAAAAAGTATTACAAGTTCTGTCTCTCGTAACTACCACTGATGCATTAAATTCTAATAATGATGCAAGACGTTAAACGTAATAGGATATTAATAGCCGCTTATGTATGCCAAACTGCTTCGTTAGTCAATTACAATAAGTAAGACATACATATAAAAACACCTACTGCTGTATATACGTTAAGTCAACGTAGGATCAATTTTTTGAGATCGTGACTGCTCAGGGTTATCCTCTGAGCAACCGATTGGTGACCTTCGAGAAGTCAGTAGAACATACTGAAGCGTTCTGCCGAAAAGCACCATATATGCTCGTTGAAGGCGGTGTCTCCCCTATGATTGTTGCCAGTCGGAGCGGCGCGGTGGAGCTGTGGAGAATTACCGGCACCACAATCCACGTTTATGGACAAATGCAGTCACTTTAGGGTTTTTAGCCGATATAAATCTGGTATATATTGACCGACACCTCCCTGTGCGGTCGAAGCGGTCCTAGGAGGATTACTCCCAAGGAAAAAATGGAATAGTTTCTTTAATGTAGAAGTTTATTACGGTATTATATGTGATCCAAAGAATGTCATAAAATTATTGATGAGTAATGTAACGTTCACTCATCAGAGGCTCTCTCAGAATTGATGTTTGTATATGTATATTGGACATAATTGGACCGACTTAATAAAACGGCACTGGTCCTGAAATACTGCTGTAAATGTAAATGTAATGTATTTTTATCAATAGTTTCTACAACATTATAAAGATAATCTTCTAAAATATAAAAATGAATCGCTAAATGTGTTCATAAGCGCGAAACTCGAGAACGGCTGAACTGATTTGGCTGATTTATTTTTTGTTGCGTTTGTTGAGGTTTGGGGAAGGTTACTACGGAGAGAAATTTTTTAAAAATTGTCTGAAAAAGTCTAAAAATAACACTTTTCTATATTCTCATACAAAAAATTCGTAATAATATTTAAAAGTCAATTTGAACTTTAACACCATACAATAAATATTTAAATGTTAGTGGACGGGTTCCGGGAAGGCAAAACAATTGAGTGACGTATAAATATTAATGTCAATATTTGTCAATTTTTATACATATAACATTACACTCAAAAAGAATTTTAAGTGTTTTATAATTTATATTTTTTGATATAATGTAATTGTTGACTTATTAACTTTCTTATTTCTTTTTTTCATCTTACTATCGGACGCGGTATCCTGAATAGCAAAATAAGTATAAAAAAAATTAAAGAATCTATTGTTAGACGGTACGAAGTTCGCCGGGTCAGCTAGTAATAATAAAAAATTTGTAGACTGTGATAATATTTGTTTTAATCATATTTACGAACAATTGCACACAATAACCTAGCCCCAAATAAGACTACGTTTGTACCATGGGTACTAGACAAAGATATACTTAAACACATATACTCAACCATGACTAGTTTGCCGCTACCGGGACTCGAACCTAGGACATTAGCAACTGTAGACAAGTAATTATAGACAGCCATAGCATGCTAATCTATAACTAAAAGTAAACGTAATTTTACTAACTTTAAATATAAATTCTTAATTAAGTGTAATAAATTGAATATTCTTTAATGTTGTACGTTTATGAAATAACATAACCAACTACTTAAATCCATATTGATTAACTAAAGTATCAATAGAATTAACTGAGAAATGATTCTATAGCATTTTCCAATAAATGTGAGGTTTTTTTTTAATTACATTATACATTAGTGAATACAGCGACTAATGTATCTCCGCTCACACCGAAAGGAATATAGCTTGATGATATAATCTTAATACATAACTTATGGTATTCATAAGCCGACTGAAATCAAATAAACACTAAATATTAAGTGAAACTTACCACAATACTTTTGTGATAAATCCAAATAGATTAAATTGCTTCTGAGATTAATGCTCACAAATGCAAATAAACAAAAAAAATTCAAACAATATTTGTTTTTTTGTTTATAACGTTAAAAAGGTTCCCGCGAATAGTTTTTATCATATCGAGGGGTGAAAGGATATTTTGTTTAAGCGATATTTTTTGCTGATATAGTAATATAATATATTTATATTTGGAATCGGTAAAAAATGCTCATTCCAAAAATATATATGGTATATTACTATATCACCAAAAAATGCCGCTCAAACCAAATAGCCTTTCACCCCTCGGATATACATTCTATGTATACACATTGATAGTTACTCATTTATTTTATATTTTATTTGAAATTACACTTCGAACTAAAGTTAAAGTACTTAAAAGGGTGTTGGATTTTCTAACACAATGAAAGCAGACTCTAGCACCTACAAAAGGTTACCTTTAGAATTAAAGCTTATATAATAACTATCGCCTGATAAACAATTTATTATAGTACTTTGAAGTTAATTCTGAAATCAATTTCATTGATGTGTCACCTACACTTCGTCAATTCAATTACGTACTTACACAGTGCGTTGGTTAATGAACCGCAAATTGATTCAAACAGTATTATGTTCAGGTCACGCTGGTTGAACACTAAACGGTTGACTAGCCACGGTCAACGTTCACTGCTCTTGATGGATGAACGTGACGACAAATCGTTCTTATATTTGTTTACAGTTTTACATCAGAACGGCTAGAGCAGTCATTTAGCTGTAATTTCAATTTTAAATAATACTGACGCATTTTTTTAACTCATTTTAACCGTTCACCTTTTTTACTCATTATAAATACTTTAACGGGTCTTATGCGCGAATTAACTATTCAAACTATGAAGAACAAAAGAGGGTAGAGGAAGTTACTTCTCGTCTTCGACGAAAACTCCACGGCGCGTCAGTCTGCTTGTGACAATGACTCATGTAACCGAATCGAAACGTCGAGCATTAATTAAAAGTAAGTTTATCAACACAAAAGACCCGTTAAATTAGTTATAATGGGGTTATTTTAACTAGGATAATTTTGTTATAAACACAATTAGCATTGTAAAAATCAATGTATTTTCTTAATTATGTAATTAACACTGCACTCTTTAGGCTCAAACTACACTACCGAATTTCAGCACTGACTTTGCTTAGACTTTACTTTAGCATTCCAAAGTATATTATTTGATTAATGTAAAAAATTATATAGTAAATTACCGTTTTCGTTAACTTGAACTTAGTCCTGCGAATACTAAGGCTAATTTCAAGTGTCTATTATATAATCAGTTTTTATTAAAGACGAACTTATTTTATGTGCAAAATGTAAGCAAAGTCAAAGTAATGTCTAAACCTTTAATTTCGTACAAGTGAAGTGAAGTGAAACGTAGTAAGGCACCGCGAAAATTGTATAAAGCACCGTGTCTCATATTAAAAGAATTTCTTTTCGCGCGAATTTTTACCGTCTATGTGTACGCTTTCATACTATTTGATACGATTCCTCAAAAAAACTCTGTGAAAATTCGCAATACGAATCAGGCCTTATTAATAACTCAAAAGTGAAGTTAAAACCGTAAAATGACTGCTCCCGTCATTCTAGTGTTAAATAGAACCAGATGCGATTGTGGTTGACGATGCATATTTTTTCTCGTGAATCTAAAATCACGATTGTGGCAACCTGTAGTTACGGACTTCGTAAACGATAGTTTCCTATATTTTTAAAGTTCATTACCTTGTAATTCTGACATCTTTATACCTATCTAGTTGTTCTAGTTAATTGTATAGGATCATTATACTACTAAGAAATTACCATGAGCAATTTCGATCAGTTTCATTCAAATAAAAATTCGTTTCTAATAATATTTTTATAATAAAAGCCATTTTATTTTTATTAGCATTAATTCCTCTACTATATAAGAAAGCTTTTAAAGTTGTTCGTTATAATTACAACTAATTTTAGACTTCTTTATACGTTTTATACTCATTTTAAATACGTCAACGGAGCTTATAGCAAAAAAAACTTACATTAAATTATCACTTGACATTTGGACTTAGTAACATCTCAATACTTTTCACCTGTGCACCACAGTCACGGCCCAGTTCAGGCAATTGACCTACCACCACTAAAAATGTATATTTAATAAATACATAAATAGATAGTGGCCGTGGTGGTGTATGGAATAAAGAACGGGTTCAAGGCGAATCGTCGTGGGTTCGAATTCTGGATTTTTCCAGATCAAGTTCGCAACATATGTCCACTGGTGAACGAAAACTTAAAGAAACGTATAAAAACATAAAAAACGTATGGCATCTTATAGAAATGTCAAGTGTACGTGCTCTGAGAAAGGTAATCAGTTGCACTACTGGTTGGGCATATCGTATAAGCGCAAAGTAGATACGGCTATTAATATATCTATGCTTACCCGAAAAAATATATAGCGCGGCGATATGTTATTATTATTAAATAGATAGTATGAAGAAAGATTGTATAGACTACTAGCTGTCCCGGCAGACCTTGTTCTGCCCTATTTCTCTAAAACAAAGTCACATTGTTTTTTTTAATGTTAATAGCTTCCCCGTCAGTTTTTTTTTTAATTGTTTAAAGGAACCTCGCCTTAATACTATATGTATAAAAATTGACAAATATTGACATTAATATTTATACGTCACTCAATTGTTTTGCCTTCCCGGAATCCGTCAAGTTCAAATTGACTTTTAAATATTATTACGAATTTTTTGTATGAGAATATAGAAATTGTTGTTTTTAGACTTTTTCAGACAATTTTTTTAATTTTTCTCTGCGTAATAATTCCCCAGACTTCAATAAACACAACAAAAAAGAAATCAGCCAAATCGGTTCAGCCGTTCTCGAGTTTCGCGCTTATACACATTTAACGATTCATTTTTATATTATAGACAAACTGACAAAAATTGCACACAATGAAAAACACGTAGCTTAATATCAAATTTATTTTCGTCCAGCAACAAAGGCAGATTCATAAAACAACAATGTTGTTCCGAATGTGTTTTTGTATACCGGCAGGACTAGCACGACAAAACACGATGTCGCCGGACCACGGGCCACTCACAATGCGTAATTATTTATTCTGAACAACGTACCGATTCAACTCCAAGTTCCAACAATCGAGCCCCGAGAGTTATCAAATGAAGCTTTTATTTTCTTTGCTCTCATTTACAAACAATGCAATCCCAACGGTGGAGATCTCATCAGCGATTATCTTTCGTTGTGCAGCGGAACTTTTTTATACTTTTTTTTATAACCAGGCAACGTTGGCGAAACAAAGCGTTCTTAATGATTGAATTGACGCATTCGTTTGCTTAGAGAAAGTGTTCCTGATGAGAGATAATAAAGTGCCTCTACAAAACAAAACTAATTTAACGCTCGAGATATAAATCAACAATCAGCCACTTTTTGTTGTCTTGTTTGAAATCTGCCTGTCGACACGATCTTTATTAAGACTCTGGCGGATGAATTGATTCGATGAAATACAAACCTCTATAAACTTACCTAATTATTTTTTGTTTTCATATCTTTCTTGTCTTAATACTTTATTTTATTTAAAATGAACTTATTTTTATTGAAAAACTTTCCAAATATTTCTACAATGTAGAAATTTCGAGAGGAAAGTCACGAAGTATTTGTAATGAATTCAATATATAGATACCTTTCTAACATACGCCACAAAGAAAATACACACATAAATACGTTAACACTAAACCTATTATAAAGAAAACTTTATAATTGGTTCTGGTTTTCGAAATGTTGATTTATATATATATTTTTTATGTAAGTAAAAAGCTTACATGTGAATTATTAATTCTGAACCTAACCATAGCATAAATGAATGGAATAAACTGCCAACTAACTTTAATAGATGAATGACAATACAAATTAAAAACCATTTTTAATTAAATGAATAATTGAAATATTTTTTCCACGCAATTTTTATATTCTTCACCCTCAAACAGTACTTTCTACTTAAGATTTCTCCAACTTGAAGAGATATTTTCCGTCCAATAAAAAAGCCAACAAAAAGTTGTTCTTAACATAAAAATTGTCTGTACAAGTACTAACCAACATTGTTAGATCATATATACTGTTGCAGACAATCTATTAATCATCGTTAGTAAAAAATAAACAATGAAAGTACAATTAAAGACTTTAAGATATATTGATAATAAATTTAACTCTCAAGACAACATTTACCAAAGTACACGCGACATAAATCAGAGAAAAACGAGCCAGATACGTTCCTCTCTCGTCCACTGAGTTATAAGATCCTTAATTAATTGCTATTGCCTTTAAAGAATTTAAAATCTCATCGGCATTGCAATTACAGTATATTAATATGTTTTAAGGGTCTATGTTATTTTAAATGATATGAGAATAAATTAATAATTAATTTGAGACCCAGTTTCAATAGAACAGTTTCACACAAATTCTAATATTTTTCTTTTAACTCTTGTTCATATAGAGCATGCATCTGCGTGATTACCAGAGATATAGAGTATCTCGTAAAAGCCTCTACCAACCAAGTAGACTGTCCATGACCACGAGCATGTATGGGAGAAGAATGACTGCACTCTTTTCCCATACATGCTCTTTATATAGTTTTTACCTTAATAAAAGAAATATTAGCTAATATAGTCGTGCGCTGGTATGGCTCCGGTAACCGGACGCATTTATAATTTACTGCGATGCAAAACAACTTTGGAAACCTTGGGCTGTGCTCGAGGTACAGATTATAACTGTGTTCTACGAAGTTGTTCCAGTTTGAATCCTTTAAACGCCTTATTCTTTGATGTACGTTCGTCTTTCTTTGGCAGCCTTATAATGCAGTTTGTTGTGGGCCTGCCTGCAACGCTGAAGAGTTCGAATCCTAGTGCCAATCAACTTTTCTGTTATGAGCAGAATACTTCGTCATGGGTGTGTATTTACATATAAATTAGTATACCTATCTTTGCCTAGTACTTATAGTCGAGGCACAAGCTTAATTTGAAAATAGTTAAATGTGTGTAATTTAAAATGTAATTTAAATTTGTTTATATATTTTTGATTTAAACCAGCATACAGGGTAATGGAATAATCGGCTTAGAGGACCTAGACAAAATAAATTTCGATAAACGATGACGTTAGAAAGTGCAAAATGTATAGAAATGACGTAAGCTTTCGAAATACGACTTCATCACGTTATGTCAATTCTGTACATTTCGCACTTGACCACTAGCGTTGTCGTTTATCGGTTACTTTGCCTAAGCCCTCAGATCTGAATTGTATCAACAACAATGTAGGTAACGAAATCATGATGACTCCATAAAAATTGATGTGACCATTCAAAAAATTCATGTTCATTTTCAGTGCAAACTTTCATAACGGAACTGAGAGACAATATTTAATTTAACGATTCTTCCATGAATTGCAGTTGAGGCTGCTTTATGGCTACTATAAACTAACGTTGAAAACGCATCACTCATTTCGCTCGTTCATATGTCTCTCGAATATCCATAATTTACACCAACGAGAACTGTAAGTAAAAATAACAAAACTCTAAGCAGCTATTACTTACGACCATGGATGGGCAAAATGTAACCAGATTAATGAAAATGATTAACGATTACATCTTATGTTTTTCACCATTAATATGACTGCATTTTGCTCATTTATGTTTTAAACACTTCAAAATCCCAGATTGTATACACATTTATGATTTCTTAATGTTTTAAATGGATTTAATCATGATAACAGAGCAAGAAAATTAAAATAACGACTACATTTACTTCTAATCGTTTATTATTAATCAGAATACATTTTGCCCAAATGGGACGGAGAACCTTTGCAGCCAGAGAGAGGCAGGAAGCAACGAACGGCTCTCAGCACCCAAGGCCTTTCACAATACTTTGTTGCCTTACCAAAATTATTGATAGTCTAGGCTGCCATTAGCACGACAGATGATGGATAAGTAGGTAAATTAACTAAGAGAGGAGTCACGGCAACAAATATGCGAGATAAAACATCGCGCAAGTTTAACTAATTTCTGTTGAAAAAGTTGAGTGAAACTTTATGTCTCAGTATTACTTCAATATTCGCGAGATAAAAACTTTTGCTATTCCATATATTTTATAAAGGGTGTAATTACTAGAAGGTTAGATAGAGCTCGACAAATTATGTGCATCTGTCAAAACAATTTTGGTCAGCACTGCACATGCGCCTTATGGAATTCACATTGATAAATTTAGTGACAGAAAAGTTCTTTGTTTGTATGATTTACGTTTTAAGAAGCTTTGACATCGCGAACAAATGAGTAAAGTGGCTCTCATTAGCTTACGAACTTGTCATCTGTTATTTCTGGTTGTTTTAAATGATATATGCGCGCTTTATTAGTCACAAGCATCATAAATTATATTTAATTCATTAAACCATCATTTAAAAGCATATTCGAATGGACCTTTTAGTAATTGTTATCCACATATAATTTCAATGGACCATTTTTAAGATTGCTTTTATTCTTATATCATAAAATAATATTTTTAGAATTGTAATTAATATCTACGTTTTTTTATTAAATAATTTGATATTAAAACTTAGTGTGATTAATTGTAATTATTTATGAAAGTAGCCGTCGAATTTTGGTAGTGGCGACTCGAAATCGACCCAGCTGTGTCTGCCTGGTTACGATGTACCACTCTGTATTTATTTATATGTAACGGCATGTAAAGGTGTTCGATGTAGGCGACTGCGCGGCGCTATCATGCGGCATGTCAAAGTTTCGACCGTGCGGCCTACATCGGACGTCTTTATATGTAAATACAAATAGAGAAGTGGAACGCGACTTGGTAGCTACTGTTGGGGCGCCGATACTGAGTCGTGAATGCCATAGTCCAACGCGTACCTTTAGTCAAAAGTATCCTACCTATCTATAGTATTACTAGCTTTTTTTTTACTTGGGGAAAATCCTCATAGGATCGTCTCAGCCGCACAGAAGGGTTGCGCGACCGAGGTGTGTCGGACTTGTACCGACTAAAAACCCCAAGGTGGCTACTTCTGCGCATTGACGGGGACTGTGGGTCCTGTAGTCAATTCGCCACTGCCCCGTCGCGCCGCGCCCCATGGGCACAAGCTCGGGGGAAGATGATACCCTCCCCGATACTGCTCGTTGTATTTAGACAGAGCACGTCACAATGCCCTGCCAACTTCTCGAGGGCCGCTAAAGCAGTTGCTCAGGGCCCCCACCCTGAGCAGCCACGACCCCAAAGACATCAGCCAACCAGTCGTGGATCGACCGGTCCGCTGGGACTGATGTGCCAGGGCGGTTGCCGGCACTCTGGTGTCTCCTTCGAGCGGCCTTCTGCCGTTCCCGCTCTGATAGTGTTACTAGCTGTGTTGACCCGGCGTTGCGGTATTGATCAAATTTCATAGTGCTTTTTAAAAAATGACGAATTTTCGGACAATCTTTCTACCGCTATTTTGACTCTTTGAGGGCTGATTTTCAAAAACATCGAAACACGCATTTTTGTCTGTAAATAAAAAGCTAAATACCAGTTTTCGTAATGCTTACTTCGAAACTGGCGCGTTTTCAAACAAATGTCAACCTCTATTTCACCCTGTTAGGGGTGGAATATCAAAAATTGGAGATGGTCTATGCAATACAAAGAATCTAATGTCCAAATTTCATGTTTGTAACTTTAGGCTCTACGATAACTGTCCATCAGGACAAGCGTTTATATACGACAAAATATATATATTGTTTTTTTTTTTGTCACGGTGGAAAACCCTTCATAGGATCATAAAGGCCATTGTGAGGGCTGCGACCCCGGTGTGTCAGAGTGTCTCTAACCACTTCACCCAGGCCTGGGAAAACAAATTGGTCCAGTCACCCGGGGAGTGAACAGCCTTATTCAGGCTTCCTCTATAAGAGGGGTGGGTGTAAATAGCCTACCCCTCCAATACCCTTTTGTCAGGCGCGCGCCGGACACTGCGTACCGCCTCCATCTCATCCAGGTTTTATATATTTTATATAAGTTAAGATTAGTGAACAACTATGTTAAAAATGTTGATGTTAAATTGTTAAAAATTAAACGAGAAATAGTGTTTTTTTTAATAATAATCAATCAAATAATTTAAGTCTTAAGTCGCTTTTAGTAAACTGAAGTTGGTTTAGAATATAAAAGCATCTTCAATGGGCTTATTTAAACTTGGTTAAATATTGACCCGTGTCCTGTTAGAAATTGGACATAAAGAGAGTACAAAGTAAACTGTGATATAAAAATTTCTACTAATGCGAGTTAGCATTGCGCTAAGTATAAAGTGCGAGAATTTTAAAAGTTTTTCATAGCGCGTAAAGCGCAGCCCACGGGAGTCGTCACTGTAGCGAGATGACTTGCAAAGTGAAACGTTGCCGACTGTTTTTAGTAAAGTTTTTCCATTTTTCTCGACAATTTTCAGTGAACCATAAATGAAATTTTCTATTTAACTTTCATTTACATTTTCTGTTTACAAAAATATCTACGTTTACTGTTTAACAAGCTGTGCTGATACGGTGTTACGTTTGTGTATAAAAAAGATATTTCACAATATCATAAAAAACACATATCAAATAAAAAAACTTAGCATAGACCACTGACAGGGTGAAGTGACGACTTACAATAACCGGGTGAGAAGAGCCAAAGCCTGGTGCCTGGTAGTATTTATTAAGAGAGGACTATATGTAGAACTCCACCACTGCTGAGGATAATGTATCAAAAAGGATTAATGTATATTTAAAAGCCTCTATATATTGGATCTCACTCACTTTTTTTTACTTTGTCTTAAAATTTGGTTCAATATAATTATATGCTTAGTTACTCTTCTTTATGACGAAAATACTTGTTTTGAAAAATATATAATCGTTGAGCCTAAATTACGGAAGCTAGAAACATTTCAAGGAAATGAGGGGAGGGTGGCACTTTACGCCACTCTCCCCGCCAAATGTATTAGGTGTATGCGGGGGGAGCGACTATTTAACCACCCCCTGCCAAGTAGGCGGGGCCTGCAGAAGGCTAGACGTCACCGGGTGCCGAGGAAGAGGGCTCAGCCTTGTCCATGGCACTCGGCAAGCGGGAGAAGGAAAACCCCGGGGGTTTTACGACACACCGGGGGGCAACCCTCATCGGCCCCTGAAGTCCGTTAGGGATTTCCCTAACGGACTAACGGACTTCAAAAAAAGCTAGAAACATTAAATCTGGATATTGGGTGTTTTGTATAACATAGGCGTCCACTAAGGGTGCTTTTTTTATATTCCACCTTAAAGGTTTGAAATAGGGGCTTAACAATGTTCGAGAATCCTTCAGTTTTAAGTAAGCACTATGAAAATCAGCTTTTATTTATTTATTTATGTTCGCTTAGAATTCAAAAAAAAACCCTTAGACGTTTTTCGAAAATCACACCCCTAGAAATTAAAATAGATGTTTGAAAGTTTGTTCTACAATTCGTCAATTTTGAAATAACAACTATGAAAAGTGATAACTTTTTAGTTAAAAATAAAAAATACACATTTTGATATTTTTGGAAAATATAACTCGAAGAATAAAAATTATTTCTAACTAGGCAACGCCAAATAACCACAGGTTTTTATAATATTAATAATGATTTATGATGATATTCCAATAATTTTGGTTCCAGGCTACAAATAACTGTTTAGGTAAAAAAAAAACAAATATGGTATTTAATAACGATAAATAAAGCTATTATAGTATTGCCTTATGTATTCTGACAGTAAACACGTTGGAGAGGCGTGTAAATAGCCCTCCATATGAGCGGGGAACGTATCTTGGTTGGCGGTTAAGAGAAATTAAAATTAGGTCAAAAACGAGTTTAAGGAAACTTATCACTCCATAAATCGCAGCTGATATACCAGAATGTCTGAATCACTAACCTGTAGGTCTGCAGCTCGTCCAGTATATGCTACAGCACGGTAAGGTTCCAGGAGTCCGGTAGAGGCCACGGGCACAGTAAGTTTCCTCTTGCACAATTACACCTTATTCCTCTTAATAGCAACGTCGTGTGGCGGTTTTATTATATTAATACGGCGGGTTATTTATATTTTAAAATAGGAGATAGCACGACGTCGCGGCGGTTGCATACAATTGTTATACTAGTAATATGATGTGTGACGTTTGTGATACGTCACTGAGCGGGTGGTAAAGCGACATCTATTGGTTTCACTACAGATTAAGGATGCAGATAATCCTTATATCATTCGCAAGTAACTTATGGAGTGATAGAAGAATTTTGGTATGAAGCGGAAATATCTTAACCGCCTCACCATGCTCCCCCCTTTGGAACGTCAAGAGATCTTCCAAAACGACAAACTTAATACCTTATGGATAACAAGTAGTAACTTAACTAGCTACCCTAAACGTTAAGATGCGTATTAGAAGGGACTGTAGTGAAACATAAATATATAATAATAAATAAACTATGCGGTGAGATAAATTGACTATATATAAATATACCATAAGCGGGTGAATTATAAACTAGGCGGTCAGATTAATTGTTTATATATAAATATACATAAGCGGCTGAATTATTAACTATGTGGTCAGATAAATAAATTATATATAAATATACATTAAGCGGGTGAATTATAAACTAGGCGGTCAGATTAATTGTTTATATATACATATACATAAGCGGCTGAATTATTGACTATGCAGTCAGAAAAATTATATAATATATAAATATATAATAAGCGGCTGAATTATTGAATAAACTAAGTTTACTTACACACGAGTAATATTATCTGAGCCAGGGTATATTTCAGTAATTATCCCTAATGGCCAGTTTAAGGGAGGAAAATCCTCTTGTCCAACTAATACGACAGTTCCAATTTGAACGGGATTCTCAGGCGGTGCCCATTTCTGCCTGACTTCCAGCGCGTGAGCGTCAGAAAAACTTCCTGAACTACATTTTCTCATAAATCGACGAGAAGCGGTTGAATAAGAATTGTTCGACTCATTGGGATTTCGACAGAAAGGGGAGGCTACAGAGTACCTACCCTCTGTGTCCCCAGTGACAGAAGATCTGTACAAACAACTACATTCTATATCATCAGGGCTTACGAATTGTTTAGGGGATATTTTATCTAATTCCCAGAATTTTTGCACCGAATCATTACGTGCTACAGCGGTAAACGAAGCGGGGGGCGGTGTGAGTATGCGTGCTGGGATAGTCACCCATAAGCACATAACCAAGAGTGGTCGAAAAGGCGGGGGGTAAATTTGCTCCTAACTCAACTCTCTTTCCTAAGTATATATATGGAAACAGCTGAGCTCCTAATAAAAGGTCGATATTTCCGGGTATATTCCACGTGAGATCAGCTAAAGGTATGCTGCTCTCGAAAGTCATGTCACACTTACTAATAAAATGTGAAGGCAACTTGTCAGTAATGCAATCAACCACTAAAGCCTGTATATTATATTTATTTCTCGGGTATATGCGTGACTGAATATCTATATTCACATAGCCATAAATCGGACGTGAACTTAGACCTACACCCTTGATGTACGAATTATTTAAAGGGATGATCGGCTGGTTAAGCGCTTTGCAACAATCCACAGTAATTAAATTATTCTGTGAACCATTGTCAAGTAAGCAACGAATAATTGCCTTATTATTATTGCCGATACTCGAAGCGGCGTAAACTTGAGCGGTAGAAAGCAGAACATTAAAACAAGGCTGCTTAACCCCCAACGGCGCGCGCGCAATACTCACAACAGAGGTATTAGATTCGAGCTCAGGCGTCTGCGGTGTGCGAGCGCTATCAAGCGCGGCGCTGACGTTACTTTGTAACGCGGTATCTTCACGACCGTTTATCGGAGTGGTAGGCGGAGCTGTATAACTATGTTTACTTTTGCTATGAAAATGCAAAAACGTGTGATGTCGTTTGCTGCATATCTCGCAACAAGACGACGATTTACATTTAGAAACGGAGTGTGATATACTCAAACAATTCACACAACCGTGTTTCGATTTAATAAAATCATATTTATTTTGCGGGGTATTTAAACTTTTAAATCCTTTACATTTATATAATTGCGTATGATCTGACCCACTACAGTAAGCACAGACCTGCGCAGGAGTTGCAGGAATATTAGCATTTTTAGTTATGAAAGTCTTGTAAGTCGATGACCTCGTCGTATCAGCTGACTTATTATTACGTCTTGAGGCGCGCGTATTAGAATTATTATTTATATTATTTGGGCGACTCAAAACCTTAACTTGATCTTGAACAAAGGAAATTAATTGATCATATGTGGGTACATCGACACCACGCACAGACATCTCGAAATTCTGCATTGTTTGTGAATCAAGTTTCCGTAAAGCGCAATTTAATAAAATAAAATCCGTTAAATCATCGATTTCCAATTGTTTCAATGCTGCAACCAAAGCGGAATATTTCTCAATAAATGTATCTAAACTGTCAGCAGTATGTATGCAAGATTCTATGTCTAGAATATTATGTATGTAGTGAGTACCTAAACGTCGCTTATCTTGATATTTATTAATTAAGCGACTCCAAATGACGCTGTAGGTCTTTCCGGAAGGCACAGTGCCTGCCGTCACCCTCAACGCCTTATCAGTGAGTTTACCCACGAGATACTGCACACGCTGCGAGTCAGACAGTTTAGGGTTATCATGTATATTGGATTTAAAAGATTCATAAAATTTAGGCCAGTCTTCGAGGCTACCATCGAAACTTGGCAAATCTATGGGCGGTAACTTTATCGAATCTGAGATTTCTGAGCTATTCGCGACAATATTCGGGGATGACCTTGGATTTAAGATTTTATTTCGGACTCGTTTCACTGCCGTATACAAGTCGTCAAACCTAGTTAAATCCTCATAATCAGGATCATCCGTTGGGCTGATAGTTAATTTTATACTATTAATCTCGTCAATGATATGCTCGAATTTATCTCGATATTCATCAACAATCTCAGACGCGGTCAAGAACTGTTCATTTGAGCGGGACTCGAAGCTAGAAACATTTTTACATAAGCCGTGCATATTACTGAGCCTAGTAAAAATTGCTTCCTTTTTGCAAGTTAATATTTTTATTTTAGAATATAATTCTGCGGTTGCTTTATTAGTAGCCATTGTGTAAGCAATATATAAATAGGTACCAAATAATATTACGAACCTATTTTTTAATTTATAATATAGTATGTATGTTTTTGTATATATTATACGTATTTATATATATTATATATATGTATAAAATTAATGGACAGGCATATAATTATGAACGCTTGTCCAAGGCGGGTTAATAAGTATGCACTATGTGCAGTAAAGGTGCATGCAGCAGCTTAGATCTTATGAAGCCGCAAGCAGTCGGGCATGCCGTATACCTTAGTCGGCTCTTACGACACCTCAGTATGAGGAAGAGGGAGGCACTATTCTAATCTGCCGGTAACCCCACGGCTAATAATAATACAAATAATAAATACACAATAAATAAAATATGCAAATAAATGATAAATAACTACCTACGAACTTCACTGGAAATTTCCAGTGAACCAGTGCACAAAAAGTTAATGTAGGTAGCCAAATAAAAAATATATAAATTCTATTAAATGTACTAATTATTATGTACTAAATTATAGTTGAGTACTAATTATACTTATGTACTAACTGTTCTGGAACTATCCAGGCTCGACCGGACCAAATTATGGAGAGGCGTGTAAATAGCCCTCCATATGAGCGGGGAACGTATCTTGGTTGGCGGTTAAGAGAAATTAAAATTAGGTCAAAAACGAGTTTAAGGAAACTTATCACTCCATAAATCGCAGCTGATATACCAGAATGTCTGAATCACTAACCTGTAGGTCTGCAGCTCGTCCAGTATATGCTACAGCACGGTAAGGTTCCAGGAGTCCGGTAGAGGCCACGGGCACAGTAAGTTTCCTCTTGCACAATTACACCTTATTCCTCTTAATAGCAACGTCGTGTGGCGGTTTTATTATATTAATACGGCGGGTTATTTATATTTTAAAATAGGAGATAGCACGACGTCGCGGCGGTTGCATACAATTGTTATACTAGTAATATGATGTGTGACGTTTGTGATACGTCACTGAGCGGGTGGTAAAGCGACATCTATTGGTTTCACTACAGATTAAGGATGCAGATAATCCTTATATCATTCGCAAGTAACTTATGGAGTGATAGAAGAATTTTGGTATGAAGCGGAAATATCTTAACCGCCTCACCACACGTAATGATCATTCAACTGTGTTATTAATATGATGTTCAAGTCGAAATATATATTAATACAATCGAATATAGTAAATTCGGAAGTGATCAATCACATCGCGACACTTGCAATACAAACGAGTGACAATTACATTGATTTATGATAGCGTTCACGCGTTGGACGTACAGCGTTTAATATTCATCTACAGAATATGCATAACAATCCAACATTACTTTAGTCACAACTGTTATTAATTCTCACGTTACTAATGAAGATTTATCAATACACCATGAGTTACAATAGCTATATTTTACAAAACATTTTGTAACATTTACAACAAAACAAGATATCAACATTTCACTGTACACAAGTCAATAATTATATTAAGCCTTTCAATAAATATTGATAATGATTTTCACTATTTGGGAGTCGAAGCTGCTCGCGTCCGTAGGCTTTACCCTAGTTTCCCTACACGTGACTCCTGGGTGGTGCTAAACGAGCAGCAGCGAGATGGTAGGGCGCCGGTGCCCGTCTGGATCGCGACCTCAGTACATGGGTGTAAAGCCTGTCATAGTGACCAGTTTCGGCTTGTCGCGTTTCGGGATAAGCTTGTGTATATCCAGTAGCTCATATACCTAGAGACCTTCAGTCGTGGTATATGTGGGCCGACATGACGATGTAGACTATCAATGGATTTTTATCCTTTGATAGTCGCTTTCGTTTTTGGACTACACTGTACTTACCATCAGGTACTCTGTAGTCACTATATCGAACCATTGTAAAAAATATTGTTAAATATACAACCCAGATTTCTTAAAATCAATACAAATTAATTATTTTCGCATAAAATTTAATCCACTTGTTTACAAAAACACGTTGCTTATGTTGTAAACATTCGTCAAAAGCTTACTGACCTAAATTTGTCTATGTCAAATTTATTTTGAAACAAAAGAATAAAGGCTTTTAAAGCTCGCATAGCTTTGTTATCTATAATGTTTCAGTTAAAAAAAAACACTCGATATAATATGGAGTAATCAACCTAAGACAAATATTAAATGTTTTACAAGTCATAGAGTAAAACAGATAATAAATTATATTCTGGCATGCATAAATCGCGCACGCCCAACAAAAGCGTGGCATTAAGCCTCGCTCGTACAAAATGGCACATTAAAATGTCAAAACATAACCGTCAGTGTGACACGTCATGGCACCGTACATTGATTACTGAAAGAGCGACACTGCAGTACAGATTCACACTTACAAAGGGCGGAGCCGTAACGTATACGATTTGTTTTAAAAATCAGTAATTCTGTCGATATTATCATTATTATAGCTAGAACTAAAGAAATTAAATAACACAATAGTCATATTAATAACAGATTCTGTATCCTTTTTATAGATTTAAAGGCGGACGCCAGATCTCATTTACACTTGGCGGAAAGTGAAGATGACTCCCGGATGAGAGGGAGGCGGTGCTCGGTGTCCATCGCACCGCCTGGGAGAGAAGTTTTGGAGGAGTGGGCTTTACTCCTTCACCTCCCAGAGAGGTAGTCTCAACCAGGCTTCTTGTTCCCTGGGCGTCTGGATAAGTTTGGCATCCCAGGCCCAGGTGGAGCAATCAGAGGGACACCCAGGGGGTTTTTAGTCAGTAAGAGTCAATAATGAATGTAGAAGCGGATCTTTTCGTGCGGATATAAGGAACATCCACCACATATTGATGGTATCCGACACGGTGTCTAGTGGTCTTATGATGAAATGGGATTGACGGAATGAGAAATTGTAGTTCCTGAGAACACTCCATTCTGCATCCGGTAAAAGACTGTAAGGCAAGTGACTTTACGTCGATACTCGATGTTCCGCATTTTCATATTCTTCAAAGAGTCATCGCCAACAAGTCTACAAGCTCTACGGCTAATAGAGTCCAAAGTAGTAGTGAGTAGTTTTAGTCCAAATGGATACAAACGACCTACAATTTCACTGATATCTAACCTTGAGTATGAGTGATAGTCAGGGTGAGTAGAACGTACAGGATATCAAACTCTAAGCTCTCTAATAGAAACTTTCTATAGAGTCTTTGCCACCTAAGTAACACTTGCAGATTATTATCATCAATAGAGCTTATCAATCATCCGTATTCATTTTAAACTAGTTAATCTGTTGAGTTAATCTATTAATAGTTATCCTAATCCTATTAAAAACAGATCCACATTATTAGAAGCAAACAAATACAAAACAACATAATTTAATATAAAAATGTCGGGTACATATCGTCCCCGGATCGTGTTGTATAAAGCGACCTTATTTATAGGTACACGAGCGATATTGAGAGCGCCATTAAACGATGACCTGTTTCTTCAGTTACAAAAATTGTTATTCAATTACATTAATTCAGTACAAACGCTTCTTGACCTAAATTAGTACGCGTTTTATGAAACTCAGATTAAAAGCTTAGAATACTTATTAGCCTTAATTTTTAATTACATAAACGTATCATTCTATTGGACTTTGAGACATTAACCTCACGTTGATATGGTCAAATAAATACAAATTAATTAATCACACTTTTATAAAATAATTATTTCTTAAGAAAAAAAGATTAAATTATATTAATAGTATTTCGTTTTCATTTATTTCTAGAATATCTTAATTTTAAATGATAGTTCGTTTATCTCTGATTTAACTTAAAGTTAAAAAACTTGCATTTTAAAATGATTTACATTTATTCGGTTTTTCTTTTATATAAATTTTTGGCTTGTAAGGGTGTTTACAACTGAAGCTATCCACTGAAGCTACCACTAGAAAAGCGAGCGCTGAAGCACTCAGCAAACGAATTATTAGTTTTAGTAGCTAAGCAACGACATCTATCTTGGTGTCATCATTTCTCGTTTTTCTTCAGGCATTTTAGCAATCTGCCCCATCCATCTCCACTTAAGTCATAACCATTAACTCATATTTTTCGAAGTCATTATTTTTAAATATCATTCATATCTTCACCATAGTCGACTGTAGATAATTTAAAACAATACGTGATGTTAATAACAAAACTGAGAACAATGCATAATTGAAATCACTTATTGAGAATGAGTAACACCTGTACTCTCTCAAACTACAATACAAAGCCGATCAAAGAACTAACACCATAAACCCACAGTCGATTAGTTTAAAGGAATTTTAATTTACGCTTCCGACTATTCTCGCTTTGTTCAACAACTTACTTTCGCTCAGTTTATTTGTACAACTAAATACCTCGGCGCGTGATGGTACGAACTGAGTAAAGAGAATAACACTGGCTCCGCTTGTAGTTGAAATCAAATTGTTTGTAAAGAAATATATTATGTACTAGCTGTCCCGGCAGACCTTGTTCTGCCCTGTTTCTCTAAAACAAAGTCACATTGTTTTTTTTTAATGTTAATAGCTTCCACGTCAGATTTTTTTGAAAATTGTTTGAAGCAACCTGGCCTTAATGCTATATATATAAAAATTAACAAATATTGACATTAATATTTATACGTCACTCAATAATTGTTTTGCCTTCCCGGAACCCGTCCACTAACATTTAAACTATATGGTATGGTGTTAAAGTTCAAATTGACTTATAAAAAATCTTTTGTATGAGAATATAGAAAAGTGGTGTTTTTAGACATTTCAGACAATTTTTTTAATTTTTCTCTCCGTAATAACCTTTCCCAGACTTCAACAAACACAACAAAAAAGAAATCAGCCAAATCGGTTCAGCCGTTCTCGAGTTTCGCGCTTATCAAGACATTTAGCGATTCATTTTTATATATAAGAAGAAGATAATCACAGTAGCGTTCAATCCATAAATGCATGAAAGCATTGCATGCCCTTGCGATAAATAAGTCTGGAATAAATTCCTTTACTTTAAACATAAAAAGGAACCTTTTATATTCATATTTATTATATTATCATGCAATCTATCTTTCCTATGAAAGTAATATAATATTTATTATAATTATATAATATTTAAATTCATTGTGTGAATCTGCCTACCCTTTCCAAATACCCCATGCACGTCACTGAATAATAATATACTTACGCTTTACCCCATACGGGGTGAGCAGAGATAAATTAGCGGCTGCATCCACTTTTGTGCTTATATGTTATGCTTTACATAACCAGTATCGGTTTGATCAGAATAGTTTCCTACACAAATGAGCAGGTGTGCCTAAATCCATATTTAAAAAAAAATATCTCCACGCTATATCCCTTTCGGGGTGAGCAAAGAGTAATTTGTGGTTGATTAATCTGAAAAATTTCAAAGGCATGTACCAGCAAGAAGTGGCATCCTTGTGTGAGGTTGTGATCAAGCAGAAAGAGGCTGCCGAAAGGGTCGGAGAGTGAACATTTTCGTTAGACATTCGGCGGCCAAGGCACTGGCGACAGTAGCCGGGCAGTAGACTTGAGGGACTAGACTCTGCTGTCCGGACGAGAGGGAAGCGGTGCGCAGTATTTAGCGCGCTGCCTGAGAGAGAGAGGTTTTGGAGGAATGGGCTCTTTACTTCCAATCCTCCCAGAGAGGTAGCCTCAAAAAGGTTTTTCGTTCCCAGGCGACTGGATGAATTTGGTTTTCCAGACCCGGGTGAAGCTCTTAGAGGGACACCCTGGCGTCTTATGCAAGAATTTTGCCCGTGTTACAAAAAAAGGGGCACGTGCCAGGATACGAGACCATGACCGTTAGCGTTGCCGCTCGTAGATGCTGGATGCTGGATGCACTAGGCCTCAACAGCATCCACAGGCACCTATATATTTTTCCTTTGTCATCTGAAGTATGAAGTATTTCATGTTGATGTGCTTTTTACTCAAACTATATTATCAATCATAATCATATATACCAGTAGCGTTCATTCCATATATGCATGCAAGCATTGCATGCCCTTATGATAAATAAATCTAGCATAAATTGCTTAAAGTTAAACAAAAAAGGAACCATTTATATTCATATCTATTCTATATTCACGCCGACTATCTTTGACTACGAATCTATGAAAGCAAAATAACATTTACTATCATAATATAATATTTAAATTTATTATACGAATTCTGCCTACCCTCTCCAAATATCTTATACACGTCACTGAAATATACCTATCTATGTATTATAGTATTTAACGTTTATAAGTATAATATTTAAAGCAGGAAGTTATGTATTAGATAACTATTACTGGGAAAATTTCTTATCGCTGTTGGTATGAATAACACAGCAGAACCACGCGCGCCGGTCTACGGAGTCACAGCTTTTCAGTAACTCACATCCCAGCTAGGACTAAGAAGTTCTCTAAGTCTTACTTTAGCCGAGTTGTTAGGCAGTTGTTGGGTTGTGGAATTGTCTTCCGGCAAGCGAGTTTCCACCGTCCTATGGTATGAGTCTTTTAAGCGAAGTGTGAAGAGATATTTGTGTAGGCCGGCATGATCGCTGCGGCTATCGATGGTTTTTTTTTTGCTGTTAGTGGTCGTTGTCGTTTTTGACCTGGACCATGCTTCCCATCAGGTAAGTTGTGGTTACTGTGCCATGTCAGTTAAAAAAAAAACAATAAAGGCAATTACAGTCAAACCCGGATAAGTGAGAACTGGATAAGTGAGAAAACTCTATAAGTGAGAATAATGGCCAGGACCCGTCATTTTAAGCTCTCAAAACCTCTATTAGCGAGAAACAGAAACCTCTGTAAGAGAGAGTCGTTTGTCGCTCATGGACCTCCGTAAGTGAGACTGCTACTTATCTATACCTCTATAAGCGACAGTCGAGCTTTATTTATTTATATTATTTAGGAGGAACAAATGACAAAAGAAATTACCTACCTAATTACCTACCCTTATAAAGTACTTATATGTCGAAATCTATTAAACGTAACATATACACACTATTAAAAATATATATGTACATAATACATTCGTACTTACTGTGACTTGTCATTGCTGCATGCCTCTATAAGAGAGAAACGCTACCCATGTACCTGTATTAGCAAGAAACTCGGGTCAGTGAGAAACCTCTGTAAGCGAGAATGAGATGTGCTCTCTTGAACTCTCACTTATCCAGGTTTGACTGTATCTCTTCTTCGGAAGCTAGTAAATAGTTGAACTCTCTTGGCGTTCGTTGCAGTTCTTGGACTTTTTGGAATTTTCCATCAGGTGCCATATACTCACTTTGTCGAACCAGTGTAAAAGAACCTACTAATCTTTTAAGTCTCTGGAAATAACAGAATTTGTTACCGTTATGATTTCATAATTAGAAAATTCCTAACAAAGGAGCTTCAATATTCCGCGTCGATGTAAACGGCTCTAATATTAGTTACATATATTCCATGCAATCTAGCCGTCCGCCGCACAGACTGTGAGCAAAACACGAACTCATTAGGTGAATATTATGCTATCAGCAAGAAACCTCTCGATAACGTTCTACAATTGACTACTAACCTTTTCATCGTACATAACATACCTACCAGTATAAAAATAGAGTGTATTTTGCAACATTTTCATAGAGAACACTTAAGATCCTTTGTGATCAAATTTCTGTGGTTGATTTAATGAAGTATTTTGTAGAGCCTCCGGAAGAATCTTGAGGGACATTTACTCCATCCTTTCTTAATGACGGGAAAAAATGTTGAAAGCGAGAATGTATTTTTTATTTCCTACTAAATATCGGAACATTTTTTCCTTGTATATAAAATGAAACCCATTATTCAGGAGTTCAGTGACACGTGTAAAAGTATAAAAGAGTTTTCAGCAGAATATCATATTTTTTGCACATCTAAACATTCTCTGCCAAACCTCTACAGGATAACCGATTGTAATCTTTATATTAAAACTATATTAAATTATTTATACAAACGTCTAATATCAATATATTAAATTATTTATACGGACGAGAACACATATAAGCTTGTGCGACATCAAACTCGGGTTTTTTTTCTCTTCGCCCGGTTTAGTTGCGAAGATGTAACCTGACCATCAACGTATTAACATGTTCGAAAAATAAAACTCGGGTTTTTCTGTTGTCGCTCGCTGCGCCGTGCAAACGTGTAGCTATAGCATTAAAACTCTGAAATAAGTGTAGAGTAAGCGAAAGGATGAAGAATGTAAACACTTACAAGGTCTGTTCAATAGTACACACACAGAGTTAAAAAGAAGGAGCAAACAAGAAGAAGTAATGTCAAAGATACACAAAACTCTAAAAAGATGGTCAGCATAAGTAGAATAGTTTACGAGAAGACTCAAAATATATTAATTACAATAGCTTTCTTTAATGATCGCACCGTGTCAAATAACCAAATCGTCACCAAATTAAAAAAAAATTGACATTTTATACGATGCAATAGTGTAAAAAAGTATAAATAAAAAGGTAGCCTACATAAGCTTGCTCACCGGGCACTCGGAAATAACTGGATCCCCAGGCCCGGCGAAGGTGAAGAGTAGGCAGTGCTGGCACCCCTATGGTTTTAGTCAGAGCACGTCCAACACACCGGTGGAGTGGCCCTCACCACTCCACTGCTGGTCCGAAGGGGTTTCCACCGGGTTAACAAAAAAAGCCTACATAAGCTTTAGAAGCATTTTAATATTATATGATATAGATTGTACTGTCACGAGATTAACACGCTGCCTGACACCAATGTACAGGTGCCCACATCGCATGGCTTTACATATAAATTAAAACAGAGCGCTGGCAGCAACTGGAGCCAGTTACATGCGTGAAGCGCTCCTCGATACTTCGACAAGGCGCAGCACCACTCTAACAACTTAATCAGTAGGTCTTGCGTCTACGTTCGCAAGAGTGAATTCTCACCCGCCATTCGTCGCCCTCGCGACGTGCTAGGGGATGCGGATGATCCAATCACAGTGGCTGTTAAAAGAGCCACCGACCGATCAAACAGTGAGGTACACACACACACTACTTTCACTCCACGACACCGGCGTCGCCGGCGGCGCCGAAGAAGGATAGTTCAGTCAACTGCTGCTAACCGGTGCATTTTCGCACCGAGGCGCAGTTCTACTCCGACGCAGCCTTGAGTTTCTTTCGGCGTTTCTTCTCAAGGTAGTCACTTCCGAAACGCTGGTAGATCACCCGTAGGGTTAGTACTTTATTTGGCTGGCGGTCCAAGTCGAGGTTCGTACCCACAGGGGTGCCCTTGCATTGCCACCCAACCCAAAAATTTCGCTGGCTGAGCACCTTCAGTGCTCGCCCCCTAAGCCCGGTTGAGCTGAAAATGCCTTTCCCGGCAATCAGTAGTTAGTCCGCTTCAAATAAAAAAAAAAAAAATGACAGCAACTGGAGGGCTTTTTTTGACTCGAGGAAAAGCTCCTCGATTATTAAGCCATAAATGGGTAAAATATAAGCAGATTATGAAAAACGTTTATGATTACATATTGCGTTTTTTAACATCAATATGACTGTTATTTGTTCAGCTATGTTTTAAATACTACTGAATCCTCAATCGCATACACATTTATGACTCCTTAATGTTTTGAAGGTGTTTAATCATGATTACATAGCAACAAAATTAAAATTACGATGACATTTTGTTACCATTGAACATTAATCAGATTACATTTTGCTCATCTTTGCTGTTAGAGCAACGGTAAGGGGCACTTCTCCGGTGTCCGACTAAAACCACCAGAGCGTTCCTCCTCCTGTCTACCGAATGTTGAAAGAAAGGCAAGCCAGCTTCCTCGCGAGCCAGCGCTGGATTGCCATTGTCGAGATAACTATCAGAATTCAAAGCGTACCTTAAGTATTTATTATTAATTTCAACTTCACGCGTTTCTAAGAAAATAGATCTTGATAGATGGGCAACAAACGACTAATGAAATGACCTTATACGGGTTTCGTTTTCCATTTGAGGTATGATACCACGAACAATAAAGAGTCGTATTCGCTCTGTGAGTGCGGTTATGACGAAGGTACAGCTAATCATATATTTTTCTCTTGCCCAAAGTATCCAGTGTCCTTATATGATATACTCCCCAGTGACATCCCTCGCCCCCACTAACTTCCAGATCCTTCTGTCACTTGTAGATACTCCCTTTATATATATATATTATTATTATTATTAAAATATATAAGTCAGTATAAAATAAAATTATAATTGTGTTGGTTCCTTGTGTATATTATTTACGTCATGATTTGTGTTGTGTCCTTGTTCTTGTTCCTGTCTAATTAATAACTGTTTGTGTTTGTGATGTGTATTTTGTTGTAGTTAGTAGGTTTTTTGTTTTAGGTACTTCTACCGGACAATCTCAATGTAATTAAAATTAGCAAACACCGATCAACCTTCCTCGAATATTAAAGTCAAAATCAAAACGCTGACTTTGGCAAAATCAGATTGGTCACACACCAGTGGAAAAGCCACAAGAAAGAAATAATAATAATTATAAAGAGTCGTAGTGTTTATTGACTTTTTACTGAAATTCAAAACGACAGTGTCAATTTCGAAAGAATTCAAAGGACGTTCCAGGAAATCTTTCGCGTGTGGTCCGTTTCAAATAGCCACAATAACAACACATAATCGCTGTAATCAAGGATAATTATGCCCCCCAGGCGAAGTATGAAAAACAATAAACCATTGTACCCCTTTTGTTATTTGAGTAATTGTTTAAACTGTCTCATTAACGGGCCGTTATTGGTTGTTGTTTTAATTGGCATTTTTTTTATTTAAACAAAATTCTTGTTTCTTCTGAAAGTTTATTTAGTTCATAGAAAGTTTCATATCATAAATATTAATAATGGGTTGATCTCCGTGTACTTTTAGGGTTCTTTACCTCAACAAGAAATCTTTGTTGTCCGTCTGTCTGCCTATCTGTCTATAGATGTATAATCTTTCTCGAATGTTAGGTAACGTTTGGGAATTGGATGTTAAATCTGAGATATAAAGATAGTGATAAACTGATACGTGAATAATTGCATCTAAAGTTAATCATGATTGTAAATTATATTGGCGAATGTAGAATATGCATCTTTCTAATGCATTGTCTAACGTTTTGATAGTTTTATTCTATTAATTGTAGTACCTAGTCACGCCAAAAGACGCAAACCCAGAACATTAAAATTAATAAAATGTAAACGCACCTAATCGCAAACGCCATCTGGTGTAAATCTTAGCTTCTATACGTAACTGTTCTCACTTCCAAAACTCAAACGTCGCATCGCATTCTTTTTTTTGTCACAATCGCTTATATAATTTACAAACTCGCAACACACATCACAAATCCTCACCGACCAAATACATAAACAGTGAGTGATTTGTGAAGTGCCCGATTACCTCTGCCGATTGGTAAGTACTGTAACTGTCTAAAATTATCGCAAATCTTTATTTATAAAATTATCCCGCCTACGAGAGTACCTTTGTGCAACGGCATAACTAAAAGACTTATCCCGGCCCGAGTAGTACCTATATATTTTTGCTTCAGTTAAATGATTATACCATGGATGTCTCGTTGTAATTGTTGTTAAGTATAGTAAATATTTAAGGATTTTTGTTTTTCTGGTAAGATTGGAGCTATATAGCGCATATAAACTGTACGCAACATATTACCTGACATGAATAGTGATGAAAATGGCCGGGTATTTTCTCAAAGTGCCCAAAACTTCCGAGAACATTTCGTAAATTCCTGGGAATATTCCCAAGGAAGTTTTTGGGCACTTTGGGAAAATTCCCGGGCATTTTCATCACTGGACATGAATGACGCTGACATCCAAGATACAGGTAGTACTAGTTTGGGTGTCAGCTGATTATAAAATACTGCCTTCGAACTGTTTTGTCTGAATTAATAATGCATTTTTATTTTTATTATTAATTCTAGAAAGTTCAAAATTTATCAGTATTCGTTTTTTTCTGCGAAGGCAATGGGACATGAACAACCTCCATATTTCACGTAGTAGGTCAACTGAAGCGAGCGCCGATGACAGCGTTGCTTCGAGGTATAAAATAGGACTTGATTTACAACTTTTCTGTATATATGCAGCTTAAATAGCAATTTTACTACATGAGAAATATGCTGATCTCGATGTAACAGGAGTAAATCTAAAATATGAAATATGTTTTCTAACTATAACTTGTTTTACAGTTATGTTCTGAACGAAGTTACATATCTGAAGCTAAAGTATATTTATTATGGCAGAATTTATTTCTACAAAGCTTTCTTTTAATATTTTATCTTTTAAATGAAAGAGATTTATAATGAGACTGAGGAATGATCTTTCAGTGAACGTAATATACTTTTCTTATAATGATATTGGGTCAGTTAAATAGTTATTACAGAGGTTTGGTCAAGCAATCAATGCCCCTAGGCCAAGTTTTTACATTTTACAAGATTTAAATATCGAAAAACTTTCAGATTTCAATTTTGAGTATTTTTAAATGAAAAGAATCTCATAAAAATTACCACTTTACTCCCAAATTTATTTTATACTAGTAAATATTATAGTATATATACCAGTAAATATTATAGTATATATACTAGTAAATATTATAGTATATATACTAGTAAATATTATAGTATATATAATAGTAAATATTATAGTATATATACTAGTAAATATACAGTAAAGTGCTCTTGAACGCACCGACATAGCACAGTCCAAAAATCAAGGGCAACTGTCCAGAAAAAAAAAAACAATTCGTCGACAGTAGCCGTGATTATGCTGGCCTGCTTAAAAATATCTCCGAGATGCCTTATAAACTCAATTGCTACTTAATAATCTACAACAATATAGTGTAATGAATTCTGAATATATTAAAAAAAAGAATAAAACTAAAATTATTACAGAGAATAAATGAAATTTCTTCTTTATATATTTTACTGCTATTCTTAAATATCATAGTTACTAGAATTTTTGCTATTTACCACAGTACAATCAATTTGCTATTTTGTATTTTTAATAAACTGCGTCAATATTATATTTACTTAACACGCATAGTTATTGTCGCACACAGCGAAAGACGCAAAATTCTGTTACAAACCATAAAGAAATCTTGTAATACTCGTATTTAACAAATATAAATAAACGGCAAAAAGAAGATCTGAAAAAGCGTGAAACTAATTGGCACTGCAAATAGGTATTCCTAAAATATAATTTAACAATAAGATTAGGAGCTTGTTTGCGTGTTAGGTTGGGATACAAAAAAACATACCAGTCTTCACAAGTCCATAATTGACTCCTGTGAATTCTATTGATTTGAGCGAATAGGGTTGTCATTCATTCCAACCATAATATTCTACACTTTTATGAACCCACATGGCATCTACTAGAAATGTCATCTAAGTGCCCTGAGAATGGCGATCAGCTGCGTAGAACGCAACGTGACCAGTAGGTCACGTTGGGTACATATAAGCGTAAAGTGGAACCACCACTTTTTTTTTACTTGGGGAAAATCCAAATAGGACCGTCTCAGCCGCACAGGGGGGTTGCGCGACCGAGGTGTGTCGGACTTATACCGACTAAAAACCCCAAGGTGACTACTTCTGCGCATTGGCGGGACTGTGGGTCCTGTAGTCAATTCGCCATAGCCCTGTCGCGCCGCGCCCGATGGGCACAAACTCGGGGGAAGATGATACCTTCCCCGATACTGCTCGTTGTGTTTAGGCAGAGCACATCACAATGCACTGCCAACTTCTCGAGGGTCGCTAAACCAGTTGCACAGGGCCCCCACCCTGAGCAGCCACGACCCCAAAGACATCAGCTAACTGGTCGTGGATCGACCGATCGGCTGGAACTGATCTGCCAGGGCGGTTGCCGATACCCTGGTGTCTCCTTCGAACGGCGTTCTGTCGCTCTCGCTCTGCGGCCTCCTTCTGGGACATGACATCCTCACAGAAGGAGACCACGGCCCTCCAGTTGTCATACCCTGCCAGCATTGCCAACACCACTGCTGGCAGGGAAAGATCGTGTCCGATCCTTCGGACCAGGTCTCGCCGCACGTTGCACCACGCTAGTCAATGTGCGAGCGGGATACAACCACTAATATATCTCTTCTCACAGCGAAAGGGATATACCAAAAATATTGTGATGAAACCGTGTTTGTGGAGGATTCTTCACCACAATATGGGAATGAGACAACGACTATGATATGGCTAACAATCCTAGCCCCGATGGTGTGTCTCTCGCGTACAATGCGTTGCACTAACCTGGTCGACGGCACTCTCGCGGTCCCAGCTGGTCAGCTCCCGCGGCAGGCGGTTCCGTCCTGCTCCGCTCGTCGGGATCAGCGCAACGTATGTAGACTTGATGGGTGGTGATGAGGAAAGTCAACAACACTTGCCGGCCGGCTAAACGTTCGAACACCACACTCTGCGATTTGTATTCCGACGAAATGCTGTCCACGATGCCGCGCGCTCGCACGATGCACCTGTGTCTTTCCTCCCGAATTTATTTATGTCGTTGAGAATGAGCAACTACTTGCTCCGGTTACAATTTATATATTATTAATATAGTGTGACGATAAATTAATATTTATTACATCAAAACAATTTTAAAATTCCTCAGAACATTGCTAAAGCTGGCAAACAAGGTCGGTTTGTTTTATCAAGAACAGGAAGTAGGGGGCAACCCTACGGCGGTGAAAATTCCTAGCCGCATGCAACTCGAAAGCGGTCGATGCACCTAGCACCGGTTATATTTAAATCAGTGTAGCAATTAACAAGCCAAGCTCATTACATCGTTCGATGCAGGCTAATTATACTCCTATTGCAATCCAAAGGCCGCCCGCAAGCGCAGTTTGCGGTCCCATAGCCGCCGTCAGCTTCCAAGCTATTAATGTCTTCATTTTTATAAACAAACTAACTACCGAATGGTTTTATATCACATTTTACGATAATATATTCAGTGCACCATTAACAGTTAAAATTATCTTACTTATAGAATTAGAATTATGTAAAAGGAAATAAAATAGCCACACGTGGACTCTTTTCACGAACGCTGTCCGCTTCGTTAAGTTCTTTAAATCAATAGTTTTACATTCCAGTTTGGAAAAACCACAAAAATATATGCTTCTAATAATTGTTACAATTCAATTCTTTTTATCACGTTTTATCATTCGTGACATGCATTTTTACGATACGGCAACGTAAATTTGTTATGTGAACGTACCGTGCTACGATACCGCACCATTCAACGTTGACGACGTCGTAACGTGGAGATGTAGACAGGCCCTAACGATGAAATGATTATGAGAGCAAGTGACGAGATTTAGACTACTACCCTCACACCTTAATAATTGATTGGTCGTGTGCTTAATGTTCATACGATGCGAGTATCCACCGTAAGCTGAACCTTATGGTAAAGATAATACGGACATCAACTAAATAAGAATAAATTGTATTACGAGAAAATATTATATATTGTATAAACCAAGAATAAAATTTTGGCAAGCGACCCACAGTATAGAGGATAAATCAAAACAACTATTACATCGACAATCCTTGCCTGACGATTTTCCGATTACCGTGATGCATAAATATTACATTTATTTTCCATACAAGGGGTTTGGGAACATATATTTGACGTTCAGACTAAGTGTACTGATCCTAAATACAGCGCCACAGATTAAAAATAACATACACTGAACTTTATTAAACCTGCCGAATCTTAGAAAAGCATACAAATCCTTTTAAACCTGTGGCTCAATGGCAATGCAAAGCGTCGTGGTAGGTAAACACACTTATAGCTTTATGCATTGAAGACGTAGCTCGTTGTATTGATTTATTCTTCGTCCCAGTGTGGGCGTTGATATGTGGGGCTATTTTATTCTTAATATACCTCCGGAGGCATACACTTAGTTAATACGCAAATGAAATAGTAAATTACATTCCACTTAGAACAATTTTACTCTCGAAGTTTTGTATGATTACAGTAACTTCAAAAAGTTATAATACTATAGCATGTAGACGCCGCCCGATACGTAATTGTGTTAAACGCCCTAAAGGTCGTAAGGGTGTTACGAGACGCGCGGGATAAGGGGTGCGCGCGCGCAAGGGATGCTCTAGCTAAAGCAGTCGACTACTGAGACCCAAGGCTGGAGTACGTGCGTGTGCGTCGTAGTTCGGTGTGCCTTAAAGTGCTAGTAAACAGTAAAACATCAAAATCTGTGTATTTCTACCAACACACCCACGACCACCGGTCATAATACCAAGTTGTTTTTCAACTGCAGTTTTTTTTTATTTTGTATACTGACTTGACAAAGTGACTGCATTGAACCTGATGGAGAGTACAATGATGTCCAGGAACAGCAACGACCGCCAAGGGATGACAATCTGTTGACAATCACCATTGCTATGTCTGGCCACATGTACCATAACCGAAGATCTCTAGGTATATAAATAACTGAATCTACACAAGCTGACCGCGAAACGCGACAGGCCGAATGGAGTCACTATACTCACCCAGTTTAGTTGTGAAGATCTAACTCGACAACCAATGCATTGCCCAGTTCGAAAAAAAAGTAACTATGACGATCTTTACACTTGTGTACTGTGGTTACGACTCAGTTCGGGTCATCATCCTACCACTCCAAAACTGCTAATGTAAAGACATAAATTATTTTAATAATAATTCACAATCACAATTTATGGCCACATGTCGTAATTTGCTATGACCTGAAATGCTGTAGGTACTGGGTTCGATTCTCGCATACATATTAAACCTCTATAAACTTATCAACCACTGCTCGCATATTAAATTACTTCGTAATATAAACGACAAATATATTTATATTTTAAAGCGTATTTACAAGAAATGGCAATCACGATGTTTTGTAGGAACCTCATCATTTATCTTAGCTCAACCTACCGGCAATTAATCAAAATTTCTCGCGTAAAATGTATTTCAAAGCAGAAGCTTTATCCACCTTTTCTGTTCAGGCCTACTGAGGTAAAAATATGTCGCTTTTCAATAAATAAAAGGTGGGTTTTAATAAAAGATTTCGTGCGTAATTTACAAGCATTGATAAGTTCCTAATCTATATAAAGATTAAGCTCTTCGTCCAGTACATCGTGCTACTACGAGCTCGGAGTCTTCAATAAAATCACATCGGTATTACTAAGCTTGATTTACTGTTTTTTTTTTACACTGGCTCGACATGGTGACTACAGAGTACCTGATGGTAAGTACAGTGTAGTCCAAAAACGAAAGCGACTATCAAAGGATGAAAATCCATTGATAGTCTACATCGTCATGTCGGCCCACATATACCACGACTGAAGGTCTCTAGGTATATGAACTACTGGATATACATAAGCTGATCCCGAAACGCGACATGCCGAAACTGGTCACTATGACGGGCTTTACACCCATGTACTGTGGTCGCGATCCAGACGGGCACCGACGCCCTACCACCTCGCTGCTACACAAATACTGATATACAAATAAAAACACTAATTAGATCACAAAACAGTTAATGTCCCACTAAACACTTCATTTCACTTTAGCTTCGCTTATATCACTTTCCGTAGATAGCTATTGTCCCGGATTTGAACCTGACACGCCTTTATAGCAGGCAGGTCCTATCAATTCGCAAATCCAAAGAAGATTCTGCGGAAATCCCGTATAACCCAGCATTCATGTTAGGTTGCAGCGACACTTCTACAAATCGCTTTCTATTCTCTAATAGATGACATCACTAGTGACTGTAGCTATGCTATTCACCATAAGATGGCATTAAGATCGGTGGTTCATCTACTAGACGATAGAGGTCGCGACATACATATCTCATCTTTATTCCATGACAGTACCATTCTATGGCCGTGCTATAAAAGTATCAGGCACGACATGTAACGATACGGTCTAACTTTCCCATTAGAATATAGAAACAGCGTTTTGTGCCAGCTTATAGGGGGCGTGATGACAGTAGTATTCCCTATTTATCCACATGCATTTTATTATTTTATTTAATAATATTTTATTAATTTGACAAACAATAGCAGACAATAATCACAAAACAGTAAATTATAAACGATGTTTTTTTATAAACTAGATTCCTGTGTGTTCACTTTAATGGAGAGCAAATGAAAAAGTGTTAGTAATCAGCGAGAGTGCATGACGAGATTAATGAATGTTAAAAAGGCGATACAGGCTTGTAAAAATAGGGAGAAATGCGATTCGATTTCGCTCTGACTACCCCATTAGGGAATTAGCGTAATGATAATCAGTGAGATGCAACTATGGATTTGCGTATCTTACCATTTCAAAACTGTTGTCGGTTTTTGGACTGTACTAAACTTACCATCCGGCATAGTGTGGTCTTTATACAAAGGCAGAATAAAAAAAGATATAGATTGAGGTGACCAATTTATGGTGGTAGGACCATTGCTCACACTGAGTCGTGACCACAGTACACAAGCGTAAAGACCGTCATAATAACTCGCTTTGGTCTGTCACGTTTCAAAATCCACTTGTGTACATCCAATTGATCAAATATGTACCTAGACCTTCCGTCGGCGTATATGTGGGCCGACATTGCGAAGGCGACTTTCAACGGATTGTTCTTTGACGGTCATTACCGTTATTGGACTATACTGAACTTTCCATCACGTGGAATGTGGTCACTATATCGAACCAATGAAAAAAATGATATAAAGGTACGGTGCAGCTATAAATATACTATATTTGTTCTTCAAGTACCTATTTTAAAACGTTTATCCGTATATACAAGTTAAAATAATACATATTTTAATTTTATATATGCTTATGTTAATAAAAAGAATTGAAGCTTTACTAGAAACGTTAATATTTCTTCGCTACAATCGTCACATAATTAAGCGCTGATTATGTATAACGACATCATTATATTCAAATAATGGTTACAGCAATACAATACAATAGATAGTTGTATGTGCACATACAGGTTGTTTCATTATTACGGATGTAATGAAGGTTGTATGTTGACATAAACACGTTTGTTACGTATGGTTTATTGCAATATACCGCATATTGTATGGTAACCTAATTTAGAATAATAGAGACTAGAATATACTTAGTACGTAATGACAGGTTTAGAATTTAGCATTTATTATAACAAAATTATAATAGTAATATAACAATAGTATATACGTATGAATGTTATCTACATACGTAATACGTAAAGTAAAAATTTTGTAACCTTTTTACGAAAATTTCTTCGACGGAGGAGTATGAAATTTGGCACACTTGTAGTTTTAATAAAGGTTAGCAGAATGCTAATATTTTTTAAAGATAATGCAAAAAAATATATTAAATAAATAAAAAAAAACATTATACACACTACCATTCATTTGACACACACGCATTTATACTTTTTTGTTTATGGTTAAAGACTGTTGTCAAATTGAGAATAGATTAATATTGTTTGTCTTTAATATTATTTATCTATAGTGTTACTAAATGTCAAACAACAATAATTATTATGTAATAGATATTTGTGCTTTATATTATGCAATTATATATCTTTGACAATATAAAGTTAATAATGTTCAAACTTATAATTTAAATTAATTTTGGACAAATTTCGATCACCAGGCGACCACTAATACTTTTAAATACATATAATGCAATTTTTCAGTTTAATTTTTACCCAAATCCAGTCACATGAATAATTTGGAATTTTGCACACATTTTTAGCTGTGGCTCAATAGATATTAGGGCGTTTAAAAAAAAAAATTATTTTTCCTCGGAACCACGCCCAAAAGTTTCGTTGTAATGGCAAAATATGCCTATGAAAATATGAGCCCTTAATATTAATATTTAGGTTGTCCTTGTGTAGGTGTTAGGTTTTCGATTTCCCATACAAATAACACAGGACAAAAGTTTTTTTTTTCTTTTGATTTCTATAACTAATGAACGATATATCGTATTGCAATACCCAGTCATTATTTTTGTAGAGAATTTAACGCTCGACAAAAAAGGTCTATACTCAATTTTTGATAAATCAACTCAGTCAAAAGTTATTCAAGATCGATGTTTAACTTACCCTCAATTCAGCTGTTTTATTGACTGATTTGGCAAAATATTATGTTTTTCGAAAAATTGAAACCAAAACATTTTACAAAAAATAAATTAAACTTCTGAAAACTGTTAACCTTTATTTCCTGCTTTATAGTAAATGTGGACAAGGTACTTAAAACGAATTATCAATGACAGTTAACCCAACATTTGAAAATTCTGGTTGTTGAAAATTAACATCTATCGTTAAACCTTTTTTTGTAGAGCGTTAAATTCTCTACAAAAATAATGAATAGGTATTGCAATACGATATATCGTTCATTAGCTATAAAAGGCAAAAGAAAAAAAACTTTTGTCCTATGTTATTTGTATGGGAAATCGAAAAGTGCGATGCGGACAACCTAAATATTAATATTAAGGGCTCATATTTTCAGAGCCCTATATTGGCATTAAAACGAAACTTTTGAGCGTGGTTCTGAGGAAAACTAAAAAAAAATTTTTTTTAAACGCCCTAATGGATATACATATATGTGTGTGTCTGGATCATGATCCATAACCATAAACCTGATATTTTTGTTAAAATGAAATATTATCAGTAGTTTTTTCTTTGACACTGACTTGATAAAGTAACATCAGTGCACCTGATGGTAAGTGCAGTGAAGTCCAAAAACGAAAGCGACAATCAAAGGAATCTGTTGAGTCTCCGCCGTCCTGTCGGCCCATATATATCACGACTGAAGATCTCTAGGTATATGGTTATATACCTTATACATACAAAGGATTTATACATATAGACTCATAAAGTCACAAATGTCGTAATTCCATAGGCTTAAGAAAAGAAGTAAAAAACGCGTTCAGGTCGACAGCGTTATAAATTATAATGACATGTAACACACACAATATACAGGGTGTTTTTTTTTACTCCCTAATACTGAAAATATAGAATCGGAACAAGCTTCTGAACACAGTAGGACTGAAATTTTTGAAAAAAAAATAAAAAAATTGACTGATGATTATTTTTAATTTTTCGCATGTATTACCACTATACACCATAAATAAAACCTACATAGTCTAAAATCTAAGTTATTTAATAAAATTAGTCAAACAATACGAAAAACAGCAATGTAACGAAAATAAAACAGCTGACGGGTGATCTAATTTTACTCAATATCCGTGAACCTCGCTAACGTGCGCTCGAGTTCAAGGCGATGTTAATGGGCCTGTACACGACACCGTGCAAACGTATTAACATTACATCATTCCCGTTTGTAATAGTTTTGGTGACTGTAGCATTAGTGTTTTATGTTCGTGTAGTTTCCGATTTATCGGTGTAGGTTTTAACAATTCACTTGAAATTTCGCCTGAGATAGACGCGTCAAAAAGAACAAATTAATATTTTGATTGAGAAATCCCATTCCATAGGATGGTTGCTATTTAAATGACCATAAGATAATTAATTTGTAATGATAACCATTTTGACTATCTGACTACATTTGACGTAATTTTCGACGAGAAAGAAAGAGGAAACAATAACATCGGAAGATTAAAACGTTTTCACTGCGTTTAAAAAGCCGTGGATGAAAAGATTCTGGACATTATTTGAACACTTAGTTAATCCGATCCAAATCGAAGAATAAGACTTTGTGATGCTGGCAACCGCTCCGGCATATCAGTCTTAGCAGACCCGTTGGTTCACGATAGGCTGCGACGTCCGAGAAGTCTATGCAACGTGGTGACGCGCTTTGTCGTAAAACCTAGTAAGCTAAGGCCTCTCCAGATCGTGCTTGCAAGGACGCGGCACGGCGAGGCTGTGAAGTATTGATTAAATTGCTACATTACATGAAATTACCATGATAAGTTTCAAGCTTAATATTTTATTCAAATAAATTTTAGCTGACATTTTATTCATTCCTTTATTTATTACAGATAAGCTTGCGCTTGACTTTAATTTCACCCGATGCAAAGTGATGATGAGGTTGATGATGGAACGCGTTCACCTAACAAATACCGATTCACTCGTCGTTTGTAGATTCCCATGTTATTAGAAGATAGAAAAATACATACAGGAATCGAATACTACTTCTTGGTAAATCGTAACAATAAAAAAGGGGTTATTACTTTCGTGAGAATGGGAGCGCACGACGTTTTGTCAATTTATAGTATGATAAGGAGGAGTGAATTAAATTCAGCCGCACAATCTCCAGGTTATTTCCTCAACTTCAACCCCATAATACTTGGTTTCGATGAGAGCTAGGTTTCTTAATTCATTGTCTGCTATTTGCATTTTGTTATCAAACATTTAAAAAGCTAAACACGTCTTTCACTAACTTAAAAAAAAAAACTCCGAAACCCCAAATTTTCCTAAATTCCTAAAATGTCTCTAAGCTATACATACTATTAGTTTTTTTCTAAAAAGAGGAAAAAATCTCTAAAAGTGGAAACACTGAAACTAAGATAATATACACAATATGGCCGTAAAACTTAATATTAAAAAAAATACGCAATATGGCGAACTGTCATTATTTGTTCGACTACGGAACATGCAATGAAATGCTTTTCTTTTTTTGATTAATATTTTACACATAAAATTTAATTGATATTCATTTGTACAAACCATAAAATTACTTTTTTTTGTTCAAAGCATGCTTGCTTTACCCCTATAAAACCCGCTAGCTACCCGGTAGTTGTGGTTGTAGGTAGCGCTGGTACCTACACATTTTATGCGAATGATTTGTTGTTATACTTTCTCGATGGATCGATAGATATAGTAAAAACAAGTTATTTAAAAAAAACAAAATTAATTTATTATAATTCATAATATTAGAATTAAATACTCTTAGAGCGTGGGACAAGCATTGCTTTTATGTTTGTATGAAATATCCGTCACTGTAATAAAGTATTGTGTGCAGACTTCTTAAAAAAGCGCAACACCACACGACCAATCGGATTTAATTAGAACGACCAATCGGGTGTCTCCGTTTAATCCCTTCAATGCGACCTATTACACTGAAATTACAGCAATTTACTGTAATTTTTAAGAATGTTCTTTAGATAAATAATCATACAAATAAAATGTTTATTAATATTAAAAATGGAATGCTCCGTATTTTAGTAGTATAATTTAATATTGAGGATAACTTTAGCGGTAAGATATTGAGATCTTTTGTAATGTCACTTGTTTTCTATAAGATAGAAGATCAATTATTTTTCTAGGATGTCATGCTCTATACATTATCATACATACATCGTCAACGAAGTAATTGTCACAATTTCAAACGAAAGGAAGCCTTGAATTCAGTAATTTATAAAACGATTACTGCACTAAATAGAAGCGAGTGAGTCAGATTGATAATCATAAACCTTTAAACTAGCATTTTTGTTTACTGTAAAATATACTGTATTTTTAGTAGTCAAAACTGAAATTGTCATTAAAGTTTTAAATAATCTAATTATGTAATTTTTATTATTCTATCTGGTCACTCTGGCAAGTCACAAGGATGACGCAATCATATGGTGACAATCATATTTCTAGTCCCAAGACCATAATTTAGAGATTATACATAGTATTTAAAACTGTGACCTTTTCTGGTTTATAACTATTCCAAATTAAAAACAATCTGAGATATTATATTAATTACGCAATGTTGGCCGGTATACGTAGCTCAAAGAACACAAGCACCTTAAAATAAAAATAAAATCTTTCTTCAAAAGCTGTAATAAACGTTTCAGTAATTTACAAATATAATTATTAGACTTTTAACAAATAGTATTCATAGGCCTACGTCAGAAATGTTCTACGAGTAATACCAAGTAGCAGCTCGTGTCAAATCGTGTGAAATAGTATAAATGATTTTAAATAAATAAATGAAAAATACGCTATTATGTAAGTCATTTGTATTTGTCTACCTAATTTATCATATAAATATTTTATTAAAAAAAACGGTTAAATTCATATTTTCTCTATTTTATTACGACAAAGTCTCTGCACCTGAAATAACTTTTTACTACGTATTGAAAGGGCACACATGGCACTGTAAGGTTTTAAGTGTTATTCATGTCACTGTAACGTCTTTATAAGATATAGATCTAGCACTTCTTTTTTTACGTATCTGTCTACGGAAAATGTTTACATCTCTGTGGCATGTCTTTCCAATCGATAGTTTATTTATTTCATTGATAGTGTAGACCAGTGTTTTACGAAATAGTAATGACAAATGCTAATGTACTAGATTTGTAATAAATGAAAATTGCTAAACCTGCCAACTGTATAGTAATGCACACATTTAGCCTTTTCAGATACACGTTGAAATGACGTTTCAGATAAGTGCTATGGGGCTAGCTTTTTGTCCACAAGAACATTACTTTAGATTTATAATTGAAGTTTTGAGAATAAAATACACTTATGTGAATAGTGAAACATAGGATTTTTAGGCATCCGAGGGTTATGGTTAACTGGTGTTAGAGCTCCGTTCCTGGAAAAGGTTTGGACGAGGCTGGTCTAGAAGGATTACAATCGATGACTGTACAAAATGTTAATAATGTAAACTTTACAAATTTTAGATCCGCTGCAGTTGTATAAAGATAACGCCGCTTATGGCAAATTTTCTATTGAGCAATTTAATATTAATCCTTATTCTTCCTAATACAATAAAATCACGCGAGCAGATTTGTGCAATATTATTTACACCATACTTAATATCTTAACATAGGATGAAAAATTATTATTAACCCTTTTTTGGTAATCCAGAGGAAAATCCTGCATAGGATCATCAGAGCCGCCTCGAAAGCGGTGATAGCGGTGTGTTAAACTCCTACTGACTATAAGCTTCCAGGGTGTCTCTCAAATCGCTGATAGCCGAACTTAGAATCTGTATTCCTCCAACAAACCGGCAAGCGATTATCCTTTTAAGCTCTATCTCTTGGAGAGGTGGGTGTAAAGAGCCTACTCATCTCGACCTCCATAATGGGTGATGTGCAGAACACGTCGCACCGCCTCTCCCTCACCTTGGCAGCAGATATTTGCAAGTCCTTTACCCATACAATATTATAACCCCTTCTCAAGGCATGCTGTGCATTTGCGGACTTTGTTGTATTTAATATTGCTTATGTTATTATCACTATACCGTATCAAAATAAAATACAAAATGATATTCAGTTAAAATAAGTAATTTTTATAAGGTTATTTAATTAAAAAAATAATAATTAAATATCAAAACAATCATATTATTCGTTATTAATTTTCTTCTGAATCTAGTTAGTGCCGATAGACCCTGGACCCGAGATATCCCAGCATTTCAAGATCTCAGCATGTTCACCCTATTATTTCCATTTAATAGGTAATCAAAATTTTTATTTGATCAGTGCGCTTTTGGATTTCGTTATGATTTAACGTGCGTCTATTCCGGAACTTATTACGTAATTTGCGAAGGTATAAAACAATAACCGCGTTTTGTTTTTATTTTAGTTTTGTGTTGTGTTTTTTGTGTTGTGTCTTCGTGTATAGCATGATAAGTTACATACTTAACGTAAGCACATGGTGGGTATAAAGTTAAAATGTATTATTACACCTTGCAGTTATAGTTAACAGTGATTACTAGAAATTTTCGACAAGTATTTTGGTTTTTCTTTATTCATTTCTTAGTTTCGAGTTTTCATTAAATAATCGAATACGTTAACAGATCTCGACGTGTTTGCACGTCAGTATACATTGCTGGCCGTGCATTAGGACATAAAACTCGTTCATCAATTTACTCAAAAACTACTTGTCGCAAAGATAAAATATTTTTTATTTGTTTATATTTTAGGTTTACTAACATTGTTCTTCAGTATTCGTGAGACGTAGCCCTTACACGCTGTATAATTACACAGTAGTGTATAGGCGACAGTAAACGCCTACAATAATAAGGATTGTTCACCAGTTTGTATTCTTTACACATAAAAATTTAGTAAAACGCGCTAATTTTTTTAATGTTGTAAGATTAATATACAAAATTTATACTCCTATATAACCTAATTCCTCATTTATAACATAGAGAGGAATGTAATCGATAAAATCTGACACTATAAAACCATTTTTATGATTATTTTCTCCATTAAACATCTTTATTGTGCTCTAGTAATACTTTTTATTTCATTAAAAATAAGATTTCAGCCTGAAATAATTGTATATAACATAAGTACGGTATTATTTATTCCACGTCTAAAGTAAAAATGAAATTTACAGAACAGAAAACTAATAAATATATGGTTTGTTGAACTTGATTAAATCTTATGAAAAACTAAAGGAAGATTCAATTTTACTCAAGAAATAACTTTAACATTTCTAAGAAATAATATATTTATCTGGTCCTCAGCAAATTTGTTCAAGTACGAGCTCGAATAGTTTTTCAAATAACTTATTAAGAAATCTCTCACAACTGTAGTAAATTGTCTAAAAATGAAATCAAATTGTGAAAATATAAGACTTTTCCAATACACAGCTTTAAAAGCATTGAAGCAAATTAAGTTTTCTTAAAAATACAATGTATTAAAGAGTTTATTTTTCTAGAAACAAAAATTACGGCACTAGAATTGTAAAAAGTATTTAGTTTATGTTTGGTATATTTACAATTTTTATGGCAGTCTTCGTTATTTAGTGGTTTGAGAGCACGCATAGAGCGGATGCGGGCTTGTAACAAAAATATAAGATTAACGGTTGGGATATTTACCTAACCAATTCGTTTCCTGCACTTGGGTTATGTTAAAATTTATAAGAAGGAATAATATAACGTCATCTCGAATTGTCTACGCAAGCAAATATTTTTGAAATATTTATCTAATTCTACCAAATGTATTTTATATCTCATCGCATTACAAGAGTAACTACACAATGCTAAAGTCATATCTTCGGGTGAAAGGCTATTTGGTTTAAGCGATATTTTTTGGTGATAGAGTAATATATATATTTACAGAATCAGCGTGTTTTACCGATTACAAATATAATAATATATAATAGCTTGCGGTGATCATCCGAAATAGAAGCCGGTGCAATGGAAAATCGAAATCAAAATTTTGGCTCAAGTCTATTTGTATACATTTCCACAGTTTTGCGATATATCGATTTCTGAGAAAAGCTAAAGATCGTACTCCATGACGCTTGTTACGAGAGCTCAGTCTTGAAATTTACTAAAGAGGGCTCTAAGGATGATTTTGACATCTAGAATTTATGCGTTTATTACATGTTTATTAAAAGAGCATAATAATAAAAACTTTATTTCAGATTTGTTCAATATACAAAAAAGAAAACAAACAATATTTTTTTAGGTATTATTAATTTATAACATATTGCCAGAGTGAATTATAATAACAAATTTTAAAGAGTCGGGATGTGTACTCATCATATTTACCTTAACGGTTCTTATACGCAAATAAACTTACTAATAACATATTGCTAATTAAATAAATTATTTATCTATTATTAATTTACTATTTTAGCCGGTCTACCCGTGACCATGGCCTGTTAATCAGGTGGAAATGACAAGCAAAAATTAAAATAATTAAGAGTAAGTTCTTTCGCATATAAGCCCCGTTAAAATATTTATAATGAGACCTTAAAATGACAGGTATAGGATCAGTTCTGAGCTCGTGAGGACTGAATTGATTCAAAATACGGTTGCAGTTCCATGCTCTTTTTTAAAGATAATATTAAACATTAAAAAATCCCTCATTATTGTACAATTTGTCGTAAAAGCAACAAAATAATAACTTATTATTATTCAATCTCATCTGTCTTAAAGAGTGTTTCTGCAACTGGGCGTTACCCATTTAGAAGTTCCCAAGCAAAGTTATCTTCATAAAACATCTATTAAGTTTACTGTTGCCCTGACCCACAAAGAACCAGATTTACCCTACACGAAAATGTTTTTACCTTTCCGGCGAAAATCTGGAAATTTTTACAAGAATGTTTTACGAGCGCTCTTAGCTTCGCCGCTATAACCGGGCTTATGCGCTGACCCTTATTTATACTGTGTGAAACGCCGGTTATCCGGGTGGTCGGTTAATTTCTATGCAAATACATAGACACTGTCCGGGAGCACAGTTCGTTACCGTGCGGACCGTACCAGTCTTTGTGTTGCCAGGATGCATGGAAAGAAACGACAAATAAATAAATAAACAGCTCAATAATGAAACATATTTCCAGCAACCGCAATTCCTTATTCTTACGAATTGGAAGCCTTTAGGAAAAGAAGTAATAGGCATTTATTGGTCTAACACAGTCCATCATTGAACTCATCTTCACCTTCCACCAAGTGTGATTGTGGTGAAGTATCCGGCTGTAAATTATAATAAAACATAGTGAGTAATCAAATTCATGTAGACAAAGACCGAGATAGCACTATGAAAATACTAGCATGTGTGAAAGAGGTAAAGCTAATAGCTGGCATGCATCTAGAGCTGTATAGTTGCATGATGCTTGCTGTGATTTTACTTTACAGGGATAGAATAAAATCATAGGCACCACCTATTATTAATTATGGCTCCAGTTAAAAATCACGCGGCCGAGACCAAGATGGTAGTATAGCAAAACTATGCGTGTGAAAGGGAGGAAATTATTATGTAGCTCCCCGCTATAAAGTGAATACGTTTCAAAGAAATTAAATCTAATTCAAGTAGTATAGAAGAGCTAGACGTAAGTTGGACCCCGTCGGGAGTAGGTACTAACTGAGGAACGAAACCCGACTTGTCACCCAATTGTAAGAATTAAACTTTCAATCATTAAAAGTTAATAACATGTCTGTTTTCTTTTCTTGGAAAGTGACATGAAAATCGTATGACACACATGTGCATTTTAGTCACTTTAATCTCATCTTTCGCCTCATCTGTAATAAACACTTGTAACATAATGTGAAAAAAACCATTAAAAATGTATTTTTGGATCCACTGTTTTTAATTTGTGTAAAGTGCTCGTTATGTTCGTGGATGTTTCGAATAATATATTTTACATTCCATATATGCATCGCCAGGGAGAAAGGTTTTGGTGGGGTGGGCTTTAACTCCTTCCCCTCCCAGAGAGGTAGCCTCAACATGGCTTCTTGTTCCCTGGGCGTCTGGATGAATTTGGCTTCCCAGGCCCGGGTAGAGCAATCAGAGGGACACCACGGGGGTTTTGGTCAGTAGGAGTCTGACACACCGGGGTCACTGCCCTCACAGCGTCCCTGATGGTCCTATGCAGGATTATCCCCCGGGATACAAAAAAAAAGCATATATATAGGATTATGTTACTATGATTATAACGTGATCATTTTATGTCACGCGGAAAATTGTTTACGCGATCCATCAGCAAGTCACTTTCGTCGAATAGGGCTACAGCTACTTAAGATGATTTGGAAACACCACCAAGGCCGAAATAGGTCAGGAGTTAATCGTCACAGAATCGTGTAATTTTAACACAGCCAGTGTGGTAACACTGCTTGCCGCAGCGTCCGGTTTGTGTTTTGTTCGCATGTGGGCAATGATTAGAAAGCACTTGTATGCATACACTGTGCTACAATGTTTTACATTGTAGTTATAAACGGCTCGCTGGTCAAAAGCAATATTCACAAGCTTAGCTTAATTAGTTTTAAGGGTTAATGAATAGTGCATTTAGTTTGGGCTTAATCTTTCTTATCATAAAACTGAGTTAATCTATGATATGGATTTAAGTAGAATTGCAAACATAGATGGACAAAACGTAACCAGATTAATTATTAGCGATTACGATTATATAATATTTAATGTAATCTAATATATATCGAGGGATAAAAGGTTTTATATATATATATATATATATATATATATATATATATATGGAATCGGTAAAAAACGCTGATTCCGAATATATATATATATATATATATATATATATATATATATATATATATTACCATATCTCCAAAAAAAAATCGCTTAAATTAAATAGCCTTTCACCCCTCGATATGTATGTTGTAAGTACTAATATATCCACAATTGCTTAGAAATTTATAACTCATTAATGTTTAGAAGGGTCTCAATCATGATTACAGATTAACGAATTAAAATGACGATTACATTGTGTCATCGTTACTCATAAATCTGATTGCATTTTCTCCATCTATGAGTGCAAGTACAAAATAATATTATTATGTGTTTTGTAGAGAGTCGAGTTACTGCTGGCAAAAAAAGTTAATGCTGTGGTAGGTTTCATTCTAAAAAGTTTTAACATTACGCAAACAGCAGAAGAAGCAGTGCATAGAGCGGTTTTGGCGCCCACTTTGTTGTACGGTAGTGAAGCCTGTGTAAGACACTATTAAAGTAGATAAATTCAGTGGAGATGCGATCTCTTCGTTCTATATGCGGAGTAACGCTTGCGGGTCGCGTTAGGAACGAAGAGATATGCATAATAATTGGTTTGAAAGCTAGTGTTATCGACAGCATGCACAAAGCATGCTTCGATGGTTCGAACTCGTTGAGAGGATGAATTATGAATGTTAAGGAAACGAAAAAGGTTTCTAAGAATAAAGAGAAGTGTCGTTTCATTCTCTCTGCCTACCCCAATAGGGATTCGACGTGGTATACATGAGATAAACGGAAGATTTTTTTTGTGAAGTTTATTTTTACAACAATTAAACGTATGTATATTGTGGCTTGCATGATGAAGGCCACACAATGCTATATGGGTGAATGGGTTAATGTATATACAGCGTGTAAGGGCTACGTCTCACGAATACTGAAGAACAATGTTAGTAAACCTAAAATATAAACAAATAAAAAATATTTTATCTTTGCGACAAGTAGTTTTTGAGTAAATTGATGAACGAGTTTTATGTCCTAATGCACGGCCAGCAATGTATACTGACGTGCAAACACGTCGAGATCTGTTAACGTATTCGATTATTTAATGAAAACTCGAAACTAAGAAATGAATAAAGAAAAACCAAAATACTTGTCGAAAATTTCTAGTAATCACTGTTAACTATAACTGCAAGGTGTAATAATACATTTTAACTTTATACCCACCATGTGCTTACGTTAAGTATGTAACTTATCATGCTATACACGAAGACACAACACAAAAAACACAACACAAAACTAAAATAAAAACAAAACGCGGTTATTGTTTTATACCTTCGCAAATTACGTAATAAGTTCCGGAATAGACGCACGTTAAATCATAACGAAATCCAAAAGCGCACTGATCAAATAAAAATTTTGATTACCTATTAAATGGAAATAATAGGGTGAACATGCTGAGATCTTGAAATGCTGGGATATCTCGGGTCCAGGGTCTATCGGCACTAACTAGATTCAGAAGAAAATTAATAACGAATAATATGATTGTTTTGATATTTAATTATTATTTTTTTAATTAAATAACCTTATAAAAATTACTTATTTTAACTGAATATCATTTTGTATTTTATTTTGATACGGTATAGTGATAATAACATAAGCAATATTAAATACAACAAAGTCCGCAAATGCACAGCATGCCTTGAGAAGGGGTTATAATATTGTATGGGTAAAGGACTTGCAAATATCTGCTGCCAAGGTGAGGGAGAGGCGGTGCGACGTGTTCTGCACATCACCCATTATGGAGGTCGAGATGAGTAGGCTCTTTACACCCACCTCTCCAAGAGATAGAGCTTAAAAGGATAATCGCTTGCCGGTTTGTTGGAGGAATACAGATTCTAAGTTCGGCTATCAGCGATTTGAGAGACACCCTGGAAGCTTATAGTCAGTAGGAGTTTAACACACCGCTATCACCGCTTTCGAGGCGGCTCTGATGATCCTATGCAGGATTTTCCTCTGGATTACCAAAAAAGGGTTAATAATAATTTTTCATCCTATGTTAAGATATTAAGTATGGTGTAAATAATATTGCACAAATCTGCTCGCGTGATTTTATTGTATTAGGAAGAATAAGGATTAATATTAAATTGCTCAATAGAAAATTTGCCATAAGCGGCGTTATCTTTATACAACTGCAGCGGATCTAAAATTTGTAAAGTTTACATTATTAACATTTTGTACAGTCATCGATTGTAATCCTTCTAGACCAGCCTCGTCCAAACCTTTTCCAGGAACGGAGCTCTAACACCAGTTAACCATAACCCTCGGATGCCTAAAAATCCTATGTTTCACTATTCACATAAGTGTATTTTATTCTCAAAACTTCAATTATAAATCTAAAGTAATGTTCTTGTGGACAAAAAGCTAGCCCCATAGCACTTATCTGAAACGTCATTTCAACGTGTATCTGAAAAGGCTAAATGTGTGCATTACTATACAGTTGGCAGGTTTAGCAATTTTCATTTATTACAAATCTAGTACATTAGCATTTGTCATTACTATTTCGTAAAACACTGGTCTACACTATCAATGAAATAAATAAACTATCGATTGGAAAGACATGCCACAGAGATGTAAACATTTTCCGTAGACAGATACGTAAAAAAAGAAGTGCTAGATCTATATCTTATAAAGACGTTACAGTGACATGAATAACACTTAAAACCTTACAGTGCCATGTGTGCCCTTTCAATACGTAGTAAAAAGTTATTTCAGGTGCAGAGACTTTGTCGTAATAAAATAGAGAAAATATGAATTTAACCGTTTTTTTTAATAAAATATTTATATGATAAATTAGGTAGACAAATACAAATGACTTACATAATAGCGTATTTTTCATTTATTTATTTAAAATCATTTATACTATTTCACACGATTTGACACGAGCTGCTACTTGGTATTACTCGTAGAACATTTCTGACGTAGGCCTATGAATACTATTTGTTAAAAGTCTAATAATTATATTTGTAAATTACTGAAACGTTTATTACAGCTTTTGAAGAAAGATTTTATTTTTATTTTAAGGTGCTTGTGTTCTTTGAGCTACGTATACCGGCCAACATTGCGTAATTAATATAATATCTCAGATTGTTTTTAATTTGGAATAGTTATAAACCAGAAAAGGTCACAGTTTTAAATACTATGTATAATCTCTAAATTATGGTCTTGGGACTAGAAATATGATTGTCACCATATGATTGCGTCATCCTTGTGACTTGCCAGAGTGACCAGATAGAATAATAAAAATTACATAATTAGATTATTTAAAACTTTAATGACAATTTCAGTTTTGACTACTAAAAATACAGTATATTTTACAGTAAACAAAAATGCTAGTTTAAAGGTTTATGATTATCAATCTGACTCACTCGCTTCTATTTAGTGCAGTAATCGTTTTATAAATTACTGAATTCAAGGCTTCCTTTCGTTTGAAATTGTGACAATTACTTCGTTGACGATGTATGTATGATAATGTATAGAGCATGACATCCTAGAAAAATAATTGATCTTCTATCTTATAGAAAACAAGTGACATTACAAAAGATCTCAATATCTTACCGCTAAAGTTATCCTCAATATTAAATTATACTACTAAAATACGGAGCATTCCATTTTTAATATTAATAAACATTTTATTTGTATGATTATTTATCTAAAGAACATTCTTAAAAATTACAGTAAATTGCTGTAATTTCAGTGTAATAGGTCGCATTGAAGGGATTAAACGGAGACACCCGATTGGTCGTTCTAATTAAATCCGATTGGTCGTGTGGTGTTGCGCTTTTTTAAGAAGTCTGCACACAATACTTTATTACAGTGACGGATATTTCATACAAACATAAAAGCAATGCTTGTCCCACGCTCTAAGAGTATTTAATTCTAATATTATGAATTATAATAAATTAATTTTGTTTTTTTTAAATAACTTGTTTTTACTATATCTATCGATCCATCGAGAAAGTATAACAACAAATCATTCGCATAAAATGTGTAGGTACCAGCGCTACCTACAACCACAACTACCGGGTAGCTAGCGGGTTTTATAGGGGTAAAGCAAGCATGCTTTGAACAAAAAAAAGTAATTTTATGGTTTGTACAAATGAATATCAATTAAATTTTATGTGTAAAATATTAATCAAAAAAAGAAAAGCATTTCATTGCATGTTCCGTAGTCGAACAAATAATGACAGTTCGCCATATTGCGTATTTTTTTTAATATTAAGTTTTACGGCCATATTGTGTATATTATCTTAGTTTCAGTGTTTCCACTTTTAGAGATTTTTTCCTCTTTTTAGAAAAAAACTAATAGTATGTATAGCTTAGAGACATTTTAGGAATTTAGGAAAATTTGGGGTTTCGGAGTTTTTTTTTTTAAGTTAGTGAAAGACGTGTTTAGCTTTTTAAATGTTTGATAACAAAATGCAAATAGCAGACAATGAATTAAGAAACCTAGCTCTCATCGAAACCAAGTATTATGGGGTTGAAGTTGAGGAAATAACCTGGAGATTGTGCGGCTGAATTTAATTCACTCCTCCTTATCATACTATAAATTGACAAAACGTCGTGCGCTCCCATTCTCACGAAAGTAATAACCCCTTTTTTATTGTTACGATTTACCAAGAAGTAGTATTCGATTCCTGTATGTATTTTTCTATCTTCTAATAACATGGGAATCTACAAACGACGAGTGAATCGGTATTTGTTAGGTGAACGCGTTCCATCATCAACCTCATCATCACTTTGCATCGGGTGAAATTAAAGTCAAGCGCAAGCTTATCTGTAATAAATAAAGGAATGAATAAAATATCAGCTAAAATTTATTTGAATAAAATATTAAGCTTGAAAGTTATCATGGTAATTTCATGTAATGTAGCAATTTAATCAATACTTCACAGCCTCGCCGTGCCGCGTCCTTGCAAGCACGATCTGGAGAGGCCTTAGCTTACTAGGTTTTACGACAAAGCGCGTCACCACGTTGCATAGACTTCTCGGACGTCGCAGCCTATCGTGAACCAACGGGTCTGCTAAGACTGATATGCCGGAGCGGTTGCCAGCATCACAAAGTCTTATTCTTCGATTTGGATCGGATTAACTAAGTGTTCAAATAATGTCCAGAATCTTTTCATCCACGGCTTTTTAAACGCAGTGAAAACGTTTTAATCTTCCGATGTTATTGTTTCCTCTTTCTTTCTCGTCGAAAATTACGTCAAATGTAGTCAGATAGTCAAAATGGTTATCATTACAAATTAATTATCTTATGGTCATTTAAATAGCAACCATCCTATGGAATGGGATTTCTCAATCAAAATATTAATTTGTTCTTTTTGACGCGTCTATCTCAGGCGAAATTTCAAGTGAATTGTTAAAACCTACACCGATAAATCGGAAACTACACGAACATAAAACACTAATGCTACAGTCACCAAAACTATTACAAACGGGAATGATGTAATGTTAATACGTTTGCACGGTGTCGTGTACAGGCCCATTAACATCGCCTTGAACTCGAGCGCACGTTAGCGAGGTTCACGGATATTGAGTAAAATTAGGTCACCCGTCAGCTGTTTTATTTTCGTTACATTGCTGTTTTTCGTATTGTTTGACTAATTTTATTAAATAACTTAGATTTTAGACTATGTAGGTTTTATTTATGGTGTATAGTGGTAATACATGCGAAAAATTAAAAATAATCATCAGTCAATTTTTTTATTTTTTTTTCAAAAATTTCAGTCCTACTGTGTTCAGAAGCTTGTTCCGATTCTATATTTTCAGTATTAGGGAGTAAAAAAAAAACACCCTGTATATATATATATTTGCGATTCAAGTATTATTTATATATATTACATTATTATATTATATTATATATATCTTCTATAATATAAAAATGAATCGTTAAATGTGTATAAGCGCGAAACTCGAGAACGGCTTAACCGATTTGGCTGATTTCTTTTTTGTTGTGTTTATTGAAGTCTGAGGAAGGTTATTACGGAGAGAAAAATTAAAAAAATTGTCTGAAAAAGTCTAAAAACAACACTTTTCTATATTCTCATACAAAAAATTCGTAATAATATTTAAAAGTCAATTTGAACTTTAACACCATACCATAAAGTTTAAATGTTAGTGGACGGGTTCCGGGAAGGCAAAACAATTGAGTGACGTATAAATATTAATGTCAATATTTGTCAATTTTTATACATATAGCATTAAGGCCAGGTACCTTCAAACAATTTTCAAAAAACAGCCGACAGGCCAATAGGTTTTCGCAGAATAAAATCTGACGGGTGAGCTATTAACATAAAAAAAACAATGTGACTTTGTTTTAGAGAAATAGGGCAGAACAAGGTCTGCCGGGATAGCTAGATATATATATATATATATATATATATATATATATATATATATATATATATATATATAATTAATACTTGAACTAACATGTGTTATCATCAAAGAGCCTTAAGTATTGAAACTAGAAAAATGATTTTTTTACATTTAGTTCTCTTCATGATTAAGGACGGTTTTTTTTTATATTCTATCACTAAAAAAATGAAATAAGGGTAAAAAGTTTCTTTGAAAATCCGCTGTTTTGAGTGTAAATAACTGGCCGAGACCGCTAGTAAAATATTAAAGTAAATGTTATAGTATTTGTTTTTACTATAATTAATTTATCACTTACACCAATAAACTAAACAAAGAGAAAAAATTTAGATCTGAAGCATAATTTTAGAATAAACATAATATTTATTAATAACTTTAATCCGTTAAACCCAATTCGCTTTAATTTATACATAACAAAACAATTAGTTTAAGCCGCAAGCGAAAATATCTACGAAACAGCAATAACATTTTGGACGTTTCATAAAATATTTACGACGAGATTTACATGTTTATTGTATATACTCGTACACAGAATAATTATTAACTTTGTATCAACTTTACGCAAACACTAGTTTTTACTCGCGTTTTTACCCACGTTGGAAAAGACGAAAAATTTCCGCTCGAATGAATTTAGTCCGCGCTACTTGCGTTTACTAAACATATACCAAGTTAAAAATGTGTAGTTTAATTGGCAGTGAATGTTTAATAAGCCTTTTCCCGTATTTTATTTAGTGCTTTAATAGAAGAGTTTTTTTAATCTCATTTTTTATTTCAAATTGGCACACTACATACATATACTCATACTCATAAACTGTTTTTTTCGCTTTTCGGGCTTTTAGTTAATACCGAAATGTAGAATCTGTATTAGAATATAATACAGTCAACATCTCTTATAACGACATCGAAAGGACTCCTCATATTTAGTAGTAACAACCAGTGATGCGTTCGAGATACGAAGTCCTATTTTTGTCCTTTGTTCTGGGTCGATAAAACCGGTATGTTGTTCTAAACGATGTTACCATAAACAGTTTTGACTGTATTTTAATTATATGAAATTATCAGGTCTGTAATCAAAAACCACACAATCGTTATATAGCTTTAAAAAAAATTTAATACTCATGTTTTTTTGTTCTTCTCAGCTTAAAAACTAAGAATTTCCACATTGCGGGCCAATACATTATAATCTTTTTTTTTAATTTGTTGGTTTTTATATTTACCCCTTTGTCTACTTTTAATGTGACCATTATGATTGCCTAAAGATTCGGCTTTTTTTTTCCTAATTCATGTCTATTTATATTATTTGTGTAATAATTAAAGAGCGATCCAGTGGCGAGCCTTTTTAAAATAAATAAATAAGATCAACCCATCGCCACTTCAACCTGCTTTTCCTCTGAACTTCAAACACACTAATTTAAAAACACAGCCATAAAGAAACAGATCCTACAATATCACTTTGTTGAATAATGTTATTGTATACCTATACTATTTATGTTTCCTTTCGTAGGTACGTAAGCTTTAGCATGTGAATATTATGAGGCACTTACACAAAGCTATTCCAGGAATATATAGTATATGGTAGAATAGGATAGCTCGAAGCGAAACATTTTAGTATGTACATACTTATGAATATATTATGTTTCGCCGAATATAGGTACTCTACTCACTATTACAATGTATTTCTGTACTAAATCTTCTCTATTACCACGAAATCGTAATGGATCTAATTCTCATATTTCAAGATATACGCTACATTTATGTATACCATGGGAGTAAAAAAAAGAATGAATCGGTATTTGTTTAGCACGTGCCATCTATCATTAGCCTTACAATCAATTTCCATCAGGTGAGATTGAAATCAATAATAAACAGGTATGTAATAAATTATATATAATTACATAGGATGTGATTTATCACATCTAAAAAATGAAATTCTGTTTTTTATTGAATTTGGCAGATCTTCCATCATCAGTGTGTGTGTTGGAAAATTTTCTATATTAAATAATACTAATAATAATAATCTTCGTGACATCCACCATAATCGTAAAGCACTGTATTGTATGCTCATCGGTGGATGAAAACATCGTAAAGAAACCCACATGACAAATAATAAAAATATCATGTGTCGCCTCAGAACGGCGATTAGCAGCACTACTGGTCACATTGGACACGACATATGATGATGATGATGTCCTAGCCGGATTCGGCCACGGCGACTGTTTCAACATCGATTAAGAAATTCGAGGTCCAGTTTTCGGAAACAGTCAATTGCGCAGGAGATATTTAAGTGCACAACTGGACGCGCAGCCAGAGAAGCACTCTCTCGTCCGAGCTCCCTCAGGCCCGATGGAATGGAGAACCAGTACGATCGGAAGGGAGCGGGACATACATACACACACACGCACACACACACGACACACACACATAACACACATATAACACGACACGACATACGAGCGCAAAGTCGATATAGCCATTAATGTGTCTCTGCTCATCCAGAAAAGGTTATAGCATAACGATATAGAATTTATTATTATTATTACTAAATTGTAAGAAAAATCTCTATCGCACAACTACGGAATATGAAGTTGTTAATTTGTAAGACATTTCACCTGGATAAATTGGTTATTTTTCACCTAATGATGAGTATGGAATATTAAAACCAGCTAGGAATATCAAAAGACTAGATCCTTCGATAAATACCAGCTTACACAAATATATCTTTACGCTTCGCTAAAAACCCAATGATTTTGGAACGAAGGAATAATGTTGCTACATCGCTTTAGCTGGGAAATCTTTTCATACCGATACATCTAACAGATTTATTGCATAAAAAAGGTATTCTATAGGGAACTTCTTAAATTATTTTTAAGAATTTTCCTAAAGATACCCCTCTAAACCAAGTTCCTTAGTTCATGTACAACCGTGTAGATAAATTAATTATAGTAGTTGTAAACACAAATAATATAAAGTTCATAACAGGATATAAAACGACTGGGAACACAAGGACAGGACAGTTAATCCAAATCGGTAGTCAATCGCTGCAATCATGAGATGAACGCACCTTTTGACGTTAATTTGTTTTAAAGTATTTTTAAAAAAGACGGCATACGAATTTTCAAGCCACCGAAGACTTGAGAGTTACATCAAAAATTATGACATCGTACAGATGACCTTTGAGAAGAAAAGAAGGAGCTGGACACTCTAAAGATGTACTTGAACCACAATCCATTGTCATGAGAGTTTCAAGGTACAATTAACTCTATACAGGTCCGAACTCAAGTCTATAGATTTGAGGTGGAGTGCTGCCCGGATAAGTCCTAAGTAAGTGTCTTGTTCAGCATATCCTGATCGAGTGTGTCCAGAACGCTAATGTAAGAAAGGATGTTATGTGTGAATTGAAATTAAATAGATTGGATGTTGGTATGTTCCATAGCATTTTGGCGGTGCCCACCAAAGCAACTGCCGAAATGCTATGGAAACTGTATGAAAGGTGAGGTATGAAAGGTTTTATTTCTATATATTAGGCTACGATGGGGCTGATATAATTAAGTTAAAAGCCCCTAATAAAAAATAAATAAAAAAAAAGTAAGTGTCTTACGCAATGTCTTATTAAGATGTCTTGGTTGGACTCTTTACACCCATTCTTCCCAGAGGTAGAGTCTGAGGAAAGCTATTCGCTCGCCTGATCGTTGGGGGATTATGGATCTACAGGCCCGGCTAGCAGTGAGTTGAGGGACAAACTGAGGTCAATTAGCTAGTAGAAGTCTGCCACTTCTGGTCAGCCTCATGGCAATTCTGGCAGTACTATGTAGGTTTTTTCCAAGCTACAAAATAACGCCAAAACTTAGCTCCACCAGACCAAAGATGCTGAACAGGCAAGAACTTGAACTGAACCCAAAACACGGACCACCTGTCTAGTGATGAAAATGCCCGGGAACTTTCCCAAAGTGCCCAAAACTTCCTTGGGAATATTTTTTAATTTGGGAATTTACGAAATGTTCTCGGAAGTTTTGGGCACTTTAGGAAAATTCCCGGGCATTTTCATCACTACACCTGTCATAGTAGTTTCAAAGCGCAATCTTAATTCAATGCAGGTCCAACAGTTATCAAATGTTTATGAATCCGAACCAAGGACGTCGAAGTCAATTATTGACCGCAATGAACGAAAATGACTGACGAAGCTTCGCAAATAGTCGATATCGTAAAATTTAATGCTACCCTGATGCGATTGTCGATAGTGCGTTCGACGAAAGAAACTGCTTATAACGTAAACCAATGAAGACAGGCGGCTCTTATAATGACAATCAACATCTTACAATAGATATACATATATATAAGCATTTTTAAATGTAAATGTGACTGGCAATAATTCGATGAGAAAAGCCAAAGATGGGGCTCTTTTTTTCTATTTATTTAAGGGACTTTTGTGCCTCTGCACATGCCAGTCTCATCGTAACCTAAACATACACTACTAACATTTATTTCTGGTGGGGAGCCATCAGCCTGAACAACTCCTTTACTTCGACTGAATAAGGTCTTGCTAAAATTCCGCAGAACATGCCTACATCAAATTTACTCAGACTAAAGGCTCCCATCAGAGAATCTGTGCAGACTGAAATTGGACACACTCCATCAGCAAATGTTGTACGTCATCTGCTTTGTCAGATTGGGCTCAATGGCACTTATTACGAAAAACCTATGTCCAGCGGTGGGCTACAGTGGGCTAAGACAATAATGAAATCTAATTTAAAGTCTAACTTTTAAGATGTTTCATTTTCTTCTTTTATAATGTCAAAAAAATTGTCACGCTATATCCCTTACGAGGTGAGCAGAGGTACATTAGTGGTTGTATCCAATTGTAGTGTTGTACCTATAAGTAGATCGTACTATTTCCTCTTGCCAGTATCCGCAGTTGCTCCCAAGATAGTGGACAAAATATTATATGATAGTGATTCTTTTGGTTAGTCCTAGATTATTTAACAGCTGATCCATAGCTGGGCTAAGGAGTGCAAATTTGCCATATTTGTCTGAGTAAATGATTGTATCATTTTTTCTTAATGTTTGATGTACGCTTTCCTGACGCCTGCCCTCAACGGGGTCAAGTCTCTTCTAAACAAGAATTATAAATCCGCCACTGATACTATTCTAGTAATTTTTAACGTCAGTGAACATCTCTATAATACACGCGGCTGTCTGAGATTTAAGAGTACCGAAACTATTTATAAATTACAAGTGAATTTATTTCAATATCCTCTTTTACAATGAAGCAAGATACAAAATAATAGATTCAGATCTAATATTAGAGTTTGATCTTCAGTCTGAGCAAAATAATTCTTGAATTATGAATACTTACTTTTTCATTATACGTCACTCAGAAATCAGGCAAACTATCCGCATTCTGAAAACATTACATCTTAGCGTTAGTTAACGCTGCTAGATGTACAAAATCGATTCACATAATTATGACTTCTTTGGCAGTCAGCACTTTAAATATTTGACGAGGGGGTACTAACGAATAGGGCATACTACATATACGTATGTCATCTTACACCTAGCATCGCTTTGTGCTGGTAGCTCGACACATTTATGCATAGTAGACTTCATATTGACGCCTACTCTATCATTTTTTTTTCACATTGGCTCGACATATTGACTACAGAGTACCTGATGGTAAGTACAGTGTAGTCCAAAAACGAAAGCGACTATCAAAGGATGAAAATCCATTGATAGTCTACATCGTCATGTCGGCCCACATATACCACGACTGAAGGTCTCTAGGTATATGAGCTACTGGATATACACAAGCTGATCCCGAAACGCGAAAAGCCGAAACTGGTCACTATGACGGGCTTTACACCCATGTACTGTGGTCGCGATCCAGACGGGCACCGACGCCCTACCACCTCGCTGCTGCTCGTTTAGCACCACCCAGGAGTCACGTGTAGGGAAACTAGGGTAAAGCCTACGGACGCGAGCAGCTTCGACTCCCAAAAACTCCCAGCTTCTTCTATTTATTCTCACGAAGAGTTCCTACTAAAGTAGTTAAAAATAATGGAGCGCTGTTCGCTCTTCCCTTATAAAGCAATTAATCCTTCTTAGCAATCGTTAATCACATACTGCACTTGACAAATCTAGGTTTATTTTACTCTTTCAAAGCTGTTCTTATTTGGACTTTGAAGTTGGTCTCAATCGAAACCATTTCTCAATTCCATTCGCATACATATCGAGGAGTGAAAAGCTATTTGGCTTAAGCGACTTTTTTTGGTGACCTAGTAATATATATATTTTTTGGAATCGGTAAAAAATGCTGATTTCGAAAATATATATCGAGGGGTGAAAGGCTATTTGGTATAAGAGACATTTTTTGGTGATATGGTTATATATATTTTTGGAATCGGTAAAAAACGCTGATTCCGAATATATTACTATATCAGCAAAAAATGTCGCTTAAACTAAATAGCCTTTCACCCCTCGATATGTAATCCTAGTTTCGGTTAGTTTCGAAATGGATAGGTGTCTGAACAATTAAAGATTAATAGAAAGCAAATTTAAAGACTAGCAAAACCATTGTCTCGAAAATTATAAACATATTAATATATCATAAAAAGCGAAATATCTAGCACAATCTAATTAAAACTTTATAAAACCCGTAAACAAGAAGGTTACAAATATATTTATGTTACATCTAAAAGATTAAGTTGAGTGTAATATTATCCATAACTAAGTTGCAATATAGCATATTTTTTATGTTAACATCAATTTAATATTCACAGGAGTAGATCTTTCATAGTTAATATTCCAATTTAATGTAAAAACTACTCAAGTTTTTCATTAGTACACGGATAACGGTAAGAAATCGTAAATAATCATTTGAGCTGTTTAGAAGAAATATCGAGAACACATTTTGGAAAGTTTCTCTCTTGTACTGTACAATCATTATTAAAACGTCCCTTCAAGCACGTATTAGATTTGTAATCTGTACCAATTTTATAACAATTACGAGATAATGAGAACGTTCTTTAGTCTCTTATCACAAATCTTCAACGTAGCAATAATAAAACAGATTTAGACAAAGAAGATAGTTTTTAATAAATAATTAAAATGAATAAAATACTTTTCTTAAAATACAATTCGCTAAAGTTTCCTTTAATTAATTTCCTGAGTCCCTATCCTTTTAACTCTAATTTATTAGTCAGAATGACTATCGCAGAATAGGTATTATATCAAGCTTATAAAAATAAATCTTTAATACGCAGCAAAATATCAATTTCTTTATATAGTTCAAACAGAATAGAAATTAATATAATATTTCTTCCTGTCTTATATATTACCTTGGATTTAAAGTTGTAATATGTTAAACATAGATAAACATATGTAAAGTGAGAAAGAAGATCATAATTTAAACAGAAAAAAAAAGAAGACCATATTACATTGATGCAAGATCCGTCTTAGTGAACCCCTGTGTCGCATCTCGAGTTTGTCTCATATATTATGTAAAATTATCTATATAACTAGAGTCCTGCTCTCGTGATATATTCATTTTCTGGACAACTAGATACCATCCTTACATAGTCATTCACAATGCGATTAGCAAAGTAGAATATACTCTCTGCATCTGTTTTCCATTGTCTTACGACTTGTGAACCCTTAAAAATAGAATAGGCATATGTTGAGTAAACCCGGTACTTCACCAACATTCTTGTCTATCTCAATCACGACTGAGGTCAAACGTTGAACTGTAAATCATTAAAAACCATTTTTGCATAGCATTCTACTTTCACTCAGATGCGATATTGTGATTTCGCCGAATAGCATAAAAATGCTTCAGTGAATACATAACTTGGCGGAGATGAATTCAGCAGATATCAACAAACAGCAGCTGTGACCTTTTCCACAAAACACGAATCGCTTTTGCATTTATTTCTTACATTGCTGACAGTTTCAAATATACAAGAATTCAATAAAGCTTTGGAATTTCTAAATTATAGTTATATTATTATAAATATAAAGTACTTACGATCAAAATGTGTGTTATCTTAAATTTATAGACACTCCTTTAACTTTGCTTAGACTTTATTCCAACACTAGCTGATCCGGCAAACGTTGTTTTGCTATATAAGGTTTTGTAATATCTTCTAAGATGTTCATTGAAATTAAGTGATGTCAAAGACAATTTTGGTCACAATTAAATACTCTTAATCAATAACACATTTATTTGGATAAAGATTAATATTATTACGTTGATACAACTCTTAACAAATAATGCATTAATTTCGACCAAATTTGTTTACCATAAAAACGGTTCTAGTGACTTAATCTTAAAAGATAGACATATACTGTCGTGGACTTTTTTTTTGGTCATTTCAAGAGGAATAATTCTTTCTTACATATATTTTTGGTATCTTGAACCGTTTTTGCAGCGCACGCAATGGAAGCGCTCAAGGATGAATAATTTTCCCCGTTTTTATAGTATAGATTACAACTTATATTATTTAATTAGTATCAAAGTAATGGCAACATGAAGTTAAGGTACTCGTGGTGGGGATTATTGACATCTAAGCTTTGAATGCGAGTGGTTTTGTCCGTTTCATACATCAAAGAGTTGCTGATTTGTCTTGGTCTGGTCTGGCAACAAGATACATGGATGGCAAAGTGTTACGGGGAATCGGTGATTTTTCTGATGACTTGGGATGGAGTGCATGTCGCTTGTATCGTTAGTTTTGACGTTAACCAAGGACTATTGAATATTAAAAATTATTGACGACGGCTTCAAAAGGACTTGTATCTAGAACCGTAAAGCTTAATATTAATACTCGTAACAACAAAGCACTCGTGATGGCAACCCCGGGCGCGGCTGTCAATTGTCCGGAGGGGTAATAAAAATAAACGCGGAAAATAGTATTTTAGGGTATTTCAGTGTATTTGTAACGATCTGGGATAAATTATAAGTTCTTTAGCATCGTTTATTATTTAATAGATAAAAAAAGATTGTGACAAGAAGTTATAGTTTACAAATCACAGATTTTCTCAACTTGAACTTGGCACTGTGAATACTTAAGCTATACTAAAGTTTTTTTATTGATTCAATTTTTTGTCAAAGACGAACTTATTTCCTAAGCAAAGTGTAAGCAAAACCAAAGTAGCGTCTATAAATCTCAGTCTTTGGAAATTAACCAAGCAATTTCAACAAACAAATTTAATAAAAATACTTTCAACGTGATGAGTGTTATACTACCGAAGCCATATAATTTTCACCTCAATTATGAATTCCTCATCGTTTAAATGGAGACATAAACGCTATTCAAACATACTATAAACATGTGTTCACGGTAGTAATCATACTCTGGGCATACAGCCGTATCGTATTAATGGATATAATCCATAGCATAATGACTTAATCTAACTGAATACCATATGCGTTCAAACTTAACAGTACAAGTAAATTGACCGTGAAACCGTCTTAACTCGACTCATAAAGCACGATAACCGATGCGGCTTATAGCATTCCGCTTTGCGTTTTACCATTAAAACTTTCCGAGGTCATCAAACTACGCCCACGTACATTAATGGCTGGCGAAAGCACGGGCTTAGTCAATACACCACAATGCAAGTTTGTCGTAACTGTTTGAAATGTTTGATGTATAATATTTTGTGTCACAAACTAAACGGGAGTGGCACACAAACATTCTGTCTGCAAACATATTTTTCTTTTCTAGTTATTTTTCTCTGTCCAAACGTGCAAAGCTAATTTTGTTTATTCAATTCTACAGCGATATTACAAAGCCAATATTTTAATTAATTAAATTTGTATATTGCTGCTTATCTGGTTCTTGTTTTTGGCTTTTATTGCTTGCACAATTCTCAATGTGTGTTCAAAATTATGATTTTTAAAGACTTTGTGAGTTTGTGGAAATATTGTATATATTTTCTTAAAATTAACAATAGTACTCAGGAAAGACATTTAAACTCTACAAGATTTACAAATATTTAAAAAGCGAAATATTATCTTTTATTTTTTAATAATTAGTTTAAACAATTATAATAATGTCCACTCTAAACCTCTATTAATATTGAAAATACCACCTACCCACAAACAGATCAATAACTCATTCTAACAAAATACAGATCTAGGAAACCAAGGAACTCGAGAATAACAAAAAAAAGGAAATTAATAAATATATAGGGATACAGGTAACTAACGCAAAACCTCTTAAAGGTAGGTGACTTTGATATATAAAGATTGACAACTTTTTCTAATATAATCTTTTTTTTCCATACAATCAAGTTACAGATTAAATTTAAGTAAATTTATTTTTGAGTGTTAAGAATAACACTTTGACCTCACTCCGACGCAGCCTTGAGTTTCTTTCGGCGTTTCTTCTCAAGGTAGTCGCTTCCGAAACGCTGGTAGATCACCGTTAGGTTCGTTTTTCAACTGGCCAGCCGCCCAAGTCGAGGTCCGTACCCACAGGGGTGCCCTTGCGTAGCCGCCCAACCCATAAATTTCGCTAGCTGAGCACCCTCTGCGTTCGCCCACCAAGCCCGGTTTTGTTGTGAAGGTCTTTCCCAGGCCACCAAAGTAGGACACGCCGAAAAAAAAAAAACTTTGACCACTGGTCACGTTGGGCACGACATATAAGCGCAAAGTGAATACAGCCACTAACGTATCTCTGCTCAATCCGAAAGAGGTATAGCGTGACCATAAATATATTCTACTCAACATTGTTACGCAAAACATATTCCAGCTTTTTTCCTCACAATAATAATATTGTGCTAGCGAAATTCATTTATTTATCATTAAGTTAACAGGGCCTGGCGCCACCGATCGCGTGACGTCAAAATATGCATCCCTCTAGTTTGCTTCCCCCACATTGTAAGGAATTTGTGTTGTATTGTTATGACTTTAAGGTTGGAATTTGCATAGTATATTGAAGCTAGTGTTAGTCATATTATCATTATCAGTGTAATGAGTCATTCTATTAAATGGAAAGTGGGTCTATTAAGTGACTCACAAGGGACCTTTGCCACGACAAGAAATTAAGAAATATAAACTTGATCACAAAGCTTAAAAGAAGAAAGTGTTTATTATAATTAATTGATATTTACGAGGGATTTAGAACCCTTAATTTAAATTTAAATATAATAAATCATTAATACTTTTAAAATCTAGGAGACATAGAAAATGATTTCTTTAAAAAAAATCTTGAGTTAAATTTTATTAACCATAACCTGCGTTTAGAATAACAACTACAGTTAAAACCGTTTATGGTGACATCGTTTAGAACAACATACTGGCTAAAAATCCTGGCAAAAAATAGGACTTTGTATTTCGAAAACATCACCGGCTATTACGACTATTGGTTTTTACGACTAAATATGAGTAGTCCCTTCCATGTAGTTATAACAGATTTTGACTGTATAATCATTCGAAACGAGTTTAATAATCTGGCTAGTTAAAGGGTTTTTATAAAAAGTTTAAAACTTTGCTCCAAGGACTAGGGTAAATTTCGAGATAGAATATCTTAGGTACAGCTGTAAAGGATCTCAAAAGCGACAACATGTGTACTCAACTCGAAAAAAAGGGAGTAGTAAATGCAAATAGGGATTTTGTAGGTATAATACGAAAGGGTGTGGTATTCACTCTTCACAACATAAAACAGAATAAAACAAGCGGAATGTATGAAGGTTTTAATTAATGTAATGGGAACAAAAGCGTCTGGAAGGGTAGAGTGATATATTACTGTATCTGTCTTACCCAGAAAAAAGGTATGATGATAGTCAAATGAATAAAAGATGAAATTACCTACATTATTCAAACAACACATTTGTTTTTAAGAGCTACGTTGGCTTAATTGTTCAAGAGCCCGTGTTTTATGCAAATGCTGTAGGTAAAACTGCAAGCCCACATTAAGTGGAAAAGAGGATTATCAAAGGTTAGACTATTGAACAAATACGGAAAATCTATATACTTACAGATATTCATTGCACACAATTATTTTTTAAATTAATCTTATATCTAATAATATAATATACAAACGACTCAATATATACCTTTCGAAGTGGGCTGAGATACATTAGTGACTGTATCCACTTTGCGCTTATATTTCGTGCCCAAAGTGACCAGTAGCACAGCTTAAAGCCAATTATAGCAGTGTATTGTAGCCTATATGTTATTCCGATGTATAATCTATATTACTGTAAAAGTTTCATGCAAATCCATCCAGTAGTTTTATCGTGAAAAAATAATAACAAACATATTCACAAACTTTCGGATTTATAATATTAGTAGGACTTGTAGGATTTCCTATACCTCCAGACCTTCAGTTATGGTATATGATCGCTGGTATGACAAACGCGACTATTGATTGATTTCATCCCTTGTTAGTCATTACCGGTCTTGGACTACGTCATACTTTCCATCAGATGCAGTGTAGTCGCTTTGTTGAGGCAATATAAAAACATCTACTTTCTAACTATATTCTCTCTACTTTAACCTCTTCCTCTTTTGCATCCTGATATGCAAGTTTATTGACCCTCGTAACTTCCATGGAAACAATCCAATGCTTCTAGGGTCGATTGTCGGGTTTCGCTTCTGAAATAACTAGGTCACAGCATCTATCTGTTAGCGAAATACTTGTACCAGTTTCATAACATATAGCTGTATCATCTAAAATGACATTTCTAAAATTTGATCACTGTAAAACAGTAGTGAAATCTATCTCTTTCCTTTTAAATTAAATTTCTATAATAACATCTTGTTAGTATTCAAATGTCAATTTAACGAAATAAGATATGATAATATAATAATCTTTAATAAGTAACAATGACCTAATTTGTTAGTATCCTAGTAAAACTATAATAGTATTATTATGGCTAATTACTAGGTTGTGTGGCGGTAAATATATGTATTAATATAAGGGCAGGCTAGCCTGCCAGCTATCATGACCAATACGGTCCTACGGCTTGCCCGCACTCTTCTTAACAGATATTATATTATTGTATTGTAGTGATATTACATTCACTATTAATGATAATAATAGAATATTTAGTTATAGTTTTACTGTGCCAAAAAAACAATAGATTATCTAATAGAAAGTGGCTTCTAGCTCCAATAACTGATAGTCTGAAAGGTAGAGAAAGAAAAAAGGAAAGACACGTTGATGAGGAAAGGTAATTAAAAATAATTTAATTTATTGTGTTGTTTCATGTACTGTGGTAATAAATACAAGCATTATTATAACAAAAACAATGCGTGAGATAGCCGTAAATGATATAAACGAAGTAAGTAAGACACAGCGAACTAATAGCTAATCAAAATCGTTAACAGCTATGGCAATAAACGAATTCTCATAATTCAACATCGTCCGGGCCATTAGCACAGATAAATGGCATTTCGTGACCGGAACACTGGCGCATTGCCAAAACAATGTCACCCGATCCAAACATTAATGAATATTGCATTTATTTAGTTTTTTTTTAAACAAGATATTATATTTGCAAATTGAGCTGCCGGCGTATCACAGAATCTTGTAGCAGCCTTTTTCTCAACATATCGTCACATTTGACAGCAGACAGACGAAGCACAGGGTTGCCCTTGCATTGCCATGAACCCAAAAAATTTGCTGGCTGGCCTTAAGCGATTGGCCCTCTCGATCCGTGAAGTTAAAAAATCCCCTCCACGCCAATAATGTCTCCATCATCAACCCGTTTCTGTCCACTGCTGGATAGGCCTCTCCCAAGGTTCACCACGGATCCCGATTTTAGGCTTTTCTTATCCAACAAATGCATTCGACCTTGCGCAAACTGTCACTGCACTAAGCCAGAGAAAATGGTATGTTATATATAGTTGTACATGAGTAACATGGAACAGCTTAGTATGGCTGCTAAGCATTCTGTTCTTTTATATCGATATTTCTGTGCTAAAATATTAAGAAGACAAAACGCCAAGATATTCCGCTCTTACTGCATACAAGTTGCTATCTTTTGATATAAAAAAAGCAAGTAGTACTCCATACGCTGAATATTTTCGTATACTAGTAATCGCTTGGTCTAGAATTCTTTATAATACTAGATATCTATCAGCAAAAGATAAGAAACTGACAAGGCATAGTACATCACAAAATTAATGGATTGTTCAACGCTTGATATCTTTTATCTTCTTCGGCACTTGCAAACTTTTTCCATACCCTTTAGGATTGATGTTGTTTGCGTGAAACATGGCCGGAAAAGTTGGGCATTTTTTCATTTTCGAAAACGTCGACTGCAGTGAAGTTTTTTTATCTTCATTTATTACGTTCCGCAGTCGCACCGCCCGCTCCTTTTACAGCATTACTTTAATCTTACTTTTATCCACCGTGAAGAAGTCGAATTATGAAATTAAGATCAAAATAATACTACTATTAGAGATCATCGTGGCCCTACAAGCCAAGCAATATTGATATTAATTTGCTAACTACCCTTTTTGAAGGGAATATAGAGGTCAATACTGCTATCAGAGATCATCGTGGGCCTACAAACCAAGCAATATTGATATTAATTTGCTAACTACCTTTTTTGGAGGGAATAGGTCACACTTAATCGCAATCATCCCTGAATGCTAAGGGTCGTGAATCCCCTAGGATGTCGCCCGTCGTATGGTGGTACACCACTTCTCTATGTTCTTGGCATTATGTACTACATTTTGTTAAGATTATTATAGATTTAATCCTCCATTTTAACAAGTTTCAACCCTTTGGACGCTTTCCATCAACCTTACCAATAACTATCAGCTTTTTGAGGTCATAAGCACTTATCACATTCAGACGCCAACATAATTTATATTATAGTACCTATAAAACATTTAACTAGTGATATATCACGCGCCGTGAGTACAAACAATTTTAAAATGATTAACCTCCTCTCGTGGTAAGAATTTTGAAGGTTCAGTGATAAGAAAGTGATTAATAAAGCCAAAAACATCTTATGACAGTGAAACTTCTCGTATTAAAGCTGTTCATAAGCTACAGTAACCACTCTCAATCAGGTGAGCTGTCATCTTGTTTGCCACCTTTAATATAAAAAGAAAGGTTTTTTTTTTATAAATATTTCAGATGCTTTCGACGTGAATGTTACATATAATTAACAACTTTATAACACGACATGGGTGGTTCCACGCAAGCCACGAGCTACGAGGCGGCCTCGAATTACAAAAACGAACGTAACGAGAGATATTTAATGTGCTGACATTCTGTACTTTGATTAAGGACGAGCATGTACGTACTCAAGAGATTTTCTTACACAAAGTACTTACATCTATAATATAAAAATGAATCGCAAAATGTCTTGATAAGCGCGAAACTCGAGAACGACTGAACCGATTTGGCTGATTTTTATTTTGTTGTGTTTGATGAAGTCTGAGAAAGGTTATTACGGAGAGAATTTTTTTAAAAGTTATCTGCAACTGTCTAAAAATAACACTTTTCTATATTCTCATACAAAAAATTCGTAATAATATTTAAAAGTCAATTTGAACTTTAACACCATACCATAAAGTTTAAATGTCAGTGGACGGGTTCCGGGAAGGCAAAACAATCGAGTGACGTATAAATATTAATGTCAATATTTGTCAATTTTTATACATATAGCATTAAGGCCAGGTTCCTTCAAACAATTTTCAAAAAACAGCCGACAGGCCAATAGGTTTTGGCAGAATGAAATCTGACGGGGAAGCTATTAACATTAAAAAAAATCAATGTGACTTTGTTTTAGAGAAATAGGGCAGAACAAGGTCTGCCGGGACAGCTAGTACTTTAATAAGATAATTAAGAAAATGACTTTGCCAAAAAAGTGTCAGATAAATAGATCGCAACAGAAAACTAAATTCAACAAGCAGGCTTTTTTTTTCATTAAAAAATGGCAGGCTGAATACCAGCGTTGTGTGGTCCCACAAAACACCATGTGCTGGTCTTGTCACTTACTCTATTATCCTTTTATGTAACTATATTTATAATCGTATGCTATTAAACTGAAAAATATAAACTGATGTTATTTTATTATCTTAAACACTTTTAAAAGTCTTACCTCTGCCGTCTCATCAGGTTGTGTAATGATATACCAGCTCGTGCAATCCCTTCCCCCTATGGCATCGGGTACTTTAAGAGAAGTGTGACTAGACTTTTAAACAGGCCGACTTGATTTACGACTATCGACAGTTAGTCTACTATTTTTTGATAGTTGCTTTCCACTTTTAGTGTGGTCACTTTACCATGCTAGTATAAAACAGCCTGAAGACAAAGAGCAGTCTTATTTAGACATAAGAAGATCCCACTATAAGTTTTCTCGTTTGATCCTCGAAGGCAAAATTCTGCGAAAGATAAGCCCAAGGCGTCATAAAGTGAACCTAATTAAACTACATTACGCAGCACACCAATGAGATCGCAAAGCATTTTGACCTTTACACTTCATTATTTTAAAAATGGCACACAATGAAGATGATTCAAGTTACTTAAATCTTTTTATAACTATGTGAGTAGGTCGTAAAATAATTGTAGATAAAATTTAATTTTACCGTATAACACAAAATAATGATGTAGCTGACTTTAATGTGCTGCTTTGTAATTGTTTTTCTAATAAATAAGTTATTTATTCATTTTTTATTTATAGGCGTCCGATGTAAGCCGCGAAGTCGCGAATTTGAAATTTCACCTGACACCGCTGCACAGTCATCAACATTGGAACAAATTGATGATGATGTGATGATGTCCTAGCCGGATTCGGCCACGGCGACTGTTTCAACGTCGATTAAGAAAATCGAGGTCCAGTTTTCGGAAACAGTCAATTGCGCAGGAGATATTTAAGTGCACAAATGGTCGCGCACCCAGAGAAGCACTCTCTCGTCCGAGCTCCCTCAGGCCCGATGGAATGGAGAACCAGTACGATCGGGAGGGAGCGGGATGCAGGTTTGGTCGAGTTTTCCTTCTCTGAACACCTGGTTAAATTGCGGTGTTAAAGATATACCAAACAAAGATGGAACAAATTAATGCATACAAGGATTGGCATTTGTCAGCGGTTGTTGTGTCGCCGCTTCCGATCCGCGACTCCCAGAATCTGAAGCATGCCTTTAGCGTGAGTAAGCACCTAAGGATATCTACTTAGCCCTAATGCATAAAAGTGTGAATATATTAAGCCGCTATTAAGATACTAACCCAGGAAACGACACATCCAACTTTCTGAGTCACAAATTAACGTTACCCGTTGTTTTCATTTAATTGTAATTCCACACGCATGTAGCCGAGACGGAATCTAAATTACTCTTTATGATCATCATCTCGCTAATTCAGACTGTCAGTGTTAATTTGTACACTTATAGCGTTGAATTACCTTCTTCCTTTCTTTAAGTTCACCCCTAACAATGTTTTTAGATGTCTTGTTTCGACAAACGTATTTCAACACTCGCATCTTCAGATTTCCTTTGCCTATAATGAATATTTAAGGTGTGACAATTTCGTCATCTGAATAATTTTGAGATGTTGTTTTTTTTTTTTTTGATAGCGCGGGGGAAATCCCTGACGGACCTCAGGGGGCTGTGAGGGCTGCCCCCGGTGTGTCGGACTTGCACCGACTAAAACCCCCAGGGTGTTCCTTCTTCCCGTCTGACCGGGGCCAGAGGTGCAGTGTCATCCTCTTCTCCGACCCTCGGCAACGTCTGGCCTTTCGTAAAGCCACATCTCTGCACTGCGAGGAGTGGTGTAAGGAGCCACCCCTCGCACACCTCAATATCTTGGAACGGTGTGCGGAAACACGTCACACGCCGCTCTCGCCTGGATAAGTTGGGCGGCACTCTCCCTCAAGCGCGCCGCCTAGGTATCTTATACGGTTTTAAAGAGGAAGGCCTCTGGCGAAGGCCCTCCTCCTTTGTCCTGTCCTGCGTGGGCGGCGGATCGGATTGTCAGGGCCGGCTATTGCCTTCCTGTTCCTCTCCGCTGCCTCCTTCCTCACCATGACTACCTCACTGTATGTGAGGACCGCCTGCCATGCCCTGTCGCTGCCGACCATCGCGCGAACGAGCGCCGGCAGCGACAGGTCCTCACCCACCACCCTGCCAAGATATTGTTGACATAAAATGACTTAAGATTATTTAAGCTATATGTTATTCTATTTATTGTTTTTATTGCTTATAGATATTTCTAATAAGATATAACACGACCAGCGCCCTTCACGAAAATCAGCGCAGCAGACTTCCTCTCTGGCTTTAAGCTGACGAATGTCCCATTTTCGCCATGTTTATATTAGGTCCTTACATATGAAACTGGCGTTTTGTATGGGAGGAACAAAAAGTCGAATATTTTTTAATATAATATATTTAATTAATCAAAGTATGAACCATTATTTTCTATGCACTTTTGCCATCTCATAGGTAGTTCATTGATCCCTTTACTAAAAAAACCAGTCGGACGGGAATCAATAAAATCTTAGAAGGCGATTTGAACTGCCCCATCGGAGTTGAATTTTTTCCCTTGCAAGAATTTATCCAAATTTCGAAAAAAATGGTAATCTGTTGGAGCAAGGTCCGGGGAGTACGGAGGATGTCTTAAACTTTCCAATTGAAGCTCTTCTAATTTAGTAGCCGTCTGTTGCGCAGTGTGTAGTCTAGCGTTGTCGTGAAGCAGCAGTGGCGTGGAGCGATTGACCAGCCTAGGTTGTTTAGCCGCTAGCTTTTCCATCATGGTTTGCAATTGCTGACAATAGACATCAGCCGTAATAGTCTGGCCAGATTTGAGAAAACTGTAATGAACAATACCGGCACTAGTCCACCAAACGCTTACAAGTAACTTTTTTGGGGTTAATTTTCGCTTGGGGCAGGATTTGGCTGGCTGGCCAGGATCCAACCATTGCGCTGAGCGCTTCCGATTATCGTAAAGAACCCATTTTTCATCACAGGTAATGATTCGCTTTAAAATACCTTCATTATTGTGCCGGTTTAGTAATGTAACGCAGCAGTCGATGCGCGTTTGCCGGTTTGCTTCAGTCAATTCGTGAGGTACCCACCTTTCAAGCTTTTTAATCTTCCCAATTTGCTTCAAGTGAATTAAAACAGTTTTATCACTAACATCGCAGCCTGCAGCTAACTCGGACGTGGTTTGCGATGGATCCGCTTCCACAATAGCCTTCAACTCTTCATTATCAACTTGAGTCTCAGGCCGTCCACGGGGCTTGTTCTGCAGGTCGAAATTTCCAGAACGAAAACGTTGGAACTAAAAACGAACTGTGTTTTCTTTTGCAACACGACCGCCATACACATCATTCACCCTTCGAGTTGTTTCCGCAGCACTAGTGCCACGGCGGAACTCGTACTCGTAAATAATGCGATATTTTCATTTTGTAAAATGAGTGACGCAAACAGAAAAAAACAGAAGAAAAAAACAAATGAATGACGATCATCGAAGCACAAATACATGAGTCTATAGCTGTACAAATTTGAATTTGGAATTCCTTACCAAAGAGGAGAAATTTGTGATTAAAGTGGCCAGTACGAAAAACGCCAATTTCATATGTAAGGACCTAATATGTTTTTGTATTTTCTTTTGTTTCTGTATGTTGTTTGTGTGACTAAATTTAAATTTCTAGTTTTTTGTTAGTTTGTAGCGAAATAAATACATTTCATTTCATTTCGTTAACATAATTTACATCGTGGTAAATGAAAATGAAAACATTTAAATTGTTTGTATTATTCCATGTTTTATTAAAATCGGTTGAATTGAAATATATATAAACTTCTCCGTAGTGTTTAGCCATCCTACAACAAAAAGGTCATGTAAAAAGATATTCTGAGTAACATAGGAATAGCTTCATTAATAAAATGAACAGAAAACACATCTAACTCAACTCAAACGGAACCTGTTTCTTCAATGTTTTCGTAGACGAAATCGCGAACAAAAAATATATTCAGTGTTGAATAAGTTATAGAGTGACAAAAACGTCCTTAAAACTTAGCTTTTCATTAACCGACACCGGTAAAAATTACTGTCCTCGATAAAAGATTTCCGTTCAGATTATCAACACTATGCGATACGATATCAACATACAGTGATGACCTGAATGCGCTGTTTATAGTGACTCTATTTACTATGCTAAGACCCTAGGTTCAAATCCTGGAAGCGGGAAACTTTTCTGTGATCAGCATACTGGCTTATTGCGCATAGCGAGTCATGGTTGTGTGTATGTAAATAAGTATTATGACCAGTGGTCGTGGGTGAGTTGATAAAAAGGCATGGATTTTGGCGTTTTAGTGTTTATTGCACTTTATGACACACAGAATTGCGACGCACACGCACGTACTCTAGCCTCGGGTCTCGGTAGTCGACTGATTTAGCTAGAGCATCCCTTGTGCGCGCGCACCCCTTACCCCGCGCGTCCCATAACACCCTAACGAGCTTTAAGGCTTTTACCATAAACGCGTATCGGGCGGCGTCTACATGCTATAATATTTAATTAAGTATATATAATATATATCTTTATCTAGAACTCACAGTAAAAGCACAAATTTAGTTTGAAACTGAGTCATTGTCCGTATTTTTTTTATTTGATTAAATATATCTTTATCTACAGACATTTACGTGTGAAAAGGGATGTAAAATAGTTGCTAGATTAACAAATCCTATAATAGACAAAACAGGTTACTACTACCGGTCTCTATTCGTGAGATACTTTTTAAAGTCAGACGACTTTTGTTATCATTACCGGATAGTGAAAAGACGTCCTTAGCCAGGCAAAGAAAGTCATGTAACAAAAGCCGCTTAGCCGGCAACGGCTGCGAATAATTGCAAATAAGTGGCGACATTAGCAAGAGTTCGAAACTCCTAACTGAAGAATCATTATCGTATCTTTAAAAGTATTTTACAGCATATTACAATTTAGTTTAGTGTCCTTAGACATAATATACAGTAGACGTCGCTTGTCATGCAGTCAAACTTTGACGACGATTCTTGACAATGTATACAATAGGTTAAGATTGGTTAGATAACTATACACCAATTGAAATAATTATCTTGAAGCGAATGGTATGTTATCAATGTCACACTATGCTCACGGGAGTAGACCTGGCTTTTCAATATATTTTTCAATTGGTACCAGCACCCTTAGACAAAGTAACATTCTATATACGTTAATGGTAGTAGAAAAATGTAAAATGTATGCAATTAATACAAACTGACAGCGTGATATTTTGAAAGATTATATCAATCACGGAGTATATTAGATGGTGAACAGCTACGCTACTGGTCACTTTGGGCACGACATATAAACGGAAAGTGGATACATTCATTAATCATTCATTAATTTGTATCTCTGTTACCCCCAAAAAAAATGTAGTGTGAAGATTTATTATTTATTATATCAATTCCATACGTTTTACACTTTCTACTAGCATAATTGTTAATCGAATGTTACTTTGTCCAGATCCTCAGATTTGCTACCTGAAAGACCTAAGGCCTAGACACAAGAGTAAATTTTACCACATGATATTACTGCAAATTTAATTACACTTCAAATTATCAGAGTGCACGCACTAGCAAAAAAATACCTTGTATTAAAACGACTCATGACGCGGAATGAAATCCACGCGGTAAAATAGCGAGCAGTAAAAATACGCAATACCTCCTGCGTTATATTACGTCTACATTCAGAGCCGTCTATGGTACTGAGTATTTGGCCGTGTATTTGACGGCAATTACTTTCCGACTTGAAAATACTTCTTTAATGACATATCATTATGGAGCTCTGATATTTTGTAGCAGTTTTTACTATGAAAGCGGTCTCTATAATAACACACGTGAATTTTGACCGCTTTCGATTCAATCTGTTTCTTCAATCGACATTTGATATAATAATTATTTATACCAACGTATTTCTATTCTCAGCATTTGTCCAAAGCAATGATCTAAATATGTTATATTTGTAAGATGAAAATAAAAATCGAGGCAAATTAGTTAAATTAGGGCTTAATATAAATTATTATATTAACTTTATAGCATACGGAGACTTAACATATCGGTTACCGCCATTATCAAACGAAAAGAGCAACCAGAAACATTACATACAATAATTATTTTGAAATTGGGCCTAAACTAAAATAAAACTTTTCTAAAATTAATATATTTTTAAGTAAACTTTTACATGTATCTTTACAGCAAAATAATTTTACCACAATATTAAAAATATAAACTTATGAACAAACACACGATTCTCACTACAAAATCCATAGATATAGCTTTCTTATTACATTGTCTTGATTAGTAAAATACACGACGAGATTAACCGTTTTTTGTAATCGATAATCTTAATTAGTTTCCTTTCAAGTAATCTAGATAAACCAATTGTTTATAGTTAAATATCAAATACCAATTAAATGTTTACTTACAAAACTACAATCTTGAAATGATTCAGCTAACGATCTTAACATTGGTACTCTTTAGTACGACAAACTCATACGCGAGTCCCAGATACTCTGCCGGGGGCGGGGATTTGGAGGAATGGGGGTGGGAACAAAGAAGTCAGTGATGAATAGAAAACGTTAAAGATTAATTTCGCTTGTTCACCTCAAGTCAACATTTCGATAAACTAATTTTGTATAGAAGATGTTCGCATTTCTATTCAGGAAGATGAAAATAAATATAACACTTCTGTATTATGTCAAAAAATATGAATAAATAGAATTATTTTCTTAGTCGTGATAATATATAGCTTTCTCAACTTGTTTCTATAATTATACAATTGTAACTAAGCAGGAACTGTACTGAAATAAAAAACGGATCATATTACGGTAATTATTATAGGTAAATAATTACAAAATAGTCGCTTTTAGATGTTCCTTTTTTTAGATGTAGCCCCGCCAAAAGGCGCAACTCCAAAACATCAAAAAAATTAATAATGTAAACGCACCGAAACCCCAACGCCACCTGGCGAACATTCATTCATTCTACTTACTTCTTAATGTTCTCGCATTTTAAACCAAACTCCGCATCGCATCTTTTTAAAACTACACATCGCATCGCATCCTTTTTTCTACATTACAATCGCATTAATAATTACGTCAAACTCGCAACACACACAAATCCTCACAAACACCATACTCAACATATTCGCAATCAAACATACATAGTGAGTGGTTGTAAAGTGCTTGGAATACCGCTGTTCGGTAAGTACTTCATATCATTGTCTCAATTATCGCAATCTTCTTTTATTATAAATCATCCCGCCTACGAGGGTGCATTTTCTTGCAACGGCATAAGTCCAAGACTTATCCCGGCCCGCGTAAGATGTTTATTTGTTTCATTATTTTTCCAATTAATACGTGCATTTTCATGATACCACAAACAAATTACAATATTCTTCTTATTCGTTTCCCCGCCTTTTGGGAAATAAGGATTCCTAATAAAGATTGAATCGACATTTATTCAGCAAGTAACCTCTTTTAGCTCCGTGCGAAATAGGTTTGGTTAGGATTAACAAAAGTAAGCCTGTCTTTATAAAAGTCATAGTGACTCGCTTGAGTCTATAGCGTTACGGGAACAGTTTATGTATGTCCAGTTCTTTATAAACGATGGTGACTGTCAATAGATCTTCGTCTCTTGGCGGTCGTTGCCACTGTTAGACTACACTGTACTTTCTGTCAGGGGCAATATAGTCACTTTATCAAACCAGTATAAAAAAAATTAATTGGCGTATGATTGACTAACAAGAAGTAAAAGATTTTGTTCTTTCCCCCCTCACCCTCAGACTAGAGGAGGCTTGTGTATTAATCTGTATTACTATAGGTATCGGTCGAGAGTGACTCGCAAGTTTTGCCCACATAACCATTGTGATGCAACACAACGGGACCCGCGGCCGACCCCGGACTGAACGCAATTTGATCTAACATAAATGATAACTAATTGGTAACGGCCATGCGTTATAGAATGAACTAAAAAATATCGTAAACACGGTTAAACCTTACTTCATACTCAATATCGATTACCGTACACTTTACACTACGGTAGCTTGCATCGAAATCATTCTGATACAGTTTTATAACGTTATAACAAACAAAATAATTCTGTCAAGCGAGCCAACTGACTCTAAGGCTAACATTTTAATAAGTTTGCTTAGACTTTACTAAAACATTACAATGTATATTACTTAATGAATGTCAAAGGATTTGGTAAGTCACCGATTTCATTATCATGGCCTTAGCTCTGTGAATACTATGTCTATACTCAAGTTCCTATTACATATTCAGTTTTTTGTCAAGACGAATAACTTTTTTGAGAACTTTACTAAGCAAAATGAAAATAGCGTCTTCGAATCTCAGCCTAAGGGTGGTTTGCTCTAACAAATTAAATCTAGTTTAAAATTATATAAAAAGCCGGTTAGCGTTAAATTATACTTATTATCTTACTCGAAACATTGTCCAGTTTTAACAACTATTAAATTTAAATCATCATTGAGGTTAAAACCATTAAACCGCTTCAAATAATTAGCGTTTTTTTATACAAGCTCAACTAGATTTAATTGTTAGTACCAGCCGCATTTAAATATCTTAAAAAGAATTAATAAAAGTCTCAATGATAATCTTATTTTTCTTACAATAGCACTCTATTTTGACAGTCTGATTCCCCATATAATGACGACCGGATAGCGCTGATTATAGTGACACTACCGACGATGCTATAGGTCCTAGGTTCGGATCCCGGTTCGAACTAACTGCAGTATGATGAGTAGATTATCGTGGCTCATGGGCTTGTATTTGTAAATATATAGGTATATCTTGGCTAGTAATGATAACACAAGCGCTTGCTTAACTTGGAACTTAGATTAATATGTGTAATTATCCTTAAATGTTATATTGTGTTATTCTTTATAAAATTAGATATAAAATGTCCTAGATATATTATAGATGCTAGTAGTAATGTATTTTCATATTTTAACGTTCGTATTTTTTTTTAATTATGACAGTACTTATAAAAACACAAAAGAGAAATGATTGTTCAGTACAAATCCCCTGAATACTGAATTAATTATATACTCGTAACATACAGTATTTACTGTATGTTCACCATCCTGCGTACTGATCTTGTATAAAATTACTTACCTAACCAGACTGATTTTTTCACTGCATTGTTATATATATTATGCATACAGCTTTAAAAATATAATAAGATTTTAGACGTGCACATTCTTCTGAATAAAACAGTAATTTATACTTATGATTTATTCAACCGACAAACCAAATTAGCTGGAAGGCACTAAATAATATAATTTACAGTCGAACTCTTGACATTCAATTTTCTGACTGATAAATTCACCGGAGAGCGCCTTTCAATAACTCGTAAACGTATATCTCCAGTGTGTATTAGGGATGTTGTGGATAGCCACATCCTCTCAGAAACTATCAGATATCTGGAATTATTTAATATTCATCTATGCCATAATCTTATCTACATTAATGTTATAAATAGATATTTACAAGTCTGTTTGGATGTAAATAAAATCTACGAAATTATCCATCCGAGTTTTAATTTTTTTCTCATCAGTATTTGGAATGGATCCTCGCTAACGTAAGCTATAAATATTTAATGATTTTCAATGTAGGTGCGCAAAATGTGTCTATTGTACCATTATTTTAATGTATTTGGGCTTACTACGCTTTAGAAATGGCTTCGTTATTCGCGTTCCAATGCCAAACATTTCTTTCCTTTTTAGCAATAACGTAATAGCCAATCTTTCACGGTGACTTCCTGTATAATTTTGCCGCCAACACATCTGCCGTACATACCGGCTCAGTTAGACCAAGCCTATGTAAAGAGAATCTCTGCAAGACAGTACGTTCTGGGCTAGCAACGGGTCCACACTGAATTTCACCGAAAGTTCCATAGAAAACAACATTAATTCCGAACGATAAAATTACTCCCAAAGCAGGCTAACACTTGACCTCAATCACAGTTGGTGGTAGGTGAAGATATGGCCGACGATAAACTGCTTTCGCCCAAGAAATACTTTCTTTTCGACAGCACAATACGCTGATGGCTGAGAAGGACATTCACAACCAGGTATAGAAGACGAGCTCCGGAAGTCTTCACTCTTCTTTTAAAAGGTCCTAGATCGTAAGATTGCGGGACAACAGGGGCAGGAAGCATATTCCACTCCTTTGCTGTTCGCGTTGTCAGGGATGAAGCTAACTTATCAGTAAGGATATGATAAATATCCACCACGATCCTATACACTGTCCCAGTCCAGAAACATGATTTCTAAGCGAACATAGCCATAGGCGTCACTATATAGAGTCATTTATATTAATATCTCATCAAACTGTATTTCTTTTTGGAGTAGGCAGAGATACTTTAGTAGCTGTATCCATTTTGTACTTATATATACATCACGCCCAAATTGACAAGTATAACAGACAATCACAGTTTTCAAACGACTAAACGTTATATTTAAAATAATTATGATAATCTATACTAATATTATAAAGCTAAAGAGTTTGTTTGTTTGAACGCGCTAATCTCAGCAACTACTGGTTCGAATTGAAAAATTCTTTTTGAGTTGAATAGACCATTTATCGAGGAAGGCTTTAGGCTATATAACATCACGATGCAATTATTAGGAGCGAAGAAAATTATTCATCCTTGAGGGCTTCCATTGCGTGCGCTGCAAAAACGGTTCAAGATACCAAAAATATGTGTAAGAAAGAATTATTACTCTTGAAATGATCTAAAAAAATGTCCACGACAGTATATGTCTATCTTTTAAGATTAAGTCACTAGAACCGTTTTTATGGTAAACAAATTTGGTCGAAATTAATGCATTATTTGTTAAGAGTTGTATCAACGTAATAATATTAATCTTTATCCAAATAAATGTGTTGTTGATTAAGAGTATTTAATTGTGAACAAAATTGTCTTTGACATCACTTAATTTCAATTAACATCTTAGAAGATATTACAAAACCTTATATAGCAAAACAACGTTTGCCGGATCAGCTAGTAAATTATAACAATAATAATTTATCCTCACGCAATATCCGTTTCGGGGTAAGCAGAGATACATTAATGTCAACATTCATTTTGCGCTTATATGTCGTGCCCAACGTAACCAGTAGCGTAGCTAAACGCCGTTCTCAGTGCACATGATACATGACATTTCTATTAGATATCATGCGAGTTTCCTCATGATGTTTTCAATCTTCGATGAACATGCTTGCATCTGGAAAAACTTAGAGGTACGAGCAATAATAAATTATATTTTAATATATTTACATTTTTTTTTAAATTAAATTAGTTATATCAATATAGATTAAAATTTAGTATACACGTCAACAACTGAGACCGGAAGTATTTATTTTGAATATCCGTATCGATATTCGATAACCTATGTAACAGCTCTAGTGTGCAATAAAGAAGTCTCCACAATGGTGTCTTAAATCTTCATCGAGGTATGTCGGGTAACGATCCCATAGATACTGCTTAGTCAGGCAATCTAATTACACGCTGTTACTGAGATGCTACAAAGATTATATCGGCGGCAGTTTTTCCATTTGTCAAAACGCTCTACATTCATATCTTTATCTTCGTAGCTATTTCACATAGCACTAACGAAGTAACGATTTGATTAGTGACTTCCGATAGTGTATTAATCAAGCTCTAATAATCAGGTAGGGCGCTTCCGCAGACTATCATATCATTCATATTATTTCATGCGGATATGAAAACGTGTATAATTATTTTTTATTGTGAATCGCTAATATAGCATGTCTGCTAATACTACACTTTCAGAATTGAAAGAATTAATACATTTTAAGAAGTAAAATATGGTTTCTGTTTTTTGTATATATAAAAGTTCGATTGGTCTCAAATCAAACATTGTTTTGTCGAAATAGAACTATCGTAAAAACGCAAGATTTTTTTAATACTGACTCGACAAAAAAATTAAAGCGCTCCTGATTTATACATATATTTTTATCTTAATATACTCGTATATAAATTACGTGTCACGTTGTTTGTCCGCGATAGATTCCTAAACTACTTAACCGATTTTAATAAAATTTACACACCGCGTGCAGTTTGATCTAACTTAAAAGATAGGATAGTTTTCATCTCAATTCATAGTCGCAATATTATTTTGTTGCAAATTATTTGTTTATTATTTGGCAGTCACAATTTCCAGTTAGCTTCAAACGATTCTAATAGATGGTGGTATCTGTTGATTGGATTGAGTAATTATTTGTTATATGGTGCTATGTTAAACGTACTGAGGGGTTGTTACTATAATAAATGCGTATTCACATGTATCTACCATATATATTACTTCATTTATTAATCTTTTTTTGAGTTGCAATGACAAGTTTTATAATAATATAATTAAAACAGATTAATTTATTCATATTCTGAAAAGAGGATTAAATGTTATTAGGCAACAGATGATGGAAGGGAGGGAGGAAAGGGAAAAAGGGTATACGATTAACTATGAGTTAATACGACATTCAGGGCGGTACAAAATTCGCCTTGTTAGCTAGTTATAATATATATTTACGGACAAATACAAATTTACCCAGCTCCCAAATAATCTTGTAAATTAACTATGGGCACTAGGCACAACCATGACACGTGACAAAGTAATCTGCTACCATGGAAAAGATTGCCGGTACCAAAGCTCGAACCCGGGATCTTAATATCGTAAGTAAAGAAAGAAAGAAAGAAAACGTTTTATTAACAGCAGCCAGATAAAAGTAACTGCATTGTACAATAAAACACACATAAAATACAAAAAACATAAAAAAACAACCAAACAATACATATAAAAAAGTCTAGGCCGCCGCCAATAAGGACCCTGTCTCAGCTTGTGCTACAGAGCACTAGACTCTGCAGCGCTGGTATTCTGACAGGGCCTTGCGGACGACACAGCCACTAAGTAGAGTAACAACAAGCTGTGCTGTTTGCGGAAAATACGTAGCAGTCCAAAGACGGTAACGACAATCTAGAACCACCGGAATTTAGGACTTGTTCATAAAACAAAACTTACCTAGAAATGTGATAAATTTTGTTAGTTGTATGTAACTATAATCAGACCAAGATCTTATTGAAGTAGGTAGAATGAATGGAACACCACTTCTCTTTATACGTACAATCTTCTTTCGCATCTTTAAATGTGACTCTCTTTGTGCACTCTTCCTGATATCAAGTGCTTTTACCTAACATTCCATTTGAAGTTATTTTATATGTTTTGCACAAATAAATCTCAATCAATACAATCCACAAAATCAGTCAGTATTGACAAGCATACATCTTTCGTAACAGGATAAAATTTAATGAAAGTCATAAGCACTCGTAATATCTCGAAACAGTAATCACTCCACCACGGCTAGCTAAACGAGCGAAACGAACTCACTCTATTATCCAATTGAATAGCGCCCACACTGAATAATAAATCGGAATTTGTCTCGACTAATTGGTTAGCTCTTGGGTGAAGGGCCAGCCCGCTGCACGCAAATTGCACTCCTCTAGAGCTGGAATAGCTCTCGAGAGCGCGTTCTGTGCCAAATTACCCGATGCCTTTATTAAATCGAACTACCTAGTATCTACTTCTATATACTTGTGTATGATTTTTACGGCAATATGTCGAAGGAAACATTAACAACACCAATATTGTTAGACAGGAAGCAAAACGATTGGTCAGTATAGATTTTCAGTATACTGATGCTGCCGACAGCACATTTTATTTTATAGGAATAGGTTCATTAGAAATCTATACAATTAAATTCTCATGCTTGCTGCTTTTTGCTTAGGGAAAATCATAATAAAACCATCCCGCTAGAACATTGAGGAGCTGGCATAAAAAGTATGCTGGACTACTTCTGCGGATTGGCAGGGACGGAGGGATCTGTAATCAATTCTCCACAGACCAACCGTGCGGCACTTTTCAAGTACGACATTGAGGCGGAAACTCCGCTTCCCCCGACACTACACGGTGAGTTTTAATAACAACACATCACGACGCTCTGCCAACTTCTCAGTGACCTCTAACCGGTTGCTCAAGGCTCCTGCCCTGAGCGGCCACGACTGCGATGGCATCACCCAACCAGACGCAAATTGGCTTGTCAGCTGGGACTTTTTTTTACAATACCTCGACAAAGTGACTATAGTGATTAAAAAGGAAAAGGGCTGATGCGTCGGCCTCACGTATTCGTCTCCGAACGGAATTGGCCTTTTGTCGCTCCCGCTCTGTGGCACCTTCTGAGGCATAACAGTTTCACATGAGACTATGGCTCTCCAGTTTTCAGGCCCTGTCAAGATGGCCGATATCACTGCAGGCAGGGAGTGGGTAGCAGCGTCACTCAGTATACGCTAAGTCGATTCGACATTTATAACTTTTATAGATTTGTGGCAGCACACAGAATACATATATACAAGGCAATGTAGTTTATTATCCTTTGTATTTTTTATCGAAATGAGTATTTTATATCTTGTTTTATTTTTTTTATAAATTTTTTATCTTTTTCCTAGTATCATTTAGTGCCGCTACTTCATCGACAAACTACAATTTTTCTGATTATACAAAATCTAATAGGAGAATATTTGCCTAGTGATGAGAATTCTTAGACGCTCCCCGTTTATCATGCCAACTTAAATATGTCTACCTATATGCAAAGAGTCCCATGAAATATGAATATGGAAAGGAAATTATGTTTAGAGGAAATATTACATTTGGAAGCCCATCCAATACTTTACAGGCAACCTTTTATGGAATTTATTCCATTTCAAAATACTGATTAAGTTTTTGAGCAAAATACACACGGCAGTGTAACAAGCCAAGTTTCGAAAAAAAAAAATTCAAACTGCTCCACTTTAACAACTCAAAGCTTTTGAAGCTAGTATCATCACTTCCAATTATTTAATCAGTCTATGTCATTCCGTTGCAGAGGAAAACCCTTCTTTCCTAATTCTCACTATTTTCTGTTTACTGCTTTTTGGAACCAATCCTTTAAATAATCCCAACTCAACCCGCCATCTCCGTCTGGGCTGGTATTTCATATTTTGTAGAATGCACTGCATGATTGCTTTAATCCACAACACATGCGAGTGACATAGCCAGGCCGGGGCCATTTAAAAATGCTGCCATTTTTACTTTTGAAGCTACGTCGGCTATCTGCATCCTGGAGCGATGTATGGTGTTCCTTACACGGTCTATAATTCTAACGAACCTGGATAATTAACGCTTAAAATAACGTTGAAACAGCTTTTTTATAATTTCTAGTGAAAAAGAAGAAAAATATATTAAATAGATGTGAAAATAGTTTAAACACAGATAAACTTTAGAAGTTAAACATAAGGTTATAATATGCAGACCGAAAAGACAGTAGCGAGCCGTTTTAACTTTCCCTATTACGAATAACCGATTGTACGGATCAGCGACCGTACGAAAAGGTCGTTACCGGACGAAAATAGTTTTGCTGAATAGATTGAAAATAGTTACCCCTTTATTCTATCCACTAATTTCTCACTGCGGGTTTGTTCACGCAAGTTCCTTTTTCATATTTATACTCTATTTGAACACTATTTACTCCACAGTTAAATATTTACCTAATAGGCTGAGATTTATAGAAACTACTTTGACTTTGTTTATCCTTTACTCAAACATTACAAATTATATAATTTAACTAGCTGATCCGGCAAACGTTGTTTTGCTATATAAGGTTTTGTAATATCTTCTAAAATGTTCATTGAAATTAAATGATGTCAAAGAGAATTTTGTTCACAATTAAATACTCTTAATCAACAACACATTTATTTGCATAAAGATTAATATTATTACGTTGATACAATTCTTATCAAATAATGCATTAATTTCGACCAAATGTTATTACTATAAAAAAGTTCTAGTGACTTAATCTTAAAAGATAGACATATACTGACGCGTACATTTTTTTAGATCATTTCAAGAGGAATAATTCTTTTATACATATATTTTTCGTACATTGAACCGTTTTCGCAGCGCACGCAATGGAAGCCCTCAAGGATGAATAATTTTCCCCGTTTTTTTCACATTTTTCATCATTTCTTCGCTCCTAAGAGTTGCATCGTGATGTTATATAGCCTAAAGCCTTCCTCGATAAATGGTCTATTCAACATAAAAATAATTTTTCGATTCCAACCAGTAGTTCCTGAGATTAGCGCGTTCAAACAAACAAACAAACAAACAAACTCTTCAGCTTTATAATATTAGTATAGATTAATATCAAAGTACATGTCAAGTCAACGATATTATTAACGTATAATTGGCTCTGTCAATATCTAGACTATACTCATGTTACTATCATATATTCAGTTATTTGTTCAAAACTAATCTATTTTATGAATAATGTCTAAGCAAAGTCAAAGAGCCAAAGTGAGCCAGTGAAAAATTTGTACTTAAACAATTTTTTGCTGCAGAAAAATGCTCTAAACAAATTTTAACGAAACATAATAAATATAGCATTACTTTTTCTTCCAATATAATGAATTATGCCATTGATTTGTTATACAATTGCAATTTTTATGCATTGTCATTAAACTGGAATAGACCATTTAATTTAGTTCACTATTATTTTGACATTACTTAAGTCCTTGTATAATAATACGACAACGTAAATACAACTGCCAAGTGCATATATTCATGATTATCTCCACATATTAATTAGTTGAAAAAGCTCTTTAAAACAACTCTCCTGTCAATAATTTCATGCAAAGTTAATAATTTCAATAGATTCATTACACATATTTCAATCGAAATAAACATCTGCCTATAATATTGATATATGTTAAACACAAAAATGGGATTCGTCTAAATGGGAATATCGGGACTCGTAAATAACGTACAGGGGCGCACCTGTCCAGAAAAACGTCCTTTTGTTCAACGCTATATTACCTACTGTTTTATCTGTTTCCCTCGTGACATGTATTTTATGTAAGATTGATTCAATACAACTGAACTATCGATTCCAGGACCCTATTTTATAAAATTACACAAGAGAATTTGCGTAAATGAAAAAGGATAATAAAATAGGCCAATTTCAATCAATTATGTATTTTTAGTGAGTGCATCCATTCCAATTTCACAGGGTTTAATCACTTTACTTGACCTCCAGGGAGTCCAACGGCGAAGACTACGAAGGTCAATAGGTCAAGCTGTATCTCCAGTTCTGCTCAAACGATTATCAGCCAATATGGACATTAAAATTGAGAAAATTCAATTTCAAGCATAGATAATACAAACAACAATTGGATTAATAATGTATTCTTTTTTCATTTTACTTGTTTGTTCTAAGTTATTATTTTTATATTCTCGCTCTCATAACCCTTTTTTATTGTAACCAGGGGCAAACCTGTTATGGGCCGTCAGAGGGCGATGAGGGCCGCCCTCCGGTGTGTCGAACTCGCACCGACTGATTCTCCTGGGGTGTTCCTTCTCCCGTCTGCCGAGGCCAAAGGGCAAGGCTGCGCCAGCTTCCTCAGCACCTGGCGACGTCTGGCCTAATGGAAGGCCACTGCACAACGTTTATTCACCTTCGTTGTCTTGAAGCGGTGCGCGGAAACACATTGCGCACCGTTCTCGCCTTGAGAATGTTGGGTGACGCACTCCCTCAAGTGCGCCGCCCAGGCGTTAATCCGTTAAGGAGGGAATTGCCTAGAATAGGCTTCCCTCCTGCGTCCAGACTGGTGAGGACGACGGAGAGGTGGGAAGGGCAGGGAGAATGAAGCCTGCCTCTCCTGCTTACGCTCCGCCTCGCTGTCATAACCCTTTTTAACTTGAAAAAAGAAGTAAAAAAACTTCAAAAAATATATAGAAAGTGTTTATATTTTTAAAAAAAGATAAGAAAAGTTAACTTTTGAATTTTTTAAATTATTTATACTTATAATAATATCGTAAAATAGTAAAATTATATTTTGTCCATTATCTCATAAATTAATAAAAGAATAGAAACAAAATTAATTGTTGAAAACGTTCAGCGTTCTTAGAAAACTTAGTAAATTGGGTCTCTGACATCATAAGTTGGAGGTGTCTTTTGTAAACTATAAAGTAAAATAGGCCTAGAGAAACATACAAGTGACGTTATCATATTAGTAAAGACAATTTATTATTTTCAATACTAAAGCTTGACGTTAACACTGAGTAATAATGTATGCTAATGGTATTAACACTTAAATAAATAATTAACATTACGCCACACAGTCTGGCTCAACCGTGGGCGAAGTACAACGTACAGTCACACTCGAGAAATTTGAATAGTATGGGAAAATCAAGAGTCGATTTGTCATGTTTACAAATGTGACGTAATTGTCTCAAGATATTATGATTTACGAGAAGGTATAATATCTTGTTTCACACGCGAAAATGTACAAGAGCTTAGGATTTGTTTCACGATGTTTATAAGCCAAATCAAAACATATTCTGATAGCCTTAATATTTGTAATCATAAAAAGGTATTACATTCCTTATAATTAACATATAATTCTTCTATGCTGATGAATGCACTTGGAAATCTTAGCTTTTCTTTTACTGTGTCATGAAAAAGTGTGTACAGCTCGAAAACAGACTGCTTCTATTGGGACACTGTATAATATCGGTCAATAGTTGCCATCTCCATGTCGGCATGACAAAAAGTCTCGTCATAATTCTTTCTACTTTAAGAGCTTTTGAAATATATGATAATTAAATAGAAAGATTGCTGAAAGCTATCAATAAAATAAAAGTACTTTGAATTTTAAAATAGGTCTCTATTAAACCTATTACTCTCATAATTGTGTTATTTACTATAAAATATAAATAAATAGGGAATAGTTTATCGATAAATGAGATTAAACAAGTATCGATATTGCATTATAAATTCCGACCATTTCTATTTATATTGCATCGATTTTTTCCGGCAGCATATTATGTAATATCCTTATCAGTATAGCAATAAATAATACCTTAGTGTTATACAGTTATATTACTTGTTAAGACTAGCATACTTACGAATAAATTCATATCACATAACGAATTGATTATCATACAGTCAAGTAACATGATATCGACAAACGATCGAAGGCACGCTGACGACTTAACAAAAGGTTTCTAGGACTGTTACTACTTAATAGCCTTTTTTATTTTATTTAACCAAATTATAAACACAGGGTTGATAATTAAATTATCTTCAATTAAATACTAATTTATCTACTCTTACAAAAAATAAATATACAAACACTGTTATTGGTTTTATAACAACTTCATATATGACAACGTTCCAAACACCATTGAACAGTATATAGAGAATATTAATAAAATTTGTTACGATCAATAAGGAAATAAGCTCTTCACAGAAAATAATATTTAAAACTGCCCATACAGCAAAAATTAATTACATAATATATGTTTTAAATCAATACATTTCATGTAGCTTTTATGCCACGACAGCGAGGCATGCACAAAATCAACATTATGAGAAATCACTGTTCTGAGTTTATGCAAATATAAAGAACCCTTTTTATTAACCCTTAAATGAAATTTTTTTATACTGGCTCAACATAGTGACTACAGAGTACCTGATGGTAAGTACAGTGTAGTCCAAAAACGAAAGCGACTATCAAAGTATGAAAATCCATTGATAGTCTACATCGTCATGTCGGCCCTCGTATACCACGACTGAAGGTCTCTAGGTATATGAGCTACTGGATATACACAAGCTGATCCCGAAACGCGACAAGCCGAAACTGGTCACTATGACGGGCTTTACACCCATGTACTGTGGTCGCGATCCTGACGGGCACCGACGCCCTACCACCTCGCTGCTGCTCGTTTAGCACCACCCAGGAGTCACGTGTAGGGAAACTAGGGTAAAGCCTACGGACGCGAGCAGCTTCGACTCCCAAAAAAAAAATCCCAAAATATGTTTAAAACACTCGCTTTTCTATATCATTATTGGTATTAATGGAGTGATAAGATTTTCTCTCGTAGAAAATACTTTTAGAAGTTATCGTTTATGCTACCGACAACCCTAGTTCTGCGCAAATAATCATTCACAATGGATATTGGCACGCGTCGATATGTTCTTTGTAACATTACATAGGCATGTGATTCCTCGTACATAGTTCCTCGCTGGCCTCACAAGGCAAACTCCGCACCCACATGAAGCCCTTGTATTGATATTAAAATCTTTTAAATCCACTGGCCGAGCTTCTTAAGCTCTTATCAAATTCGGTAAAGCGCGTTAGACCCTCTTAAGTCTCCGACCAATAGTATAAGTTCTTCCTGAAGTAGGAAGACACTTAACCTCAATCATACTTGGTGAAAGGTGAAGATAAATCCGGGAATGAACCGCGTCCACCCAACAAATGCCTATTCACTCTTCTCTTAAAGACTTCCAAGTCACGAGAACGTGGAAATATGATCGCTGGAAGCATATTTCACTCCTTAGCTGCTCCTTTGCACTCTTTTTTTTGCTCGCCAATTAATTTCCACATTACCCTTCAACATAGCTGTCTTTATTTGGTATATCTGGGTAATTCTCTATTATAACATTTTGGTTAACTATCTTATTATTTTTAGCATTATACAAGGTGATTTTATAGACGAGGTAGATATTTCAGAATACAATAATTTCTACCTTCTTGTAACTAATAAAAATGTAAATAACAATATTTCCTAAGAAATCATAAAGAAACATTGATGAACAAATGAGAATTGATCCGTAAAAAGTTTGGACACCGCAGCGCGTGTGGTGCACGATTGAATGGCATGTAGAAAAATTTGCTTTTACATAATTTTAGGTAAACAGGTAATTGACTCGTTACCCTTTCGTACTCTATCCTGGCTTAGGAGAGACAAAATACCTACTTAATAATTACTTGTTATTTATTCTATCATGTGTGTAATTGCCCCTTAATATGATCACTATAAACTACTTTGTTTTAATGGAAATATTAAGATACTAGCTGTCCCGGCAAACCTTGTTCTGCCCTATTTCTCTAAAACAAAGTCACATTGTTTTTTTTAATGTTAATAGCTTCCCCGTCAGATTTCATGCTGCCAAAACTTATTGGCCTGTCGGCTGTTTTTTGAAAATTGTTAGAAGGAACCTGACCTTAATGTTATATGTATAAAAATTGACAAATACTGACATTAATATTTATACGTCACTCAATAATTGTTTTGCCTTCCCGGAACCCGTCCACTAACATTTAAACTTTATGGTATGGTGTTAAAGTTCAAATTGACTTTTAAATATTATTACTGTAGTTTTGGGGATCTTCAGATCAAATAAAAAACAAAATAAACCTTGAAAACTTCTTTATTTCACTTTCTAAATTAATTTTTCGTCGTAACACTTTATCTTACGTCTTAAAAAAACAGATCGCTCGCATCGAAAAAAAAACCGTTTATCCTCTCTCTCTTTCTATCTTTTTGTCTCTCACTGCCATACGTTCCGATCTACGCATTTACTACTTCATACATAATAATATTTCACACAATAACATCCATCCTACACTCGGCCGTCCTGCACTCATATCTGCCCCCAGATATGCTCTACACTACCTTACAATTCTCTTCCATACAGTACCCATTCATTTAAAATTAATACTTATTCTACTTTACAATACAAAACTTAAAGTACTTAAAACTAATATTACAACCTATTATGATATCTATACTAATATTATAAAGCTGAAGAGTTTGTTTGTTTGTTTGTTTGTTTGAACGCGCTAATCTCAGGAACTACTGGTTCGAATTGAATAGACCATTTATCGGGGAAGGCTTTAGGCTATATAACATCACGGTGCAATTATTAGGAGCGAAGAAATAATGGAAAATGTGAAAAAAACGGGCAAAATTATTCATCCTTGAGGGCTTCCCTTGCGTGCGCTGCAAAAACGGTTCAAGATATTAAAAATATATATAAGAAAGAATTATTCCTCTTGAAATGATCTAAAAAAATGTCCGCGACAGTATATGTCTATCTTTTAAGATTAAGCCACTAGAACCGTTTTTATGGTAAACAAATTTGGTCGAAATTAATGCATTATTTGTTAAGAGTTGTATCAACGTAATAATATTAATCTTTATCCAAATAAATGTGTTGTTGATTAAGAGTATTAATTGTGAACAAAATTGTCTTTGACATCACTTAATTTCAATGAACATCGAAATAGAAGATATTACAAAACCTTATATAGCAAAACAACGTTTGCCGGATCAGCTATGTGTTGATAAGCGCGAAACTCGAGAACGGCTGAACCGATATGGCTGATTTCTTTTTTGTTGTGTTTGTTGACGTCTAGGGAAGGTTATTACGGAGAGAAAAATTTAAAAAAATGTCTGAAAAAGTCTAAAAACAACACTTTTCTATATTCTCATACAAAAAATTCTTAATAATATTTAAAAGTCAATTTGAACTTTAACACCATAAAGTTTAAATGTTAGTGGACGGGTCCCGGGAAGGCAAAACAATTGAGTGACGTATAAATATGAATGTCAATATTTGTCAATTTTTATACATATAGCATTAAGGCCAGGTTCCTTCAAACTATTTTCAAAAAACAACCGACAGGCCAATAAGTTTTGGAAGAATGAAATCTGACGGGGAATCTATTAACATTAAAAAAACAATGTGACTTTGTTTTAGAGAAATAGGGCAGAACAAGGTCTGCCGGGACAGCTAGTTATATATAATAGATGAGGATAGCAGTAGTATTGTTGACACAAGTCACATACACACACACAATTATCTTTACTACATACTATCACTCATCCATGCCTAGTCATCTCTTCATACTATCAGCTGAGCTGGAAGGCTTTTTTTTTTTTTTTTTTTGCCCCTCTGTAGTGTTATACAGCTTTTCCATATTATATTTATCTTTTCGTTTGCTTATTGTAACCTGGTTGGGTCCTAGAAATTTTAACTTTACTTTTTCCCTAGGATCGGAATATTTAGACAAACTATCACGTAATATTACATTTTTTATTCCCATTTTTATACACTCGTCTACCTGTTTTTCTACTACCTTTTGCTCTTTATATGAAGTTCTGCGAGGTCGCTGTGTTACTGGCACGTCTTTTACCATTATTCTCGTATTATTTGTTGCTTCTTTTGTCTGAACAGGCCTATATTCTTTAACCAGCTGTATAACTTCCGTCTTAATATTGTTTTCAGAGATATGACCTGTAGCATCCAAATCAGTTTCATAACAATTCACTCTTGATAACCATTCATCATCTTGTGTCAACAATAACACTGTCCCCCCATGAACTACCATTATAACATTTTGCAAAAACTCTTGACCTAGTACTAACTTATATGGCATCAAATATTTAGGTACTATGTGAAATACAACACTTTTAAAACATTTTTTATCAATATTTAAGGCTACAACAATTTTTCCGTACGATCTTACTTTACTGAGTCCTAGTCCAGTGAATATTGTATTATCAATGTCACACGGCACTTTTATTTCGTTCCACAAGTCTTCCGAAATTAGGTTTATATCACTCCCCGTATCCACAAGCGCATTTATTGTTAAATCATATAATTTTACTTCTTTCAAGGCTTTATTATGCCGGTCGCTCGGTTTGTTTACAACTTGAATGATGTTGACGTCTTTCGCTGAATGACAATCACAAATCCCGTCATGGCCATCTAAAACGCTGTCATTGGCTACCGTCACCGCTCCGAACATAGCCGAGTGCTTCTTCATATCCGATTCGTATTTTATCGGCAGCAACGGCGCATGCAGCTGATTTGCCGACGCAGTCGTTTTTGATTTAACGGAACTGCCGTCTCCTGCGCTCTGATTGGTGCAATTTGGACTGATATGGCCGAATTGGCTCCATCTAAAACACTTCATGCCGTTGCGACATACACTGGCTCGATGACCTTTTCTCCCACAATTGTAGCACAAAATACCTTCTAATGCTGCAGATGCCCTGTTCTCGCATACCTCAGTTTGTTTTACAAGCTGTTCAGCTTGTTGTTTTGCAGTTTTTGCTTTTATTGTCTCGTACATAGTCAATTTTTCTTTTAACACCGAATATGTAGCAGCGCCGTACAGAATAACTTTATTTGTTTCGATGTCCACAATCCCATCTATTATGTACTGGATGGCTACATAATCCGGAAATTTTACACGTCTACCCATCTCTTTCATTACGAGCATGTACTGATAATAGGATTCGTCATCACTTTTTTTACGCGCTGCCATTAGTTCGTGGATCTCCTTGCAATTTATACTATCGGGGAACTCTTTAAGCACGGCTGCTTTCAACTCCTCATAAGTCCTGTGTACTTTTTCAGTTCTTAACCACAGCTCTGCAGTACCCGTTAAAGATCTACGGGCAATGATAAGACGTTGCTGAGCACTCCATCCAAAGATTTCGGCATTGTCGTCAATATCCTGTGCCCATTTAATCGACGTATACGTGTGATCCTCTCCACTGAATTTCGTCATTTCTAACGTATTAATAAATGCGTCAGCCATCTTTTGTAGTCATCTTTATCGTTCTGGTTTGGCTCGTGTTTCTGCTTGATCTTTGTTTTCTTTTTAGGACGAGCCCCCAAAATGTAGTTTTGGGGATCTTCAGATCAAATAAAAGCCAAAATAAACCTTGAAAACTTCTTTATTTCACTTTCTAAATTAATTTTTCGTCTTAACATTTTATCTTACGTCTTAAAAAAACAGATCGCTCGCATCGAAAAAAAAACCGTTTATCCTCTCTCTCTTTCTATCTTTTTGTCTCTCACTGCCATACGTTCCGATCTACGCATTTACTACTTCATACATAATAATATTTCACACAATAACATCCATCCTACATTACGATTTTTTGTATGAGAATATAGAAAAGTGTTGTTTTTAGACGTTTTCAGACAATTTTTTTTAAATTTTCTCTCCGTAATAACCTTCTCCAGACTTCAACAAACATAACAATAAAGAAATCAGCCAAATCGGTTCAGCCGTTCTCGAGTTTCGCGCTTATCAACACATTTAGCGATTCATTTTTATACTATAGAAGATCACTATTTCTATATATATGGAATTGAATCGAATGCTGAATATTGTCCTTGAATATCTCGCTCGTCTATAAAATCAGTCCGTATACCCTGGCATTTCTCTTCTTCGTTATTATATGCGTGTTGACACTGAATAGATTTTAGACTATCCTTTCCTCCGATTCCTCAGATTAATCCTGGTTCTTACTTTGAATGTATCTACCAGCTTGTTTACATATAAAAAGAATTACATGAAATAAAACATTTATTGTTATAAATAAATAATAATCATTTTTATTGTAATAAATTTTTATTTCAAAACAAATGTTTACACCATATATAACAGTTGTACAAAGCACCGCTCTCACCCATGCATAATCGCAAAACAAGACGTAATGCAAACAAAACATGTACCAACGCATTTACAAGTGGCGGTTGCGACTTGAACGCAAATCAGTTGTAAACGAAGAATCGCGGAAATTCCCCAATATCCCCAAGAATGTGATCCGCATGGCAAACTCCTCGGCCTCTAGCAACTGACAAATCAACTAATCGGCTAACGGCCATTTTTTTTTTGATAAACCGGTGGAAATCCTTAACGGACTGTGGTCCGGTGTGTCGGACTTGCACCGACTAAAACCTCCGAGGTGTTCCTTCTTCCCGTCTGACCGGGGCCGGAGGTACAGTGTTATCCTCTTCTCCGACCCTCAGCAACGTCTGGCCTTTTGTAAGGCCGCATCTCTGCACTGCGAGGAGTGGTGTAAGGAGCCACCCCTCGCACACCTCAATATCTCGGAGCAGTGTGCTGAAACACTGGATAAGTTGGGCGGCACTCTCCCTCAAGCGCACCGCCCAGGTGTCTTATCCGGTTTTAAGGAGGAAGGCCTCTGGCGAAGGCCCTCTTCCTTTGTCCTGTCCTGCGTGGGCAGCGCATCGGATTGTCAGGGCCAGCTATTACTTTCCTGTTCCTCTCCGCCGCCTCCCTCCTCACCATGACTTCCTCACAGTATGTGAGGACCGCCTGCCATACCCTGTCTCTGCCGACCAGCGCGCGAATGTGCGCCGGCAGCGACAGGTCCGAGTAACGGCCATAGTCTTACTCATAGATGGGCAAAATGTAATCAGATTAATAAAAATGATTAACGATTACATATTACGTTTTTTACCATTTATATGACAATATTTTGCTCATTTATGTTTTAAACACTACAAAATCTCAGATTGTACACACATTTATTATTTCTTAATGTTTTAAATGGATTTAATCATGATTACAGAGTAAGAAAATTAAAATTACAACTACATTTTGTAATCGTCCATCATTAATCAGATTACAATTTGCCCATCTCTGGTCTTACTCGGCACATCTCTAATAATTTTCATTGCCATACTAAGATTACGTTGTGAGACAAGATACTCTACCATTTAAATATCAAAGTTAACTGTAGGTACCATAAAAGTGTTCTAAGAAATTTGCGACATAATTACATATGCGACAATGGGCACAGTGTTGGCACGTGGCGCGGATCGTGTGCGTTGTTTTTAAATATTACATTCTTGGAATTAATACCACAGACCTTATGTCATTTGTTTGAATTTACATTAATTGTTTTCAATAGAGGTATTTAAATATATAGCTAACTGTATTTTATATATATAAATTTGTTCTCAAACTTGCTAAAACATATCACCCATTTTCTACAACTTTGTCGAACTAGTAAAAAGAAACAGGCTTCCATTTTAGACATTTTCCTACACAGCACTGGTAAAATTATAAGAAACTAGCTGTCCCGGCAGACCTTGTTCTGCCCTATTTCTCTAAAACAAAGTCACATTGCTTCCCCGTCAGATTTTATTCTGCCAAAACCTATTGGCCTGTCGGCTATTTTTTGAAAATTGTTTGAAGGAACCTGGCCTTAATGCTATATGTATAAAAATTGACAAATATTGACATTAATATTTATACGTCACTCAATAATTGTTTTGCCTTCCCGGAACCCGTCCACTAACATTTAAACTTTATAGTATGGTGTTAAAGTTCAAATTGACTTTTAAATATTATTACGATTTTTTTGTATGAGAATATAGAAAAGTGTTGTTTTTAGACTTTTTCAGACAATTCTTTTAATTTTTCTCTCCGTAATAACCTTTCCCAGACTTCAACAAACACAACAAAAAAGAAATCAGACAAATCGGCTCAGCCGTTCTCGAGTTTCGCGCTTATACACATTTAACGATTCATTTTTATATTATAGAAGAAGATATTTCCAAAACTGAATCCAAGATAAGAGCAGCACAGCTTAATATTAGTGACGGATCCATACAACTATGCACTACACTGTGTTCGAGCAATCGTGTGTAAACGATAGATTCGTGTAAATCAGGAGTAATGATGGATATGGCGATATTACAGACATTTTATCCGCTGCTTAGTCGCTGCAAATAATCGTACTCAATACTAGCAGTGATGACCCTGCGTTGCCCGGATCTTAAATATGCGTTTCCACAAATTCCTGATATATTTCAGGAATAAAAAGTAACCTATGTGCTATTCTAGACTACAATTTATCTTTAAGCTAAAGATTTTGAATCAAACTTTTCATACTTTATCTTCTCTCTTAGGAGTTAATTTTTAAAACACGTTGAATCACTTTTTTTAAAAAAAGGGAAACTCCAGTTTCCATTGTGTTTAAATTAAAATTGCTAAATTTTCAAACAAATTGGTAGCCCCTATTTCAATTTCTTAGGGGTCATCAGCCCAATATAAAATTCTCATGTTTCTATCTTCAGTAATTTAAATTCTACAATGATATGTCAATCAAGGCAAGGCTTTTTAATTATAAATGTAGATCACATCATGTATTTTTAAATATTGAAAGCAGTTGTAATAACTCCCCTCAGCCTGTTGCCTTTAAAATCGTGCCGGCATCTCTCTCTTCCTCTTTAATGTCAACAACACGATATCATCACTTCTGTAGGCGACTCGCCCACATTTAAAAACAATAATGTTTCAATCTTACTTTTAGGATGGTTACAAAGACGTTTCAATAACATTATCATTCGTACTGGATTCGAGATTACCTCTTACATTTTTTATTGTCCACATTATTATATTACATCGGTTTGCACTTGACCTCAATTTCACCTGACGGAAAGTGATAATGAGGCTTGCCCAATAAATTCCGATTCACTCGTCGCTTGTAGATTCTCATTTTGTAAGGTGTTGAAAAACAGACACAGGAAGCAATTCCCACTTCATGGCGGTTCGTAGCAAAAATGAGGAGATGAACCGCGTCGTACGAACAGCTGGAGTGTCGACCACACAAGGGTATAAATCCACACAGCGTTTTATCAATTACAATCGACATAAAAGCAAAAAAAACATTACCTATTCCATAACATTAGTATAGAAGTATAGATTACTATAGCAAGAAGACAATATACGAGTACCAGTAAACTATATATCGACGAAAGTAAACGAATGAGTAAATAATAGTGTGTGACCGAAGTTCCGGCCGCGGTTTCGGCCTTCAATACCTTTAGACAAGTTGGGAGGTAATTTTAATAATCTCTACATACATACATGCTGTTGGTGTACATCACTATGTTTAAGGTGGTAGGGCGATTGCCCGAACTGGGTCGTGACCACAGTTCACAAGTGTAAAGGTCGCCATAGTGATTCGCATCGGGCAGTCGCGTTTCGGGATCAGCTTGTGTGTATCCAGTAACTCGTGTACCTAGAGACTTTGCATCGTGGTATATGTGGGCCGACATAACGGTGACGGCTGTTAATGGATTTTCATTTCAGTCATTCTGTCGAGCGACTATAAAAAAAAAATCATTAATTTTTAGTCTATATTGAACACAATTGGGAGACAATTTTTTAGGAGTCGAAGCTGCTCGCGTCCGTAGGCTTTACCGTAATTTCCCTACACGTGACTCCTGGGTGGTGCTAAACGAGCAGCAGCGAGGTGGTAGGGCGTTGGTGCCCGTCTGGATCGCGACCACAGTACATGGGTGTAAAGCCCGTCATAGTGACCAGTTTCGGCTTGTCGCGTTTCGGGATCAGCATGTGTATATCCAGTAGCTCATACACCTAGAGACCTTCATTCGTGGTATAATTGGGCTGACATGACGACGGAGACTATCAATGGATTTTCATCCTTTGATAAAAGGATGAAAATCCATTGATAGTCGCTTTCGTTTTTAGACTACACTGTACTTACCATCAGGCACCCTGTAGTCACTATGTCGAGCCGGTGTAAAAAAAAAACAATTATTTAGGATTTTAGTTTAAAGTTTTTCTGGCCGAATGTGGCCAAAGCCAGAGCCGAAGCTTTCGGACGGATACTAGTAAATAATAAAAATGGAGAGCACCCCGTCGTTTTATTACGCAATACATGTGACTAATAAAAACAACTGTAATATTCCCTTTGACAATATTCGTCCAACTCTTACTTAGTTTTCGTTCGTAATAAAGTCCCTGTCAAATAGGGTTACCATGTCAAAGCGAAGATCACCGGACAAAATGAAGGTGCTAGGTTCAAGTCCCGATACCGGCAAACTGTGATTGATGAGCAAAATAAATTGTGGCAACTCATGGATTTGTATTTATAAATAAGTAGATATATATTTGTCTAGTAAGTACTCGTAGTTCAAGCGCAAGCTTAGTTTGAGGCCAGATCAAAGTGTGTAATTACCCGTAAATGTTGTATTATGCTAGTTATATAATTATTGGGAAGTTTTTATATAAAAATGTCTATAGGGCTACAATTATGAAATAGTAAAAATTATTTCAAAATGACAATTTTTGTCTGACCATTCTCTTGAAAGAGCCAATTGTACAAGACAGAATGTCCATTTTAGAAAAACATTTGTTATTATATATATATATCACAAACACGAAACAGAATTATAGAATTCTATTTAAATATAAACAATTGTAATTTAATCATATCCCTTTGATTAAACAAACGACTTACAATTGCCCTGTTTTAGACCAAAGTAAATATTTTAAATATGTCCGTAAAATTATGGCCGTATGCTGACTATGCTTTCAAAGTTCCTTCGTAATTTATCCATAAAATTGCACGCCCATGGCGCCACTCGGAGCTAAGCTAGTTAAGTTAACACAATATAACGTGACTCTAAATTAGCTAGTCGTTTTACAAGCAATAAATATAATAGACCCCTGCAGTGGGGTGATTCGCGCTTAAAAATTTGAGTTACTGACAATTTGTATATGGAACCAATTTGACGCAAGAAAACATTACATCCATTTGTTTATTTCCCTACAGTTTATTTTCCGTTACACTATTATTATTTGACCCTAACAGTATGTTTAAGGAAGCTATTTGAAGACTGTAATGCAAATATGCTTAAACTTGAGCTGCTGGCGATTTAGCCTCAAGAATGCTAATCTACAAATGATTGACTCTGTAGACGTAGGCAAGTAGATGCTGCAAAATCGTAAGCTTTTTTCTTTTCTATTTTATTTATTTTATTAAAAATATTAGTAAACAGTCCCCTTTGAGTAGAATGTTTCTGGTTATAATAGTATTTGTAAATCTTTTGACATTTTCCATTCTTCCTTACCCTCAGCCAGAAAAATATAATCAGGTTAATGATTAACTATTACAAAATGTAATCGTAAATTTAATTTATTAATCTGTAACCATGATTACAACCCTTCTAAATATTAATAAGACATAAATTTGTATGCAATTGTGAATTCCTTAGTATTTAAAACATAGATGTGGAAAATGAAATCATATTAGTAATGCAAAATGTAATCACAATCGTTTTTCATTATTCTGCTTACATTTTATGCCTTCAGCCAAACATTAAAATTTGAAGTACATGGAAATGTAATGTATTACGTTTATTTACCTTAACTTTTTTAAAACCGACAGGGAATACTATGAAATTGTTGTTGGACATGGTAGCACTGACTCATCAGCGACTCTCTCAGAACTGATGTGTAGTTCACCGTATTGGGTACAATAGGGCTGATATGCCAAAATGGCAAAAGCCCTTAATAAATAAAAAAAAACTTTTTTAAAGAATAATCATTATTAGAATAAGAACGGTAAGAATTACAGTTGTAAAGCAATAAATTATTAATAAATTTATTCTTTACCACTAAAAAAAATAACAGAAATATCAAGTAAAAATAATTTCTACTTAAAATCCAGTTGATGGATGATGCACCGTCAGAATATGGCCGCTCGTCCTTGCTACTGCTCGTATATTCAACGCTTATTATGAACAATATTACTTATTTGGTCTAGTTTATGATATTGGTATTTTTGTTAAGTAGGTAGGTGTCGCACTAAGAAATTCCTAAGCTCTGCACTCAGCCCGCGCACTGACTATAGGGTGTTTTCTACACTGACGCATCATGCACTTACAGACGGATTCGATTCAAAGTTTTCAAGTACACAGTAGTTGTTTCCCTACTACCGATATATAAAAACGTCTGCAAAAATAATATATTTGTATACACGAGTAAATTGCGAGATATTATCTTAGAAAAACAACTCCCTTCTGACATTTTATCACTATAGGATTGATCCGCTCTACATGGTAGCAAGAATGTCACATTTATTTTATATCACCCTATATAAGACTCATAGGGGAGTAAGTCAGACATGGGCTTGGGCTATCAATTTTTACAACAGATATTAAAATAGTTGTAGCCCTTCTAGGACATTTAAGGAGTAATTCGTGTAATAAAATATGGGCATAATTTAGTATGTCGTGATCGAATCAGAAATAAAGAGGTACGTAGACGAACGAGAGTCACCGACATAGCCAAGTGTATAAGCAAATATAAAGTAACAGTGGGGAAGACACAGCTTGTGATGCGAATGGCCTAGAGGCAGAAATGTTCTCGAATGGAGATCACGTACCAGAAAGCGCAGTGTGGGGTGTCAACCTAAAACATAGACAGGCGACCTAATCATTAAGGGTGTGTATATATGTAGAGTCTAATTTCAAAACCCACTGTAACATATTTTTTCAAATGCCATAAATTTATAAAAACTTATAATTAATCTTTGACTTAACAATCACATTCTTATAAGGTACTTAAATTATTATTCTAGAGTGAAAAAGTAAAAAAGAAAAAATTCATATACGATATTTGCTTTGATAAAAACATTTCAAATTACTATTAGGACTATTAAGTAATTTTGTAGGAAAAATCGTTTTAGCGGATTTTGAAATGAGACACCTCATATGTATACCATAAGACAAATTAATTGTAAAAGTATTACTGCTCAAAGCGTTGATTTTATTTATATTTCACTAAAATTTGTTATCAATATAAATCAATATAATCATCATCAATCATCATCAAATCAATATAAATCAGTAAATATAAAAAAATATTAATTAAGACATTATGTACATAATTAGTTTTCCCCATAGTAGACGTGCAGGTAAGTATAACTTAATATTTTTGAAACACTCTATATATGTGAACCCGCCATAAAAGTAAATACAAGGTGTCTCAAAAGTAAGTTCACATTTGCTTATCTTATTACGCGAAAGCAACTATTCTGAGGGGCGCGGGGGGTATGTCAGTCGGTAGTCTGGCTCTTGGGAATTTAGTCGCTATGGAGCGTTTCTCTGGTGCGGACCGTGCGTTGTGCGTACGTGAGTTTTACAAAAACGGTAATTCGGCGACTGTAGCGCGTAGAAAATTCTGCAGTATTCGACATATTCGTCACTTAAATGATGCGCCTAGCACTCGACTCATTGCAAAATGGGTTGAGAAGTTTGAAGAGACTGGGTCAACTCTGGAGAAACCAAAATCTGGGCGGCCAAGAACATCAAGAACAGCCGAAAACGTAGACAGTGTTACTCAGTCTATTCGAGATGATCCAAACCTCTCGATTCGGAAGCGTGCTGTTGCTTTAAATGTGCACAGATCTTCATTATGCCGCATTTTACACAAAGATTTAAAGCTGCACCCGTACAAAATTCAGTTAGTCCAAGAACTGAAGCCTCAAGATGCTGGTCAGAGGCTTGCCTTTGTAAATCAGATGATTGAGCGCTTTCCAACGTTCACCAACATCTTGTTTTCCGATGAAGCCCATTTTCACCTGAATGGGCATGTAAATAAGCAAAATTGTCGTTACTGGAGTGCAACCAACCCAAAACAAAAACATCAGAAACCGCTACATTCACCCAAAGTCACCGTATGGGCAGCGATGTCGGCGCGAGGAATTATCGGGTCTTTACTTTTTTGAAGATGGAAGGGGACGCACACTCACAGTGAATTCAGAGCGTTATGTGGATATGTTAGACGAGTTTTTCGTACCCCAACTGCAAAACTTTCCTGGTTACAACCAAAGAACATGGTTCCAGCAGGATGGAACAACTTCACACACGTCCAACAGATCTCTGCCTCGAGTTCGAGAATTTTTTCCGAACAAATTAATCTCCAGGGGAGGTGACATAAATTGGCCTCCACGGAGTCCCGATTTAACGCCTATGGATTTTTTCCTGTGGGGTTATGTCAAATCAAAAGTTTACGCTAATAAACCGACTTCCCTGGCACAATTAAAAGAAAATATCCGTCATGAAATGGCAGCCATCACAGAGACTACCTGCCGAGCTGTCATAGGCAATTTTAGTGCCCGACTAAATGAATGCCGAGAGCGCAACGGTTTACATTTGGACGATGTTATTTTTAAAAAATAAATTCCCAAACAGTGTACTTCAATATAAAACAAACATTTTTTCAATAAAGCTAAGACTTTTCTATTAATAAAAGATTTAAATGTGAACTTTCTTTTGAGACACCTTGTATAAGTGTGGTGCAATGCTTTTAAAAAATATAAAGTCTAACAGTAGATGCATCTAAGGAAATGAATCCAAGTTATAAAATCTCAAATAGAATTCGATAGATTCGGCAAAAATTTCGGCCTTGGCCATAATGGACCGAAATTTTAGACAAAGCCGAAGGTTTCTAGTAAGCATCAAAATTAAAGAAATTATTACGAATACGTACATTATTTCGAGATTACTAAAATTCGATAAACTTTTGACAAGTATCAAGGTAATATTAATCATCCATACAAGTTCTTCATGTTTTACAGTAAACATAAACCTTTACATTAATATTTTTTAGACTCAATAATTATTCACTTTTAGTGAACCTTGAACCAAAATTTCCTGAGATTTTGAAAAAATTCGGCTACGGCTAAAAGTCGACTTTCGATCGGGCACTAGTATCTACATAAAAAGGATAATGTTACAATCAGCTGAGTTTTATTACAGTGCTTCTCCATGATACCATGAATTTGCGAAATCTCAGTTCATGATGTATTTCTCCTACAGCTTTATTCCTAATAAATCTGCTTACTTATGTTTATGTTCTTGGAACATATAAACGGGACGTCTTAATACTGTGTAACGGTGTCGTAACTCCAAATTTTACTCGTAAATTCGACAATGAGTCGCAGGTTCTGCTGGTAATAGCGATGTAATTTGTGAAGCGACCTCCGCATCCGGCCTGAGTTTAATTCAATAACATGTAAATATAAAAGAATTTGTCCTAAATGCACTATAATGGATAATCAACAAACCGTAAACGGCACGTTCGTATTTTTATGTTCCATTATTTTGTTTAGGCATGTGAAAAAACTCGGTCACATGGAATGAACATTTACAAATTATCCTAATCTATGCTCTATGTTTTTAACCGTAATAATAAAATATTTTGTGTATGATCACTACATCCTTTTTTTGGTAACCCGGGGGAACCTAACGGACCTTCAGGAGGCGATGAGGGCCGCCCCTCGGTGTGTCGGACTTGCACCGACTAAAACCTCCGTCTTCCCTCTCCCGTCTGCCGAGTGCCAAGGTCAAAGCTGAGCCATCTTCATAGGCACCCGGTGACGTCTGGCCTTCTGCAGGCCCCAACTACTATGATCACTACATCCTACATCTCCCTAATTGTGTCGGTTTCCCGTCCAATTTTAAACGACAGTGTGCGTTTCTGCAAGCACTAGCATTCACGCGCCATATATATAAAAGAAAGAAAGAAAAAGTTTATTGAGGCAAAGGAAACAACACACAACAAACGTGTTTATATAAAAACAACAATTAAAGAATACATAAAATATAAAAAAAAAAAATAATAAAAATATAATATAATTAATTAATTATTTATATAATTTATATAAATATATAAATGTACTATTTATATGTAACATATATATGTATGTATATTTGATTGATTTTTTTATTGTTATTTATTAGCTTGATTTTTATTTTTGTACTAATTTTTGTGGAAACTTTGCTGGCTTATGTAACATTTTTTCTGTATATTATTATCATTTTTATATTGCTGTATGTTTCCCTTTAAAATAAATAAAATAAAATAAATAAATAACATCCCATATCCTGCGCAATTGACTGTTTCTAAATATTTTTATCGGCGAGATCACCTTTGCCGAATGTGGCTTCAGCCCGTGCCTACTTGATGTGATTTCGAAACGTCGCCAAGGTCAAAATCACTCAGGTTATCATCATATGATCACTAATCACACCTATATCTCTTTTTTATACTGGCTCGACAAGAGACTACATTACACCTGATGAAAAGTAGAGTGTAATCCCAGAACCGCAACGACCGCCAACAGACAAAAACCCGTTGACAATCGCCATCATTATGCCGCCTCACATATACTACAACGGAAAGTCTCTAGATATATGAAGAACTGGATATACACAAATACATCCCGAGACGTGACACGCCGAAGCGAGTCTCTATGACGGTATTTACACCTGTGTACGGTGATCAAAGCCCAGTTCGGACAATCGTCCTATCGTTTCGAAAGCACCTCTTCTTCAGCGTAAGCAGAAATACATTACTGACTGTACCTATATACATACTATATATTTTAATTACAATAAACATAATTTATTATGCACTGAATATGAATTAACCGATTGTGAATAAAGAGATATAATGATAATTAGCTGATCCGGCAAGCGTTGTTTTGCTATATAAGTTATTGTAATATATTCTAAGATGTTCATTGAAATTAAGTGATGTCAAAGACAATTTTGTTCACAATTAAGTACTCTTAATCAACAACACATTTATTTGGATAAAGATTAATATTATTACGTTGATACAACTCTTAACAAATAATGCATTAATTTCGACCAAATTTGATTACCATAAAAACGGTTCTAGTGACTTAACCTTAAAAGATAGACATATACTCTCGCGGACATTTTTTTAGATCATTTCAAGAGAAATAATTCTTTCATACATATATTTTTGGTATCTTAAACTGTTTTCGCAGCGCACGCAATGAAAGCCCTCAAGGATGAATAATTTTCCCCGATTTTTTTCACATTTTCCATTATTTCTTCACTACTAATAGTTGCATCGTGATGTTATATAGCCTAAAGCCTTCCTCAATAAATGGTCTATTCAACACAAAACAAATTTTTCAATTCGAACCAGTAGTTCCTGAGATTAGCGCGTTCAAACAAACAAACAAACAAACAAACTCTTCAGCTTTATATATTAAAAATAATATTAGTATAGATTATAACGCATCGTACCTCAATATGAACTTGAACAATATGAAATCATTGAAATTAATCAGAATCATCTAGATTAGTCAGATTTTTATAGTATTATTTTATAGTTTATTATCTTTAGTTTTAAAATACTACTAAATCGATGTTAAAACAAATTTTAAAGAAATGTGTTTTGTTCATTTGTACGTTTAATCCCTATTGTTTTATTCAGCAGAGGAGTGACCAAATAATATAGCTCGACGTCGACCAGCGTTGGGGAAGTTATTTAAAATGCTTATTTTCTTAATCATTTGTATGAGTACTTTGGTATCTATATTGAAATAACTATCTGGGTTGAAAACAAAACTAATCTTTTTGACATAATTTGTCTAGAATATTAGATTCGAGGAAAATCATGACGTAAATATATAAAAGTAAAGACAAAAACACTACTATCCCATGTACATCACGTTCATACATCTGCCTTACAATAATGAAGGTATTGTACATTGCATTCAACTTTAATAATCAGGGCATGCCTTCAAGTTTCTTAGTCAAATGAAATTAGTTCCTCTCTCATAGCACTAGGAAATAGTATTAAAAAGTAATTAAAAGTGCTGAGCTTCTGTACTTATTGAATGAAAAGTAACACCGTATTTTATTTCCATAAAAATATTACAAAGTAATATATATCGTCATGCTATATTCCTTTCGGGGTGAGCAGAAGTACAATAGTGGCTATATCCACTTTGTGTTAATATGCCGTGTCCAATTAAACCAATAGCGGAGCCGATCGGCGTTCTTAGAGCACTTACACATAACATTTCTATCAGACATCATGCGAATTTCTGTGTTTTACTTTACTGGTCAGCGTTTGATGCCTAAATCCGCACTCATACTGAAACATAAAACGAGAGATATATATTTTAGACGTGAAATTCGAAATTAAGACGACAATATGAGTATGAAAGAATTTAAAAGCCGAAACCTACTCTAGAGACCAGAGATGGGCAAAATGTAATCTGATTAATGAGGAACGATTACAAAATGTAGTCGTAATTTAGTTTTCTTGCTCTGAAATCATGATTAAATCCATTTAAAACATTAAGAAATCATAAATGTGTATACAATCTGGGATTTTGTAGTATTTAAAACATAAATGAGCAAAATGCAGTCACATTAATGGTAAAAAACGTAAAATGTAATCGTTAATCATTTTCATTAAACTGATTACATTTTCCCCATCTATGCTAGAGACCACATAAGGAATATTGTAATGGAGAGTAAGGACCGGAGTATGCAGAACGGGCAAGAGGGCAATACGTTAACAAACGTCAAGGAGGCGAATGAGATTTTGATTTTCCTTTGTGCACAAATACAATCTCAATAAAGTAACCTAATATTTCGTATGTATGTACAATGAAGAAAATTATCAGGAGCGTAATTTATTTGTAACCAATTTAAAGTTTTATCTAAATGTTGCTTAAAATTATTCACTGATGATTGCTAAAAATATTTATGTTCGTTTTGTATTTATATCCATTATAGGCATATAACGTCATATCATATATGCCCATAATGTTTTTTTTTGTACATGTACTGTAATTTGTATTCCTTAGCAGTGCCTTTTAATAAATAAATAGGGAAAAGTAACGTTCTATTCTCTTTACCCACAAATTATGTTGTCAATAAATTATTTAGCATATTCAAGTTATAATTAAAATTACCTCATAATACTAAAAAAAGCATGTAAATATATTTGAGCAATAAATATTATGAGGCTCTAGCACTAAGTTACTTATTTCAAGGAACCATTGGATGAGAGAATACTAAAAATATATGAGTATTATCCGTCTTATTTGCGTATGACCTAGGTATCTATTTTGAACATTTTTTCCGCTTAAATTGCAGATTATAAAAAAGTATCAGTAACTCATGTATACAAGTTAAACAAAAATAATTTCATCGAAAACTCTATAGACAATTTATATTAAAACCTGGCATTAAGTACATTCGAATAAAGTCGTAAATAATTTTCTGTGAAATGGAGTTTTTTATTAAATCAGATCTCTTAAAGGATGACAGTAAATTTAAATAGACTTAAGCAGACTATAAAAGGCCTGCATTCGATTTAAAAACCTATTGAAATCACCGTTAGCAATCATATAAATTGTTCGTAATCATACTTCTAATAATGGAACAAGTATTTGATGTATGAGTATGGCATTACTTTAATCCCATCTTTACGAGGCATATCCGACACCCACGTGGCCTACCCACTATCGGAGAATGGAGAGGCTATAATAAACACTTGACCTAGTGATGCTATAGTGATTTTAGATCGGTAGCTTCTAAATGTGAAGACAAAAATTCCATAGAGCTTTTATAGTAGCGGAAGGTGGTTTCCTTAAGTTTTGTACTATATTGCTATAGAGAATAGAGAGCTATTGAGAATATTAGTCATTTCTTTTATTGCTAAACATTTCTAAATATCTTAAAGTTAATCATGTTCTACATTTTACACATTATGAATCTACTTCGTTATTTAATTAAAGTCCCACAAATTACATGCATACACTATAGGTGTAAACTATTAAAATAAATTAACAAAATTGGTTTCGACGTGTTTCTGTGTAAAATTGAAAAATCTATTACAGATTTAAACAAGGTTAATTGTTTTAACAATGTTATAACATAAGGTATTAAGCCCTGACCTGAATCGCAAACCTTCAGTTATTTCACTATTCGTGTTTCACTTGCCATTAATAATGTATTTTAAATTATTGCTTCGAATTTTAATATTTCAAATATAAACATTTTGTCTAAGTCAGTATTTAAACCATGTTTAGTTATCATTTTATTATTAAAGTTACAATTTAAACAAAAGGATTTAGTTTAAAAAAACTACAGTTTTGGCGAATCAGGATGATTATTGATAGTAAAAGATACTGTTAAATCATAAGAAATTAAAAAGCGAAGTGTATTCAAAATTAACACTAAAACACAATATAGAGGGCTAATAATGAATACATTCGTAAAAATAGAAATCGACAGAATAGTTATATGAGAGAAATAAATGAATCATATCTATGTTTTGAATGAATACTTGCCTACGCGTCTATACAAAACCACAAGTTGAGATTCTATAACTATCCGGCACCGAGCAAGACATGTACATTAACTAATATTACGCCTCCTTAATAAGGTCATCGTGGGAGGCCACTAACGTGAAAAGATATTACAGAAATAAAACAATTAAAAACATGTGAGCACTTATTATTCTAGGTTTATTAGGCAACACTATTCGCCATTGCTATCGAACCGTCAATATTAAAACTGAATACAAATTTTGAATATAATAAAAATAATTTGAAACGTGAAGGCAGTAATAACACCACTCCATACTATACGGGGAAATGAAGGAAAACTCCTAATGGAAATGAACATTTCAATGATACTGCAAGTAGAGCTTATTATATAACTGTCTATTGAAAGCATAGATGTCGGTCGTGTTTCCATTCATTTTATTCTGTTTACACGAACCAGCTGCTACATCTCCGAAAACACTCGTAAAAACTCAATTGGAATCGGAATGAAACATGTATTTTTAATTCGAAGTAGTCTCGCAATATTTTTACAACGTCATTTACGTATAAAACAATCTTCGGGAAAGGTAAAATAAAACATTAAAATCAAATTCATCTTTCACAAATTTCTTTAATCACATACCTATATATCAGCCAATTTCATTACATCTACACAATAAATTACAGTCTTTCCAATTAATACTTAAAACATTTTATTATTTTAAAAGTGATAAATACAAACAAGCTAACCTTTTGCAAATGCATAGATTTGGTATCATTATTGTACAAAAGTTACATTTGCTACATTTTAGAAATACATTAATATACATTTTTGTTATATTTACAACACTGGGCGAATTTTATTTATAACAAAACGGCTCAGCGAAACCAAGACTATAGTTAACAAAACCAGTTTAAAGAGATCGTTTTAGTTAACGTTTGTCGAACTCTTATACCAAGTATGTTTGGACAGTGTGCTGAAAAACCACAGAATGTGGTTGGTTGTGTCGCCCTTGGAAGTCATTAGACGAATAATCCGAATCTATCGTGGAATAGATATGTTCAGATAGTGGGCGATCGCACGGAGAACGCTCTGTGGAATTTCCTGACTTCCCGCATAAAGTCTGACACGTACTGTTTAATACTGATGCGTCCATTGTGTACGTATTGGAATTCCTTCCGTAATTAGGTCTTTTTAATTTACGACTATGCCGTTTGGGCGAAGGCATCGCATAACGTAACCTTTCCCAAAAACGTTTCTCTTTCCACGTTATCTCTAAACCTGTTTTAAAATATGACTTAAACTCCAGATCTCGTGAGATATTCCCCACTGTGACCAATATTAATTTATTTGGATTTTTTCTAAGTGCTGTCTGCAAAGCCTGGCGGAACTCTATCTGAGACCATTCAGTTAACATAAAATTCTTTGTCAACACGACAATGATACGTCTCGAGGCTTCAGTGGCCTCGATCACCAAGTCTGGGAACTGAGCATACGTTGCATCAAATTGTGGTACATCTCTACAATGTAGACACAGATGATATGACGGATAGCCATTTTCCAGCTCTCGAGCTAAAGTCTCGATAACAAACTCTTCGTCTTTGGGACTATAACAAATGTAAGCGTCATAAAGTTTATCAGTATCTTTAAAAGCACTCGTCAAAGGAGAGAGCTTAATACCACAATTTGAATACAACCACATTCTACAAGCATACCTAAACGTGAACACTAAAGCTAATATCAATAAAACTAGCATAAAACCAGTGACAGCGGACGCTAGTAATGGCAAGTTGTGGGAAACAAAGAAAGCGCTTATCGCTGATGTGTCACTTATTTCGCTGCAAATAGTTACATTTAAATTTAACGGTTTCTTTGCTGGTTTGGCTTTAACATTATAACACCACATATTATGTATGTCTATTATTTTTTCTACATTCTGTGATACGTAAGTCAAAAAACCTTGTAAATATTTACATTCACAAGACCAATTGTTACTACCGATAAACAATGTTTGTAACTTTTTGTTATTGTCTAAATGCCACAGACCGTAATTAACGAGTCTGTTTCCATCCAAGCGTAAAATCTCTAAGGCTCCTAATAATGAAAAAGTTTCATTTGAAATATATTCAATTAAATTATTTTGTAGATAGAGTTCTTTCAAGCTATTCAGTTTTGAAAACTCGAGCCCTCGTAATTGTTTCAGTTTATTATTGTCTAAGTGCAAAATCCTTAGATCGTGAAGATAATTAAATGTATCATTGTTAATACTGATAATATTACTAGAATTCAAATAAATGACCAAAGCTTTACGCATCGGATCAAAAACAGTTTCGTTAAGTTCACTATAAACATTCCCATCTAGATATATGTGCGTCGCATCAACGGGAAAGCTTTGTGGTACAAGTTTTAGTTGTTTTACAGAACAATCGATAACGCTTGTACTTTTAGTTGAATCATGATAACATGAACAATTTATGGGGCAAACCGTTCTACAGTTACAGTAATTAAAATCGCAACAATTACAATCATCAGGGCAATAATTTTCATATTTACACAAGAAATCTTTTAGATGTAAAGAGCTTACTGGTAAATATTTAACACCGCGTACGTATGACTCTTTACATATAACATTTTCTAAATCCATAACTCTCGGATATTGTCTGGATGTAATGGAATTTATTAGTAGAAGCCATTTCATGGTGCAATCGCAACGGAATGGATTGCCACTAATATAAAATACCGGTAGTGATCGCATCTCAGGCACTCTCATTATACGTAAGCTATTTATTTCTAAGCTTTCAATTTCATTAGCATACATGTCAACACGCGTGAGATTTTGTTTTTCTAAAAACGCGTCTACCTCTATACTTGTAATTAAATTATTATTTATAAATAATAGCTCAACACTATTGGGTATAGATATAGCAGATAAGGATACCAATCTATTATGACTTGCATCTAATGTTTTGACATGCAAATCGCTTTGAATTTTATAATAATTACCGAGAATTTCTATAAAGTTGGCATGGATGTCTAACCATTTCAAGCTTCCAGGAATGAAAGCATAGTCAAACCAAACTAAATGATTCTCTGATAAATTTAACCATAATAGTTTTGTCAGTGCAACAAACACCCCATTTATATCAGAGATGTAGTTACCATCTAAGCGCACGGCTTCTAATTGAGTATTCTTTTGAAAGGTTTCTGTTTCCACTGATTGTATTTTATTTTTAGCCAGATTTAGCACTTGCAAGCTGGGCAAGCCCCAAAACATACCAGCGGTAAGGTTCCCAATTTGATTATCAATTAAACGTAACCCAGTGAGTTGTGACAGGTTTTGAAAAGAAGTATTCGTTATTTCCGTCAATAAATTCTCACCCAAATCCAATGATTTTAAAAACGGTAACTGTACTATTGCTTCAGGTATAATAGTTAATTTATTTGAACTTAAATCTAATTCTTTCAAGTCAGAACAATTTTTAAAAGCATTTTCGCTAACAAACGACAACAAATTGTTGTTAATATTGAGCTTATTTAAAATAAATAAACCGTTGAACATATGATCCTCTATAGTTTGTAATTTATTGTGGCCCAAGTTTAAAGTGTGCAAGTTAAAAAGCGGTGAAAATGCGTCATCCTCAATGAACCCCACAGAGTTATTATAAAGGTTCAAAATTTGTAAAAAGAACAAGTCTTTGAACATGTTGCGTGTGATACGTGAGAGCTCGTTACGCGACAAGTCGAGCACAATTAATCTTATTAGACCACCAAACGTTTCATCTTCAATACGGTCACTGGTTAATTTATTCGCCGAAAGATCTAAAACGAGTAACTGTTCCAGCCGATTAAATATTTTCTTAGGTAAAGTCTCTAACACATTATTTTGCATATATATTTCTCTAATTTCCCTTGTGTTATGAAATAAACCCTCCGGTAAATAATTTATAGCGTTATCGGAAAGATTTACGACTTTCAATGAAAGCAAATCACTAAAAACATCGGCTGGCAGCTCGCTTATTTTATTATACTGTATAAACAATTGCGTCAGTCTCCTCAAATGTAATATTTCGGAGTCCGCAGGCAAGGACATTATGTCGTTATAGCTGAGATCTATTGTTTGTAAAGTGGATCCACACTTGTGCCCGAAACCCAATTCATCGACGAACTTGATTTTGTTGCGAGTTAAATTGAGTGATATTATATTTTCTAGCGCGCAGAAGAGGTCAGAAGGTATCTTTCTAATATTGTTGTAAGCTAAATCTAGTGTGTGGAGTTCTCTTAGGCCATTAAAAGCGCCTAACGTCAACTCAAGTTCTTTATTACTGCCCCATTCGTTATTCATAGATCGTATATTTAGAGTTTTGAGTCCTCGTAAGCCTTCGAATACGTTGCCAGGCAGTCTGAGTATTTTGCAGTTGGTGATAGAGATTTCAGCCAGGCCATGCATCTTGCCGAAATGATGGTCGCGCAAGGTGCTCTCGAGAAATAAAGGGCTGCAGCGGATCGCCAGCCGTTCCGCGCCGTCCGAGTGCATCGAACCGGGGACATCCCCGTCCAACGACAGCGTCCGTACGTTGCACTCCACCACACCACTCTCACTGGACACACGTAAACAAGCATCTGGATCATGTGGCGCTTCTGTGAGCGCCGCGCCCATCACTAAACAAAAGAATATCGCGTTAATTATCATTTTAAACCGCACTGTGTCCATAACATTTTTGTCACTGGTCTAAGTACGGTTCAGCGAATAAGTCTTGTCCGCAGTCCACGCGAGCTCATGGTTATCCGAGCGGGACGTGCGTACTGCATGCGTATGTGGAAACGGGATTCCGCGATGATTATAGACTGTTGTAAATAGAGCAATGTGCGCAAAACATGATAATGACGCGAGATCCCCCCGCGACGGCAGGGCGCAGACTGCCGCTCACACTTCACTATCACCAGTGTTGCTGACCTCAGAGATGAAAATCGCTCTAAAATTATTTAAGCCTTCCCTAAGAACACTTAAACATATATCATGACAACCAAATATGTATGTTATAGTGATATTAGTATGCTATAGTATCCAAAACTATTTTTACCGCTTATATAAATCATAATTAGACATTTTAATAAATGAGGTTGTATTTCGTTAAAAAATATACAAATTTTATTTATTTTTTACATTTTCTGGTTAACATGCTAAAAATTTCCACAAATTGTTTTTTATCAAAATTATTTACAAAAATTTTGTAATTAGTTCAAATGAATGTATAACTTTATCCTGGCGTAATTGGGTCATTGATGAAGTTCGATCCACCACATTACTGGATACTGTCCTTATTATTTCTCTGCTTACCTCAAAGGAGGTATAGCGTGACAATACATTATTATTAAAACATTGTTTATTATCTCTAAAACATACCTATCATCATTATCAGTAGCATTATAAATTTACTTAATAAGAATGAAATCATATATTCTTTTACTTATTTTTATATTAATTTTTAAACTCCTACAAAACTCCTGCCCATAAAAGTATTCCTATCGATATTATAATCCCCAAAGTTTAGGGGCATAACGACTAGGTTGGTATTACTGACAGTCACAATGAAATGCCATGAATGCGCGGCGCTCGAAGAGTCCACAGCGGCGGCAGCATTTCTATTGCCGCATAATAAGTGAACCCTCGTGGTTTCGGCTGTTTCACGAAACGGAAACCGTTATGTGCCTTTGCTTACATTAATGACATTTACTGTTTGATTCAGGGATTTTGGGGAACTTCACACGTCGTTTCAAAAATACATTGTGTTTATTGTCTTGGTACAGTATATAGCTTCATGGTGTGTAATTTCAGCAAACAATGCATTATTTTTTTTTACAGTGGCTCGACATAGTGTCTGCAGTGCACCTGATGGTAAGTACAGTGTAGGCCAAAAACGAAAGCGACCATCAGAGTATGAATATCAATTGATAGTCTTAGTCATCAAGTCGGCCCACATATACCACGACTGAAGGTCTCTAGGTGTATAAGCTGGATATACACAAGCTAATCGAGAAACGAGACAGGCTAAAGCGAGTCACTATAACGGTCTTTACACTTGTGTGCTGTGGTCATGACCCAGTTCGGGCAATCGCCCTACCACCATAAAAATTAAATAATTAGATTCTAACTTTTATTTATTAAGTATGTAAGTATATTGGAACCCAAAAGGCACTAGTCGAATTCTGACTGTCGCGACGCGTCATCTGCGATCCAGCAACGACAAGCAGGTCGCAATGTATCACTCTGTATGCATGCTCTGCATTGCATGTTGAGTTACAGCTGCCACGTCGCAAATGCCAGAAACTGACGTGCATCTTTAATTTTATTATTATTATGCCCACTAAACATTATTTTGGGAATGACGTATCTAGAAAGTAGACAAGTACATTAATTAGGACAATGAATGAACAAAAACCAATCGGTCAGCAACGTATCAATTTAAATTGCAGCTACTAGTGGATCCAAATAAATTTTAAATAACCTATTTAACAAAAGTTTTTTCCACTTTTGTATCTTACGAAGTTGGGGACAAGGGGTTAAAATTAGCTTTTTTTCGGCAGGACTGTAGTTTGATAGCTGGGATAGATCTTCATTCAGATTCATTCATTCAGATTGAACCGGGTCAGAAGGCGAACACTGAGGTGCTTAGCCGGCAAATTTATGGGTTGAGTGGCAACGCAAAGGCACCCTGTTGATACGGACCTCGACTTGAGCCGCCAGCCAAAATACAAAACTTAACGGTGATATACTAGCGTTTCGGAAACGACGACCTTGAGAAGAAACGCCGAAAGAACTCAAGGCTGCGTCGGAGCGGAACTGCCCCTCGGAGGGTAAACGCACCGGTTAGCGACAGTTGACTGAATAAAATTAGCTAATAATATTCAAAATCTTTTAAAAGATATTGTTATTTAGAACTAATTATATTCGCAATATTTGTGATTATGTATTACTGGCGTTCGTAATAAAATATAAAAATTCTTTTAACTGTTTTAAAAATGTAAAAAAATATACATACATAGCTAAAATGCCAAAGTGCCCGTTATCAACAGTAACATTCATACATATGTCGTTCATACTTAGGTTTATCTCGGTTTGACCTAATTTAGTTTTATTATTCGAAGATGTTGACAAATGTTCAGACTGTGTCAAATAGCATAATTACAATTTTTAACAATACCCGCTTAACAATTTAACATCGTTTCAGGAGACCTCATAAACACAGTAATCTTAGTCGTGAATCCATTTAGACTCTGACGCATATCATGACGTAATTTTATCTTAATATTTTCTCTACAATAATAAAACCATATTGTGCCTCTTTGTCCAGAGATCCATCTAGAAACAACTCATTTTAAAATATCTTAGAAACTAGATGTTACCTAGTAAACTTAAAATCTTCGATCAGGACTATATGAGTAGAATAAGTAATAAGCCGTGGTGGCTGCCGGCAGAATAGAATAGCACCCCCCTCATCTTGGTGAGGTGTCGTAAAAGGCGACTAAGGTATCTCTTTAACACCGCAATTCAACCAGGTGTTCAGAGAAGGAAAACTCAACCAAACCTGCATCCTGCTCCCTCCCGATCGTACTGGTTCTCCTTTCCATCGGGCCTGCGGGAGCTCGGACGAGAGAGTGCTTTTCTGGCTGCGCGTCCAGTTATGCGCTTAAATATCTCCTGCGCAATTGACTGTTTCTGAAAACTGGACCTCGAATTTCTTAACCGGTGTTGAAACAGTCGCCGTGGCCGAAACCGGCTAGGACATCATCATCATCATGAGTAGAATCAGAGATATACCTTCTCCATAGTACCTCTAATAAACTAATGCACAGTTTTAGATACGCTCCTAAAATGTAAAACGCTTTTAAATGCTACTGAATTGTGCAATCAATGAAACATTTTCAATTTTAAAGAGCGTGTCTGAAACTGAGCGTAAAGAAATCAGATGAAATGGTTAATATTTCAAAAAAGTTACATATCTGAAAAATCCTTTTAAAAACATAAATTAATTTGTAAAGTCAGTCCCAATAAAACTCGCACTTTCCTCTCAGTATCTTATTGATTACTGAGTTAACTTTTTACATGCTATATTAGTTATAAGATAGAAGTGATTGGTTTGGATATTTCGTATTCCCCTAGCCGTAATTGTCACGAATATGAAGACAAGGGGATCTCGTGAAGTGTTTCTCGGTATCGAATTTATCAGAGTTGGATCCGTACAGAAACATAAATATAAATTGTTATTTTAACTAGCTTTTGTACATTTATCTACGTTAGAAACAATGAATTATCGCAGTTTAAATATACTTAGGGTGGTTACGTATTGTGTCCAATACGAATTCGTGAAGTAAGGGTCCTAGATAGGCTTACCATACGTCCCGGTTTGACCGGGATAGTCCCGGTTTGAGATCCCAGTCCCGGAGTGTCTTTTTCTTTTTAATAAAAAATATATTCACATTTATTAGTATGTTTTCAATTTATAATAATATTGATTGCATTTCAAATATGAAAAACACAAATTAAGCGAAAAGCAAAAAAAAATTTGAGCCTCTTTCTCTTCTGCGTCCCGGTTTGGCTCTTCGTAATTATGGTAAGCCTAGTCCTAGATAACTTGAACTGTATTCGGATATTACTTTGTGTACTGACTCGGGACACAATCCGTCAAAATACAGAACTATGAAATCAGGTAATTCGGGAACAACAAAGAATGAAATATATAAGAACACTTAAATATATTATATAAATAATAATAAAAAAATGCTACGGAGTGTGCTATACTCGGTGTTTCTTTGGAGGATCGGCTCAGAAATGAGGTATTTCCTCAGATACCTAAAGTCATCGACATAGCTCAGAGGATTAACAAGCTGAAGTAGCAGTGAGCTGGTCATATTTGACGAAGAACTGTCTATCGCTGGGGTAGACGTGTTCTTGAGTGGAGATCTCGATAAGCGTAGTGTAGACCCTGTGGCTAGGCGGAGAGACGATTTGCGCAAAGTGGCTATTGTCGAATGAGTAAAACCGAAGACCGGTCTTAGTGGCGAACCTTGGGAAAGGTCTATATCTTGCAGTGGACGTATACGAGTTGATCATGACGAATAAAAAAACTTTAATATGGACGCCGCGCTACTATAGCTATTTTAGTCCGTCAATATTCGAATCCGTATCAGAGATAACGGATAGAAATCGGATAACGGGTGTAGTGCGTAACCTATCATATAAATAGTTCTACGATTATTTTAGAAGATATTTTCCTGGATATCGATCAGATGCAATGTTTAAACACCCTTATCATCATATATTGTTACATGTATCGAATAACTTTTACGTGTACATTTAATATCGTATGGTATTTTTGGCCAGCGCCTCGGCCGCATCGTTTTTTTTTCTTCGGGACAGTTTGCTGTAGGGTTTTATAACTTCACTGGACGATGGGGGCGACACTTAGGGTCTTCAGACAGCGAGTTACTGGTCAGGTGCTAATTCAAGGGCATTCCTGTGGATACTAACATAGACTTAGGCGGTCAACCAGGAAACGAACCTACGCCGATCTACTAGCGTGTCAGAAGCAACTGCCTTAAGAAAATCTCATGGCTACGTCGGAGTGGATGCCGGATCGTTTGGAAATCATAACAACAATGAAAAAGTATATCTTGTAAAGTCTCACAAAGGTACCTCTGGTGAATTCAGTGAAATGAATTATAGTTCGATTAAATAATTTGCTTGTGATGCAGCGGTAAAACTAAATAAAATCTTTAATAAATCAGCCAATAATTTACGACAATATTATATTACTCTATATATCGTCATACCTAGAGTAAAAACACTTCTATCTATTCGTGCACTATCCTTCTTTATTTCTTTAAATAAATAACCTACGTGTCAATTTCGAGACTAACGATATTATAACAAAATAAATTAAGCCGTGTCAATCAGTTTAGCTAAAGACAAATTGTTCATCAATTCTTAACTAGCGATTAAATCGATTCATAGTAATAGTGAGCAAACTTAATTTAAGTTTAATCTTCTGGCGAGCACGATCCCGTCCTTCTATATTAGATCCTTTAAAGCTTAAACGATGGATGAAGACATGTTTGTATAGGCGACAATCATAATCACGGCAGCTATTAACAGATTTTGAAACGTCTCGAATCTTCTTTTTTGTTGTAACTCGGCACAGCGACCAATCTACGCCTGAGGATAACTAACTATGCTGCAGTCCAAAAAACAACCACTACTATCTAATAGTAAAGAAAAACTTATCAGAAGTCACAGCTATCATGCCGGCCTGCACCAATATCTTTACGCTACCCTTAAAAGACTCCATATTATAGGACGGTGGGAATACACTAGCTGGACGACCATACCACAGCCCAACCACACGGCAAAAGAGACAAAACTTCTTAGTCCTAGCCGAGATACAAATTACTGAATAGCTGTGACTCCGAAAGCCCGCACATATGGTGCTATCATGGGAGAGGCTGGAATAAGGTTAAATAACTCTTCAAAACACTCATCATGACTCAGACTGTAGTAAGCGCTCAATAAGGCTATTGCCTCACTCAGCAATATATAGTCAGTCTCTGGACTGCACTGTACTTACCATATTCAGATGCGATGTAGGCAAGCGTGTACCATGGCAGACTCCTACTAACTAAAAACACCATCCAGGCCTGGGAAACCAAATTCGTCCAGTCGCCCGGGGAGACAATAGCTGGGAAGGGTGGGGTGTAGAGCCCACGCCACCTTCCTCACGAGCTGTGCGCCGGACACTGCGCATTCCACAAAGGTCTACCCTCAATTTGGCAACTTTAAGTGATCGAGTTTAAACAAATTATCTTGCTCAGAATCTGGTAATTACCAGATTTAAGTTTTTTTTTTGTGTATAAAAAGTTAATGCTTTTTACTAGTGACGTTCCGACCAGTCTGGACTAGTCAGTATCTATTTTACCACTTTCATAGTGACTTGTAGGTAAAAACGCCGACTATCCGGCTTCTTATTTTTTATTTCTCAATAAAATATATATGAGATATTACATTAAATTAAACCTTGATTGTTATAATTAATAACAAATTTTTACATCTTATATAACAAGGTAATAATTCTCACAATTGTAAACACCACTCTGGCTAGTGTAAAATCAACAAGCACGCATTCAATTGTAAACGAAGTGTCGCAATAATTGCCGGATATCCCAGGGCCCGTGATCGGACTTGTCGGCCTCTTTCAACCTTCTAATCGACCAAAGTCATAGCCGGTACATCTCTATTTCTCCTTCTATGGGAACCACTGCTTAACGTAAAACCAAGAGGGGTAAAAATCTTGAAGTAATTTGTCAATTTTTATGAACCGTTCTCATAAAAGGAGCAATATCCCCTAAACAAATAAAACCATATACGTTTTCTCATTTTTTATTCTATAATAGCTTAAAATAAAACCTTACAGAATATTTACATTGAATGGCGGATAACATATCAACTAAATAGCTTTTACAGATATTCCAATAATTACCGAAGCAATTCTACTAACATTTATTAGGATTTATAACAAAGTCAGTTCTGAAACTCCATAGTAGTTACATAACAAATTATAACTTAATAATAAATACACCTTATTGGTCAATCGATTAACGAATATACCGAAATCATTTTTTAATTTTTAACTTTTGTAACAACTTAATATCATGCCAATAACAAATATTAAATGAGAAAATTATAATTAAGAGTTATCAGGAAGGAAAAAAAGCAATCATACATTTACAAATCATTAAGTAAGTATATTGGGAACATTAAAAGTTATAGCGGATATTATAATAAGAAAACTAACAGAGCATAGCCATACTATATTATCACAAATATTCTCCTAAATTAACTTAAAAATAGAACATTTTTCATTCAAACATTTTACAACAAACCTGCCAAATTATATTGGCCTCTATGTTTAAAATATTTTGAAAACAGTTGAAAATGTTGTCATAATTATTACCAAAAACATGTTTTGAACATAAACACAAAAACTAAGATTAAGAAGTCATTGGCGAAAAGTAGATAATTTTCAATGTATTAAGTCAATCGTAAAACAGAGGAAATAAGAATGAAGAAATTAAATTTAAAACTCATTGTTATTTTATATAATTATTGATGTATTACATCAATATTTTTCTAAAACACTTTTTTGATATATCGATAATACTTTTCATTTTAAAATCGAATATAACTTTTTGGGTTTGATGTTGGGGGTTCCCATTATTTTAACACAAAACAAACTGTCTAAAGTGAAACATTTTTTAATGCCTTTAAGCTAAATATATTATGCTGTTATTTATATAATAGGATATTGTGATGTCATCAATATTATAGAATAAATTAAGTATTATTTATTAGTATTTAATGGCTATTTGGTATCCCGTTTATATTTCTAATTTGCATTGTCCCGTTTTTGTATTAAATCACATGAAACAAAATATATCATTGGTACTTATACTTAAAATTACACTTGTGTTTTTATAATTTATATACGTTTTTTTAAGTCATTTTTAATCTATAAGTATTATCCGCGACTTCGTCTACCGTACAAATGTGGAAACACGTCCTTTAAGTAGAATTAGCTATGTATATTTAGTTCGTAACGCTATTTTGATGTTTGGAGATTCTTTTCCTTTTCACTTGACCTCCATGGTGTATAATGGCAAATGTTTGGGCTTCAACTTGTTAATTTGTATGTTATGTTAATTTGTAACTTGTTAATTAAATGAACAAGTGATAACAATTTAATTAAACTAATTAAGCTTTTAGTTGCACTTTGGAATTAAATTATTTATATAAATATGTGTCAATCGTAGTTCGTTATTACTATCATTGCAAGTAACTTTTTTGTTCTACAAAACAATTAAATGTAACAATTAATATGTTTATTAATAGTTTAGACGTAGCTTGAATCGCGCAGTTGTTCAATGAATTGGAGTGATTTACATGCATCTCTTAAAGTAAAGATCACATTAAAAAAAGCATGTTTATAAGTGTTACCAGGTTTTTTTTTTACATTTACAAAGTCCCTAAATGTAAGGGATCTTTCTATATGCTGTTCATAAAGTAAGTTTTAATTAAAATTTCACAAATCAATTAACAAGGAACTAATTGTTAATTGTAATTTTTCAAAATTACAGTTGTTATGTTCGCGTTTACCAATTAATCAACAGTTGATTTTTAATTGTATTTGTAATTAAAATGTTCCCAATACTGGACGGCGAGTACCATGGACGATTCAAGCTGCATCCCTACTTCTATCTAACCGATTATAATGAAACTTGCAACACAGTATGTCCTCATTTTTATTGACCTGTATTATAAATGATGACTAGTAATTTTAGTCAAGCTATGTCTTCCATTCAACCCAACCAATGATGAGAGAGCAAAAATAACCAAGTATTAATTAGAATAATATGTATTAAAACTGAAAGTCGCGTCAGATTCGGTTTAGTATTTTCAACGTAATACCAGGACAAGTGAACTAAAATTTTAAAATAATTTGTAATTATAAACTCGTGGAACCCATTGAGTTTTTACAAATATCTTCAAAATTTGACTCTTAATATTCCGATATGTTTTTCATATCGTCACAATACAATAAAATTACATACGAATTATGTCACATATTTAAGTTTTACGGCTGTAGGTCCAAGACCTTTACAGCCACACAAATCACACTTAGGACACCAAATTCATACTTATTAATGATAATACCCGAGTATTATTTATTTAATAATTTAATGAATTTATCTACAATAAATTATTTGGACGAGTTTTTGCAAAAGTATCAATGAAGGTATGACGTTAGAAGAGAAATTTTATATTATTTACCTCATTTCTAGTCATTTTTTAATTATTATTTAACAATAAAATTATAAAAATGAAACAACTTTACAATTTTGACTATTCTTCATTTCAATGTCAAAGTATTTGCACAATATATCCAATATGATAATAAAAAAATAACTTCAATATCATTCGATGCACTATAGAAATTAAAGTAACAAACAGTAAATATAAAATTCATTGTATCCGACAATACATCATGTGTATTAAATATTGATATGGAAGTTGTTGTTCGACAAACCGTATTCATGAAGTATGTATATCATGTACTTGCGAAGAATCACATAAATGCGATATTTCGTGCCTAATCATAATATATCACTAGATATAGTAGAGGACATATAAATTGAGCTATGTGCGAAAGAGTACGGCTCAATTTGCGCATCATCCACAGAGAGAATGCGTTCATGGTGCTATTCAAAACGACACTTTGGCATCGCAACTTTTAATCATTTACATCCTAATTAGTGAGTGAAATATGTCAAAATCGTTAAAAATGTACCCTCCATTTACTATTTGACATTTGATGTCAATTATTATAGTTTTATTTCAGCTGCTCACCCCGAAAAGGATATAGCGTGACGATATATGATTATTATTTAAATTGCAAATTTTGTTAATTTTTATCCTGTTATCAGGTAAATATACAGGTTATTAGATATAAGTTAATTCATAAAACATATTTTTTGACTAAATTAGGAAAAATAAATACTTAAAAGCACGAACGTGAAACTGTTCACAAATTAATAACATTTAAGATCTGCCAAACAGAAAAAATGCAATCAAATTAACATCAACCGTGGTGGGTTAAAAATGACGTTAATTTAGACATCATTGAAACTCCATGAACGGTTTGACTTTTAGTATTATTGGCAAGTTTGATTACATCATAAACGGTGTTATTTTGGCCACTGATGAAAATATCTAGCAATATTTATATTATTGGAACATTAATATTTCGTCTAAACTCAAATTATTCGGAATTATTAGTAGAATTAATTTTTGACTGTATGTCATATGTTGTCAAATCAATGTCAGCGCTTTGATTCGAGGAAGGTTGATAGACATTAACTAATTTCAGGTGTTAATTATTATCCAATCGCATAAGCGAAATGGCTTGTCAAGCTTTTTTATTGTCAAAAATTACTAACAGATCCGAAAATTAGCTACTGTGCAATTAGGTTGTCAAGTCCATAATAACTGGCACCACTTATGGCCATAATAAATTGTATGCTATTAGTATTCAACATATATTCAAAACAGAACATATTGACTGCTTGTCCTCAAAATCTATGTAAAAGAACCTATGCCATTGTTTTTATTTCAAAAACAACCTTTACATTGACACGACGATGAAATTATCGACACAAGACAGACTTTTCCGCCAAATCATAAATACATTGAAGCAATCAATATATTGAAGCAATAAATATATTGTTTTCAACTAAAATAATTCAGAAAGTCGTTGAATTTTTCATGTTGATGGTATATCATTACCAGTGCTTATTTCATGCCTTAATTAATACATAAATCACACGGAGATATTTTTAAAGCAAAGTATTTAAAAACATGACAATCACTGGTTTAATTAGGTCCAGCAGATTACCTTTAACATAATATCACACACTTAACACAACACACTGCCACTCTCCAAAGTTATTCAAAGCGAAATGCTTTGCACTTCATTTCACGGCCGGCTGTATAGATTCACTTTAGTCAGTATAAATCCACTTTGGTCAGTATAGATTCACTTTAACTAGTATAGATTCACTTTCACTGCCCGTTAATTACTTGTCAATGGCCTGTACGTGATCGGGCCTATCGCCTCTCGTGTACCTGGCCCACATTCTGTGGTATAACATTTCTAATCCAGTTGCATACGCTTTACAGTCGAAGAGTGGACTTTCCATGCGAGCTGTCCATACTTTTGCGCGAATCGCTTTCAAACTGAAAAACAAACATTTTACTAGTTAATATTAAGTTTAAAAAAAACTTTTTATTCCACAACACTATTATATATTGATGGCCGTGAGAGGCCTTAACCTTAACACCGGGCGAAGAGGGCAAGCACTTAGGGTGCTCAGCCATCCATCTATGGGTTGGGTTGGGTAGCAACGCAACCTCTGTGGATAGAGACTTCAACTTGGGCGGTCAGCCAGAAAAATGACCCAAACAGTGATCTAGCGTTTCGAAAGTGACTACCTTGAGAAAAAACGGCGAAAAAATCTCAAGGCTGCATCGGAAGTAAAAAGTATCTTATAGCAGATATATAATTTGTCTTTTCACTAGAACAAAGTGTCATCTCAAAATATAATACAACTACTTTGCACCCATATATTCCACATATAATTCTTATAACAATAAATATCAAACTGTGAAAAATAACTTTATATATTTATTAAATATGAATTAATAACAAAACTAAATTTTCGTGTATACTATATTTTTATGGAAATATAGTATTGGAACAAAGACTCTTTCTACTGCTCAGTGACAATTGTAGCATGCATACTGATACAAATGCATGTGTGTGTGTGTGTGTGTGTGTTAATAAATGTCAGATCACGACCAGTCATGTGAACATTATTATGGCGGACGCCAGAGTGACGGGACATGTCGTGCTGACTGCAGCTTACTGCTGTTTCATTATACCAAGTATATACCAGTTGCCACCGGCGGACAATAAATACATGACTTCCCTGTCCAATAATAACAAAATGATAAAATATATATTTTTTTAAATAATAAGAAATAATAATATACCGTCGTGCTATATACCTTTCGTGGTAGGCAGACATACATTAGTGGCTGTACCCACTTTATGTTATCCCCAACGTAACCAGTAGCGCAGCTGATCGCCGTTCTCAAGGCACTTACAGATGACATGTCTATATGATGCCATGCAGGGTCCCTCACGATGTTTTACTTCACTAGTGAGCAAGAGGCATATAAATCCGTACTATAGCATGTAGACGCCGCCCGATACATAATTGTATTACACGCTCTAAGGGTCGTTAGGGTGTTACGAGACGCGCGGCGTAAGGAGTGCGCGCGCGCAAGAGATGCTCTAGCTAAATCTGTCGACTACCGAGACCCGAGGCTAGAGTACGTGCGTGTGCGTCGCAGTCGGTGTGCCTTAAAGTGCAAATAAACAGTAAAACGCCAAAATCCATGTCTTTCTACAACCACACTCACGACCACCGGTCATAGTACGCAATTTGGAAAAAACCAGAGGTACGTTCTTGAATTCGAAAATACGACCTTTCGTATATAATTTATTTCGGGTAGTACCGTTACAAATATGACCAAGTTATTAGTATAAAAACTACATATCAGAAATAATACAAATGTGTCAGCATGCTACAACGATAATCATTGTTGCACTCAGAAATATGAATTTAGCCTCAGGTGTGGTAAAATATTACCAAACTAAACCAAACAAGTTTTTTTTTTTTTTTATGAATGAGTATTGCAATTTTCAATGCAAGTTTTTAACTATAAACAAACTGTTAAAACATGAGAACAAATTGATCTTACTATTCTCTGTCTGTCCCTAGTCTCACTGCAATATCTTGATATTCTTGTCTCGTTCTAGCAATAAGCTCTGGACAACCAAGTGTATTTAATTGTGATGCAGCCACTCTGTGAAATAAAAATATTATAGTAATTATAAAACCTCGCTTCTTGTATATTTTTTTAATATTTTATTGGATCTTAAAATATGTTTCAATAATGTCTTTTACACCAACAACAATCCACCTTATAGAGAGTGGAGGCCAAACAATAGCCGCATTCCTAGCTGGGTACTGAGAATGAGGTCCCAGTCGTGCCCTCGGCCCCTGTAGGTGAAACCCCCCGGAGTTTTCACCGCCCCCTGACGGCCCTTCATGAGTTTCCCCCGTGTTACCAAAAAAAAAAAGCGAATGTTTCTTCACGCATAAGACTTTGTCAAGTCAGTATAAAAAGAAACACACAATGTGTTTAATAGAAAAACGGACGTTTCGCTATAGCCACAAACTACCAAGTAGACAATCCATGACTACAAGTTATTTATTATTTATTTATTTATTTACACTGGCTCGACATAGTGACTACAGAGTTCCTGATGGTAAGTACAGTGTAGTCCAAAAACGAAAGCGACTATCAAAGGATGAAATTCCATTGATAGTCTCCATCGCCATGTCGGCCCACATATACTACGACTGAAGGTCTCTAGGTGTATGAGCTACTGGATATACACAAGCTGATCCCGAAACGCGACAAGCCGAAACTGGTCACTATGACGGGCTTTACACCCATGTACTGTGGTCGCGACCCAGACGGGCACCAACATCCTACCACCTCGCTGCAGCTCGTTTAGCACCACCCAGGAGTCACGTGTAGGGAAACTAGGGTAAAGCCTATGGACGCGAGCAGCTTCGACTCTCAAACAAGTATTCAGTGACGAACGTATAACTAAGGAGACTCTCACCTGGACGCTAAAGTCTCTCCAGGAAGTGTAACGACTGGTGTTCCGGTCCACAGGATGTCCATGCTGGTCGTGTGTCCGTTACATAAAGGCGTGTCTAGACACACGTCGGCGAGCTGCCCGCGACGGACGTGCTCCTCTTTAGCGGCCACGTTCGAGAATATTATGCGTCCCGGTGGGAGACCTGGGAATAATTATAATATTTATTGACACTTCATAGCTGTCGATACAGGTTGGATTGAACAGGAATCAGGTAGGATTTTTGAAGTATGCTTCAGATGAAAATAACGCCCCAAATTATACTCCTGGATTGGAACCTGTACTTGGAATACTAGACAAAGACATAGGTACTGATTTAATTATACGTATAAATTTTAATCAAGCTATATCCATTCTTAAAAGGCACTATATATAGCAAGCAACCTGCGGCTCGCGAGCCACATGCGAATTAACTATTTTGTATTCATAAAACGTATTATTATTTTTAATCAAACAGTTCACTGAAACTGTAAAAATAGAAAAACTTTTATTCACATCCTATAGTGTATTACATTTTATACTAACACAGTACAATTTAATTTGTATAATGAAATAATTTTGCTCGTCAGAGAAAGCTGTCTGGTAAACAAGATTCACAAGAAAATCGTGTGACATAGTCTAATCTCCCTCACAAGTTTGCTTTATCAAGAATACCCTAGCGTGCAAGGCAGCCTTTTTTTTCTGCGTGACATTTACTTGTGACCTGGGTAAAGGCCTCTAAAGCTACTCCGGACTTGAGTGGGCAAACACTGAAGGTGCTCAGTCATCCCTGCTCAGGCACCCCTGTGGGTACGAATCTCGACTTGGGCGGCCAGCCAAGTGAAATTAAACCCTAACCTAAGGTTATATACTAGCGTTTCGGAAGCGACAGCCTTGAGAAGAAACGCCGAAAGAAACTCAAGGCTGCGTCGGAGAGGCAAGACAGCCTTTATCCTTACCTAGTTGTTGAGCGGTCGACTGCAAGTTAGGTTCACCCACGGCCGGGAACCTCAACAGCCACAACACGCTGTTCGGCACGTGTTTCAGAATATACACCCACATGTGGAGTGTCAACGGGTCTATCTTGTACAGCTGGTTGAAATTGCAATAGACGACCGCATCGTCTGGCAATCCGTATTGTTGTCGCGTTGTGATTACTATAGACTGGGGTACTTCTTCGCCTGTAGCCGCTTTGTTGTTGGTTTGGGTTGTCGCCAGTCCGTTTTGAAGAATAACGCCGTTGACTGAAGTCTGTAATTTCAAAATTACATGTTAACAAAAATAGGTGACTGAAATCAACAGACAAGAGGGTGGAAAGAAAAAAGGGGCAAAATTAAAAAGTATTATGAAAAATGAAATATCTATGTAAATTAATGAGCATCCGTGTATATACAAGGTATTAAGAAAATAAATAGTACTGTTGTGAATTGTGCAGGTGTTGTGTATTGATAAGAGAAAAAAATAAAATCACTTGACTACAATAGGGAATCAAGTAAAAATGTTTTTATGAGTATAAGCGAAGTATACACACATTAAAGAAATTGTAATAATAATAAGATAATCATATAAAAAACTATAAGAAACATATAATTAAATATGATATCAACCTCATTACATCACTATAGGTTTCGCATATTAAGGTTATTTAATAGATTAAAATGGGATTTTTTAAAAAGGGAGTAAAACTGCCTTAATTATTAAAGCAATGCGACATTGTCTTATGAGGTCACAGTTAACACAACATTTAGAGACATCTACATTGACCGAGCTCTGAACTAACTTGTGCTATGCTAAGCTTGTCCCTTTCATAGACAAAGATATACATTCTTATATAAAGAAACACGTCCATGAAACTCGACAAAATAATCTGCTGATCATAGGAAAGCTTGCCAGTACTAGGACTCGGAACCCAGGACCTTCGACGTTGTACATAGGGGTCACTACAATCTGCAGTGCCAGTTGTTTATAGGCGACAACAGTCACTTACCAATAGATGGATTTGTCAGACTATTTCCCACTTTTTAGCATAAAAATGTTAATGAATGCCCACCTGTACTTGACCAGAAGCTATCATAGTTTCGATGGGTGTGGTTGTAGGTAGCTCAGCCACTTTTAATGATATCTCCACAGGTCGGGCCGCCCTCACGATCTCCTTTATCTCTTTAATGTCCGTATTTTCGACAAGCGGGGACAAATCTGTCGCGTTTATTACGGCAACATTATCTGCCACGCTTCCCATGTTGTTATGTGACTTCACTTTATCGCTTAGGATAAGGCGCTCTTGCAAATGCGGGAACATCTGTTTGTGGTCCCCCACGAAGTATGTTTGAGGCATATATGCCAGTTTCTCGCTATACTGGCTGGCCAGTTCTAAAGGAGACGTCACCGCGTCTGTTATCAAATAATCCATGTAGCTAGCTCCACTAGTTCCCGGGTAACCCAACCACATGACTTGTACAGGTGCGGGTTTCAATGCAAAGATCTCATTCCTCGCGCCTTTAGTATATCCGTTCATATTGACGAGAATATTGATACCATCGGAGTAGATTTTATCGGCAGCTTTACCGTTGCATGGTATGAGAGATAAGTCTATGAAATGTTCCGCCTCCCGGGCGATCTTTGAACGGAATGTTGTCCCATCATCGGGGCTTAGTGCATAGCAGAATATTTCCACCTTTACACGATCATGAAGCCCAGGTACGGACTGCATCAGATGCGATGTAGGATGGTTCCCAAAGTCACTACTGACGTAACCGATGCGCAGACGCCCTTGCAAGTCTCGAGGAAACTTGTATGCTGGCTTGTGTAAAACTTGAACTTTCTCCAAGCACAAGTTGGCATGACGAGCGGCGATTGCTTTCCTAAAATCATGCGTCAGGGGATAAAGCATAGAATGATGCGGGTGGACCGAAGGAAGTCTATTCTTCTCCAATTGTTCAGCCACTATACTGACGAGTTTCTTCATTCGAGCCTCATAGTCGGTCCAATCGCAGACGATTTGCAGGCAATGGGCCAAATTGCAGTACGCGTCTGGGAAATCTGGTTTCAGTTTCAACGCTGTCCTGTACGACTGTATGGCTTCGGGGATATTGCCCGAATCTTTGTGAATGCTGGCCAAGTTGCTATGGGCATCAGCGAATGCCGGATTGATTTGTATAGCTCTGGTATAGCACTGTAAAGCCCCTGGGACATCTTGCATTTCTTTCAAAGTATTTCCCATATTACTGTATGCATCCGCAAACGTAGGCTGGATACGAATAGCCTCCTTATAATGCATGAGTGCTTCATTAAGCTTTCCCTGCTGCTGAAGAACGGAAGCCAAATTGCTATGAGCTGCTGCGAATTCAGGGAAAACTTCCAAAGCCTTCAAGTATAAGCGTGTGGCTTCTTCGATGTAACCTTGTTCACGTTTAATATTAGCAAGATTGTTTAGTGAGTCTGCATGGGATGGGCACAAGCGTAACGCTGTATTGTAACATTCTTCCGCGTCGGCGACTTGTCCCTTCTCTTTAAGAGCGTTTGCTAAATTGCAATACGCATCGGGAAAATTTGGTTGTAGTTCTATGGCCCGACGATAAGTGTCAATAGCCAAGTCAATAAGTCCTTGTTCGTAATACACGCAAGCCAAATTTCCGTGTACAACGGCATTGTTCGGTGACAAGTTTAAAGCGCGAAGGTAAGCCGCAACGGCCCTGGTGAAATGAAAAATTATGCTTCAAATGTGAAATAAAAATACTTAAAGATGGTTCAAAATCGTATAGACCATATCAAAATTCATAGCCGAAAATCAAGCGAAAAAACGATGGCAGATATTGTGAGTATACTACTGTTCAATATTTATGGTATCACTTGATTAAACAAGATAAAGTATTATATTAACATCAGATAGCAAATGAACAAAAGGAAATCGAAAAATGTTTACCTCAATTTTAAACGCACATTTATGTGACACAATATAGCGGTGACTAAGACAATTTCAAATAAAAAAAAACACAGCCCAAAAGGTATCCAGCTTTGAAATCATATGACTAAAATAAAGTAAGTATTTAAGTACCTGTCAAAAATCCTAGCTTCCTTTAGTACATTTCCTAAATTAATATAGGCGTCCAAAAAATTGGGATCCAAAGCAACCGCTTTCTCAAAGTGATGTATTGCCAACCAGATCTCACTTTGCGCGTTAAAAACGCATCCCAAGTTACTCCAGGCTACTGCAAAGTCCGGTCTCGTCTCTATTGCCTTCAAATAACAAGCCTAAACACACGAAAATATTATGATTATTTAACGGAACCCGTGAAGTATATTTCTGAAATGCCGTTGCGCCAATGCAAATTACACAAAAGCCTTGAATGATGCTGATGAAAGACTCAAAAGCGATCATCGAACATCAATCAATTAAAAAATATATACGCCAATTGCAACCTGTACACACGAGACTACGCCTTCAGCAACGCCACAGAGTAACATACAGAGAGTAAGTTTCAAAGCAGTGTGCAAAATTTATAACTATTTTGATAGGGCTGACAGCGACAGTTGGATAAGATTAATAGAACAAAACATATATTTTTTATAATATATAATTATATATAGTAAAACATATGTATACACTTTTTATAGATATAAAAATATCTTGTTTGATTAATAATTGTAGAGTGAAAAAACTGTATGCATCGTACAGCCCCGAGATTGTCCACTAGCTGACTGGTTTCCAAACATACGTGACATGCAGACAGTGGATATTTACGCATGTTCCGTTTACTTGTGATAAGTATTCTGCGCTCTTGAATGAAGCTTACACTCTGCAAGATCTTTACTCATGTGGCGATACATCAGTAGGAAATGCAAACGAACGACGGATACGAACGGAATGAGAGTATATGAAACATTTGAACATTGAAATGTGACGTGATGACCGAGGCGCTTCCACTTCCTAGCCGATGGAAAGGATCAACAACTATGGAGAAGTCAAAAGACACGATTATATAACCAAAGTAACCTGTTCTTAAGTTGTTATTCTTGGGAATCATTTCCACTTTACCTGTAGCGGTAACGGGGCCCTGTCGACGGAGAAGCGAGTGTTGTACCAACCGTGAACGAGCTGGGAATACCACGAGTCACACCTACACTTGTCTTACCAGACAACACCTTGTGAAAATATAATTAAACATTAGTTGATTTTCTGTCGATACCTCACGCCCGATCGTCACTTCTTTTAACGTTGCGTTGTTGCAAATCAAAACGTATATGGTTAGAGAGGATCCTTGCAAACTCACGCTGTTATCGAGCTGAGTGTTGTGACAGGCATGATGGTGAATAACGAAATCGTACTATACAAACACAACGCACTACGTTATGTCTCTACTGAATAAACGCTACATCGTTTGATCCTCCTTTTGAATAATAAACAAACAAATCAATATAAAACACAATGGTTAAAAATATATGCCAAGTAATAATTAAGACAACAGGATTCTGTATGTACATTTATTCATGGTTTTTACATCTATAATTAACATATCCTCCGCATTTTTAAATCTCCTGGATAATACTTAAGTATATCAATACTTTAGTCACGAACTCGGCAGAATCATTAACAAAAATAACAGACTGTTAGATCGAAAATATTATCCAGGGTATTTATTATCTACGCATCGACAGGTCACAAAATATACATCATATTTTTAATATTTTGCGACAGCAGAACGTGTCATAAATGTAGAACGAGATAGAAAAATGCCATCTTCGTAACCAAGGCATTACGATTTCCATCTTGTTCACACATCTATACAAACGGTTTCAACAAACAAATTCATAAGAAAGATAAATTTTATCCATTTAAGGTCACGCGTACAATAGAGAGGAATATTGTTGAAACCATCACAAAAAACGAACTCAAATTACGCATAATGCAAAATGTCAAGTTTGTCGTTGGTGTTTACGCAATCGCTATACATACGCTGGCAATATAGAGGATACGCTAATTTATCATTGTACAAAGTAAAGTCCCAAACAATCCTGTTGTCTTCGGAGCAAACAAGAGACTGAGGGTGGGGGGGCTTCAATTTACCTTCGCCTCGTCCAGTCGTCCCAAAGCTTTGAGCAAATTGCCCAAGTCACTCCTAACGCAATAAAGGTCCTGAAACAAGACAAGTTTTATTATAGTCGAGATTACTTTGTAACTTTTTTATAGGGTCAATCACACTTAACGGATAAAACGAAATACTGAGATAGGGCAATCTCTGTCACAAACAAAAGGAAAACAGAACGTATAAACTATTCAAACAACACAACACTAATTAAAATCTATAAGAGCTATTATATTTCACAACATAATTGCAAAATTATGTTAATACATAATAATTTGTAGTAAATGTACGGAAACAGTACATAAATTATTCATTAAAAAAATATATATATGCATAAACTGTAAACACAGTTAATGTGAAACTGTAGTTTTGTTAACAAATTAGTATCTCTAAATTACAAGTGATTTCGAGTTTGCACAAGTTACACATGGCGTGAGAAATAGGCTCTTAGAGTTTAATGATGATGATATCCCAGCCGAATTCCTTTTTTCTTTACACATTCATATCAAGTAGGCGCGGGCTACAATTCCGTTCGGCAAAGGTGAGTTCGCTGATGAAAATACCAACAACAACAACACAACAGCAACAACAACACAGGGTAACAGTCAATTGCACAGGATATATTTGGTGTGTGAACGCTAGCGCTCGCACAAACACATTCTCACGTCTGAAACCCTCTTAATCTAAATGGGCGGGGAACCGACAGAATTAGACAAAGTTAGGATGCAGTGTCTAGGTATTAAGAACTGACCCCTATCAGTGCCCTAGACCATTCACAATGCCTTGGTGACTCGCCAGAATCATTCTGGTGGACTATACTGCCATTAGCACGACAGAAAAATAAGTAAGCAGACATTTGCACTAAGTGGGGAGTCACCGCAACAACTTGCGTGATAAAAATTCGTACAAGCCCCCTCAACCAGGTTTCGCTCACGAGCCAACATGGATATCAGAGTGTAGCCGCTGCGTGCTGCACAACTACTAGAAGCTACTTGTGAGAGTACATGGAAACTATTATAGTTTAACTATTTTCTGCCACCTCTAAATAGAGGCAGGCTGATAGAAATTGACACTGAATTCCCACTACATCCCCTACTTTGCTCTCAGATATAATACTAGAACCCTCCACCTGTATGAAAATTAGCCAATTTTTGTTAATAATAAACTTCCAAAACCTCTTCTCTGATTGTACAATAAAGTTCAAAAACAAAGTACAACTATCGAGTCATAAATCTATCGATAGTTTTTATAATCAAGCCGACCTATATAAAAATCTCATCATTAATCATGTAAAGTACTCAATGTTGCACTAAAGGTTAGATTCAGAAAACTTATTAGCCACACGTATAGCAGTGAATTAGCAAATAACGCTCCTGGTTCTATTGGGAAGAGATAGAGAATAGAATAATGTAATACAACGCCATGATACAAATTATATATAAATGCTAAAATTCTCTATATCAAACCTAATACAAAAGCAACATCAAAAGGAATCTTCCTTAATGGAATATTCCAACAAGGTGTTGTTGTGTATATTATATTACTAGATGAGATGGCATAAAACATAGCAATAGATAATTACTATAAGCAGGAAATAGTGTGTCGCCATATGACAATTCCTTGAAGGTCACGAGATTGTTATTCTTATCGATCAACAAACATCGTGTTTATTTTAAACCAAATAAGATTTATCTAGGTGAACGGATCACGGGGCCATTGCTTGGTTTAGAAAGTAAGTTACACGAGATGCAGCATTGTTTAAATCGTCTATTCATGTACCAATGTAATAATATGTATTAGGTTCCGATCAATCTCTGACAATGCGAACGCAACTGCTTGTATATTGAACGCATTTTTTTTAACCCCCCGACATAAAGCGAGTGGTGTCATGAGTTTTACACAATGTATCTGGAGCCCTATATATTTGTACGTGAGTCAGTAACATCGACCAATTTTGATTTAGCTTATTTTGTTTGTGTGTGTGATTTGATTGAATGTTCTTATCTATAAATGAAGAAAACCCGATAAACTGTTTGAAGATCAACCGCTCTTTCCTAGTTATAGTAGAAATATAAACCTCATTTGCTGATTTAATCGATTCAAAATTTTTATATTAATTTATAGGGCAGCCAGTGGCCGATACAATATAAAAAAGTATTACAATGACAATAATTAACAAAAAACAATAAAATGTATCCACCGGCGAAGGCTACAGTGACATACACCAAAAGTTAACAAAAACAATATTATATCATCATTATCTTGTGATTTCAATTATATTACAATAACACAGCAACCTGATGCTGCAGCATAACCTGGAAACAACAGGATACTCAACTCTTTACTAACTTACAGCAGAAATAACGTGTTTTAGCTCATTGGAATGATCCCAATGAATATTTTACAAATATACAACGTTAGTCGGAAAGGGTATACCAAGCCAAGGCTATTGGTATAGGTATAGTATATATTTAAAAAGGAATATAGTAATTTTCCTGAAAGTTGTAATTTATTTTTACATACTCAAAATAAATTATGTCATTTATTCTTAAACTTTGACAACCATAGCGATATATATTGTATATATACATAATTAAGTCAGGGATGTTTTAAATTTTTAAATATAATGGTTATATTTGAAACTAAAATTATATTTCACGTGTTTCGTAAAATAAAAAAAAATGTAGGTCGGTATGATCGCAACAACTATCAGCTGATGCATTTTTGTCGATATTAGGGGTCAATTTATAGACTTGTACTTTGCATTGCAAGATTATTGTCACCACTAACGAACTTTCATTCCGAGTCTCAAATTTTGAAGTCCCATGCGTCTCCTGTCTTTTTCTGTCTTTGAGACCGAGTAATTAAGGTATGTCACTGTACCAACCAAATGATAGCTCTGACCAACACATCAGACAATGGAACCGCCCTCCAAGCATCAATTAGACATTTAACAATATCCTTCTTAGTCGTCAACGTTATAACAACGCTCCTTTTCTTGTAGATGCCCAGAAGTGACGGTAACTGCTGGCTCTCAGATAGGCCGTCAGCATGATTGCCCAAAAAGGTTAAAAAAATGTACTCACAGGGTTGTATTGTAAAGCGGTGACGTAGGCCTGAACGGCTTGCTCCATATCGGCGGCGGCAACCAAAGCCGCGGCCAGGTTGATGTATCCATCAATGAAGTCCGGCTTTAGCCTCACAGCGTGCCGATAGTTCTCGAGCGCCTCTTGCAGCTGCCCGCGTTCTTTGTATACGTTGCCAAGGTTACTGTTCACAATAATATCTCTTTATGTGCCGTCTGGCAAGTTCTTTTGGAAATTAGTTGCAGCAGACGGGGTTGATGAATTCCACCAGTTTTAATTTATAATTTCTGGTTTTAACATGTATACAACGTTACTGGTAACTAACGCCAAACCTCTTAAAGGTAACTTAGGTACATCAAGACTAACCATTTTTGTTCTTTGACTTTTGCCAAAACTTAACACATCTTAAGATATATATTTTTTTAGTTTTAGTTGGGATTTCTATCAATCGTTAGCTCTATGTTTAAAGTTCAGTCAGCAGACGCTACGAAATCGTCTGCCCCAGTTGCATCGCGCCGCCTTTCAGAGTGTTAAGAAGATCAAAACTGCAAATTTGATTTATTTATTTTTTATATGGGGAAAAAAGTGATTGAATTAGAAAAAGTCGTAAAACAAAAGTTGTCAGTCTTGATATACCAAAGTCACCCTTAAAAGGTTTTGCGTTAGTTACCTGTAACCCAGTATATATATTACTATTAGCTACGCTTACGGCCACGTTGGGCGCGGCATTTAAGCGCAAAGTGGATACAGTCACTAATGTATCTCTGTTCACCCCGAAAGAGATATATCGTGACGATATTATTATACATTTTATACTATTTTACTGGTGTTATCGAGGATCGAATGGTACTTTGTATATGACCTCGGGACGTCCTTTTTTTCTCTCATTCATTTGAGAGATATGTAACTAGGATAGACGTCTTGGCCATAACTTCGTCTACGGCAGCAATGATAATAAAATATAAATAAAATATCAAAATTGATTTAATGTTTATTGAAGATTAAGAACGAAACCTCTTCAATTACAAACTGACTATTACTATCTGAACTATCAAGTGAATTGTTTTATGACTACTTAATTTTTATCAGAACTCCACTGATAAGCAAACAACAAATTTTATTCGTAAACTAAATAATAGATACACATTTTGACTTTTAAACAAGTAAGGGCATTTCAAAGTTACATTATTAATGTGTTTAATCTATACTAATATTATAAAGCTGAAGAGTTTGTTTGTTTGTTTGTTTGTTTGAACGCGCTAATCTCAGGAACTACTGGTTCGAATTAAAAAATTCTTTTTGAGTTGAATAGACCATTTATCGAGGAAGGCTTTAGGCTATACAACATCACGATGCAATTATAGGAGCGAAGAAATAATGGAAAATGTGAAAAAAACGGGGAAAAATATTCATCCTTGAGGGCTTCCATTGCGTGCGCTGCAAAAACGGTTCGAGATACCAAAAATATATGTAAGAAAGAATTATTCCTCTTGAAATGATCTAAAAAATGTCCGCGACAGTATATGTCTATCTTTTAAGATTAAGTCACTAGAACCGTTTTTATGGTAAACAAATTTGGTCGAAATTAATGCATTATTTGTTAAGAGTTGTATCAACGTAATAATATTAATTTTTATCCAAATAAATGTGTTGTTGATTAAGAGTATTTAATTGTGAACAAAATTGTCTTTGACATCACTTAATTTCAATAAACATCTTAGAAGATATTACAAAACCTTATATAGCAAAACAACGTTTGCCGGATCAGCTAGTACAATATATTAATGTGACACAATGACTATTATTACTTTGTCAGTATTCCTATCAAGGTCGCTCGTCGAACGTGTATACATATGCAGATTAATTATAATTTGAAAATAACCTCTTTTCTTTCAGCCTGCAAACGTTGCCAAAAATTTTATCATGAGCAGTTTTTCCTCACGAAATATTTAACCACTGACGCGACAAAAATAGCTAACAACTATTCAGTGTATTACTTTTACTTTTTATATAATATTGATGATTTAATAATACAAGGAAAAATACATTTTTAGATTATGTTTTATGGACTGACTTATCATACAATTTACTCAAACAACACAATTTTATATTATTTAAGTACAAATTATATGGTATCTAATGTCATTAACTTAAACTTAGCTCTGTGAATACTCAGGCTATACTCAATTTTGTGTTTAGAATTCAGTTTTTTGTCAAAGATGAACTTATTGTTGAGCAAAGTGTAGGCAAGTCAATGTAGTGTCTATAAATCATAGCCTTAGAGTATTTTTAAATATTCATTTTATTCAATATCCACTTATTCAGCTTTTCTCTATACATTTTTTTAAGTGAAACCTGCCTTTAAATTTTACTCAGCAGAATAATCATCCAACCAACATGCCCCACTTATGTAGTACGGATTGTTCAAATTTAATGTGTAAAGTCATTCATTGACACTCCTGGGTAATATTAAAATTCGTACATCTTTATAATCATTCATATTTTTCGGTCAGTCAGTATGCCGTGCTGATCTATTAAAAAAATGCTTACCTATATGCTTCAGCCAACAATGGATTCTGTTTAATAGCCAGTGTGGAAAAATGTGCTGACTTATCCAATCTTCTACACTGGAAATGTATGGATGACAGTAGAAGCAACACCCCTGTATTAGTGCTGTCCTGACGCCATAACTGCATGCAGTGGAGCTCTGCACTCTCATAATCACCAGCCTGGTACTCTCTATGAGCCAGTTCCAAAAGACCTATGAGAAAAAATTCAATAATTTATTTATATATAATTAGGGAAACATACAATCACATAAAAACAATAAAATAATTTAAAAATAAGATATACAAGCAAGTTAACAAAAAAAACGTATCAAAATAATAATTAAGCTAAGGGATATAACACACATAAAGAAAACCTATAATAATAAAATAAAACAAATACAAAGCTGCTAATAAGCTTATATCAATAATTATGGCTTGTTTTAAACTACAATCAAATTATTCTTAGATGCTCGGTTAACAAAGTTTCAAAACTAGATCAGAAAAATGGTTCTGTAACAAATATTAATTCCAATAATGAAAATAAATATTTAAAACGTAATGGCTGTCTTACCTCTGGCAAAGACTAGATATGTTTTTATATTTATAAAAAAAATAGGGTAATGTAGAAGTAATGTGTTAGTTTTTGCTGATAAATAATATATTTTTACACTAAATCCCTTTCAGGATGAACAGAGATACATTAATATAAACAGTATAGTAGTGTATTAGTAATTTGCAAATAATAAATGTACGACTAATGCATGCAGTTATGGCACATTCATCATCCCCCCCCCCCTAACCCTTGGAAATCCTCACAACATGCCATGATCAAAGACAAAGACCAAAGTTACACAAACTACTGCATTAATGGAAAAAGGAAATCCAAACAAATCATTCAATTTTCATATCAAATAAAACACAAAGAAATAAACTCAGTAGCAAAGTAAATGTTGAAAGGAACAGAATTTATTGTTTATTATCCAGTGATCACAAATATTAATAGACTATTTTATTTCACATTACAGTTGTAATTCATAGTTAGTTACAAATAAACAAGTTGGAATATATGTTCTCCATGACTCAAGGAATAATAATGAAGGCAGACAGATTTGCTACAGTAAAAACATTATAAAGCTATAGCGCTAATCACGTTGAGTTACATTATGACAAATTGTATAACACTAAGGTTGTTTTACGATGCTAAGTTTATGTAAATTTATAAATTATTATAAATAATTAGAATACAAAGTCATTTATTTAATCAAGAACAACCCGCAACATTTAGAAAAATGTATTCAAAACAACAATAAAACCATGGATCGTAAAATTGTCAGTGATTGAAAACCTTTATGGTTAGGAAAATTTCCATGAGCAAACACGGAAAATTTAACTTGACAATAATATAGTTAATTAAGTATACATGATGAAACGTACCGACTGTGGAAATCTGTTGAATATCAGACATTTTTAATATAACTGCACTGGCTGGAACCCCTACAATTTGTTGTGCTTGGGGTTGAGATGTGACAGATTGCGGAACGGCTACATTCGCTTGCGGTTGCATTTTAGGTATCATCGTTCAATAAACAATAAAACATCGATGAAAACCGCTGTGCTATGTATCTTAAATTTCTAATTTTTATATTCCATTAGATAAATTCACAACGTCAACTCATCACACCACAAAGTTGGAGACGCGACGAATAACGGAAACATCACGTATTATTTCCAGAGCATTATTGTCAATATTTTAATGAATATAATTTATTATCACGCTATTGTAGCTTTTATCACTTGACATTTACGAGTAAAATAGCATAAATGTTTAATACGGATACTCAGTTGGCACTTATGACCTAAACTCTTGTCTATGATTATTAGGGGCTACGGAAAGAAATATTGATCCTTATTAGTTTTAGTACTTTATTTGACACCTTTGGTATTTTATTGTACGTCACACTTATATAATATTTAAAGAATTTATGAGAGTTGAAAAAGTTATCTATGCATAGATAACTTTGATATGGATTTATGCTTGTATGTAATTTTTTAGTGATTTAGGTTTTTCTATAGCACTAAAGAGTTCGTATCAATACTTTTGATTTGATTTATTATATCGCATCCCTAATGTGCTCCATTTTCATAGACAATTTCTACGGACATAAAATATCAGCGAAGTCAAAATTGTGCATTGGAGATTAATTGAAATAAATAAATAAAATTGATGAATTGTAAGATTTGTTCATTATAATCGACTCGTTTAAAGCTAAGGAGTTACTAAACACGAAAATTAGTCAATTATAATTTGGACCGCTCAAAGAGAATATAAAGGGTCCGCCTTGGGCTGCTTTTTATTAGTGTCAAACTTTTGAACGATTATTTAAACCTATATAACTTCGAATCACAGTATATACCTATGAACAGGCCTTTTTTAGAACGAGTATAATAAAGACAAGCATATCTTTAACCCCCCGAGAAAAGTGTAGCGACACTCTTCTCGAAGGCGACCAACTTACACCTTAGTTGCAAGAGGTACAATACTCTGGGATCATTATCGATAATATAATTATTTTTAATTCAAGGCCGTGTTTGCTCGAGCCGACTTCTATCTCAGTTGTTTACACCCTTTATTGGGTAAACATAGTACATTGTACCTGAGAAATAAGCCCAATCATGTGATGAAAGCACAAATGTCATCACATAATACAATAATTTAGTCCTTGAATTATTCAAAATTGTAAATGACGTTATCTATTCATAACAAATCTTAAATTCAACAGACACTTGTAATATGTCATATCTGCTTAGATTATTACATATCTGTTGGATTATATATTTATAATTTTGTATTAATAATCTTTTAATTAAGATTCAACATGTTTTAAATAATTATACAGTTGCGCTACTGTTCAATAAAGGTATAGCGCCAAGAAATGGTATACACGCAGCTCACCTAAGAGCAGTGCAGGTGTTCGGTAAAAGCTTGTCGAATCTCGAAACCTAGCTGCAGAGCAGTGATCATATCAACTACCCACTGACGCAGGTATTCACTAGAGATGAAAGTTATAGTTAGCACCTGTAAAGATTCGGAATTAAAAAAACAACCTATTGCTATCGCTGCATCTCAGACCGGGATTCTGCTGAATATAATGTCGCAGTATGTTCAGCATGGGACAGCAAGCGGCGTTATCTGGTCCAAAGGATCATACACGAATTCTTTTTGCCGACAGTGACGTCGGCCGTGCCACCATGACATCTACAGAGCCGTGGTCTCTTTCTGTGAAAACGTTGTCCCAGAAGGAGACTGCTAGGAGCTCGACAGGAAATAGTCTCCACTCGAAGCCGTCGAGCCACCGGCAGCCGGCACTTTTTATTTGTTTTTGTAGTATTATTATATCTTAAAAGTCCTGAACTAAATATTAAAATATCTACTAGAAATAATTAATATGGCACGTTTCCCGGGTCAGCTAGTGTTAGATATATATGTATTAGATTGAAGCACTGTATCTTAAAGTATGAAATATTATATTATCAAATACTGAAAATACATATTATATTATCACAGACTTTAAATCCTCACGTTACATGATTCAAGTGAAAGTGTAGTTGAATGATATTTATATATTATCTAAATAATTGAGCTGGTCTAAATCGCATACTATAGATAAACATGCAATACCTACACAAAATATTAAATCATACAAGAACAAAGTCGCAGGCATCAACACTATGTATATAATAATATCCTGGTTAAAGTTACAAACATAATAAGCACTTTTAAAAATATTTTTTATTTTCTATATTATAATCAGTATAAAAAATTATATTCAATTATCACAAAAATGGACGGAAGTTCAACGTACTAAAAAGAATTATGTTCCTAGTTCTTATCAATACGATGTTTTTGTAATTTTCTATTCTAAATAAGAGAGAAGGCATGCAACTTCGGTGAGATCTTGGGGTATCGACTCATGATAACAAAGATATAATTCTCTAGGCTCGGGATCACTGAACACGCGTCTGAAACGAAAAAAAAAAAACATTTAAGCTCAGTGGGGCAAATTTGGGTTAAGGGATATTTTCAAGTAATTGCAGTAGTTTTTATTATAGAATTAAAAAACTTTTTTTTTAATTAAAATATTTATAATATTTAAAAAAAATTAAACTTTCGTCGGGAAACAAGCTGATTGCCCGCCTAATGGTATGCCGTTACCATCGCTTATGAACTGCCGCGACACAAGAAGCGTTCTGATTGCGTTGTCGACATTTTTTCTGATATTGTTCTAAATGTGATTTTATAAATACACATGCATTTTATATAACAACGTGAATATCTGTGTTATTATTACAAAATGTATGCTTAATATATAATACATTTGAATAATTTGGACACAAAATAATTTACCCAACAACCCAAAACTGAAATGTTTCATTCATTTTTTTGCTGAATCCACACTGGCTGAGTATATCCGAAGGTGCTTCAAATAGCATTCCATATTCTTTAACAGCCACAAGTATTTTATTCAACGGATTCGATGGCGCGTGATTTCTTTTGAACCTAAAGGAAAAACTGATTAAAAGTAAATCGTCAAAGTATTAGAAATAAATAAAGATATTTTTTTAACATAATGTATAATCGACAGTGATTTATTTATTTAAAAGCAACTTCAAAGCACATTATAAGTAAAATTATATACAAAAAACGTATTAAATGATTATTTAACGTATAAGTTTTTCTTTAATTGAATTAGATATATTAAAAAAAGCGTAATCTTAAACATGTTTTTATTACTAAGTTAATAGTATTTGTTAATTAATTGCAATACTACCACAAATTGTGCAGTTTGTCTATTTATATCATCTAGTGTCATATTTCATGTCCTACTGCCTGCTTACCCTAGCGCATACCCCATGCACGCTACTGATAAAACACTATTTATATCGATAGTTGACATCATAATTTATTCACTGCTTTGTACAACACTATTAGTTATGTACAAATACACATTTAACCCACACTGAAACAGTTTGTCTCGCGTTGAGGACTACACTGCCATGAGTTGGCAATCAATAAACAAAAATTAAAAAATACCTTATGCTGTGTTGAAGTAATTCATGTATCTTCTTACAAGCGGTCCGAAAAGTTTGGACTATGTAAGAATATAAGACATTGTTTGCTTGTGCTTCTAGATTCTTCGCTGGCGCTATTAGTATCCCTTTCTCGGACTCCAGATGTATAAAATGAAATAAAACATTCTCTTCACCTGTTGTTATTCTGGAGTAATAAAAAATAAATATCACTTGTTACGCAGGATTTAAGCAGATTTAACTTCAGCTGAAGCAAACTAGTTGTTAACAAAATCGGCACCATGCTAAGAGTAGTAGCCAATAATTTTAATAATTACTAAATAATATATTATACTGATATGATAGAAAAATGAATGGCTGTGGAATGGAGCGAATAAATGGAGTAGGAAAAATATAATCTGTGTCATCTATTGACCGAATTTAAAAAAGTAAAATTGTACTTCTAAGAAATACTATAAGTTTAATATATTAATGTAATCAATTCTAATATAATTAAATATCAAAAACAACGCCAAGAAGTATAAACTTATGATATGGGGATATATTATAAACAATAGTGCCACCTATAGAGCATAGTTTTCAATTAGATTACAATAGAAAAAAATTTATAGATGTCCATTATCAAAAAACACAAATGTATATTTTTCCAGCATATAACATTGGAGTCTTTAAGCAACGAATGAACCGTTACTTATTAGGCGAGCGCGTTCCATCATTAGCTGTATCATCATTTTCCATAAGGTGTGATGGAGGTCAAGCGTAAATCTATTTGAATAAAAACAAATAGCATTACTAGCGCCGCAAAATACCTAACCATTTATTAAACCTCGGTTCACATTAAACTTAGATTAACCTAAAAAATAATAGCGCTAGTACAGATGTTTATATCTGTTTAAATAAAGAGTTTTAAATAGAAAAACACAAAAAGAAAAAATCGTTGAATAGCCTGCTATTACATATCCTGATATAGGTACTTATCAGTTATTTTAACTGCCTATCAGATAATAAATATAAATCAAAAGAACCTGTGTATGGTGACGCGGTTCAATTCGCTCAATAAAGATTTCCTTATATCTGACATGTCCATACTGCCACTCGCTTGGCTGCCATCCTGCAATCAGCCAAAATTTTATTAAGCTTAATACTATATTCCACATATGGCTATAACCAGCAGATCGCGAGCCACGTGCGGTTCTTTGAAGGATTATTTGTAGCTCTCAATAAATGTATTCTTTTGATTTTTGTACTATTAATTATATTTAAAAAAAAAGGGTTTTTGGAATACATTTTAAATACAAATTTAATTGTGGGTAACGAAATATGTTAAATTTTGAAAAATGGTTCTAACTATTAAGGAGTTTGGCCGCTCCTGTTATATGGTATGTACACCATTGGCTGGAAAACAATTTACAAAAGTCAGCGAAGTTTATGGTTTTGATAGGAAAAACTACAACAAGTAAACCAGGTTATGCTATACCTGCTTATCCCAATCAGAGTCGGACCCGGATGATTCGCGCCGATTCCTCATCTCTCTATCTGCTCGTCTCCCTTGAACGCGTTCTTCACTTATTTCACTGAAACCAACCTCATTTTTATTTAATTATTTGCTATTCAAATGCATCAGCTGTTTAGTACTTTCACCCATTTATGCTTATTGTAAATGAGATGAACAGATATCTGTTGGATTTTGGTAGTTGCGATGTATCTCTCTGTATGCAATTATATGCAAAGACGTCCGATTAAAGCGACTGTTCGGCACTGGTTGGCTTACTATCAAACTCACAAACATGCGGCTTACATTGGACGTCTTTACATATAAATGCATATAGAGAGAGACCTTATTAACCGGTAGCGGATGCTGTATCCGCCGGTTGTCTTAACATCCTGCAGCTCAATTTAAAAGTAGGCACAAAGAAACAAAGCCCACTGCCTTAATATCAGAACATAACTAATATAGTCCCTAACGCCCAGACCAAAACGTTTTCGTATCTCTGTAATTGTTAAGAATTAAGTTTTAACATTTATAGGGTAATTTAATATAGATATAGACATGCTAGATAAATAACAAAAACACTATAATATTTTGTTTTTTATTTAGTAATACGCGGGCCGGGATAAGGTATTGACTTATGCCGTTGCACAAAATGCACCCTCGTAGGCGGGATAATTTATAATAAAAAAGATTGCGATAATTTGAGACAAAGAGAAAAGTACTTATCGAGCAGCGGTATTCCAGGCACTTTACAACCACTCACTATGTATGTTTGTTAACGCGAATGTGGAGTATGGTTTTTGAGAAGTTGTGTTGTGTGTTGCGAGTTTGAATTGTAATGAAAAAGGATGCGATGCGATGTTATAAAGTTTCAAAGAATGCGATGCGGAGTTTGGTTTAAAATGCGAGAACGTTAAGAAAGTAAGAATGAATGAATGTTCGCCAGGTGGCGTTTGCGATTAGGTGCGTTCGCATTGTTATTATTTTAAGGTTCTGGGGTTGCGCCTTTTGGCGTGACTAAGTAAGATGGGTCATAAAACTGATAAATGTGTACAATGTGGCATATAATTCTAACATTTTACAGGACCGTAAATATTATTTTCTAGTATTAGTATGGTGGCCCTTGGTCCTTAAGTAGCTGTGATTTTGCTGGGCGTTTAGTACTATATGATTTCATCCTAGAATTATCACATTGAACCTCAGGAGGTTAAGAAAGAAATTAAATAGTTTAATATCAACAACACAATAATAAGCGAAAAACAAGCAAAATAAAAACATACACATTATCAGAACGCATTAAGCTCAAAGATTAGCGAAATAAATATAGAAAGTTATTTGTTCCGACCACCATTTATAATATTTTCAATCAAGTCTAAGAGTGAGGGAATGAAAAGGAACAAATTATAATCCTAATCTTTAATTGCGCTCTTAGTGAATTAACAGAGATGGACAAAATGTAATCTGATTAATGATGAACGATTACAAAATGTAGTCGTAATATTAATTTTTTTGCTTTGTAATCACGATTAAATCCATTTAAAACATTAAGAAATGATAAATGTGTATACAATCTGGGATTTTGTGATGTTTAAAACATAAATGAGCAAAATACAGTCATATTAATGGTGAAAAACGTAAAATGTAATCGATAATCATTTGTATTAATCTGATTATATTTTGCCTATCTATGGTGAATTAATTTACGTATAATGCCTACCTGTTGCTTTTTAAACTATTAGAGTCTTCGGAATAGCTTACGTCGATGCTGGAATGCCGATATTTTTGGGTGCCGTTGTACCACTGGGAGTAGAGATTATGGTGACTACCAAAATTAATTGATATTTCACTTGTACCAGAACCCGTGTTTATATGTTCCGACGAATTGTGACGTTTCTTTGTATCCGTTTGGGACTTTGACAGTTTAAAAGCGGATGATTTAGCAGCAGATTCTGTTTTCAATACTGAAAAAAAAAATTAAAACTATGAGAACCAAATAGACAAACTGTGCTATCAGACGGGCAAAAACTTATATAATTATTTGTAGTTTTTTCTCTTATTTATTCTCTAGCTCTAGTGAATTGTACGCCAATAATAGATACAAACCATTAATTTCCCTCATCTTCCGACCAGACTTTGTTAAGTATTCCGGCATAATTTCAAGCTGCGGATGCGTGTTGGAGCTAAACCATGAAGTTAAATATTTGTCAAGGCCCACTTCGTACAACAATTCGAGACAACTTTCGCATTCTTCGACATAGAAAGGTGACGGTGGAGTCATTCCTATCGCCTGAAATATAGGTAATATGTGGGTTCATCATCAGACATGAAATAGTTATCAGTGAGATTCGGGACTTTTCAGAAAGGCAACCAGTACAGTCAAACATGAAGTGCATTTTCATAAAGTCAATATTTAAGTATCTAGCTGTAAATAAACTATTCGGCAGGATCTATTTATAATGGCCCACTTATCTAATCTATACCCCTAAATTTTAAGGCATAAATATCAACTTTATACACATAAATAACCTATTTAACTCTATCCTTTTGAAGTTCCACAAGCACACCACTGATATTAATTATCAATGCTTAATTCTCTAATTTAACTCTTATATCGCATCTTAATTTATTAATGTACTAGCTGATCCGGCAAACGTTGTTTTGCTATATAAGGTTTTGTAATATCTTCTAAGATGTTCATTGAAATTAAGTTATGTCAAAGACAATTTTGTTCACAATTAATACTCTTAATCAACAACACATTTATTTGGATAAAGATTAATATTATTACGTTGATACAACTCTTAACAAATAATGCATTAATTTCGACCAAATTTGTTTACCATAAAAACGGTTCTAGTGAGTTAATCTTAAAAGATAGACATATACTGTCGCGGACATTTTTTTAGATCATTTCAAGAGGAATAATTCTTTCTTACATATATTTTTGGTATCTTGAACCGTTTTTGCAGCGCACGCAATGGAAGCCCTCAAGGATGAATAATTTTCCCCGTTTTTTTCACATTTTCCATTATTTCTTCGCTCCTAATAATTGCATCGTGATGTTATATAGCCTAAAGCCTTCCTCGATAAATGGTCTATTCAACTCAAAAAGAATTTTTCAATTCGAACCAGTAGTTCCTGAGATTAGCGCGTTCAAACAAACAAACAAACAAACAAACTCTTCAGCTTTATAATATTAGTATAGATTTTAATCTTTATAAGTATGGAATATAAACTGTACCTCTTCCGTACATCCGCCAGCTTCCATCAACGTAGCAAGGATGAAGTGACCCTTCCCAACTATCAAAAGAAACCATCGTCCATCTGGAATCCTGTCAAGATATTTAAGTAAACTTATCAAGTAAGCAAATCATCAGGTATACCTGACTACAATTGCAATGGTACTTTGAAGCGATCATATACGCTTGAGTAGGTACATCAGAGTGTGTGTGTGTTGTAGAAAGTTATCATAAAAGCATAACGTTATAATAAATGCCAGGTAAACTGGAGTTTATTTTCCACTATGTTTTTATAAACATAAGGCAAATAAGACTACAAGTGTTTCACAATGTTATCATAAATACCAGGTAAGCCAAAGTGTGTGTTCTACAATATTATCATAAATACAAAGTAAATCCAAGTTGGTGTGTTCCAAAATGTTATCATATCCCTATCATCATTATGTACATTGGAATGTCTGTTATATAATTTAACTTGTACAAAGTGAACCAGAGCATATTTTAGACAATATTATCAAACAACTTACAGGCTCTAGATTACCTAATAAGTGTACTTCTTATACTAGCATTTATGGCGGCCTTTAAATCAGTTAATATTATAATAATAAAAGTTATCTGAAATTAATAAAAGTAATTTGCTAATAGAGTAAAAAGGGAAAATATAATAATGTATAAGACTTATTTAAATGACATAATTACCTGTAATCATGACCATCATTTTTGCTTTGCTTCCTGTGTTCATGAATGAATACTTCTTTCCATATCACAAGTTTTTCTAACTCTCTCTCAGTACTTAATCTAAGTATTCCATTTAACCGTAAATATGCATTGATCTCTTTTAAATCTTCATCTTGTAAATGTGTGCTCAAAAGATGTCCAGAGTAATATAAACAGGCACCTATAACTATGTACAGTCTTTGAAAGTTCTCTACGTCATCAGTCTAAAACAATGAAGTTTATTCATACTTTTATTGACTTATATTGTTTTTGCAGTATGCTATGGTTGCTTATACAAACTAGTATAAAAAAAATTGTAATAATGAACTCAAATATAACTAAGACGATTTTTAAAACTACATAATATCATAAATAAAAACATGGAAGTTAAATATGCTATCAACTAATTGAAATAGTTAAGTATATATGTAATATATTTAATTATTTAAGTCTACCTGTTTAGGTAAGTACGTTTATATATTTTTAAGTTAACCCCATGATTAAAGTACACTGAAACACAAACAACACAATATAGACAAATATTTTGTGTAAATGTTTTGCGAGACATATATAAAGCTGCAGATGCTTGTCCATAGACAACAATAATTTATACCTGTGTTTTATGTACTCACAGGCTCAAGACACATTAGCTGCAGTCACTCCATTAGTGTGAGTTAGTAGATAGTATAATATATTTTAAAGCATAACTAACCCATTCCCGATAATCTGCCGCTTCCAATTCTGTTATGGCATCATCAATTTGTACTTTTACTTCCAATGGTAAAGTTACAGAATGTGTCGCCAAAAAATCTTCAATGTAATATCTATTACACAGCTTCTTATTGTTCTCAAACAATAAAGTAATAAAGATTCGTGAAAACAGACTATCCAATTTATCCACATTGTTAGGTTTAGTGAAGCAGGTTTTAAGAGATCCATACAAAAATTCCAGCAACTTCACTATCTCTGTTACAATTTTCTTTGAGGAAAATGAATCCACTTCTTTATTTGGGAATGCTATGAGCAGCAAATCATTAAAGTGTGAAGCGTATGTAACATTAATTAGGGCATTACTGTGCAATACAGTAGAATTAAATGGTTCACTTGTCCCTAAGGATTTAGGGGCTAAATGATTGAGAGTAATAAATGCACCTCTTGTATTGTACAAAAAATTTTGATTAAATGGCCTCGGGTAACAGTACAACACCCCTTTGTCATCATTACTTTTGTATTCACTTTCATTACAACAAATATAAAGTACTGAACACATGGATTCCTTCAGTAATTGTGTAAGGTTGTCAGGAAAAACATTCAATGACAATAACCTTTCCAGGTTGATTACATTTTCTTCTAACGGAACTTGAAAGGTTAACATTGGATTACTATAATCCTCAGTTACTCTCTGAAGTATGTTGTTTATATTGTATGAATTGACATCTATCCCGTTTATTTTGTGCAAATAAAAACCCCTTTTAACTCTGGGTGAGTAAATTGTATAAGCTTCTGGTAATAAATCAGCTACAACTAAAGTTTTGCCATCTGAATGAGTTTCTAAGCTAATACCAAAAAGTTTTTCTATTTTGCAATTCTTCTCACTGCTAAAAATCATATTTTTGATGCCCTAAAATTAATTAATATAAATAAACATATAAAGTTATACATAACTTTTAAAAGATATGACAAAATATTTTAGTATTACTATTGAATAATATGGCAGCAGCTTTTTGCTGATGTGTTCAACTATCAATTATTTTTCAACATTGTATTAACTATATGTCAAACTCTAATTGAGATGGGAGCATCTATTTAGTCTAATTTTGAAACTATTGTTTAATGGTGCATCAAAAATGTCCTGAAATAGATTAGTGTATAAATTGCTTCTTTTTACAATTATCTACACTAAAAATACTATTTATTATTGTAACAAGCACAAATAATGGCACATACTTTTATTTTTACAAACTACTCTTGCTTCTTTATTAATCACTTCTGGCACTTTTTCTTATTCAGTATAATTATAATTTTACCCATTATCTGAAACCTCTTAAAATATAGGGTATATAGAAAAGGGAAATATTTACAGTCTGATGGCACAGATTGTAGTGACCTTACATATGATGATAAGGTCGGGGGTCCAAGACCTGGGAAAGGCATACTTATCCATGATGAGTAGATAAGTTTGTTGAGAGTCATAGTTGTTCATATGTATTCCTTTGTCTAGTATTAATAGTACAAGCACAAGCTTAGTTTAAGACTAAGCCAAAGTGTGTAATTGTCAGTAAATATTATCATTTATGTCAGTTATGGAGTGAGTTATGTTGGGCATCTCTTTAAAGGATAAAGTCTTTAATGAGATTATCTGATAGAGAACCAAAGCTGTCGACATAACTCTTCATATTAGCAGGCTGAAATTGCAGTGGACAGGCCATATAAGCCGAAGAACCGATGTTCATTGGAGCTGGCGGGTTCTCAAATGAAGACCGTGGATTGACAGACATAGCGTGGGGCGCCCTCTGGTAAGGTGGAGTAACAACTTGTGAAAGGTGGCCGGAAAGGATTGGATGAGAAAAGTCAAAGACCAGGGTCAATGGCACTTGTTAGGAGAAGCCTATGTCCAGCAGTGGACTAGGATAGGCTGATGATGATGATGATTATCATTTATTTGTGGAAATATAACACCATAAATAAATAATATAAAAATGAAAACAAATGTTATTTAAAAATTTCTAACCTGTATGGTAATTAAATTATTATCATTATCATGAATACCAGAATTTTTGTTAATTAGAGAACCTGTCACACCATCTTTTGTATGTTTATTCTTCTCTGAATCAATGTTCTTTTTTTTACGAGCTTTGAGTACTTTAAATATTCTTCCTGAAATGTAAGAAAATTTATGTTAAAATTTTAAAAAACAATGAGTATGTTGAAATAAGTTGAATAGAGGTCTTTAAATTTGTATGGATTAAAGAAAATAATTTAATTAACCTAACAAAACCACAATACAATGCAACATGATTTTAACTTAATAAAATGTATAATAATTATTAAAGTTGAGCTGATTGATATATTAACCTTTTGTTGATCGTCTTGTTGATGTTCGTTTAAAATTATTTCTTAATTTAAATGTTTCACAATTATCCAGTAATGCCGTATTATTTTCCGTTTTAGTATCGGTAGATGGTTTACACTTTATATAAACTAATTCACCATCTTCACCTACATCAGAATCCCATTCTGGAACAGAACTGCAAGAAAATAATTGATTTAACCATTCAAAACAATATGAAATAAATTAAATAGATCTGAATCTTGCCTTTCAGAATCAGAATATTTAGAATCTGATGAGTTTGTCCAGTCATTATCACTATCTGAAGAACCATCTACGGGCACTTTAGAATTGTAATTATTCATGTTCTCATTTATTCTTATAAACACAGACCATTTAGATACTCTTATAAAGAATCGGTATTACATTTAGAATTCTTATTGATATTTCACTAAATTGTTTTTGTTTGTTTTGCGAATACCTTTTTTTTTTTTTTTAATATTAAGTTTTACGGCTCTGGGTACATGCCCTTTTGAGCCTGTCGTTGGTGGTTTAATGATCAGATTAGAGTTTCTTTATCGTGTTTTTAATAAAATCGTAAATGGGCACAAAGCACTTTTCATTAGATAATAATTCTTCTAAGGACCTTGGGACTTCTTTGAAGATTTTTTCCAATTCCGAAACCAATAAAAGCCTTTCTATTCCAAACTGATGACAATTAAATACAAAATGTTCAATATCTGCGTTGTTACAGGTCTTGCAATGAGAACAACGACTATCATTGCAAATTTTCATTCTTTTGAGGTGTGCAGGGGTTTGGCAGTGTCCAAATCTTAATCTGTTTATTGTGGATATGAAATTTCTAGACACAGGTCCTTTAATGTTGTGAAACCAAGGTTTGGCGGGCAGGGCTTTTTGTATATCAGCGTACCATTTACCCTTTTCTATGCTTATATCTATCCAATAATTAGACCACATTTCTTGTATACTTTGCTTCAAGTTCGAATAATAATCTGTGAATGGTACTTTTATATCATTAGAATAATCTTCATCATAATCCTGTGCGGCAGCTGAATCGGCAATCTCATTACCCAAAATACCTTTGTGAGCAGGGATCCATAAGAACTTTACAATTTTTTTCTCTAATACTAAACTATGTAGAACACTTTTAATTTTTAAAATAATGTAATTCATTTTGTAAGTATATGCATGGTTTTTTAAACAGATCAAAACACTTTGTGAATCAGATATAATAACATAACTTCCTACATTCGTTAATTTAGAAATATGAAGTAAAGCCAGGTATATAGCAATAGCTTCCGCTGTAAATATACTACTACTTTTATCCACTTTAAAACATTTTGTAACTTTTAATTGACTGTCATAGAAAGCCGAAGTTACTCTATTGGGATTTTTAGATCCATCTGTATAAATTTTATAGTAAGATGACTTGTTATTAAAATATGCTAAAAATTCCTGTTGATTAGCAAAGTTTTCAAATTGGATATCAATATCATTGTTCATTAAAGCATCATAGCTAATTTTATATAAGGGAAGTGGATAAGATCTATATATGTTGTCAAGAGATTGCGCTTTAGCCACAATAAAAGTAATTTCTGGTAATTGATAATTTTTAAGCATATCAGTAGTGACAGAATAGTTACTGAGATCAAAATTAATGAGAGATTCTGGTAAAAATCTTCTTAGTACTAATGGGTTATTAATAAAAAATAATTTGATGGCAAATTTTTGTGCCATATGATATCGTCGAATAATTAATGGAGGGATACAACATTCAGCTTCCATAGCATTAATAGGAGTGGTACACATAGCTCCGCTAATTATTCTTAATGCCTTATTTTGAACAACATCTAATTTTTTTAAAAGGTGTTTTTTAACATTCATATATGCTAAACAACTGTAATCAAAATGTGATCGCACCAGATTCTTATATAGCATGAGAAGTATTTTTGGGTCAGCTCCCCAACTTATACCTGCTAATGACTTTAAAATGTTTAAACTTTTATTGGCATTTTTAATAATATAATTTATATGTAATTCAAATTTAAGTTTACAATCTAGATAAACTCCTAAGAATTTTTTACAAGTAACATATTGAATTGGTGTTCTATTATATATAATATTGTTAACTATACCTTCAATAGATTTTTTTGCAAATATCATGGCAACACTTTTATGAGGATTAATAGTTAATTGTAAATAATCATTATAAAAAGTATGCAATTGAACAAGTGTATTATTTAGGTTATTCACTGCAATATTAACATTTTTATTTATTGAATACAGAACTATATCATCAGCAAATTGTAGAATTTGAACATCATTACAATTGATATGGTGCATAATCTGAGAAATATAAATATTGTATAGTAACGGAGAAAGTGCAGCACCTTGCATTGTACCCTTATAAGCGTTTCTTGGTCCATGAAGAATATTATTGAATTTTACATATATAGTCCTATTATATAAAAAACTAAATATCCATTTTGATACTTTTCCAGGAATTCCTATATCACTCAAAATCTTTATCAAAATGAAGGGATTTACATTATCAAATGCTCCCTTCACATCAAGGAAAGCACACACTGTGAAAGAGTGGCTGAGAAATGAATTTTTAATATCTGTTATTAATGAAATAAAACTTTCAACAGAACTTCTACCTTTACGAAAACCAAACTGTTGCATAGGTAAAATATTATTGGATTCTACATACCAGTCTAATCGTACCTTAATAATATTTTCAAATATTTTACCAATACAAGATGAAAGTGATATTGGTCTATAAGAGTCACAATCATTTACTTGCTTCTCAGGTTTTAGGATAGGTATAATACATTGAGTCTTCCATGAGACAGGTATACATTGAGAATACCACAAAAGATTAAAAAGTTGAAACAAAATCTTTTGTGCATTTACATGAAGATTAGAGATAAGTTTATAGGGAAAATCATCAAGTCCTGGAGCTGTATCTTTACGTGAATATAAAGAACTTACAAATTCATTCCAAGTGAACGGTTCTGCCAAAAAACTACTTGCAATATTTCCTGTTAATTTAAAATATTCATTGAGTACTGACACATTGGTTTCAGGTAAAGAATCGGAATACTTATTAAGAAAGGAAGGAATCCATTCATCATTTTTTGGAGATTTAAGAATAGGAGCCCTTTTAAATCGTCTCATATAATTCCAGATGATGCTTACAGGTGTGTTTCTATTAAAGCTTGAACACAATGTGTGCCAACTGGTTTTCTTTTTATCACTTAAAATTCGTTTTTTACAAGCATCTAATTTTTTGTATGCTATATAATTATCCAATGTTGGATTATGTCTATAGTTATTTAGAGCATTTCTACTTTTTGAAACAGCATTTAAACAATCATCATCCCACCATGGTACAGGTCTCTTCATTAAATATGAACTTTTAGATATTTTTAGTTTGGGTATACATATTTCTTTAAGTTTATTTAATATTTCACAAAAAATGTCATATTTTGTTAATGGATCAGAAGCATTGGTTAGTAGAATATTAAAAGAATCTTCAGATAATATTTTAAATTTAGTCCAGTCTGCTTTTTTATACAGGAATCTTTCACTTGATTCACCAATTACATATTTTTCAGGAGATATATGAAGATCAATGATCGTGGGATAATGATAGCTGCCCATGGCATCATCATGTACCTTCCAATCACATAATAATGCAATCGAGGCACTGACACATGAAACATCTATAGCTGATTGATTGTGATGTATTGTACCTACTGTTGTTGGAGAACCAGTATTTAATATGCAAAGATCATATTCATCCATCAAATTATAAATATCAGTGCCACGATTGTCTGATCTCAAACAACCAAAGGCAAGATGATGCGCATTTAGGTCACCTGACATAAGCAATGGTTTGGGCAATTTATCAATTACATTCTTAAGGCTTCTAATCCTAAAACCTCCAGGACGTGGAGGACAGTATGTGCATAAAATAGATAACCCACCTGAACAAGTTTGTAAAATTATAGCAACTGTTTGTAAATATTCATAAAATGGAGTTTCAACTACACTAAATTTAAAATTACTTTTTATTAATATACCTACACCTCCATGACCATTTTCTGCATTTCGATATATGAAATTAAATCCAGATATGTAAAACTTATTTCTATCCTTTAACCAGGTTTCATTTAATAAGCAAATATCAATGTTATTACTATGTAAGAAATCTATAAGCAAAGGTTTTTTATTATTTACACTTTGTATGTTAAATTGAGCTATTCTAATAGAACTATTGTCCATTATTGAGTTTTTCTTTTAATATATTTTTAATACTTGCATTAGTAAGTGGTTTATCATCAGATTTATTTGCTAAGGTTACCAATGCTGCCACCATGCTTTTCATTATTGAGTCATTGTTTAAAATTTGTGTAATTAAATTATCATTACTTAAATTAATGTTAGAATTGGAGTTGTCCTTAGACGGAAGACCAGACATATTAGGTTTTGGCACATTTGACTGAAGTTTCATTGGCATAATATCTGTTTGTGGTAAAGGTGGAAAGTCTTTTTGATAGTTATTCGGGATTAATTTAGTATTATTATTGATTACAGAAGCATAACTTAATTTTTGCTTTTTTTCCAGTATTTTTTTCATTTTTATAGGGCATACCCTAGAAATAGCCAGATGAGGACCTGCACAGTTTATACATTTGACAGTACTATTTTGATTGCACTCCTTAAAATGATGCTCCTCTGAACAAATAGAACATTTTTGTGATGATTTACATACTTTTGCGCCATGGTTAAATTTAAAGCATTTGTAACATTGCAACAATGGTGCGGTATATTCATGGACACGGTAGGCCCATAAATCCAGGTATATAAATTCCGGTAAATTAGTAGAAACAAAGGTAATACTAACAGATTCAAATGGTATAATTTCACCATTTGATTTTCTAGTAAATCTACGTACACTTACGATTTCATACTGTGAAGTTAACCGATTGTAAAGTTCTTCATTGCTCAAGGATTTGGGTACAAATCTTATTACTCCAGTACTTTCTATTGTTTTAGCTGGTATATACGCTTTATATGAATGTTTTTCCAGGAAGTCTTCATTTTTTAAAAAGTTATTGGCGGTATCTGTTTGAGTGAAGGTAACGCTGATTTTCGTAGCATTGATTCTCTTAACGCAATTTACACCCTTTATCTCCCTTTTAAACAAATCGGACAAATTAATTGGGTTTTTATTTCCCAAACATTCTCCTTTCGTGCTTTCAACAAATACTGTGAAGAACTTGTTAGTCGAAGAGCTGGGAGGGAAAACTCTTTTATAACCCGGCTTCCTAAATGGCAAATACGCCTCTGAATGTACTTGATCATCGGTGCCTCCAGGCTTTTTTCTTTTCTTGGTAGGTTCTGGAGGTTTATCTCCTTCTTCATCCACATTTTTATACATTTTCGTTGTTTAAATAAAATAAATATTGAACAACTCAGAAATTTTCTAAAATGGCGCCTTATCTTTTCAAATGCCCGCCAAAGAATCCTTTGCGAATACCTTTTTTTTTTTTTTTTTATATTAAGTTTTACGGCTCTGGGTACATGCCCTTTTGAGCCTGTCGTTGGTGGTTTAATGATCAGATTAGAGTTTCTTTATCGTGTTTTTAATAAAATCGTAAATGGGCACAAAGCACTTTTCATTAGATAATAATTCTTCTAAGGTCCTTGGGACTTCTTTGAAGATTTTTTCCAATTCCGAAACCAATAAAAGCCTTTCTATTCCAAACTGATGACAATTAAATACAAAATGTTCAATATCTGCGTTGTTACAGGTCTTGCAATGAGAACAACGACTATCATTGCAAATTTTCATTCTTTTGAGGTGTGCAGGGGTTTGGCAGTGTCCAAATCTTAATCTGTTTATTGTGGATATGAAATTTCTAGACACAGGTCCTTTAATGTTGTGAAACCAAGGTTTGGCGGGCAGGGCTTTTTGTATATCAGCGTACCATTTACCCTTTTCTATGCTTATATCTATCCAATAATTAGACCACATTTCTTGTATACTTTGCTTCAAGTTCGAATAATAATCTGTGAATGGTACTTTTATATCATTAGAATAATCTTCATCATAATCCTGTGCGGCAGCTGAATCGGCAATCTCATTACCCAAAATACCTTTGTGAGCAGGGATCCATAAGAACTTTACAATTTTTTTCTCTAATACTAAACTATGTAGAACACTTTTAATTTTTAAAATAATGTAATTCATTTTGTAAGTATATGCATGGTTTTTTAAACAGATCAAAACACTTTGTGAATCAGATATAATAACATAACTTCCTACATTCGTTAATTTAGAAATATGAAGTAAAGCCAGGTATATAGCAATAGCTTCCGCTGTAAATATACTACTACTTTTATCCACTTTAAAACATTTTGTAACTTTTAATTGACTGTCATAGAAAGCCGAAGTTACTCTATTGGGATTTTTAGATCCATCTGTATAAATTTTATAGTAAGATGACTTGTTATTAAAATATGCTAAAAATTCCTGTTGATAAGCAAAGTTTTCAAATTGGATATCAATATCATTGTTCATTAAAGCATCATAGCTAATTTTATATAAGGGAAGTGGATAAGATCTATATATGTTGTCAAGAGATTGCGCTTTAGCCACAATAAAAGTAATTTCTGGTAATTGATAATTTTTAAGCATATCAGTAGTGACAGAATAGTTACTGAGATCAAAATTAATGAGAGATTCTGGTAAAAATCTTCTTAGTACTAATGGGTTATTAATAAAAAATAATTTGATGGCAAATTTTTGTGCCATATGATATCGTCGAATAATTAATGGAGGGATACAACATTCAGCTTCCATAGCATTAATAGGAGTGGTACACATAGCTCCGCTAATTATTCTTAATGCCTTATTTTGAACAACATCTAATTTTTTTAAAAGGTGTTTTTTAACATTCATATATGCTAAACAACTGTAATCAAAATGTGATCGCACCAGATTCTTATATAGCATGAGAAGTATTTTTGGGTCAGCTCCCCAACTTATACCTGCTAATGACTTTAAAATGTTTAAACTTTTATTGGCATTTTTAATAATATAATTTATATGTAATTCAAATTTAAGTTTACAATCTAGATAAACTCCTAAGAATTTTTTACAAGTAACATATTGAATTGGTGTTCTATTATATATAATATTGTTAACTATACCTTCAATAGATTTTTTTGCAAATATCATGGCAACACTTTTATGAGGATTAATAGTTAATTGTAAATAATCATTATAAAAAGTATGCAATTGAACAAGTGTATTATTTAGGTTATTCACTGCAATATTAACATTTTTATTTATTGAATACAGAACTATATCATCAGCAAATTGTAGAATTTGAACATCATTACAATTGATATGGTGCATAATCTGAGAAATATAAATATTGTATAGTAACGGAGAAAGTGCAGCACCTTGCATTGTACCCTTATAAGCGTTTCTTGGTCCATGAAGAATATTATTGAATTTTACATATATAGTCCTATTATATAAAAAACTAAATATCCATTTTGATACTTTTCCAGGAATTCCTATATCACTCAAAATCTTTATCAAAATGAAGGGATTTACATTATCAAATGCTCCCTTCACATCAAGGAAAGCACACACTGTGAAAGAGTGGCTGAGAAATGAATTTTTAATATCTGTTATTAATGAAATAAAACTTTCAACAGAACTTCTACCTTTACGAAAACCAAACTGTTGCATAGGTAAAATATTATTGGATTCTACATACCAGTCTAATCGTACCTTAATAATATTTTCAAATATTTTACCAATACAAGATGAAAGTGATATTGGTCTATAAGAGTCACAATCATTTACTTGCTTCTCAGGTTTTAGGATAGGTATAATACATTGAGTCTTCCATGAGACAGGTATACATTGAGAATACCACAAAAGATTAAAAAGTTGAAACAAAATCTTTTGTGCATTTACATGAAGATTAGAGATAAGTTTATAGGGAAAATCATCAAGTCCTGGAGCTGTATCTTTACGTGAATATAAAGAACTTACAAATTCATTCCAAGTGAACGGTTCTGCCAAAAAACTACTTGCAATATTTCCTGTTAATTTAAAATATTCATTGAGTACTGACACATTGGTTTCAGGTAAAGAATCGGAATACTTATTAAGAAAGGAAGGAATCCATTCATCATTTTTTGGAGATTTAAGAATAGGAGCCCTTTTAAATCGTCTCATATAATTCCAGATGATGCTTACAGGTGTGTTTCTATTAAAGCTTGAACACAATGTGTACCAACTGGTTTTCTTTTTATCACTTAAAATTCGTTTTTTACAAGCATCTAATTTTTTGTATGCTATATAATTATCCAATGTTGGATTATGTCTATAGTTATTTAGAGCATTTCTACTTTTTGAAACAGCATTTAAACAATCATCATCCCACCATGGTACAGGTCTCTTCATTAAATATGAACTTTTAGATATTTTTAGTTTGGGTATACATATTTCTTTAAGTTTATTTAATATTTCACAAAAAATGTCATATTTTGTTAATGGATCAGAAGCATTGGTTAGTAGAATATTAAAAGAATCTTCAGATAATATTTTAAATTTAGTCCAGTCTGCTTTTTTATACAGGAATCTTTCACTTGATTCACCAATTACATATTTTTCAGGAGATATATGAAGATCAATGATCGTGGGATAATGATAGCTGCCCATGGCATCATCATGTACCTTCCAATCACATAATAATGCAATCGAGGCACTGACACATGAAACATCTATAGCTGATTGATTGTGATGTATTGTACCTACTGTTGTTGGAGAACCAGTATTTAATATGCAAAGATCATATTCATCCATCAAATTATAAATATCAGTGCCACGATTGTCTGATCTCAAACAACCAAAGGCAAGATGATGCGCATTTAGGTCACCTGACATAAGCAATGGTTTGGGCAATTTATCAATTACATTCTTAAGGCTTCTAATCCTAAAACCTCCAGAACGTGGAGGACAGTATGTGCATAAAATAGATAACCCACCTGAACAAGTTTGTAAAATTATAGCAACTGTTTGTAAATATTCATAAAATGGAGTTTCAACTACACTAAATTTAAAATGACTTTTTATTAATATACCTACACCTCCATGACCATTTTCTGCATTTCGATATATGAAATTAAATCCAGATATGTAAAATTTATTTCTATCCTTTAACCAAGTTTCATTTAATAAGCAAATATCAATGTTATTACTATGTAAGAAATCTATAAGCAAAGGTTTTTTATTATTTACACTTTGTATGTTAAATTGAGCTATTCTAATAGAACTATTGTCCATTATTGAGTTTTTCTTTTAATATATTTTTAATACTTGCATTAGTAAGTGGTTTATCATCAGATTTATTTGCTAAGGTTACCAATGCTGCCACCATGCTTTTCATTATTGAGTCATTGTTTAAAATTTGTGTAATTAAATTATCATTACTTAAATTAATGTTAGAATTGGAGTTGTCCTTAGACGGAAGACCAGACATATTAGGTTTTGGCACATTTGACTGAAGTTTCATTGGCATAATATCTGTTTGTGGTAAAGGTGGAAAGTCTTTTTGATAGTTATTCGGGATTAATTTAGTATTATTATTGATTACAGAAGCATAACTTAATTTTTGCTTTTTTTCCAGTATTTTTTTCATTTTTATAGGGCATACCCTAGAAATAGCCAGATGAGGACCTGCACAGTTTATACATTTGACAGTACTATTTTGATTGCACTCCTTAAAATGATGCTCCTCTGAACAAATAGAACATTTTTGTGATGATTTACATACTTTTGCGCCATGGTTAAATTTAAAGCATTTGTAACATTGCAACAATGGTGCGGTATATTCATGGACACGGTAGGCCCATAAATCCAGGTATATAAATTCCGGTAAATTAGTAGAAACAAAGGTAATACTAACAGATTCAAATGGTATAATTTCACCATTTGATTTTCTAGTAAATCTACGTACACTTACGATTTCATACTGTGAAGTTAACCGATTGTAAAGTTCTTCATTGCTCAAGGATTTGGGTACAAATCTTATTACTCCAGTACTTTCTATTGTTTTAGCTGGTATATACGCTTTATATGAATGTTTTTCCAGGAAGTCTTCATTTTTTAAAAAGTTATTGGCGGTATCTGTTTGAGTGAAGGTAACGCTGATTTTCGTAGCATTGATTCTCTTAACGCAATTTACACCCTTTATCTCCCTTTTAAACAAATCGGACAAATTAATTGGGTTTTTATTTCCCAAACATTCTCCTTTCGTGCTTTCAACAAATACTGTGAAGAACTTGTTAGTCGAAGAGCTGGGAGGGAAAACTCTTTTATAACCCGGCTTCCTAAATGGCAAATACGCCTCTGAATGTACTTGATCATCGGTGCCTCCAGGCTTTTTTCTTTTCTTGGTAGGTTCTGGAGGTTTATCTCCTTCTTCATCCACATTTTTATACATTTTCGTTGTTTAAATAAAAGAAATATTGAACAATTCAGAAATTTTCTAAAATGGCGCCTTATCTTTTCAAATGCCCGCCAAAGAATCTTTGCGAATACCGCTATTTATGTACTAACTAACCTTGATAAGAAAATTCCCAAATTTATTTGAAAAAAAAAACATGACAAATATATTTTTATTTGATGAAGTAATTTTATTTTAAATTATAAAGTAAAATAGTTTTCATTAAATATTTCATAAAAATATGCTTTATCAAAGATCTATTTATAGAACGCAGTAAAACCAAATTTACTCTAAATTATATTTGCCGAAAAACATATAATGTGTATGTAATTATAAAATTAACCTGATTTAAATTTATAAACGTAAAACTTTCTAAGAAAACCCTTAAACGACTATTGCGCCTGGAAAATCCCATAGTCTTAGGAAATACCTTAAATTTAGGTGTGAGATCCCAACGCTAGCATCACTGTTATTTTTACAAATTTGACAGTAATGATGGTTCACTGATTTTTTTTTCTTGAAAGGCGAATGTTTATACCCATTCTGCTAGACTTTACAAAATACAACAAAATAATTATCGGAAATGACAATAACACAACCAACATAAAAAAAAAATTATGTATTGTATCAAAAAAATATGGGTAAACAAAGTCAAAATTTTCACAATTTTAAAGTCGATTTATCTGAATTAAGCACCTAGAAATAAGAATGATATTTATTACAAAAGTAGCTTTTGGTATCCTTGATTCTTAATATAATGCAACGTCAGGCAAACCCTGTATAGCCTGTTCCACAATTATGTCAAATCAATAATGAATATAGCACGAAAATTCAAAAATTGCAAAATTTTATTTATATAATACAGAATGTGAAATAATACAATGATTATACTGAAAATGTGACAACACGTTAATATACCTAAACATAAAAAAATAATTCGCATGAAACATTATGATTAATACAGAAAATTACGAAGATAATGAAGCAAAGGACACCATCAGTAATTATGTATTGTCTAATGATAGAATGTTGAGATATCCTTAGAGAGTTAGGGATTAAACAATTTCTTTGCCGGTCATCCGTCTTCATTTGTAAGTCAAACAAAAACTCGTAACATGATTGGCACTCATTACTCGCGACCTGCACCAGTCTTACAGACACTAAATGTTGGTAAACCAAAAAATAGTTATGATGGTGAAAAAAAATGTATTGAATGTCATGACTCCAGTGAACGTTTCTGCCACGTTAATATGGTAAGTTTTCATGTTTTTCTCTCCTAAGATCACTGTGTAATTTGTGCATAAAAACTTCCTTCTCTGATTCCACACATACCCACGTGGATTGCAGTTACTTGTTAGTTGTTGTTGTTGCAGTTACAGTCCCTGTCGTTTGTGGACTACATTGTACTTTCCATCAGATGTGACGTAGTCACTTTCTCAAGCCAGTGTTCATAAAATAATGAAATTCTTTAGCTGAGTGCCTGAAACGCTCGCACCTCAATCAATAAAAATGTAAAGGCTCTAAGGGAACAGCATTGTAACCAGAAAAAAATGTTTCGCTTCAGCCAGTCGCTGGTTGAGATTTGTTCGTGTATGCCTTTATCTCTTGACCTTCCTTAAGGTACTCAACAAGAAGGTAATGCTTCTAGTTATAAACTCGATTATAGGTGATAATAATCACTTACCATCATGTGTGGTGTCATTTTTTTTTATACTAGCATAACAAAGTAACTACTCCGTATCTGATGGATTTTTTTTTACACTGGCTCGACATAGTGACTACAGAGTACCTGATGGTAAGTACAGTGTAGTCCAACAACGAAAGCGACTATCAAAGGATGAAAATCCATTGATAGTCTACATCATCATGTCGGCCCACATATACCACGACTGAAGGTCTCTAGGTATATGAGCTGCTGGATAATAAATGTAATACACATTTTAAACATTGGCTTTTTGTTCTCATTATAATTTTTTTAACAGAACTTATGCACGACTAAACTTACTTGTAATTATGGCTCGACATTTCGACTTATTTCATCAGTCTACTAATGATCATGCCCTGTGTAACCGGGTCGAAAACTCAATACATAATTAAAAGTAAGTTTCTTCGCATCTAAGACTCGTTAAATTATATACACTGATGTTGTATATATTATTACAGGATTCAATATTGAAACTAAAGGAAAGCACCAGAAAACTGTTGAGTTTGTTAGAAGAAATCCAGTCAAAGACACATTCAAAGATACAAATTCCTGATGAACATTTTCATAGTATCATAAACGCAGTGCCATCGATAAACAATGTATGATTACACTATTCGCTATTCTGAAATGTTTTAAATTATTCGTTATATTGTTTACGAATTTGATTTACCTATTTGTAGAAGGCATCCCTGAGACCGTCAGTTACAGACATAATAGGCGCCAGTGCGATAAAAAGGCTAGAGGATCAAGCAAGCAATCTAGAAGGAATTTACATAGAGGTACTAGAAATCTATTTTTATATTGTAGGAGATCACTGATTTAAATTTTTTGAATAGCAATACTTTGCGTAGAGAATTTATCTTACCCCTCGTGTGATGAAAGTACTGCTACAGGACAAATCAAAATATCCCACATTTGATAGGCGTCCTGTGACAGCCGGCGCGAACAAGTGCAAACAGATGTTTGTTACAAGCATAATACATCGCGACATAAAGCTCTATCCTTTTCGCACGTATTATAAATTGTTCACGAAAGCTATCCTTTCCCATAGAAATTAGAAATTCTGTGGTATAAAAAATCCAGGTTTTTCGAAACCTAATTCTCAAAAACCCCCATTTGATGAAAGTCCTGTACAAGGGCGCGACATATGCGCCCAGTTCTGTAAATAACCGTCGGCGGTTGAGTGGTTATACATGAGAAATTGATCTTAGACCAGAAAACGTGATCTTACGTGATCAGTAAATTTTTTCTTAGATCAGATACCTTGATTCTGACAATAATTAAAGTGTAAAGATAATGGAAATACCACAAACTGAAGTGTACCTCAAATCACATTTGATCATGGCTAGAGGACTAATTGCACAGAAACCCTAACAAACAATGGTGTAATAACAATCTTTCATCGCAGTTGCCTATATGAGGCGGTAACTATTTACCATCAGATGAGTCATCAGCTTATTTGCCAATAGAAGCTTTAAAAAAATGTGAAAGCTTATAAAAAAATCTAAATTTAGCGTCTAGCATTTCCGATTATAAGCTAGTATTAATCTCTTTGAATCTACTCTAGCGGATCTTATAGGTATTGAGAAAGTCACACACAGTCAAAGCACTATACTATAATATATTCCAAATTAGTTTAATTCTTTCCTAGGACGATGATGACTGTTCAGTGTATAAAAGATTAGTAAGAAAATGCCACTGTTTAAATCAACACGCGTATAACGACTTCATTATACATTTCAATGAAGACACGAAGTATTTTACGAGCAATGTCGGCGAGATCATAAAAAATATGAGAATATTGAAAAAGTTTCTATATATGGGCGGAGGGTATGCTAAGAATGCGTTGCTATTTTTAAATGAGGTATGTACAGTGAAGTAAATAATTGAAATTGCCTCTTTTTTAACGTACTTTCAGAGCCTTTAGCTCTTCCATATTGGTTTTATACCTACTTCAATAACTAGTATATAGAGATTAAGATGAGTAACATGGTATCACATTTAACTAATAAAGAAAAGAATAACACATGTTTACAACATGGAAGTAGGTGAATAATGATGTAATCAATTTATAGCGTTGGCAGTAATAATAAATATGTTTAGCATATGGATGGATACCGAGTTTGTATTTGAAGATTTATATTCGCATTTTCGTACAGGGATTATCTGATTCTACCCACACTGAAAAAGTGGAGATATTACAAGGAATATCACATGCCGACTTGTGCAATGTATTTGAAGATTGTTCAATAGTAATAATTCTTATATCATGGCCTTGTAAATATGAAAATTATGGAGATTCTGTTTCTCAGGTTTATTTAATTTTTTAAATATATTTTCTATATTTCTGTTTTTTTTTATTCTGCCTTCCATAATTATAATAATGCCATAATTATACTGCACTGCTGTTTTAAACGACGGCAATTACTGTACTGACTTGTAGAATTTACCCAGGCATAGGCTCTTTCAGTTTTAGGTAATAGGTGGAACCATATATTTGAACGATTGGCTTCAAAGAGTAATAATACTGTAGAAAAGCTTTCTAGATCCATATCTACAAGTAACCGAGTTTTTTACTACTACAAGCATAAATAAGGCACTCCAACAAGTGACCATATCTTAAAAAAAAAAAATTAGTAATAAGATTCAACCTAACTGCTGTCTGCGCTAAATGTGCTAGTTAATTAAGATGTCTATAATTTTCAGTCTATGACAGCAGGATTATTGTACAAAATAGCACAATTAGAAGAAGGAAGACGATACTTGAAGTATAGCTCGAAAATAACGAACGACATTAAAAAAGTTTTAAGAAAAAACGCATCAAAGTTGGACTTCGACACATTAGAATCATTGAACGCCACAGTCAACCTATTGCATCCGCCATTAGCTCAACATGTTAACGAGATGTACTATTGCAAGCCTATAGATGAAGGTAAATCGCAGTTTTCTAAAAGGCTCGAAAAAAGTCAATACATAAATATGTACAAATGTGCTAAAACACCCACTTGCAACTTTGAATATAACATTCAAAGTATAAGAAGGCCAAAGATCACACCAGTTTATACAGACTGAAATTTATTAAGTTCTGTGGGTAGGTACAAAATAAATTTGTACCTGGAAGAGTTCCTATAATTTGCAACAATAAAAAAATAATAATTTCAACTGTTTAGGTTTTGTAAACAGAACTATGCAAGCCTTGATTCAATATCGTCAATATATGACGTTAGAAGAAGTTTTTACTCATTTAGAGATGTTACACACTTTGAGTAACAAAGATAATGGTAAAATGGAATTGACATCATATTTGCCAACATTGTTATATCTATTTGAACACATGTTAATGGAATATGACAATAGTGAAATGAATATAATAGTAACTAATATTTTAAATAACGTGGTAGCGAAGAATATTGTAAAACAAAAAGAATCAGATTTACCCAAGAGCGTGGTTATTGCAGATACTGCAACAGAGGTAATTAAATGTATAAAATTGTTTTATAAATACTATATCGGGACTTATACGCGGAAATTCATAATTTAATTTTCACATCCAACAAAATATCGTAAGAACGATGATCAGCTGCGCTATTAGCTCCGTTAAGCACGACATATAAGAGCAAAGTGGCTGCACCCATTCATGTGGAAAGTTCAGTCAAGTGTCGCTGACCGGTGCGTTTACGCACAGATGCCCTCCGATATAGACTTGTTTCTTTTGGCGTTTCTTCCCAATGTACGCTGGTAGTGGAAACACTGGTAGATCACCCTTTCCTGACTGGCCACCCAAACAGAGGTTCCTAACCACAGGAGTGACATGAAATATAACTTTATTCGAATAAGCCTACTTCCAAGCACTATCGAATCGTCAAAAAAAAAGAAAATGGTTTTATCACCGTTCCGGAAAGCAGTATTTACCAAGAAAAGCAGGCAAGAATCAGGTAGTAGCTATTATGTTGCCACCCAAGCCATGAACTCGCTGGCTGAGCACCTTAAGTACTAGCCCCTCTCCTCGGTGAAGGTGTTAGTCTTTTCCGCCAAAAGCATTTGTCTCATAAAAAAAACTACACATACCAAAAATAGAAATAGGGTAATGCTACATTTGCTTTAAAACGAAAATGTAAGTAAACTTGTTTCTCACATTCAATATTAGGATAATAAAATCCATTAATTTTGTTTAAAATGTACAGCGGATAAAGATGAAAAATGAAACAAATCAAATACCAGAAAAGAAAAGTAAACAGAATAAAAGCAATAAATCTAAATCAGGACTTAGTATGCCGAATAAATTTCGGCAATCGTCAAAATGCAGAGGTACATATCTGAGCCCATCATTACTAAATTCACCAGTGACAATTCTGTGCTTCATTAATTTGCTGTAGAAATTGTTCTCAAAAAATAACTTAAAGCCTCCTTAATCTAACATTGCTTTTTTACCAACATATTAGATTTTGCTATTCATATTTACATACAAGGTTTTTTTTTTATAATTGTTACTATATAAGTTAGAATAGTTTTTGCAATTCGGGGTACTATCATTTTGACGATATCATTTGGGCCACTTTGGTTGTTACTGACGTCCTAATGTATTTTCAATATAAATAATAAATTTCATTTAAAATATTATTTATGGTCGCAGATATAGCTATAGCGTAATTATTATGGTGCGTTCGGATTAAACATTTTATATTTCATAAAAGAAAGAATAAGGTTATTTGAAGGAGAGAGCAGTTCGTGCAGGACCCGCTCCCCTCCTGACACAAGCCGGGCGGTGTACGTTGAGGGCGTCCGCCGTCCAGCAGAGGACAAAACGCTGTGTGTGTGCCCACATGATACCTCATAGAGAGGTAGTGAGGGGGTAACAATTGACCCCCCCCCAGTGAGGAGACCACCCGGCTCGTCAAGGCCGGCCGCTCGTCGGGTCCGTAGGAAGTATACGGATACCCAGGCCCGGTGAAGGCTAAGAGAGGACAAAATTGGTACCCCGGTGGTTTTAGTCGGTGTAAGTCCAACACTCCGGGGGAGTGGCCCTCACTACTGCCCTGACGGACCGAAGGGATTTTCACCAGGTTAACCAAAGAAAAAGAACAAGTATTTATTTAACACATAACATAACATAAAACACAGAAGCATAGGTTAATCAACATAGAAAACAACAAAGGCTAATAAAAGCAAAGCAAATAAATAAATAATAAATAAAGGCAAGGCAAAGGTGTTGAGATGATGCACCAAAAAGTCACCTCAGCAAATGCCAAATGACCAGCTGAGCATCTCAGTGCTGATATTCACCTTATACCCTGTTGTTGTATCAACGTACAGAAAATAGCTAGGAAGAGAATAATAGAGTATAAATATACAAATGTAGAGACTATTTCAAAGTGCTATCGATAATATATATATCAGGGATGTTACGGAGCTTCGACTCCGACTCCGATAAGTCGGAACTTCCGATTGTTATTGCACCTCCGGTTCCGACTTCTGTTCCGAAACTTTTTAATCGGAGGTATTCATCGGAGGTCACCACTACTGTTGTAGTCAATTCATTTGATTACATTTTATGTTGTTAAAACATAATATCAATTAATCACACAATCAGTGCTACTTAATTTGTAGAAGACATTTTTAAAAAATTACATAAAAAAATATGATTAAAATTATTAAATTTAAAACTAAGAGTACATTACTACACAGTTTTTTTATTTTACATTTACTTTAAATTAAGTAAAATAGAAATTAACACAAAAACCCTGGAGCAAATTTGATTTAATTTGTTCACTGTTAATGGGAAAATGTTAATAAGAAACCGCAATTTTTATTGTCAGTGTATTTGTAAATTTATCACTTTCTAATTAAAAAGGTTGACTGTATAATGTTTTTATTGGTCCCTTAATAAAACTATTTTATTCTGCCGTCACTTGTGACTGACATTGCCTCCGACTCCGATAAATCAAATTAAAAACTCCGACTCCGACTTCGGTTCCGATAAAACTGCCTCCGTTACATCCCTAATATGTATACATACACATGACCACACACATACGCCTAAACATATATCATTATTTCACACACATACCACAAACATTATTATTGTTAATATACAGACACACAAATATAAATGCATATAGAATAAAATAAAAAAACAAATTTTAACATATAACTATAAAAGACATCCATTGTTGCTCATCTTTTTGGCTTTTTCTTTCTCATCTATTTGCAATTATTTATACTCCCATTTAAGTATACTAGTATATTTTCAATTTATATAATTTGATTCCATTTTACAGGGTCTGACTGGGAATCCACTATTTCACTAAACAAATCCAAGAAGTTAACAAAAGGTTAATTCATACTCTAATCTATTTCTTTAAAAAACCTGTATATTTATATTTTTTCTACTTTATCTAGTCTTTACTATCATTTCTCTTACATATATTCTTGTATAATGATTATTAATTACTATTGAAATAAATTTAAAAAGTTTTATTTCAGATACTAGACATCCAGTAATAAGAGTGCCAATAGAGGAATAAAATACTATATTAAAATTAACAATATATTATTTATAAAACAAAATACATGTTTTCATTCTGTATCACAATAATAAAATCTCCCACCATCATAAAATTACAAAATGCAAATAAAAATTGTCAACTGTTATGGTTCGGATTCTGATAACCATTGCCTGTGCATCCCAACACCAACTGCCAGAATTTGAATTGTACCTTTAAATGTACCCATATTCATTTAACATTTTTAAAATACCTGTAACTTAATGTCTTAGTACTAACATTGTTTCATATAACTGTTAAACATAAAGACATAATGTTGACAAAATTAAACTAAAACATGTACAACTGCTGTCTGTGAAACAACCATATCAGTATTTAAAGATTAAATAATATAAATCTTGACAACACAGATTTCAGAATGGCAATGATGTATGAAATTCCCAAAAGCTAGATCTAGATCTTTTATATAGATTAAAATAGGTAGGTATGAAAAATCCAAAATATAATCAAAATTTTACATCTATACTGCTTTTCTAATATATTTCCTAAACACTTTTGAATTAAGATCTGGATATCCTTACTTTATACTACATATAAAAAGATCATAATTTCAATACATTTTCAGTCTGTTAACATTTGCATGCAAATGGTGAAGCTAATACACATATAACTATGATTGAAAATATAAGTTATCTGGTTAGCTCTGGTTATATTCATCCTGGCATATGTTAATATTAATATAATTTGAGTATTAACAATGTACAGTTTATATTCCGATTTGTCTGTAAAGCATATTTTCCCAAAATTATTAAGACGGCTGCCTGAGGTCTTGAATTTTTCAAAACAGAGCAAAACTACTGTTTTTCCCCCATGCCGTTTTTTAATCTTCATTTCTCAATTCTGGGAATGAATCCTTTAAGAAATATTTACAGCACAATTTGTAGATAATTTTGTGCTCTACAACTTTTGTAAAAATGTAAATTTAATTTATCACATAGCAAGAAAAATATTCACAATAAAACAGATATTGTTACCATTGACTTTTAGTAACTAATATGTGATAACAGTCTCTTGCGAGGCTTTTGAGTTTACTTTTGAAACCTCAAAACAGATGCTTATACAAATTTTCAACCTTTTCTTTGTCTTGGAGACAGCCTGTTTTTTAGATATATTATTTAGTGTATCTAAAAGTGCCCATCTCATCTGCCGCTCCTAGAATTTGGCACACAGGGAGTGGGCTTCGGCTTCCCCCAAGATCAGAGGCTAGATAACTTTATAGTAATAATAACTAGGCCTGTCAAGCTCTTAAAGATTTTATCTCATTGATTTCCAAGATGTATAGATTTATACATAATATTGAATAATTACATAATAGTTGTATTTGATGTCTGTGCAAGCTAAAGCAGCATAAAATTAGATATTGTAACATTTCTTATGTACAAATCAATCAAAATTATTATAATCATACTGATTATTATCTCTATGTCTCTCATAAGGCACTATATTTCTCTTGTTAGATGATGTTATAGTGTTTTGTTTAAAAAACATTGCCAACAACATATAAAATCCTCCAACTACTTTACTGCAGAAATCTAATAGACCAAGAAACATTGGTGTTGAATTTTTAATAAAAATAGACATTTCCCTGATCAGTGCTAACACAAAATTACCCAAGAAATTAATAAATGCTGTACTTCCAGTGAATAATGCTATAATAAGTGCAAACAGAAATGTCACAAATTCTTTAACATTGGTTATTGTGACAGCACTCTTTAAATTCTGAACTATATCACTATAAGTTTCATTGAGAGTAGCAACACTATTTTCAAGTTTTTTGTCATATTTAACTTTAACATTATTTGTTGATCCACACAGTATTGGCTCTATTTCTAAATAAGCATCAGAAATATGCCTTAGACATTTTAAAATAACAATAATTTCAGCAGATCTGAACTTTATTGATTTAATTTGAAACCAGAATGGTCCAAAGGGCTGATTATCGATTTCTGTGCAAAGGCACACACTAGATGAACTTTGACCAATGCTAACACCATCAACAATGCCTATCGTCATATTTGGACAGCAGAAACGTAATCTGTGATGAGCTTCTTTCAAATCTCTTTTTAATTCCACCTCAGCAGCGCTAATTATAACGATATCACGATATCCAATCTCTTGATCTATCAATCTCCTTTCTATGTAGCGTCCTAAGAAAATCCGACTTTTTAGTAATTCTTTAACATAATTTTTAGCTTTTGCAGTTTCCACATCGGTACTAGCATCGAATTCTGAAGATGCTAAGGATGAATCAGCAAATGTATTTTGCACAGATTCACTCATTGTTTTAATTGTAACTTTATTCTTAGTGTCTGACAAATATCTTTTCATACAATAAAGATTAATTCAAATATGGCGTGTCCTGCTTGATTCCCATTAAAAAAACATCAGATCAGTAAAGAAATGACAATTTTTCATAAATATTTTTACAACAAAAATAAAATACAACGGATTAACATAAACTATTGTTTGAAACGTCAAAATTATGAAAGGTCAAGGATATGTCAAAATATAAGGGTGGGCAATATCATAATCGACTATTTATTTGCTTATGGCGAGTACGCTATTAACAAAGAGATATTTAATTGTACGAGGAAGAAAAGCTCCACAATCATTTTTTACTGACGTGTTTTATGTATGCAAAACACGAAATATCTTCTGTAGACAAGGGTGTATTGGAATTAATTTTCACGTATTTTACAATATTTCAGTGTAAAGAGTATAAAATAAGGTGAAGGGTAATTTTGTGTTGGAAATAAATTTCATGGAAAGATGAATGGATGTAACTGGTTCAATTAAATAAAAGTTTATCTGTAGTTTGTACAATTTATTTCATAGACAATAAAGATAAAGAATACTGTAGGTATGTATTAAGATAAAATAATTTCTGAATATTTACATGTTTTCGTCTAATTAATTATATCCATATAAAATACAAAGTAAATGTAAGTTGAATTCAGCTGCGTAATTTAAAACTTTGCTGGCAGAAGATCGTAAGTAACCTCAAAATAATACACAAGGTGAAACTTAATTTAATTCAGTTCGAGACCTTGCGACTGAACAGCAAGAGGAAAAATAAATATGAATGAATTATGAATATTAATTCGCAATTATTTTGATGCATTATTAATACATTCACTTAATGTAAAATATACATATATAATAATTTATTTCCCCACATTAATCTATCTGTATTTATAATATAAAGGAGACAGAGCTAATACTTAATGTATGAAATTAAATCACAAAATATTTGCATTAATAGTCTATATTTATTTTCATAAATCATTTTATCAGATAAAAATTCCATAGTGCAACCACAAAATAATGCATAGACAAATTGAAAAGAGAATATAAAACATATTAATCATATTTCAACTTAGTATTCAATCAGGTACACAAATGTGTCATTATTTTCGTGAAATAAAGTCAGCACTTATTTAATATTTAGGCAAATTTACATTCGTATTCATCTTGTTTCATAATGGAGAGAAAGTGACAATTATTATTGATATTTCACACAAAGTCGAAAAATTACAGTACATATTTAAGACAGATATATTCAAAATTCGAGACTTAGCATTATATGAAGCAGTTAAAGAAACGTTAAGAATAGTCGCAAAGACAGCAGTACACAAAATGTACCAAAACGAATATTGCATACATACAATTTATTTACATTCTTTATAACTTCACATTCTATACACATTCACAACCTCTTTTATGAATTCTTTAAATTATTGACTTTTTCCTGGACGCAGGTTTTATTACTAATTAACAAAACATTCGGTGGCTTGAACGATTTTTTTCTAACGCCTTAATATTACTTTTATTATTTACAAAATATAAATCGTTACGGTTGATAGGTTCAAATATTTCTTATCAAAAAGAGAATAATAATTCCTACATCAAAAATAAAAATAAAAATAGGTGTGCTTTTTTAAATATAGTCGAGTATTCTTAATAATTATGGTATATTTCATGTTCGATTTTTTGTGTTCATTTATTGTATTGCTTTATGGAAGAAACACAAAACAAGAGAAACTTGAATAAAGCTCAATTTGGTTATAGAGTAATATATGACTTCTTTATTACAAAACGAAGCTTAACATGAATTTAGGCTTAGATAAGGGTTAAAGGATATGACTGAAAATTTCCCAAAAATCAAAATTTCATTTAATAAATTATAGTGTCCTTATTAGTATAACAAAAAACAAAAAAGATTAGTCATCAACACAAAAACTGATTTTTAAAATGTAACGATTCGTTCAACTTGAAATTTGTAATCATTTATTTAAAAAGTTTTTAATATTATTATTCTAAAATCTAATCCGAAAACTCTGTAATTAGACATATAACTTTACCTTGACTAAAAATACGCATCTTTGTTTCAATTAGATCTATAAAAATAACCAAATATTAATTAAAATGAAGAATTTGGAACTAGATTGTAATTTTACTATGCAATTTTATTGCGATCATATCTTGTTTGAAAATGTTTATAGTAAGAATTCATATTTTAGTAAATCTAAAACAAACGAATTTTTAAAATAATCGTTTTCAATTTAATTTGATATAGGCGCAACACTTCGCATGGATAAACGACAACTTTACATCAAATAGTTATAGCATGAGATAATAGATGACAATCACGACAATATCGAAAAAGATCTAAATTTAAATGAATGAATGGACCTAGATGGTGTTTTTAGATTTAAAAACTGCTACCCTTGATTTTCTGACCATAAACTCTTGTTGTTACATATACAAATTAGTATAACATGTAACGTTCACAACATGTAAATAATGTGATTTATATTTATGTTTAAAAATTATGATAGAAAACCCTTATCTTTGAACCTTCGTAACATTTGTCCACTGCTGCCGCCCCTCATGCGGCTTTTTTTATTAAGATCTACACTTTTTTATCATACAGATTTCGACTCCGAACATTCTAGGGGACAGTCCTATACAATTTCCGACCACGTTCTTTCATTATTATAAAAGATAGCTTATCTCTGATATTACAGAAATTTAATAAAATTACAAAAGATACTACTTTATATATTTAATACTGTTATAAAAGATAATCTTCGTTTTGTAATAAAATCGATAATAAAATTGACCAATTTTCGAAGGATAATTCAAATATATATATATATATATATATATATATATATATATATTAATAAACTAATTTTACCCAGCTATACCGAATGAAAGAGTTGTGTTACTAATTAATCCATTCACAGTGTATTTACATAGACACAGGTCATTTGCAGAGCCAATAAGTACAGGAAACCTCATAATCTAAAAAAAAAAATCTCATTGATCAAAAGTTATAGTATTAAAAAGCACCCTGTTTAGGCCAAAATACACTTAAAAACAAAACAACTCACAATTCATGGCACCATTCAGACTTCAACACGATATTATTATAATCGCCCATGGATGGACTAAGTAAATTAACTTCGAATTTTTTATCGATAATAAACCTTATGCTTAAAAAGTCGACTTTATCTAATAGCTGGTTTCAGTAATGTGCTTGTGATAGGGACACTAACGTTTACCATTGACCCCATTATTTGTCTCTTTACAAACGCACATATCTGAGAGAAATATAGTTAGGTATATCTGCAAATTAAAGATAGGATATTGGAAATGATCGTAATCATTTTTTGATAAATACTGCAACCCTGTTGCATATATGTTTATGAATTGAATCGCAGTATAATAGGAATAACCTTTTTATCGTTTATTCAGTAGTTTCCAATTAGTGATTCCTGTACATATTGTATATAATAAATGAATCTTTTCGGAGCTAGGCAATATGATACTGGATTTAATTGGTTATTATATCCGTATGATCGCATTAGAAATACAATCAGGGTTGCCAGAGTTGTGAGCAAAAACCAGACAATAATAATTATTATAATTATTTATATTGTAAATACATTTTAATACAATGCTTTAGTTTAAGACATTTTTAAATTGGGACAATTATCTACAGACTTATAATCTGGATCAGAACAGACAATATGGCGAAATTTACAATAAGGAAATCGTGAGCAATATCTGCGAATTTGTCGAAATTGTTCTATCTGACGAATATCACTAGTCATTTCCTCTGCAAAATCGCCGACTTGAGACTCACTGTGGCCGAGCATTTAAGACTAGATAGATCATTATGACTTAATCTTAACCCATTCAGACCTAAATTATTTTTCTTCTCGGACTAATGTGATCTCATTTTTCTTGTTAACCTGGGCTATAATTAGAATGAAAAACAAAAAAAAAAAACAATATGTGCCCATAAATAAATAAAACAATTTTCCGATAATAACTTATTTGTTTTAGTGTATACATTTTGTATTCTCATTTGTGGGCTGGTCAAGTCTGGTCTGAAAGAGTTTTTAATATTTAATACACTTCAAGAAAACCTGACATTAGCGGAATCACATCGAGACAACAATAATGACAAGGGTAAGCAAAAAAAAAAAACCGAGAACTTCACTAAAATTATGTCAAAATTGTCTTTAGTTTGATGAATATCACAAGTCATTTTACATACAAAATTATGCTGCGGCCGCACATCTAACTCATTAACACATGAAATTATGACGAGATTACGTTTAATTCATTTCACAATAAGCGAACTGAAACTTGTCGAAGTTATTCCTACACATGAATATCACTAAACGTTTCTCCTGCAAAGCCGACCACTTGAGCTACACTGCGGCCGGGCATTCAATAATCAGAAACATTTGACTCGAGTCATTTTGACGGGTTTCTATTTATTTCACAGAAGTAAACCCGTGAACGTCTATTAAAAACTTGTCCAAGTTATCCTATGCATAAATATCACTAGTTATTTCGTCTGCAAAACCAGCGCTTTGAGCCTCACTGTGGCCTGGAATTCAATAATAAGTAATACTTGTCGTGCGTCATTTTGACAGGGTCGTATTTATTCTATAATAAAAAACCCGTGAACTTTCAATAGAAGCTTGTGGAAATTATCCTATGTATGAATACCACTAGTCACTTCGCCTGCAAAGCTGGCATTTTGGGCCTAACTGCGGCCGGGCATTCAATGATCAGAAACATTGACTTGAGTCATTTTGACGGGTTTGTATTTATTTCACAATAAGAAACCCGTGAACGTTTGCTAGAAACTTGTCAAAATTATCTTGAAAGCGTATCCTATGGGCTCGATTACCATCAAACAGTACCCCATTAGTTAAAACACCGAACGCTTCTTCTAAACGAGGGACGTTGCTCGGGTCGTTCATGGCGAACGCTTCAATCAACTGGCGGGCCAATCCTTCCAAAAGCGCTGGTTTGACACACGTCAAGGCGTAAATAGCCGCGCCCGCAGCGGGTATAGAATCCGGGGGTATCTCCATCTTTATTATAAGCATGAGCAGTAACTCCGCCAGAGTTAGAAGGGAGAGTGCGTAAGGGTTATTGTCACCCAGTATTCGCGCCTTGTTCGACAAACCGACAATTGTGTCGCAGCACAGTGTTGAAACGTCACACGACACAGCCGTCAATCCGACACGCAAGGCTGACACGACCATGTTAAAATCGTCCATCGGCAGATTCGTGAGCTGAAAAGGAATTTTAACATTTTATTGTAAAGAAGTTTTCTGAGCAGGGTTATTTTATTTTGGTTATTATTTTGTTTAATGTGTTGTAAAGAAATTTGTTCCGACAGGATTTTATCCACAGTAAATTATTGCCAAACTCGTCATAACGACCGCTTTGGTCTATTGCGTTTTGGTAAATCCCATTATATGTAGAGGACATCTGTAGTGGTATGCTTAGGACATTATTGTAAATTGTTAAATATATCTGGTCCCTTAATGGTCCTGCATTTTTAAGACTGCTTTTTTTTTTTATACTGCCTAGATAAAGTGACTATAACATATCTGATAGAAAGTACAATGTTTTCCCCAAACCAGGGAGCACCTGCCGAAGGACTATACTATTGACAGTCCCAGTTATAACACACATATAGCACGGCAGAAAGCCTCTATGAATATGAACAACTGGATATACACAAGCTGATTCTAAAGCACAAGAGACCGAAGCAAGTCTTTATTACCAGGTGTGTTCATCCCATAGAAGGATAAAAACATTAATTGATAGCATAAATGGGCCAAATGTAATCAGATTAATGAAAATTATTAACGATTACATTTTACGTTTTTTACCACTAATATGACTGCATTTTGGTCATTTATGTTTTAAATACTACAAAATCCCAGATTGTATACACATTTATGATTTCTTAATGTTTTAAATGGATTTAATCATGATTACAGAGCAAGAAAATTAAAATTACGACTACATTTTGTAATCGTTAATCATTAATCAGATTACATTTACTCTGATTGATAGCACTTGGATATTTTAATAAATATATTGGCTTTCAATTTGAGATTGATTTTATCAATTTGAGATTGATTACTCAATTCTGATTGTTACATAATAGATTACATTAGATTGTAAGTCAATATATTAATTAAATATCCTAATTCAGTGTCTGTGATGGCCCACTGGATTAAGGACCGGTAACCATGCGCGGCAACACGAATGGCCGTAGGTTCAAATCACAAAAAAGAAGAAAAAAATAAAAGTTATTTGGAGAGGTTCGGTTAACCTAGGGTAAAAAAACGTCAAAGTAAGGATTATTGTTGCTCGGGCAGTAGACCAGAGGGAGTGTCGATAGTCAGGACACTGCGCGCCCTCTGACAAAGAGGTTTGGGGGGGGGGTGCACCCTTTACACTCACCCTTCCCCGAGATAGCCTCCACAAGGCTGTTCGCTCTCCGGGCGTCTGGATGAATTTGGTTTCCCAAGCCCGTGTGGACCAATTAGAGGGATACCCCGAGGATTTTAGCCAGCAGGAGTCTAAATCCGGGGTCGCTGCCCTCACAGAGGTCCTGATGATCCTAAGCAAGATTTCCCCCGTGATAAAAAAAAGGATTTTTGTTGCAGAATGGATCTGTGTGTGTGTGAGGGCATGAGCTATTGTTTTTTTTTTAACAAACCTGATCGGACGAGTCCAAGTCCCTGAGCATCCTATAGGCGTGTTGTGCGAGGGTAGGCAGAGACAGCAACGGAGGCGTTATCAGAGGCAATAACAGCCTGAGTCCTCTAGCGCAGGTGTCCCCGACGCCTCTTTCGCCACCCGACCGCGCTATGCTGCAGATCAGCTCCATTAGAGCGCAAATATCCTGCAATAAAAAAAAACATCACCATCAACTCCTTTTTTTTTACTTGGTGAAAATCCTCATGGGACCGTCTCGGTCGCACTGGGGAGGTTGCGCGAAACCGAGGTGTGTCGGACTTGTACCGACTAAAAACCCCAAGGTGACTTCTTCTGCGCATTGACGGGGACCGCGGGACCTGTAATCAATTCGCCACAGCCCCGTCGCGCCGCGCCCGCTGGGCACAAACTCGGAGGAAGATATCTTCCCCGACACTGCTCATTGTATTTAGGCAGAGCACGTCACAATGCTCTGCCTACTTCTCGAGGGTCGCTAACCAGTCGTTCAGGGCCCCCCCCCCTGAGCGGCCGCGACCCCAAAGGTATCAGCCAACCGGTCGTGGATCGACCGATCGGCTGGCCACCATTCAACTGCACTTTAACCTAAAGCTGGTCATAGGCATTATTATTTAAATCACGGTTCTTATACGCAAAGGAACTTACTTTAAATTAAGGCTCGACGTTTCGACTTGGTTACACAGGCCATGGTCATAAGCAGTAGTACAGAGTTAATGTTGAGCCATAATTAAAAATATTTTTATTCACGTATAAGACCCGTTAAAATATTAGTTTAAAACATGTTATGATCATAACGACTTGCTTCGTTCTGTCGCGTTCAGGGATCAGTTTATGTATATATTAGGTCCTTACATATGAAATTGGCGTTTTTCGTACTGGCCACTTTAATCACAAATTTCTCCTCTTTGGTAAGGAATTCCAAATTCAAATTTGTACAGCTATAGACTCATGTATTTGTGTTTCGATGATCGTCATTCATTTGTTTTTTCTTCTGTTTTTTTCTGTTTGCGTCACTCATTTTACAAAATGGAAAACTTAAAATATCGCATTATTTACGAGTACGAGTTCCGCCGTGGCACTAGTGCTGCGGAAACAACTCGAAGGGTGAATGATGTGTATGGCGGTCGTGTTGCAAAAAAAAACACAGTTCGTTTTTGGTTCCAACGTTTTCGTTCTGGAAATTTCGACCTGCAGAACAAGCCCCGTGGACGGCCTGAGACTCAAGTTGATAATGAAGAGTTGAAGGCTATTGTGGAAGCGGATCCATCGCAAACCACGTCCGAGTTAGCTGCAGGCTGCGATGTTAGTGATAAAACTGTTTTAATTCACTTGAAGCAAATTGGGAAGATTAAAAAGCTTGAAAGGTGGGTACCTCACGGATTGACTGAAGCAAACCGGCAAACGCGCGTCGACTGCTGCGTTACATTACTAAACCGGCACAATAATGAAGGTATTTTAAACCGAATCATTACCTGTGATGAAAAATGGGTTCTTTACGATAATCGGAAGCGCTCAGCGCAATGGTTGGATCCTGGCCAGCCAGCCAAATCCAGCCCCAAGCGAAAATCAACCCCAAAAAAGTTACTTGTAAGCGTTTGGTGGACTAGTGCCGGTATTGTTCATTACAGTTTTCTCAAATCTGGCCAGACTATTACGGCTGAAGTCTATTGTCAGCAATTGCAAACCATGATGGAAAAGCTAGCGGCTAAACAACCTAGGCTGGTCAATCGCTCCACGCCACTGCTGCTTCACGACAACGCTAGACCACACACTGCGCAACAGACGGCTACTAAATTAGAAGAGCTTCAATTGGAAAGTCTAAGACATCCTCCGTACGCCCCGGACCTTGCTCCAAAAGATTACCATTTTTTTCGAAATTTGGATAACTTCTTGCAAGGGAAAAAATTCAACTCCGATGGGGCAGTCCAAATCGCCTTCAAAGATTTTATTGATTCTTGTCCGACTGGTTTTTTTAGTAAAGGGATCAATGAACTACCTATGAGATGGCAAAAGTGCATAGAAAATAATGGTTCATACTTTGATTAATTAAATATATTATATTAAAAAATATTCGACTTTTTGTTCCTCCCATACAAAACGCCAATTTCATATGTAAGGACCTAATACATTTGATCATATACTTTCTGTCGTGGTATATATGAGCCGACATAACTGGAGAGTGCTATCGATGTTTTCGCTGACAGTCTTTAAAAGAAAAATCATCGGGTGGTTAAGGGACACGCAGTAGTTGTTGATATGATTTTTAATTTGCCCATGCTTTCACTTTCATTGTTTTATTATTGTTTGTTAATGTGTTTATTTTATAAGTAGTATTGTTTGTATTTTTGATGCACGATGTGGCGGCCTTAAACGGCGCTATACATTGATGTGCATTTGTTTTTATTGTTTTTTTTTGTCTTTTAGTGTGTTGCCCACTGGCCGCCCTTAAAATGTAAAAAATAAAATAACAATGGCAACTGTCGACGGATTTTCATCGCTTAGTGGTCGTTGCCATTCTCGGACTACACCATGCTTTCCATCGGGTGCAATGCAGACACTTTGTCGAGCTAACATATAAAATAATATTTGTTGTTTACTAAAGTCACTAAGGGGGATTTTTTTATATTCTACCACTTAGGGATAAAATAAGAGTTGTGAATTTGTAAGTCGCCTCGAAGCGAAGCCATCGCGGAACCACTAGTACATTATATATGCTATATTTACAGATAAGATGAATTAACCATGGTCAACTGCCTCTACAATGATATTAGACTTTTTGGAAGTCGAAGCTGCTCGCGTCCGTAGGCTTCACCCTAGTTTCCCTACACGTGACTCCTGGGTGGTGCTAAACGAGCAGCAGCGAGGTGGTAGGGCGTCGGTGCCCGTCTGGATCGCGACCACAGTGCAAGGGTGTAAAGACCGTCATAGTGACTAGTTTCAACTTGTCGCGTTTCGGGATCAGCTTGTGTATATCCAGTAGCTCATATACCTAGAGACCTTCAGTCGTGGTATATGTGGGCAGACATGACTATGTAGACTATCAATGGATTTTCATTCTTTGATAGTCGCTTTCTTTTTAGGACTACACTGTACTTACCATCAGGTACTCTGTACTCACTATGTCGAGCCAGTGTAAAAAAAAAAAATAACAGATAAAATGAGTTAACCATGGTCAACTGCTTCTACAATGATATTAGACCAACCTCATAGGCCTCTTCTTCAGCGTCTTGGGGAATGCTGGAAATCTTTCCCGAATTCCACCTCATGTACACTTCGAACGTTGCATTGCAAATCTCGAGAAATCTGAAACCACAACAAAAGGCTCTCTCATACAAGAACTCAAGCTTTTAACATCTATCAAAAATGTAGAAAGAAGAAAAGCAATATAAGAAAGAAGAAATAATCTTTGCGTAAAGACATACATGTGGGATGAGATGACGACGGTGACTGTCAAAAGATTTTTATTCCTTGGTCACTGCCGTTATTGGACTACACGAGGCTTTGTATCAGATGCGATGTAGACACTTTCGAGACAGTATATAAAATAATATTTCTGTTTTATCGTATTTTTGGCTTCCGTTATCTGGGTGCCTAATTATAGAAACTCTAGAATTGGCAACATTTCCCTTGAGATAGGGGATAATTTCAATGTGAGGTAATTTTTCGAAATCCTCTTATTAACCCCGATTAAAATTCGAGTACAATAGCGGTACGTACCTGGTCTTTGCCGTCCCCGCACAAACACACACACGTCCGAACACAGAGGGTATTGCCTCGCCCAATATATCCATCCCGGGTATGTATTCCCGCGTACCGCTACAGGGCAATGAAGTGAGCGAGGGGTGGGTTTTAACATCACCCCTCCCAAATTTTTTAGAGTGGAGGTTTGTTAAAGGCCCGATGTCGCTGGATGCTGAGCAAGCTTGCAAAGCTGATCCCTTGGCCCCAGCAGATAGGAAGGTGGAATATCCCGGTGGCTTTAGTCGGCAAGAGTCCAGCACACCAGAGCGCCATCTTTACTGCACCTTGACAGTCCATGAGGAGTTCTGCCAGGATACCAAAGAAAAAGTACTTACTTGGTAATATTTTGCGGTTCAACTGAATGCAACATCCTCTTTGCACTTTTGGATAGTAGGTTTAGTCCAGGCAAGACCACCCCCGGGTAATTGTGGTAACGGAATATTATCCCAGGGATCTTGTCCAAAGCGCCAATTAACATCATGAACTGTTCATCCATTTTTCCCACCTGTGAACCGATGCTTTAAATTAGTATTATTGCGACTACAATGCACCCGATGTTAAATAATGAAAATGAAAATTATATAACATGTAAACATCGAAAGTTATTGTCATATGAAATTAAGGATATTAAATTATTTTACATGCCCTCTATGCTCGGAATATTTATAAAAATCAATTTAAAACTAATGAAACGATTTAATTGATAAACGGTGCTTGGGATCCACAAGGGTCACGACCCTTTTGAAGTCGGGACTTACTAGCAAAATGATATGCTTTCCTTTTTTCCTTTGTTCACGACCTACGTACGCTTTCAGTGTTGCCATGTAAGTTGTCTCATGTAATTAATTTTTATTTAGTTCGGATTCTTTTGCTCTTTTACAAAAAATTGACATTAATTACCATTAATATAATATAGTATAAATAAACAGGTCACTCTGACGTATGTTGTGGATGCCTTAATAGGAGCTGTACATTTTTGATTGTAATTTTATATGTGTTGTGTAAATGAATTATTGTACCGGGCCAATGGCAACCCCATTAAGAGTAAATAAATAAATAAAAAAAGAATAACCTAACGATAATCTAACAACGATGCCGAGTAACGCTTTCACATATCGGACAGGCTTTTTATAATATACTGTACAACATACCTCGAGAACACCCTCTGTGACACCAATGAAACAGTCCAACGTGTCGGCCAACATATTCCGGACTGGCTCAGAATCCGTCCCCAAATTTATTATGTTCATTAATTTCTCTTGCAATGCACCTGTGCTGGCTAATAAACGATTTCTAACATCACCTAGAAACAATATTGATAATAAGCCAACGGTAAATCAACTAATATATATTATTTATATTTTTAATGATAATTGTATTAATATAAACATTGCAATACATCAGTTTTTTTTTAAACTGGCTCTACAAAGTGACTACAGTGCTCTTGATGGTAAGTACAGTGTAGTCCAAAAGCGAAAGCAATTATCAAAGGACGAAAATCTATTAAGTATTATTTTTAATGTCGTCTGTAATTAATAAAGTTCCGTAATATACATTTTCAAGCAATATCTTCTATTCTACCCAACCAATTATCTATACTAATATTATAAAGCTGAAGAGTTTGTTTGTTTGTTTGATTGAACGCGCTAATCTCAGGAACTACTGGTTCGAATTGAAAAATTATTTTTGAGTTGAATAGACCATTTATCGAGGAAAGCTTTAGGCTATATAACATCACGATGCAATTATTAGGAGCGAAGAAATAATGGAAAATATGAAAAAAACGGGGAAAATTATTCATCCTTGAGGGCTTCCATTGCGTGCGTTGCAAAAACGGTTCAAGATACCAAAAATATATGTAAGAAAGAATTATTCCTCTTGAAATGATCTAAAAAAATGTTCATGACAGTATATGTCTATCTTTTAAGATTAAGTCACTAGAACCGTTTTTATGGTAAACAAATTTGGTCGAAATTAATGCATTATTTGTTAAGAGTTGTATCAACGTAATAATATTAATCTTTATCCAAATAAATGTGTTGTGGATTAAGAGTATTTAATTGTGAACAAAATTGTCTTTGACATCACTTAATTTCAATGAACATCTTAGAAGATATTACAAAACCTTATATAGGAAAACAACGTTTGCCGGATCAGCTAGTATCTAAATATTGCAGAATACTTGCCACAATTCAGTTAGCTTTCACTTCACAAGATTTTATTATAATCGCATAGATAGGTTAAGAGAAAAAAAGGAAACGATCTGTAAGAAATTTTTACAGAGGCATACCTTCAGCGTAGGTGGCCGCAATAGCGAATGCTCTGTGCAATTCCTTGCGCAACTCGCCGGGCAGATTGCTGCCTGAAGCTTCCCATGCCACCAAAGCGAGGAACTCCTCACAACTGGCCAACGGGTTTTGCCTGTAAATTGAAGATTCTGTTCAATTAGTCACAAAAATTAATAAGTTTCTATTCATTTAATCGGTTTAGATGTAAGTCATATATAAGAAGGGTGAAAAAGGCTATTTGGCTTAAGCAACATTTTTTGGTGACCCAGTAACAAAACATTCCATACACATTTTCTTGGAAATTCTTCGTTTATTTACCTAAAACATTTTTTTTTTGCAAAATGATACTTGGGTTTTTAGCTTTTACTTAAGTAATGACGATTCCTTCTTACAAATTTTAATTTAAAATGAGATTACTATTATTTAGCTATACGAATACAGCATAAACAATAACATTATTTTGTATACGTCACTACAAGGGAACATTTTAACATAAAAACTGGAGTTTTTTAAAAAAATACTTAAATCTTGAATATCTCAGAAATTAACAAGTTTCGGACTTGGTGTCATATGACTTAAATGACTCCAAATAAGCTGTATTACAACGTCTATCAAGGAATGTATCGCATTACCGTTCACCCTGTATATTACTAGATTACCAAACAATGTCGCTTAAAGCAAAAAGCCTTTCACCCCTCGTTATGTAGTTGTTATATAGAAACTAATGATGTGAATACGTTATGTATATGTTGGCATATATAAACTTGTTTGTGCCTACGGTGGTTTTGCGGATAATGAAATGGTTTTCATGCGCGGCAATGAGAATGGTCGTAGATTCGAATCCTGGCATATACCTCCAAAATTTTCCAGATTACGTACGGATTTAGGCACCATCTATGCCCATTGCCCATCTATGCTACTGGTTACGTTGGGCACGACATACGATGTGTGAATGCATCGTGTATACAAACTTGTGGTGGGAATGCGCCAAAGTGGTGAGCAGCTGCAGCGCCTGCGCGGCGGCGGCGGGCTGCGCGGCGCAGTGCCGCAGACAGGTGCCCGCGCGGCTCGAGAGGCGCGACACCACCCACGGCGCGCCGTGCGACGACCGCCCGAACGCGCACTCCAGTATCGCTGACATCTGACACCAGCACACGCATACTTATACTAATCCTTATCATCACAATTATATTTATGGACAATTACAGCACGCGTGACACTAATCTGCTCGCAGCAAAGATTGCCGGTTCTCTAACCCAGGACTTGTACCGTTCCAGATAGGATGAATTAAAGCTGCATTAAGCAGACAGAGGGCCCACTTCGCCATATTTATATGCTTTTGTTTTCTTTTTTCTGTATGTTGTTTGTGTTACTTTTATTTAAATTTTTAGGTTAAGTTACTTTGTGGCGAAATAAATGTATTTGATTTCATTTTAATTTCATTATCAGGCAGTAGAATTATCTTCAGTCATGGTCCGTTTCAAGCAAAAGTGGGCAAAATGTAATTTTAATTTTGTTAATCTGTAATATGATTAAAACACTACTGAACCCTACTGAATCGTATTACTAACCTCAGTATAAGACGCGGACTGTGGCATCAGATAGGAGTTCGCCCATATCTTCAAAAGCCACGAAATGGTAGCAGACACCTCCGGGCTGAAGACCGTAGCGAGGCCAACTTCCAAAGCTGCACATTCCCACGCACTTATACGAAGAATTTCACCAATCAATCTGAGGAACATAGCAGATAATATGGTATGGCCATATAACATGCATTCATGTCACAATACCTAGATATACACTTAAACATTTAATTTTATTCCATGGTTTGATGTCTTAGGTTACTTGTATTGGTAGAAAACCATATTTAGAAAGGTATTTTATATCCAGTGAAGATGTAAAAGCCCGCCAATAATAGTTGGGTCGCAAATTAGACTTAATTCAAAGGTAGAAAAAGTAACTGGTATTGAAGAGGTATAGCATTACGTTGTAACGACTTTAGTAATATATTAACAGAAAATTTTAACTTATATTTGACTATTAAAGTCACCTTTTGAGTTATCTGTGTATACTAACATAGCTTTAGCACAGAAAGAAAAAAAAGTGAAAGAATTCAACTTATATTTAACTTATAAGGCGATCTAAAATGCCCACAAACCCTGTAATATTCTTTCAATTCTCTCGCTTATAACACTGGGCCTTTTGAGGCATTAGTCTCACTTAAAGTATATTTCTTTAATTATACTATTTAGAAAAAAGTATTTTATCTATTTAAAATGGCATTGAGAGATAGTTTCGCAATGAGCTTATATCTCATAAAATATATACTTGAGTATTTTTGGTTCTAAAAGTCTCGTATATTAAAATAAATACAATAGTTAACCGTAAAATATATCTACTTACCCTGAAAAGGACAGAGCGTGACAATATCATTATTATAGAACACTTACTTAATAATCGGGTCTACATTTTCAGTTTCAGTACTCTCGCCAACAAGATATCTCAGAGAAGCATCAATATTTGCATTCTCGGCAATACTGTAGCGAATGATGTCAGGTGGTATCATAACGGTTTCGCCTTCTGTGCAGTCTACAGCCAAGAAATGACCTTAAACATTCAATAATCATATTTTTTTTACTGAAATACTGAAAACAATCACGGATGGTTTGGAAAGCAGGATTTACCGGGTAGAGCCGACAAGAAACTTTCGTAGTTCTTCTATTCAAAACATTGTTTGTTAGACACAAATTAAATGTATTGTGAGAAACACATCACTACACACATCCCCATCAGCCAAACAATTATGGAGAATAGTAAGCTTTATTTATCAATGATTTTTTTTATTAAATATTTAAAATTTGGTCCAATTTGGACTCTCATACTGCTATTTTAGTAAACATCTGAGTTTAAGTCTATATATTTATTAAATGTCCAAGTATACAATATAATGCTTTTTATGCTTTATATAGGATACACGCCACTAAGTATATATCGAGGGGGTGAAAGGCTATTTGGTATAAGCGAAGTTTTTTTGGTCATACACATATATTTGGAATCGGTAAAAATCGCTAATTTCAAATATATATTACTATATCACCAAAAAATATCACTTTAACCAAATAGCCTTTCACCCCCTCGATATGATTCCGTTTCCATGCCAAACGTTAAATCAACACTATCAACGTCGCGGGCATAGATAATATATTAGCGATATGGCACGGTTGCTTTAGAATAGAGCATAGCTAAAATCAAGGAATAGTATGTTACATTTACCTGTGATCATCAATATCCAATGTAGATCTTCAAACAAACTGACTAGTTGTTCTCCACCGCTAACTGGCAATTTTCCCATGTGCATGAGGCTTAACTGACTCTCTAACCTAAAAACCGCTCATCGATTAGTCGATTTAAGGGCGACTTTTTTTACACTATCTCGACTAAGTGACCACAGTACACCTGATGGTACGTACAGTGTAGTCCAAAAACGAAAGCGACTATCAAAGGATGAAAATTTATTGAGTCTCCGTCGTCATGTCGGCCAACATATACCACGACTGAAGGTCTCTAGGTATATGAGTTACTGGATATACACAAGCTGATCCCGAAACGCGACAGGCTAAAGCGAGTTACTATGACGATCTTTACACTCGTGTTATGTCGTCATGATCTAGTTCGGGTAGAACGTAGAATGCAAATCAACGAATAGAGAGAGAGTAATTCAAAAATCGAAAGTTATTTAATTTGTTAATTCTATCGAGGGGTGAAAAGCTATTTGGTTTAAGCTATTTTTTTGGGGTTATAATAATATTTATATTTTCAGAATCAGCGTTTTTTACCGATCCCAAAAATATATATTACTATATCACCAAAAAATATCGTTTAAACCAAATAGCCTTTCACCCCTCGCTATAACATGGACAATTATTGCGTAGAGACATTTGCTTGAGGCTCAAAGTAGCTGATATTAAACCTTTATGTGCTATATTTTATAAAAAGGATCTTATAACGTTGCTTACCTTTTACTTCTATCATGCAGTAACGTGAAAAGCACATGACTGCAATGCGCAGGTGCCTTTCTTGCTATAGCTCCTATTGTCAGCAAATTGTTACTGTGCAATTTACGTTCATCTTCATCTAAGTCGTCTTTGATATCTTCCTCTATATTTTCTGTACCTCTGCAACAATGTTTTAGAAACAAATCTTGAAACAATACTATGAAAACTAATACAGTGCAAACTCTATATAACGACCCTCAAGGGACTGTGCATATTTTGACGTTATAAAGAGTTGTCGTTAAATGGAGAAAAGAAAAATCTGTATTAAAAAAAGAAAAAGTTTATTTCAGACTAGTGTTAGTAATTACATAATATATATATATATATATATATATATTTCATTGCTATTGAGTATAATTTGTTATTTTTGTCTGGCGTCTTTTGCTGCACCAATAATTTTGTTGTATTTTTTTATTATTTTATTCATATTTTGCGATATTGAGGCATCTTGGTGCTGTTCAGTATGTGTAATGGCGACAGTCGAGTTTATTACGGGCTACGATAATAAATCGACAAAAGAACGTACACAGCTGCGCAGTTTTTGCTAATTATGGCAACTTAAAAAGTATTTATATTATTAAATTGTTGTCGTTATTGAGAGTGGGTGTAGTGCTATATAGAGTGTATCATTGTATGGGAAACAAGCTAAACCAACCAAAGCCGAGTGATATCGACGTTTTAGGGAGTTTGTCGTTAAATCGAGTGACGTTATATGGAGTTTACACTGTATATTAAATATAATATGTAATATTTTTTCGACGATTACACACATTGACCCAGCCTCAAACTAACATCCACTTGTATTATGAGAACGAAGTAAAGGTACTTAAATACATACATGAATCCCGACAAACTAATCTATTCAGCATATAAAAGTTTACAGCTACCGGGATTCGAAACTAGGACCTTCATCATTTCTGGCAGGGTCACTACCATTGCGCTATCAGGCCGTCAATTAAATAATGATAAAATAAAAAAAGTGGTAGTGGTTAAAATAAGCTAATTGATAACTTGTTAAATAAACTAATTATGACTTACTGTAACTGTGATTATCATTTATAATGTATTCTTCTTGTGATTTTACTTACCTTGTACCATCTGGAGGAGCAAGTCTACACTGAAGATATGTATTAAATATTTCCATACATGGACCCATTATTGTTTCATTTGAGAAACCATCTGTGTCATGAACTATGGAACACCAAGTGTTGAGAAATTTATTCAAGGACTCCCTCCATACACTGTCATCATTTATCTACAAAAAGTAATCATAGATTGTTGTCAATAATTCTAGTTGTTTTTTGTTTTAATTTAATTTAATATGGATTATATAGACTATAAATACATTCATATTTCTATTAACTTCTGATATTAATAATGGTTCCTATTATATATTACTTAGGCTATATCTACAGTTCTGTCCAACAAATTGACGCCAAATATAGATCCATGTTTTAAGACAGAATGTAATATCCCTCTTAAAAAGGTAGTTAACAGTAATTGTGATGTTTAGATATAAAAATAGTCTTAAAACAATGATTCCTGTTAACGGCAACTTGTCACTGAACAATTTAATATATAATGATGATGATGATGTCCTAGCCGGTTTCGGCCACGGCGACTGTTTCAACACCGGTTAAGAAATTCGAGGTCCAGTTTTCGGAAACAGTCAATTACGCAGATATTTAAGTGCATAACTGGACGCGCAGCCAGAAAAGCACTCTCTCGTCCGAGCTCCCTCAGGCCCGATGGAAAGGAGAACCAGTAAGATCGGGAGGGAGCGGGATGCAGGTTTGGTCGAGTTTTCCATTCTCTAAACACCTGGTTGAATTGGGGTGTTCAAGAGATACCTTAGTCGCCTTTTACGACACCTCAGCAAGAAGAGGGGGGTGCTATTCTATTCTGCCGGCAGCCACCACGGCTTAATATATAATAATAATATATCGTCATACTATATCTCTTTAGGCTTCAGTAGAGATACATTAGAGGCTGTTTCCACCTTGCGCTTATATGTCGTGCCCAAAAATGACCAGTAGCGCAGCTGATCGCCTTTCCCAGGGCACTGCGTAAGTGACATTTCTATTAGATGCCTCACGATGTTTTCCATTACCGGTGGGCATATGGTGCCTAAATCTGTCTAATGTGTCAAGATTCGAACTATTCGCATTGACGCACGTGGATACTGGTTCCTTAAAGTTATCTAAATTAAAGTTACTCACCCCTTCCTCAATAACTGCTCCTCTAATACAGTGACATGTTAACCTTGTAAGATTTTGCAGAAACGCAGGTGGGGTTGCCGCTATCATTGAAGGTGAGAAGAACTGAATCAATCTTCGATATATGTCCGAGAGTCCTAACATCTCTCTGTCCATTGGTTGTATGTAAGCCATCATATTCAAGAAACCATTCACATAATTCTCTAAATACTGCTGCTTCATATTACTGGCGCTCACAACAACTCCACTTAAACTGGCTAGCTGTACCAAACACGTTAGAGATGGGCTTGCCAACTCTGGATTTGATCGTACATACATGTGTATTTCGAAAAACAGAGCTATCAGTTCTGGCTGCATTATTGTGTCTTTCCAATTCAGGCTAAGACGTAACGCTGGTGCTGAATCACTTTCATATATAGCTTCGAAAGCCCCAATCAGGCGCTTTGATAGCAAAGGGGACACATGGCTCCAACACAGCACAGTCTCTACTATAGTAAGTAGCTGTTTCGTCAAAATAGCCTGTTCCCCTTCAGGTCTATGTCCAGACCTCACAATTTGTTCTAGAACACCAACTGTAAACCTGAATATTCTTTTAAGATCTAGAGCTTCAAACGATTTTTTGAGTCGAAAATGTACTTCCCATATTAATCCTACATCAGCAGACTTCACAGTTATAGCATATTCTTGCATTATGGACAAAATGAGTGAACAAGCTAGTTTTTGTTGATTTATAGGTGAACTGAGAATTATTTTTTCCAATTCACCCAGTAAAGCTTTTCTCTCCCTACCACTGTCATCAATACTACCTCTTTTGATGATTATTGCTATTGTCTGAAAATAAATTAATTTGATAAGAGATTCATTTATTTATATTACAAAATTACATAAATAGTTAACTTAAAAACTAAAATCATCATCATCATCAGCCTACACTAGTCCACTGTTGGACATAGGCCTCTTCTAATAAGCGCCATAGAGCCCAGTTTTCGGTCCACCTTTCTGTGGGGTATTCCACACTATGTTTGCCGATTTGCAGTCTCCACTCAAAAACTCACATCACCAATCATCAATGAAGAAATCTTCATCATACATGGCTAGCCTACTCTCACCTCAGCTTACTTATAAGGAGAGCTATCTCAATAACTTTAGTTCTCTGTTGGAAAGCTTCACTTTGAATTTTATCCTTCAGTCAGATATTCAACATAACTTGTTCCGTCACACACTGAGCAACTTTATACTGGTGGACTAGCCTAACCACTAGTCTCAGTTCTATACGTCAAAACTAGTAGGACTTAAAGTTAACATATCTGAATAAATAAACAAAATAATATACATACCTGTAAGAGTTTTTCTCTCAAAAAAGGTGGTGTTTCTCTTCGTAATAAATAACTAAGTAAGTATTCTCTGAGAGATGATATATCATTTTCAGATAGTAAGCTCCATTCTCTAATAAGAGCAGATTTTAATAAACTAGCAGCTTCAAACAGTACATAATCTGTAGTAGACTTCTCTAATATTTCTCTGCATAGTTGGTATGGATTTTTAGTGCTTCGAAATTCAAGGAATACGCTTTCAGCTTGATGTCGCTGCTCTGATGTCACCAAATTGGGAGGTGCCTATACAAATAATTTACAGAATTCATAGTATATTCAAAGCATTTACATGTTTTTTTTCATTTTATTTATTTAAGGGACTTTTACGTGTGTATGTGTGTCATCATTTACATAAATCATAGTGTATTCAAATAATTTATAGGTTTCTAGGTCTATTAAAATATTTACACAATAAATGACACTCGAGATTTTTTTTGCTCTTACAACTTGTTTATACTACATTTTCCTATTAGCCATGAGCAAAGAGAGTAAACCTAAATATTGTGTTTTATGTCTGGCATATAGACATCTATGGAGCTTGTTAACATTTTGCCATTTACATCATTATAGTAGTATGAATCATGGAACTAAAGCTAGAAGTGGATATTTCACATGAAGCAGGCAGCAAGAAAGGAGTGAGGATTATTATATTGTTTTATTTTAGTAAAAGGTTGCCACAAAGTGTTTCATCAATTGAGCAATAGAATGGAATTCAATTGCTAATTAATTCGGAAAAATGATAAAATGAAGCAGTTCTTTCCTTTATAATTAATTTGTTTTTATTTAATTAAAGATTTTTGGTTATTATTTAAGATTTGTATATATAATTAAAATTATTGTTAAATTTAAAGGTATTATTCCTACCTATGTGACATGGAAGCAGTTTTACTAGGTTTATTATTTTTTTAGATAAACCAGCAGACCTAATCATGCACCAAGTACTGCCCTCAGTGTGACATTTGTTAACATTAATCCATATATCTCCTATACCGCAGTTTAGCATATTATGACATCCTGTATATATAATTACACACACACTATTAAGTTATTACTTAGTACACTTTAAGCTAGTTTGATAATATAAAAATAGTTGAAGTTTAAAAAATTCAATTTGAAAATTTTACTTCCAGTTTTGTACAAGTATTTTTTTTAATCTACTTGCATTATAAAAGAAAACAGCTAATCTTCTATATGAATCAATGTTTAATATTTTCATTATGATTTATAAATAAGATAAATGACTTCCAAAATATGCCAAATATTATTACACTACTTCTTTCTAGGTTAATTGCTTGAGAACTAATCCTCATACAAATAAAAAAATAATGGAACACATTCATACACCCTAAAAGTAAAAACAAATAAAATATGAATCAATTCCAGACCCCTTGTCCTTTTTTCACTACCCATTTCACACGAAAAGCTGCAAGTGTTCAAAGAATAACTTGGATTCTAAGATTATAGCAGTTTTGTGTTTTTCTGTTATTTGAAATCATAGTACAGAGGTAACTGCCTCTTAGGGCTATGGAAATGAATGTTTTTTATGACAACTTTTAATCTCTGACCTATGTAGTCTACCTTGTTGTTTATATTAAGTCAAAATGGTGAACATTGTTCAGAATATTGATACTGATAGTAAATAAAACCAACTGCTAAATAGCTAAACAATAATGAATTAAGTTATCTTTTTTTGTTCAATGACAAACCTCAATATAAAATACAGTTTACTTGATTTTTGACAAAGTGCATCCATCTACCAAGCTTAGATATGTAATAAGTAAAAAGTGGTGAACTCATAAATCTTACCATGAGCATTTGAGCAGCCGTCTCTAATGTTTGTATTGCAGAGATATCCATTGTAATTCAGATGCTATCAATCGAATCTACACGAAATCTATGAATGAAAGAAAGTACATTTACTGCTTAACAGTAATATAATAAACTTTTCCCTTTAAAAAAATCACATTATTCAGCACGAAAATTAATTTCATATAAATGGTTTCTTACAAAATATTCATTTACGATCTTCCATAGTAGACCATAACCAATGAACGAAGTTGAATATTTCAAGAAGTTCAAGACATTGCTGACAAGCCCAAAATGAGTTAAAAAATGACAACAGCTGATATGAAACTCTATTAAATCAAAATCATAGAGAATCAGCGACATTCATGACATCCAAACCTACTAACTTAGGAAAAAAATTAAGTCGAAAATTAGATAACCGATTTTTTAGTTAAGAAGTAATTTTAATTCCACCGGGCACCGGCACTTGCCAACATTATCCAATTCGAGGCATCTGATCGTAACATTTGCAGACCGCCTTCAGGAGGCACTCAAAATCTATAACTTCCGATTTACGATTAAAAACAATCTATTTTAAATTAATGATTAGAAATAATCTAAGGATTAGAAATAAGACATTTTGATTTCCTACTCATTTTTTTAACCTGAATCGGAAGGACTGTATGCCGCTTTTGGCAGTTTCAATTTGAGGATTTCAAAATGAAAATGACAGCTACCTATGTAAAAATTCATATGGTACTGATATTATAATACTTATATAATTTCAGACAAATAATATTCACTGTTACAACTTATAATACCTAATAATGTATATTTTTATTCTTGTTTTATGTTGCTTGAACATTTATTTTCTATAATTATAATGTTTTTCTGGAACAATAAAACAGCTAATAAAATTTTATTAAAATGCTTTAATTTCATTTTAAAACGATTGCGATTTAAAATCGTGATACTACAGATGCCTGCTATGAAATCGTTTTTATATTGATCTAACTGATCGAAGGTTTTATGTTAATCGTCATGCTTTATCCCTTTCGGGTGTGCCGAGATACATTAGTTTTTTCGTTAAACCCATTGGTCAATCGCGTTGTAGTAAACAAAATACCCTATATATTAATCTATTATTCAGTAACTACTTATCAGTGAATAAAATTTCAGCTATATCAATGTTCTCTGGGAACCTTACATATACCACAAAAAATATATGTTTGACCTATATCAATATTCTCTGAACTAGTCTCATTAAAAGATTATTTCACAATTTGATTCAATAATATGTTTGATTATAATGTAATGTATACATCAAGAAAAATGCATTTTTTGTGTTATTGATACCCAAATATCACTTTACTCTTAGTACCTATACTGCATATTTTCTTCTTTAATCAGCTGCAGTTTTCGCTCTAATAAATCTTTATTTAACTTGTTTTTACACAAGTATTTACCATTTCAAAATAGCACTGGTATTTCATGTTTATATAGTCTCAACCATCTTAAATTTTCCTTTTCAGTTATATAAACTTTTTGTATAATTATTTTCTCTTTGTATGGTTCTAACTCTTCTAAAACAACATCACAAAGAGTGCAAGGGTCTTTAGTGTAAAAAGTCAAAACTGGTAGTCCATCTTGAGACTCAGCTCTGGAAATGGGAATTAAAAAAAATTAAATGCAGTTGTATGAAAATAAACAATTTATTATACAATATATTTCTTCCAAATTATACAGTTATATATTACATTATTATTTATATAAAATTTTGAACAATACAGAAAATTCGATAATTTTAAAGCTATTCTGCTGTATAACCCATTACAAACAATAAAAGGCAAAATAACATAAACAAACACATAATAACAAAAGAATTAAATATCTATAGATAACTTACAGTTTTTCAATCATGATAGATGAGGCACCACCACCCCCATTACAGATTGCTGCTACACCTTTCTCTCCCTTCTTAAGGGCATGGCACAAATGTACAACAATACGGGCACCAGACATGCCAATTGGATGGCCCAAGCTAACTGCACCTCCATGGACATTTACTTTTGAGGGGTCAAGATTTAAAACTTTTTGGTTAGCCACAGCAACAACACTGAAGGCTTCATTAATTTCCCAGAGAGCAACATCATCTTTCTTTACACCAGTCTGCTCTAACAGTTTAGGGATTGCAATTGTTGGAGCAATAGGGAAATCAATTGGATCACATTCTCCATCAGCAAAACCAACTACACGGGCAATTGGTTTCACATTTAACCTTTGTGCTGCTTCAGCTGTCATTAAAATCATTGCAGCAGCTCCGTCATTCAAAGTGGATGCGTTACCAGCAGTCACAGTACCATTTTCCTTTTGGAAAACTGTTGCAAGCTTATTGAATTTCTCAAAATTAATTCGTTTATACTCTTCGTCTTTTTCAAACATCACTGGCGGTGCTCCTTTCTTTTGTGGTACAGGTACTGGAATGATTTCATCTGCAAAAGCTTTTGCTTCATAAGCTGCAGCACTTCTTTTATAACTGGAAATTGCATAATCATCCTGTTGTTGCCTGGTTATTTCCAGTTTTTTAGCTGTGTTTTCAGCACAATTTCCCATGTGGAATTTATTATACACATCAGTCAGACCATCAAAAACTATTCCATCAACTAATTGCATGCCACCATAAGGTGTTTCACCACGCTTCAAAAAGTATGGTACATTTGACATTGATTCCATGCCACCTGCGAGAATTACATCTTGAGCTCCAGTTTGCAGCCCTTGAGCAGCCAGCATTATAGCTTTCATGCCAGAGGCACAGACTTTATTTACAGTTGTACAAATTGTACTCTTTGGAAGGCCTGCAAATATGACTGCTTGTCTAGCTGGTGCTTGGCCCAAATTAGCTGAACATACATTTCCAATATATACCTGGAATAATAGAAAAGAATTAATGAAGTAATGGAATGAGTGCAGCTTAGAAAATTAAATACTCCCTGTTGTAAACATGTTACTGATTCAATGGAACAAATGGCTGTGACTTAGAATCATGACACCATATTTAATTTTTTAAATTGATTGAAAAAGATTTCTCAAGGACAACAGAAAACTAACACGTGAAGAGTAAGCACCAATGAATTTATTTTATAAAAACAAATTATGGGGGTGAAAGTTTTGATTGTTCTACTTTAGTAATTTTTTCAAATAGTAATATAAGTATTTTTTGGAATTACAATTATTTATGGAATTATCACTGGTTTCAATTTCTCCCACTTCTCCACAAACAATTGAATTAAGGAATGATATGTGTTAATTGATTGATTATAATATACTCTGAGAGGCCAAGCCCTGTAATTTATAAATTATTGACATCTTATTTTAAATGTATGATCCAGATTGCAATCATTCGAGATCCGGAGATGACCCACAAGCCATGGTTTGCCAATCACTGATCTATGGTATTATAATTTTAAAACACAGCGGTTTTGATTCATTCAATAAGCCAAATAAGTGATTATATAATTTTTATGTTTTCAATGCTTAGTTTTATGATAGTGATTAATGATAATAACAACCATGTCAATAATAACTGAGATTATAATTATATATGATATAAATCTTAGATAAATCCTTCATTTTTAGCAATGTGTTAATGTTTTATATAAAAAAAAACTGACATTTGCTTTTTGTTAAGTTGCTTGCTGTTTGATTATTATAAGTTTGACATCAAAAAGAAAATTTTAGGCAGATAATATAAAACATTAGACACCAACCTCCTTGATTTCTTCCTTAGGTATGCCTGCCCTTTCCACGGCGCCTTTTACAGCAACCGCACCCAATTCCGTCGCTGACAAACTTGCTAAACTCGCTCGGAAAGAACCTATTGGAGTTCTGACTGCAGAAGCAATTACCACCTCATTCAGGGAAACTTTAGTTGAATAGGCCGCCATCGTTTTGAGATACTATCAAAATATGAATAAATATTACTTAATCGAGACTTAGTAGGGGTAACAGTTACTCTATTGAGGTTAATAACGGAACTTATACTTTACTACACGGCTTATGAACGACTGCGATTTTTCGTAGTAAGAATTGACGACGCAACTTAGCGGAATAAAAAGTTTTCAAAATAAAACCAACCTTATTTATAGATGGCATTTTGATGCTAATTATTCTAGTTCCTTTTAAAATAATCATTATTAATTCTTTAGAAAAGTATTTTAAACTACCACTACCTAAAGAATTATTTAAAACTGGTTTCCAATGATCTTATCGCTTCGAAGAGTACAAAAGAACATTTACATTAACCTTATCATTATGTGATATCCTGACTGTATCGATATTTACTCTTATTTCTTCACAACAAGGATGATTATTGTATGAAATCAAAACCTTATACAGAAGAGAAAAATCTTGAGAAAATGACCTTTGATTTCATAGAATGTATTATATTGTGCAATGAAATAACAATTAGTAAAAGAAAGTTATATGTATATATTTAATTTTAAAAATTCAGACATTATGGCAATAAAACTAATAAACAAAAAAACATATTTTAAACATTGAGTCATTTTTAATAAGTTTTTTTTTCTACTAATAATAACATATCTTAATTTGTAGAATCAACGTAATATACATTTTCTTTAATTTAGTACCCACAAACAAAAAATGATCCAGATATCTCACTGGGACCCCCTTTTTACCCTAATCTGTATGCCCGTTTGTCTATCCATCTGTCTGTCCGTCTATCAGAGGCTTGTCATTTTTGAACAAAATAAGATAAAGTTTTGAATTTAGTATATAATACCCGGGGGAAGTCCCTACGAACCTCATATCTTCAGGATTGGACTTGCACCGACTAAAACCCCCGGGGTATTCCTCCTACCCGACTGTTGGTGCTGGAGGCAAGGCCGAGGCATCTTCGCGCTAACAAGCGCTGATACCACCCACCACCCTGATATAATAAGTAAATATCTAAGATGACGTAAATCTTTGCTATGCCGATAAAGATATTTATGTAATCAAAAATCAAACTAGAAGAGGGATCCCATTCATATAAATGGGTTGTATTTTTTCCCCTTTTTTTTAATATTTCATGTGAAGTTCTATATTTATTATTTTTGTTCTTTGAGTATAAAATAGTACTGAAATTGTATATAAAAGCAAAAGCTTTCAACTTAAAGCTATGTTTGAAGTATATCACAAAATATTGATTACTGAGAAAAATCGTCCGCTTGTATTGACTATAACTTTTTATTCCTATATACTTTTGACAGGTTTTAGTATTTGTTGTTAAATTACAGGTTATTACCTAAACCGGGCGGCGCGCTTTGAGGGAGTGCGTCGCCCAGATCCTGGCGTGAGCGGTGTGCGATATGTTCCCGCACACCGCTCTGATGACAATTTCAAGGAGATGGGGGGGGGTTGGCTCTCTACACCATTCTCCCCGAAATGTGTTAGGTGCACGCGGGGGGCGGCGACTATTTAACCGTCCCCCCGCCTAGTAGGTGAGGCCTGCACAAGGCCGGACGTCGCCGGATGCCGAGGAAGATGGCTCGGCTTTGCCCTTAGCATCCGGCAGACGAGAGAAGGAACACCCCGGTGGTTTTAGTCGGGGCAAGTCCGACACACCGGGGGAGCGGCCCTCACCGCTCCCCTGAAGGTCCGTAGGGATTTCCACCGGGTTACAAAAAAAAAAAAAAAAGGTTATTACCTAAAATTTACACGTATCAACTGAATAGGATCATCGTTTTTATGATAGTCCTAGGGACAAAATATATCTAAAATAACTACTTTACCGGCTTACCTAATGGCGAATAATGACGTAGAAAAAAAAACGGGCTTAAAGTCGACTCTGTCGTTAAAAAGCATATTTGTGTTGATAATTTAAAAATAGACTTATTTCTTTTCTCTTTACCTTCCCATCCCCCAAATCCTTTTCATCATCATTCATCTCCCCACTCACTTTCCCTACCCATTCTCCTTTCCGTCGGACTTCCTCTTTTGTTGTGAACATATTATGTATATTCCTAACTTAAGAAATAATAATTTCCTGTAGTAAATTTTATTCCCTATTTCAATGTCATTAAGATTTATGTTCGTATCCAAGGGTTAATCTATTTGTTTATTAAAATTAATCAAAATCGGTTCTGCCGTTTTGATGTAAAAACCGAACATGCAAACATTCACACTTTCGATTTTATTGTGTAAAGTAAGGATGAAAATCTATCTCTCTTATTTATACCCCTCCTGCTTTTTCTTACCTTCACCTCTTTTCTCCCAATCCTCTTTGCTTTTTTCTCCTTTATTTTATTTATTTATATTTTTAGTAATATATTTTTAATAAAATTTTGAAATTTAAAATTATATTTAATATTTTATAATACTATTTACTAAATTAAGTTTAGGGTATTTTCTTATCCACGGTTAGCATCACTAATTATCACGTCAACTGTCAAAATTAAGATAGCTTTTTACTATAAGAGTTAAATGTTACATTTTTGTCAACTGTATTTCGAAATAATAGATTTAGGAAGTATCATCACAATAATATGATTTATATTTCTTAAGTAATGGTAATTACAAAACAGTTGTTATAAGTGATTCGTTAAAAGTACAGTATTGAATCTACATTTTGAACTAAACACAGCTGACGACAAATATGATCTATAAACTTGGAAATCAGGTTAGTGAATTTTGGTTGTTTTCTGAACAGTTATTTTAATTCTTAATGAGAATTAATGTATTTATTCTCATAAGTAAAAATTCAACTGAAATTACATTAAATGGAATCTATTTTAGACAAACTCAATAAAATTGAATATTACTACAAAAATGAATTGTAAACATGTATTTAAAATTTTAAAAGATATTTTTAGGATTGAATATTTTTAGCGATATAAAATATGTTTTTTAATGTTATACAAAATATATAATTATCTCAAATAGCTACTAATCTATTGTCCATTCAATAGTTACATATTGCTAAATTATTATTTTATTAAATAAAACTTTGGTTACTATGATAATGACATGTGTTAAAATTGACAGAAATAATTTAAATTAAATTAATTAAAGAGAATTGTAAATATTAAAATATTAAATTAAATGTAATATTAAAATATTATAATGAATATTTTTTTAAAGAAATGAAAACATTACAATATTTCATTATTTCTTAGAAGTAAAGAGTTTGTTGAAATTTATTAGCTTCTTATTTCTTAATTACTGATAAATTGACAATTATTTTGATTCATTAATTTCATTGATGTACGTGATTGGTTAGTTTTAAAGATAATTTAATTTTTGTCTTTTATGATTTACTGATTTGGCAAAAGAGGTGACTGTGAATATATATGTTTTAGTTTGGCTGCTTTTGCTCAACTACCCACTACTGAATATAAGTTTTCTCTTTCTTGCACTATTCTTAAAGATCCTGTGCTCTTGTTTTTCCTGTATTTATAACCAGTATTAGTTCTACAAGTATGAGATGGAGATCTAGTTTATGCTCATATCTATCAATCTATCTGGCTGTAAATTTAAACTACTTTAATATTTATGATCAAACAATCAAAAGCAAGATTTTTTTAAAGTTATGACAACTAATTAGACAATCAACCATCACGATCACTCAGCCAGAAATGTATAACTAAGAAGAAAAATAACCAATTGAACAGTTTTTGTATGTGTTATTATTGTGAATATAAATAAAAGGTAATTTATTAATAAATACACAATTATTAACTCTTTATGGCGCAAGGTAGTTAAATTTATTAGTTTTGTAAAAACTGGGCGGTAAATAGTGTATGATTAACGAAAATAGTAATTTAAAAAAATATTAAAAATTAATAATCATAATTCTTAAGCACCTTGCAAGTTACAGAAATGCAACATTACATTAGTGCTAAATAATTAAAGTTTAAATTAGGAACAGATTATTAAAATACATCCTCTTACTCTTTACTTACACAAATTTCAACAGTCAAATATTAGTATTTCACCTGGAATTAATTTTTGTACATGAATTAGAAGAGCTGAAACGAGGCGTGTATTCGTTCGACACTGCAATGAGACTTCATTACCTATAAGTCTCATCATCTAGTGAGCTGAATTGTCACTAAATCGTAAGAATGCTTTGTTGGTGCTGTATAACACTAAGCAAAGTCAGTCTATCGGCATTTCTTTCATTACTGCGTCTGTTTGAGTGGTATGTTGCAGAAATACAACACGGCTCCATAAAGGGTTAATGTGTGGTTCAAAGTGTTACCTTAATAATATGTTGGTAAACTTTTTACTTCTATAAACTGTCAAAGATATGTTTTTCATAGAATTATTAATTATTTTAAAGGATCAGTTATTCATTTAAGAATATAATTGTATAAATAATGTGCACCTAGGGTACAGTATAAGAAAGTGTACAGAGCATTCCCTTGCTACTGTATTTCCAAATGATCACTACTTCAAACACATTATTTATGTTTATGTGTCCACTGGCTGCTTGGCATATACATGTCGAAACTTGATTATGTCAGCTCAAGGGATGGACAAATTTAGAGCTGTGTAAATCATGCAATAATTATTTTTGTTCCACATTTATATATGAATTTAGTGTGTTTGCAGAAACATGACATAAGACATGAATAGTCTAGTGTCCGACCGAAAGTTCGGTTTCGGTTTCGGCCGAGTTTCGGCCAAAAATCAAGTTTTGGCGGCAGTTTCGGTTTCGGCCAAAATTGGCCGAAACTTTTAGCAAAACCGAAACTGATTTCGGTAGTTGTCGTACATGCTTGCCTAACTTCGTTTCTCGCGCCAACGCTTTGGCGGACGCTGGCGGTCCTGTTCGGGATTCGTGCGCCGTTCGCATTGCTATTTTTTTTTTTTCGAATTTATGCGTGTTTGTTGACCGGGAAAGGTCTTCACAACTTAACCGGGCGGGTGGGCCAACACTGAGGGTGCTCAGCCGACAATTTATGGGTTGGGTAGCAATGCAAGGGCACCCCTGTGGGTACGAACCTCGACTTGGACCGCGAAAAATACGAAACCTAACGGTGATCTACTAGCGTTTCGGAAGCGACTACCTTGAGAAGAAACGCCGAAAGAAACTCAAGGCTGCGTCGGAGTGTAACTGCGTCGTTTAGACGACAGTTGACGGATCTAATTCGCATTGCTCTATAGCAACATAACTTAGTCAGTGCGTTATCACCCGACGTAAACATTCTTTAGAGGTTATGTTTTGATGGAACTGATTACATGTAAGTTTTTGTTTCATTTTTTTACTTGACCACGTTGACTTTTATACTTGACCACGTTGACTTTTATACTTGACCACGTGAGTTTCGGTTTCGGCCGAAACTGAAGCCACGGCCGAATATTCGGTTTTGGTTTCGGCCGGAAAACCAGTTTCGGTTGGACTCTAGAATAGTCATATATTTATCTCCCAAAAATAAATGTGAATATGAAATTGAATTTAAACATTGAATTGAAGAGTTTATGATCACACTTTTAAATATTTTTCAAAAAATGGTGGATAGGAACTTTGTTGTAAATTTGATTCTTTACAACTTTAGTTTTTACCATTTTTATTCTATGATCAAATTTTTTTATGCTATTAGTAAAAATATTGCATGAAATATATATTCATAACAATTAATTTGTCTCATTTTTTAAGTGTTTTAAAAAAGTAATTGGGCCAATACAAGATAAATTATTGAAAAACAATATTTAGAGGAAGTACTAATATTCATCACACTTAATGAACTAGCAGATAAATAAACGTTTTGTTGATCATATTCATCTCAACAACCCTCATAAACTTTTGGCAGGTGTTTAAATGCTTCTCACTAAGCAAACCTTCCAGTCAAACCTGATCTATTCTTGTGCCAAGGGTGATATAAAAGAAATGTACTGAGTATTTGCTTAAAATCAGGTTGCCATATTTGAATTGCCAAAAAAAACCAATCACATTATTATTGTGACTTCAAAAAAGTTTACTTGTAAAAACTATAGATAAGAAGTCTTCATTAAAAAAACCAATCCATTAGTTAAAGTTGTAATTTATATGCATCTTTAATGTAATTCTTTCTTAGAATTATTATAGCATGGTGTATTATGACACCAGTTTGTGCATAATATATGAAAACGCTAAATCAAATATTATGTACATGTAAAAAGACTTGTCCTTACTGAAATATCATCGTGTGGCTGTGGTGGCTTAGTGGATAATGGACCGGATTCCATGCACAGCAATACGAATAGTAGTAGGTTAGAATCTCGGCACATACCTTTGAGTTTGCCAGATTATGTACAGATTTAGACATCATATGCTCACAGGTGGAGAAAAACATAGTGAAGAAATCCGCATGGCAACTAATGAAAATGTCATGTGTAAGTGCCCTGAGAATGGCGATCAGTGGCGCTACTGGTCACGTTGGGCTTGACAATAAGCACAAATTGTTTATTATATATTAAAATATATGACATACCTTACGAGGCTGGCATAGTCATCAAGGATGCACTAAAGCCTCATTAATATATTTGATTAAAAAACAAATATATATATATTAAAATTATTATTACATATCATCATTGAATTTAAACTACTGAAGTTAGAAACATGCATTTTTTTTTTAAATCTTTTATAAAATAGGGACCAACCTACTAAGGTTGGATTTATTGGTGTGAGGATCAAAATAAGGGATGAATATTTGTCTGCAAATTCGGGCTTCTCACGATATTTTCCTTCACTGGTAACATGTGGTGCCTAAATCCATACGTAATCTGGAAAAAAAATCCAGACATATGTGCCAGAGCTCAGGCAGTAGACTTGGGGAGTCTGCTACCCGATAAGAAGGCGACGGCGCACAGTGTTAGTTGCGCCGCTTGGGACGGTTCTGGATGTGTGGGTGTGGTGTGGTCACCCTCTCCCAGAAAGGAAGCAACAAGGCTGTTCACTCTCAGGCTTCTGGACAATTTCGGATTCTTAGGCCCCGGTGGAGCGATTAAAAGGACACTCCGGATGTTTTTAGTTAGTAGGAGTCTGACGCACTAGGATTGCTTCCCTCACAGAAGCCCTGATAGTCCTATACAGGATTTTCCCCGGGGTTACAAAAAAAGACATATGTGCCCGGATTCGAATCTACGACAATTCGTGTTGCCGCACGTGGAAAACGGTCCCTTATCTACTAGGACACCACAGCTACGATTTCTCTTGTTCTTGGTATACCTGTATCATCACCATACAGTGGAATCACTTTGCCACATTTTTGGGAGAAATAAAAGTTACCATATTATTCTTTTAATAAATTATCATTTTGTCAGATAAGTTACATAAAACAATATATTATATAAAAGTATAATGATGGTTTGTTATCACAAATATGTAGGTATGTTGAAATAAATAGATTGTTGATTGATAGTGCTTTCATTTGAACATCTCGATATTATGATTTAACTTTTTACATACTATGATGTCATCTTATCATGTAAACAAGTCACTCATTGAATAGAGATATCACATTTGTAATTCTTCACTTTGATGCACACTTTAAACCATGCTTGAAAAAGGATATTTACATAATCTTAGGATTTTGTATCTCAAAAGGAAAAGTGAACCTTCAGGTATCTGGTTTAATGTTAAATTGGGTTAATTTTCTGCAACTCCACGTCTAAGTGTGACAATTTTACTTAGGAAAGAGTTGGGTTGATTTAAATCATTCCTGCCCAGTTCATCCAGGAAACCTGCCAACTGCCTGGTGTTGCTGGCTGCTTCCGGAATGGACATCGGTGTGCAGAGGTTTTGTGCCCAGTATACTACCAGTTAACTGCTTTCAAGAAGCACATGTCTGGCTGTCTCCACTTTTCATATGCATGCACTGCATAGAGTATTTCCGTGACACCAAATAAAAGAGATGTCTATTAAAGTAACCATGTCCTGTTATGGCTTCAGTGACCCTACGCATTTATCAGTGACGTGCATAGGGTATTTGGGTAGGCAGATTCACATAGTTAATGTAAATATTAGATAGTGATAATCAATATTATATTACTTTCATTGGGAAGATAGATGCCGTGAAAATAGAATAGATATGAATATAAAGGGTTCCTTTTTTTAAATTAAACCAATTAATTCCAGACTTATTTATCGTAAGGGCATGCAATGCTTTCATTCATCTATGAAATGAACGCTACTGGTATTTGTAGTTTCTTTAGATGTAGAACAGCTTTGGAAACCTTTGGGTTTGCTTGTGGTAAAGCTTCAGGTTGTCTGTATTCTACTTAGTTGTTCCTGTCCGAGTTCCTCAAAAAGAAACTCTTCATTACTTCTACCATATTACTTCATTGTTTGTCTGTTACGACACTTTTTTTAGCAACAAGAAGAAGTATCAAGGTGAAATTAATATGAAATACTTTAAAAAATCTAAATAAACGAAATCGAAGACACAGACAGCCGTTTAAGTTGTATATTTTAACATGATCAAGGAAATGTGGCAAGAAATAATGTCTTATACTATAAGTAAAGGGAAAAATCCGAACATATTTTTTTATCTTAAAACTTAACAAAAAATTATTTTTGTTAGATTTAATATTACGTGCGCTTTGATACTATATCGAAAGTAAAACTAGTGATTTGGTATTCAACATTATTTGGCCATATATTGGTAATATTGATCTCTCGTTGGTTTCTACTTTACCTTAATCTCTTTTTTCTATACTATTTTTAAAGAGATGAATAAAAGTGGCAGTGAAAGAGTTAATTAATCATAAGTGTTTAGATGATAGTTTCTGACAAAAACTCCATAGTAATCGGAATGGAATTTAATCAGTTTCCGTTTCGACTGAAAATAAATTAGCGCTATAATCGATTTTCATCCGGTCGCAACGACCAGTAATAGCCCTTATTTTTTATATTCATAGGATTATATTTTAAGATTTAATCACGTTGGACCAACCATTAGCGTAATTTGAACCATCAAATGTAATATTGTTTGAAGATTGGTTAAAACTGTCGCCCGAAGCAAATGTTTTGTTAAACATCTGCTTGACTTTTTCTTTCTTGTGCATTTATTTGCAATTATTTTTCTCTTTATTACACACCATAGACAAATGTTTTGCGTGTAAGCAAAACGTGAGGATCGCAAATGCTCGAGAAAGAAAAAGGCAACGAAACATTTGCTCGGGACTCACCATAACGAATAATTAATATCATCGCAAATTATTTTATTAAAGTAAAGGATGATAGTCTTTAAATTTACTTGTTTTATAACTAGATTCAAACATATGTAATTACTATTCTAGGCGTCACGAACTGATTACCTCATATTACGAAACAATATCAAAGTTTGTTATTATCGTAATGTTATTATATATTATTCACTTGTGTCTTATCTTGAATAGTTAATCATTGTTTGATAAGTACATTGCGTTACCGTTTTCTGTTAAATTTTTAATATACGTCTTAGATTGTAGGTATTATAGATATAACGAAGACCACGCTGTGTGGTCAACCACGATAAAGAAGTATACCCTAAAAATCTTTAAAATCCACCATAAAAAATATATTTTGGGGATAAATAAATAAGCTATAAAAAATAAACGGATTATTATCAAAGATTTATTAAATTTCATAGAACAACGTTAAACTGTTTATCTCTTTATTACTACTTTTCATTATAATCAGCAGTATTTTAAATGCCTATAAAGTCTTACAATTCTCTCATAATTAAGTAGCAAATTTAAAGACCCCTTTTAAAATCCTTATACTTTTTACATCTAATGACGATTCATAAAATCAGCTAACTGCGTGATATGTAACGTTGATGATGTGATGTTGATGTCCTAGCCGGTTTCGGCTACGGCGACTGTTTCAACACCGGTTAAGAAATTCGAGGTCCAGTTTTCGGAAACAGTCAATTGCGCAGGAGATATTTAAGTGCATAGCTGGACGCGCAGCCAGAAAAGCACTCTCTCGTCCGAGCTCCCTCAGGCCCGATGGAAAGGAGAACCAATACGATCGGGAGGGAGCGGGATGCAGGTTTGGTCGAGTTTTCCTTCTCTGAACACCTGGTTGAATTGCGGTGTTAAAGAGATAGCTTAGTCGCCTTTTACGACACCTCGGCAAGAAGAGGGGGGTGCTATTCTATTCTGCCGGCAACCACCACGGCTTAAACACGGCTTCTGATGTAACGTTAAGGAATATGCGGAACACGTGTTGATGGAATGCACTCGGATCATATCGCAAAGGGAGACTCTTTTTCGATTTCCTAACCTAAATCTGGGTGCATTCATCAATAATTAACCGAGCCTGGGAGTACCCATGCATGGATAGTTTACACTTTTACACAAAAATATATAATTTAGAAACTGACTTTGAATTTTATGTTTACGGGACCAACGTGACTGTAGTCAAAAGGCTTTTTCAAGAATACAAAAAAAAAAAATCTTACCCCTAAAAGTTGTTGCTAAAATGTTGTTACTATTTTCCGTATAACTTTTAAATTGATATCAAATGCTGAGTGATAACACGATTGGCACAATGGTTGAGCGATCAACTTAACGATGCGGGTCGTGGGTGCGAACCCCACGCGGAACAAACGCTTGTACTGCCTTCTTATACCTTATTCCAGTCAGAGTATGTATACACGTGTAACATCACGACATAGGAGTTCATCCTCAAGTGAGACAAAATAAAAAAAAGTCTAAACCTATACTACAATCCGATACCGCATAATATGTCAATAAAAATAATTTTGAGATTAGTAAATTCCTCTATAGTTAACCTCATACTGTTTTAAAAGGTCGGGACATCTTGTTAAGGTTGTTTAACATAATATGAATAAAATGCACTGTACTCATTCTCACGTTCTCGTGTATGAAGGAATTAATATCATATCTTGAATAAAATGTTCTGATTCACAAGCTTTCACCGATATACGGTCGTTTCAGGTTTATTATTCATGATAATTTATTACTTTAAGTTTTTTTTTTAATCACAAGGACTTAATATATCTGTCTTATAAAGTTTGAGCTCTTTGTACTTGGATTTCGGTAAAACTATGTTGTGTCAATGAATGTTAATCTACTGTGAATCATGTTTACAAGCAGTTTTGCATGGAGATAATTCGCATTTGAGTGTTAACATTTGTCCGTCTTTGATGTGTTATGCGCAATAATTAAGCTAATTACCATGTAAATACAAACGTAAGAAATAAGAGACGTTCTCTAGCCTCAGATACCATGTTTAAGTTGTGGAGAATCGTCACCTCAAAATGTACATTGTTTAATATACATAGTTTAAAACATGTTTTGTTATTTGATTATAGGTGAAGTGCTTGTTACAGGGTTAACATCGAATCGGGCTGGTTATGACTTAGGCCATGCGATAAAAATGGAAGTAGTTAACGCGGGCGAAGGTCGCTACGAACAGACTGAAAATTTACCAGGAAGCAATGCGGACAGTGACGCTTCGAGCAATGTTTTTGATAGCGTCGATAGCGATCAGTATAGCGAAGATTTAGATAAGTTTTCCGATGACGGAGATTTGAGAGAGGATTTACAGAAAACAATATCAGAATGTTACAAATCGGATTCAAATTTTTCATCACAAACATCGAGCGAAACCACAAACGACGAAGAATTTCAGGCCACCGCACTATGCCAGTTTATGGACATATTAAACGATTTAGACGAAGTATTAGACAAGTCTCTTTTAGCATGCTTGGATGATGGGTCTAAGAATTTTGATAGTGACGACGAGGACATCATTTGTAAGTTAAAGGAATGCATTGGCGAGCCATATGATCAGTGTGAGCATTCTGATGCCCAGAGCTCTGGGGATGATAACACTCAAGTCGTGACTTGCACCAACTTTCTACCTTCAGCGCCGTCGTTAGAGGAACTAGATATAACTCAGAACACATTAGAGCGGCCGCAACTCACAAGCCTCGGTCGTTCAAAAAGTTTTTCAGAACTTTCTGGAAATGAGCGACAAACTCTAATGACGCCTTTAGATAGAGCTAGTACAACGAATGAGAATTTACGCGATTCAATGAGAAGATTAGACCCCATAGTGCTCCCGGCGATAACAACACAACAGTCATGCGAACCCTTGACATTACCAGTGATATTATTCTTGGAACACCATGTTAACATGCGGCCAACAAGTGCTCCGATACAATTGCAAGTCACTGCAGCTAACTTGAGCAGTGATGGAGCCTCGGGTCCTTTGATTGTTGGTCGGCGGGCTTTGCTGATGAATCGGACATTGTCACTACCGTCTCCTGGAGACAGTGACGTCACCGGAGATTGGACGGGAAGGAACACAGCTAGAAGTACCGCAAGAAGTACAAGCGCTTCTAGCTCTTCAAGTGAATCTTTAAATGCTGCACCTGCGCATCAAAATCCTCCAGGGTCTGGAGACGACAGGTATTTATTTAAAATATACGTATTTTGAATTTTTACAGTTTGTAATGAAAACCCTGTCCGACCCGTGAAAGCATAATTCGGTTTTGATATTAGACTATTTACGTAATCTTTCAAAGCTTATGACCAAAAGAATTGAATAAAGTAAAAATTAAATGATGAAACTTACATGGCGACACATGGGAACTTGCGTAGCTCGTGAACAAAGGAAAAAGAATAGCAAAGGATCATGTTAGTAGGTTATGACGTCATAAATCCATAGTTTTTCATTTAAATCGTTTGATTGGTCGTAACACTGATCTTTATAAGTAATTGGAACTTAGATAGCATGTAAAATAATTTGATTTCTTTTATTTTGTGTAATGAAACTTTTATTGTTTATGATTAATATAATATTCTGATGTGTTTTGATAATGTTATCGTGGCACTAATATTCCCATTCGGGTCAGGCAGGATACTAATTACACTATGTATAAAGACTTGATTTTCAATTTTACAACTTGATGCATTGCTCAAAAGGAGGTCATCTAATTCGGATGACAATGTGCCATCAATTGATTTACAAGTAATGACATTTCATCGATTTCAGTGAGTCATTTTTATCATTAAAATAATCATGCTTGCAGAAATGATGACGCGGAAGTACCTCCTTTTGGAATTTGGCCACACCGGATGAGCGCTATGCTTGCATGTCTCAGCTGCACAGTGGGAATTTTTAATATATCTAGATTTGCTATATTCAGTGTTCATTTTGGAGGTAATAAAATAGCTATTTTCAAGATTTTTTTTATTGTTTAAATTAGTTGTTAAGTATTGAAGGTTAAATCTTCGCTCATTAACCTAGTTTTTAAAGGTTTGTAGATCACTTTAATGTTCTCCGTAAACAATTAATTGTACTCATTTACAGGTTCTTCTTAAATAGTGTTATTTTTAGTTATTACAAGTGATTATCGTTGCCTGGATACTGCTGATTGATGTATTCACAGATGGGCAAAATGTAATCTGATTATTGATTAACGATTGCAAAATTTAGTCGCAATTTTAATTTTGTTGCTCTGTAACCGTGATTAAATCCCTTCAAAATATTAAGGAGTCATAAACGTGTATGCAATTGAGGATCCAGCAGTAGTTAAAACATAGTTGAGCAAAATGCAGTCATATTAATTACGAAAAACACAAAATGTAATCGTAATCATTTTTCATTAATCTGATTAGATTTTGCCCATCTATGGGTATACGATAGTGACTGCTATGGTATAGATGGTTTTTGGCAGTTATCTTTGTCGCGCAAATTTGGTGGGTTCCATGGAATTTGAAAGTGGACTGTAATTTTTCTAGGTCTTTATTTATTTATGGGCTGTCAACAGCTCCATTACACTTCACATTCACAATCTGAATCACATGCTTATGCTATTGCTAAATGTCGGTAACGGATACCAATAACAGACAACCACAGCATGGCCCAAAAGCATTATCTAACAATATCAAAACACAAAAAAAAAAAAAAAAAAAACAACAGCAGACAATAATATCTCAAATTAAAATCTCATGTGTGTGTCTTTGGCTCATGTTATATAACTATTGCCACCCATCTGTTAGGTAGTTCAGCAGTCCTGAAGCTATGTTACATCAACTTTCACAACACAGTATTTGCATAAAACCACCAAATATAAATTAATAAGGTGCATCGTCGACGAATACGTATTGATGGCAAGACAAATGATTTTACAAGAATTTGGCAAACTACCCTCCCTCGGACTGGGTGGCAATCTAACGCAACAAGAGCCAGATAAAGTAATAATTTGTTATCTGTGGCGTTACCAACTTGTATGCATCCAGTTGTTTACATACCTAGAGATCTTCTGTCGTGTTATATGTGGACTGATATAGCGATGTCGACAATTAATGAATACCCGTTCCGTGATAGTCGTGGTCTATCTTGGACTATACTTTACTTTCCATTATATGTGGTACAGTATTTGTTTTTATAATGTCTCTTTAACTTAATTTTTGTTTTAGCAAGTTTCATAATACAGTTTTTAATATTGTCGTTGTTGATCGGTATACCACTGTTTACGCTTCACCTATGTTTGGGCCAAGTTTTACAATCGGGTCCAGTGGATATGTGGAAAATATCGCCAATATTCCAAGGTGTTGGCATTTCATTGCTGCTCACACAAGCTGTAATCGGCATGTATAGTATAATAGGACTGTCTTGGACGTTTGTTTACTTCAGAGACTCGTTCATAACATCCAACGATAAATACAAATGGGCTTTGCCAAGTGATTTCAACATCGAAGGTGAGACCGCGTTGCATAATTACTTCAAATGTTTGCTTATTGTTTATCCAATGTCAAACTGTTTGGGTGTTTTATTGATCAGGAAATGTTATTGGAGGTCGTTTAATTAACTGTATTTCTTTTTATTGGGCTTATTCATGATAGGAAATGATTCTCGGGCGCTATTGAGCGGAAGCAACCGTTCGCAATTTTCCTTTACGAATTTGGCGTAATTCGCGATGAGTTATAAATACTTAGTATAATTAATTTGTTCCCTGGTTAGAGATGGGAAAAAAATTAAATGACTGGTAAATTAATAGTAATAAATAAAAATTACATGATCTGAGACTGAGACAGCACTATAACTAAACTAACGTGTGAAAGAGAAACAACTTGTAGACACGCCCCCTTCTATAATTTATAACCTTTTATGAGTATATTTGTTTGTTTATAGTATTGATTTTTTTTACTTTGGATAATAATTTGAAATTGTTCCTGAAATAACTAACAAATTTAATAAGTGCTTAATATCTGAGACTCCGAGATCTCCGACTCTGAGAAAATCCGATTTGTTATCAGTTGGTCAGCTTATGTACGTCTAGTACCACTTATACTTTTTTGGCCCATTGGACCGCTGGCCCCTCATGGACCGTCAGGGCCGCTGTGAGTGCAGTGGCTCCGGTGTGTCGGACTCTTACTGAAAAACTATCGGAGTGCTTCTCCAAATCGTCTGCCGTGGCCAAAGTTGCGGCCATGCCAAATACCTCGGAATACCTCGTATACCTAGAGACCTTCAGTCGTGGTATGTGACGACGGAGACTGTCAATGGATTTTCATCCTTTGATAGTCGCTATCTTTTTTTGACCTCACTACACTTACCATCCGGCGCACTGTAGTCATATTGTCGAACCAGTACCTATATAAAAAAACGATTTTTTATTAGGCAATTTAGAATACGCAAATTCTGATAGCCAAAGCATATTGCTTAGCCAAATTGACCAATGTGAATGTTTGCGCTAATAATTATTATTATTAAATATATAATATATCGTCACACTATATCCTTTACAGGGTGAGCAGGGATACATTAGTGGCTGTATCCAATGCGCTTATATGTTCCCAACGTGACCAGTAGCGCAGCTGATCGCCGTTCTCAGGGCACTTACACATGACATTTCTATTAGATGCTATGTTGGTTTCCTCACGATTTTATCCTTCACCGGTGTGCATGTGGTGCTTTAATTAGTACGTAACCTGGAAAACCCAGAGGCAGAGGTCCATTTTCCCCAAAGCAACCAGTATATTATAGCCGATTGCCAATTATCATCACTAGGTGATTATTATAATTAGTCTATAAAATACTGTATTTGTATTTTCCACAGACGGGTTTAGTAAAAATGGAAGCTTTAAAATACAAGAAACACTTCCTCAGTATTTTCACGGAGAAGTCCTTCAAAGGAGCGTGAGTCCGAATACATACTTCGGAACTATAAAGTTTCAGGTTGCCTTCAACCTTGCAGTGATTTGGATGATTGTATTTGTGTCGCTAAGCAAAGGGCTGAGGTCTTATGGCAAGGTATTGTGTTTTTTTAATAGTTTATATAACAATATTTAGTTAGTACTTAACACGCGGCGCGGCGGCTGAATTTGCTATCTTCGGCATCTGACGACTCTGTAAAATCAAATTTATCTCATCGGGCGGCGCCGTTTGCACGTAATCGCATATCTCTCATTAAATGCTTCTGCCGACTATGCCTGCGTTCATTTGCAAACTATTTTTAATTTTATTAGCAAATATTACAAATTAAATTGATATCTTTCATTGTACCATAAATGGTACACGCCGACCTATGGAACAGTCCTCAATGTACCATTAATGGTACACTGCGGCGGAAACGTGTTAAATCTGTCTTGACCAAATTGCGCTACCGACTTCTGATGTAAGATAAAGAACTGCGATGATGATGATGGTCTACGAACGGCGGCGACTGTGAAGATGTCAGAATCTCGCTAAAAAGCAGTCATTGCAGCTAGTAAACATAAGCCAATCCGCTTTTAACAATAATATTATCTGTATCGCTCTGAGATCGACATTCATCTGTGCTACATTTCACGTCGGGCACGACATAACCGCAAATTGTAATCAACCATTAATTTATCTCTGCTAACCCCGAAATACATATAGCGTGATGATATTATTTTCTCCTAATATTCACTTGTTAAGTTTTGTCAATTCTGCTTAATTGTGAACTAAAATGCATTGAATTATTGCTTTGTGATTTAATTAATAAGTGAAAATATTTATTTGATTTTTTTTAAATTACAGGCCGTGTACTTGATGATATTTCTGCCGATTTGTGGGATACTCGTTCTGTGCATCAAATTGCTGACTCTCATACCTTATGATTCTGTCACGAACATATTCTCAGAGACTGAATGGAGTGAATTCTTCATAAATAGTAATGTATGTTTTTTCCTTAACTTTTAAGCTGGCATATTGCTAAAAGCAGGAAGTGACACCATTGTTGATACTTTCTTCGACATACCACTAATCCGTGTGGTTTATATTCATGTTATCATAAATTATCATTCGACCACTGACGGAATTGTTTGTATAGTCTAATTGCTATATAATTGAGCTGTCATTTGAAGATTAAAGAAATTTTAAATTGCTTTAAACCACGCGATTCCAAGCTGAAGATAATATTCAAGATTAGCCATAAATATGACCTAGTTATAGCCTTTTTATTTCGTTTTAAACGTTTGTCCTAAACAACGGAGTAGAATTCGCTTTTTGCGTTTGTTTTTCCAAGATCTTATAACATGGGAATCTTCAAAGGTTAATAGAATCGGTATTGCTGGATGAGCGCGCTCCATTATAAGCCTCATCGTGACTTTCCAACAGTTGAGATTGAGGTCAACCGCAAGCCTGTTTGTAATTAAAAAAAAGAATATAGATTCAGCGAAAAACATCATAATACTGAATTTAAAACAAATATTATGCATAAAATATACTTCTAAAGGAAGTAAGGTTCCGATGTAATACTTTAAACAAAAAAAAGGGAAACAGAAGGGAAGGGAGTGAAGGGAAAGGAGGCGAAAAAGATATAATGTGGTTATATATTATTAAAAGATTATCATAAGATTATTAAATTTTATTACAGCTAAGGTTAAGATAGAGAAAAATGACGATCCGCTATTTCTGTATACATCGATAGGGATTAGGCGTGATAGTAATTGTAAGGCTGTTTTTTAATGGATAGTAAAGTTTTTGTCTATTTACTATTTGACAAGTTATTTACTACTAGTAATTTTATTTTCTGTAACGACTACCCACCCTCATGGGAACTTATACTTCATGAAATGAAAAAAAGAAAACAATGTTTTTTTTTGTCAAATATTTGAATGAGGCTTTAGTGCATCATTGATGACAATGCCAGCCTCGTAAGGTATGTCATGTTGTTTAAACTCACTTCTGGCGAAGTGACAACTGTATGAATCTATAAATTCTTTTCGGATTAACTGACGTCAGCTCTCCGAATATTATATTAATATCTCCGACACTTCCGTCCGTCCTGAGAAAGAAGTCTTCTCCTAAAACAAAAAATAAATATTAAATTGTTTGTCAATTAAAAGAGATGACTTATTAGCTTCTTAACTACTCATTAAGTGATGTCAATATTCATTCACAGAGTTGGGCAGCGGCCGCACAAGAGACTTTCTTAACTTGGGGGCTGTTAGGGGCTTGCATAACACAACTCACATCACACAAAAACACTAGAAACAAAACGAATGCAATGCTACAAAAGGAAAGTGCGTGTATCGTCGCCTTTACATTCGCCGTGCTATTGCTGGGCTCGTTTTTGGCTAACACGTGTGCTGTTATTTTGAAGAATTATGGATTTGCTTACATTCCTGGAAGTTTTGGTGAGTTTCTATTGTTTTGTTTACTCTTTAGAATTCCGTACTTCAAAAGGAAATTTTATATGATCAGTCAGTTATCCGCAGAGATGGACAAAAAGTAATCTGATTAATAATCAACGATTACAAAATGTATTCGTAATTTTAATTTGTTGTTCTGTAATCATGATTAAAACATTAAGGAGTCAAAAATGTGTATGCAATGGAGGATTCCGTAGTGTGTAAAACATAGATGAGCAAAATTCAGTTATATAAATGGTGAAAAACACAAAATGTAATCGTAATCGTTTTTCGTTAATCTGATTGACATTTTGCCCATCTATGATTATCTGTTTGCCCGTCTGTTTGTTGTTTGCCAAGACCCTTTTTCGCAGGAACTGGAGGAGATGTCAACTTGAAATTAATATCGAATACTAATGTCTGCAGTCCCTTGTAGATTAGAAAAAATCTTAATTTTAAGTAAATACAATCAAAACATATAACGCGAGGCTAAAACGCTGTAACAAAGGCGTTACAATATGGTGCTATAACGTAAACATAACAACGCATCGCTATAATGTTGACTTTACAACGCACCGTAACATTGCTGTAACCATAGATGGGCAAAATGTAATCAGATTAATGAAAATGATTAACGATTACATTTTACGTTTTTTAGCATTAAATTTGACTGCATTTTGCTCATTTATGTTTTAAACACTACAAAATCCCAGATTGTATACACATTTATGATTTTTTAATGTTTTAAATGGATCTAATCATGATTACAGCGCAAGAAAATTAAAATTACGACTACATTTTGTAATCGTTCATCATTAATCAGATTACATTTTGCCCATCTCTGGCTGTAACACAGACGTTATATAACACATCCCTCTAACGGAGCGTTGTGCGCCTTCTGTTTGGAAAGGCCTTTAAGTAACAAGATTAAAATTGTCGATAAAATTAATGAAGCTTTCAATAGGAAAGATCTGTAAAATTAATTGCAATTTTAAAGTCTTACCTAGATAACATTCATTGCATGTTGTTTTTATTCTTGGGAAAGTTAAGCTGATCAAATATTAGCCATCTACAAAGATAGTTTTAATTCTTATTGTCAGTTTTTTTTAAATTACATTTCTTGATAGTGCAAAGAACATTCTACATCTACTGTTGAGAAATATGGATTAAAACAGTAATCTATGGTATAAAATATGTAAATATTTTTCCTTAAATTGGTATTTATGCTGATATAGTGTGCTGACTTTGTTAACTAGTTTTAAGTATGACATAAAATGGAATCATTTAACTATTATGGATCTGCTGTATATATAGTGTTTATTTTATTACTCTAAAATATTGGTTTATGATACGAAGTTCTATAGAAAGTAATCGAATATGTAAACATTTTAAGCACTCCAAATAACAAGCCTAACTTTGTAAATATATAGCTTATTTTTTTTAAATATATAGTGTTTTTTTTTTATTTTTCTTAAAATCTTCTGTATTATACTGATATGTTGCCTGAGAAATTTCATTTTGCTTCGGCAAAGACCTCATTGAAAATTAGCGGTCAAAGCTTACAAAAAATAATTTTATTAATTTCTGTGCTTAAAGGTAATAAAATTATTCAGGTAGAAATTATCAGGAAGTGTTGCTAATAAACTCAAACTGCTATTTTCTACCCAAATTTGCTTATGGGATGCCTATAATAGTACTGTCTTACACGGGCGTATGTATTAATTTTATTTACTATAGTGGTATCACGATAGAAATATATAAATTAACGTGATTAATTTCTCGACCACCAATTTACCTTCTCACTTAAATGATCAAAGATTCGAGCTGAAGAACGATAAAATTGAATAACTATTGTATCAGTCAAAGTATCATCGACCAAAACGCTTTGACATATTGTTTTTTCTTTGCAATTTAAAATTAATTTCCTTCATCCAGAACCTGTTTTTACGAAATAAGCCGATAAACTGTACATTTTATGCACTTCAGAAACGGTGAAATCATCCCAATTCCTATGGCCGACAACGGAACCAATGCCAGGGAACACGGCCTCGACGCCGGTCCGCTATATGGGCCATTACGGCAGCCTGGTCGGGGTGACGGTCTGGCGCACTGGCACCGCGGCTAAAACGCTCAGCGGCTGGCAACCCCTCCAGTTGGTCACGCAAATGGTTCCCGCCACGCTGGCAGTGCTGCCTCCCTATATGGTGAGTTGTTATTGCTCTCTTTACTGGAGGATTTTTAGTTTTTTTTTATAGATGTTGATATCTTGTTATTTCATTGTATACTGTGAGGTCTGAAGTAGGGATATTACGTATATTCGTAACTAATACAAAATTGACAATACTCTAATACAAATATCCGCGTGATATCCGAAAAATTTGATATTCAAAAATTTTATTTTTGCTCGAATTCATAATCTACATACATATATAATTGTATTTGAGAGAACCCACTTGTTTGACGTATAATATAACATAACACAACATACAATACAGAGGAATAAATTAATAAAGGTAAAACGGCAAAGCAAATACGTTGTGCTGTGATGATGCGCCTAAGGGAAGTTAGCGCAGCATGTGCTAGTTAACCAGCTGAGCCACCCAGTGTTGATTTTCATCTTTGCAAGCTAGCAAATTTAAAACCTAATTAATATTCTTAACAGCCTTTGTTTGGAGTCACTAGACATTACGTTTTTTATGATAAATGTCATCAATTTCATCAAAATATTTGTTCATCATGTAATATACCATGACATCCTATGCTTAAGACCAGAAATGGGCAAAATGTAATCTGATTAATGATGAACGATTACAAAATGCAGTCGTAATTTTAATTTTCTTGCTCTGCAATCATGGTTAAACCCATTTAAAACATTAAGAAATGATAAATGTGTATACAATCTGGGATTTTGTAGTGTTTAAAACATAAATGAGCAAAATGCTGTCATATTAATGGCAAAAAACGTAACATGTAATCGTTAATCATTTTTATTAATCTGATTACATTTTGCCCATCTATGCTTAAGACATATTGTTTTATAGGTTTTTGTCCGTTGTCATATCAGGTATCTCCAGCGTGGGCGGTGATATTCTATTTCATCGTGATAATGTTCGGCATAGCGCAACAGCTCGCCATATGGCACTGCGTCATCGCGGGCATTATGGCGATCAACCCGCAAGCGCTTCGGGTCTGGGAGACCACGATCACGTTCTTCAGCTGCGTATTCGGACTGGCCGTGGGATTGCTTCTCACCACTGATGTGAGTATTGTATTGGTGTAACTTAGGTTTGTATTGATAATAGCTGGCAGAATAGAAAATAATTGGCCGTATAAAATATAAACTGATTACAAAAAAAAAGCTGGTTGTATAGAAAATACGTGATCAAATATAAAATTACTGGCTGAATAGAAAACATTTGGTCGCAGAGAAAATAGATGGGCTAATAGAAAATTACTGGCTGAATAGAAAACGTCTGGTTGCAGAGAAAATAGATGGGCTAATAGAAAATTACTGGCTGCATAGAAAACATCTGGCCGCCAAGAAAATCGATGGTTACTTAGAAAATGACTTGCAACTTTAAAAATATCTGGCTGCCGAGAATGAAGATAGACAAAAAGTGACTTGCCGTATAGGCAATAGCAAGTCGCGTAGTAAATTGTTGGTATTAAAGAATATTGCTGGCTACATAGAAAATTTCTGGCTGCTTAGTTACATATGTCTTAAAGTATTTATAATTAACTAGCTGATCCGGCAAACGTTGTTTTGCTATATAAGTTATTGTAATATCTTCTAAGATGTTCATTGAAATTAAGTGATGTCAAAGACAATTATGTTCACAATTAAATACTCTTAATCAACAACACATTTATTTGGATAAAGATTAATATTATGACGTTGATACAACTCTTAACAAATAATGCATTAATTTCGACCAAATTTGATTACCATAAAAACGGTTCTAGTGAGTTAATCTTAAAAGATAGACATATACTGTCGCGGACATTTTTTTAGATCATTTTAAGAGGAATAACTCTGTCATACATATATTTTTGGTATCTTGAACCGTTTTTGCAGCGCACGCAATGGAAGCCCTCAAGGATGAATAATTATCCCCGTTTTTTTCACATTTTCCATTATTTCTTCGCTCCTAATAGTTGCATCGTGATGTTATATAGCCTAAAGCCTTCCTCGATAAATGGTCTATTCAACTCAAAAAGAATTTTTCAATTCGAACCAGTAGTTCCCGAGATTAGCGCGTTCAAACAAACAAACTCTTCAGCTTTATAATATTAGTATAGATAAAAATTAAGTTTTATAATTTGCCAACTGCAGGCCGGTGTAAGTGTGGTGCAGTTCGTGGACTACGTGTGGGTGGGCTCGTGGTGGCAGTGCGCGGTGCAGGTGGCGCTCGCGTGCGGCGTGTTCGTGGTGCGCGGGCGGCCCTACTCGCCCGACGCCGTGGTCGCGGCGCTGTACCACTCGCGGTCGCGCGCCTCCGCCGCCGTCGCCGCGCTGCTCAGCTTCACCTGGACCGTCGTGCTGCCGGTCATCCTGTGTGTCAGTATTTATCACGCTGCATTGCACACACACACACACACACGCACATCACAGCTATACGATGTCTCAAATAGTGATGCCACGAATAGTGAATTGGCCGAATACTGAATATTCGGCAACGCTGTCGGCCGAAGCGCCGAATATTCGGCATGGAATACATGCTCGTCGGGGGCGCGTTAGCTGGATTAAGGCAAGTTGCAACCTGTTTTCCTCGTTGCGTTGACGCGGCCAGCAAAGACAATACAATACCCAATACAAACGAAAAACAATACCCAAAACCTTTCGAAATTTGCTAAAGTTTATCTTTCTTCTCCTGGAAGTAGCGTGTTTAGTGAGAGGTTATTTTCTGAGGCTAGTAACATTTACGATGAAAAGCGTAATCGTTTGCTACCAAAAAATGCTGAAAAGCTTATTTTCATCCATCACAACTTATCTTAACAACTGATCAATTTTAATTACTAAAGTGTTGTAATTTGGAAATAAATAGATAATTTTGAGTAATATAACGTGCCTTTTTTACATGATTTGGTAGTACGTACTATTCGGCCGAATAACGAATAGCAAAAAAAGTGGCCGAATAGGCCATATACCGAATAGTTGCCGAATATTCGTGGCATCTCTAGTCTCAAATCCCGGCTAGGACTAAGAAGCTCTCTAACTCATACTGCAATCGTGTTGTTGGTTTGTGAAATGATCGTCCGGCGATCGTGTTCCCACCGTTCTATGATATAAGATCCTTTAAGCGTGGTGTGAAGAGATATTTGTGCAGGCATGGCTGCGTCTACTGATGGATTTTTCTTAACTATCGATAATCTTTATCGTTTTATGGACTTTTCATCATGTGAACAGCTAAGGAGTAGAATATGCTTCCAGCGAGCATATTTGCATGACTTAGGAGTCTAAGCCGCCTTGTTGGGCTAAGGCCTAAGGTCTGGCTGGCCGCCTAAGGTCCATTGTCGGCCTCGTATTCACCTTCCACCAGGTGTGAATTAGGTCAAACGTCCGCCTATTAATCATAAAAAAATATTTCAGGCGATATGCGTCATGGATTTCCGCGTAGGACAGCAGCGTCAACTTTATACCTGGAGGAAGCCATCAGGGTGAGTTTAATAACAATTTTAACCAGATCACAACGTCGAGCCATAAGTAAAAGTAATATTCTTTCTGAATCAGATCATGTTTCAATGGAACAAAATGTTATTGACCAGGGATGTCTTTAAAACTTCATCAAATAAGTTTTGATCTAAACACGGTTGCCATCACAACTCATAGGAATCTCTACATGTACAGACCTCCGCTTAGGTCACTAAAAAGCATTTTGCAGTTCCCACATACGAAATTAAATAATACAACCAGTAATAAAGGTATAGGAGTCAATGTACTTGTAAGGTTATTTGAAGTTGGAAGTACTAGTAAGGTCCAATGCATTGCGATATCTAGGACACGCAAATTATATAGTGTACCAAATAAATAATAAAGATACTTCAAGCTAACACTGCCTTTTGAACCACAAGCCTCCCACAAGCGGTAGAGGCCTCATCACAAAAGAAAATGTACTTTTCTCCTAATGATTTTTTGGCAGATTCACATAATAAATATTATATTAAGGTAAGGTAAGGTTAGACTAAGGTATCTCTTTAACACCGCAATTCAACCAGATGTTTAGAGAAGGCAAAACTCGACCAAACCTGCATCCCGCTCCCTCCCGATCGTACTTACTGGTTCTCCTTTCCATCGGGCCTGAGGGAGCTCGGACGAGAGAGTGCTTTTCTGGCAGCGCGTCCATTTATGCACTTAAATATCTCCTGCGCAATTGACTGTTTCCGAAAACTGGACCTCGAATTTCTTAATCGGTGTTGAAACAGTCGCCGTGGCCGAAACCGGCTAGGACATCATCATTATATTACTTTCATAGGGAAGATATATGGCATGAAAATAGAATAGATATGAATATAAATGATTCCTTTTTTGTTTGAATTAAAGGAATTTATTTCAGACCTATTTATCGTTAAGGGCATGCGATGCTTTTTATGCATTTATGGAATGAACGCTATTGCTGATGAGTATGCATGGCATATATTGTATTTGTCAACATGAAAATAAATCTTATTTATCTAAGCATCAATCTTTTGAAAACAGCGACTACCAGAGAATCTTGCCGGCTCTTCTTGGTAGATCCTGCTTTTGGAACTGGTGGTAGATTTATTTTATTGATGATTTCAAAGTGCTTTACAGACGCCTATTTAAAAAAAAAAGGTTATTGAGAGAGATATGAGTTTGATTACCTATACTAAGACTATATCTGGATTTACTAGCGATTCGAAAGCGTCTACTTTGAGAAGAAATGCTGAACGAAACTAAAGACTTTGTTGGTATTCGACTCGTTATAGTATTCATAATGAGTACTGTAGTGATTCTATGAAAGGATTATAAAAATAGGTTAGTTATCTATGGCAGTTTTATCAGAGTTGGCCATTGAATAAAAAATAAGTTTTATTTTAAATGGAATAGGAAAAAAGAAGGAAGATCGCTTTTTGAATATGAAGTTTAATTGATTTTTCAATTATTAGATGAGATTAGATGTGAAGGTTTGAAGGGATTAGCCGCAAAATAAAAATTATAATATGAAAATAAAATAAATGTAGTTATTTAAATGGCGAAATATATGTTGGAATATATATAAAAAAAGTGTTTCAATTCAAGCGAGTGAGCGACCATAGCAATACATGTAGGAATAACACATAAATTTAGGGAAGACACATCCTCTCAAGTGGACGCATCGCTTCAGTACAATATCTGAAAGTTTAAAATAGTTTATTATGCCGATGAAAGGTACTGGCCAGTGTGGTGTCGGCAAGTGGGCGTGCTGATGCAGCAGGGCGCACTGCTCACGATGCCCGTCACCGCCTTCATACAGACCTGGCGGTACATGAATAAAGGACCCCCTGATATACTGGAGGTAATCAACTTAATTATTATCATTCGTTTTTCTTGCTAAATATAATTTTGTACTTATTTTTAATTAAATATTGAAATATTTATTCGTTGCCAAAAACCAGAGATGTGCAAAATGTAATCTATGACCGGTGGTCGTGGGTGTGGTTTTAGGAAGACACGATTTGGCGTTTTACAGTTTATTTGCACTTTAAGGCACACCGAACTGCGATGTACACGCACGTACTCCCGCCTTGGGTCTCGGTAGTCGACTAACTTCCAAGCGTCCCGTGCGCGCGCGCATCCTCTTACCCCGCACATCTCGTAATACCCTAACGACCTTTAGGGCGACAACTGCGTATCGGGTTACGTCTACATGCTATAAATCTGATTAATAATTAACGATTACAAAATGTAGTCGTAATTTTAATTTTCTTACTCTGTAATCATGATTAAATCCATTTAAAACATTAAGAAACCATAAATGTGTAAGCAATCTGGGATTCTGTAGTGTTTAAAACATAAATGAGAAAAATGCAGTCATATCAATGGTAAAAAAAGTAAAATGTTATCCTAATCATTTTTATTAAACTGATTACATTTTGCCCATCTATGCCAAAAACATAATAATCATTGTAACTAGAAATAAATTAACAAATAGATGTCGCAGTGACAAAAAGGTCTTTGCTCATCATAAACGCCGCGAGTGAATCACCCTTAACGCTGATCTTCAGTCAGGGCTCTAGTGTCGATATTTTAATTAATTTCTACATATTTATTTTAATTTAAACTATATCAAAAGTTGGAGATGTGTTTTTGTGATAGGACTTTAGAAAAATGTCGCATTATATCTTCCTGTGCTCAATTTTAGAAAACTAAATCAGCATGTATTTTTGTTAGTTTAGCCTGCAATTGTGTTAATATACATTTTTCATTTTGTTTACAATCGATATTACCTATAGCTTCACCCACATGTTCACCCTAAATTACATATTTTCGGATGTAACCATACAGTTACATCTCAAAAACTCACTTTCATTTATTTTTAAGTAATTGAAACGTAATTTTATCTTTTAACCGGCTATAATTGTAAAACATATCGTTTTATTTAAACAACTTATATACAAAATTGGTATTTTTTATGCTGCAAGGATTACGAAGCTAGAGACTGTATTGAAGAGTTGGTGGGTAGTTATGCTTATTAGAATCTTTGAGTAAATTTTTATTTTTTTCTGTTTATATTGTAGCGTCTCATTTTATTGTAGACCCCACGTTTGCCATATTTATTAAGGCTTTATTTGTCGTTTGATGTGGAATTAAAAATACACAGTCAAAATCTGTTATAACGACATCGAAGGGACCACTCGTATTTAGTCGAAACAACTGGTGATGTTTTCGAGATCCGAGGTCCTGTTTTTTTTTGCCGGGAGCTTTGTTCTGGGTCATTATAACCGGTATGTTGTTCTAAACGATGTTACCATTAACTGTTTTGACTGTACTTTCAACAATTATGATAGAAAAAATCAATTGCCAAAATTCATTTTCTGGGAAAAAATCGTTTTAATAATAAGGCTAATCAAATAAGATTACGTTGTAATTACTATTTATTTTTACTTAAAATTTATCATCGTCACGACCCACTTGTGGTTATAAGCTAGGGTTGCCAAATTCTAAACAGGAAAAGATCTTAATTTTGTAATAAAATCTTTCTTCTAATAAAATAAAACACATTTTTCAAATGTATCACCCCGTTTAACTAAACGAAATAAAATATGTAACTAATAACTACACAATTACAGGAAATATAATTTGTATTTTCTGTTACTACATTGTCACCTGATAAATTGGTTTGCTCATCTAATCCCTAGTCAGAAAAGCCCATTTGATATTCGGCCCGCATACAGAATCGATACTTGTCATAGTGATGTCAAATCTTAAGTGAAAGTACATATGACTTTTTCCAACGGACAATTTTTGTATCGAACCCGTATTTTCCTTAATAAACCCTGACAATAAAACAGGAATTAGTTGTCACATTGTTAATTAATAAGATACAAATATGTATATTGCGTAGTATGCGTTCATGGGCATATAGTGTCATCACGAGTACAAGTGTTCCGATTGCAGCCGTTCATCGCTGACAGCTGACGTTTTCACCGCGCGTGTGGCCTGAGGATATCCAATGTTAACTCGTTTTCTAGACGTATATTATTCAATACCGAAGCGTTGACAACCCTAGGCAAAGCCTATGACCTGCACGATAAAACATTATCACAAGAGTAGGAAATGTTTCGGTTATAGTGAAGCTAGTATTACATATTCTCATAGGACGTTCGATACGATTCAGTGTGTGTACTTAAGAAACAATATTTTGGAAATAGAGAGTATTTGGCTTTTTTACTGGCTCTTCTCGGTAGATTTTACTGCTATCGGTGTTAAATTATTTTTATTTATCGACTTGTATGTGTATTTATTTGCCAACATCGGCTGTTGTTTATTGAAGAATGGACTCAATGGTGTATATAAAAAGAGGCCAGAGTCCAGCAATGAACAAGTTGAGGCTTTGATATGGATTTTACATCGACGATATTCAGCGCTTACAGTCCTGTAACTTGCTTTGAACGTCTTGCGCATGAATCTGGCCAGCGAGGACGCCCCACCCTCCTTCGCCGTTGTCGTACTCCACCACGAATAACTAATTATAATAAGACTTGCCAGAATGTTCATGATTCTTGAAAGAAGCGCGGCTATTGAAACTCGGAAGATTGGCAATCATAGCTACCGCCCTTGGACTTGCACCTTTAGGTGTCAAATTTCTCCCCTGAAGTCATTCTAGTATACTGATTTTTATAGAACGTGACATAGATTTAAATCGTTGCCAGAATATAAAACACAATTTTGAAAATAAACTGATTTTCTTGGCAGTTGTTTTTGGTAGATTATGTATTCCTTATCATTGGGAGAATATTTTTTTTCATGATTTTAAAAGTGCTTTTAAAAGTAAATTTGAGAGTGACGTGTGTGTTTATTGTGACGTTCAGCGCATACAGAACTTGTACCGCCCGCACATGGGGCACGCCAGCGAGAACGGCCCCACGCTGCGGGGGTCTGTGGGCGGCGCGCCCCCTGAGCCCCCGGCGCCTGACCCCCCACCTAAGTACACACCGCCACCGTCCTATTCGACCGCAACCGGCGCTCGGCTGCTCAACACGATTCGAAGGAGTTTCCGGACACTTAGAAGGTACAATTTTACTCATTTACTGTTGAGAATAATAGCATATGTAATCTTGTATCTCAGATTTTAGTATAACCGTAAGTCTCTTTTTCCTTAAGACACGGTTCGGATTCTGACAATCGCGGTTTGGCAGCAACAACCCATCAGTGGATGGCTTCTTTTTTTGAAGCGGACTAACTACTGACTGCCGGGAAAGGCATTTACAGTTCAACCGGGCTTAGGGGGCGAGCACAAAAGGTGCTCAGCCAGCGAGTTTTGTGTGGGTGGCAATGCAAGGGCACCCCTGTGGGTACGAACCTCGACTTGGACCGCCAGCCAAATAAAAATACTATCCCTATGGGTGATCTACTAGCGTTTCGGAAGTGACTACCTTGAGAAGAAACGCCGACAGAAACTCAAGGCTGCGTCGGAATGGAACTGCGCATCGGAGCGAAAACGCACCGGTTAGCAGCAGTTGACTGAACCATCTTTCGTCGGCGACGCCGGTGTCGTAGTATGAAGTTAGTGCGTGTGTGTACCTCACTGTTTGATCGGGTGGTGATCAATGAATGTTCGGCCGCGATGTACTTATATGTAAAGGCGACCGATGTAGGCGACTGCGCGTCACTGTCAGCTGTACATCGGTGCTTGGAGACCGCTGATGTGTCGCCGCGATTGCCAGAATCCGATTCGCACCTTTACACGTTTGAGATAAAGGTTCCACTAATTAAAGATCGACAATGAAAAGTATAATAATATTTTACACTAGCTGATCCGGCAAACGTTGTTTTGCTATATAAGGTTTTGTAATATCTTCTCAGATGTTCATTGAAATTAAGTGATGTCAAAGACAATTTTGTTCACAATTAAATACTCTTAACCAAACAACACATTTATTTGGATAAAGATTAATATTATTACGTTGATACAACTCTTAACAAATAATGCATTAGTTTCGACCAAATTTGTTTACCATAAAAACGGTTCTAGTGACTTAATCTTAAAAGATTGACATATACTGTCGTGAACATTTTTTTAGATCATTTCAAGAGGAATAATTCTTTGATACATATATTTTTGGTATCTTGAACAGTTTTTGCAGCGCACGCAATGGAAGCCCTCAAGGATGAATAATTTTCCCCGTTTTTTTTCACATTTTCCATTATTTCTTCGCTCCTAATAATTGCATCGTGATGTTATATAGCCTAAAGCCTTCCTCGATAAATGGTCTATTCAACTCAAAAAGAATTTTTCAATTCGAACCAGTAGTTCCTGAGATTAGCGCGTTCAAACAAACAAACAAACAAACAAACAAACTCTTCAGCTTTATAATATTAGTATAGATTAGGTCAAATATATCGATTTTTACGATTGTGAACTATGATAATCTTTTGATCCTTTTCGCATAAGATTTTATGCTTTGAAACTAGTAATCGATACAATCTATTCGTAGTTTTAATTTTGCACTCTCAGGACTGAAGTAATACATTGTTATAGTTTGTACACGAAGGCTAGTCACTTGCGGTATGCGAGGAGGGAAATCTAAAAATGGCATTCTCCATTAGTCTGCCGTCAACTGCTTTAGCGACCACTTGTGCTTTTGTTTGTTCAAACAGCAGGACTTTGATAGTCAGGTTGGTTTGCAAGATGAAACGTTGTCATATTCTACAACAATGAGAGAACGTTAAAAAGAAAAAATAGTGTCTATTGTTACAGACGATTTGTTAATACATCTACCCTCGTATTCCACAGGTGGTGACTAGTGATGAAAATGCCCTGGAATTTTCCCAAAGTGCTCAAAACTTCCTTGGAAAAATTCCCGGGCATTCTCATCACCACTAGTGACTAACACTTTTGTGCGCTATAACTTCAGTAGTAATTATAATACGCTATAATGGTTGACATTTATCCAGGATCACATCATCGCGTACCGAGCAGGCGCCTAATGATGACACTTCGCAAATACCGATCACATTGAGCGAGACCGTTGATAGAGACTCTCGAGTTATTGAATCCCAACCGCCGGAGTACAGTGGCGTTTTCACAACACCCTCTATAACAATAACGGACGAGACAGATTCTAGGGTCAGTCGGCCCCGGTCCACGGTCTCGCTCACACGCGATTACCTGCGGCGGTCCTTCGTCAAGAGCGACTCCGTGAAGAGCATCAGGTGCAGTTTGCGCCGCAGTTTTAAGTACGGTGGCGCGCTGACCACGAGCAGCGAGCAGCTGGTGCGCGATGTGGAGCCCATATCGAACACGGTCGCGATGTCCGCCATGTTGGATACGGATGTTCCGCCTCACACAAGGAGCATAGCCTCTGTTATATAGTTATCACAGCGTCAAATCACAGCGAAAGTTTATATTATGAGATTGAAGTAAGGTCAATGATATGAAAAACGATAGATAACGACCGTGTTCTCGGAGTACATGTTAAGCGGCAAATTCCCTTTGTAAACACTATAGATTTGTAACTTATTAAACTTAATAGGCCGAATCTGCTCAGTCTTACTATCAACTGTGTGCTAACTAATGGCACCAAGAAAAAATATGTAAAATAAAAAAAAAGTAACGCAACGTACATAAAATTTAAGCAAAAACGTAAATCTACGGGGCCCGTCTGTTAAGTAGTTTCTAGTAACTAAATTAATTGATCACTAGTTCTTTAAATTAGATTTCTTAAAAATAACACATAATATTTTAAAAGTAATCAAGAAAAATTTGTAAAAATGCAAATTGTCACTTACGATGTTATTTCGGAACACTCTCGATAGGTTAATAAAGCTGCTGTAAACTGAAACACGTCTTATTAAAACGTTTTTCAAAGATATTTTTACAGTTAGCTGTGTGTTGATAGTTTATATCTAACGGCTGAAGTAGCAGAGTTGAATATTTGCCTCGATTATAATAGACATTCCTCGGTGTTCCAATGGCCACGATATCGAAGTAAGGTTTATTGAGCATAGCATCGCTGTTATTGCTTAAATATATTTATGATATTCTTTGATAATTGGAATTTTACTTAAGCATTTGAATATTTTATAGTCGAATCATTTATCTTTTCGGTATCGATTGCTTTTTCTTTGAATGTTTTTAAGTTTTAATATAACAAAAATGAGTTTCTTGTGAAATTTATACCACATGTATATAGACAGATATTATCTTCCCGTGCAATATCAATGCGTATAACTTATATGTTACTGATTTATTGTTTAATATTAATTCGATTGATTAAGTCGAATCGATATCGTGTCCCTAATCCATCACAAATTTTAATTACATAAGTATTATATGGTAGCTAAGTTTTCTAGACAATGGCAGTAGTAAGTTTTTCTGTCAATTAAGATTTAGTGGAAGCAGTCACATTAGTTATTTCATTTGGACTGAATTCGTTGTTTTTAATATTGTTTCATAAAAATTAATTTCGTATGTAACTCGTAAGTTATTAAGTTGATTATTAAAGTTTTGAGAGAAAGTTTCTTGTAACTAGAATCTCGATAACAACTTCACTATTTTAAACATTTGTAGTTATATTCGTAATTAATAATTAGATGTAATAATTAGTAAATAATCTTACATTGTATACTAACAAAATGATAATAAATACAGAGCTTAGAAGAAAATGTGAAGCCATTGTTAATAATGTTTTTATTATTGTGAAATGTTGAAGACTAGATTTGTTTCATGTATCGCATAAAGATGTGACTGAGAATGATTTTATTCTAATATAATAGTCGGTCATTTTGGCCAATAATGTATTCAATAATTATGGATGTACTAAAGATATTGGTAATGTTGTATTTTTTATGTGAATTTATCACGCCCATGGTAAGGAATATAAAATTGGCAAATATCCCTGAGAAAGTACAGTTTTTATACTTCGAAATGAATACAGCGCGATGGTGTTATGATCAAGAATTAACGATTGTCGTCGATTAAAAAGTACAGTATTTAGTTAAATCCTAACACAGGGTTTTTCTATGAAGGTATTAATCGCAATTGTACCAGTAATAGAAATAGGTTAGACTAGATGTGTCAAGTACAATGTAATTAGCATAATAAGGCAAGTCGGTTGTTCGAATTAGATATAAGGAAACGATTTTTAGATATTTCATTAATTTAGTTCCTTATACGCATTTAAAGACACGAGGCTTCTCGAGCAACGCCATTATAGTCTATAAATATATTCTGAAAATAAACTGTAAAGTAATTGTAATTATCAGTTTGCCTGTCTGGTGTTTTTTTTATCCATTTTACAACAAAAAACGGAGTTGATATTACTTTTCAAGTCTTAGAATATTTACACCAGATTAGCTCATGTTCCAACCATGATAAAGATATCCTTTCGTTTATGGAAACTAGTGCAGTAATGTTAAATTTATTAAAGTCAAAACGTGCATTTAACAGCGGTCCTGACAGTTTCAGACACGGTTCTTAAATTTAAAAACTCGAAATTATTGATTCATTAGTGTTTAAAGACGTCTTAAAATGTAAGAAGCGTTTCTGAAAAAGCGGAATGGTTACAATTTTGTTGCTTTCAGAATGGCTATCGATAAAAGATTTACAAAATTGTGTTCTTAATTTTTTTTAGTTCTAGTCACTTCGCATGCTTCCACATAATATGTAATATTGTAAGAATTTTCAAACATCACATTTTACTAAATTATATGTTTTTAATTATTGCACATTTTTATTGCACGTCTATTTTGTTTGAAATATTTTACTCTTTTTTCGCTTATATACATTCCTGTCGTTAAATTTTTACAATTAATTGTGAAATAATAAATTCTTTTTATATGAGAAACAATGTTTTTTTCCTAATGATAGTATAGTCCTTATTTTTAAAATATAATTAAAACTTATTTTTAGTGTATACATTGCACTACACATGTTTATTTTATTTTTACATAATTAGGGAAATATACAGCAATATAGACAATAAAATAAAACACGCAAGCCCCAGACAAGTTTCCACAAAAAACGTCAAACATATGTTGACGTACAGGTTTTGAACGTGAGCGGTTTTATTCTGTTTCATTCATCGATTTGATTTGTTGTTGTGGCCTTCTTTCTGGTCATGTTGTTCTTGTTCTTCGGGTTGGCGTTGGGTTTGGACAGCGACAAGATGCCCGAATGGCAAAGTGCTGCAGGGTATTGATTTTTCTGATGGCCTGGAATGGAGTGCGCGTCGTTTGGGTCGTTGGTTTTGACGTGAATCGGATACCAGTTAATATTACACATTCCTTACGACAGGCTCAAAATTAACTTGATCTAAAGGCGTAAAACTTAATATTAAAAATAACATCAAACAAAACAAAAATCAAGATATTTTATACAAAATCTAAATAATTATAATAAAAACAGAAATTTAAATTATCCATATTTGTCTCACTACACTAACCTTGTATATGATCCAAATGTCCACGACATAATGTTCACACCACAAACACGAAAAGTAAAAGTATTATTAACATAATTTGATTTAAAATGGCATTTGACTCAAAAAGCGGATTCCTGAAAACTATTTGGCCCAATGATTGAGTCTATGAGACCTCTAATAACTCCATAAATAAAGTCGAACTTTCTCAATTCTACGATTACTCAAGGAATTAATTGAATGAGAAGGAGGGTTAAGTAGCTCGCAATTATATTTTAAATGCTTTAAGAACTTAATTTGGATACCCTCAAGAAGACATATTTTGGTAAGACATCGATAAAATGGCATTGGATATTTCCCCATTTATATATATTCTGCAATAATTAATTTTTCATCATACTTGCCCGTAAACAGTATATTATTACACCGCTTTTAAAAATCATAATTATCTACATTGCACACTAGTACTATAATAACATTGCTGCACTTCGAATGCTATAATCGACACAATCGTAATAAAAAGATGTGTGAACCTAATTTTTAACTTTTAAGATAATAATAATATATCGCCACGCTTTATCACTTTCGGAGTGAGCAGAGATACATTAGTGGTTATACCCACTTTGCGTTTATATGTCGTGCCCAACGTGATCGGTGGTGCAGCTGATCGCCGTTCTCAGGGCACTTACACTTGATGTTTCTGTTAGTAGTAGTAGGTAGTAGTAAAAATAATACGTAATTTTTATTGTAGAAATCTTTATTTTATTGTAAATTTTACGATTGTCTTAATACAATCTAACATAAAAACATGGCGTCTGTTTAAACGAGGAAGCGGAGGAAAGTGTTAAAATAAAACAAGAATACTGAATAGACAGAAAAGTGAGAAATACTTGTAAAAGAAAATTAGAGAATTTGTGAGCTCACAGTCCACAGCCTCAACTTACTCGTTTGTCAAAAATTGTAAGCAGTTACAAATATAACATAGAAAACAATCATTCCCTCTAAAATATTGTAACAATGTACATAATGCAATCATTTTTAACACAAATCACTAATATGACTTGCTTGTCATTAATATAGTACGAAGGCAATAAATTAACTTAACACACGGGTGGGACGAAACGAAAAGTTATTACCTATAATTAAGTGTAGAATAACACAATTTTCAGTCAATAGTCACAGATCTTCCGCAGTGGGTTATCTTATTAACGAATTAAGGTTGAGAAGAGATTTGGCTGCCTTTGGATCAGTTGGCTCGTGTTTCTTAGAAGGATCCAGCATAAAGCATTTCCACAATCTGAAATTGATTAAAAAATCATGGCTTTAACACCCAGTGTCCATGACTGAGATGTTTTGAACTGTAAAAAGACAAAAGGATAGGACAATATAAAAGTGGAGTGTTGGGTTGCGTAAAGTAGCAGGCAAATGTTAGAGCGAAAAGCCGTAGGTTGGGCTTAGTGAGCAAGTTTGGGAAAGGCCTGTATTTAACATTGGACAGGTAAAGGTTGATGATGAGTTATGAGTTTTTTTTAATTACTGACTGGCTGGCGCTTGACCCCAATTTCACCTGCTGGAAAGTGATAATGAGGCCGACGATGGAGCGCGCTCGCCTAGCAAACACCGATTCACTCGACGTTTGAAAATTCCCATGTCATAAGAAGTTGGTAACATAGATGCAGGAAGTAATTTCCACTCCTTAGCGGTTCGCAGCAAGAAGGGGGAGGCGAATCGCTTCGTGCGAGCAGCTGGAAGGTCAATCACATAAGGATGCAAACCCGCACGGCGTTATTTATCAGCCATGGTGGCTGCCGGCAGAATAGAATAGCACCCCCCTCTTCTTGCCGCGGTGTCGTAAAAGGCGACTATGGTATCCCTTTAACACCGCAATTCAACCAGGTGTTCAGAGAAGAAAAACTCGACCAAAACTGCATCCTGCTCCCTCCCGATCGTACTGGTTCTCCATTCCATCGGGCCCGAGGGAGCTCGGACGAGAGAGTGCTTTTCTGGCTGCGCGTCCAGCTATGCACTTAAATATCTCCTGCGCAATTGGCTGTTTCCGAAAACTGGACCTCGATTTTCTTAATCGGTGTTGAAACAGTCGCCGTGGCCGAACCCGGCTAGGACATCATCATCATCACTTATTGATCAGCGGATTGTAAGGACTCACCGCAACGTTTCGTCGGCGCCGGCGGAGAGCACGCTGGTGCCGTCCGGCGAGAGCGCCAGGTGCAGCACGCGCGCCATGTGCCCCGTCAGCTCCGCCACACGAGTCATCATCGGGTACTTCCATATTATCAGCTGATTGTTCGCGTACCCGTGACCGGATATCAGCTCTCTGTAATGTGTGCTCCACAGAATAGAGCACACCTGAACAAAAATAAACATATTATCTATACTAATATTATAAAGCAGAAGAGTTTGTTTGTTTGTTTGTTTGAACGCGCTAATCTCAGGAACTACTGGTTCGAATTGAAAGGTTCTTTTTGAGCTGAATAGACCATTTATCGAGGAAGGCTTTAGGCTATATAACATCACGATGCAACTATTAGGAGCGAAGAAATAATGGAAAATGTGAAAAAACGGGGAAAATTATTCATCCTTGAGGGCTTCCATTGCGTGCGCTGCAAAAACGGTTCAAGATACCATAAATATATGTAAGAAAGAATTATTCCTCTTGAAATGATCTAAAAAATGTCCCCGACAGTATATGTCTATCTTTTAAGATTAGCTTACTAGAACCGTTTTTATGGTAATCAAATTTGGTCGAAATTAATGCATTATTTGTTTAGAGTTGTACCAACGTAATAATATTAATCTTTATCCAAATAAATGTGTTGTTGATTAAGAGTATTTAATTGTGAGCAAAATTGTCTTTGACATCACTTAATTTCAATGAATATCTTAGAAGATATTACAATAACTTATATAGGAAAACAACATTTGCCGGATCAGCTAGTTATAAATACTTTAACGGGTCTGGTGCGTGTAAGTTGGCGAGGAAGAAGAAGGAAATCCGGGAACGAACTTACTTGTATATGTCCCGGTCCACGGCGCTGGTTCAGGCGTCCACATCACAATTTCAGGTGTTGATGTGTTAGCAGAGCGTTCGAGTTTTTACAAATGTATTACACAACGTTGTAGCGTTTTAGATATTTTAAAGCGAGCGCGTTACAAGTTTGCGAAGCGTTCGAACCCAGAGCGAGAAGACGGTTGAGGAAGGGAGGGGGATAAATATGTCGAATGAGTGTTACCAGTGCAAAAATATATATAATATAAAAGAACTTACGAGTATATTAAAAATATAAAATAATAAATAATATAAATGCCAAACAAATACTAAACGGCGTATACAGGTCTTATGCGCGAATCTATACTAATATTATAAAGCTGAAGAGTTTGTTTGTTTGTTTGTTTGTTTGTTTGTTTGAACGCGCTAATCTCAGGAACTACTGGTTCGAATTGAAAAATTATTTTTGAGTTGAATAGACCATTTATCGAGGAAGGCTATAGGCTATATAACATCACGATGCAATTATTAGAAGCGAAGAAATAATGGAAAATGTGAAAAAAACGGGCAAAATTTTTCATCCTTGAGGGCTTCCATTGCGTGCGCTGCAAAAACGGTTCAAGATACCAAAAATATATGTAAGAAATAATTATTCCTCTTGAGATGATCTAAAAAAATGTCCGCGACAGTATATGTTTATCTTTTAAGATTAAGTCACTAGAACCGTTTTTATGGTAAACAAATTTGGTCGAAATTAATGCATTATTTGTTAAGAGTTGTATCAACGTAATAATATTAATCTTTATCCAAATAAATGTTTTGTTGATTAAGAGTATTTAATTATGAACAAAATTGTCTTTGACATCACTTAATTTCAATGAACATCATAGAAGATATTACAATAACTTATATAGCAAAACTACGTTTGCCGGATCAGCTATGTCTTGATAAGCGCGAAACTCGAGAACGACTAAACCGATTTGACTGATTTCTTTTTTGTTGTGTTTGTTGAAGTCTGGGGAACGTTATTACGGAGAGAAAAATTAAAAAAATTGTCTGAAAATGTCTAAAAACAACACTTTTCTATATTCTCATACAAAAAATTCGTAATAATATTTAAAAGTCAATTTGAACTTTAACACCATACCATAAAGTTTAAATGTCAGTGGACGGGTTCCGGGAAGGCAAAACAATTGAGTGACGTATAAATATTAATGTCTATATTTGTCAATTTTTATACATATAGCATGAAGGCCAGGTTCTTTCAAACAATTTTCAAAAAAATCTGACGGGGAGGCTATTAACATTAAAAAAAACAATATGACTTTGTTTTAGAGAAATAGGGCAGAACAAGGTCTGCCGGGACAGCTAGTTTACTAATATTTTTAATTATAGCTTAATGGCTCGTCAACATTATTTATTTCAAAGGTGCACATGATACAAATGCAGTGGACTGATCACATATTATGCTTAAGAAACCATGCCTGCTGGAGTAGTTGGATTCCACAGTGGAAACTATAGATCTGCAATGGATCCTAGCGAAATGTAAAGATTTGCTAATGGTAACCTACAAAAGGTTTTAAAGAAGTGCTGAAGACCGAGTTAAAAGTGTCGTTTATTAGGTGGTAATGCTCAGCGATCCATTAAAGAAGGCTATAGGTGATATTTCCCCAAAATAGTTCACCACAGTTCATACAGAGAATTTTTAGAGTTTTTTTACCTGCGATTTAGTATCAACGGTGTTGAGATTGGCGCCGGTATTGACGTTCCATATGCGTATGGTCCGGTCGGCGGTGCCTCCGCCCGAGGCGAGTATGCCCGCACTCCAGGGGCACCAGGCCAGACCCTTCACGGCTGCCAAGTGTTGGCTGCAAAGTTCAGTATCACCATCATCAGATAACGATTTAAAATAGACTACTATACTGCTAAGAGATTATGAAAATATTAATTAAGATTTGCCTACATATTCCAAAAAACTGCGTATTTATTGTTAAGGGCTACAAAAATATTGTGTTAACTAATATATTGAAAATAAATTAAATCTATATTTAATTGAATAGGGTTACTTCCAACCAGTTGCGAATTGTAAAAAAAAATTAAACGATACTACAACCGTGGCACCGGTCCGGAAAGCAGAATCAACCGAAAAGCGAGCCAGCAAGAAACTATGGTAGTTGCTTTTTTCAACACAATGAAGTAATATACAAAATAATGAATGTCCTATGACAAAATTGCATATATTACGACCATTATTCTTTTAAGTAGGTAGTTACGTAACATTAGTTTATGTTTATTGATACGGATCCACGTATATTATGCTAAGGGCCTGCTAATATATTGCTAGAGGTTCACAAACATTATGCAAGGAATTTGATGATATGTCCTAGCCGGATTCGGCCACGGCGACTGTTTCTACGCCAATTAAGAAAATCAAGGCCCAGTTTTCGTAAACAGTCAATTGCGCAGGAGATATTTAAGTGCATAACTAGACGCGCTGCCAGAAAATCAATCTCTCGTCCGTACTCCCTCAGGCCCGATGGAATGGAGAACCAGTACGATCGGGAGGGAGCGGGATGCAGGTTTGGTCGAGTTTTCCTTCTCTGAACACCTGGTTGAATTGCGTTGTTAAAGAGATACCTTAGTCGCCTTTTACGACGCCTCACCAAGAAGAGCGGGGTGCTATTCTATTCTGCCGGCAGCCACCACGGCTAAGACGCAAGGAATATACGAACATACGCAGTATGCAGATATTGTTATGGGACAAATAGAATATGAAACTAGTAATGTAAGTTAAGAATTCATGAATATTATTGTATGGGCCCTGGGATATATTGCTAGGGATTCTCGAGCATACTGGTAGGGGTCCTTCTAACTAAACTTCCACGACAAACGTTTGTAACAAAAAACAAACACAAATTGCAGAGAAATGTTAAAAATGAATTTTATTGGAAAAAGGAGGATCGTTTTTATTAGTACTTTTTTCGCAAAAGTATCAATTTACCGGGAGCTTAAGGGGTCTAGTGACGATTATTGTTTATAATTTTAGAGGATTGTCATTAAAAAGAGTACAAATGCTAATCTATTAATTAAGTTCTGTACTCACTTAAATGAGTATACGTGTTGTGGTTGCGAGTAATGTTGGCCTTGTGCGATTGGCCAAATATTCAGTAGATTATCGTTGCCGCCCGATGCAAGATATCTTCCTTCCGGTGACCACTTTAAGCCGCAGACCTGTAATAAAAATGTTCATCACTAATACAAACTCTTATTTATAGTGAAGGTTGTATTCGAATGTTTTTATAGCTCCAACATCATTAAAAATATATTAAAATAAAAATATTGGACTGGGATAGAGAAATAGTTTTACTTGTCCATACTAGTCATTTTCTTATATTACAAGCAGATCCCGAAAGGTGACAAGCCAAAGCGAGTCACTATAACGGTGTTTATACTTAGGAAGTGTGGTCAAAACTAAGTTTGTGCAGTCGCCCTACCAGCTCAATAATGTTATCTGTGTAAGTAAATGCATGCATCACATTTTTTTATCGTCAGATTTTCATAGTCAGTTTCATCGATATGCTTTTAGGCGGAGAAGGCTTTTATAATTTCACTGAGCGTAGAGAACGAGCTCTTAGGGTGCTCAGCCAGCGAGTTATAGGTTCGGTGGCAATGCAAAGCCCAGCCCGTAGATATGGATCTCAACTTTGATGGAAAGTCAAGGAATGAAACGTAACGTTGATGCACTAGCGTTTAGGGACCGGACTACCTTGAGGAGAAACTCAAGGCTGCGTCAGAGTAGAACGCATTTAATAATAATAATAATAATAATAAAACATCTATTTGGCACACAACACAACAAACAACACAGCAAAATAGGTTATTAAAGACAGAAAACAAAAACAGTAAACATCCTATGTTGTGATGATGCGCCAAAGGGAAGTCAGCTCAGCAAATGCTAAGTGAGCAGCCGAGCCACCCAGCGCTGATTTCGCGAGACCGTACCTCCTGCGAGTGCGCGTTGATGGTGGCGACGTTGTGGTCGCGCTGCCGGACGTCGTGGTGCACGATGGTGCCGTCGCGCGCCCCGCTCGACACGATGTACATGTTCCACGCCAGCGAGCCCACGCGGCCCGTGTGCCCGTCCATCGCCTGGACACGACAATAACACCGCTCTCAAAACTACTGCTGAGGGCGTATTCAATGGGAAATATATAACTGTAAATCTAAAAAAAAACCTGTCTAATATCTCCATCATTCAGGCTTACACTTTACTCAAATATTACAAATTATATTATTCAATGATTGTATTGATGATGATGAGTATATGATAAGTCAGTTACAAATTCCTTTAACTTGTATTTTGCTCTGGCAATAATTTATGCGCGGCAACGCAAATTGTCGTTTGAGTTTGAGGTTTGAGTCCCGGCTAGTACATCTGGTTTTTACAAATTACATACGGATTTAGGTGCCACATGCTCACCGGTGAAGGAAGAACATCGTGAGGAAGCCCGCATGGCATATAATAGAAATGTCATGTGTAACTGATGTGAGAAAGGCGTTCAGATGTGCTACTGGACTCATTGGGCATGCCAAATGAGTGCGAAGTGGATACGTAGATGATATATTACTATTATTTATTAAACATTCATCTTTTTTATCTTTCAAGACGAACTTATTGTCTGAGCCACGTATAAGAAAAGTTGCATCCATAAATCTCAGCTTTAAATAACTATAGCAACAATTATAACACTGCAAATAAACTGAAGCACTAACAAATGTTTTTATCCAACAAGTGCAAAAAATACATTAAAACATTATCTGATGCAGTGCTGCACTGCGTAAACTAATTCACAGAACAATTGAAATACGAACCCGTAAGCGCTTCGTCTTTTCGCAATCCCAAAGTTCTACCGTGGCCATCGAGGTGCCCACGGCGAGGTGCGTGGCGGTGCCTTGCACCCATGCCACTGAGCACACAGTCTCCGAACCCTCGAGTGTCAACAGCTGTTCAATTTGTCCCGTGCCCGCATTCCAGAGGTATACTGTATTGCCTAAAGCTACTGCAAGAATGTTTGACGCACTCCAATCTACTAGATTGAGGTCTGAAAATATAATTAAGTTATTTTTTATTAAAGAAAATGTCGCCTCACCTTATTATCTTCTTGTCATATTAGGTTCAATTAATAGTTTATTATTTTCTTAAATAAATTATATGGACTCAGTTATGTTTGGCTTATAATATGTAATGGATAATTGTAAGAATCAATGAATATAATAACATTAGTTTTAGAAAGGCAACTTACAGTAATCATCTAATATGTCTGGAGCATCAAGGATCCTGTCAGGAGCTTGGGGTATGTACCTTGTGCTGTTCTTGACGGAAGATGGTACTTTTGCCTATACAAAAAAAAAGTCATAATCAATGATCACATTGCATTTATGTATCATGAGAAATAACTTTCTTAAAAGGTTGCTAACATGAAAAAAGGTCAAATAGTTAAAAAAAATAGCAATGATTAGGAGATTAAATTTTTTTTAAAGGAAACTGTTCCACTTTTGGCAAAGGTTCTTGACCTTCATCTACTAGCGGATCACTAGGAGATTCTAATAAGTGAAGCTTTGTAGAATATCTATGTAGAACTGCTTGTGTATGTGTGTGATAAGCACTAGTTTGTGTTATTGTATTTCTAGAAATAAATTGTTATTTATGTTGTATTAATATCGCATTGCGTTAAAATATAGGTAGAAGTAGTAACAGGGATAATGGAAAAAGGTTATGCAAATAGATAATAATTGTGAGATATTGATTAATGTTAAAATAAATATTCAAAGCCAATAAAACTATAGCTACAAGTGAAATCAGTTCCTAATAATGAAGTTACCCCCTTACCTTACCCTAGTCCCTTAAACCCCTACCTTCCCTTAGGTTACCCTAGTTAGATTAGGTTAAACCTAACAATTTCTCAGTCAAACACAGCAAAAGTAAGTTAGGGAGCTTCTTAATCCTAACCAGGGTGGGAGTTATCATATAGCTGTGACTCGGTAAACCGCGTGTGAGATTCTATTAAGGAAGGGAGAGGGTGGAACCAGGTTCATCCTCTTAATTAATATTCAGTGACGGAGGGTTATGTCAAAATTACGCAGAATCGGCAAGAGTGTATGAAGAGACTAATAAATGTTAAGGCCCCAAAAGAGGTGTACAAGAAGAGAGAAATGGTGTTCCATTTTCTCTGCCTGCCCCAATAGGGTTTCGGCGTGATGATATATAGATAAATATTATCCCAAAGCTAAGATAACCAGATCCTTTGACATGATTATAACTATGAGAAAGCAAAAGCATGTAACAAGTACCTGTGAATACACAACTCTAAGTCTGTTCTGGTAGCCCTCAGGAGCGGCAGGTGCTTTGCAAGTATACTGCAGAAGTCTCCCAGGCTCTGTGTCAGCCAGAGCACGACCTATAGCTTCCCCAGCGGCTGTCTGTGATATTGGCTCTTCACTGTTTTCTTCTTCTCTGTTCATCTGAAGGCAAATTAAGGATCAAAGGTTATAAAAAGGTAAGGTTAAAAGGTTATTGATAGTGTCTAATGAAAAGTTAGCTCCCTTCATGAAAAAAAAAAATTATATTAGGTAAAACTTTTAAATGGACTGAAGTTTTAGATAGCATTTGTTATTTCTTCACTTTAAAATTGTTGAGATGGACTTATAATCTGGGGTAGCATAGAAGTAATTTATTGTGGTAATTTGTTAAGATGTATGAAACAAAAAAAAATTAAAACATTGTAAAAATTAAAAGTTAAATTAAGACATTGTAGGGGATTAATCTCCGAAATTACATAAATTATTTAACTTCTTCATTATTGTTGATTTTTATACATATCATGACCACAGCAAAATATATCATAAAAATTTTTCACTTCAAAGAAAATGATAGAAAAGCGTATATTTAATTTGAATTGATTGATTAATTTAGTTCCGAAGAGCATTAATTGGGAGTAATAAAATATAATCAACATATCAATGCCAGCATGTTTCTTTTTGTGAAAAATCTTTATGCTTTATTTGGGCATCCAAATACCTTTGACTATATCAAAGGTATTTGGATGCCCAAATACCTTTGATTGACCCCTTTAAGGCATGCTATATCATAGGGTCATATATTTCATTAAAAGCTACCAGTTTCTTGATACTTACCATATAATGGCATAAATCATAGTTTGAATTGCTCCTTGATGGAATAAATCTGTCTGCTTTGTTAGGTGTTTTTGATGTTTTATTCGGTGTTGGGGTTGTCGAGCGACCTGAAATGTGTAAATATACTCCTTAGCCTTTATTCTGGTAATTTTATACTTGCCGCCAATAGATTTACAATACTTACTTGGAGACTTATTTTTAGAAGGTGTTTTCTTTCCTTTTTTATTTTCATTTCGTGTCGGAGTCTTGTTACTAGACAATACACTGTTGTTACAACTTTGGTTAGCATTTGTGGATATTGATAATTTTTGCATCGATTGGTTACAACTACTGATATTTACGATCGAATTATTCTTAAATGATGAACTGAGGGAAGGGTTAACGTTTTCATTATTACTCTTTTTGGCCCACCGTTGCAATGGCCCTCTGGTTATGGGACCATCCATTTTTGCTAAACTGTTTAGCTCGTTTAAATAATTAAATTGTGCCATATTTATCACAAATCACTGATAAAATTTAATATCTACGTTAGTCGTTAAATCAACATAAAAATATATAATGGTATACGATCGTATATAAACATATGATAAACGATATATTTGTTTTATTCTTCACATTTAATTAAATTCAAACAGTATGACAGCCAACAAACCAACAGATTTAAAAAGTTCGTTAAGATTTGAATTTGAAATTTATTTCTCAGTGCTGTCAACTTCTGGCATAATTTCACTCTAAAAGATATTTAAAATCTAACAAAAGTTTGTATTGTACCTTGTCCCAAAATGAATGTTTTTTATTATTTAATCATCACTATATATTATAAAACGAAGTTCTCTACCACATCTGCATGTTCACAATAAATAAAAAACTATTGCACGGATTTTTATGTAATTTCCAACAACAAACAAAATTATATACGAAAACATTTTAATGTATAATATGTTAAGGTTTTGTATGAATTAGTTTAAATATGAATACGCTGCCTAATCTCCCTGTGATACCTATTATAAAATAATATATGATGGCATTATTCCTTTTTTAAACTTTTACAGAAAAGTACACGATGGCATAAATTTATATTTTAAGGATAGCTACTGTGACCATTCTTACTTCTAAAAAAACTAAAGTATTTATAAAACCACTAAAAATAGCCAAATGATTTCAAATCAAACCTTTTCTTAATTTAAACTCCTTAATTTTAGGGTAATACCCTCATGCTTGTAGCACTATTATCGAATTTTTTTTTCAAGTTTTCTTGTCCTATTATATAGAGAATAACCTGGAATCGCACAGCCAAATTCAATTTTATTAAACAAAAAAGAAATGTTTTGGATATCGATTGAAATAATAAAATTTATTATTGCGTGAGTACTATAATTAACAATATTCACTTGAAGGACTTTTAATACCTAGAAGAAACTAAAAGTTAGTTTCATTAACAGTAAACACATCTTCATTTCTTGTTGTAATAGAAGCTTTGGTCGGCGGAATGGAGGATGGATGAAATACCTTCATAGTTACAAGCAAAGATGGAAAAAATGTAATCATGATTAAATCCCTTTTATATATTAAGGAATCGAAAAGTTGTAAGCGATAAGAGATTACTTAGTGTTTAAAACATAGATGGGCCAAATGTTGTTATATTAATGATAAAAAAAGTAAAATTTAATCTTTTTTTATTAATCTGATTACATTTTACTCATCTTTGGTTGCATGAGCTGATGACATTTACAAGGCCACATAGACACACACAGGAATAGCTTTTATGTTTGTGACATATCCGGGAGGAGACTTATTTCGTAGTGGACAAATAAAACATAATTGAAAAAAATTGTATATTTATGATATTATAATGATTCACTTATGTAAAATATATAAAAATAGAGACGTATCTATTACACACTATAACATTAAAATTGAAATGGTAATTATTATTTCAAAGATTATATAACCCTCTCCAAATTGTTCATTCCTATCAATTATTGCTATATAATATCTTCATTCCATGCTATTATATTTGTATGAAAATGATAATTGTAAACAAAGAAGCATATTTAAGACATGCTTTTTGGTTTAAAAATAACATTTTTTTTCAGTTAATCATCGCATTTTATGCTATTTGAAACTTAGATTATGGATTCGAAAAAATATTTCTTAATATAAAAAAAGTAGAGGAACCTAATTAAAAAGATAATTTTTAATACATTTCACGTAATGGTTATCTGAAAATATAATAATTCATATAATTTCTTATTGGTGCAAAGCAGACCTGATTATTCTATGAGTAAAAAGAAATCTGTACTTTTTTTAATGCATCAATTCGGTAGAAAATACTACGTATATCTTTTTAAAACGAAAAATAAGTTTTAAAAACATATTTTTATAGTGTCTAGAAAAAATTGTAGACACTAATACAAGTTTAGATTTAATTAAATATTAAGCATATGGTTGTAATTTAACTATTATTATAATATAGCACCATTAAAATTATAAAAACATATTTAATTACAATATATTGAGAGATCCTTCACTATTTAACTATGTACGTATTTACAGTCGGCCCACAAATGGCAACTATTCATCATTGTTTTTATCACTCTACCACTTATCATAGCTTAAATAGAATAAAACTAGTGAAATGCAAACCATATTATCACCTCACTATAAAAACGAAGTTTTATGGTTAGTACGACATTAAAGCATGCTTTAGATTCGGTATTAAAGATAATCTTTAGCCACACTTTAACTCAACACTAACTATAAACTTCATCTTGTAATGAGACAATAAAATGTGACTTAAAGGAAATTTAAATTGTGACGGTTTTTACATTATCACAACTGTTTAATTTGAGCACAAACTTTTTGTGTTTATAAAATTACATTAAAAAATATATTAATAATGTATCAATCTCATAGTAAAACAACATTATCCTTGTTTCGTACCAGAAACATTTCAAAAATATCAAAACAAGGAAAAAACCATAGTCTGTCTTTTAAAAAAATGTCTTCAAATGAGATGTGTATATAAAGCTAATTTTTAAGAAAAAAATAGTAGAATTTCACAATTTAAACATACCTACAATTGACAAGTTTCTATATATATTAGGAATTATAAATAAAGCAATACATGTAATGTCTTTTTAGTACTGCAATCGTTCTAAATTCCAAATTACTAGTAAAAATTGTAATTATAATAATTAGATATATAAACATTTAAACAACATCATCACAATTTATTCGAGATTTTAGAAAGTAAAATGAGCAAGCATTTTTCGTTGCAGTTTAATTACAAATTCGATGCGATTCCAGTACATACTATAATTGCTATTATTAAAAATCACTACAAGTGCCCGATGTTTCAAAGCTTTTTAAAATAATTATAAAAGGCATCTGCTTTTATTGGCCCATATTTTAAATATATTTAATCAATCAACACTACTAAAAAAGTGGTACATTTAAAACTAACTTATATTCTAAAATTAATAAAAAATCGAAACTATTATAATTAACACTAGATATACCGAACCGGTCAAAATTACCGGTGTTTATATTTATCTTAGAATGTTTTTCTTCTTTAATATTTATTCATTCTGAAAAATAACAGGTCTTTTAGTAATAGAAGATATTGATAAATATTATGGATTTCATTTGATTTATAACTAAACATAATATAACAGAAATTTCTAAAATAGATATAGATATATTGTTCGCCGGTAGATCTAATGTTACTGGGAAGACAATACAATAATTATTTTAATAGTAACAGACATATCTTTATTAATTATGAGCATTATGTGTTTTGGTGGTTAAAATATTTTAACAAGTTAACTTTTTATATTAAATAAAAAATAAAACTTACGTATTCATGCACTTTTATCGAAATAATGTATTAATCTCGAATATGGTAATCTAAAACTGGTCTTAATAATATACTGAATTAACCAGAATTTTATTCTATCTAATTTAAAAATAGCGAAAAAAAAAACAGGGTAAAAATTGAGTAATCGGTGGTCACAAGGCAAAATTTTACTAAAATTAAATATCTAACTATTTGTGTAATTTAAAAACTATTCAATAATTCACTTCAGTTTAAGAGTGTTACATCTATTCATAAAAAAATATGAATTACACTTGAATATGAACAAGATGAACACAAAAGAAATATTCATCTTTAACAAATTTTTAAAAACCGTTTTACTTGATTCGTATCATAATAGAGTTAATAAAAATATCCTGTATATTCAAATGAATAAATTATACTTTATCAGAAAACTGTTCTGTGAAGTGAAACAATATTAGAAAACAATTTCAAGTATTTGACTTTAATTATAAATGTATTAATACATGTAAGACTCCTCAATTTTCGAAGCGGTCGTGTGAAGTCAAAAAGACTTTCGATTATGTTAAAAAATAAAAAGTTTTTAAATGACTAGCAGGTGCGATCAAAAAGTATCTTTAATTTAGGACTGCAGATTTTTGTATGGTATAGATAAATTTAGCAGTTTTAACAAGATTTTGTAAGACATCAAAAATTTTGCAACATTCGATATTTAAAATATGTACTAAGTTTCTCATGGTAACTTACAAGAAACGCTGATAAATCAATCATTTTCCAATTTACAGAATTATAATTTGCCTTTTATTTCAAATATAAACTATGAACTTTCACAGAAATATTTGCTTTTTTTTTAAGAAATAAATCAATATCAGCATCTGATGACATTAAAAGAACGTGGATTAGCAACAGCCAAGAGAGCTTGGACAAAGTAACATTCGATCAGTGATACTGCTAGTAGAAAATTCAAAATGTAATGGAATTGACATAAATTTACGAAATATCACGTCGACAAATTATGTCAATTCACACAATACACTTTTTTACTAGCGTTAACGCTGATCGATTGTTACTTTATCTGAGAATTACTTATTTTACAAATGTACTCAAATCAGTGATGAAAACAAAAACCAAAATATTGTATGATACTTTGTCTAATGCTCTCAGGTACTGACTATACGAATGTTCACATCGTAACCTTACGTTACGCCATTTAGAACCGGTCAGCCACCACCTTGAAATACTTTTTGATCGCCCTTCTGACATATTAAAACTTAAAATTTATTAATCGATACATAGCTAAAGAACTTCACACGACATTAACCGTAACTGAAATTTCACATAGATGGCAGTGCTATAAACAGCTGGACCTCATCATGTTCATGACGTGGACGTGTCCAGGGTTGTCGACAGTCACAAAGCAAGAGAAACGGGCGTCGTGACACAATTTCTTCGCGTTCACCCCTGAAAGTTTGATGCAAGCCAGTATCTCTTTCCGCTTCGATCCTTCCTTAAACCTGTAAATTAATATTTATTTTGTTTGTTTAAAGTGTATCTAAAATGAGCGAAATCTATCGAAACACATCGGGGGGCGACCCTCACCGCTCCCTGAGGTCCGTTAGGGATTTCCCTCGGGTTACCAACAAAAAAGGTTGCACTAGTAAAACTTTTTGTTTGCATCAAATGTAATGAGACAATGTACCGGACATTAAAACGATAAAATATGTAGAAATAATATACACTGACGTTTTTCCTTTCCAGATGAACTTCCAGCAATGTTGGTTAAACAGTCCATCGTTGAAGAAAAAGTTCGGTCTCTCGGGACTAGAGGACTCTGTGGGCGATTGTACGGCACTCCTGTTTTCCAATGGGGTGCCGGCGGGCGTCATGGCGTTCCAACCGGACCTGCAATTATTTTTTGTTTCTAGCTTTACTGTAGTATTATTCAATTATTACTAATTCGAATTTAAAATTACTGAATCGGAATCATCAGGGTCAGTTATGTTAAAACGTTAGAACATTAAGACAGATTTAAACTTTGAGTTTGCTTAGATTTTACTAAAACATTACAATTTATATTACTCAATTAATGTCAAAGGATTTGGTAAGTCACCGATTTTGTCAACATCGACTTGACTTTGCGAATACTATGGCTATATTAAAGTTCCTACTATATCGAGGGTTGAAAGGCTATTTGGATTGAGCGACATTTTTTGGTGATATACTAATATATATATATATATATATTTGGAAGCGGTAAAAAACGCTGATTCGCAAAATACATATATTACTATATCACCAAAAAATGTCGCTTAAATCAAAATAGCCTCTCCTCACCCCTCGATATATTCTGTTTTTTTTTTTAAACTAATTAATTTATGAGCACTTTGCTAAGCAAAGTAGAAATAGCGTCTATAAATCTAAGCCACAGAGACGCAGCGTTTGTTAACTAGGTAACAACATAGCAAATTCCCAAGCTCTGCACTCAGCTCACGCTGTGACTACACATTCAGTACTAGTGTTGTACTTACTTCCAAACGGTCTTGCTGCGCGTTTTAATTATGTATGTTATGTTCCACCAGACGATCTCGGAGGCCATCGTGACCAGGACCAGAGGCGGCTGGTCCTCGCCCGCCTCGCTGCCGCACGGCATGCGCTCCGGCACGGGCGAGAACGAACAAGATTGCACTTTCGTCTTGTGATGCTTTAAAAGAGCGATCTGACGTTTTGCTTTCACGTTCCAAGTCTGATAATAAATGTTAAAACACTAATTTCAATCAATAGTGACCACGATTGCAAAGGATATGGGATTTCGGGTTTGGAATAATCTACATTATTATAAAAAATATTGTTATTTAATAATTTGAACGACATTAGCGTATTTATAATTAAATTTTATAAGAGATATTTTATATATTTTTGGAGTACCTATAATGGAAAAAGAAATTCAAAATTATATTATTTAATTATATCGGAAAACTTTTAGATATAGATATTAAATAATTTCGAATATCCGATAATTTTGTTCGCGGATATTATAAAAATATTTACGTATATCACTAAATTGCATATATATATATATATATATACGAACACAGCGTAGAGGATAGGGTTCTTATATTTAGATGTCAGAAATGGTTAATAAGTTATTTTCAACAAAGTCTTTCAAACGAAAAATCAAAAAAATCCTATGACAAAAATAAGCAGCTATAAATAGAACGCACATATTGTGATAAATAATGGACTTTTCCTAGGCTTTGACCCATAAAATCTAGTATCTGTCGCTGAAATTTTCGCAACTGAGTCAATTATATAAATTTGATCATTTTAAAGCGAAATATCGCATCACACTTACCACGACGTTGCCTGAATCTAGTCCCAGGGCTAATATGTACCCGTCAGACGACAAGTCGCATGAAGTTATCACGTTGTTTAGCTTATACTCCTGAATGGTGTTTAACTCTACAGGTAAACCAGTTTTTAGATGAAAAGTCTGAAAAAAAAACAACAAATTATTAAAAATCACATAATCTGTGAATACAACAGAAGTCGATATAACAGTTACATTAAATTGCCAACACGATAGTCAAACAATTGTCGGAATCAGGCACCACATTTTCACCGGTGAAAGAAACAAAACAAACATCGTAAGGAAGCCCGTGTAAATGTCCGAAGAATGGACATCAGCTGCATTACTAGTTATGTTGATTACGACATACGAGCTCAAAGTGGATACAGGTACTAATGTATCTCCGCTCACTCCGTAACGGATATGGCGTTACGATATATACATATTTATAATTGTTTATACACCAGTCATAACAGTTGTCACTTCAATAATCACAACAGTTGGAAATACAGCAGACATTTTCTTGAATTGTTGTAACAGATATTAACAGTTTTAATAGTTGTCGATAATTGACAAGCAGTTTAATAATTGATTTATTACTATTATCGGATATGTATCGAATATTTTTTCAACTTCTAGTATTCTTTGTAGATGATTGCATATCCGTCTCTATACATTTCTTTTGTGATATGTAATTTCTATTCAAAACCTTCTTTACTGTGGTAAAGAAGGGAGACAAAGACAAGGGAGAGGTTTTCTTGGGAGACAGGGTGGTTTTATAACTAGTTCGGATTTTGTGTATGTAGCAACATCCAATGGTTATGTTCTCTACTCTTTATAGTTAAAAAAAAACTCTTGACAAATTGTTAGAAAAGTCTAAATATTGAAAACAAATTGACTTTACCTGAAATCTCTTATTATCACTATCGCAAATGACAAGGGTGTTTTTCTGAAACGCAGCACAGCTTATATGGACGTCGGTATGCCTCGCGTACAATATTGTCGATACTTTCAAGTCTCGATTCCATAATTTAATCGAAGCGTTATATTCCACCGTTAGTAAGCCGGTATCGTTGATCCAAAAACAATCGATTAGACCGCTCCCTCTACATAGGCTCTTGATATCCCCACTTCGGAACAGTCTATCGCGAGACTCGATACTCGATTCGCTACTAGATGTCGACACTTTGTCAGACTGTCCATTTATTTTTTTACTTCCTGGAATTATACCCTATATTATAAAAATTGTAATCTATGAATATACTTTTTACATATTAAAAAAAAGGTAAAGATTGTTTTTATGTTCACATTAATTATCGGCATATTTTAACATTTTAACGTTTAGAGGTAGTAAAAACACCATAAGTTAATCACAAATACGTTTAATGCACAATTTCTTAGATAAACCCATAAAAATAGGCAATAATGTAGTAAACTCCGTATTACACAACGCGCGGTCGATCGAGACGTCTCACGATTTTTCCTCCTCCAGTCATTTATCATTCAGTCAGAAATTGATCATTTATCTGTTGATTTATTATTCGACAAGAAAAATTGTTTAAATGAAAATCGACTTTTGAATAGAAATCGAAATTAGTAGTTGGATTTATTCGCGCTGCTAGCATCGTACGTGACTTTACAATAGACCATTACTGAATAAGGTCGATTGTGATTCGAATAATCCCTTTATTTTTAGGAACAATCACATATCGATAGTTGGAATTATATGTAATTAAAATCTTAATTGAATAGTACACACGTTGGAATTCATTGAGCAATTCCTGAGAGCCCAAATAGGTGTTTCCTCGCTGCAACATTTCTGGTTTCCAGTCTTCGTCGTTGAATCGGTACGCCATTAAACATCGATTTTTACCAGCAACCATTAGCAAGTTGGCATTGACGAAATTCAAATACTGCACTGGACTGTACACGTCCAAGATTGTCGTCAATTCTTTGGTCCGTAGCGTGTATTTTTTGACTTCGCCCGAGGACAAACCGTAAAACACGTGATGATTGCACGGGGATATTTTCACTATGGTGATATGTTCTTCAGACTTTTCTAATATCTCCCCTAAAACTTTCCTTCCTCGTATCACCTGTCATCAAAAACGATCATGTTTTGAAATAATTGACCCATAATAAGACAGCAGCAGTTAGAAATATTATTCTACGTAAAATAAGCCAGATATACATGTATTTGACATAATATAATAAGTCGATTCATAAAGTAACTTGAAAGGTTAAATATATATATATTTTTTTAATTAAAAGTTTCTTTAATTATTCATCAACTTAATACAAATTCATGATTTATTAGTCAGCTTTAATTTCCTTATGAAATTAATAATAAATATTAGTTTTTAAACTTTAACAATCATTTTTGAAAATGGGCATTATTCAAATACACGATACTTTACAAATTTCTGATTGTTGAATTTAATTTTTCCTTTTTATCAATATGATTTAATATGGGATAGTACAAAAAAAGGTATAAGGTAATGCGTTTTTTTTTTTATTTGTATATCATGCTATCTTTATCTTAATTTTCAACTGTTATTATTATAATAAATAAAATGTAAACTAACCTGTATATTATTTTTATCGTCGACCACAGCCAGTAAGGGTTGTATAATGCTTTCATTATTATTACATATCCCCTTTAAATTTAGCTTGAGCATATTTCTATCGAGGCTCATAGAGTTTTTGAGTATCTTCTTGGAGACTTCTTTATGGTTGGCGAAAGATTGGTGCCGTTTAGGCGTGCTCGTGGAACTTTCAGTGCCGCTGTTTGGTGACGATGAAATGGGGCTGTTTGGGGTTAGGGCATTCAGGAAACTCGCATCGAACATTGTCGTCAGGCGAACTTTACTAAAAAGAAAGATGATGACGTTCCTGACTTTGTCCATCAATGGTAGATCCTTTCGATAATCGATTGTCTCAGAAAGAATACAATAAAATATGCTAACACATGTTACGTTTATTGTTGCAAAGATGACTGGCGAATCAAGGTTTTGTGCTGAAAATCCTATTACACAATTCAAAAGAAAGTAATATATCTTCATAAATTTTTATCATTTGTTAAAATTTGAGTATAAAAGGCAATCAATTCACAATCTATATCAAATCCATATGAATAAGTAAAAGCAATAAGTAGTTTATTAAAGTGCAGTTGATTTGTATTGCAAATATCTTAGGAGTATTTCTTAATATCACTCAGTAATTCTAGATCAATGTGCTTTTGAGAAACTCTAACCGGGATTCCGCTACAAATAACTAACTTGTTTCCTAAATATGCTTAAAAAGAACGTCCCTTATAATAATAAAAAAAAAACCGTGAAAATAGTACGGTATTGCGAATTATATACAGTTTGCCATAAATGTTTTAGTTTCGGTAATATTGATGTTCACGAAACACTTGATAAAGGGTGTCGAATTTTATTAAATGCAATTATGCTTACTTAACATTTATAATCAGAGGCTGGATTATGGATTTTTACAAGATTTACTTCTCAAACTCGTTTATATTAAAAAAATTACACGTTTTGATGACGTGTAAGTGCTCCTACTGCAAAACAGCATTAAATTAGTCGTTTTCATCGATATCAAGAATAAAATATACATTTCTTTAAAATGTAGAATCGTGACGTGAAGAGATATTTGTGCAGGCTGACATGATCGCCGTGACCACCGATGGGTTTTTCTTGCCTGTCGATAGTCGTTGGCGTTATTTGGACTGCACCATGCTTATCATCAGGTATGGTGCAGTCACAGTATCGAGTTGGTATAAAAAAAAATCGCGTCTTAAATATTAGCAAAATGTACTCACCCAGTCTTATGTGCAGTTTGCGATATGTAAGAGGGATCTAGATACCAGACTTTAGCGGAATTCTCTGTGGTGTCTGTACCCGTGAGCAAAACATCTGATCCGGGTTCGAACTCATCCCACAGCAAAACCTCGCTCACTGCCATCGCTATGACGTTACTATAATCATAGGAATACATTATTGCTAAAGACCATCAGTCTGACTCACACCCTTAACAATCTAAATAAAAGATTAGCGACCAAATTTCAAAAATTAAGAAAAAAAAACATTATTTTTTATAAAACTTTTTTAATTGGAATAAAGAAATACAAGAATGCAAAAATTAATTTGCTTTTTTATTAAATAATGAAAATGTAGTCTGGCCTATAAATAGGACATTGGTAATTAAGTATATCATCTTTATTATACGTATATAAAGGCTCAAAACTAATTTTCATATGCAATGTCCTATAAACAGGACGCTGGTATATAATGGGTTAAGATCACAGATGTAATAGTGGTGAATCATTTTCTAGAATTTAAGGTCTTAAACCAAGTCGCATTAATTATTAAACACAATTAATTAAATAATACTTTTTAAACACACCGTCTCCGTGGCAAATAAATTATTTATTAGTGATTAAAATCGGATTTAAAATTAAGTGGTGCTTCTGCAACAGTACGTAAAACAAAAATTCTCAATGTTAGAATAGTGCCGAAAAATAAACAAAGTAAAATATTTTAAAACAATATTTATTCTATTGAGATTTATTTGTAAATACTAAGTAAAATAAATTAAAGATTTTGCCTGTAAAATATAAGTGCGAAAGATAAATCAATCTATGTTTTACAAATATCGACTTTAAAAATGAATATTTATTTTTATTGGAAAAGCACTATGTGGTAAAATTGTGTTTATCCGCTATTAATATTTGGGAGATATTGTTACTACGTTCGATATTAGTGTTAAGTAACTTACCCCCTTCGATTCTCGATATCGAATACGCGCGTATGTGTTTTCATATCGACACATACAACTCTACTGTCGTCCGTGGAGACGAACAGAAGCGTTCCGGTCTTGTTAACGGCTATCGAAGTAAATGATAGATTTATCTTAACGGCGTCACCGGTGATAACACTTCTGCTCTTACAGAATACACTCTTGTCGATAGAAGACGCTTTCACTCTAAATTCATGTTCACTTATCTCGTTGTTTTTTAATGTTATTATTTTATTAGTACCTGCAATGTGTACATTTTACACTGTATATACTATTTAAGTCGTGCCTATCCATTTCACGAGGAAGCCATCTTTCATCTCAAAAATTCATACTTATAGATTTTATTAGTTGGAAATCTCACTATCACATTTTCCAGTATCTAATAGAATAAGTCAATTGTGCTACACACTAACCGTTGTGTACGATCAGATTCGTTCAGGTCTGGAAAGCGCTTTATAAGTATTTTTAGTCTAGGATAACTTTTATCAAAACATGCACACATGTATACATGTGCATGTTTTTTTAAGTTTACTATGTTGCAGTTTCATGGCAGCCAGGAATGATTTATTAAAACTAACATTAAGCAATCTTTTGACGACGATGTTATTTTAATGTATCAAGTTAAGATAAATATAAGAAATAAATTATGTATAATCTGATGGGACGAAATCGATAAATCATATTATTAATAGGAAAAATTGTATTATTGAAATTCTATATTAATCTAAATTCTCTCATCGAATAGTATAATATGTTTCAAATTACCTGGAACAACAATCATGTCCTTAACAAAATCCGTCTCCTCAAAAATGACCAATCTCTCCTTAGTCTTTCTATCGATAACTTCCACATATTTATCGATACCATTGCTTGTGGCCACGGCTATATATCTGTCATTATCGCACGGAACACAGCACATTAGCTCCCTGTCTCTTTCAAAGTTATCGATAACATTGAGTCTTTCACCCGTGGGCTGGCACATGATGACCATCCTAGCCGTATGCGTGACCAGAACATCTTCATTATTGGTCCATCTACAATTTAGGAAAGCTCCGAAGCCAGGGTCTATTGTGACGCTGCTCGGATAGTTATTGTTGTACGCTTCTTCTGGTTCTGGAATTATTATTATTGTTATGCTTTATTTTCAATTTAATATTTTTATCATTTGGAGCGTAAGAGGCTAAGAATTTTTAAAAATTTTGCTTTAGCTAGGTCATTGTCATTGAATTATGGAATGGTATCTCGATGAATATTTTTCCACCGCCTAATGATACTAGATCTCTATAAACGATGTGTAAAACTGTATTTATATACATCGGTACGATCGCGATGATTATCGACAAGTAATTGCCTCTCGATAGTCATACTCGGTTTTTAAATTTCACTAGAGATGGAATAAAACTAGTGGTGATTTAGCATTGATTAATGATAATCACATGGATCAAGAAAGAGATAGCAATATGATAAATCGGGTCGCGAGAAAGATGTAAAGACGAGCAGGCACGCCCCCTGCTCTAATTAGTCGTATGTGTAGAATACACTGAACTTTATATAAGATGCGGTGTAGTTACTATTCCAACACAGAATAAAGAAAAAATGATTTAAAACAAATGCCAATGAGTACTTTGGCTGAGATTTATAGGCGCTATTTCGACTTTACTTAGCAAAGTTCTCAAAAAATAAATTCGTTTTGACAATATCACAGAAACTTGAGTATAGCAATAGTATTCGCAGAGCCAAGCTCATGTTGACAAAATCGGTGTCTTACCGAATCCTTTAACATTCATTGAGTAATATAAATTATAATGTATTAATAAAGTCTAAGCCAACTTAAAGTTACGTATAAACCTCAGTCTATGTTTATTTATGTGATCTATAGTGATCAGCTGTATTTTTGCTAACTCTGGGGACGACGTAAAAGTGCAAAACAGGCACAATCATCAACTTACTTCTGCTTACACTGAAAAAATATGTCAAAATATTTTCTTTTACTTATCTATAATCTCACCTTCTTCTATAGTGTCCGTGTCAACGTCCTGATCAACGTCATCGACGTACCATAGTTTAATTATCCCGTCAGTGGCTAAGGCGGCGACTATTGGTGGATTTTGCGAACACACAACCCCAATCCATTTTATAGGCGAGCCAGTTCCAGACAGTTCTTTCTTCAGTTTGTTCGTCGGGATATGGAAAAACTGGAATCAGATAATTTTGGTAAGAATATATCGTTACACTACATGTCTTTCGAGTTGAGCAGAGATTTAGTAATATCACTGTGAATAGACTATGGACTCTTGGCGCCGACATGGTCGATAATTTATGTGAAGATATTGAAAAATTACCAATATATGAGCATGAAAGGTACCAGTTTTAGTTTTTCCAAGATTTACTTGTCAAATAAGTATGTTTTTAAACGTCAAATAGTATGAAAAATTTGATGGACACCACCTTTGGATAGTTCGAGAAATATTAACTATAAACATTTTGATTTTTTAAAATATAATTTATTTGAAAAGTAACCTCCAAAAATTCACACTTTGGACTTCTGTTGGTCTGATATGACACTGTCGTAGTATATGTACGTATCGTTTATGTAATGAAAAATAATGTTTCAATACAAAACATTTTATTCCAGTTTTGACAAAACACCATGTTCTAATTTAACCTAACAAATGTTCTGTACCAATGGCTCCATTAAATGGGGGGTGCAACCCGGACAAATGACTAAAGTAGCAAAATTAAAGTTCTTTACACCAACATAAAAGTTTTACAAGAGTTACAGTGCAATTACAGTATAATTAGGTAAATGAAGTGCGAATGTTAAACAGTTTTTTTTTACACTGGCTCGACATAGCGACTACAGAGAACCTGATGGTAAGTACAGTGTAGTCCAAAAACGAAAGCGATTATCAAAGGACGAAAATCCATTGCTAGTCTAGATCGTCATGTCGGCCCACATACACCACGTCTGAAGGTCTCTAGGTATATGAGCTACTGGATATACACAAGCTGATCCCGAAACGCGACAAGCCGAAACTGGTCACTATGACGGGCTTTACACCCATGTACTGTGGTCGCGATCCAGTCGGGCACCGACGCCCCACCACCTCGCTGCTGCTGCTCGTTAAACAGTTAACTTTATAAAGAACAAAAAAAAAACAAACGTCATGTAACATTTTAAAACCTTTTCTTGAAATCAACTCGGACATCCCATAATCAAACTAACTTTGGAATAATATGCTCAGTACTTATAAAATATTATTTAGCTCATTAACTATATACTTAGATCGAACATAATTTGTAGCTTTACCTTAATCAAACCTTGTGTAGTACCGACGATTACGTGATTGCCCAAGAAACACACTGATGTAATGCTCTCTTTGACGTCAATCGTCGAGTGTTTTAATTCTTCTACATCAAGCTCGTGCCTGTGGGGTAATACGTAACATAAATGTGAGGTAAAGTTTTACTGGACTGAGATTTAAATTTAGTGATATTAAAAACTAGAGCAATTCTGTTCATAGAAAAATTAACGAGAGTAACATTTTTAATCATTTTAAAAGCAAAACGCGAATAACAGAAAATGTCCATATGCGATCATTCCAAAACTGTGAAATAATGTAGTTTTCTTTTAACTCAGAAGTGGGATTTTGATATTTTTGAATCGAATAAAATCAGCATATCTATATCCAAGCTTTTTGCTAGTATTGTAATCTACATGCTTGTATTGGCACATTTGCGTATTATATTATGTATGTATCCAGTTTCTGCAGTTTTCATAAGAATCTTCACAGAGAAAAATTGATTGGTAATTACGAATTTTTTTTTGTAATGTACGCGGTCTATAACAGAAAGATACACAAGAAACATCTTAAGTGTAGCGAGGTTTGTATACGCTGTTATTAGAAATATATTATTAAGAGCTTCGTAGATCAAAAAAACGACACACAACTTCGAACTGAACTGTACACGCGGACCTCATAACTACTTTTTTTCGTCGGGACTAAATGCTGCTGCTATGGAGCGAGTTATATTGGATATCTCTTTGAAGGATACAGTCGGAAATGACGTTATTCGCCAGAGAGCCAAAGTTGTCGACTTAGCTCTTCGTATTAACAAGGTGACCAACAAGGAGAGGCATGTGTCCAGCAGTGGACTAGGATAGGCTGATGATGATGATGATGATGAAATGCTATTGAGACGGCTTGTACGACTTCCCCAGATGATAGAGACCAGTGCTTGAAGCGCTAAGCCAGCGAGTTTTGTAAATTTGTGGCAAATGAAAGGCAACCCTTTTACTAAATATAAACATATATACTAGTATTTAATATAAATATATATACTGATACTAAATATAGTTATCACTTACATGAATTCAAAATACAGCTCATTCTTATCACAGTACCCTTGTGCTATTAGAGAAGCTTTGGTGTACAATATACCTGTAGATACGTGCTGTAAAATGCTCTGGATTATGTCTGTGCAGGGGTAATGATATAAATCCGTACCGTGTGCGCTCAAAAACGCCTTTATGTTGTAAATTAGATCTCTGTCGAGGTCCTGGAAACGTTATAATTTTTATTAATCTATAAGTGTATATGATATTAATTTACTAAATTAAAAATAATATTTGACCATAAACTATAAACTTGCATTTTGAATGTTGCTTTCACAAAAGAAAATTGTTTATATTCAGCGACTTTGTGAACAAAATAATATCGCACAAATTAGGTAATATTGAATGGTTTTTAAATGAAATATATTTTATATACAAAAATAGACAATATCTATAGAATTAACATTACATTGTTTTGTGAATTTCAATTAATAATATATAATATCAAATTATATGCCGTTTGTACTAATATATTGTGGAAAGCTGTCTTAAACGTTTAGTGTTAATTTTAACTCAATCGCGTCATGAATAAAAAAGTTGTGAGTCAAAAAAAACATGTCCATTATTTATTAAAAAAAATAATAATTGTAATTTGGCTTAAATACTATGCTTATTACAAGTATTATGCTTTTAATAAAATTATAATTGATTGATGTGTGTACATGGAAGGTATGTGGGAAAAACTGCTATTAAGGATCTTTTTTAATGCCACTGAACCCAAAATAATGTTTATAATCTCATAATAAACGTACTGCTTCCACGAGAACAAAGTCGCGGGCACAGCTAGTTTACAAATAAACGTTAATAGGTCAGTATAAATTGTGGCCTAGAATGGTGGAAGTATATCGAAAAATATATGTTATATTCTTGAATAATATTTCTAAATAAGATCATACTTACATCCTTGGCTATATAATTTTCGTATTTTTGCAAATCCAACATGACATCATCAGGTCCAGTCAATCTTACTTTATTCCCCAAAAATTTCAAATCCAAAAACAATTTGTTAAACAATCCCCATTTTTGGTGCATATTCTTGGTATTCAATATGTGATAGCCGATGTAATAAGCTATATAGCCATCATCGAGCAGTTCTGCTGATACTGTATTGACGTTGTCGTAATGATAGCTATTGAGAAATTCCGAATGTAGTTTTTTTGTATCTTCCTCATTAATAGTTGACCTCAAATAATTCATAATCAAATCCTGTACTTCATATAAATAATTTTTATGTTCCCGGTCATATGTTTCTATTATAAGTGATTTACTGCGTAATTTCTTCAAAATCGATTCTACTTCTGTCAATTCCTTGTTCCACAATTTGCTGAGGACTCTTGCTGATATCTTCACATTGTCCGGTAATGCAGCGAGCCTCTTGTATAGGAGTAACATGTTTTCATTTAGGGAATTTATACAGAGAGCAATCGTCTTCATTGGTTTGTCGTTGGTTTTCCATAAACTGTAAAATTAAGAATCTTCTCAATTTTTTTAACCTTCAACTATGCATGCAAGCCTTTATCATATCAATAAGATATAATTATATTACATATACTGAAGATAATGTGTTTGAATAATTTGCAATTTGAATTTAAAGTGTAGCTGTAAGTAAAAAATTAATATTATAATTACGGTAAAAATAAATAATAATATATTGTCATGGTATATCCTTTACAGGGAGAGCAGACATATATTAGCGGCTTTATGCGCTTATGTAGAGGTAAAGTTCACAGTACACAGGAAGAGATGGCCTGTATAAGTAGAATTAGAAGACCAATATAAATATATTAATATGTATTACAGTTTTTTCTTAATAACTATAGAGCGCACTGTATTTAAACATCTTTTTCACCAAAACCAAACGTCAAAAATTAAATTGTAATTTCTTTTTGGACATCGTGACAGATTTGTGAAAAAGTATAATTTAAATATAAAAAAGTTATTAATAAAAAGGTAGCCTAAACTTATATGTTTTAAATATAAATATTGTATAAATTATAATATGACAGTTACTCAACAGTTCTATTCTTCTGAGAAATTTTAAAATATTAATTATTGAATACTTGTAAGCTAGTAAATATAGTTTATAATGAGAAATATTGTTTATATAAATATTTATAAAAGCATCGACTGTTAATGAAAGTTATTCCTGCTATTGTACAAAATAGTTCTTGCTAGTTATGTTAGAAATACCATATTAAAGTTATTGTACTTACAAAAAGAAGTCCTTTTTCTCCAGTTTATTGACGTAATATTTCCAATGGCCAGGATCATACTTCAGTCTATCCTTGTTCTCAGCCAACTGGGCCCCTATTAAGGCCAATTGGAACGGATTCCCTTTGCATATTTCATTCAGCTTCTTGGCCTGAGATGGGAGCTTTGAAACTGACATCTCTAGATATGAAGCGAATAGTTCCAAAGATTCTTTTTCTTTAAAACTATTATCTATCTGTAGAAAAGAATTGAATATAGTAGTCAATGCCTTCAGTTTACTCAAAAGTATAATAAATATAATGGGGCAATTACTATTCAAGCAAAACTTAAAAAAAAATTGTATTGAGTATGGAAGAGATCATTATTTAGTTTTAAGTAAAATGAAAATATGACACCTATAAGAAAATTTATAAAAACAATATAAAAACACATATAAACACGTACACAAAAACATTAGGGTATCAATAAAATAAAATATAATATTTTTTCATATTATTATAGATGTTTTTTTTTTAATCTGGGGTAAACTACTGAATAGGACGATCAGGTTCACTGTGAGGGCAGCGATCCCATTGCTACAGACTATTACTAACTAAAAACACCCGGAATGTCTTTTCCATCACTCCACCCGGGTCTGGGAATTCCAGATCCTTCCGGACGTCCAGGGAGCAAACAGCCTGTTTATGCTTTATCTCTGGGAGGTGTGAGTGTAAAGAGCCCACCCCTCCAAACCTTTCTCACTGGCAGGTCGCCGGACATAGCGCGATACCTCAATCCCATATTATAGGTGTTATACTTCAGTGTTTCCCAACCTTATTAACATACATTATGAAATAAAAATGATTTTCATGGACATTAGTAATATTTTTTTAACGAATTGTTGTTTTCACATGTAGAGAGAAAAATTGTAGAACTTCGGGACCCTCGAGAAAAGATATAAATATTGTATTTCTATAAATTAAATAATAATTAAAGGTTTTAGATTTTCCATAATTTTTTCCAACATTATTCATTTGTGTTACAAGTGGAATTCTAGGTATATGTTTATGAATACCAAATTAAGAAGCCCTCTTTCATGTAATAAAACATTTTTTTTATGTTTTTGGAGTAATATTTTATTATTTAACAATCATCAATACCTTAAAAACATGTCAGTATAAAGGTTTGAATAAAAAATATGAGGCAATGTTTTAAAAGCAGTCTAAATAAAAATAATCAATCATACTCACATTTATAATAACAGGCCCATAACATGCCACAACCTCTGTGTCTCTGGTGGTTATCAAAATTTTGCAACCGATATCAAACGCTTCAAGACACTTTCTCTCGTTCACCTCATCTAGCACCAATAGGGCTTCTTTTATAGGTTGCTCTAGGAACTGGCTCTTTAGAGTGTCTCTGAGATCTAGCCAGTTGTAGTCATAGTTTGAAAGTGAGCTGTCACCGTTTGATGCAATACTTGACATCGATATTGATGTAATCAAATAAGAATTATTTAAATAAATTGAAGAGATTTTTCTCAGTAGCCTGCAATATAATTTAAATATTATAATGATTGGCAAGGTATATCACACCGTAAACGTTGCATAACGAATATGAATTGAGCTGAAAGACAAAACATCGAATCCGAATCAATTAACATTTCGATTTAATCGCGGTTTGGTTTTTTTTTGCGTATTATAGCATGTAGACGCCGCCCGATACGCGTTTGTGGTAAACGCCCTAAAGGACGTTAGGGTGTTATGGGACGCGCGGGGTAAGGGATGCGCGCGCGCAAGGGATGCTCTAGCAAATTCAGTCGACTACTGAGCCTCAAACCTAGAGTACGTACGTGTGCGTCGCAGTTCGGTGTGCCTTAAAGTGCAAATAAACAGTAAAACGCCAAAATCCGTGTCTTTCTACAACCACACCCACAACCACCGGTCATAGTATATTTTTTAATATAATAAGCAGACAAAGAGGCGAACAACCCAACATCGGGTGATGACCAGGTGGTAAGTTGTTACTGTCAGCTATGGATGACTGCAACATAAAAAATGTGATCATTGTGCAGCCGATAAAGAACAGCGTTTTGAGTATTTTTTGAAGAACTCCATGTCATAATCCCGCCCACTCCACAATTTTAAATAGTGTGATATGAAACTTCTAGAAAACTGCCCTATTATTGTGAACTGATGAGCCTGTAAAGTGTGGGGATGAGCCGATATCTAATCGCGCTAAGTGCGTTCTATGTATGTTGATGTATATTGTATATCTATACCAATATTATAAAGCTGAAGAATTTGTTTGTTTGTTTGTTTGAACGCGCTAATCTCTGGAACTACTGGTTCGAATTGAATAATTCTTTTTGTGTTGAATAGACCATTTATCGATTAAGGCTTTAGGGTATATAACATCACGATGTAACTATTAGGAGCGGAGAAATAATGGAAAATGTGAAAAAAATGGGGAAAATTATTCATCCTTGAGGGCTTCCATTGTGTGCGCTGCGAAAACCGTTCAAGATACGAAAATTATATGTATGAAAGAATTATTTCTCTTGCAATGATCTAAAAAAATGTATGCAACGGTATATGTCTATCTTTTAAGATGAAGTCACTAGAACCGTTTTTACAGTAATCAAATTTGGTCGAAACTAATGCATTATTTGTTAAGAATTGTATCAACGTAATAATATTAATCTTTATCCAAATAAATGTGTTGTTGATTAAGAGTATTTAATTGTGAACAAAATTGTCTTTGACATCACTTAATTTCAATGAACATCTTAGAAGATATTACAAAACCTTATATAGCAAAACAACGTTTGCCGGATCAGCTAGTCTGATATAATACGCAAGGGGAACTGATTTTCTCAGTAAGACTTAATAGTTCTAAGCGCGTGTTAATGTGGGACTATCGACAAAATCTATGGTACACCTTTGAATGGAATATATAAAAAAAATACACATCGTCATGCTAAATCGCTTTCAAGATGAGCAGAGATAAATTGGTGGCTGTATTCACTTTGCGCTTATATGTGGTGCCGAAGTGACCTGTACCGCAGCTGATCGCCGCTCTCAGGGCACTTACACGTGACATTTCTATTAGATGCCTTGCGGGTTTCCTCACGATGTATTCTTTTACTGGTGAACTGTGATGCCTAAATTCAGACTTAACCTGGAAAAAACCCGAGGTACTTGCCGGGATCCGGGCCATGATTACCTGAATGAATTGTAAAGTATGAATAATTTATTTATTTATTTACTCTTTATAGGGTTGCCAGTGGCCAGGTACAATAATTCATTTACACAACACATACACAATTACAATCAACAATGTACAGTTCCTATTTGGGCATCCACAACATACGTCAGAGTGGCCTGTTTATTTATACTATATTATATTGATAATAATTAATGTCAAGATTATTCGTTTGCGCATCCCTCAACAACCCGAAGACCTATCTCCTGAACCTCAGCATGGAGTCCGCAAACAAATCAACCGAATCTCCAAGAAGATTGTAAGCCCTAGACAATCTATACAAAGCACTGTTGACTCCGAGGTTTGTTCGTTTAAAAGGCGGGTGAAAAAGAGAAACGGCTCGTGTGGACTTTTTCTTGTGAAAATAATGTGCATATAACTCGAAGTTTAGAAAATGTATTAATGTCTCACTTGTTCTGTTGGGCAACGATATCGTCTTCAGTCTTGCAAGTACCGAAGTTCATCCAGAACACGACTCCGTTGAAATTGTTCGTGATGAGCTCAGGGTTGTCGCGGAGCACGCTTATCGCCACACAGGTCTTTCCGCAGCCGGACATGCCATGCAACGCGAGGATCTTGTGTCGGCTGAGGTCTTTCAATTTCATGGCCACTGTTCGTTCCTGCACGAAATACCGATTTAAACACGCAATATTCACGTTAGGGTTTACAGATTGTGCATGGCTAGAATAATCCTCGACTTTTTTTTCGTAAGAAGAGTCATACCCAATTAAATGTAATTTAGACAATAAAAATATAGCATTACGTCAAGGCATTACGGTTTATAAAACTTTGATTCATACATTCGTAATTTAATTTTATTACTATTTAATTTGAGTCTATGATAGATTATTTAAATCTTTGCCAAATAGACATCCAATCGAAACTGTGGCGTCACATTATCATTTCAAAAACTGTTGGCTTAGACAAAAATCTTTCATGTAGCGTTAACGACAAACGTATCTTCAAAATTCAAGATATCGACATAAGCTTTCAAAATATCACGTTGACACGTTATATCAATTCCATAAATTTGGACTGTTCTACTAGCGCTATCGATAAACTAATGTTAATTTGTCTAGTGGCCCTGATTTCGTTTATGTGACACATTTCATATGATAAAGAGGCCCTAGCACGAATATTTGCGATAACGTAAGTGTGGTAAATTACCGTATTCTTATAGGTTTTGCAATACAAGGTTTTTGTAAAAACCCGAATTACATTCAATTTACGAAGATCTTTAACTGTAACGGCTCATTGATAGTAATAAAAGATGTGGGGGTTAAAAAAGTTAGTAAAATGAATGTGATTTGCCTTTTTTTTTCAAAACCACGGATTTCAGAAATTCTTAGAATACAATTACACGCCGTATTATATTAAAGTAGAATGCCAATACTTACTAACAACTCCCTTTTAACGTGATGTTCAGGTAATCTCGGCACATCGCCTCTGCTCAAACTATCTTCAAAGCTATCATTCATTATTTGGTCATTCGATTCCACGGCCAGTTTCTCCCAAAGCCACTTGTAATCCTTGGCTAAGCTATCGACGAAAGCCTCATACGAATTATTGGTCCCATATTGCAACAACTTATCTATCAAATACCTCGCACGCTCTACACGATTTGACTGAAAACATTTTCGGTTGTTAAGGAATCATCACAGAGTGAAATTAAAAAAAAAATAAAAATAATAAAAACGTTTTTTTTTTGTTTCATCGGATAGTATACACTATTATAAACATTATCTGGAATTTTAAAATCGAAATTCGAATTTTTTCGGTCGCTACAGCAATCCTTACAAAAGGGGAACGGACACTTGTCCGTGTCCCCATTCAACCGTTATTCTTTTGTCTTGTTGCTACCTGTGCGTGTACCTTCATGTGGTAATTCAGTTTTATAAGTTCGCTGAATATACAGCTGAAGCATTTTTGACATCCAACATGGATAGACCTACGAGAAGAAGGCCTAAATAAACCTGGTAACGAACCAAAAAAAGCGCAATTGTCACTAAAGTTGTTAACAAATATTTCCGAGTATTGTGGCTTAGCAATTCGTCGAAGCTCCGATCACGTTGAAAATATGAGGAAAGCACGAAACGTAGGCGACGTTTTATCATAAAAGCTCAACTGATGCGAATCCTCAGCATCAATCCTTATCCTCCTTTCGGGAAGAGATTGGTGGTTTGAATGCCGCAAAGCTGCTTCCAATGGATTTTTGGAAAAATAATCTCATCCAGCAGCGCTCGATGACGATTTCCAAGAGGTTTTGAATGGACCTGGGATCGCCAGTTAAACGATTTATCTGAAAATATATCACTACAGACTTTAAACGCGTTTTTCTCGGAATCATGTTTTTCAAAGCGGTGTCCACTCTCGAATGAAGAGTTTTAAGCTATCCATTGGGATCTGGTATAAAACTTTGCAAAGCGAACCTCCTCCTATACCTTGGTTTTCTGGAACAACTTTGTGCAGGAAGTTGGTGTCAGTGGCACACAGACTAAGATCCGGGCACATTCCATCTAACAAATTTAAACATCCTATGAAACTCAATAATTCTCCACTGTGTGTAAATTGTGGAATCATAGATGATATCCACCATTTGTTGATGGAATGTGTCCGATCTGAATCTGTGAGAGAGGCGTTTGTGAGTGCCTTTGCTCTGAACAGACTTGACATCGGGATGTTTAACAAAATCTTAACAGAACTATTATCTGATGAGGCGTCTGGCCTGTTCAGATCAATGGCACCATATGTAATATGTTAGGTATTTCTGTATTAGGGTACGATGGGGCTGACATACGTACACACGTAAAAGTCCCTTAAATAAATAGAATAAAAAAAAAAAAGCTATCCATTAAAATATTAATACATAATTTTTCACGTCATTTTCTTTCGTAGTATGGAACAATTTTTTTATTAGCTGCCTAGGTTTTTTTACGGATAACTGTCGAAAAAAGGCTCAATTTTATACGTTTTGGTCAAACCACCGCCAATTTTTTCAAAATTCAAAAAACCTCCGTAGCCCAATAGTCGCTTTCCTAGAGATTAATAATCTTTTGAAGTTTTTGTTTCAGATCAGGATTAAGGCCGCAATCTTGGACACTATACAGGACCTTTTTCTTTTCAACCGTAGTTTTCGATAATTTTTAGAATATTAAACAATAAATAAATCAACTTACAAAAAAGTCGTTTTGTTTTCTTTATCACTGCCTTGATTTAGTAAAAAAAAAAACCAAACCGATTAGCTTATCCTAACCATAAAAAAAAATCTCGAAAATAAGTGATTTTTCAGAAGGACACTGTGATTTCTTAATATCACATACACTTTTTCTTGTTAAACCGCATTAATTAATCATTATTCATACACTAAACTATGTAGCAATAAATAGGTAAGTGTTTTTAGTTGTTATAAGTTGAGCTGTTCTATAGAGTACAAATCAGTTCCGCGCACGTAGGCTCTAAATGGTCTACTGCGCAATACGTACAGTTCTTCAAGTTCTTATTATAGGCAATAGTTTAAAAAGCAATATTAACACTTTTGAGGGTACATTAATATTTTACTGAAGAATGTAACATGCATCAATCTAAGCATGCATCATGCATTAGCGACTGAATAATTGTAGATCGAGACACCAATGTTATTTCAATTTAGTTTAAATGCACTTATCACGTAGAAAAATATATTTTAATGTTTTTTACAGTTTTTTTTATAATACCGGTTGCGTTTATCGTAATTTAGGTTAGCATGATTAAAACACAGCGTTTAAAATATTAATTACAAATTATTAAAAACATATTTAAAATTGAAACGTTATAGTCACCCACATAAGAATACTTGCCAGTGTATCTATGCCTATATCTATCAGAATCACAAAAACCTATTTAGGTATGTAACTAAGTAAATCGATAACAAATTTACCCAATTGATCGAGAAATCGTTTTGGAATTTGTATACTTGTAATCGGTTAGATTAGATTAATTTTTTTCTTAAAGTCCTATTATTTTCAGCTTTAATTGCATCACAACAGACATAACCAATTGTGAATGCTATGCTATGTAATCATCTTTGTTGACATTATGTATATAGCCATTCGGAACAATGGTATACCAATATATATCGCGACTTGTCTAACACGTAGGTAGTGTCTGTATATAATGATTATACCTCCTGAGTATCAAATCAATATATGTTGGAGAGGCTTATATAAATTATATTTTTTTCTAGAATCGAACTAAATCGCATAAGTCAGAGAACTCATATGGTAGTATCACTATTATTAATAAAAAAAGATTGGGAACGTATTTGATCTTAAAACTCGCCTCAATTTGTATTTAAAATACCATATACCTCAAGAATATAATTAAATATATTTTTAAATCATTATCAAAGAAATATATACTTATTTGTAATTTCGTCAAGTTGATTAAAAGTTGCATTCTAACGTCACCTGTATTTGTCAAATGAACAATGTTAGTTTATGAGAGATATTAAGTAGATATTAGGTCCTTACATATGAAATTGGCGTTTTGTATGGGAGGAACAAAAAGTCGAATATTTTTTAATATAATATATTTAATTAATCAAAGTATGAACCATTATTTTCTATGCACTTTTGCCATCTCATAGGTAGTTCATTGATCCCTTTACTAAAAAAACCAGTCGGACGGGAATCAATAAAATCTTTGAAGGCGATTTGGACTGCCCCATCGGAGTTGAATTTTTTCCCTTGCAAGAAGTTATCCAAATTTCGAAAAAAATGGTAATCTGTTGGAGCAAGGTCCGGGGAGTACGGAGGATGTCTTAGACTTTCCAATTGAAGCTCTTCTAATTTTGTATCCGTCTGTTGCGCAGTGTGTGGTCTAGCGTTGTCGTGAAGCAGCAGTGGCGTGGAGCGATTGACCAGCCTAGGTTGTTTAGCCGCTAGCTTTTCCATCATGGTTTGCAATTGCTGACAATAGACATCAGCCGAAATAGTCTGGCCAGATTTGAGAAAACTGTAATGAACAATACCGGCACTAGTCCACCAAACGCTTACAAGTAACTTTTTGGGGTTAATTTTCGCTTGGGGCAGGATTTGGCTGGCTGGCCAGGATCCAACCATTGCGCTGAGCGCTTCCGATTATCGTAAAGAACCCATTTTTCATCACAGGTAATGATTCGGTTTAAAATACCTTCATTATTGTGCCGGTTTAGTAATGTAACGCAGCAGTCGACGCGCGTTTGCCGGTTTGCTTCAGTCAATTCGTGAGGTACCCACCTTTCAAGCTTTTTAATCTTCCCAATTTGCTTCAAGTGAATTAAAACAGTTTTATCACTAACATCGCAGCCTGCAGCTAACTCGGACGTGGTTTGCGATGGATCCGCTTCCACAATAGCCTACAGCTCTTCATTATCAACTTGAGTCTCAGGCCGTCCACGGGGCTTGTTCTGCAGGTCGAAATTTCCAGAACGAAAACGTTGGAACCAAAAACGAACTGTGTTTTCTTTTGCAACACGACCGCCATACACATCATTCACCCTTCGAGTTGTTTCCGCAGCACTAGTGCCACGGCGGAACTCGTACTCGTAAATAATGCGATTTTTTAAGTTTTCCATTTTGTAAAATGAGTGACGCAAACAGAAAAAAACAGAAGAAAAAAACAAATGAATGACGATCATCGAAGCACAAATACATGAGTCTATAGCTGTACAAATTTGAATTTGGAATTCCTTACCAAAGAGGAGAAATTTGTGATTAAAGTGGCCAGTACGAAAAACGCCAATTTCATATGTAAGGACCTAATATAATACACTCATAAAATATTACACGGTAATAAATTGCTTTTTTTCAACCCATTAGCAAAAATAGTCAGGCAGGAAAACTGATTTAACAAAAATACATTTTATTCAATCCTATATTCCTTAGTATTTAATATTTTCTTCTCAATAAAGATTAGTCTCTCTAAAAATATACAGTAGATTGCACGGTGAACTAAGCTTTAATGTGAAAATAAGACCCTGCACTCGGTATTGTAATGTAAAGAGGAGTTTTTTACCAGGTTGTAGATGTGGTCGAAATCTTCATTTGATATAACATTCTTGGTAAACAGGTCATCTAGAATGTAAGAGACATCCAAGTCATTGACGATGTCTTGCTGATGGTGCTGAAGCAACCTCCTGTTTTTCGGGTCCATTCTGGGGACTTGCTGTCATCTGTGCATGAAATACATGTTTTTTTAAGTTTTGTTATTTTTTGTTTGGCTAACGAAACAAGCAACTATTATTGTGATATATCATAAAACGAATTAATTAAAAAAAAAACAATTTCGTTATTAAATCGGGACAATCCTGTTGTCCAAAAGAGGTAAGGATATTATAATAAAAAGTGTCGTTTTTATTTAATTTTTTTATGCTAGAAAGTGGCATATCCTTACTAAACAGATAAGAAATAAAATAGTAAAAAAAGTAGATAAGAGTAAAAGAAAATTGAGAATCACCAACACTTAGAATAAAATAAAATTCGCATTTGAAATACTACACAGTTTTGATAAATTATACGAGTACATTTGACAATGATTCCATCATCCTAAAAACACTTTAATTACGTAACTACAAGATGAAATTGTTTTTATGTTCTTGGAATCCGAGGAATCGTGGGTGGACTCAAATTTAGTGGTGTATATTGTATATAACGTGTACTTATATTTGGGATAAAATTATGAATATTAATTTAGAAAAATAGACTTAAAGTTCTATTCGTTATAACCTTCAAATTTGTAATCCACAGTAATAATAATATATACACATAAAACGTAACATCAAACTATGATAGCATAGATTATGTAAATTCCTTACTGATGGTTTAAATTCGTTGGCACATATCCGATTTGAAGGAACATATCGTGAGGAAAACCGAGTGTCATCGTCACCGGTTCATTTTATTTCATACTAGCTGATCCGGCAAACGTTGTTTTGCTATATAAGTTATTGTAATATCTTCTAAGATGTTCATTGAAATTAAGTGATGTCAAACACAATTTTGTTCACAATTAAATGCTCTTAATCAACAACACATTTATTTGGATAAAGATTAATATTATTACGTTGATACAACTCTTAACAAATAATGCATTAATTTCGACCAAATTTGATTACCATAAAAACGGTTCTAGTGAGTTAATCTTAAAAGATAGACATATACTGTCGCGGACATTTTTTTAGATCATTTTAAGGGAATAACCCTGTCGTACATATATTTTTGGTATCTTGAACCGTTTTCGCAGCGCACGCAATGGAAGCCTTCAAGGATGAATAATTTTGCTCGTATTTTTCACATTTTCCATTATTTCTTCGCTCCTAATAGTTGCATCGTGATGTTATATAGCCTAAAGCCTTCCTCGATAAATGGTCTATTCAACACAAATATAATTTTTAATTCGAACCAGTAGTTCCTGAGATTAGCGCGTTCAAACAAACAAACAAACAAACAAACTCTTCAGCTTTATAATATTAGTATAGATAACGTGTACTTATATTTGGGATAAAATTATGAATATTAATATAGAGAAACAGACTTAAAGTTCTATTCGTTATAACCTTCAAATTTGTAATCCACAGTAATAATAATATATACACATAAAACGTAACATCAAACTATGATAGCTTAGATTATGTAAATTCCTTACTGATGGTTTATATTCGTTGGCACATGTCCGATCTGAAGGAACATATCGTGAGGAAAACCGAGTGTCATCGTCACCGGTTCATTTTATTTCATATTTAGACATAAGCGTCATTGAGCCCAGACTTCGGCTCTCGACCAATCTCACCCGGTACATGTTTTAACAAAATTGTTAAACAGTCGTGTGTATGTTTTATTGGTAACATTGAAGATGACATTCAAGCGCAAAGTGAACCTTTACACGTAATTTGGCCCTGCTCATGGCAAAATGAGCAGAGCTACGTACTATATAATATGAATTAAAAGTATTTATGGATACCTCTAGTATTTTACTGATTTAAATAAAAGTTTTGATATTTCATTTACACTATAGTATTAAATTTAAATTAAAAATGGAGGACAATAAAGTTATATTAAATAATGTTTTTATTGATTAATGCTGTGTGCACCTTTAATTGAGACACATACCTGCAATTAATTTTTAGCAAAGATTGTATTTTTTATTAATATGTTTTGTTTGTGTGGTTTAAGTAATGAAAATTTATATTTTGAATCTAGTTACTTTCATTAAATTTATGTGAATTTTTGTGTGAATAAAGTACCACGACCTGGACATTTAATGAATTCCCCAACTGCAATTTTGACGGTATGATTGTTGACTAAGTGATAATATCATCGATTAGTCATATAACTACATAAAACCACACTTGTAGTTTAAAAAGCTTTCTCAATGCAACACAATTATGGTATGACTACTACTGTACCTTCACAACTTTAACTGATGTCATAAAAAACGATTTAATAAAACATCTAATGAGAGCTACCTTTCTAAATTTCCACAGACCAAATGTGACACTTAAATTGTATACTTTTATCATAAACTGAATTAACTTTGCATAATAATATTACTAAATTACACCTTTAAAAATATGTTTCAATAGAATTCCGTGTTCTTAGCTAGAAACTAGCCGATGTTCGCGAATTAGAATACATACTAAATGTTTTCCTATAATTGATATATGACCTTGAAGATTAGTGCCACCTACATAACACGAGGAGTAAACAAGCAAATTTCGAGAACAAATTGTGTCGTTGACCGTGATGATATAGTCAAGGCCACCATTGATTTTTTTGCATTACAAGTTCAAAGATTTCTATCACTTCTTAAAGTTTCTCGATTTAGTGCAAACTAACTGATTCGTCAAGCTTTGTATCGCTATGAATGTCTTATTATCCTACTCCCACTCCATCTTCATTCCTCCGCTTTTCAAAATATTAATATCCTAAAGCAGTGTGGGTATGTGAAATCCGCGAATAAATATATTTTTGCGCGCGTTAATTTTGCGGTAACTCCTAAGATATTAATTTAAATTATATGGGTTAAAGAATTATCATAATGGCAAAATAGACATAGCGAAAGCCATTAGGCAGCGTTTAAGGTTAAAGCTTAGCTTACAGCCAAAGTTAAAGCCGAAGGTTTTAAATATTAAATAGAAGGTATTATTATTATTAAGGTATTATTGTACATAACCAGCGTCTAGAGATTATGAAAATAACTTCATAACTTGTCTTAAGGTGTTTAAAGCCGGAGCCGCGGCCGAAGCTTCGATCGGTCACTACACATAGGGGATGGATGAGTTATCAAGACCGCCTATAAAACAAATTTAGGTTCTATTATCGTGATCGTACGGTCACGAGCTCCGATAGATCTATTGCTTTAGTACAGTTTAAAATACTCTAGCGTAGTGACATTCGAGCGAGTGGTTTGAAATAATTTTTATACATACACTAGCTGATCCGGCAAACGTTGTTTTGCTGTATAAGGTTTTGTAATATCTTCTAAGATGTTCATTGAAATTAAGTGATGTCAAAGACAATTTTGTTCACAATTAATACTCTTAATCAACAACACATTTATTTGGATAAAGATTAATATTATTACGTTAATAACAAATAATGCATTAATTTCGACCAAATTTGTTTACCATAAAAACGGTTCTAGTGACTTAATCTTAAAAGATAGACATACACTGTCGCGGACATTTTTTTAGATCATTTCAAGAGGAATAATTCTTTCTTACATATATTTTTGGTATCTTGAACCGTTTTTGCAGCGCACGCAATGGAAGCCCTCAAGGATGAATAATATCCCCCGTTTTTTTCACATTTTCCATTATTTCTTCGCTCCTAATAAGTTATATAGCCTAAAGTCTTCCTCGATAAATGGTCTATTCAACTCAAAAAGAATTTTTCAATTCGAACCAGTAGTTCCTGAGATTAGCGCGTTCAAACAAACAAACAAACAAACTCTTCAGCTTTATAATATTAGTATAGATTAAACCGTAGCCTATTTGGCACTGAGAACATTACAATGTCAAAACCAGCCTACACTAGCTCATCATCCCCTTGAGCATGATTGCTCCACGCCTATACATAAAGCTCTATTAGCATTATCATGGATGACGTGTTTAAATTAGTATGTTACATGGTAATACACTTATCATAGTCACACACAATATTGATAACAAATCTAATTATAGCAAAAAACGCATTGGTTTCTTTACCACAGTTGGTTGTTATCAATGCGATGTGTCAATCAGTAGTAAATAGAAGCTTCCAAACAGAATGTTATGTTGAGCTGAGAGTAGACTGGTATGGCTTCTGTATCATATTCCAAAATTCATTACACCTAAATATAAAGTCATATCATAAGACAAGTGTCTAATCACAATGGTATTCCATGGTATTCAAATATGGATAAATGTAGTTTCCAAAATAATTGTGCAATATAGGAACAATCACATTCTAAGATTTAGGCCATATTTGTCCCATAATTGTACTTGATAAAATATAGTGATAGCTAGAACCAAGTGTTTGATGGATATTTTCTGTTTATGGGTTTTTATTTAATATTTGTATTACAAACATAAAATTAAGTTTGAGAAGATTGACTTCATAAGGCCATAGGCATAAGGCGTTTCAATTCTTACTGAAAATAAATTTTTCATCTCTTTATAATATTAGACATATTTTTAATAATAACAAGACTTTTAAATAAAAGTTAAGCTTTCATTTGGTATTACAAGCTTTCACTATACTTTATGATACTAAAAAGAAGCAACTAATAGTGTGTTATAAGGTCAGTAGTTATATCAAAAAGTTATTTAAATTAACATATTTACTGTAAAATAGTAATACATATAAGCATTTTGACTTACATAGTAAAACCAGAAGATAATACAATATAATAAATATTAATTGAAGTAACAGTGAAATCCTGACTTCAATATAATAACAACAAACAAGTTAGAACAAGTTTCCAAATGTTTGTTAAATTTTGATCAGGTGTTTATGTAACTCACAAATCAATAATAAAAAACTTTTATTCGGAACATGTTAAGCTTAACAGTAATCTTACCTAATGGAATGGTTGGTTGATACCTATGATAGATTATCTTTACTTAAAAATTATCAAATCACTTAAATTTCAGTAGAAATACTCTATATATACAGACAAGCATGTTTTTAAAGATCATCCTAAAATAAAGTGCCACTTAAATAAACCTGTCTGATGCATTTTAATAAACTGGTTTTTGTTTCATATTATTTTAAATTATGTAAGCAAAATTTGTATAAAATTCTACAATAGCAGATGCAAACTCTAGTTATTTCACACATAAGATACACTACCAAGTGAACAAATATGCTGCTTTAAGCATTTTATTGCTTATCTCTGACCTTCATAGACTATCCTCGTATAATATATAATGCTTGCACTTTACATTGTATATTAATTATTGCACAAGAAATTGTCAGCATTTTCTTAAGCTATAGTATAGGTACTTTATTAAATGGAGTCATTGGTCCATATTGCCATAAATATTAGTAAATATATGTTATCTGCAAAATGTCAATAATAAGGAAGATGTATGATATAATGTTTCAATTAATTTCATAATGGATATTTATGTGGAGAAAATTATTTAGTTTAATTTAAAGACCACAGGTTATACATATTATCTCTATATATATAAAATTCACATGTCACAATGTTAGTTACCTTACTCCTCCGAAATGGCTTTACTGATTTTCACCAAATTTTATATGCATTTTCAGTAGATCTGAGAATCAGCTACTATCTATTTTTCATACCCCTAAGTGATACTAACATATTTAAAAAAAAATATCCTTACACACAATAAGTTAGTTATTTTTTGGTTACACTAGAAATTACCTAGAAATAACTTATATGGCAATGCAACATTTGCAGGGTCAGCTAGTTACTTGAATAAAATAAATTCAGTATGTGTATACATTTGGATTATTTTATGTTTTATACAATTTTATCTCGTAAATATAACATCACTTCTTCCTGCTAGTTACTAATTATAATGTTTACAACTTATGCATATCTACACTCATTGCACACCAAGCATGTCCCATAAGACTAACAAGTGTCAGCAAAACAGAAAAGAGAGGTTCATGATTTTATGATTCTCCTTAAAATGACCTAAGTGTAATGGTAAATTTAATAAATATGCTCATTTATCAGTTTTAAAATACAGTTAATGTGTGGTGATTTTTTAATGATAATGATAAATTTAGCTAATTGTGTAGAGACTTGTAAAATACTTAGTTTTCATATCAATAGGGGAAAAAATGATACTGGAGAAGAAATTTTACCTACTTAACATAAATAAATATCATACTGGGAAAGTCCCTAATGCTATGCTTAGCTATTAGAGTTTAACAAAAAGTAAATAACATGCAACCATGACAAATAAGAAAACCCTAGTTATCAGTTTTATTGATATTCAGGTAGTGAAACTAACAATAGCCATAACTTGCTAATAGTATTAATAATCACATTTTTATTGTACTCTGATGGCAAATTATATAATTATTTGTACAAATTTTAATTTGTAAAAAGAAAGACATAAATTTAAACAGACTGGCTCAAGCAAGCTTTTTTCTGCAATTCAATATCTAGATGTGCCTATTTTGTGGGATGGCTAGAAATTACTATTAATTGTTTAACAATTAATATACTATATATCTATCTATGTATTTGATTATTTATAGGCTAGCTCTTGGGCTCAATCACACCTGGTGGTACATGAAGATGAGGCAGATGATGAATCATGTTTGCCCAACAAAAGAATATTCACTCTTGGTTTAAAAGCTCACAGATCATAAGATTATGGGAAAACAGATGCATGGAGTGTATTCCACTCCTCAATTCTTCACATATTTTAAGGTAATATAATTTTTTAATACCAAAATGTGGTATACAAGCTGACAATGAACCTGTTGAAAATTGCCTGTTGTTTTCTATAATCAATTACAACTTTAGTTTCCCTGCTACACAGTTTCTTAAAGTAGTATTATTTATATCATATTTTCATATATGGCACTAGCTAGATGAGGTGGAATAGTGACAGCTATACAAAAATCTACTATATTTTTTTATTACAAATATAACTAGGCAATTTTGTTTTATTCAAGGCTGGTGTTGCAGAATTGTTGCAATCATGCTGGCAGCCTTGAAAAAGTGAAACAGCAAAAGAAGTTCAACATATATGTGCTGAAAAATGGCTGAACATGGTTTTGAATAATATAAGACTGTTCAAAAGAAATGTTAACAAATATGACTTTTTTCATTATTGCTTTCTTCTATCTCTCAGTTCTTTGATGTGACAAAAATAAAGAGTCTGAGAACATTAGAAACAATTGATATACTGCAGAAAACTTAAAGCAGTTACACTCAGAAGTAAATCCTTGAATTGTAAAACCCATTTTATGCTTAACAGATTGAAATCACATGTACATTTATATATACAGAACAATTTGCATTTCAAACTAAGTTCAATTTCTTTATTGTGTTCTCTTGAAGATCAGAGTTCTTGTAAAAAGCAATCAGTATAAAGGATTTTTTGTCATATAATATCATTCCAGAGTTATAATAGGACAGATTTAACAATGGATTAGTTAATTACAATTCCTGGGTTATAGCATATAATCAGAAACATCACTTATATGCTGAATCACTTTACAGATTGTATGTTAGGAAAATTAATTATGTAGAAGATGTGATTTCTAAATAACAATGTATCATAAAAGCTAAAAGTATCATTCATTTAAAATTATAATACCTATTAAAGTTATTTGTTCTTTAGGGACAGTACTTTTACTTACAGTAGTTACTTACGAAACTTAAATTTTTATACCTTACAATCACGTAATTCATATGTAAGTATAATTTAACAGGGGAAGATATATATTATTAAATAATAATAATACAAGTTAAAATTACTCAATGAATGTGTACATGTATCTAACAAGTAAAGGATAACGACAATTCATTCAACAAATCACGTTATTTTGGTGAAACAAATTCAGTTTTAAATTCTGTGATATATCTAAAAATATATTTATAAAATTGTTTAAGGTTTTACTTACGTTTTGTAGAATTGATTTATTTAACTCTATTTAAAATATATTTGTTACTTTAAGGTCATGTGCGATTTCATTTTACAATAGAATACTTACTTCCGGAGATGTTTAGGTGCATCCTGTATTTTCACTTCGTAAAGTTTTGAATAAAAGTAAGCACTTACCCTTTCATGCCGAAGAAACAATGAAATCCTTACTTAAACTTTATCCAAATATAACTATAAAAGTATTTTATCACAACAGAACTAATTATAATTATCTAAATATCAATGCTAAGGAAAATGTAACGATGCATTTAGCCAGTTGCACTACAATGAACATTGATGCACAAAACCAAAGAATGGATAAAATAAACTGACACAAAGGTACAAACAAAGACTGGATAGTTTTTTTTTTTAATCCTTATGTGAGACAAACATATAATTTTTATACGAGTAAAAAAGAAAAAATATTATTGAATTGCTACGAAGTATGATGTAGCATTGGAACACAAGTGACAGTTGATAACGAAACGTATTACTGCCAACCCAGGACAAAAATCTCCCAATAATATTTCAAAACATCCCAAAAATTCACATAAAATATTTTATAAACTATTGTTAATTTTTTAAGTGATATTTTTTTGCATTGTGATTTGGAACTAGGTGTAACGACAAAGTGATATAAAAAAACACATATATCTATAGGTTGCCTGATTATTAAGCCTTAATATTAAGCCTGTCAGAGAATGAGATAGACTTCATTATATAGATTTACTTCTACCACGTGTGAACTATATATACGCACAAATACATTTTTATTCCAAGAACGTCAATCAGCTGTATTACTGTGGGCTCGACCAGCGGTAACGATAACAGAAAAGTACAAAATGTATAGAATGAACACAACGTGTTGTCGTGATAAATCGAATTAAATTGATATTTTGAAAGTTAACGTCAGTTTCATACATTTTGCATTTTTCTATTAGCATAATCACTATTTAAATATCACTTTGTCTAGGCTATTGGTCACGTTATACATGATACTAGCAAAACCAGCGAACTTCGTTTCGCCATCAGATGGCTTCGTTTTGGTTTTTAGTTAGCGTTCGAAAGAACGTGCGCATAATAAATGTCAAATGAAATTAACTGAGCAGAGTACAATGAGTAGCTGTCAAATAATGTATAAAGCATCGGTACCATCTACTTAAAATACTGGTGCGATCTGCTCCACCACCATGCAAAACCATATTGGTTTGTAGTACATGCTATGTATCAGAGATGGCGCTGTATGTTAAAAATGATTTTCTCTGTTTTCCTGCTTTTCTGTTGAAAATTTTCCTGAATTCTGTTTGCTATAAACCTCACGGAGCCCTAGACCTTTCCAACGAATGCAAAACCGTGGAAATCGGTTCGTGCGTTCTGGAGTTATAGCGTCAGGAAAGAAAACCGGACTTGTTTTTATATAATAGATAATATAAGTGCAAAGTAGATATTTAGAAATACAATACACCAATACCTCGCTTTGCGTCGTTTCGTTATGCGTTTTTTTTCGAAGTTGTGTCGCTGCTTAATTTTGACTGATTTTCACTGTGCGCCGTTAGATTTTCGAAGTTGCGTCGTTTTGGATGCGAGTCTTTAATTTATTTTTTGAATTTTTTTCCTAAAATATGGCAACACCTTTGTTTTTAATTGCGCCATTTCACAAAATTTGGGGATTCCCTTTCTAACTAAAAATCAACGCAAATTTAATACAAATTTATTTTCACTTTGTTTTTCTTATTTTAGAGTTTAGTTTAATTACGTAGTGTGAGGTAATGCAGTGTGTTGTGTTTTTTTTTTAAAGAGAATAATAAATTTACATATATAAAGTTTTACGTGGTGTTCTTGGTTACAAAAAAGATAAATATTTTTTCAATTTATTTATTGGCAGAGTTATATTCTTTTTTACATACATTTGTAAAATGTTTTACCCAAATATGAGGGAAAAGGGCGCTGCTGGTAGAATTGGCAAAAATACTAAAAAAACTATGAGCTTGGAGAAGCGGAAGTTAATGGTACACCAGCTGTTCGTCATGAAATTTCCAATTTAGATAGAGAGTCTAATTTTGAAGGTATGGAGGATACCGACATAAATGAATTGCTAACCCCGCACAACCAAGAATTCTCTAATGAAGAATTGCAACTGGAATTGCAATTTGCTAATGAAGAAGATGACAGTGACCGTTTAATAGAAATCTCCAAAGAACAAAATTTAACCTCCAAACAAATTTCTAAAGCGATGTGTTTAATTGACGAAGCTATGCAGATTTTTTAAAAAACGATACTGACAGCGTAAGGAGTTTAAAAGTGTCCCAGGCGGTAGCTACGAATATCAATTGCTACAAGGAAAATGATCTTACGTTGAAAAAAAAAGCTGTTCAACAAACATTGGAGCAATTTTTTGTGCAAGAAAGCCGACCTACGACAACAGCCACTATGGACTCATTAGACAGTGATTAATTTTAATTTTAACTTTCATAAATTAAATGAATATGTAGTTTATTTTGTTCAATTGGATACGTTTTTTGTATATTATTTTTGTTTGAAAAATTTTACTTTGTTCAATTTTATTTTTAAAAGGTAGTATTTTCGTAAGCCTGGAACCTATCTTCGATCATTAAATGGTTTGTTATAGAAAATCTATTTTCACTTTGCGTCGTGTTTTTTTGGAACGTAACCCCGACGCAAAGCGAGGTGTTGGTGTATGTGTATATTTGTTCACTCTGAAAGGGATAACCGTGAAATTATATTTTTTAGTAATATTTTTTGGATCTATACATAAAATATAATCATCCTGAATGTAAAATTATCTATATCATCATAATGAACGCTATTATAATTATAAATTGATGTGATATGTATGAAATCGTGTATTTCTAATTCTTGCACGTAACAGGCAAGGTCAAGTACTAAAATATATCATCCCCTAATTTGAATTCAAGCCACTAAATTTAAAGGTAAATTCGTTAAGTTGGCACCACTACTTTCTGGTTCATAATGCATATATTGCCATTTCTTAATATTAATTAGTTATCTACCAAATATTAGACCAAGCACAATTATTTACCAAAGTAATTTCCATATTAAAATTAATTCATTAGAAAGGCCATTTAACTTGTGTTTCTATTAAATAAAATATTGATGTACTTGTTAAATTATAAAGGTATAGTTGCAAGTCGCACATCGTGTAGTTCGACCTTTTTTTAGAAAGGACAATTTGCCCCTTGGCCGGGAATGGCCTTTAGAAATTAACCGGGCCATCGTTTGAATGTGAATATAAAATACATGGGACATTGTGTTTTTATCAGGGATATATTTTTATATTTAATTATATTTATATTTATTCAATAAGCACTGCATATTACTATACTCTGTACATTTAACAGGCTATTGGACGATATATAGAAAAATATGAACTATAATTAATAACTATTTCTACTTATTGTCTGGCATATTTTATTTTAGTTACAGCACCATCTATTGTCTAATAATGAATAACCCATATGAAAGTTGAAGTAATCATTTCACATTATGTTTATATAGTTTCTAATAGATAGCGCTTTACGGTACTTTCTAAACACTTTTTCATGATTTTTATTACAACAAAAATATTTAAAATCGTTAATGATTTGATAATTTATATAATTTGCTTACACCCACACAAAATAAATAAAAAAAGTAATATATTAATAAAAGGGTTTTATTTTACAATCATTTTTGACTAGTTTAGTTTTTTTTTTAACGGGTACTAATTTTTCTGTGTATTTAACGACCCTTTAATTAATTGCAATTACTAGATAACGTTAAAATAATAAATTAATATTATTATTAGAACCTATTTAAAAAAATGAAATATGAAATAAAATTTTGGCAACAATGTATAATATTTTCACATCTACACTAATATTATAAAGCTGAAGAGTTTGTTTGTTTGTTTGTTTGAACGCGCTCATCTCAGGAACTACTGGTTCGAATTGAAAAACTCTTTTTGAGTTGAATAGACCATTTATCGAGGAAGGCTTTAGGCTATATAACATCACGATGCAATTATTAGAAGCGAAGAAATAATGGAAAATGTGAAAAAATCCGGCATAATTATTCATCCTTGAGGGCTTCCATTGCGTGCGCTGCAAAAACGGTTCAAGATACCAAAAATATATGTAAGAAAGAATTATTCCACTTGAAATGATCTAAAAAAGTGTCCGCGACAGTATATGTCTATCTTTTAAGATTAAGTCACTAGAACCGTTTTTATGGTAAACAAATTTGGTCGAAATTAATGCATTATTTGTTAAGAGTTGTATCAACGTAATAATATTAATATTTATCCAAATAAATGTGTTGTTGATTAAGAGTATTTAATTGTGAACAAAATTGTCTTTGACATCACTTAATTTCAATGAACATCTTAGAAGATATTACAAAACCTCATATAGCAAAACAACGTTTGCCGGATCAGCTAGTATGTTATATTTCTGATGGCAAATACTAAATGTGTGTCCAGGTAGGGCAGATGTATTTCTAACAAAGACTTTCCGCAAACATACTGTAAACAAACCATTCTTTAGAAATTGAATCTAATGCGACAGTGAATAGCGATCGGTGAGACTTTTAATAAGATTTATTGTAACCGATCTTGTTTTGACAACGACAATAGTGCGCGATCCTTGGCGGTTAACCATCGGCTTTGTGTGGTCTTAAATCATATCCTTGGCTTTAGTCAAAGAAGTCAACATTTTTACACATATTACACACCTGGAATATGAGTACACAGTACCTACCTACTTATACAGCAGTATTATAAGTGCTTGAAAGTTGGCCCATTGACATAAGTCTTATTTCATTTGATTTTAGTCTCTATTTCGTACCTTGATTAAACATCTATGTATGTTATAAATAACAATAATATACCGTCCCGTTTTATCTCTTTTAGGGTGAGCAGTGATACATTAGTGGCTGTATCATCTTTGCGTTTATTTGTCATGCCTAAAATGAGATTATTTTTTAGATGCTATGCGGGTTTCCTCATGGTATTTTCTTTCACAGGTAAGCATGAGGTGTCTAAGCCCGTACTTAATCTAGAAAGACCCAGAAGTATGCCGGAGTTCTAACGGTTCCTTATCCAGTAGGCAATCCCAACCAAAGAGTTAAACGTCATCAAAGTTGTTGGAAAATAGGTTCAAGCTTACCTATAACCAGAGATGGGCAAAATGAAATCTGATTAATGATTAACGATTACAAAATGTAGTTGTAATTTTAATTTTCTTGCTCTGTTATTATCATTAAATCCATTTAAAACATTGAGAAATCATAAATGTGTGTACAACCTGGGATTTTGTAGTGTTTAAAACAAATGAGCAAAATGCAGTCATACATTACTTTTTCCCCAACTATGCCTACAACTACATTTGGTGAGGAGTGAAGATGGGGTCGAAAGCGCGCTTGTTTCGTAAATATCTTCCGCTCCTGTTTTTCTCGTAGATTCAGATTTCGTAGAAAGCCAGAGTAAATAGACGGCGAGTGAATTGCATTAAAAGATTGCTTTTTATATCAGATGGTGCCTGTATAATCGTCTAAGATTGGAATATGTAGACTTGAGTTATAAATTATAGTTAGAACAATAAAATATTGGAACATGTTCCAATGTTGTCCAATGTTCTGTCTCAATCAGAACTAGTGATGAAAATGCCCGGGAATTTTCCCAAAGTGCCCAAAACTTCCGAGAACATTTCGTAAATTCCCGGGAATATTCCTATCAGGGCATTTTCATCTCTAATCAGAACCCAACACGAGGCAGTAATTTTTTTTCCGAGGTCTTAGATAGTAAATCCCATACATTTTGCACTTTTTCAATAGCGTTATGACTAAGCGAATTTTACTTTGTCAGTCCCCTCTGTGCCGTAACTGGTCAGAGACGTTACCCAAACCTCAAGTTTTTCTTGTCAATCTCGTTGAAGGTCTTACTTTATATACTTGCTCGACAAAGTGACTACTGAGTGTCTGATGGAAAGTAGAGGGTAATCCAAGAATGACAGCGGCTATCAAAGTATAAAAATTAGTTGACAGTCGCCGTCATTGTGTTAGCCCACAAATACCACGACCGAAGGTCTCTAGATATATGAGGTACAGATTATGGGCGGTTTTTACTAACAAATTAAATCTAGTTTAAACTTGTATAAAATGCTATTTATTTTTAAACTGTACTTATTATCTTGCAGAGAAGGATTATTTAGTTTTAACAATAAATTTTGACGTTTGAAAACAAACTATTTGAAAAGTAGACTCGAAAAACACACTTGCAGTTCAGTTCTTCCTTGGTTGGTACGCATGTAGGGAACAAGACCAAAATCATGTCAGTACAGAGTAGCGTTCATTCCATAGATGCGTGGAAGCATTGCATGCCCTTATGATAAATAAGTCTGGAATACATTGTTTAAAAGTTTAATAAAAAAAGGAAGCATTTATAATTATATCTATTCTATATTCCCATCATTTATCTCTACCATTAAGCAAAATAATATTTACTATCATAACATAATATTCAAATTAATTATGCGATTTCTGCTTACCCTGTCTAAATACCCTATGCACGTCACTGACAGTACAGAAATACTACGCACGTCTTTGCTGTGGTGGAATTAAATAAGAATTCAGAATTTTTATGATATTTATATCAGTCGATTTCGGCTTTAGGAAATAAAAATCTGCTCCAATATTTTACTACATACGATGATGACTAATGATCTTTTATTTACTTTAAAAATTGTAGTACTATTTTTACGTCAACGTGTAGGTGAAGATATGGCTATCATCCTGTGATTCATAGTTCAACGGGCTGATCACTAAGTGGTACTAGACACCTACCACCTCGATGCCTCTATACAATGAGTTATAGTAATGTATCCAACAGTAACTCAGACAACTAATCCAGATCCGAGAACATCGCCCGCGCCCGTTGTGTGGAGCCAACCTAATCTTAACTATACATAAACGTAAATATGTCCACTTCGATGTCGATTGTTAAATTTAATGGCAAATGAAATAAAATGATATTGCTTTGACTCTGTAATTACAGCGTTGAAGAGTTATGTAAACTGTAAGGTGTTAAAACTGTGAAAGCTCATGCGTTCTTGCTCTTTGAATTATTATGACACTAGTACATATTTCTAGTTTACATATTCCCACGATTATAATTGGTTCTCGGTTGAAAAATTTATGTTTTAAATAAATGTAGTGTTATCCAAATTAATGTGGTTTATTTGTATAGATAGCATCGACCTGTCGTATTTTATAATTAACTAACTAGGTAGCATCTGCTACGATTTGGCGTGTTAAATTTATAGCATAACGATAGAATTAAACTTGAATTAAAAATTGTTAGTCCCGTAAGTTTTTCGTGTTGACAGCTTGGTTGCGCAGTTTTTAAATTAAATTAATAGCGAAAAACTTTAATAATATAAATCGAAAAGATTATTTAGATATAGTTACATACATTTTTTTAAATACCTACTCTTACCTATTTTTTTTTTTGTTATATTTAGTGATTGTGGTGGCTTAGTGGATTAGGAATCGGTATCCATGTGCGACAATACAAATGGTCATAGATTCGGATGTACCTTTGGATATTTCTAGATTAACTACGGGTTTGGCAGTACATGCTCATCGGTGAAGGAAAACATTCTGAGAAAACTCGCATGGTATGTAATAGAAATGTCATCTGTTTTTTTGTTTTTTGTTAACGCTAGATCTACCGGCGAACAATTTATTTCTATTTTAGAAATAGGTAAAACATGGTTTATTTTGTTTTGTTACAAATCAAATTAAATCTATAATATTAATCAACAACTTGTATCAGTAAAGGACATGCTATTTACAGAATTGAAAAATATTAGAAAAGAAAAAAATTCAAAGATAAATATAAAGACCAGTCATTTTGACTGGTTCAGTAAATCTTGTGTTAAAGATGAATTTATTTTCTGACAAAAGTTTAAGCAAACTCAAAGTTACGTCTATAAGCCTTACCCTAAGTACTCTGAGAACGGCTATCAGCTGTAGTACTGGTCAGTTCGGGCACCACGTATAAGCGCAAATGGATACAACCACTAATGTATGACCACTCATCGCTAAACGGAAACCGTATAGGATTAATTCTTTGTAAGTGTGTCGGTTTGTCTCTCATGATCTATTTTCTCGAGAAGGCATGAGGTATTTTTTTTTATTGTCTCCGGTTTTTTTTTTTGGGACTTTGGATCAGGCTGACCATGTCAGTCCCATAATTACACTATACGTTTGTAACTACACTACACTATACTATACTATTTCAATAATTGGTATGTGAGTTTACAGAGCATCTCAGCTGCGCAAGATGTTTTCTCAGCCAAGATGCTCTGAAATAGACCCACATCAGACCTGTTCCAACCAAACTGTTTAAACAGGATTTCTCTCATAGATACGCTCCGAACACATTCCACCAAGAAATTGTGTATGTCCTCTGGGACTCCCTGCATGAGGTATCATATTGAAATTAATATATTTAGAATACTTAGTTCAACAGTCTTATGTAATTTTGAGAAATTAAACTTCTAATTCAACGCAATTAAAAGATACGACCATTTATGCAACATATTTATGTATTCTTTAGTTTATTTTGTTCCAATAATAATTTTCTTAAGTTAAAATATCGAAAATATGTACTTATCAATCATATTATTTTGGTTGCTTGTATAAATATTTAACATTTGAGCTTAAATTACCAATTAATGAGTAACAAGACTGCGGAAAGCGGGAATTATTATACACCTGCTTGTGGTTACAGTATTTAAGTCTGTATTACGTAATAGAAATAACATTAAGGTAGGGATGTCGACTATGAAAAAAATTATCGTTATATCGATATATCGATATTTATTAAAATATCAATATCAGCGCCGATATATCGAAGAAAAAATATCGATGTATCGATACATCGATTAAATCTCAATAAACACCAAAGTATTTTACCAGTATTCATTTTTATTAGACAAAATTACAAAAATATCAAGAACTAAAAGGCTATCTTCTAACTTTAAGACCTATTTAAGATATCATACAAAAATAAATAATAAATAAATAAATGGCGGCAAATAATATGCATGCAACAAATTCAGAAGTCAATACATGCAACGTAACAAAACATAATACTCAACAGTCATAGACAATATAGTTTTTTTTTTCGTTTGGTCCTATCATCTACAGTTTTAGATTTCAGCGACTTCACTATCATAAAAATTAAAAAATATCGTTATCGATACAATTTTTGATACTGGCTATTTTGTATCGATTTATCGATATATCATTATAAAATATATCGCCCAAAAATATCGATCTATTGTATTGAAAATATCGATATATCGATGTATCGATATTTTTTCGACAAGCCTACATTAAGGTGCAGTTGGAAAAGCATCTGCTATTTAAGATGCTGCTTAAAAATCTTAACTATTTACACATGGCGACAATATCAGCGTACACAGAGGACTTGGATCTATGTTGAACTTAATGCTTTGGAATAATTCTTAGTACTATCGTTTATAACTTGTGTTTGTTTTGTATGGTCCATCTTTCTTGCTTGTGTCATCTAATTCCTAGTCTTTTTTAAACGTTGCTTCACAGTAGAAATTACTACAGTGTCGTGAGTGCGTTTATAAACATGAACTTAACATCTAAAACACCTGGACCCGGAACGACTTCCTGTAGGTTACCCGAATACAAAATACAAATGTACAAATATTGGTATCGTGTGAGTATTGAACTCAAAACTCGACGCGCCGAAGTCGCACGATTAACCACTGTGCCAAATAATAATAATGATAAAAACATTTATTTGGCACAAAATATACAACACTTCAGAATAGGTAAAAAAAAAAACAGAAAAAAACAAAAGCATATACCCTGTGTTGTGATGATGCGCCAAAGGGAAGTCAGCTCAGTAAATGCTAAGTGACCAGCAGAGACACCCAGCGCTGATTTTCAGCTGACACCTGTTTATTGTGTCGACGCGCAGAAAACAGCAAGGAAGGGATCAATATAAGACAGATACACAGCATTAGAGACTAAAATTCAAAGTATCATAGATGGATATATATTATAGATGCAAATACACATATACAAGAACACAAATATATAAGTACGTTACATACACATATCATATACATTATTATCATTAATATACAGATACAAACAAAATAAACCTTCAAGTAACAGCTTTTCTTCAGCATCATGTGAAAAGTAGACTATTATCTCATCAGACTTTCAACCGACGAATGTATGTTGCAAGTTTTATTTGAAAAACTTATCGAAACAAAAGAGATTCACATTTCATTCCATACTTTTTCGTATATATGAATCCCCACTTCTGTATGCAATTTAAGACCTCTTACGAATAGGATATTATCGGGTAAGTACACCGGTATACGTATTGCACCATCTAAAAGAAATCACATTAAACTAATGGACACAAGAATGGTCGATTTCGGTACAAATGTAACAAACCGATTGGGTCTTAGATTCACTGAATATTTAACGCCAACGTTCTTTGGAAAATGGGGCATTAGATGAGAAGTAGTTAAGGGCTTAAGTGTATAGAGTTTTCCTTATAAAAATATAGTTTATTAGAAACCTTGGTATAAAACCCAATAACAAAATAGAAATCGTTTTCATACGTGTTTCGTTATTTCTGAACAATGAAACCAGAGGTAGAGTGTAAGCGATTATAATACATAAAAATCTATTTGTTAGGAAAAACATTTCAGGGCTTGTCTATGTACAAATTTACATTACTATTTTTATGTATAGTTTTGAATAGCAACAAATTTATATTTCTTATTTGTGCAGTGAGAAAAAAATGTTTAATACAGAAAATAATATTATAACAACTTGGAACTGTCCAACTGTTATGTCTAATATTATAAATTTTAATTAAAATACGTACGGTGTAATTTTAAAAACGAGATTAATTTTTAAAACGTTGGTATATATTTTCATCAAGTATTAAGCTGTATATTAATTCTTAATAATGCCTAATTTAAATTTATTGTTACTAGTATTGTATGCGGTATGAATTATTGTCATCCCCTGCTTACGACATTTATAGACAATTTATTTCTAACAATTCATCATTACCAACAGTTACTATTGTACGTCAACCATTACTCGGGCTTAAATGATTTAATTTTCGACTTTCCCTAAACATGGCACCTAATCACAGCCCACGGACAGAATAATCCCATTATTTATTGGCTGTAACGTCCAATGCGTCGATTGATGTTGTGGTCAAACGTTTGTAAACAGTTCAATGCTAATGAAATTATATTGAATTATAATAAATTATACGTTGATAAAGATAGGGTATTTACAATGGCCAGTTACAATGGCCTATGGGTTACACAGTGGTGGAAGATAACACCCTTAATCAATGTGATCTAGTGAATCTAGCTGGTGACGGATATTCGAATTCGTTCGGTGATGCTTCTGTAAGACCATAGAACACATAATACTTTTTATAGTTTATACTATATAATCTCTTAAGTTAAATATTTAAGACTGTGTCCCTTTTCTCAGCCAATTTTTTTTACTAATTTGCATTTTTTTCCGGAATGTGTAGAATATAGCTGTTCTTTTTTTATAAAAAGATCATTATGATAGTAAACAATAAACCTGCAGAGGATTATATGAGAATTTCTAAAACATATTTGCGTAAATTATACTTTCCAAAATGACGGGCTATTTATTTCTTACACATCTGAATTTATTTTAAGCCTTGGATATTTTTTTCAAACTTATAATCATTTTAGCTTTTGAAGTGATATCCTCCAATATTGAAATTAAAACATTTTTTTTTATAATAGAATTTATTTTAACAGTCTTAGAGCTCCATTCTGAGCTCCGATTTCAGTTTTTGTTGATTTTTTAAATTAATTTTCACTCTGTGAGTAAAGCTTCACTTTGATCTTATACAACAATGTTACGTACAAAATTGAAAAATCTAAAGTCTCATCGAGTGTATCATGGCATAATTAGCCATTCATTTTTATAAAATATTGTATTCATTCTCACGAGCTTCTATTTTGGTTCGTGACGAGTATAAAATTCTTCAGGACAAAGAGTCGGTGGGGTAGCCAGGAGCGTAGGTAGCATCCACCATGATACCTTCCGTACAGTAATACCAACATAGGGATTTTTCCCAAAATATGGGTGTTATCCCTAAATGTCCTTAAATATAAATTGTGTATTATGCTGCTGTTATTATTAATTTATTACCTCATTTCTTGACGCACTAGTGTTTAACGTGGTCTTCAAATGCTCTGTAACTGAATGTTAAAATTTAAAGAGCTATAAGGGACGGAAATCAAGAAAATATTGGGAATTTTAATTCTGTTAAAGAATATTACTACTGATTCTGATGAGAAATATGTTTCAGAGTAAATAAATAATATTATATATCCGGTTCTTTTATAATTTTGAATAAACAAATAAAACCAATAAATATTATTAAAAAAATTACAATATAATGGGATGTTATAAGATTTAGGTATTAGAAAAATTTCGAAGCGTGTGAGATAATTTTAGACAAATTTTTAACCAGGGTTGGTAATATTGCTTCCGTCAATATCATGGACAGCGGGGCACCATTGTCATTGATGCCATTGTGCCCGCTGACGCTGCGAAGCACAGACCAGAAATCATTAATTTTGTATCACAAAGCAGAACCCACAAATCGAAGCGCTGAAAAAAAATTAGGGTCCATTGAGAACCGGTCACTGACACGTTGGGATGCGCCCTTTGTAGCCGGACAGATACTTTGATTTGAATTTTAATTACTTTAAGCAACGATCTATCCGATATAGTGCACTTTTTCTCGTGAAATATTCGCCTTCCTACCTACAAAAGCGGTCAAAATAATCCGTTAATCAAATTATCTATTTTTGTATACTATATATTACTGTACTCAATATATTTTAATGTATATTATAAAAGCGAGCACGTCCAAGGGATCGTCCAGATATGATTTCCACCAAAAACTAGTGGATTTGCAAACAACATATCTTTCGTTATTTGGCCCTTTAGGGGTTAAATATCAATAACGGCGCCCTTAGCGAGTGCCTACGTCATAAAGAGTATACCATGTAAAATATGATGAGCAAGATAGTTTGTCGTGAGTCATGGATGTGTATTTTAGTATTGATATCTTTATCTAGTACCCATAGTATAAGCGCAAGCTTAGTTTGGGACCAGGTCAATACGTCCGTAAATATTATATTATTATTTCATGATTTGATTTCAGTAGTATAGGCTCTACGATGTTGTCAGTCAGGATAAATTATTTCATCTGTAAAGATTTATGTTTATTCTCTTACTGCTCTAAGTACTGTTATAAAATTTCAAACTTGATGTACAGTTTCTTTTAAAAGATTGTTTCCTTAAAAAAAGCGTTTCTTTCTACTTCAAATCTCTATTACACGAATGTGATCTATTCGTCAACATAAAATATCGGTACAAGGTTTGATTACAAGGAGGTGAATGTCATTGGTAACTAAACAGGTAAGTATGAGGGATGTTTTGGATTGCAGCGGATAAGTACCTACCTCATGAAATCCAAATATGAACTCGCGGTGTCCATACAACGTTATCTTACAACAATCTAAGGTAAAAAAAAAATAGAATATAAATTGAGGATAGGCCTTAAATATTTTGTCTTGACTAACATAATTAGTTGAATCATAGACATAAATATAAGAATCGATTATTTATTAGAAATACGATTCCTGGGTTCGTTTTCACCGACTACGTAATACTTTTCAATATACATTCCTCAACGTAACTTAACACTAAAATTTTTATAAAATATTATTACATTTCCTATACAATAAAGTCGTTGTTTTATTACAATGAGTTTACGCACGTGGCTAGTGGTCACTTGTGAAACCTATAAAATGAGAATAAAGCAGCTTTTGTTGTAGTCTCATGTGTGAGGCCATTTAGCTTAGTGTTGTCAGTTTGGGTATTTACCTTTTTTATGGGTCTTAATGTTGATAGGGAAATTTTTGTAGGTAATAATTTGGAGGGATTTGTATTTGTTAATCTAATACTAAATTAACAAATAAAAATCCCTCCAAATTATTACCTACAAATTTCTACACTAGTTCGACTAAGTGAGTACAGTGCATCTGATAGAAAGTACAAGACCAATATTGCCAACGACTATCAAAGGACGAAAAACGGGTATGGTCACCTTTTTTTTTTCGAATAGGAAATGGGTTGATGGCTGGGAAAGACCGGGAAAGCCGGGCGAGGTGCATGCTCACCGTCGTCATTCCGGTGCATATATGCTATAACTCATAACTATATGTCAGTCAATGATACTGTTGATTATGATGAAAAATTCGTTGTGGTCTTTACATATAGTTTTAATATATTCAGTTATGAAAGATTTAATATAATACATTTTTGACAATCTATATGTTCTTTGACAAAATAGTTCAGTTGGTAGTTTTTTGTGGTAGGACTATTACCCGAACTGGTTCGCGACCACAGTACGCAAGTGTAAAAACAGTCATAGTAACTCGCTTTGGCCTGTCGCGTTTCGGGATCAGCTTGTGTATATCCAGTAACTCATATATCTAGAGACCTTCAGCCGTGGCATTTGTGGGCCGACATGACGACGGAGACTATCAATGGATATTCATTCTTTGATGGTCGGTTTTGATTGTGGACTACACTGTACTTACCATTTGGTGCACTGTAGTCATTATAAAGAGCCAGTGTAAAAAAAAAAAATTCCAACATAAGCAGTAAAGAAAATTAAGATGCTACCAATAAAATATTGTTAAGGGTTTTTAGGGAAATTTTATAGAAGTATGGGGGTTTTTTTAAAATTAGGAACACCGTGCTTGCTAGTAAAACAGTTTGAACTGTAAATCGATCCTATGTTCGTGTTCGTATAAATCACTGGCTCTTTTGTGATTAATGTCACAGCTAAAGCATAAAGATTCATATTTAGTGCAGCCGAACAAGTCCCAAATGTTCCGTGACAAACACAACCGGATTAACCAGACCTATAAAGCGTCATAAAAACGTTTCAGCTTACTGTTTACAGATCGCATCTATAATTATTTATTAAAATCCCACCATAAATTTTATTTTTGTGAGTTTATCTAGAGTTCTTTGGGATCCGAAAAATTTCTAACGAATTTTATAACTATTTGTAAAATTTCCAATTCTTTGATAATCAATTTCTTAGCTTACAAAAGTAGTACTAATATTAACAACCTTAAAAAAACCTATATTTTATAGAGTTGTAAACACATAGAATACGCCTCACTAGTTCTAAGAGAGAATTCATTTATTAATACCTCTACAATTTATTTTTTTTATTACTGATTTTAAATATATAATCAAAGTGGTTAAATCCCTCTAGATTCAAAAATTACTTAAATTTTATTATACGTATAGTAGACACGGATAATAATGTTCAACAGAATATTTTGTTTTATAAGTATGAACGTGGCGCGATGAAATAGGGCTAACAAGTCCGATGAATTTATTTTATTATATAATCAAATTAAACCCAATATTCACTATAAAGAATATTTCTAATTAATGTTCTTATAGTTTAATGGGATATCTGTATACAAAAAATAAGGTGGTTAGTATTGGCAATCATTGTACTTGAAAAACCTACGGAATTTATTAACGTTTGAGTTTAAAGTATGACATCCTCAAAGGTATGCTTTGTCACCAAAATGATTAAACAAACCGTTCAACTATCAATAACTTGTGGCGTAACAAATACGATTAAGCCGCTGTCGTCGAGGGACTCACGCAGATGTTCATGGGGTAACTTAAAAAGCTTGCTGAAAAAAAAACTCCTTTTATCCCAATAAATAAAATTCGCTTAATCCCGTGAAACCGGAATCCGAAGCCCCTCAAACCAAATTCGAGCTAATTATAATAGCATTAGATTTTTTCATAGAATTGATCAAGTATCATTTGTTTCTAATTTATTACATAAATATAACATTTTTGTTTACGAATTCTTTTATAAGTCACCAATTTATAAAAAAAATGGGTTAATTTTAATGTCATATTATAAATTAATAATTAATCTATAATATAAAAATGAATCGCTAAATGTCTTGATAAGCGCGAAACTCGAGAACGGCTGAACCGATATGGCTGATTTCTTTTTTGTTGTTTGTTGAAGTCTGGGGATGGTTATTACGGAGAGAAAAATTAAAAAAATTGTCTGGAAAAGTCTAAAAACACCACTTTTCTATATTCTCATACAAAAGATTTGTTATAAGTCAATTTGAACTTTAACACCATACCATAAAGTTTAAATGTTAGTGGACGGGTTCCGGGAAGGCAAAACAATTACTGAGTGACGTATAAATATTAATGTCAATATTTTTCAATTTTTATACATATAGCAAGGCCAGGTTCCTTCAAACAATTTTCAAAAAAAAGCCGACAGGCCAATAGCTATTAACATTAAAAAAAACAATGTGACTTTGTTTTAGAGAAATAAGGCAGAACAAGGTCTGCCGGGACAGCTAGTAAATAATAAAAATGGACCGTCTCACTATATCGCTGTCAGGGTGAGAAGAGATACATTATTGTCTATATATTGTGCCTAACCCGACCAGTAGCATAACTGATCGTTGTTCTCAAGGCACTATGTTCTACATACGACATTTCTATTAGACGCCGTGCAGTTTTCTTCCCAACGTTTTTTATACTGCCACTACAAAATAATTGACTACACTACAACTGATAGAAAGTACAGTGCAGTCCAACAATGGCAAGGACCGGCAAGGGATGAAAATCCCTTTGCAGACGCCATCGCTATGTCGGCCCATATATACGTATAGGTAAATACGTGAATCACTAGATATACACAAACTGATTTTGAATCGATCCAAGCGAGTCCCTATGACAGTTTTTATACTATGTAACATACTGTGGTCACGTCCTAGTTCGGGCAATCACTCTGCCTCTTCGGTTTTCTATCACCGGTGAGCATGTGGTACCCGGAGATGGGCAAAATTTAATCTGATTAATGATCAACGATTACAAAATGAAGTCGTAATTTTAATTTTCTTGCTCTGTAATCATGATTAAATCCATTTAAAACATTAAGAAATCATAAATGTTTATATAATCTGGGATTTTGTAGTGTTTAAAACATAAATGAGCAAAATGCAGTCATATTAATGTTAAATAACGTTAAATGTAATCGTTAATCATTTTCATTAATCTGATTACATTTTGCCCATCTATAGTGGCACCTAAGTCCGTACTTAATCTGGAAACAACCAAAAATACCGAGATATTAATAATTAACTATATTAAAAAGCATAGGTACCATTATGAGAAATACTATGTGCATTGTAGTTTCGATCAAGCCGTGAAAAACTTGTTTTGAGTGGTGCTAACAGTGCTGAACAGTGAGGAGGTAGTAGAGCTTCAATGCCGGATTAAATCACGATTAATGTACATTGCTGCAAAGAACGTAATAGAAACAACCCCTTTTCTTGATCAGCTAGAGCTATATCTAGCATTATTTTCTTTTATTTTGCAAGGTAGAGAACACAACGATAAAGCTTTTGGTATTGCGTACACTTGGTTGTAACCAACAGCAGCTACTTTCCACCATACATGTCATTGTCACCTACAAGGACTGTAACACAAAAAGCGTCGTCGTTGCGCTGTCAAACCAGAAGAGTGTTTTCATTCCAAAGGTTTTGTAAGCTTATATGCTACCTTTATCTCTCATTATCACATGCTTAGAACGTCCATTACTGGACATAATAATGAAAAATAAAAAAAAATAAAACATTTATTTGGCACACAACACAACACAGCATAATAGCTTATTAAAGATAGAAAACAAAAACAGTAAACACGTTATGTTGTGATGATGCGCCAAAGGGAAGTCAGCTCAGCAAATACTAAGTGACCAGCCGAGCAACCCAGCGCTGATTTTCAGCTGACACCTATTTATTGAATCGACGCGCAGAAAACAGCAAGGAAGGTATCAATGGAGTACAGATACACTAATTTAAAGTACCATAGATAATAATATGAAAATATACAACAACAGAAATATAAGACCAACAGATAAAATATTTATAACCCATTAAAAAATTATAATATTAGGTCCTTACATATGAAATTGGCGTTTTTCGTACTGGCCACTTTAATCACAAATTTCTCCTCTTTGGTAAGGAATTCCAAATTCAAATTTGTACAGCTATAGACTCATGTATTTGTGCTTCGATGATCGTCATTCATTTGTTTTTTTCTTCTGTTTTTTTCTGTTTGCGTCACTCATTTTACACAATGGAAAACTTAAAATATCGCATTATTTACGAGTACGAGTTCCGCCGTGGCACTAGTGCTGCGGAAACAACTCGAAGGGTGAATGATGTGTATGGCGGTCGTGTTGCAAAAGAAAACACAGTTCGTTTTTGGTTCCAACGTTTTCGTTCTGGAAATTTCGACCTGCAGAACAAGCCCCGTGGACGGCCTGAGACTCAAGTTGATAATGAAGAGTTGAAGGCTATTGTGGAAGCGGATCCATCGCAAACCACGTCCGAGTTAGCTGCAGGCTGCGATGTTAGTGATAAAACTGTTTTAATTCACTTGAAGCAAATTGGGAAGATTAAAAAGCTTGAAAGGTGGGTACCTCACGAATTGACTGAAGCAAACCGGCAAACGCGCGTCGACTGCTGCGTTACATTACTAAACCGGCACAATAATGAAGGTATTTTAAACCGAATCATTACCTGTGATGAAAAATGGGTTCTTTACGATAATCGGAAGCGCTCAGCGCAATGGTTGGATCCTGGCCAGCCAGCCAAATCCTGCCCCAAGCGAAAATAACCCCAAAAAAGTTACTTGTAAGCGTTTGGTGGACTAGTGCCGGTATTGTTCATTACAGTTTTCTCAAATCTGGCCAGACTATTACGGCTGATGTCTATTGTCAGCAATTGCAAACCATGATGGAAAAGCTAGCGGCTAAACAACCTAGGCTGGTCAATCGCTCCACGCCACTGCTGCTTCACGACAACGCTAGACCACACACTGCGCAACAGACGGCTACTAAATTAGAAGAGCTTCAATTGGAAAGTCTAAGACATCCTCCGTACTCCCCGGACCTTGCTCCAACAGATTACCATTTTTTTCGAAATTTGGATAACTTCTTGCAAGGGAAAAAATTCAACTCCGATGGGGCAGTCCAAATCGCCTTCAAAGATTTTATTGATTCCCGTCCGACTGGTTTTTTTAGTAAAGGGATCAATGAACTACCTATGAGATGGCAAAAGTGCATAGAAAATAATGGTTCATACTTTGATTAATTAAATATATTATATTAAAAAATATTCGACTTTTTGTTCCTCCCATACAAAACGCCAATTTCATATGTAAGGACCTAATATAAAATACTAGCTGATCCGGCAAACGTTGTTTTGCTATATAAGGTTTTGTAATATCTTCTAAGATGTTCATTGAAATTAAGTGATGTCAAAGACAATTTTGTTCACAATTAAATACTCTTAATCAACAACATATTTATTTGGATAAAGATTAATATTATTACGTTGATACAACTCTTAACAAATAATGCATTAATTTCGACCAAATTTGTTTACCATAAAAACGGTTCTAGTGACTTAATCTTAAAAGATAGACATATACTGTCACGGACATTTTTTTAGATCATTCCAAGAGGAATAATTCTTTCTTACATATATTTTTGGTATCTTGAACCGTTTTTGCAGCGCACGCAATGGAAGCCCTCAAGGATGAATAATTTTCCCCGTTTTTTTCACATTTTCCATTATTTCTTCGCTCCTAATAATTGCATCGTGATGTTATATAGCCTAAAGCCTTCCTCGATAAATGGTCTATTCCACTCAAAAAGAATTTTTCAATTCGAACCAGTAGTTCCTGAGATTAGCGCGTTCAAACAAACAAACAAACAAACAAACAAACAAACAAACAAACTTTTCAGCTTTATAATATTAGTATAGATTAAAAAATTATAATATAAAATATTAGTAAACACTGTATAATAAAGCGTCTATAATAGAATTTTAAATTAATAAAGTGATGGAGACATGGCCCTTCTCTAATGTTTACCAGAACGACAGGACGAAAGTGGCTCCGTCTGTCTGCCTTTAGGTGGACGGTATACTGTGTTTGCCGGAACGTAGTCTCCACTCGAGAACTTTCCTGCCTCAACGGCCATTATCTCTAGGAGCTATATTTCTTTCCCACTACCTCTTCAATTTGCTAATCAGCTGGATTATGTCAGTGACTCTCGTTCGTGTACGGGTCACCCTTTATAGACGTTTATGAATTAAATAACTACCAATGGTTAATGGACCTACAAAAATTAGTACACCATTAGACCATATCTAAAGTTCAGATTATGTGATATCGTTTCGAACATTTGGCCATAATCTCCCTTTATAAAACAACAATATGACCTTAATGCAGCCATTAAAGAGCCAGCATAAGCACAACTGATGTAAAATATTTTGACGTTTCCTACGACTACAAATATGTATGGTCTTTAGGGATTTCGTACAACAAAGTGAATGGCGCGTAGTTAGGAAGATTGATTCGATGTATGCATTTTTTGTGGAATCACACAATGGTCCCTATTTATTGACAGATAATAGAAGCGAATGCAACATCAACAGTTGGCAGAAATCGATTCCGCTTGTAATGTGGTTAGTTATGGCGATCAAAATCACATGTTCGTTTCATTTGGACTTGCTGAGTTAGTGTGTCATGGTAAAAGATTATCGTAAATTTTGATATTTAAAGTATGTCTTTTCGATTTCGCTTGTTAATACTGTTTGTGAGATATTTTCTTTAATTAGGTATTTTATGTACAAATGTGGTTTTTAGACGACTTGATAGTATCTGTCACAGTTTGTAGTGTTCCTATTTGCGATGCTGAAGGTCTTAGATGTGACTTCCGGTACTAGTGTGTGTACACAAAATGTTCACTCCTAAACTTACAAACTTTTCTTTGTTGCGCAAATTAGTTTCTCGCAAGTGATGTTTTATTATTATTTATAGACGTACGCTTGACCTCAATCACACCTGGTGGAAGGTGAAGATGAGTTCGATAATGAAACGCGTTCGCCCAGCAAATGCCTACTCACTCTGCTTTTAAAGACTCCCAGGTCATAAGATCGCGGAAATATGGCCGCTGGAAGCATATTCCACTCCTTAGCCGTTCGCATGATGAAAGTAGAAGCGAATATTTTTGTGCGGATATAAGGTTCATCCACCACATACGGATGGTATCCAACACGATGTTTAGTAGTTTTGTGATGGAATGGGGCTGGTGGAATCAAAGAAAGGAGTTCCTGAAAATACTCTCCACCATGCAGCCGGTAAAATACCGCGAGGCAGGCAGCTCTACGCCGATGCTCTGCATTTTAATTTTCGTCAAAGAAATATAATGTAATTGTAATGTATATATGTATATATATATCTGTCTAGTACCTACAGTACACGCGCAAGCTTAGCTTGGGGCTAGGTTAATGTGAGTAAATATTATTATTTAATAAGTACATACTATGCCAATAGTTGTTACGTGTAACTATAATTATGCCTGTATTTAATGAACTATAGATAAAACACAATTGTATGTTTGGAATTTGAATTTTTTTAAGAAGTATAGTGGTTGCTCTATCTGAGTCATGACTAGTTTACATAAGTGTAAACTTTATACTGTAAACACTATCATAGTGATTCAGTTCGATTTGTCGCGTTTAGAGCATAGATGGGCAAAATGTAATCAGATTAATGAAAATGATTAACGATTACATTTTACGTTTTTTATCATTAATATGAGTATATTTTGCTCATTTCTGTTTTAAACACTACAAAATCCTAGATTGTATACACATTTATGATTTTTAATGTTTTAAATGGATTTAATCATGATTACAGAGCAATAAAATTAAAATTACGACTACATTTTGTAATCGTTGATCATATACCTTTAGTTGTTTATATATATATATATACCAACAGTCATAGTTTACATTGAAGAAAATTATGATGGCGACTGTCAGTATATATGTTCCTTTGCTGTCGTAGCCGATCTTGAATTACATTACATTCTGTGCTTTCCTTCAGATGCAATATAGACATTTTCTCAATACAGTATAAAAATGAAATAATGCTCAAATGTGAGTAAAAATTTATACAAATAAAATATTTGAAAAATACCAGTTTATATGGCCTTTCCAGAAGTTGTTCAATTTGTTATGTTGAACACAGAAATTATGTCATATCTTTTCTCCGATTACATTGATCTCATATTTTGTGTTTTTATTAAGGACGTTTATTACAAACTTGTCATAAGCTACCTAAACAATTTTGATTCATTTGCGAGTTGTGACAAGCGACATCGTAAACTGGCTTTTTATTTTCTCATCTGTCACCAGAACAACAACGTGATCCAGGATGTGTGTGTAATAAAGAATAGACATAATATTTTCAGTACTTCGCCTAAACGGTAGCCAGATTACGTGGATCGTTGATAAAAGATGTCGCTTTGACAGTTAGTGAGAGAGTTTAGGAGGCAGCATGGGCCCAGATATATTGGTGGGCGTAAGAATCGGCGGACGAGTTGGTAGAGCTGTTGTGATTTACAACTTCCTGAGCGGGCGGGCGGCGCGTTGGCACTGCACTTGATGCGGCGGGACAATTACTTCAACGTTTCGAAATATTTTATTTTTAGCTTTCTTAATTACAGCGTACAGCGAATAAACCGGTGTACTCATAGAATTAGAAAATATCAAGAAACAGAATGGAGTGCGACGGTTTTTCACGCCCGATGCACTGTTTATTGTATAAGGTCCAGGTCAAGCCTTGCATGGAATACTGTACGCATGTCTGGGGCTGTTCTGCACTGTATTTATGTGACACCCTGGTAAAGTGGGTATTGAAAGTTTATTTGAAAATCTGTTAATTATGTAGGAAGCACTATGAAAACTTTTATTCAGTTTTTTGTTAGCAATAAAAAATATTTGTTTAAGTGGTTGTCAAAATCAACTTCGATGGTTAATTTATTCCAGACGGAATCGCCGCGTCACCACAGCTAGTGAAATACATATTTAACGAGGCGCGACCTACATTACGCGAACATTGATCATTACTTACCACAGTGCAGTTACAACCATAGATGGGCATAATGTAATCAGATTAATAAAAATGATTAACGATTACATTTTACGTTTTTTACCATTAATATGACTGCATTTTACTCATTTATGTTTTAAACACTAAAAATCCGAGATTGTATACACATTTATCATTTCTTAATGTTTTAAATGGATTTAAACATGATTACAGAGCAATAAAATTAAAATTACGACTATATTTTGTAATCGTTCATCAGATTACAGAGAGTTAAATCAGATTATATTTTGCCCACCTTTGGTTACGACGTAATACAAAAAACTATTTAAATGTGATGTAATATTTATTTTATTTTTTGATTAACCTGCGTATCCATATCCTCCTAACGATTTGTACTCATTCTGCAGTGCACTCGTTTAGATCAGTTAACCCTTTGCAATTTTTGTATTTCGCCGCCAAGCAAGCTAATAAAGCTCTTTTCATGTTCCGACGGCTTTTGTTTATTGTACCGTGAACGCGTATTCGCTTAATATCGATCTTTTGATAAAACACCTACGCTCTGTACAAATATGAACATATTTTTACACACGAATACGTAGTTATTAATATATTTAAACATCAATCTAGCGAGGAAGTCGTGTCTGCACTTTGAACAATAAAAGTGTTTGCTGATAAAATCGTTGAGAACAATTGAATATAAAAAGTTTTAATGAATTGATGGTTCATAGGCAGGTACACTCTTATTCATAAACTCTATATTCTTTGTTTTTATATGGGAAACAATATTTATAAAAAGTTTCGATATTTTTCTAATTCTAGAATTTCTGAAAACTTTTAACTATACAATTTCGTTGTTATAAAATGTTTCTTATATTTACTTTCACTAGAGGGAGGCGGTGCACGGTGTCCGGCGCGCCGCCTCAGAGAGAGATTTTGGAGGGATGAGCTTATTCCTAGCCCTCCCAGAGAGGTAGCCTTAACAAGGATACTTGTTCTCCGGGCGTCTGGACGAATTTGGTATCCCAGGCCCGGGTGGGGAAATCAGAGGAACACCCCGGGGGTTTTTAATCAGTAGGAGTCTGACACACCGGGGTCACTGCCCTCACAGCGTTCCTGATGGTGCTATGTAGGATTTTCCCCCGACACAACAAAAAAAGCCGAAGAGGGGGAGAGGGGAGTCGAAGCTACTCGCGTCCGTAGGCTTTACACTAGTTTCCCTACACGTGACTCCTGGGTGGTGCTAAACGAGCAGCAGCGAGGTGGTAGGGCGTCAGTGCCCGCCTGGATCGCGACCACAGTACATGGGTTTAAAGCCCGTCATAGTGACCAGTTTCGGCTTGTCGCGTTTCGGGATCAGCTTGTGCATATCCAGTAGCTCATATACCTTGATATGAAAGTTCAATGATAATCTCCGTCGTCATGTCGGCCTACATATACCACGACTGAAGGTCTCTAGGTATATAAGTTACTGTATACACACAAGCTGATCCCAAAAGACGACAGGCCAAAGCGAGTCACTATGACGGTCTTTACACTTGTGTAATGTGATCATGACACAGTTCAGGCAATCACCCTACTACCAAAAAGACAGACAACACTAGACAGAACACAATTCTTAGGATTATTATAAAAACTAATTAATGTTATTATAAATTAACTGATATTGCACCTTAGTCAAACATACCAGTTACTTGATAATCTGAAGGAAAATTCTGCATAGGATCGTCAGGATTAATCACGCCTGGGGTATCCCTCAATTCGCCGCTAACCGGGCCTGGGGATATTCTTAAACAATCCAGCGAGCGAATAGCCATTCTCAGCCTCCATCTCTGAGAGAGTGAGTTTAAAGAGCCTATCCCCTCAGGTAGATATCCTACTTCACTATATAAAGTACTATTCGTAGATTTTATGTAGTTGTTATAAGGAATACTTGTTGTTGATAAGAGTTTTATCGTTCGGTATCGATTGCGATCTTGATTGCGGGCTATTGATTATGACAAATGATGTTGTGTTTTATGCTTGGAAGAATCTGAGTTTAACAGCATTAGCCAAAATAGCACGATCGTAATTTTTGAATCTGTGTGGAAAAAAAAAATATTACGTAAGAAAATAAAATAAAGTTATTTCAGATTGCTAAGAAATTGTTTTCGGCTGTAATAAGAATACCATATTTCAGATTAAATTCCACAATATTTGAACAATGTTTCGTAGGTCTATAAGGTTATTAGTTTTTTTTTTAATGGACTAAATATATACCTAGAGATTCATATACCTTTTTTTTTGTAACCCGGAGGAAATCCCTGACGGACCTCAGAGGGCGATGAGGGTCGCCCCCCGGTGTGTCGGACTTGCACCGACTAAAACCCCCGGTGTGTTCCTTCTCTCCGTCTAGCCGGGACCGGAGGCACAGCAGCGTCCACTTCTCCGGCCCGCACGACGTCTGGCCTATTCGGTAGGCCTCACCTCTGTGTTTACGAGGGGCTAAGTAAAGGGCCACCCATCGCTCTCCTTATAAGTAGAGAGATTCATATACTTAGAGATCTTCAGTCGTGGTATATGTGGGCCGACATGACGACGGAGACTCAATACCTTTTCGTTCTTTGAAAGTCTCGTTTTTGCACTATACTGTATTTACCATTACGTGCACTGTAGTTTTTATTTTATTTTTTTGTTAACCCGGTGGAAATCCCTGCGGACCGTCAGGGGAAGTGGTGAGGGCCACTCCCCCCGCTGTGTCGGACATGCCCCGACTAAAACCACCGGGGTGCCAGCACTGCCCTCTCTTCGCTTTCGCCGAGCCTGGGAATCCGGATACTTCCGACGGCTCGGCGAGCGAGGTGCACTGTAGTCACTCTGTCGAATCAGTATAAAAATACTAATAATAATAATATATCGTCCCGTTATATCACTTACGGAGTGAGCAGAAATATATTAATGGTTGTATAGTGTATCCACTTTGCACTTATATGTCGTGCCCAGTGCAGCTGATCGCCGTTCTCAGGGCTCTTAGACATGATATTTCTGTCAGATCCCATGCGGGCTTCCTCACGATGTTTTCTATCACCGGTAAGCATGTGATGCCTAAATCCGTGCGTAATCTGGAATAATTCAGAAGTGCGTATCGGGATTCGAACCTACAACCATTAGCGTTGCCGCGCATGGAAGCCGGTCTCTTATTCATTAGGCTACCGCCTAAAAAAATATTTTAGGTTCGACTAGTAAACAAATAGGATACGATGATTTCCTGCCCATTTGAATAATTCCCCTAAAAGAAATGTGAAGAGAATTGTGCCTTTGTATGAAATTCATATTTGTCGATATATCCGTGCTTTCCATATCGCATCCCACCTAGTACCTAGTATCCCTACCGAGGTTCAAGAAAAAGATCTTCAGGTTTTTGAGAAATTCGCAGATTTATAATGTTGACTTTCATTAACATTAATATAATATAAAACAGGCCAATCTAATGTATATTGTGGATGCCCTAATAGGAACTGTACAGAGTTGAATGTAATAGTTTATGTATTGTGTGAGTGGAGTATTGTATCGACCGCTGGTGACCCTATTTAAAAAAAAAAAAGTACTGGTCATTTTATCGACTTCACTGCACTCATGAGCCCTCCGATGTTTTACCAAATGTTACTTCTTTAATTAGTTTACATCAATATTGCATATTGTTTGAAGTTTAAGGTCTACTCTTTATATATATTATCCTAGAATTATTTGTAATTCCAGCCAGGGAGTTTTGGCTCCCGGATAGAATTCGGCATTTATAGTAAACTAGCTGATCCGGCAAACGTTGTTTTGCTATATAAGGTTTTGTAATATCTTCTAAGATGTTCATTGAAATTAAGTGATGTCAAAGACAATTTTGTTCACAATTAAATATTCTTAATCAACAACACATTTATTTGGATAAAGATTAATATTATTACGGTGATACAACTCTTAACAAATAATGCATTAATTTCGACCAAATTTGTTTACCATAAAAACGGTTCTAGTGACTTAATCTTAAAAGATAGACATATACTGTCGTGGACATTTTTTTAGATCATTTCAAGGGGAATAATTCTTTCGTACATATATTTTTGGTATCTTGAACCGTTTTTGCAGCGCACGCAATGGAAGCCCTCAAGGATGAATAATTTTCCCCGTTTTAATCACATTTTCCATTATTTCTTCGCTCTTTTATATCTTGCATCGTGATGTTATATAGCCTTCCTCGATAAATGGTCTATTCAACTCAATAAGAATTTTTCAATTCGAACCAGTAGTTCCTGAGATTAGCGCGTTCAAACAAACAAATAATAAACAAACTCTTCAGCTTTATAATATTAGTATAGATTAATTCTAAAACCAAAGTCAGATAGCAGATACAGTATACATTTTGTTGAGCTAGAATAATCAAGTTGGGCAAGGAAACTATATCTTCAATAATTACCGGGAAATATAGAGTACATAATTGTACCAAAGTACGTGATTGAACGATGGGAACTCTTGCCGGTGATGTCATCACAGTGAGTGTTAACAAGTGCTGCAGATAAGGATGGATTATTGCGAAATGCGTCATGGGCACAGGTAGACACGTAGGGCTGTCAAAACCCTTTGTAATAAAACAAATCTATGATATACTAACAGTTTTTCGCCAGCGCTACGATATGGGGTTCCTCAAGAGTGTTATGAATAACGTAACTCTTGGTTGGCAATGCAATATCAGCGCTCTTTGCTTTGCAGTCGTTTATAGGCGATGGAATCTATTTACCATCAGTATAACCTTTTTTTTGTAAGCCGCTGGAAATGATTGATGGGTTTCCCGGTAGGAATCCTTATGGACTAATAGGGCAGTGGTGAGGGTCGCCGCTCCAGTGTGCTGGACTCTTACCGACTAAACCACCAGGCAGTTCCTTCTCCTGTCTGCCGAGGCCAAGGGTACGGTCTTGTCAATTTCCTCGAATCAAGTGGCCCTCAGCCAGTTGCTGACGAAGGATTAAAAAATCTCTCTGCCGATGTTAAAATACAATACGAAATAATTTATTAAACCCAAGAAAAAACACATGATGCTTACAAACTAACAAGTGACAATACACTGCCCAACTTTTATGATTATATTACTTACAAAAAGGCTTGTGCTTGATCTCTGCCTTATTTTAGAGAACGTTGAGATGTTGAGGGTGATGATAGACTGCGGAAACTCATCACATACTGATTCTCTCGTCCCTTGAAAATTGTCATGCTATAAACATAATATTATAAAAGGAATATTAAAAGAATATTATTATATAAAAAGAAAAAAAATCGCCTTAAGCGAATTGCAAGCAAAAATTGGATGAAAAATAAAGGGTGTAATGATAGTGTGGTAAAACAGCTGTTATAAGACCGGAAAGTTTTTTTTTGTGGAAATATTGCTGGTTTATGTATACATTTAAAAAGGAAAAAATAATATATTGCTGTATGGTGTATGGAATATGTAAAAAAATATACAGCAGTTTAATTAGACTGAGTAAAAGTACATTCTTTAGGTTAATAAAACATCATTGTCAATACAGAGTGTATCTACTAATCATTTTAATCACTTAAATTTAAATATTCTTAGTATTTTCACGACGAGAATTGGAAATATAAAAATACTAATACCAAATAGATTTAATAGCAAATTTTAATATTTTTAATTATTAAGGTGTAGTTTAAAATATAATTACTATTTCTAAGCGTTACAAAATTATTTATTATAAAAATTAACAGCCCTATTTTGTTTAGAATAAAGGTACACACTAAATGAGTCCACGGAATAAATAGATTAGTCAAAAGAATGGACGAAATTATAAAGTAAAAGTCACGATTTAAAAAAAAAAAATAACAGAGAAAGAATTAGTGAAATTGTAAAAACAGTAAATATAAAAGAGTTCGGCTGTAAATAGAAAAAAAAATTATAAACACAGACAAAGTGGATAGGTAATTTTATTGAATAAAACATTTACAGAATATGTATATATTAAAACTACTTAAAAGCTAAAATATAACTACGAGCCTGTAATTTTGTTTCGATGTGAATTATTTTACTGAAAACATTCATAAATCACCTATAACCTGTACTTTTTACCAAGATTATCATAAAGGTCCATCCACGCAACAACGATTATTTATTTTCTATCTGTGTTAAAATTATTACAATTTACTTATAATTGAATCTCTGTAATAAAGATTTCCTTAAAAAACTAAGAACGTATATAGTTTTTGGGTATATTATTTCCGTTATATATTTAGTTTTCAGTAAGAATACAATTGATATTTTATGATTAGACAAAATAAATACGGTAAGCACCGCCATGTTTATAAAAGCTCGTGATATGCGCTTCTGTTCATGCCAATCTTGCGCCGAACAACTTGTTGCCGTCGTGAACTTTTGTTACAAGAGAGAGAAAGAGATATCGAAGAGCTCTGTCATGGGAGGAGCGAACGTGCGCGGGGAGCGTGCCGCCAGCCGGTCGGTCAACTCGTGCTACGCCATCAGTCAGTCGCTCCCAGTATAGCCTTGCGTGAGGACCTGTTGCGTCCTGTTGTGTTCCACTCGAGCCGTTATGTATCGTACTTCGAAACAAGTTTGACGGGAAATTCGTAAAGTTTTCCGAGTGCGTTCGGACTAATATAGAGATGTGCGCGATGAAAGTTGTGACGATTTGAACAAAGTGACTGTTTGGAAGTGATTTATTCGTCATGCTGTCAATGGGATTGTTCGTTGTGTGGTGCCTTTGGTGTTGGATATGGCAGGGCGCTGGTGGTGCATCTTTGACTAGCCGTGTCGCGGAGGCACCGCAGGAGTGCGAGTGGCAACGCGTTTCTGGTGACGCAAGCGAAACCACGCGTGTCCAGCTAGCGTGTTCCCTCCGCACAGCTGCCGGTGCTACGGACTTGCTGGCCGGAATCAGCTCTTCACAAGCTCAACGTATTACGTTACTAGATTTACATTGCACGGATGTCCTATTTTTTGAGAGCTCCCTAGACTTCGGTCGTCGAAAAGAAGAAGGAACACAGCTGTTGTCGCGGTTTCACAATTTAAAAGAACTCAGGATAGAGTCGTGTAAGATTCGCTACGTACCATCAGCGGTATTGTCGCCTCTCAGTAGCCTCCGACGCTTGACTATTCGTACGCACAATACAGATTGGTCTGCAATGTCTATGGAGTTCCACAGAGACACATTTCGAGGACTGACTGATCTGAGGTCTCTTGATTTGGGTGATAATAACATTTGGATATTACCATCGGAGATTTTTTGCCTTTTATACAATCTGAAGGATCTCAACATTACGCAGAATCGACTACAAGACATATCAAATATGGGTTTTTCTGATTGGGGAAATGGACCAACAGCCCCAGGAAAGTCGTGCAATACAGTATTAGAAACATTGGATATGTCGTACAATGAAATCAGTGCTTTGCCTGATAACGGTTTATCGAGTTTACGCGCACTCCAGAAGTTATTTTTGCAAAATAATAGAATATCAAAAGTTACAGACCGCGCTTTTGTGGGGTTAAGTGATCTACAAATCTTGAATTTATCTACAAATGCTTTAACCGCTTTACCTCCGGAAATGTTTCAATCTTCAAGAGACATTAAACAAATATACTTAAATAATAACTCTTTAAGCGTATTAGCACCCGGACTTTTGGAAGGTTTAGATCAACTACAAATATTAGATTTATCTGTCAATGAGTTGACTAGCGAATGGGTGAACAGAGACACATTTTCTGGACTAGTCAGATTAATAGTTCTGAATTTGTCACATAACAGGATCACAAAAATTGATGCTCTTCTCTTTCAAGACTTGAATAATTTACAATTTTTAAGTATGGAATATAACAACGTAGCGCGCATAGCAGAAGGCGCATTTTGTAACTTGAAAAACCTTCACTCGCTTTCACTTGCCCATAATAATATCATTGAAGTGGACAGCGGGCATTTTTCAAATCTATATGTTTTAAACCAGTTATTCCTTGATGGAAATAGAATAACAAAAGTAGACATACGCTCTTTCGAAAACATAACTAAACTCCACGATTTGGGGCTTAGTGGAAACCAGTTATCGGAGGTACCAGAATCTATTAAGACGTTACGGTTCTTAACATCGTTAGATCTGGGCATGAATAGGATAACGAAAGTTACTACTGCGCAATTCGAGGGCTTGGATGACTTGTATGGATTACGACTTGTAGGAAACAAGATTGAAAAAATTTCAAAGGATACTTTCCTAGCCCTGCCCTCTCTTCAAATACTAAACTTAGCATCGAATAATATAGATCAAATTGATGATGGCGCTTTTGCTGCAAATCAACAGTTGAGAGCGATTGGCCTTGACGGGAACAAACTAGTTGATTTAAAGGGAATTTTTACGACCACACAGCCACTAGTATGGCTTAACGTATCTAATAATGAGCTTCTTTGGTTCGATTATAGTCACATACCAACAAATCTTGAATGGTTGGATATGCATGAAAATAAAATAGAAAAATTGGAAGATACTTACGGACTTAAAGAAACTACTATGGTAAAAATGTTGGATGTGAGTTACAATAAGATAAGAAGTATTGACGAGTTTTCATTTCCAAGTAGTATAGAAACGATAGTATTGAACAATAATAACATAGAAAAAATTAGTCCCGGTACGTTTTTACAAAAATATAACTTAAACAAAGTTATGTTGTACTCTAATAAAATAAAAACTTTGGAACTTGGCGCGTTTGCAATATCCTCAGTTTCTGACGATAAAGATTTACCTGAGTTCTATATAAGTGAAAATCCTTTTATATGCGACTGCACAATGGAATGGCTGCAGACAATTAACCAATTAAGTGACCTCAGACAGCGCCCGAGAGTAATGGACTTAGAAAGTGTGAGGTGCTCTTTAACCCATTCACGAACAAAATTCGAAGTACTTTTGCTGGAAGTAAAGACGTCAGAGTTTTTGTGCGAATACGATTCTCACTGTTTTACAGTCTGTCATTGTTGTGACTTTGACGCCTGCGATTGTAAGATGACTTGTCCAGATAAATGTTCATGCTATCACGATCAGACCTGGACCACCACTAACGTGGTCGATTGTTCAAATGCCGGTTACGATCACGTACCAGAGCGAATACCGATGGACGCGACCGAAATATACTTAGATGGAAACGATTTGAAAGAATTAGGAAATCACGTTTTCATTGGTAAAAAGAAACTTCAAGTTTTGTATCTTAATAACAGTAACGTAAACATAATACAAAATAGAACATTTAACGGCATCGAATCGCTGAGGATACTCCACTTAGAAAATAATAACGTAGATATTTTGAGAAATACACAGTTTACAAGATTACCAAATTTGAATGAATTGTATCTAAGTAGTAACAAAATAAAATCTATAGAAAACGATACTTTTAATTATCTGCCTTCGCTCGAGTATTTGGATCTCGACAATAATGGTTACATTGATTACATGCCGTGGAGAGTTATTTCCGACAGCGACCCGCGTACGCGTGTCTCTGTAGAAGGCAACAACTGGATATGTGATTGTAAAGACGTTGCTCAGTTGAATCAGTGGTTAATAAAAAAGTCAAAAGATACCGAGGCCATGATGTGCTTCTTTGGTCCCGGCCAGCCCATGAATAAAACTATCGCGACTGTAACTAAGGAATGTAAAACAGAAACCACTACCGAGGAGACCGGCACTGAGACTCTTAAGCGATTATTCATCGAAACGAATGACGGGGTCGAAAATTATATTCCGTATATCGCAGCGGTGCTTATAATAGCGATTATACTATTACTGCTGTGCGCCCTGCTTTTTATGTTCAGAGAAGATTTTAAACTATGGATGCATTCACGCTACGGTGTGAGAATATTCAGTTCTACGCCAAAGGATATGAATGATAATAAAAACAAACGTTTCGATGCCTTTATCGTGTATAATGCCCGCGATGAAGACTTCGTGAGTCGCGCAGTGAGTTCGGAGTTAGAAAATACCGGACACGTGCTATGTTTGCAACACAGAGACTTGCAACTTATTGAACGACGTTCGGGTGATAGCTTAGTGAGTGCGTCTGAAAGTTCAAAAAGACTCATTATCGTTCTGTCTATAAACTTTTTACAGCAAGAATGGTATGTGCCCGAATCAAAAGCCGCCGTGCAAAGTGCTATAAATTCAGTGAACGTTAGGCATAGACGTCAAAAGATAATTTTCCTCGTAACGACGGATTTGAGTGCCATAAACATTGATCCGGACTTGAAAGTGTTACTTAAAACGTGTACAGTGATAGTGTGGGGTGAAAGAAACTGTTGGGAAAAGCTAAATTTTCGGTTGCCCGACGTGGACGTGACACTGCCGAATCGGACGCTTCACAACGCGAATAACATTAAAAGTGGTAATAGGGAGGGGTTTGGCCGGCACGGGAACATGAGGTACACGGCACCACCCACTTCCCACGATCCTTGGTATAAGTATGCGCCACCTATTCTAATGATGTCAAGCCCGATTCACTCGACGAGCGCGAGTGCGGAGGTCTCTGCTCGCAGTACGGAGGATGAGACATGTTCCGTAGCCAGTAGCGAAGGTCGAGCAGACGATCGTTTGCCTCACCATCATAGTTATGTGTCCATAGACAACCATCAGTGTGAGGAGAGACCTCTACGGCCCGCGCAACAAATCCCAATGTCAAGCACAACGCATGCCAGAAAGACTTATTTTGTGTAAATTCTTGACGTTGAGATTAATTTTATTATTCTTGTATATATCTAGTTTTATAAGATGTAAAGAAAACATGAATGGTATAATAATTATGTGGCATTTTATGGCGCTGTCTCGTCATAGGTATACGGTGCTAATTTGCGAACAATCGTTTATAAATATGAATCTATTTATTTCAATTTTGAATAATTTTTGAACTTAATATATATAATTTTTAAAGCATTAACTATACCTATCCGACAGCTATTAGGTGTTAGAATACAAGTAGGCATTCTGTAAGTAAATATACCAACGAAATAAGTATATAACATTCCTTTAATTGCATACTTCGGTTGTGTTTAATATGTGTTGACCACATACAAACTGGTACTTTAAGGTTCCTGATTAATTTATATCATGTTGTAATAAATATTAATATGTGATAAAGTTAGGTACTTATGTTTATTTTAAACAGAACTGAGAATGTGAACTGTAAATAATCAAATATAAGTTCAAAGTTGTCGAAGAACTGAAATGTACACTAGTCAATTGTAAATATTTTAAATTTAAGTAAATAATGTAAATAAGTAAATAATTTTTGTGATGTATCTCTTAGCTAGAATATGAAATTTTCGTATTTATTACGCTTCCAAACACAGAGTATGAATAAAATAATATTTTTACCTAACATAATGCCTTTTATTGATAAAAAGTCACTACACAAAAAGCTAGCATATAAACGATTGAATTTATAGGGTAACATTACCATTTCATGATATACGTTAGATACTTATTGCTAACATAAAATTTGTATTCAATTATCGCTTGCATCATAATAGGCTACAAGTACCAAATATAACAGGACACCATCTGTCAGAGTTGTGAATGAGAAGGTAATATTTGAAGTGGAGAGTTCATGTAAATACGGTAATGTGTAGTCCGCAAGAAACATTTGGACAGGTGGTATTGACTATTTTTGACCTCAATTTCTAAGTCACTCGATACTCAGTTCAATACTGTTTATCCAATATATTACCGCCTAAACTTTCCTCACACTTACAACCATTTACGATTGTACATAACTTTTGTCACAGATAAAATGTTTAATGCACATCTATATTAGTGACAGTCTGATAATTTCATAATGCCCTTGCTTGCAATACTAAAGGTTCGAATCCTTGCTTTAGCATATCATTTTTGTGATAAACATATTAGTTTTAGTATGTATATTTTTGCCTCGTAGATATGTGTAAATTTAATTTGGGATCTTTCGCCGGTGTTTGCCGACGCATTACCACACTAGTCTTACAAAGCTGCGACAATGCTACTGTTCGCATCATTTTTGTGGCGCAATTTGGAATTGTGGAATGGTTGCCAGGTACACTTTAGCCCCTTGAGCTATGACCTGGGGGTTTTAAAAAGAGTAGTGAATGACGTTCTTCGTCAGCAATGCTATAACAGCTCCTTGTGTTTTAGTTGTCCATAGTCGGGTGGTAACTATTTACCATCGGGTGGGTCGTCAGTCTATTTGCCAACAAAGACAAAAAATGTCCAATGTCAGCAATGCCATAACTTTAGGTGATTGAATGAGACATGTAGCCTGACAGAATCGTTTTCATTGATATAATCAATTTACGAATCCGCTTTGTTCGCCCATCCACAGTGAAACGTATAAATATTTATTTTATCTAAATTGATCAAGAAGGATAAGATCACGTCCGGGCCGCGGCCGATATGATTTAAATTCAAAAAAGCGCGACAGTGCGCCCGCGTCGGTTGCCCGCTGCGAAACTATAAATCATGCGTCGATCAGTGTTTCTAGCTTTGGACCCGAAAATTATCCTAGAATTAATCATAGTAATTGCCATCAACCTGTCAGGTTTTGGAATCAGTTTGTGGGCCTCCAGTTGTTTATATACCTTAACACTATGGATTCTTGGTTTCTGAACTACTCTGTGCGCTGTAGTCACATTTTTGTAGCAGTATAATAAATTAAAATCCCTTTGAAATTCTCGAAAAATATTTTACAAATATTGTAGCTTTTATTGCCTGAATCTTACATTATATTATTGAATGATTTTTAATTAATATTTTATTAATACATTGTATGGATTATCAAAAATTTGTTAAGCTATTCATACAATGTATTTCAATTTAATGTTAAACATTGTTTATTGTCTATAACACGTATATATCATCATTTGTCTTAGTCATATACTCTTGGCGGAGTGGTCGTGATTGTGGATTGTCTAATTGATTGGTTGCAACTTTTGCAAGACGCCTACATCTCTCTCTATTAAAGGCACTGTATTTACTCTATAAGGTAAAACGTCTTATAGTCTGTGGCTTGCATTTCAAAGAAGCATTATTTTGTTTTATTTGATAATTTGATACGATTGAAATTCGGATTCTGAAATTCTAAATCTAGTAATTACCAGACTAAGTCAACACATTTATTAAACTTCTAAATCTAATAAGTAAATGTTTTTATAGAATGCACGCCATTGCATAGAGGTATAATTTATCTTTTTTTTTAATTCTATTTATTTAAGGGACTTTTACGTGTGAACGTATGTCAGCCCCATCGTACCCTAATACAGAAATATAATACCTCACATATTACATATGGTGCCATTGATCTGAACAGGCCAGACGCCTCATCAAATAATAGTTCTGTTAAGATTTTGTTAAACATCCCGATGTCAAGTCTGTTCAGACCAAAGGCACTCACAAACGCCTCTCTCACAGAACTTATCATTATAACCATCAGTATTTTAATTGAGATAATGTATAAGAAATTGTGAAGCTTTCCCTTTGTCTCAAGTCCTTCAAATTCTTAAAAATTCATGACTTTTAAAGTTCCCTACATTTAGAAGAATGCCCACTAAGTTGGTATCACTACTTCGACCAGAGCCCGATGATGAACAAACAGCAATTTAATTGACTTTAGATTACACTCTTGTGTCTCTTCATTGTTTAGTTGTCTTGTGACTGAGTAAGGCAATCGATTATGCCTTCTGTTCAGCAGTAAGCAATTCTAATGTACGTAACAGTGCTTTGTGTGATGAGTAAACATGACTTAGTGCATTCATTGGAATGCTCATTTAGTCAGCACGATAAGATATTGATTAGAAATAATTCTCAATCAAAATACCATCTGATTAATTGTTTCAACTCGGTCAATATACGATAACTTCAACTGTACTTTACAATGCAATATATTTTTTCCCGGAATAATTAAACATAACTTAAATATTAATCTGAAACTATTTCTGATACAGACAATATACTCTGGTTTATAGAATTAACCTACCATTTCCGAGAAACTTAATTTGTATTTTATTGTATAAAACGCTAGACTTATATGTAATGAAATAAATGCTCCTTTAAATAGTTTTTTTTTTACCAAAAATGGGAAAATTGTGTAATAAGAAAAAAATGTATCGTTGATTTTTAAAGCTGAAGTCTTTGACAACTTTCAGAACGAAATTCTAGTAGTCAATGAAATGGTCACTATATGTTTCAATATTCGTAATAGACATCTTATATATAACAATAATATTTATTTCTGAAATATATATCAAATACAAATTGATTTTGCGTTATACAAAACAATTTTTGTGTCTAATTCAAGTATTTATGTGTAGGTAAAATGTATTCGTTTTTCTAGAGTTATAATTACTATTTGATAAATAATTATGTAATATGAGGCTCTAGGGGCCTAGTGGATAAGGGAGCGGTTTCCAAACGCGGCAACGCGAATGGAATAAGGTTCGAATCCCGGTACCCCGGTACGTGCCTCTAGGTTTTTCCAGATTACGTACGGATTTGAGCACCACATTCTTACTGATGAAAGAAAATATCGTGAGAAAGCCCACATTTATCTGATAGAATTGTCATGTGTAAGAGCCCTGAGAACGGCGATCAGATGGTTAACGTTGGTCACGACATATAAGCGCAGAATGGATACAGCCACGAATGTATCTCTGCCCACCCGTAAGAGATGTAGCGTGAGGATTAATTTTTATTATTATAAATAATTTTCCCTTTGATAATTGTTTAATAAATTTCCATAATATTCTTACTTAAACTCTTAAGTTACCTGGAAAGTTAAGATAAAATTGCGTATAATATGTAAAGAGTAAAATATTTTACAATCGTTGATTGCCATTGATATGCATATAAATACACATCAGTATACCATCAAAATACCATAAAAGTCTAATATTCGTACGTCTGTGTGGGGTCTTATTGATTGTTTTTATCAGTTTAATAATAGCTTTCAAAACAGAGAATATTAATTTATGTTTTGTAGGTAAGATAAAAGCGAATATCTTCATTAAATTGCTCATGAAACAATATCCGAATAGGAAATCAAAGTTCGATTCTAAACGGGATAAATGGCGATCATCAATGGCCCTGTGTCTTCCACATGCGGCTCATCTATCCAAGCCACAACATACGAACGCGAGCCACTCATCACCTTTTTTCTCGTGCAATACGATATCCGATCGTTTGTCGTGAACGTACCATCGGAAACCCGTTCTGAATTGATTCGAAACATCTCGAACTTAGGTGGGAAATGTTCAAACTCGAGGTGACAATTGATTATACCTCTCGTGAAGACAAAAAGCGGAATCTCTCGATTAGTTATGTCTTCGAGAGGCGTAGGCCGAGTGGAAACAATAGATTGGTTCTGCTTTATGATTCTATAAACGTTTATGTCCCTATAAACGACCTTTTAGCTTTTGGTGAAGTCGAGATTGTGATGTTATCGAGCTCGAGACAGGTTTATTACTAAAGTGCTTATGGCAGCTCTTATGGAAATGTTGTGATGAATTATGATTATTATCATTGTTTAATTACTTTCTCTATTCGGCGCTCGGTGTTATTGTAAAATATTGCAAACATTGATAATTCCATACTATACTATAATATATTTAATATGTAATACAAACGCACATCTTGATAGTTAAGTTCTAAAATTGGGCTTGAAATATAAAGATTCCGATATGTCATTAACATCTAACTTAAGTATATTATTCCCTCATTAATCGAAGCTTCCATAGTAATAATCGTGACCGCCCATAGCTAGCCAAATCATAAATATATCAGTCGGGGTAACACATGATTGAAGAAATATTCAACATTAAATTGTTCGCGTAGGACGTTTCAAACTTCAAAGTTAATAAATATGTTAACGAAATTTTTAAATGTATTTTCCTAATCAATACATTTTTAAACACTTGTATAGTCACTTATAAATTTTCATAAAAAATTAACAGATGGGATGGTTTCATTGAAGTTGAGTCAACTTTAACAAAGCTCGAAAAATAAACATAAAAATTTACGAAGTATTTAACACTAGATTTACAGGCAAACAATGTATATTTATTTTAGGTTTATTTTGCTTTGATATAAATAAAATTAATTCCATTATATCTATCAATACCTTGTATTAGTAAAAGACATGTTATTTTTAAGAATGAAAAAATATTAGAGAAGAAAATAATTCTTAGACAAATATAAAGAACAGTCATTTTGACAGGTTTGGTGAATCTAGTGTTAATAGATGTGGTAAAAGTTTATATAGCTTGTTATATTTAGTTCTAAGTTTCTTGTTTATTTTAAGCAAATTTGTTTATAAAAATATGTTAATTAAAATCTGATGATAAAGTTTTAGACTAATCATTAGATATGTCATCAAGTCATTCAAGTTAGTTGAAATTGCACTAAAGAATTTTCACTATTAATATCCCCTATGACCGTAAATAGTGCAGACTGTGGGTATAAGCATAAGGTCAAGGTAGAAAATAGCGTTACGGGTTGGTCGATGCACAAGAACCCGTGTTTCTAATAATTAGCTCGGCAGCTGTTTCCGTCTGGGGGCGGAGTTAAGACTTTTTTAATAAATTGTTCCACCGTTATTGGGGCAAAGGAAGACACGATTACAAATTTAAATTTGCCAAAGGAATAACGTAACTGCGTCGTAAAAGAAGAATGTTTCACATATGTTGGAAAAGAAATGAATTTGCTTTAATTTTTTTTTATTATATAAGATTAATTATCTTTAATTTATTTACAATATTATATGCTTTATCTTTATTTAGAATAGTATAATTTGTATTTATTCTGGACGTGTTGTTCTTATTCTTCGGGTTGGCGTTGGCGGTTGGCGACAAGATGCCCGGATGGCAAAGTGCTGCGGGGAATTACTGATTTTTTTGATAGAGGAGGGTGGAGTGCGCCTCACTTGGGTCGTTGGTTTCGACAATAATTAGAGATTATTGAATATTATTATGAAAAATATACCATTAACAAAGGGCTTAAAAGGACTTGTATCTAGAGCCGTAAATTTAATACTAGCAAAAAAAATAAATATAATACTATTAACTAATTGATAGCATAATAAACAATACAATTAAAAAAACAATAATTTTCATTCATGCTTGTGATCTGTTTCAGTTATTAATTATGTTTTTTATAGTTGAATTTTTAAAAAATGCTACAATGATTCTTGGGTGGCTTAAGAGATAACTCAGATAGCATTTTATTTTAATTATTATCTTTGATCAAGGGTGAACAACTAACCCTTAATTTTTGTTTTAAATATATGGCAACGTTCAGTTACAAGGCACACCCGAAACATCTGTACCCATTATTCATATAAATCCAAAGTATTAGGGCAAAGTTTTTACTTTGTTGGGGTTGTAAGTTTAAAGAATGTGGGACTTAATGGATAAGCAGTAAGTGTTGTGGGTTGGTTGTGTATATCTGCGTTGATTCTTTGAACGTTTTGAAGTGCATATTTAGAGATAACGAGAATGGCTCTGACGAATGTTTCTATACATAAGTCACTTTTAAGTTACTAACGCCATATTTCTACCTGATAAGTTTGTAATTTTTTTGTACACGGGATAGTTAACAGAATTCAGAATTGTATGTCCGAGTAATATGAAAATATAATTACAGTCAAAACAGTATATGCCGACATCGTTTAGAATAACATACCGGTTATAACTCAAAACAAAGGTCCCGGCTGAATGCTATAGGAATTCGTATCTCGAAAACATCACCCGTTGTTACGACTTAATATGAGTAGTCCCTTCGAAGTCGTTATAACTGATTTTGAGTGTATAACTACAGGGTTATAAAGATTCATCGTATTTTTTGATAGAACGTGAAAGAGACTCTATAATGCAATAATTTAAATGCCTCCAATTTGTAAAACTAATTCGCTAGTTTTTTTTACTATTTTAAAATTTATAATATATATTTGAATTTTAGGTTTTCAATCACGTCATGTCAAAAATAAGACGGATTGCAATTACCCCTATTGAAATATGAATAAAGTGATTAATTGTTTGTGATGGCTTTTGCATTTTATTTCAAACTCACTCAAACTGGGGTTTTCATGTAGGCTATGTATGTCACAACTCACAAGTGGTATCTACAACCATGGGAAATCAAAATTCAATAAAGACCTGTTTGCTTTATTTTTGCTCTTGTAAATAAAGTTTGTAACAGAGGGTAGCAAACAAGGGCAAGGAATAAATAACTTTTTGTAGTTAGAGGAAATCTATCTATTATTCTAGGTCTTCACGATCGCCTTGAGGGTGACGGCCGGGATTGTGTTTGATTGTGGTGACATCTATTGATAAAAACTTCTGGATGTTTCCTTGCACTTCAAGAATACGGCAGTGAGAGTGAATTTTTTTTGTTATCCCGATGGAAATCCCTTCGGACCGTCAGGGGAGTGGTAAGCGCCACTCCCTCGGTGTGCCGGACTTGCACCGACTAAAACCACCGGGGTGCCAGCACTGCCTCCTCTTCGCCTTCGCCGGGCCTGGGGATCCATATACTTCTGAGAGCCCGGCGAGCGATTGGCCTTAGGCAGACCTCTTCTCTGGAAGTAGGTCGTAAATTACCACATCAATACCTCTCACTGGGACAGCGTGTGGACACACACACGCCGCTCCACCCCCACTCTCCGCTGGACGGTGGACGCCCTCAACGTCCACCGCCGTGAGAGTGAACTGCATAATCTATTACAGTATCAACATATAGATGGTCTTTTCAGACCTTCTCAATTTGTGGAGGTAGGTGGAGTTGACCGTCTTCAGGAAGTCATCGAGATTGCAGTCAGAGGAAACATTCATATCAAAGTTATATCAGCATGGGCAGTGGATTTCTACAAATAACAACACTTATGGCAAGGAATCATTTTTTGTAAATCAGGGGCAACTCCTGTGTTCTGTAGCAAATACCCCTCAATTCCTCTTTAGCCAAAATTGGATTGTACGCCCTCCATCTACAAAGTCCGTACAAGCTTTTTATTTCGGTCACGGTACTTGTATTACGTAATTAGCGGTGGCTTATAGAGACTTTAGGGGCGTTTGTCGCTTTTAAATGTGATTAACTGCTCTGCGGAATAATAAACTCGGCCAATTTATGTGACAGACGTGTAGTTGAAATAAAAGTGGCCGACAGGTACAGTTTACGAAGATTTATTGATAACGAATTATATGATCCATTACGTAATTATTATGCTTGAAAACAAATGAAGTCAAATTCAATTTCATTATTTTTCAATGCCTAATGTTTCAATTGCTCTCAGTCTGTGGTTAAAAAGTTTTGCTTTGTACCTGGATGATGCATTTTTAATCATATGCAGCTGATAGAGATGTTTCCGACTTCAAAAATAAAGAAATTCTGCATTTGATTGTATGTTTTTAAGTATGTTCACTCGTAACCCTGGCATTTATTGACCGATTTGAATTTTATTTTGTGAATAGGATATATCATAAAGTTGGTGCCGTTTACAGGTTTCATGAAGGCTTTCGGTGATGTAAGCTAGTAGCTAGCTAGTAGATTGACAACAGCAAAATGTATAGTTCTCTTTCTACATATATTTTCGTCATGCATAGACTAAACATAATGTTTTTTTTTTTAATATGATAAATGTCATCGTTACTTTACGTTAATATAGTGAAGGTCTAATGAAGGGTTTCCTTGATTCAATAGATGTATCTTTCATGTATAGGCTTTTTTTTTTAACTTGGGGAAAATCCTCATAGGACCGTCTCAGCCGCACAGGGGGGTTGCGCGACCGAGGTGTGTCGGCTTGTACCGACTAAAAACCCCAAGGTGACTACTTCTGCGCATTGGCGAGGACTGGGGGTCCTGTAATCAATTCTCCACAGCTCCGTCGCGCCGCGCCCCCTGGGCACATACTCGGAGGAAGATATCATCCCCGAGACTGCTCATTGTATTTAGGCAGAGCACGTCACAATGCTCTGTCTACTTCTCGAGGGTCACTAACCAGTCGCTCAGGGCCACCACCCTGAGCGACCACGACCTCAAAGGCATCAGCCAACCGGTCGTGGATCGACCGATCGGCTGGGACTGATCTGCTGGGGCTGTTGCCGGCACCCCGCTGTCTTCTTCGAGCGGTCTTCTGCCGCTCTCGCTCTGCGGCCTCCTTCTGGGACATGACGTCCTCACAAAAGGAGACCACGGCCCTCCAATTGTCATACCCTGCCAGCATGGCCGACACCACTGCTGGCAGGGAGAGCTCGTGTCCGATCCTTTGGACCAGGTCCCGCCGCTCGCTGCCCCACGCCGGGCAATGTGCGCACGTATTTCAACCAAGATTTCGCCTCGAACACAGTAAACCAACGGAATTTGTTGTCATGGCAACACAAACCATTGTAATATATGTAAAAACTTATTGGTAGATTTAGGATTATTAATTACTTTTTAATGTCGATAGACTTTTTTTTATAAACATGTTTTTTTTTTAAACCAAAAGCTGACAAGCAAACTGGCCGTCTGATAAAAAGTGATTACTGTCGCGTATAACCGAGCTAAACAGTAGAAACCTTGAATTTGGACTCCCATATGCAGAAAATATTTGCATGACCAATGAAACGAGTGTACCGTCGTAATAATGATAGCAGTTTTCATAACAATTTGCAATCAAGTAACTCACTTGTTGTTTTAATAATAAAAATTCAATTAACAACAAGTGGTCACAAGTGCGACCTATATTATTTATTGTACGCAGTTGTTCAATGTTCATAAGAGAGCTATTGAACGGGACCCCAATAAATAAAAAGCACATTTGGCGCGGGACGCGACAACAAAAGATTAAAAAACGTGGTCGCATAAAAAACATCCGCGGTTATCTATTAGTATCTAGTTAGAGTTACACGTACAGATGTTACAGAAATAATAATCCCCCCGTTTCGAGTTTCGACACGAATGCCAACTAAAAAAATATTTTACCTTCGCGCGGTGGGCCCGAGACAGTTCCGTTATACAAATAGTCAGAAATAGTATCCAAATTCTAAAGATTCTTTCTATATTGACGTTTAACATTCTATGCAGATTCTTACACTAGTGCTATTAAGAGACTGCATGACTTGATTTTAAGTACAATGTCCAACCATGGTCAGTAACTATCAAGAAACGTGATAATGTCTGTTGATAGTTTTTTCACTTGGAGAAAATCCTCATCGAACCATCCCGGCTGCACGCGGGGAGACGCAGCCAATGTATGATGGACTTGTACCGGCTAAAAGCCCCAAGGTGACTACTTCGGCATAAGACGGGAGCTGTGGGTCCTGTAACCAACTCTCCATAGACCGGCCATGCCGCGCATCATGGGCACTAACTTTGAGAACGAGAAAAGACTTATCTGACACAGCACAGTGTTTGAAGGCGGAGCGCGTCTAGAACTAAGGCGAATATTTATAGACGCAACTTTAAGTTTGCTTAGACTTTACAATTACGATTTATATTACTCCGTGAGTGCCAAAGGATTTGGTAAGTCACCGATTCTTTCTACATGGAGTTGGCTCTGCGAATAATATGACTATACTCAAGTTTTTATTATATAATTCAGTTTTTTGTCAAAACGAATTATTTTTTGAGAACTGTGCTAGGTAAAATCGAAATAGCATCCCTAAATCTTAGCCTTAGTCTAGAGCGTGTCAGACTACGAATTGAAAGTGTAGTATGAATATTAAAAGGTCAGAATCGAATTATCCTATTAAAACTTATAAAAGTAGAACATAGCACTGATACATAGATGAGAAAGATCAAAATGTATACAACCGCCACACTTAAAGACGGCGAGGAAATAATGATTACTTACACAAAGTATTCATATTTCAACAGAGCAAAAAGAGCTGCACGTGGTTTCCTAAAAGAATTATAGATATAGTAGAAACAAATTCGACACGATTTCCTGTTACGAGCACCCATCTGCTATTACTAACAAATACTTTACTAAAATATCACATTACAGTTCGTGAATTGCGCTTAGTGTTGCCAGAATTGTTCTATAAAAACAGGATAAAGAAAATACAATATACACAAATTAATTTTTTTTTTGTTATCATTCGAAAAAAAATTAGGAAAACTTAAATTCGATGTCAGTTTTTCGACATTTTGATGCCTTGCAAAATATTGGGCGTAGTTTATTTTACGCCCTTATTATTAACAAATATAACACAAATGTTCACTTATTATTTGGTGAACTTTATAATACTTGGGTAAAGTAAAATTCAACATTTTAAAATGAAACACGATAAGTCTCTTTGCAAATTGGTTGAGTCACATTGCATCGCGGCTTAAAGATGCCATTTCACAAGCACGACGCGACAGTTTTAAGCATATATTTTTGTCATTAACGTTTTCCAATATCCCTTTTTTATGTAAAATATTGGCATGTTACGTTCGTAGAAAATCTGGCTTTCGAGTTGCGGGGTGATTAGTTTCGAGCGTAGAGTCCATTGATATATTTTAGGTCATTGATTTCAAAGTTTGGGTAGCCTCCCAGTAGGGTCGTAAAGACAGAAGCGGATCGCGAAGCCTCAATAAAATGAAACAAATATAGAAAGAGTTTAACCGATACGAGAAAATACACAATAATGTATATATTTGATATTTGTAACAATAACAAACATAATTTTAAAACAGTGAAGGGCGGAGGAAGTCGTAAAATATTTTTACATAGTCAGAGGAACACCTCATGTCAAAAACTAAGAAACATTATTTTAGTCAAACAAATTCTATCACCAGTTTCATCGTCACTTTGCATCGGATGTGACAGATGAAAGTTCGCATCTTTTACAATAAACTGGCAAGTCGTGGCAACACTGGGCGTCAGGTTGAATCTCAGCAAAGCTTAGGGCTCGTTTTGTATTTTTTAGTGGCATGGAGAGATATTAAATGTCTGCGGCGAGGCTTAGGGGCCAATTAATGCGAACGGCACAATGGGTCGCGATGGGCGTGCGCCAGTTCCGACCGGAAAGCTTCGATCGCAGTATACAATCGAATGGAATACGATACCGTGTGAGGAACGTACCACCTGTATCGAGTCCTATTCATCGCGTTCCCTGGGAGCGAATTTTTGCATTTATTGCACATTTGACGGTTAATAGCTTGACGGTTGACGACCTAATTGCAGACTTATGATGCTAGGGTTCTGGGTTCAAGTCCCGGTAGTGTTAAATATTCTGGGACGAGCAGATTAGTTTGTCGTATGCTATGAATGCATGTTTGTATTGTATCATGATTATTAAAGGATGATATCTCCATAGGGATGTTTGGTTGCATCTGTAATGACCATCATAGCAGATTTGCGTCATAATATACTTTTATATTATTTATTATAATTAATTTTAATCATACTAAGTTTTTTTTTGTAATTTCAACTATGCCAATAATCGTTTTTTTTAACGTTGCCTCATTATTGTCTTTCTGTGCAAATTATACCGGATTTTTTTAGGACTACGCGGGTGTTAGTACAAACACTACACCGGAAGGTAATGACTAAAGTGGAAACTATTATTTAAAATTAAAAGAGCCTTTTTGGAATTGGTTGTCAGATCCGAAACAATAATGTGTAAATGGTACAAAGGATAACATGATAGTCACATTAGAGACTGATAATTTAAAATAATATTTTTAATTAGTCTTGTTTACTTATAAGACATTTGTGAGGAAGACATTGTATCGATTTTATAAATCTTTTTAATGTGATAGATATATTATAGGTTTAGATATCATAAATTTAACTTAAACTTGTTAATTAAAATCAACGACACAGCTTTATTTACGGGAAAATAGCTTTATTCTGAATTCCGAATTTTTGAATATTATATTAAGATATATGAAACAGATTTTAGCATACCAACAAGTATTTAACGACTGTGACCTTGTTTTTAGGTAAACTTGGGTAGCTGGTACGAGCTCAGCGGGAACAAATAATCTTCTCGCGGCATTCTCAGGACACAGTGGGTGGTGCCTAAATAATTAGTGAAACAGACACCGAAAACTGTCGTAAAAATTAGCTAGATGCTTATTAATAATTTCACGTCAATATTTAAACATTAAATAATATTTTATGCCCAGTTAAATGGAATAGTATTATCTTATTAATATTTATACAAATATAATGCGTTTTAACGTAGCGTATAAATATACAAAAAATACCGACTAATATCTAAAGATAAAGGTTAATATTAAAATTAGTTGTATAGGATTGTTTTTCTTGAATATAATTAAATAAATCATATTTACAGTTAACATTGGTTATTGTTGAACAAGCTTGACGTCGCCGGAGTCGAGGAAGTTTGCGTGGCCGTGCCCTTGGTTTAGACAGAAGGGTAGGACGAATATCCCGCGGGTTTTAGACGGTAAGAGTCCGTCACATAGATCCGCCGTCTTCATGGTACCCTGACGGTCCATGAAGATTTCAAAAGGGTTACAAAAAAAAAGAAATGAAAAAGCTTGACAAGTGTATATTTTGTAGTAATCTTAATACATCCAAAAATGCTGTATTGGTTTATATGTCTTATAGTTTGGCTTTTTTTTTGTTATCCCGGTGGAAATCCCTACGGACCGTCAGGGGAAGTGGTGAGGGCCACTTCCCCCGGTGTGTCGGATCTGCCCCGACTAAAACCACCGGGGTGCCAGCACTGCCCTCTCTTCGCCTTCGCCGAGCCTGGGAATCCGAATACTTCCGACGACTCGGCGGGCGTCTTATAGTTTGGCTATGAAATATTGCGAATTCTCTGATTAGGTTTTTAACTTAACATCCAATATAAAAAGTCGCTCATTAGAACAAAGTAAAATTTATGTTCTTTCTAATAGCCTGTTCGTGGCCTTGTAGGTTCAATTTCCAGTTCTTATATATGGAATTTTCTAGATTAAGTAAGGATTTACGCACTACATGCTCACCAGTGAAGGAAAAAGTGAAGAAACCCGCGTGGCATCTAATTGAAAAGTCATGTATAAGTGCTCTGAGAACGGCGATCTGCTGCGCTACTGGTCATGTTGGACACGACATATAAGCGTAAAGTGGACATTAATGTATCACTGCTCATCCCGATAGGAATATAGTGTGACGATATATTATTAATATGGTCTTTAAAAGTTAAAGACAATTTTAAACACCAATGTATAATCAATTTATCGCTTTAGTAAACTTTATGTTAAATTAGTGGTTGAACACGACTTTAAAATTTTCAGTGAATTAAATATGTAAAGCAAAATAAAATCTGCGGTCCTATTTTCAACGGATGTTTCAGGACAGTTTTTCAGCTTTCAGTTGAGTATTTTGTATAAGCGTTTGACACGAGAGGGCGTTACATACTCGTATATGTATTAACTCTTTGAATAATTCATATAATCAACTAGTACTTTACTTATTGCTTAGTATTTCGGTTTTTTTAATTGTGTATATCAAATATTATATATTCTTTATACCAGTCTATAAATTGAAACAATTCATACAAAGCATCGTAATAAGTCAACAATTTTTTTACGTAGAAAGTTTTCAGATATATAAATATTATAAGTTTTCCAACTAACTAACTTCTAACCTTTGCTGAGTCGTTAGGTTGTCTTCTAGCATGTTGTGTTCCGTTAGTATGAGATTTGTTATATTCTTTAAAAGATGTGTAAATAGATTTTTAAACAGGTTGAATAATTGCAGGTAACTGTTTACGGAAAGGCATTTTTTTTTTTCAAAAAATATTTATTACTTGCGGTGTAGTCCAGTGCCGTCTGATTTTATTTTTAACATGAGATTCAGTGTATTCACTTTGTTTAGCTAGAAATAATTTAACATAATTTCATTACTTGAGGAGTGTAGGACACGTGAAATAATAAAGCCTAAAAAAGAGATGTTATATAAATTTTCAATATGAGAACCTATACCACAACTAAAGATCTCTAGGCATATGTAGAGTTGGAGGTACACAAGCTGATCCCGAAACGCTGCAGGCCGAAGCGAGGTTGAATTGATTTCTTTAATACATCCCATTTATTTGGATAAAATCAACTGAGCAGTAATCGTGCATCGAGCTTATTATAGAGCGTAATCTATATGTCGAATGACATTTAATTTCCAAGTGATAAATTTAAAGTTAGTGCGCGGGCGCAACTCGCCTGCGCCGCTGTGCGCTTTGTAGGGGGGCTAAGCGAACGATCGGACCTTCCCCACAATACATAATATTAATAGGCTTACCATAATAATGGCATTCTAAACCAAGACAGGACTTAAAAGCAGGATCTGGCAAAGGGGCAAACACATTAGAATATATATAGTTTATTTATTTTTCTATTTAAAAAATTAGAAAAGGAAATCCAAATATCAATATTACTGTCCAAAACAATCATTCATTTGAGCATTTTATGATTAATAATTCTCAATTTCAAATCACTATTACAATTACTAGTGTAAACGGGGGGTGTACATGTATTAGTTTTATCTCTTTTGCACGCGTATTTTTGTCATAGTGTTTTCATTTTTTTGGTCCGTGTGATTTTATTTTATCTCATATTAAATAACAGGTACTTCCATGTTTTTTTCTCGTCTCTACTAATAACGCATTATTACGTCCCTTCAGAGTAGTACATATTACGTAAAAAGTAACTAAATATCGTTTAATATGCGACTACATTTACGGTACATAGAGGTACAGTAAGGTGTATCAGGTTTCATAGATTACATTTTGTAATCGTTTGTCATTAATTTATTTACATTTTGCCCATCTATGTCTTAAACACTAATGAATACTCATTTCTATACAAATTTATGACTTTTAATGTTAAGAAGGATTTTAATCATGATTATAAATTAATGAAATTAAAATGACGTTTACATTTGGCATAAATAGGCACACTTATGTCTAGTATATAAGATACCTGTAAATAAATGCTCCAAATATGCAACAAAATTGCCTAATGGCGAAATTTGCAGCGTCAAGTTGAAATAAATATAATACCAGGATCTGCAACGTTAATCAGGAAAAATATCAATCTGGCCTGGACGTAGGGTAACCGCAACGTATGGTAACTCTATGTATTCAGCTTTAATAACCACCCTTAAAAGAACTTACTTTTAATTACCTGATCTTTAACATCTGGAGCCAGGAGGTCTGAAATGATAATTTATAGTTCATTATTGCTGATTTCACGTCGCAGATATTTTTAATGGAAAATTAATCGCTTCTTAAATCTTTTATATATTATTAACCTTTATAGTAAATGTTTGTATTAATATGTATTTAGTAATAATATAGTATCGCTTTCAGGGTAACTAGAGATATTTTGAGATAGTAAATCGTGCCCAACGTGACCAGAAGCTCACGTTATCGCCGGTCATAAGGTAACGCACGACATTTTTGTTAAATAGTCTGAGGGAGTTCTCACTTTATTTTCCTTTATCGACCATATATAAACCCATTTAGCAAATAATCAATAGCGGCTTTTCAACACTCATACCATTACATTATTACATCATTTAGGTGTGAGCAGAGATCGTACGAAGTAATTATTCAAATTTATTTGTTTTAAGATTCACTCCTCTGTCATGAGTGCCTTTATAAATCTATTGAATTCCTAAATATAAATATGTAAACTATACAAATATTTGTTCCGTGTGGAGAACGAACTCATACCCGCAGCGCAAAAGTCGCACGCTCAATCACTGCGCCAACCGAATTTATTTGTGTCAATTCTTAGTTTCTTTTTAAGCCAAGGTGAAACTTTTCTTAATATTTTTTTATTGCTTAATTTACTCAAACTGCAAAGTTTAACTTACAATAAAGATTTATATTTTCGTCGTATACATTAAAAATACTTTGATGGTTCTTATTAGATGGTCCATATCAATCTTTAATGGCTCATGCGTATTTTGAATACATTTTTATAGCAATCAAACAGCTACATTATTTCTCATTGAAATATACACTGATTTTTATGGTTATTTGTTTATTACGCAATAGACAATTAATAAAATATGAACATAAAATGGAATAAGATCATTATAATGTCCGTTTAATACGATAGTGAACATTTTGGAATCGAATAATGTGCCGTAAAGAGGTTATATTCATTTATATTCACTCCAGGTGTCTTGGCCAAGTGGGCTCGTGGTAATAACCAACAGGATTTGGTCGTCATGTGTCATTTCGGTAATAGTTTTGGTTCCATAATATTTAAATTTGTATTTTTAATTTGTTTTCAAACTAATAAATATTTGATATTAAGCTACTCGTAAATATAATCGAGCACGATGTGTGATAAAGGGACATTCTGTACGGCGAGGTACATGTCATTGCCGCATACTGTCAACTCCATTCAACGGAATTTCTAGAAAGGGATATCAAATTTGACCTAATCTGAAATTTAAATTGTGCGGTTTTTGATCTTTTTTTTTTTATTCTGACTCGACACATTGACTGCACTATACCTGATGGTAAGCATGGTGCAGACAAAAAAAAAACGCTAACGACTATCAATAGGTAAGAAAACCCCAACGGTAGTCGCAGCGATCATGCCGGCCTGCTAAAATATTTCTTCACGTTACGCTTAAAGGATCCCATATCATAGGATGGAGGGAAAACGCTCGCTGGAAGACCATTCCACACCCCAACGGCACGGCAAAAGAAGGAGTTAGAGAACTTCTTAGTCCTAATCGGGATGTGGAATACCGTAAAGGTGTGACTCCGCAAACCCGCGCGCGTGGTTCTATTCAGGAAAGGAGAGAGTAGAACAAGATTAAACAACTCTTCAGAACACTCGCCATGATACAGACGGTAGAAAACGCTTAGTGAGGCAATATCTCTGCGCAACTGAAGCGGTTCATGATGCTTAGTCACGTCAGCATCATTCACAATGCGGACAGCCCTCCGCTGCAACCTATCCAGGGCGTCAAGTAAGTACTGAGCAGAACCATCCCAAAGATGCGAACAATATTCCATGCATGGCCTGACCTGAGCCTTATACAAAAGTAACAGCTGATCAGGCGTGAAAAACCGACGCACTCTGTTCAGGACACCAAGCCTACGCGATGTTGTGCTGATAACAGATCCTAAATGATCTTACGTAAAACCTTTTTTTTTGTATTCGACTATATGGCTGAGTTGATGGAAATCTATTTTTTTTCTGAGTGACCATATTGCGCGACCGGGAATTGCGGCGGGCCATATTGAAGGTCTTCCCAACTAAACCCGGCTTGGTGGGCGAATGCAGAAAGCGCTCAGCCAGCGAATTTTATGAGTTGGGCGGCTACGCATGGGCAGGCCTGTGGGTACGGACCACGACTTGGGCGACCGGACAGTTAAAAACAAAACTAACTGTGATCTAACAGCGTATCGGAAGCGACTGCCTTGAGAAGAAACGCCGTAAGAAACTCAAGGCTACGTTGGAGCGAAGTTCATGTACTCGCGCATTAAAGACTTGAGGACAATTTAATCTGTACACCACATAAAAAGTTAAATATTCATTGTATAGCATTTATAAAGACGTACTGTGATAAATAATGTAGGATTAAGCATATCAACACACCTGAGATAACTCCGAAGAGCGCGATAAAATAAAACAAGGATTTTCGCACCACTGTTTGACAGACCGAAACGGAATCCGGACGACGGGCGTTGCATCGCGGCCACAAGCCATTTTATTTCAAACAAGATTTTCATTACAAACAGGAAATATAAAAAGAGTAATTGGTGACTAACAACTAGCACTTGGAAATAGCGTTCAATTAATTGGCTAATTAATTTACGACCATTGCCTTCGATTTTATGGACGTGCTATCATAAAGTAAGATGCTGATGAATATAATGCATGCCCACTGAAGGCAAATAAAATATAGAAGCATTTTCATAAAGTATCAAATCGCATCTCTTCATCTAAAACCATGAAGAAGCTCGTTGGCACATATAAGATACATTATGCTAATCTAAAGTTTAACTCGGTTTTTGAGAGATAAAGTCTACTTTACGCTAATGGCATTTCTTGAATACTGAGACTCAATAAAATTGAGTTATTTATCGATCCAAACATGCTTCTAGTTTTTTTTTGTTTTCTGCATCTACCTAGTTACGAGAAGATAGTTAAATTGATTCAACCGAGTTGCATTGCGTAATAACGTGTCAAAGATTTTGTTATTTATCGAATCGATTTCTGTTCGCTGTAACCGAACATGTCGTTCTCCGCGATATTTGCCTCAAAGGGCACACATGCAAATTTCACGAAGTACTGATTATTTATTATCATCAGCCCATCCTAGTCCATTGCTGATCATAGAATTCGTCTATTAAGCGCCATTGAGCAGGTCTTCAGTTCTTGCCATCCAAACGTAAATGGATACCGTCTGCAGATCGTCGCTCCACCTTGCCAAAGGGCCCACCACTCTACAGTAAGTAACAAAAACAGTAAGTGAATTTTATTTGTAAAATGGAATAATGGCTGTGAATTTTTATTTGTGACAGTGACAAAAAAATATAGTTTCACGACGTTATCGTTAAAAAGTATTAGTAATTTCCATGACTATAAAGGGCCGCCATGTTTGCATTTCGATCCGCGACTCGAAAAGAACCTGTGTTTAAGTTGACTCTTGAATTATATCGGAACGATTAGTGTAATAACTGGTTGCATCTCGAAGTTTTCTTGTTTCGTAGGCGCGTTTGCATCGGTCCCTTTCGCATTGTATCGGATATTCGGTTATGCCAATCGAAGTATTGTTTTCCGCACTACTTTCGTTGTCGAATACATTTAATTTGACTTGTTTGTGTAATAACTTTATATTCTCGTTTTATAATATTAAATATTACCGTATATGTGAAATATTTCTTTTTTAATGGTCTACAGGCAAAAGCTTGTCCTTAATTCCAAATGGGGAACTGTGAAGATAAGGTTGAGATGGAACGAGTTGGCTCTAGAAACGCCCATATACCAAAAGAAGATGAAAAAATATACTTAGTAGGCACTCTTCCGCTGTCCAGATTGGGAACGGAGAAACTAATTTTGAAGATAATTGTCTTGTTATTATTTTCATTTTGAGAATATGTATTTTTTCAAAGTGTTGACTAAGTATGTTTTTTTTTCAGGACCATAAGACACTGCATTACTGAGTATTTAATATTAATTTCAACTTGATATCTCCACGCTTTCCTTAGAAGGGCTTGACACTCTGACAGACGGGCAGAAAGACAAAGGTAAAAGAAGGTGATCCTATAATGGTTCCTTTTTTCGTTAACAGCTACGTAACACTAAAAAGATAAAGAAAAAGAATTATTATTTCCATTTAAATTTATTTAAAAAAAATTATGATCAGAAATGATAATTATTACGGTATAATTAAAATTGTATTGTAGATTAATCATTTGCGAAACTGATATCAATTCGGGTTGATATCGGCGGTATTTTTCGGCTTTTATAAAAAACGCTGCACTTGTAGCAATGAAATTTAGGAAGGTGAATTGATTGCTTCTTTTTGGTGCGCGTAGAATTCGTGGTATAGCGTCTACGCCGTAATGTAACAGCATGTTGTGCATTGTTTCAAATAAGGTGACCAACTTTACAATGGCAATGTGAAAAACTGATTATTTTAAAGTGGTGTGTCTGAATATCCTTCTGTCTCAATATTTTATGGATACGGACCATCATCTTAGGGAAACACCGAGTATACCTGGACTGATCTATTAACATTTTGGGAGTAAGTACCTTGAGAAGATGTGTCAAAAGGAACATAATGTGATATGATGTAGGCGGCGTTTATCCAGTGTGATGTTTATCTATGTTGCGTAGTTGCATCCACTCGTGGCCAGCGGATCGAATGAGTTTCGGCAATTTCAGGGCACAGGTATACTATTATTTTGTCTAGCGTCTTTTTTGCCCGGGGTTAATCCATTACAGGACTTCGTCATCATGCGACATCATAGGCTGCCGTGAGACTAACGGCTGAGTTGTGTAAAAATCCTATTGACTAAAACACTTGGACGTTTCTATCGCACCGCAGAAAACCGGCCGTGGGAGTACGCCCAACCTATATGACTCGTCGTTCCATCTTGAAACTAAAACTGGTTGAATGTAAGCATTTCTAAAACTAGAAAACTGCTTTTAGACATGCTGGCAAGCTCATGGTGAATATCAACGAGTAATATCCTGTTTTTCGATAATTCCGGTCAGTTTTTGAACTGTACTGTTATTAATATCAGTTGCAATTTAATAGTTTTCACTTCGGCTTGTCGTGCTGCAGGATGTATTTATATATCTCCAGTTGCTCAAATACCTAGAGATCTCTAGTCGAGGTATATGATGGCTGGCATGATAAACGGCGACTATGAATAATTTCTCGTCTCTTGGTAGACGTTGGCGTTTTTGGACTTCACTGTAATTTACACCAGATGCGCTATAGTCATTGTTCGAGCCAGTATAAACAATGATTTAGTTCATTAGGCATTCAGGAGCTTCCCTTAATTAATATAGTTTATTAACTTGTTATTGTTTCCGAAGATTCCCTGAGATACAGTCCCGGATTCCAGGTCGGCAAACACTGGATTAGTTTCATATTTTACTTATTAAAATGCAGTCTTGGAAAAATCGTTACGGGTCGGTCCCGCAGAATCCGAAACGGCTGGTCACCTTCGATTTGGTGGAAGATAAATATTGATTGTACCACAAAGAGGCGCTTGTAATTGCGTGTGCGGCCGAACAGAGCTTTTATAAAACTCGCTGCAAACCGCACGGAATGTAAACCAGAATGCTCGAGGACATTAATGTGTATTTATTGAGAGCGTCCAGTAATGTTTTTATCCAATGCGTTTAAAGACGGGGATTCGGGTGGATTATAACATACTTAACTGTATATTTTATTTTTAATTTGTTTTTAAGTAGTCTCGTAACTTATTGAATCGTTTTTATGTTTATATATTTTTACTCTCAATCGATTTAAATTGAATTCGATGATGCAGTTGTTGTGTATATGCTAAATAATGTTATCTAAAGCTATATGTAATCTTATTTTATTACTAGATTTCGCTCTGGTTGTCAGGGTGGTCCTTTGCTAAGGTCTGCTATTTATGGGATAGCCTTCGTACGCTTTTAATAGAGTAGTCGTACTCGGGCATAGTGTTTGGAAGCACACAGCTCTATAAATTCCATTGGTTTCGAAGTGAGGTTTATTAGGCTTTCTCGTTGATCCATTGATCTGGATAATCTGGTGGGACTAGCGCAGCGAAGACCATTCATGGAATCTGTGTTTTCATCGTATCCTGCGGGACCAGACCCTATTTATAAGATAGTTGAAACATATTTACTCTACTTTTCTGTATCCTCTGCCTGTGGAGTGGCTTTTTAGCAGGCTGTTAAAATTATCTAGTTTCTCTTTAGTTACAATCAGTTTTGGCATCAGTATGAATATAATCATTTTGCCGGCAAGCATTGTTGTTAAATTTTATTTGTCAGTCAGTCACGATACAGATGTAAACAATACAGGGTAGCAATTTCAAAAACTTACAGAAAAAAAATTAATGTTTTTGTAACATTTGTCAATCTACTTTATTAATTTATACTGAAAGGTGATGATATTGTAAGAGATTTCTTTTAAGGGTGATAAATTACAGAATGAGTTAATTTAAAATAACAAAGCAACAGGAGAAATTTTAGCTAAAAATTACACAGACAAGAATAATTCGTTTGCTGTCGGAATATGTATGCTTCATACCAGAAAAAGTGCATGTTTTATTTTCAGACAAGTTTTAAAATAGTTTTGTAGCTTCCTACTTTTGTTAAAACATTTTGCTTTTATGATCTAATTACTTTTTACAACACTAAAGCACTCACAAAGAGTTATCATAAACGAAAATGTTTCGCACAATTGATGATAATACATATATAATTCCAGTAAAACCTAGAAAACTATTAGGAAAATAATATTTAGTCCATCGGTAAGACTAAATGATTTGAAATATCACATAATGATCAGAGGATTAAATTAAATTTTACTTACATAGAACAATATGGTTATATTAGTTATTTTTATTATAATAGGGAGAAGATTTCTTATATATGTATAGAAAAATATACATATGTATATACCTAGTAATTTTATTCTAAAATGCCTCAATTACGTTTATGAATTAACTCGTACGTGTCCATTATATCCGACTCATTTTTTTTTCTTTTGCTTCTTCAAGATAGGCAGCATGTACGTTAGCAGCACTTCTGGTGGTGCATTCGGTTATAGACATCAGTGGCCACTTTCTATTAGATGGATTTTCTATTGGATGTTTCTTTTTTTGGGAGTCAAAGCTGCTCGCGTCCGTAGGCTTTACCCTAGTTTCTCTACACGTGACTCCTGGGTGGTGCTAAACGAGCAGCAGCGAGGTGGTAGGGCGTCGGTGTCCGTCTGGATCGCGACCACAGTACATGGGTGTAAAGGCCGTCATAGTGACCAGTTTCGGATTGTCGCGTTTCGGGATCAGCTTGTGTATATCCAGTAGCTCATATACCTAGAGACCTTCAGTCGTGGTATATGCGGGCCGACATGACGATAGAGACTATCAATGGATGTCATGCTTTGATAGTTGCTTTCGTTTTTGGACTACACTGTACTTACCATCACGAACTCTGTAGTCACTATGCCGAGCCAGTGTAAAAAAAAAAGATGGACTGTTAGCTTGTTACCACTTTTTGTCATAAAAAGAAAAAAAATCATCGTTAATGATATTGAAAAAACTATAATTTGTACATCAATTTTTTTTCATCATATACATTTTCAACAACATTCGTAACTTTGCTGATGTATTTTATGAATAGATTATATTTATTTCAAAATAAATCATAGCGTAATCACGTGTTACATGTCACGTGTTGTCATTTTATTATATTATAGAAAATTTAACTACGGATAAATATTTAAAGATGACTTGCAATTATTAAATTTATTCGTATATTTTGCTTCAATGATTTTGTTCACGTGTATTCAATGAAGGAGACAATTGAAGGAACCGCGGTTAAGTGGCATCGATTGTCTGAATTAAATTAAGTGGGAAGCTCGTCACAGATTCCGCTCGTTGTGCCGTGACTTGCGACATTGTAGACGTCGCGGTTTCATTGGCGACGCATAAATCTGGGCCACAGAGTAATTCGGCAGTAAGTTTTGATTAATACGTTGTTAATAAAGACTTTGACACATTTTGGACTCTTGTGGTTTATATATCACAGTTAATTTATCAGTCCTTACATAAATTCTATTGTGACCCGATGTTTCGAACTAACCAAGTTTAAATATTATTTCAACTCAATACATTATAATTTGTTGAAATTTAGTTCATAATTATCTACTCGACAATGATATTGCGAAATACGAAGCATTAGCGGCTTGATTGTGGATTAGTCTTTTTGATTTTCCGTTAAAATGATTTGTAGTTTTAAGTTTCTCTAACACTAAAAGTACTGTCTACAAACTATAGATACAGAATAATTTATTTTTATAATGTAAATATGTATACTTGATATTTTAAAGCATAGGAATTCCTTTTAAATGTAAACAATTACTTTACAGTGTTTTTTAAATGAAAAGTTAGATAAATCTAACTTACTAACTTTAATTTAGCTAGTTAGATCTTAGCATGAAAATGAGTTCATTTTTGTAAAGAAAAAACTATCCGTTTTGTAGTTTTTTGTCAAAAGTTTACGCGCTTACCAAAATTTTAACTATACCAATTTTATTTTCAGACAAAACTAACTAAATAAATTATTGATCTACATACTGTCCCCGTTAAAAAAAAAACTCTATTATATGGAAGAGGAAATATTATAATATACTAAATTTCATCTAAACATTGTCACCTGTTATTGGAGTTGCATTGCTCGGTTGTAAGGATGATTTGTAATTCAGCAGTATTGACATTCTAGGCCTAAACTTAGTATTCAGAAGAAGTTAGCTGTCGAGACATGGTAAATAAGGCAATTAAGATCGCTGGCGCCGTTTACTTTAAGTATGATGGTAACAGACTTCACATACCTCACAGTTACTTTGATTATGCCGATGGGAAGCGACCGCTGTTCGTACCAGACAATAGCTAGCGTAAAAACGTTGGTATGCGGAAAATTATAACGCATTTATGATGTACGATGTAAATTGTCTTCGATATTAGAACAGTTCAACGTGCAATAAACCATTGGCATCGAATAAAAGTGTTTCAATTAAGTTATTTTTAGTATTTTAGTTATGATGTTTTTTTTTATAAATTTGCCATAATAACTACATAATTTGTCAATTTTTTTTTTACACTGTCTCGACATGGTGACTACAGAGTACCTGATGGTAAGTACAGTGTAGTCCAAAAACGAAAGCGACTATCAAAGGATGAAAATCCATTGATAGTCTACATCGTCATGTCGGCCCTCGTATACCACGACTGAAGGTCTCTAGGTATATGAGCTACTGAATATACATAAGCTGATCCCGAAACGCGACAAGCCGAAACTGGTCACTATGACGGGCTTTACACCCATGCACTGTGGTCGCGATCCAGACGGGCACCGACGCCCTACCACCTCGCTGCTGCTCGTTTAGCACCACCCAGGAGTGTAGGGAAACTAGAGTAAAGCCTACGGACGCGAGCAGCTTCGACTCCCAAAACTGACATACTTGACACTGACAGGCTTGCTTTTGACCCCAACCTCACTTGTTGGAAAGTGATGATCAGGCCGTCGAGGGAGCGCGGTCACCCACTCATTTATAAAGATTTAAAAGTTCAATTCATTCGGATATCTAACAGCTTCGGTTACGGATTTACGCACATCACCATCAGTACATGGTGCTGCTGCGTGTTATTGTACAGGAAGTGATTATTTTACTATTTACGAGACTGAAGCGAGGCAGTTTTAAATCCATTACCTGATTGTCACACGGTCGTTTTCCAGTAGCCGTCTGAGGTCGCCCACACGCGGTGTTAAAACCCAAAAAGAGCTAATAACTATTATATAAAGTAATGGAGCCAGCCGCGTCAGTGAAAATTATGATTAATATCTGTTAAGGTAACGGTGTGAGACGCGGCGTGGTCATGGGAATACTCGATTATAATCACCCGCACAATAACATTTACTGCAACTATGGAATCGTTGTTATTAGCCACAATTTGAATACCTGTGTTCTTCATAATCAAAAATGGTTTAAGCGAATTAACAAGTTTGTTCATTAAAAGAGCGTTCTAGTTACGTTGTGCTTAAAATGTAATTCGGATGCTGGCACCCGTTGCTCGTGTTAAGTTTGCAATCGTGGGAGTTGATAGTCACCTACATCGGACTCCGTTCCGTTTTTTTTTGTCTTGACTCGCCTCAGTGATTTCATCTGATGGTGAGCAAAAACCCATCAGTATCAGTATAAATGCAATGGATTTTTGCACTATATTTTCCTTCACCGGTGAGCATGTGGTACTTAAACCTATATTAATCTCGAAAAACCCAGAGGTACGGTGCCAGGGTTCGAACCTAGGACCATTTACGTTGCCGCGCATGACCTCCAGTTCCTTAACCAATAGACTTGTAACCAAAAATTTTGATTTTAATAAAAACCATACCATTATACCAGTAACTTATATACCTAGAGGCCTTCATTCGTGGTATATGTGGGCCGACATGACGACGGAGACTATCAATGGATTTTCATCATTTGATGGTCGCTTTCGTTTTTCTGCTACACTGTACTTACCATTAGGTGTACTGCAGCTGCTTTATCGAGCCAGTATAAAAATAAAATTGTATATAATTCGTCTAGAATATCTTAAGTTGGCGATTGTAATCTAGATCTTCAAAAAGTCAGTCCACAGAACTCTTGGTCGTATTATTAACGATTTTGCGCCATAATCTGTTTGCCTGAATATTTTGACATGCAAAACATCGCTGAAGACGTTGACCCCGATCTGAAATGGACAGTTACTACTGACAGATATGATGGATTGCTTATCTAGATGCCGTCTACTTGCCGTCAGCTGACTACTTGACATATTGTTATGTATCATCTTATCTTGTTTACACAAAAATGGGAGATTGTTACATGTGTGAACTAAGATAATGCCGAGTGTAGAAATCGGTAAGGTCAGTTTATGTGTTTAAATGAGACGTTATTCTTTTAACTTTACCAATCAGTTTATTTTGTCTGTTATTTTTAACTTTAGAATAAATTGCAATTGATGATGATGATGATGATGTCCTAGCCGGATTCGGCCACGGCGACTATTTCAACATCGATTAAGAAAATCGAGGTCCAGTTTTCGGAAACAGTCAATTGCGCAGGAGATATTTAAGTGCACAGCTGGACGCGCAGCCAGAGATGCACTCTCTCGTCCGAGCTCCCTCAGGCCCGATGGAATGGAGAACCAGTACGATCGGAAGGGAGCGGGATGCAGGTTTGGTCGAGTTTTCCTTCTCTGAACACCTGGTTGAATTGCGGTGTTAAAGATATACCTTAGTTGCCTTTTACGACACCTCAGCAAGAAGAAGGGCGTGCTATTCTATTCTGCCGGCAGCCGCCACGGCATAAATTGCAATTATTCTTTCAGCGTGACAAGGGCTTGGCTTCAGATCACGGCAAAGGCAAAATTAGTTGTGATAGACACATTTTAAGCCTTCACGTTTTGCAAACATTATAATACTTTAACGGGCCTTATGCGCGAATTTACTTACTTTTAACTATGGTTCGGCGTTTTGACCTAGTTACACAGTCATGGTTACGAGTATACTGATGTGTAGCTGAGTTTTCGTTGAGCCATAATTAAAAGTAAGCTAATTCGCGCATAAGACTCTTAAAGTATTTATAATAAGATTTATTTATGTCAATTTATGGGTTTATGTATATATATTTATTGTAGATATTTTGGCCAAGTGTAAAAACTTATTGACTAAATAGCTCAATTGAATTATTGAACTCACCCACTCAATTCAATGTAGATTGCCAAATTGTATGCTTACATATTTATTATAATATAACACGAAAACTATTTTTGATTTAACTGGGTTTAGTTTTTTTTTTACCGTACTATAACCCCGTACTATATGTAATATTAATTTCGTTTTGTAAAAAGGTTATACGTAATACGAGTATAATAGTTAATAGCGCTGTATGTATCAAACTGTTCATGTGATAGTATGTATTTTGTATGGGATAACAGGCTGAATATACGCTTTTGCAGTGATCATGTTCAGAGGCGGTCTGAAACACTGATAGTTTCTAGTTTAATAATAGTCTTAGTGAGATTACCTACGGGCTTGCGTCCGCCCTGGACCGCTCTGGTAGCCTGTCCCACGTCATTACGCAATTGAAACTTACTGAATTATTACTAACGATTATAATCTTTGTAAATATTTATTTAGCCGACATCTACTACCGCGAAGAATAAGCTTCCTCTTTATTTCTCAACTTTATGTAATCCTTTTCGTTAAATATAAACGTACAATCTAATTATGAAGTTACTAGCTGTGTCCGCGACTTCGTCTGCGTGGAATAGTTATTTTGGGCATTTGCCATTTTAGTTAGTTATTTATTTTAAAATTGTAATATCTTCTAAGATGTTCATTGAAATTAAGTGGTGTTAATTTTGTTCACAATTAAATACTCTTAATCAACAACACATTTATTTGGATAAAGATTAATATTATTATGTTGATACAACTCTTAACAAATAATGCATTAATTTCGACCAAATTTGATTACCATAAAAACGGTTCTAGTGAGTTAATCTTAAAAGATAGACATTTTTTAGATCATTTCAAGAGGAATAACTCTTTTATACATATATTTTCGGTATCTTGAACCGTTTTCGCAGCGCACGCAATGGAAGCCCTCAAGGATGAATAAGTTTCCCCGTTTTTTTCACATTTTCCATTATTTCTTCGCTCCTAATAGTTGCATCGTCATGTTATATAACCTAAAGTCGTCCTCGATAAATGGTCTATTCAACACAAAAATAATTTTTCAATTCGAACCAGAAGTTCCTGAGATTAGCGCGTTCAAACAAACAAACAAACTCTTCAGCTTTATAATATTAGTATAGATATGCATTGATAAAAGCGTTTAAAACTCGAAGATAGGAAATTAAAAAGGTTTGATTCGCTAAACAGTTTAAAAATTTAAAGGACCTTAACACAAACATTGTTCTTTACAGTTGATACCATTTTCGTATAGATTCAGTAAGAGATTTTAAAGTTAACGGTATGACGAGCAACTGCTATTTTGTTGCTTGGGATCTTAACACGTTCACTACCAGCGACGCATATATGCTTCGTCTCAATTCTTGCATTTGACTCCGAATATTTTTTTACAATGTACCTGTAATATGTAAGATTTGATCTTAATAAGAATACATAAGCGAATTTTACAAGTGAAGTTAATTAAATAAAAACTTGTACTGACAACTCAGCATTAGATTCAGATTATCGTGATATATAAATGAGATAATATGCGCAGGTTTGCGGTGTCACAGCTATACGGTATCTCACATCCCGGTTAGGACTAAGAAGTTCTCTAACTCCTTTTGCCGTGTCGTTGGGCTGTGGAATGGTCTTCCAGCGAGAGTGTTTCCCCTATCCTATGATTTGGGATCTTTTAAACGTAGCGTGAAGAGATGCTTGTGCAGGCTGGCATGATCGCCGTGACTACCGATGGGTTTTTCTTGCCTGTCGATAGTCGTTGGCGTTATTTGGACTGCAGCATGCTTACTATCAGGTATGGTGCAGTCAGTGTGTCGAGTCAGTAAAAAAAATGCCCGCAAATAATGTTTTATTCTTGTAAAAACTATTACAATTCAATTTGTTGAAATAATGGTGTTAACAAAATTGTGCGTAATAAAACGATAAGATACCAAAGATTCGAAGCAAAGAACGTGGATCATGTAAGATAAATGCTATCAAGGTATTTGATTGATCTCCCATTTCGAATATTTGTAAAACATAATCATTATTTGTAAACTACTTACAATTTGTGAGTGATGTAAAGTTTTTACATTTATTTGTTAAAACGTGTAATCAGGATTCATTAATAACACATCAAGTTGTTATCAACGTTTTAAAAATATTGTTTAATATTAATAAAACATTTTAAAATTATTTTAATTTGTTTTTTATTTCAATTTGAATATTGTATGTACCTTCATTATTAATCACTTGGAACATTTAAGTTCTTATTATGAGAGAGAGTTTCCGTTTTACTTTTTATTTAACTTGAAAAATTATTTGCTCATACAATATAATTACGTTCATAAAAGATTCTTTATCTAATACAAATATTTACAAAGCCAAATTGATTTGCGCCGACGCGTCACGCCAAACAAAACAAACTCCCAATAAGATCAATGCGGTCGTGCGGGCTCCTATAAAAACTTCAAAGTTAATTACTAATCACTATAAAGCAAACATTCAATTTACAAGGCGGGTTAATTGCGCTGGCCCGTAAGATGCTTTGTAAAAAGTCAGCTAAAACTGTATCTTAACTTATTTCTTAATTATAGACCAATTCGTGGCGGCGACGCAGGCTTCGTGCCAGAGGAACATTGACGAACCCATTATCTCCACATACAGTCCGATTAGCTTTATTACTTAGAGTTAAGATTTATTTCAGCATGGCGAATGTTTCAAAAATCCATAAGCTAGTCTTGGCGAATGGTATCTCCAATAATTATATGGTGCAGAGAGAGGTATCAACCTCTGGTGCTGTGCCATAGCTTTTATCTTCAGCTGATCTGCACTGATTGTTTAATTTTAATTGTTTCATATTTTTGTTAAATAAAACGAAATTAGTAGTGAAATTAATTTTTACTAATTACTCATATTGCCATTTCGTTTAAGTGTTATCGAAAACAAATAAACTTAAATTGAACAAATTAGTCCTACAAGCTCGTATAATTGACCGGACAAATCATCTACAATAACTATTTAAATAAATAATATTTTTGATATACCGCGTGAATTCAAACGAACTTACCGGCATAAAAAGTTTTCCAGTGATGTAGCATACTAATACAAATGTATTTATGTGCGTGTGTGATAATAAATGACAAATCACGACTAACCACAAATACACTATTATGGTAGACACCAGAGTGATAGGACGTGTCATGCTGACTGCATATTACTGTTGTCTTACTGCAGCATGTATCCCAGATGTCCCCAGTGGACGTTTCGAATACTAATTAATAGTGAATTAAAGAACAGTTTTTAAAAGATTTGTTGGAAATGAAACGGTAAACACACTCCTGAGCTATATTTTTCCGAGTAAGCAGTTCAAAGGGAAATTTCTTTAAAGTAGATTGTAAGGGCAAGCTGTCGCTGAGGACCGCAACAAATGAAGGCGCATTGCGAGCATGGTTATAACCAAAGTGAATGCATCATCATGAAACCACAATCACTGCCAAGAGTGTACGACTGAGGAGAGGGAATCATTTCCTAGAACAATTGAAAAATTAGAACATGAGCGAATCAATAATTAATTGACACTTCATGATAATTAAACAGTTAAAAAAAATATTGAAATGTTAATTCGGTAGGACTTTATAGGTTGGAAAATGGAATATTCATCGTATACATAAATAGGCCGGACAATGTAGTCTAATTTAAAAGTCCAGACAAATAAATTCTGTCCTAATCCCTAATGTGTGAGGGGAGAAAAGAACGTAAATTGTTACGCATGTTTAAGTTATAAATTGTCACTAATCGTGATTCGTTTATTGCGCAGATAATGTTATTTCAGGTTTTTTGAGACCCTTTTGCACATAGTTTTACTGTGGCTTTACTGTGGTCTTTTGCAGTAGTATTGTTTTATTACAATTTCATTGCTATTAACAACAGCAGAACAAGGTGTAAAAGTGACAGCCATGTTAATAGAATATAAATTATACTTTAGTATTTAAGTCAACATTGACAAAATACTTTTCACAAACAAATGACCGACAGGTAACAAATTTTCAATAACGACAAGATACATAGAGGTCTTTTGTCATATTATATTTAGGCCGGCATTGTAGCGGGACTTTCAATAAACTCATCCTTTGGCAATTGATTCTATTCTTGGGCTACTTGTATAAATACATTCAAACCTGGATAAGTGAGAGTTCAAGGGAGCACAATCTCATTCTCGCTAATAGAGGTTTTGGGAGCTTAAAATGACGGGTCTAGGCTGTTACTCTCACTTATAGAGTTTTCTCACTTATCCAGGTATGACTGTACTTACTATCAGTCCTTACATTCACTTTGTCGTGCCATTACATAAATATACTAAGCGTAATGAGCCAACAGTAACATGTTCAATTTGTTTTATTTAATAAGAACTTTGTATTCTTGTACGTAGTACCATTGAAGCCATTTGTCGCCGTAAAATCTGAGTGAGTGACAAACAATACGCAAAGGTAGACGTAATGCTGTGGTCTGCCTATATCCCGACACAGAGTCTTGTGTTCGCGACGTCTCTTGCCAGGCAGCTAGCTCGCCCCTAAAAGGTTTCATGCGAATATAATGGATAGTAATTGTATTCTCATAAACCTTGCCCCGCGTTGTGTCAGATATTGAGTTTGCTATAACAGCAAGCGCTCTAATTGACGTTCGTTATTGTATAGATATGTATCAGTTCTTGTGAATTTGAGAATAATTGCATGTTATCAATTTTTTATTCATAATATGAGTCAAGAGGCTCGGAAGACTAATTTAAGTATTCCCTGTAAAAAAATTAGAGCGCGGTGTAATATTTATGCAACTTAAAATTATAAGGACTATTTTAATCTTGGCATATTCATTGTACTGTGTATTGAGGCAAACTGTGATTCTAAAAGAAAATTGGCGCTGCTTGGTGAGCGACGGCGAGATGTTGGATTTTCAGAATCAGACGAAAATTAGATCGCCGTGGTTACATGCGAGGGTGATGCGATCTTGGTGTACTGCAGTTGTATCTGCTGAAAATCCCAAGCCTTCTTCTGCGTATAGACGAGAACTGTGGGGCCTATAATCAATTCTCCACAGGTCTAAGCCTATACTAGTACCTAGAGGTCTTTGGAAATGACGACAGTTACTACCAATGGATTCTTATTTCATGGCGATCTCTGCAGTTCTTCGATTACACTAAACTTATCAGGAGCAATGAAGTTATTCAGCCAAGAATAAAATATGCTCGATTTTATTATAGGAGAGTCTTTTAAGTTACTTTTAAATTTACATTATCCATTCATTTGCTGATGCTGCTAATTCCTCTGTTTTTGTGAGTTTTTATGTAAAACAGATCCGTAATATAATATGAGGCACAAGTTTAATAACAATTTTTGAGTTCCGTGGTGTTAGGAGTTAGGTAATGACGTGCGAGTGTTGCGTGCAACGGATCAATTTACATGTTTTTTCGACATCTTTTAATACTTGGGTGCTACTGGCTAGTCCAGGCGTCAGCAACATTTTGTATTGTGAGACAATATGACAAAAAATATTCACATTTTCAAAAGAGGTTAAAATTAAGATAAAAAGAATTAATAACTTAGATAAAAAATTAAAAATGTTGGCCAAAACTGTATTGCGTTAAAGTTTTTGTAATGTATTTTGTAAGTGGGTGATATGGGATTACAAATGCATCCCTATAACTAGCGTGTCGTATGTAGGTTATTGTTGAGAATTACAATAAATAATAAATATTTATCTTACGAAAAATAACAATCATCTGTTATTAATGTTATCTCCACAAGTTTCCCCCTAGATCTAGAAAATCTCAACGGTTGCTGACGTCTGGTCTAGTTATTTGAAACAAGTTTTTTGTCTCCCTCATAACAAGCTAAGTAGACTCGCGATGAAAGACATTCTTGATTTTCGAAGTCTTTTTCTTAAAGCTAATTATTGTATTCAACTTTTTTATTAGAAGTTTTATTGAATAATCTATTATTTCTATTGTTATTCGCTCCAGTCTTGTTATTTTTTTTTACACTGGCTCGACATAGTGACTACAGAGTACCTGATGGTAAGTACACTGTAGTCCAAAAACGAAAGCGACTATCAAAGGATGAAAATCCATTGATAGTCTACATCGTCATGTTGGCCCACATATACCACGACTGAAGGTCTCTAGGTATATGAGTTACTGGATGTACACAAGCTGATTCCGAATCGCGACAAGCCGAAACTGGTCACTATGACGGGCTTTACACCCATGTACTGTGGTCACGATCCAGACGGGCACCGACGCCCTACCACCTCGCTGCTGCTCGTTTAGTACCACCCAGGAGTCACGTGTAGGGAAACTAGGGTAAAGCCTACGGACGCGAGCAGCTTCGACTCCCAAAAGAATATATCAACGTCTTGTTAGCCTTGGATTTTGTTCGCTATATAAATAAAGATTAAAAAGTATCTAGGTATATTAAAAACTGAAGATACACAAGGTGATCTCGAATCGCGGTAGGCCGAAATGAGTCACTATGACAGTCTTTAAGCTTGTGTACTGTGTGCACGACCCAGCAAGGGCAATCGTCCTGCTGCCTACGGTATCTCTGACGGATGTCTGCGCTCGCAAAGCAATACCAAGCTGATCACTTCCGGCGGCCATTCACAAATCGATCGAGTATCAAATATCTCACCATTCATCACGAAATAGACCGTTGCTTTCGGTATCGATTTCACAGACACGCTTTTGATGGGTATGTTGTCACAATTTCACAACTTTGAGAAGAAATTCTTCACATCAAGCATGATATATTACTTAGTTCGTAGACGGAACTATGGTAGTTCTCTCTACGAGCAGAAATCTATTCCAACTTCATTGAGCAATTGTGTCAGTACTTTTACCGATAGCATCAAAAATTTTGTGAAAACCTTTTAAAAATCATTTTTATATAATAGAGTGCATAATTATATTATGGAATTGTATAAGTTAGAATAGGGAATATGAAAACGCGGCCGGGAGATTCACGGAGCGACCTTGAGCGCTTCGTAAAACAAGTCGATTTTGTTATTTGTTTATACACTACACTACCTGTTCCAAAGCTGCGGTCGAACGATAAGTTCTGAGATGTACGTAGTTCGTATTCACTCACACAAAAACTTAGTTCGAAATGTTCGGATCGCAGCGCGCCTTTTGAAACTCGCTGTGGGTTGCTAGATTTTAAATTTTATTCCCGGACAATCTTACCTTCACAGGTCTGTTAGGTCGAAAACATATTGCTCAAATGCATAAAACTGTTTAGATATTTTTGGAATAATTTTAATTAAATAATTAACGAGGTATCGCTGCAATAATCATCGATTGCAGTGGTTGTAATCATAGATGAGCAAAATGTAACCAGATTAATGAAAAACGATTACTATTAGATTTAGCGTTTTTCATAATTAACGTGACTTCATATTTGCTCATCTATGTTTTAAACACTAAGGAATCCTCAATTGCTTACACATTTATGACTTCTTAATGTTTTGAAGGGATTTAATCACGACTACCGAGTAACAAAATTAAAATTATGACTAAATTTTGTAATAGTTAATCATTCATTAGATTACATTTTGCTCATTTTTTTTTACATTGGCTCGACATAGTGACTACAGAGTACCTGATGGTAAGTACAGTGTAGTCCAATAACGAAAGCGACTATCAAAGGATGAAAATCCATTGATAGTCTGCATCGTCATGTCGGCCCACATATACCACGACTGAAGGTCTCTAGGTATATGTGCTGCTGGATATACACAAGCTGATCCCGAAACGCGACAAGCCAAAACTTGTCACTATGACGGGCTTTACACCCATATACTGTGGTCGCGATCCAGGCGGGCACTGACGCTTACCACCTCGCTGCTGCTTGTTTAGCACCACCCAGGAGCCACGTGTAGGGAAACTAGGGTAAAGCCTACGGACCCGAGCAGCTTCGACTCCCAAAACCCATCCCATCCCATCTCCCATATCTGGTTGTAATAATGTTTAGATTACACAATGTTATTTTCTACTGGCTCGACACATAACCTTACTGCTTCTGGAGACAAGGATAGTGTACTCCGAGTACGGCAGTGACTGCCAATGGACAAGAAACCATTGACATTCGCCGCCATCATGCTGGCCCACATATACCGCGATTCGTGATCCTAGACGGTACTCTATAAAACCAGATAGTTCAATACTGTCCATAACGGCCAACGCTGTGAAAAGTGAGTAAAGCCTTTATTTTTTCTGAGTGACCGTATTGCGCGGTCGGGAAGGGTCTTCTCAATTAAACTCTGGTTGGTGGGCGAACGCAGGAGGCGCTCAGCCAGCGAATTTTATGGGCTGGGCGGCTACGCAAGGGCACTCCTGTGGGTACGGACCTCAACTTGGACGGCCGGCCAGTTTAAAACGAACCTAACGGTGATCTACCAGCGTTTCGGAAGCTACTACCTTGAGAAGAAACGCCGAAAGAAACCCAAGGTTGCGTCGGAGTGAGTAAAGCATTGTCGTTTCTTTCGTGTGGACTAAAGTAAACTAATAATGGTTGTATACACATGTTTAATCTGAAACCTGGCAACCCTGCGCACATAAAAACTTAGTTCGAAGTTCGGATTTCGTATTGGCGCGCTTTCTGTTTCCATTGGCTTTAGCTCCGATGTGGAATCGCTCAGGTATTTTACGGCGATTTCTGTAATGAACCTCGATTTATTGTGCCCTTTGGTATGCCGCTCAAAAATTGACTTTATAGACAACACACGACCGCTGTTAATTTTTTTTTAACTTAACTTAAAGGGAGCGGCTTTTCTACTCCAATTAAAAATTATATCTGTAAGTAATTTATAGTCGCCATAGATATGAAAACAAATATTTATAGATGCTTAAACTGTGGCTACAATCCCACATCTTTATGACGCGATTGTGTAGGTGATGGCTATAAACTTCCTTGTTGTAATAACTTTACAAGATACGCCATAAACGACTTATCTTAATAGAAAACTTTGTCATAATTTCGAGGCACTACTTTGATAGAAGCAAGAAGTGTTATCTCCTGTACTCTAATAACTTTCGTTATGATAAATAACGATACGCATAAAGAAGTTACGTCTTATATTAAGTTATAATACCTATTAATATAAAATGTCTCATAAATATTACCTTTATAATGTGTTTTAACACTTTATCGATTCAAAATGTTGATTATAAAACTTTACAGATCGTATCATCAAATTATCGAAAGCTCGCTCTGTATTAGGCAAACATTTAAAATACCTTTGTAGAAAAACGACCTCGAGGTGTTGGAGCAGAAATCTGTGGTTAACGCGACAATATAATTGACAAAAAGTTTGATAAATTGCACCTTTGAAGACAATGTCGTTTTAATTTTTTTAAATATTTTTTTACTGCTACGGTACAACGTATATACCTGTCTAGTCCACGCAGAAATATTAAACATATATGTATAATAAACACATGGACTGTGTTCTGGAAGAAATTTGTAAGCGACAATTTAAATTTTTGTACAACAGTTTTTTTCCTTTATTGCTTACTAGCTGATCCGGCAAACGTTGTTTTGCTATATAAGTTTTTGTAATATCTTCTAAGATGTTCATTGAAATTAAGTTATGTCAAAGACAATTTTGTTCACAATTAATACTCTTAATCAACAACACATTTATTTGGATAAAGATTAATATTATTATGTTGATACAACTCTTAACAAATAATGCATTAATTTCGACCAAATTTGTTTACCATAAAAACGGTTCTAGTGACTTAATCTTAAAAGATAGACATATACTGTCGCGGACATTTTTATAGACCATTTCAAGAGGAATAATTCTTTCTTACATATATTTTTGGTATCTTGAACCGTTTTTGCAGCGCACCCAATGGAAGCCCTCAAGGATGAATAATTTTGCCCGTTTTTTCACATTTTCCATTATTTCTTCGCTCCTAATGATTGCATCGTGATGTTATATAGCCTAAAGCCTTCCTCGATAAATGGTCTATTCAACTCAAAAAGAATTTTTCAATTCGAACCAGTAGTTCCTGAGATTAGCGCGTTCAAACAAACAAACAAACAAACTCTTCAACTTTATAATATTGTAGTATAGACAAACAAACTCTTCAGCTTTATAATATTAGTATAGATAAAGGATTTATGGTATTTTTGTGATATTTTAATGAAATCTGATTTATACAACTAGCAATTATGTATCTATTTACAAACTGTTATTTAATGAAGATTAAATAGTTACGTAACTCTAGCTGAGTTATTGCGAATATCAACTATGGGCTTTTTTTTACTTGGGGAAAATCCTTATAGGACGGTATCAGCCACACAGGGGGGTTGCGCGACCAAGGTGTGTCGGTCTTGTACCGACTAAAAACCCCAAGGTGACTACTTCTGCGCGCCACAAACACGGGGAGTCATCTATGGGCTATTTAAACTAGTACTGTTAATTATTGACATGTACATATATCCGTTTATATGAAGATAGCCTGCTGTTTCAACAACCCTAGTTACTAGATACTGTTCTTCTGTTAGTTTGACAGTGATTGCCATGATACAATTTCGAGATTTTATCGTTTACCTGTTTTTCTACAACACGCTTGATGTGTTTTACGTCGTAATGTAAATAAATAGGACGATGATTCTTACAAATTATTCATTTAGTTAGGTTGGTAGAAAACTAAACGCTGATTGATCCAATTATCTGTATGTCAAAAACAAGTGGTCGGCCGGTTATTATATGAACGAAATATTCTAAGCGTGACATCATGATGACATTAGAGAATATTTATATATCACTAAAAATTGTCTGCGTAATATTTGCTGTCTTCTTTTGAGTGATATTTTGTATTAAATATATAATTATCAATGAATATAATACCACTGATAAGCTTGAATAAGGAAAGGTAATAACACTTTTTATCGTTTAGAAAACCCGGCATAAAATAACGGCAAAAGTTTTTGCGCGTCTATCAAATCGTGCAGAGAAACGGATATTATTTTGAAACGATTGCAGCGCTGTCATTTATTTCAAGAAATTCGCAACGAACAGACGTTTTAGGCCTGCAGTTTCTATTGTTAGTATAAGATGCTTCGTGACCTCAGTGTAAAATCACTGTTGCGATTACGTCCAGTGATTTAGACGGCCATTATTGGGCCGAGACCGCAGATGGGTGCTTGAATTACAGCCTTTCCGTCCGCTTTGTTGATTTTGTGCCGACGACGATAGCTCGACAGTAATTACGAGCTCATATTTCATAGTTATCTATTGATTTAGGATTCTTCAAAGTCTCAATTATTATGAATCATCGATTATCGTTCTCAACATAGGAGTTATGATAATCGATCCTAGGTATATCTTTATTTTAGTCGCCTTCGCCTTCAAGAGTTTGTTAATTCCGATTCCAACAGTTTTATTTATATTATTATATATTAACACTTAACGGACGGGTCCCCTAGATTTACGATTTTTCATTCTGACTTCCTAGGACGAGCCACGTAGCTACGTTTTTACTTAAATTTTAGGTACGTTGCGTTAGTTTTGTTATTTTACAGATTTTTTCTTGGTGCCATTTGTTAACACTATCAGCCTACTAGGAAAGACAGCAGATTCGGCCCGTCCGTTAAGTGTTATGATCAAGTATAGATTTGACTAATTGTCGAGAAACTATTTTACATGTTTGACAATTTTGTTCCGGTTATGTGTTATTGTGAGTTCCATGTTACAAGTTTTTTTAGGTTCCGTACCTCAACAGAAAAGAAGTTCTCTGACTCTTACTTTTGCCGAGTAGTTGAGCTGTGGAATGAACTTCCGGCAAGTTTATTCCTCCGTCTTTTGATATTATTAAACGATGCGTGAAGCGGCATTTGTGCAGGCCGGCATGAACACTACAACTTTTGTCTGTTTTTCTTTACTGAAGTGGTTTTTGTACTGCACCATGCATACCAACAGATGTGATGTGGTCAGTATAGCCGGCTATGCCGAGTTTTTTTCTATTCTATTTTACAATATTTTACTGCTTTAGTTAAAAGTTGCCTCTAGTGGTGAAATAACGTAGAAAGCGGTAAACGGCAGTACTATATAGCATAGTGTAAATTTGTATGACATTTTTTATAATATTCAACAATAGTCGTCCGGAATTTGTAAACTTATTTTGGAAATATCAACGTCTTCTGCCGCGTCCTATAAAATTTCAGCTTAAGGAAGTGTTTTATGATTTATTTGTTTCCAAAAACAATCCAGCATCCCATCCTCGTCGCCAAATGTTATATCCAATTGATAGGTGTTTTAATCGATTAATAAAATCAACACTGTTATAACTATTTATTTTCACAAAAACTGACATTTTAAAAAGCCAACTTCATAAATCAATAATGTTAATGTTCTTCAGTACATAACCCGTTTTAATATAGAGTTATAAATTTACTAACTCAACCTTGTTACGTCTATGTGTGTCTCCTATTGTTTATTTATTTATGTATACATTTGTGATGTTGTAGTTAGTTTGTGTTGTTTTGTTTTAGGTACCGGACAATCTCAAGACAAATAGTACAATTTGACAACCGACCAATACCTATCTTAATCACATTTGAAATATCATAACCAGTCAACTTTCCTCGAATTCAAACCATCACATTGACACTGGCGAAGTCACAAAGGCCCGGTCCTTGGAATAAAACCATAAAATAAAACATGTTAATGTCGGCAGACTAGTGCTGCGCTCTATAGAGTAAAATACTTTTTATAACAAATTTTCTAAACATTTATTGGCAAACAGCCTGCCCATCTAACAATAAGCGGTTGCGTTTTCTATGGATAAATGCAAACTAACGTTTCCAATGTGTTCACTAAATTTATAATTATAATTGGTTTGTAAACGTTATTACAAAATTGTCCATAGTTTCTAAATTATATTTATGATAACGTGGGCTTAAACTCGGTAACTGATAAGCTAAATCGTAAAATCTAACATTTATTTACTCGCAGAGTTGTAACTTGCGAGTAACATTCTCTTTTAAAAATGTTAAATGTTCACTCCGCAATCAAACGTGTATTATGTAATAAGTATTCATCGAATGTAAACGTTTTTGATTGTTGGTTGTGTTTGAATTGCTTAATACACTGGGGTTAAGTAATTGTAAACAATGTTGCGACGAGAATTAGAGTTATGGACGAGAGCACGCAAAGCCTCTCTTATTTTTGCAAACTGCAAAACCCATTACAGGTTAATCTACCTAGTGTTTGCATGAAATTAGTAGAAATATTCCTCTTAGTATTTACAAATATATATTGTAAAGATTATTATAGTTAATGATCTTTCTAATATTGGTGATTTAACAACAAAAGAATAAAAATATGTAGATAAATAAAATTTCAGTTTTAGGCACTAGTTGTATAATACTACAAAGTAATATTTTCAGTTATATTATATATAAATTAAAATATATATGTATTACCAATATATTTAAAATGTATTCTGATTGTTTATTTTTAACGGTTGTTTGAACTTTAAGGCCATAAATGGAAATATACTTTTTATGCATTTTTTTTTTGTTGTTAACATATTTTTTGCTAAGTGAACGTAACATACATGAAAAATATCAACGTATTTTTTCGATTCGGTAACGCGTGGCGTTGAAAATATATAATATCAATTTTTTTAATGTTTATACTTACTAAATTATTTATTTATTTTTCCGTTAACTAATAAACTCTCTTGAACAATGGTATATTATTGTAGCAATGGTTGTTTTGTTTAAAATGAGTAAGAAACTCATGTTTTGATAATACAGTCGTGTAAAAAAAGAAAACAGTTCGCTCCATTCTACGTTTCGTCGGCTGTAGATACAAGTGTAGCGGAGTTTGCGTGACCGGCAGGTCGAACACGAACCTCGGGCCCATAATCCTCCACTGATGTTCTCACGACATATTTTGACATTTCATTAAACATATATAGAAGCCATTTTTGTACGAAGCGTATACACACGCGGAATGCGAAGTAACTTCGGATTCTAATTGTTAACAATAGTTATGTTGCGTCTCACGGTATATATGAATTTAAAATCATGATATAATTTATTTCTTTATAGGGAATCAGTGTTTCTGATATCTTTCTGTACCTATGTTAATATAAAAATAGAAAAAAGTAGATATATTTAAGAAAAGAAGCATGTTTTGCCAGGCAATTTCTTGGGTTGCATACTTTTTCAAAGGCCTAGTCAAGATGGATCACGGTTATAGAAGTTATGAAAATACATTTAGTTTCCTTCTATAGTTCTGCTTTTATAGTTCCAGTCCTGTACTTGTTGTGTTTTTTATAGTTTGTCTTCTTTAGAATTGAAATACAGAAATGATCGATTATTTTGTTTAATAACTTTAGTATTATTTTCGTAATATAGAAGGGTTATCGTCTGTGATATTGTCTTACAAATAACATGTTGTCTAAAAATCTATTAATAATTTATAATCACGCTATATTCCTTTCGGGGTGAGCAGAGATACATTAGTGGCTGTATCTACTTTGCGCTTATGTCATGCCCAACGTGACCATTAGCGCAACAGATCGCTGTTCTTAGAGCCTCACACATGAAATTTCTATGAAATACCCTGCGAGTTTTCTATGTTTTCCTTTACTGGTAAACATGTGGTGCCTAAAGCCGTACATAATCTGGACAAACCCAGAGGTACAAGCCGGGATACGAACCTGCAACGACTCGCGTTGTCGCGCTTGGATACTGGTCTCTTACACACTAGGCCACCACAGTTACAAAATATACTGGCCTATAAAACGTATTTAGTTTCACTTAATTAGTTAGTCTTCTTTAGAATTTAATACATTAACATTCAATGTTATTTTTCCATAACTTAAGGTTGACTTCCGTAACACAATGTGATGTCTAATTGAAATGAGTTTTAAAATGTATTTAGTTTCATTTCTCTTGTTTGTCTTTTTTAGAATTTTAATTAATTAAATTACACTTCTGCCCATTTGATTATTTTCTTTACTTGCTAATATTTATCAAAACATCAAGGTTATATTGTACTCACAGAAAGCTTTTTAACAACTGGCATTGTTATACAGATAAAAATTTTGCATTTAAATTCATGTATATGTGTATAATTGGCATTTTTATTATACGAACAAGCATTTTTTTACCAATGCGATCGTAAAACGACCGGAAAGATACCGAGTCTGATTTAAATATTGCTACCGGGCTGTTATCTGGCGAATTGTCTATTTTTAAAGTCCAATCGATGGCAATGAAATTTACAAGGTAGATATATAAACTTTTATCGGATGTGTGTGACCGTACGCGGTAATTATGCGGTGAATCAACGGCGCGTGTAGGGTTGCCAAAGACACCATTTAATATTATATTCTACTATACCATATACATTAAGTTACTACGTTTACTATATAACAAGTATAAGTTAGTACATCCAAAAAATTATAACTAATACAAGCTCGACAAGATATGAGGAGTTTAATTTCAATACCCACTATAACATATTTTTTTCAAATCCCATAAATTTATAAAAACTTATAATTAATCTTTAACTTAACAATCACATTCTTATAAGGTATTTAAACTATTATTCTAGAGCGATAAAGGAAAAAACTTCAAATATAATATTTGCTTTGATAAAAACATTTCAGATTACTATTAGGATTATTAAGTAATTTTGTTCGAAAAATCGTTTTTAGCGGGTTTTGAAATTAGACACTTCATATTTACAACAGAGGTAGGCACTTCAAATATACTCGTAATAGAATTATTACAATCAATTTAATCAAATACTTTATTTTTATAAAATTATCTTTGAATTTAAAGTTTTTTTAGTTCATCGTTCGTAAAACGGCAGCAAAAATACCGAGTCCGTTATAGATATTGCGACCGAGCTGTTTCTAGTCTGATAAATTGTCTATTTTCACAATTGAATTGAAAACAAAATAGATTTAAATAAAATTTTATCGAATGTGTGATGGTAATTATGTGGTGAATTGACGGCGTGAGTAGGGCTACCAACCACGTTTATATTATATGATTTTACTATACTGAATTTATTGTATAATACTACTGTAAGAAACATTTGTATATAGTCAGGTAAACGGTTTATGAATGACGAAAATTTTGAAGCAGGCGCAGAGAAATTAATAAAAAATATATTAAAGTTCCACTTTTATATTTTATATTTTATGACACCATAATTTCTGTTACATCGCTTAGATGACACATTCTAAATTCATACATGTTATTACTTTTATAATTTGTATAAAAATCTTATAAAACTAAAGACTTCGACCAATTCAACAGAAAATCGTGAAATCAATTTGTACGAGTACATTTCTTATTTACAAATGAATAAGCTCCGAATTCACAAAAAAGTTACCTACATTCTTGTTTTCTGTATTACAAGGAATAGTAGTAAATTAATAATAAACATATATACACAAAATATACATTGGCTAGTAAATTTTTAACAACGTTGAGATCAAATTAAAAATAAACGAAAATAAAATAAAATCATTTTTTCAAATTAAATAACGAATAAATTTTACGAAATGAACTCTTTATGTATTGCCCTTATGATTTTTTTTCTGTGAGATAGTTAATTTGTATCTTGCTTTACTTAAGTAAACATTTTTTTTTGTTGTTTTCAATAAAAACAGTCATAACAAATTGTAAAGACTCGAAAAAAAGTGTTAATAAAATACTTGCATTGTTTAATTAATGGAACAGTATATTTTTATTTTGTATAGAATTTATTTTTAGACATTTCTTGTAACATTATTTTTTACTTTAAACAAGCTTACGCCAGCTCTTTATATTATCTGAAGGAAATGAGGCTGATGATGGAGCGTGCCACCCATCAATTATAAATTCACTAATTGCATAAAGATTCTCATGTAGTAATATGTTGATTAAACTGGCGAGGCAAGCGAATATTTTTCCTAAAATAAGTTGACACCCCTAGGCGTAGACGCTGCGCTGGTGGTCCTACCCCCTCCCCTCAGTCGGACTTGACTTTAGGTCTACACCTGGGAACTTCGGACACTGAGTGAACTGTTTTCGTATCGGAAATGTTTTATAGAGATTCTAATTTATTATCCTGCTATTTCCGACACTGTTATTACTGATTGATTACGTTGAATTATTTTAATCATTGTCAGTGTCATTTATTTCGTAATTTATTGCTATTTTAATAAAACTAGCCCCTACACGTGAATTCGTTTGTGTTAACAATAAACAATTCTAGTATAATAATTCAATTATGGCTGAGATTTATACACGCAACTTTAAGTTTGCTTAGATCTTATTTATTTATTATTTCGTTTTTAATTTATGGCTTAGATTTTATTAAAACATTACAATTTATATTTCTCAATGAATGTCAAAGAATTTGGCAAGTGACTAATTTGGTTAACATGGACTTGGCTCTGCGAATACTATGGCTATACCCGAGTTTCTATTATGTATTCAGTTTTGTCAAAACAAATTAATTTTTGGAGAACTTTGTAAGTCGAAATAAGGTCTATAAATCTTAGCCATAGATTTAAAAATTTGGAAATTATTTTTACATTACTATTCATTTATTTATTTTTAGGAATTTATTTCTCTATTTTTTTAAGAACTATATGTAGCCTTCATATTTTTTAGTGTATATAAAAAGATAATATTGATATGTACCTATTAAGTTCTGGGAGTCGAAGCTGCTCGCGTCCGTAGGCTTTACCTTAGTTTCCCTACACGTGACTCCTGGGTGGTGCTAAACGAGCAGCTGCGAGGTGGTAGGGCGTCGGTGCCCGTCTGGATCGCGACCACAGTACATGGGTGTAAAGCCCGTCATAGTGACCAGTTTCGGCTTGTCGCGTTTCGGGATCAGCTTATGTATATCCAGTAGCTCATATACCTAGAGACCTTCTGTCGTGGTATATGTGGGTCGACATGACGATGTAGACTATCAATGGATTTTCATCCTTTGATGGTCGCTTTCGTTTTTGGACTACACTGTACTTACCATCAGGTACTCTGTAGTCACTATGTCTAGCCAGTGTAAAAAAAAAAAGTAAAAACTTGTAATTTTTTTTTCCAGTTTATTTTAATAACCTGGGTTGGCAAAATGACAATTGTATTATTGATTCAAAATAGACGAAACAATGATTTGGCATACATAATACAAAGTATAAGGATATTAGTTCCGGCACACGATGCATTGTGACGCTGTAATGTTGTTACGCAGGAGCTGTACTGTTTAGTGCAGCGTGTTACTAAAAATGTAACGGCAAAAGACAACGAAGCGGCTGCTTTGGCATCACAACGTGTGTACTGTGCACCTCTTCACTTCGTTTCACAAAGCGCAAGTCTGCAGCATGGGCGGCGCAACGCCGGAATGCTTCGTATGTTTTTTTTCGGCAAAACAATTTGGTGCTAACCGGGAAAGGTCTTTAAAAAATAAAAAAGCATCATATCGTCGGGTGAAAGGCTATTAGTAATATATATATATATTTCGAATCAGCGTTTTTTACCGATTCCAAATGTATACATATACTAGCTGATCTGGCAAACGTTGTTTTGCTATATAAGTTATTGCAATATCTTCTAAGATGTTCATTGAAATTAAGTGATATCGAAGACAATTTTGTTCACAATTAAATACTCTTAAACAACAAAACATTTATTTGGATAAAGATTAATATTATTACGTTGATACAACTCTTAACAAATAATGCATTAATTTCGACCAAATATGATTATCATAAAAACAGTTCTAGTGAGTTAATCTTAAAAGATAGACATATACTGTCGGGGACATTATTTTAGATCATTTTAAGAGGAATAACTCTGTCATACATATATTTTTGGTATCTTGAACCGTTTTCGCAGCGCACGCAATGGAAGCACTCAAAGATGAATAATTTTCCCCGTTTTTTTTCACATTTTCCATTATTTCTTCGCTCCTAATAGTTGCATCGTGATGTTATATAGCCTAAAGCCTTCCTCGATAAATGGTCTATTCAACACAAAAATAATTTTTCAATTCGAACCAGTAGTTACAGATATTAGCGCGTTCAAACAAACAAACAAACAAAGAAACTCTTCAGCTTTATAATATTAGTATATATATATACATATATATATATATATATATATATATATATATATATATATATATATATATATATATATATATATATATATATATATTACTATATTACCCAAAATGTCGCTTAAACAAAATAGCTTTTCATTCGACGATATGTTAGCACACCATGGATATTATATATGTAAAATGTCAGAAAGGGCGCTCGTGTTGTTGCCGCAACGCATCATATACCCTGGCATTTTATACGACAGATGTTTGACGACCTCATAGCGCAGTTTGTAATGACTTTAACTGTAACATCGGTACCGGTAAACTTTTCGTTGATGAGCTGAACAGTTTATCACGAGTCATTTATGTATATATATATAATGTATGCATCTCTGTCTAGTGTCCACAGTATTTGTACTATAGCGCTTGTGCTATCTTAATTTGGGGTTAAGTTAATTACCCACCCCTCCCAGAGAGGAAGCTTGAATAAGGCTTTTCGTTCCCTGGCTAATTGAAGGATTTTGGTTTCCCAGGCCCGGGTGGAGCTATTAGAGGGACACCCCGGGTGTTTTTAGTCAGTAGGCGTCTAACACAGTAGGGTCGCTGCCCTCACAGCGACCTTGATGGTCCTAACATATGTAGTATTTTCCACAGAGTTACCAAAAAAAAGGGTTTAAGTTAATGTGTATCTGTAAAGTTATATTATTAAGAATGTTTTACTAAAACACTTACAACCTTAAAGTATAAAGAAGTGGTAACAATTTTAGCGTGAGTATAATCTTAAGGTATGTGAGAAATAAATAGAATTTCAATACTAAAAGTGGCTACAATTCAGCATTGCGTCGGCGCGAGATGGTCCCATTGTTTACTTTTATTTGCCTGTCATTCAAAGCGCCTCTTCTGGCCAGTTTGCTAACCCGTGACAATGTGACTCTTTGACAGGCCTTTAGCGACTTTACAAAGTAAATTTGGCCGTCATGCATAAAGGCATGTGTTTATATGGAACAACGCACGGACATCTCGTGAAGAGTTCGTGATGCTGACATCAGGGACTATTCGTGTACGCTATTTTTTATTTGCAGTTTTATACGACTGTAAGATAAATTTAAGATTCGTGATGCTTGTTGCTTAGTATAAAATAAATATAATTACGTTGTTATCCGTTTGAAGTAAGCAGAGATATAGACCAGCAACCCAGTTGATTATTGTTCTCAGTGTAATTACAACTGCAGTGGTTAAGTCACCGTAAAATATAATTCATAATACATTTTAAACCACCTTTAAGGCTTTCCAATCAGACATCAGTATACTACATAAAGGCCCGTTATGTGTAGAATAAAAATTGGGTTCTCTAACGATGTTTAGTTTAAAAATCTAGTATTTGTTTAAAATGAAATAACTAAAACAAAAAGTCGGAAATCTTTATATTATGAGTAGTAACAGTTGGGGCACACGATGCAATGCGTTGGTGACGCTGCGTGGTAACGGTGTCGCTTCGTCGTTTTACAGAAATATCTATGGTATTTATCTAATTACAGGCTGATCGACGTAACAACGTGTATCCTGGATCTAATATTAGCAATATCGAGTCCTAATTTTGATCAACTGATATTACATAACCTTTTAGTTTAATATAAAATAACTAAAAACATGATATATTATGTTACAAATGGTATAAATGTTCATCTCTTTTCAGTTTGTAATAAGCTTATGCAATAATTTTTTAAAGTAAGCGAGAATTATAATTTTTCGACTAGACGGATGGTTAATTATTTTTACTTAAGGTGGTCTGTTTTTAGTGCGAATTTCTCGAATTTGCAAAATAAAGGAAACTTTACTGGAATTTGCAAAATAAGGGTTTAATTCTTTGAATTTGTTAACAAAGAAAAGGGTTCTAAAGTCATATATTTCATAGCACCGTGACATGCAGCATTTTTATTGTTCTTCAACCGTTGCCTATTTTTTTTAGTTGGTGAAAGCTGACTCAACCTATTTTTATTGGCAAATAGAAAGGTTTCATTGCAGCAATAAAAGGACCCCTTACAGTAATATTAATAGTATTTGTAAAAAAAAAACTTAACTTGTTTAATAGCCGTTACTTTGAAATACTTTTGTTTATTGTTTTTGTTATTTGCAACTCTTTTGCGATACTTTTGCAAAACCTTTCGGGTGCAGTTTTTGGATAACAATAATGATAAATACCGTTACAACAATAGTCACAGTCTTTTATTTTATTGATATTTATTTGTGTTCATTTTTTTTTGGAATATAATCAGTTAGAGTGATTCTACCTTGTCTCTTTTACAGCAACACCATGCAGGTTGGTTTCTGAAGAATTTTATCGTTTCTTCTTTTCCAACACGTACTGAAAAGTTTTTAAATTGTTAACTTGTCTCCAGGCTGAGAAATGATCTTCCAGCCGATGTACTCCCATTTTATTATATTAGGTTCTTTTAATAAAGTATGAAGGGACTTTTCCACAGACTGCATATTGAAATAGACTCCTGTTGTCCTCCAGTTCTTATCATCAGGTATAGTGCCTTTACCGAGCTAGTATAAAAAGTAAACATTTCGGAGGCTAATAATAAACTGTTAATGTTTTAATTCAATAAGCTGAGTTTTATTATCGCAATAACTTTTACATTTCTTTTAGTTCTGAAGAAAACACTTTTAGATAAGAAATATAGAATTAGTTAACACAGTGACGTGTGTAATATTTTTATATTCATATTTGTTTCTTCGTTTGTGCCGATACATATCAAGGCTGCAACTGCTATAGCTAAACTGTTCATAACGTATTTTTACCATTACAAATTTACAAACAATCATATCGTAAAGATCAATTTCTTATAAAAAATAAGCCATAAGTTAAAAGATTTGTATAAAACTTATTTGCCTAAAAATGTTGCAAATCATTCGCATAAAAAAATATTTATTCACCTACCAGAGAATTCAAGTATCTAGTTTTTGTGAACTAAGAAGCGTGAAGTCAATAAAAAATGTTACAGATTAAAATTTAAATCGTCTTTTACCCGTCCATTGTGATATGATCAGAGATAAAACTAAAACATCCATTGTATTTAAGACACCCAACACTGAGAATTATATTCAAAGTAATATAAACCGCAAACGTATTATCTGTTACAATCAAGAATACTGCGTTTGTGATTCGGCATGATAAGAGATAGATTTAAACAAGCTTTTACACTAAAACTGATCCGAATCCGTGAAAATATGAATATAGCAGAAATGTATAATTACTACAAAACGTTCGTGAACAAGACAAGAAATTCTACATAGTTCAGATTCGGTTTGGGCACAATGCACGAGTATTCATAAAACAATACTATAGCTGCTACAGTTGGAAAATATTTTAATCCGAATTCGATATTGATAGATAACGAAAAATGAGTCTAGTGCATTAACTACCTTACAAATACTTCTACAGCTACATCGGATCGTATTCTCACGGAATCGTATCAGTTGCAATGCGTAAACGCCCTTAGCCTGATCCTAGATTGGCGTGCAAAGCGGGGCGATATCGTAAATATCGACATATGATCATTAACTGAACTTTTAGAATTAGCTTTGAATGAGATGTGTTCATAGCGAGATGCTTTGGAACAGGTAAATTAACGTTTACACATATAAAATTATTATTTATGGGAAGACCATAACTTATCTAGGCTTTGTTCCATCTGGACAGTTGATTTTCTTTTAAGCGTTTATGATAGAGGGAAATAAACATCTTAATTAAGAGTAACTCGTAGAAAAGCTAATTACATATTTTAGATATTATTTTTATTAATCTTTACTAAAGTTGTTACACAATTGGATGAGTTAATTTAAATTATTAAGGCCGCTCAACACTCATATCAATTTAGTCGTATTTGAAACATAGTATTGAGCAAATCATTTTGCTTTTATTCATGAAAATATACATTTATATTTATGGCATAACGTATTTTTTATATACCAGTTCATTTTATTAGCATACAAAAGACGTACAATTATTTACATAACTTGTTTTTTTAAAAACACTCTTGGCTTCATATTGTCGTCTGTTTAATCGAAGATCAGTTAGTATTAATATAATTTAAGTTCCTTACATTCGATTTCTTATATATTTTTATAGTTATTAGAAGTATATTTGCATTGAAATACAACCAAAAGACTTGAAGAAGCACTTGCTCTTTGCTTTTTTTAAGGCATGCTTTAAAATATTTTTAAAATTAACACAACAAATCTAAATGAGTTACAATATCTAGCTGCCCGAGCATAGTTTTCCATCTTTGCATAAGTTACAAAGTTCACATACGAAACATTCTCCGATGCAAAGATTAGATTCACATCGCAGCTACACTTCTTGTTTAGAACAGGTTAGGATGATGCTTTGTTTGAAATATTATTTCTTTATAGGATATTTAACATTTTGTTTTTGATTGTAGTAGTCGCAAAGGATTCGGAAGTTAATATCCTCTAAAATAAACTCGATTAGCAACGTGATTGAAATTACCTTTAACTACATGATCTATATTCAAAATTCATCTATGTTTGTAACGGTCGATTCTTTACTATCTATATTAACTTTTAATTTAATAATAAACTTGTTTATTTTTTTATGTACTTACTGAGTATAAATCTGAACCTAATCCCTTAGCTTTCATATTTATATTACGCCACTTAGAATAAAGTACAAACCATAACAATAAAACCCCTTTACTCTTATACTGCTACTGCACAGAAAATGTTAGCAAGGATATTTTCAAAGGCATGTAATGGATGTTTACAGTCTTCCCCTCAGTAAAGTCTATAAGCTTGTATGTAGGCAGTCTCGCTCTGGTAAGCATTGCTTCGAGGCATGCCGACACGATAATCGCAACGATGTCCTGACATTTCTTTCTTCGATACACAGCAGTAAATTAGCCTCGAGTGGACGGGAGTGCAGCTGTGACAGCTTGTTATTATATAGTTTGCATAATTACACCCTGGGACTGTAAACATTCAACAGACAAGTGAAATGGTAATGCCTGAGTGGCATGGAAATTATAATTGGAATACACAATAGTATTTATCTTCCTAATTTAGTAATGATTGTAATGAGTTCTATCGTTGAGTTTACATACATTTCATGGGTAGCAAGTGGATATTATTACTCTTTAATACCCATTGTTTAGGTTTTTTACCGTGGCTTTACCTAATTAGTTGTATTATGTTTTTTTTAATTTATGTTGCTCTACACCGGTATTTACTCCCGTATTGGAAGTAACTTTACAAACACGAATTTGACGTTAACGAGCACTCAAAGTCGGAACAACTACCTGTATGCTATTCAAATATTTGTTTCGTGTTACGATCAAAGTCACAATTCGTGGCGTAGTAGTCAATCTAGCTTTACTTCATCTCAGCAACCGAGTCGTGCATTTTTTTTCCTCTTTTGATTTATATAAATAGATTAGGTTCCTTTTATTTGATCCTCTGGTATTCAAATATACGTTTAATACTGAGAGATATAGTAATAAGTTCAAGAACATAAAATTTGATAGCGGTATGTTTTGAGGTAGTATTGAAAATGCCCGAACTGGGTTGTGACCACATTACACTAGAACAAAGGCTTGCATACTGAATCGCTTCGGCTTGTGATATACCTAGAGACCCTCTGTCGTAGTTTATGTGGGCTATCATAACCATGACATCGTTTAGTGGTCACTGCCATTCTCGGACTACACTTTGCTTCCTATCACGTGCTCTGTTATTACTTTGTTGAGACCGTGTAAAAAGAAAATCCGGTTTTAAGAGTGTTTTCAGAAAATATTACATATAGAAGTAAATGTACTATGTAATATAGAAGTAATATGTACTAATATAAATATATAATATAAATACATAACAATATATTACATAACTACATAAAAAGTATTAAGTAGGTATGGAATGCAAACTTGAAAGTCTCAACAACTCGCAAGAATAATGCGCTTCTCTAGAATCTTCTTGTCGCACACAAGCTAAGAAATGGACTTACAGGTTTCTTTGAATTACAATTCTTTTAACTAGGAAACTCAAGCAGAACACTTCTTGTGTTCTAGTTGTCCGTAGGTGGCAAAGACCTTACCAACAGTTGGGCTATCTATCTGGTTGACTAAAAAAACTGAATACTGTCTTTAAAGGAAACAAATCACATTTCTTGACTTATTTTAGTAGGTAAAAAATTGTAGCTTTAGTGGGTCCGTGCCCGGCGATATGTATGCAACTCAGCAAAGGGACACAACTTTTGATATGGTTATTACGTTCTTTGTGGAAAGGATAAAGGAGCCGGTGAGAGTCCGTCCGCTGTGAGATTTGTCTTCGTGATACGGTAAAATTGAAGCTAAAAGACTTTGGGTTGGCTTCCTTGGAAATGCTGATGATTTTTTCATAAACGGAACTTGATCTGTAGTTTGTGGTGATTTCCATGACTAAAATGGTTGCTACGTGCTATCGGAATGATTTTTCTTGTAAATATTCCAGTAACCTGAAATGAGTAAAAAATATTAGTAGTTTATTACTGATGACAATTGACGAGTCTAATTTCAAAACCCACTATAACATTTTTTTTTCAAATCTCATAAATGTATAAAAACTTATAATTAATCTTTTTTGGGAGACGAAGTTGCTCGCATCCGTAGGCTTTACCCTAGTTTCCCTACACGTGACTCCTGGGTGGTGCTAAACGAGCAGCAGCGTGGTGGTAGGGCGCCGGTGCCCGTCTGGATCGCGACCACAGTGCATGGGTGTAGAGCCCGTCATAGTGACCAGTTTCGGCTTGTTGCGTTTCGGGATCAGCTTGTGCATATCCAGTAGCTCATATACCTAGAGATCTTCAGTCGTGGTATATGTGGGCCGACATGACGATGTAGACTATCAATGGATTTTCATCCTTTGATAGTCGCTTTCGTTTTTGGACTACACTGTACTTACCATCAGGTACTTTGTAGTCACTATGTCGAGCCAGTGTAAAAAAAAATATCTTTGACTTAACAATCACGTTCTTATAAGCTATTTAAATTATTATTCTAGAGTGAAAAAAGAAAAAATTTATATATAATATTTGGTTTGATAAAAAGATTTCAAATTACTATTAGAACTATTAAGTAATTTTGAACGAAAAATCGTTTTAGCTGGTTTTGAAATTAGACGCCTCAAATGTGAGTTGAACTGATCTGTGCCTTATTAACGCAAAGTCCGTCAAAATGACTCGGTTTGATCTCACGTGTTTTGTGCGCTCTTGCTCGTCATCTTTGTATGTTTAGAAACCTTTATCCCTTAGTGGTCGTCACTGTTTTTGGACTGTCTCATCATATCCATCAAGTGCAGCGTAACCGTCTTCCTCAGACATAAAAAACAATACAAAATATATGTGAGTGCACATGCGGTAGAAGCAAAGCTGTATAGCCTTTCGTCAGTGATAAATCCTTATTTTGGTAACTCATATTAATTCTCATACAACAGTTACAAGTCAAATGTAGTGAAAAAAATACATAAAGAAATATATTTCATTGATAAAACTAATTGGAGCTATACAAAATTCTACTTAGATTTAGAGAAAATCGAACTGGAGGATAATGTATCCTACCTAGCTCATTCTCTTGCAGTCTTAAACCTACAGGTTTATGAGTTACTCCCTGTTTAATGTCGCTAGTTATTCAAGGAATATCACAAAAAAAACCCTTATTAAGTACCATGGGTTTCATTATATTAAATTCTTAATATCTTTTATTATAAAATAATTCCCAAGATATGATAAATAAGCTTTAAAAACATTTTAATTTTCAAGACATAATTCTCTAACAGATTGGCAATGAAAAGTATACTTTATCAAAAAAGATAATCTAAACCTAGCACACATACCTTACAAATTAGGTTGAATATTTTGTAACAATTCCTGAGCATATACCTTATCGCGCTCTATCAGGTTGTAAACTTAATGGTTTTCTATGAACCGCTCATTATATTTTTGTTGATAATATTTCCATGTCACAAGCAGAAGGCAAACGTTACAGGGCGACCGACTCGAGTCCTACGTGAGGGGCATGAGAACAAGCCGACCCTGCACATAATTTTAGTGGTCCTTTGTACCCGTACGTCATTGTTATTAAAGTAATCATGCCCTCCATCGTGCTCCAATCGAAACATTACGGGTTATAAACAAAAGAAAACAAGAGGAATTGAATGAAAATCCATTATGATTCGAAGAGCTCTTCGCTCGACTGTTGTCTCAATATTTTTCTTGGTGGAGTTGACGCGTCATTCTCAAAAACGCCGCATGGAATTTTGAAGGGTCCTCGATAATGGACTATATTTACGACCTCTAGTTAATGTTATTTAATCCGTTGATTTGTCGAAAACAAATAAGAATGTAGCGTTTATGTTAACGTATGTCGAATTACGATGTTATTTGTAAACTAGAATTGATTATATTATTGATTCAGCTAACGGTTATCATGCAACTTATTACACACTTAAAAGTGTGGTTAACCTTTAAAGCGAGGCGATAATTAGTCGAAACTAATTGAATTAATATTTCAAGTAACTGCAATCAATTAATGATAACTTAAAAAATAAAAAGTGGTTGTTCAGTAGTTTAGGCTTCCTTAATATATCAGTTTCAAATCTTCGTATTTACTTAAGAATTATAATATTATAAGGAAGTTAATAATAATGTATTGAATAAAATAAAACAGAAAGTATGTCAATTTTAGAATTATAGAGAGGGTTATATTGACCAATAACAACAACAAAAAAGTTAAAAACTATCTTAGATTGACAAAATTGGGTTTTGCTTTTTTCCCTCACCATAAAATCAAAATCCCGGAGCACTATGATTAGTAACATAATGACTGCTTGCAAATTATACACCTATATGCACAGTTATGTAGTGTAGACACCAGAGATGGGCAAAATATAATCTGATGAATGATTAAAGATTACAAAATGTAGTCGTAATTTTAATTAATCATGGTTACGTCCCTTCAAAACATTAGGGAGTCATATATATGTATGCAATTAAACATATCGTAGAGCTTAAAACAATGATAAGCAAAACGCAGTCATATTAATGATGAAAAACGCAAAATGTAATCATAATCATTTTTCATTAATCTAATTATATTTTGCCCGTCTATGGTAGACACCGTCTCTTGTAGATTTTATTGGAATTCGATAAACTCAATGATATGAATGTTGGCATCTGTGCAATCAGATGTTTGTAAGCTATTTTTAAGTGCGTCTCGATGGAGGATTTAGATGTGACACAGTATTGTGATTAAGACAAGTGATCTGACAGACAGTTAATGCGTTTATAGTCGGCGTGTTTGATTCGCTATTAGAAAGGTCCCTTGGGCTCGCACCACTGTCGGATTACTTCGGTGATCCTACCTTTCGACCTGCCATAGACATTATACCCTCAAACTTCATAAATTTATTGGAACGTTTTGATAAACTTTGTCACTTCAAATTTACTACATACTAGCTGTAGCCATGGGTTTTGTCCAAAATTTCTACTTTTGTGAAACATTTTGTGAATTGATGCATTACAAAAAGTGTGTTTTGTGATTTGTATTCTTAGAATTCCGTCATTCGTTTAACAGAAATTTAATGAAAGTGGTGTATAGTTATAATATAAATAAGGTATTTCTCGAAATATTACGTTTTTTTTTATAATTAACTTATATTCGTAGTATACCTTAAATATAGTTTTCCAAATAAATATAAAAGTAGATAATAACCGAAAGAGAGAGAGAGTAGATAATAATATGTCTATTAAATTTTTTACAACTTGCTTATTGCTATGATTTCTTAGAAGTTTTGAGTGTTTTAAAGTTATGTTGAACTTTCACTTTTAGATATTCTATTGGGTTAGATTTTGCAATAGAATGGGATAAATTAGTGTTGAAAATGTACGTCTAGATCCACAAATATTTAGGTCACTTATTCGTTTATGCAATCTCTCAGCATTAATGTCTTCCAGACGTCCATATGTATTAGGAGGAAATAGATGATTCTCAAATGTATAGAGCAGGTTATCTAGGGATACATGTTTGATTACTATTGTTTTGTGATGATGTATATTTATTCTAATATTATTCATTCAGAGTTCATATTTATTTGTATATAGAAGGAGCTCTAATACTATACTTCCGATTTAAAATTTTTTACACCAATATATGTAATGATCATTCAGTGTATAAAAAAGACTATATTGCTCCATTACTACGGGAAATGTGAATTCTACTCGGAATGACCCGCGAGCACAAATTTTTATGCATTTTGAATAAAAGTTGAAATATTTTTTTTTTTTTTTTTTTTTATTCTGACTCGACACAGTGACTGCACCATACCTGATGGTAAGCATGGTGTAGTCAAAAAAACGCTAACGACTATCGATAGGCAAGAAAAACCCAACGGTAGTCGCAGCGATCATGCCGGCCTGCACAAATATCTCTTCACGTTACGCTTAAAGGATCCCATATCATAGGAAGGCGGGAACATGCTCGCCGGAAGACCATTCCACACCCCAACGACACGGCAAAAGAAGGAGTTAGAGAACTTCTTAGTCCTAGCTGGGATATGAGAAACCGTAAAGCTGTGACTCCGCAAACCCGCGCGCGTGGTTCTATTCAGGAAAGGAAATGCATAATAATAATTAATGCATATTGTCAACTTTATTGTTCATTGCTTAATGTCTTCTATGCTTTTAAAGGTGACAAAAAAGGTGCTCCATTTTTTACTGTTAATAATATTCTTTTTTTGTCTCTATAATCCCTCTTACAGGTTCGTAGTGTTTTTTTAACTAAAATCGGTTTTTGATTTGATCCGTGTCTGTAAGTTTCAATCTATTCTGCCCTTTTACTTTTTTAAACGATGTATTTATAATATACCTGATTATTTTAGAGTTTTAAATTTTAATAGACTTCTTAAATGTTTAAAATTATGTTATTATTTTGTATATAAATTTAAGAGCGTAAGTTAAAGACCGTCTTCAGTTTTAATTAGGGTATTATTGTGTGTAATAAAAAATATTTTTATACATTTTATTAATGAAAAATAAATTCTGGTAACGAATGATTGACTATAAAACACTCGTCTTATTACGTGAATTTAAAAGTTAGGTATGTTGCGTTTTTATAGCTATTTTAATTACAGTCGATGTTTTAAAGAATATAAAATTACTCTCATACTTACCTATAAAGAATAATAGCGCAATAAAATGTTAAACGTATTCAGAGACGAAACTCGGATTCAAATGGAATGGTCATGTTTAGAAACTCATAAGAATATTGTGCTTAACAAAAATGCCACTCGTTTTTCTCGCACGAAGAATGCTTTGAGGGGAACCATACTCGTAAATTGGGAACGTAGCAATTCCAGATTGTATCGTTAGTAGGATATTTAGGCTTTAGTCGGTGCTTTATTGCCGTATGTGAGCCCCAAACAAAATTAATGATGTTATGGGTTCCGCGTTTCGAAGATAACGCTCTTTTCAATGTTCTTTTCTATGTTATATTCATAGATTTTACTATTTACGATGTACGTGTAGTGTAGACATGCTCGCTTTTGTGTTATACTTAGGGTTGTCGCCATTCAAATAGTGTAAATCGTTTATACAAAAAACATATTATTTCAATATATAGTAAATACATATTTTGCTTACCCTTTTTTTAGGGTGTTGTGAAAAAGACTGTCAGCCCACCTGATGGTAAGTGGTATCATCGCCCGTGGACAAAAACAAAACAAGAAGTGTTGTCGTTGCGTTACCGATTAAGAAAGACATTGTTCACTGCCCTCTTGAATTATTATTCTTATTTAATTTTAGTTTGCGATTGTATTTTGGATTCTTTCTTTCAAATTTCTTCTGATTTTAAAGAATTCTTGTGATTTTTAATACACGTGATTTTTAATATTTAATTTTTTTCCATAGGTACAGACATGGCTTCAAACATTTTTGAAAATGTTTTCGTATTTTGTAATCATGGAGGTAGCAATATTATTTTACCCCCTTAACAATATTTGCTTGCTTTAATTCTATACAAGACATACAAAAGTATGCCGTAATTTGCATCGATAACGCAGTTACTTATCAGTCAAAAACGAATTTTCATTAATTTGTTCAATATATGTATAATGAGGACTGTCAAAATAAAAAAAAAACTCTTACTACGGTCAAAATTACGCATTCCTTAATTACGCATTATTCAATTTCTAATTACGTTTTTCAGGTCACCTTGTGTGAGAAATGCCTACGACGAATTTAAAATCACAATTTTGTTACAGCGCAAATAAATAGAAACGTGTCTCTGTTACGAAATTCGTATTTAGTCATCAGTCATTGCGAAAGCTTTGAAGTTACCAGGAGAGTAACAAAGACATTGTAGTTTGCTAAAGATCTGCCATTATTTATGTTATTGTTTACTAGAGCTACGACAACCCTTTGTTTCTTGATACAGAACAATGAAGTTTGAACGGTTCGTGTTTATTTATGTTGGAATTGCGAATTGTCTACAATATTGTCTGTGAATTTTAAAGGTGATAGTTTTAATGTTGTTTATTTGTAGTATTATTGTTCGAATTTCTAGGAGGTTTGTGAATTGTTTGTTAATGAATAATTTGTTCGTTGTTTTATTACGGCAAATAATTATATTGTCTTTTTTCTCATTGGTGGCAAGTAAATTAATACTTGTGGCAATTTATCACCAAAGTCTAAGTTCCCTCAGTTGTGCTATTATATTTTAAAATAATCTTTTAATTAGTTCATTAAAAATACGAAGATACGCTAATGCAGCCTGCTAGTGATATTCGGTGAATCTCTATTTTTATAGACTTTTTACAAAAAATTGTGGTCACATAATTACTAAGCATTTTAAGTAGTCCCATAGGAACTGTGTATATAATAAATTAGAGAAGATTTTTTTTAAATATAATTTATAGACGAACACTTGACACTTGACACTTAACACTTGACCTCAATCACACCTGGTGGAAGGTGAAGATGATTTCGATGATGTAACGCGATCGCCTAGCAAATGACTATTCATTCTTTTCTTAAAGATTCCCAGGTAATAAGATCGCGGAAATAGGACCGCTGGAAGCATATTCCACTCCTTAGCCGTTCGCATGATAAATGTAGAAGCGAATCTTCTCGTGCGGATATAAGGAACATCCACCACATACGGATGGTATCCGACACGATGTCTAGTGGTTTTGTGGTGGAATGGGGCTGGTGGAATCAAAAAATGTAGTATGTAATGTGTATGTTTTAAAGGATGTAGAACTATATCGATTATAATAATTTATAAGATTTTTTAAATTATTTTTTGTTAAATCGACTAATTTTATGAGCATCTTATTAGCGTGGTGCTAGATCGTATGGCAAACAAAACTCCATCCAGTCCGACGCAGCCTTGATGTAATTCGGCGTTTCTTCTCGGTGATCGCTTTTAAAACGCTAGTAGATCACCGTTAAGTTTCGTATTTTGGCTGGCGGCCTAAGTCCAAGTTCGTACCCTCAAAGGTGCCCTTGTGTTGCCACCCAACCCATAAATTTGCCGGCTGAGCACTTCAGTGTTCGCCCTCTCGCCCGACTTAGTTGTGAAGATCTATCCCGGCCATCAACGTACAGTCCTGTCAACAAAAAATACATTTATTACTTAGAACATAAATTTCATAAGACTTCAACACATGGGAATTCTGTCTGCCTACCTTATTGGTGTGATGGTACAATATCATGTAGGTGTAATCGTTAGAGCTTGAAATATTTGCTGAGTAATACGATTATATAGCGTCGATATGTTTTTAGGATCACTACGGACTTGTAAATATTTATCTATTACAATTCATCAAGCTATTGTTTCTTTATATCTCCTTATACTAAAAGAAATTGTAAGATATTTGTGTCTGTTCGTTGAATATATTTTCGAAAATCTATGTTATTATTTTTTTATAATAACCATAAGTAGATATAATATTTGCAAAACTTAATTATGGAAATAATGAATAAATATATTATTTTCTGAATAATATAAAAGACCGTCGTTGTGATTCGCTTTGGCCTGACACGTTTTGGGGTCAGCTTGTGTATATCCAGTAACTCATATACCTGAAGACCTTCCGTCGTGGTATATGTGGGCCGACATGATGACGGAAACTATCAATGGATTTTTATCCTTCAATGGTCGCTTTCGTTTTTGGACTACATTGTACTTACCAGAGTAAAAAAAAATTGAGTAATACAAACTCTAATGTTTTAGTAAAGTCCAAGCAAACTTAAAATTACGTCTATAAATTTCAGCACAAGTTATTGAAAAAGTCCGTTCCACTTATTAAAGTAATAAGTAATTCGAATAACGTCCCCGCAGTTATGTTTTGTGTGAATGAATATAATTATATTTTTAAACGTTTAGTTATAGTTTATCTTGAAAGCTCTGGAAGTGTTTTAGTCTTTTTCTTATAAAGCTCTTTACAATGTAACCGCAGAATCGCCTACAGCTACCAAATGCTACTATAGAATATAATCCTGGATTCACGACATTGAATTTTCGACTTTAAAGTGCTAATTTTAAGGTTAGTATGCAGTAATCACAATTGAGATACAAATTTGTTAGCACGAGTTTACACAGGATCCGAAGTGCAAGGCCGGGGCAAATACAAGGCTTTGTGCTGCTCATAGAAAGAGCAAATATTGACATATTGCTTCGTAGAAAAATGCGTTTAGACAACAAGCGAGCCGCTGTGTACAGTTTTCGTTATTGGAATTAGGCTTGAATGCTCTCCGTCATTGTTGCTGTATATTATTTTGGTTGTTTAATTTGAACGTTTTGATGTAATATACCAATGGGATTCTCAGTGATGCGGACAAATTGATCGTGCGTTGATTGTTGAGGAACTTACTAAACGTTGTAACCTTTTTTTTGGTAGCCTGGATGAAAATCCTGAAAAGGACCATCTAAGCTGCTATGAGGGCAGCGACCCTGGTGTGTCAAACTCCTACTGACTATAAACAACCGAGGTGTCCCTCTAATTGCTTCACCCGGGCCTGGAAAACCAAATTCATCTGGACGTCCGGGGAGCAAAAAGTCTTGTTGAGGCTACCTCTCTGGGAAGGGTGGATGTAAAAAGCCCACCTCTCCAAAACCTATCCCTCAGGTGGCGCGCCGGTCACTGTGCACAATCTCCCTCTCATCCGGGCAGCAGACTTCCTACAGTCTACTGCCCGGCTAAACATTGTAATCTATCTTCTATATATATAGATATTGGTTTGTTTATTTCTGAGATTGAAATGCAAGTTTTTACAAGATTTGGTTGTTGATGTTAATTGCAATGATGAATGACTTGACAAAGATATACACACTTAAACACATATAGACATTCATGAGTCGTGACAAATTTATTCGCTACTCACAGAAAAGTTTACCCCTACCGGCACTCGAATCCGTGACCTACAGTGTCCCAGATAGGGGTGTTACAAACTGCGCTCCCAGGACTTCAATATATCCAGCCTAATAATCACTGGATTTTTTTGGACCAAGTTTGAATTAAGATTCATCATCATCACCTAATCCAATCCACTGTTGAGTATAGCTGAGTACTGTGCCACCATCGTTGATCTTGTACTAATGATATCTAAAAATACTTTGCAACCTCACAATACTGCCAGCTAATATCGCCGCCGAACGTTCTACATTCCATTTGCCCAGCCTTAGTCACCATTTGCTTGTCATAAGACACCATCCCTCATCATCTAGTTTGGCCAAGTATCGTACTCAATCTCACTTTAGAGCCATTACTTTATCACCGACAAAATAAAGTTCAAATGTCCTTTTTTTCGTCGGTCAACAGGCAGACGGTTTATCTGATGTCAGGTGGCTACTTTTTTTTATTAGTTTATAGGCGAACGCTTGACCTCAATCACACCTGGTGGAAGGTAAAGATGAGTCCGATGATGAACTGCGTCCGCCTAACAAATGCCTATTCACTCTTCTCTTAAAGACTCCCAGATCATAAGATCGCGGAAATATGGCCGCTGGAAGCATATTTCACTCCTTAGTCGTTCGCATGATGAATGTAGAAGCGAATCTTTTCGTGCGAATATAAGAAACACCCACCACATACGGATGGTATCCGACACGATGTCTAGTGGTTTTGTAATGGAATGGGCTAATGGACAACTGCAACACAAGGAGCGTTGTGGATTAAGAACGTGGTGCATTATTCTTTTAAAGAATCCCATGCTTTAGAGAAATATTGTACGCGGCAGTCTATTCGACAACTCCAAAGGGCGCGAAGAAAATGTTTCAATAACCGCTGCTTTTTTTTACACTGGCTCGACATAGTGACTACAGAGTACCTGATGGTATGTACAGTGTAGTCCAAAAACGAAAGCGACTATCAAAGGATGAAAATCCATTGATAGTCTACATCGTCATGTCGGCCTTCGTATACCACGACTGAAGGTCTCTAGGTATATGAGCTACTGGATATACACAAGCTGATCCCGAAACGCGACAAGCCGAAACTGGTCACTATGACGGCCTTTACACCCATGTACTGTGGTCGCGATCCAGACGGGCACCGACGCCCTACCACCTCGCAGCTGCTCGTTTAGCACCACCCAGGAGTCACGTGTAGCGAAACTAAGGTAAAGCCTACGGACGCGAGCAGCTTCTTGCTTTGTCGCAGTTCTGGTCTACTGTAGACATTATACGAAGCTAGAATAAAAATATTCATCCATGATCAATTGATACTTATCCGCGATGTTTTTATCCAATCGTCCAAACAATAGAAGATGTTAACAATTGTATACAGCCTTCTAGATAATGAAATGGCTGACGTGCCTCTAGCATGGACACGCTAAATGGTTGGATTGTTTCCTACAGCTAGGGTAACCATACAATCCGAGAAATTGTAGACAATTCGATACGGCGCGGTGTGGTCGAATTCGTTATGCTTCCAAAATCGTAATCGTTTACTTATAATGCTTAACGTTTTACATAAAGGTATTCTAAGGTTCATAATTATTTTATGGCGTTCGGTATTCGTCAATACAATAAAATACTTAAAAAAAAGGCATCGATCAAGTAAGTTTAAATACCTTAAATGATTATTTAGTGTATTTACGATATGTGATTAAATATGTATATCTTCTATAAGTCATTCAATTCAATACAATATGTGTCTAAGTACATTAAAAAAATGACAATTACCAATTACAAATACTTAAATGGATCTTATACGCGAATTAACTTAGAAGTGAGTATTTATAGTGAATACAAAATGCGAAAGTTTAAAATGTGTTAAGAGGTAAGACTACCAATATTTGACGCTTGCTCTTCTTAATATCGAATTTTTATTCTGAAAATAGGATCCACATTTCTTAATTTGTTCTTCCATTTTCCATACTGCTATGTTTTTTTTTTTACTCTGGCTCGACATAGTGACTACAGAGTACCTGATGGTAAGCACAGTGTAGTCCAAAAACGAAAGCGACTATCAAAGGATGAAAATCCATTGATAGTCTACATCGTCATGTCGGCCCACATATACCACGACTGAAGGTCTCTTGGTATATGAGTTACTGAATATACACAAGCTGATTCCGAAACGTGACAAGCCGAAACTGGTCACTATGACGGGCTTTACTCCCATGTACTGTGATCGCGATCCAGACGGGCACCGACGCCCTACCACCTCGCTGCTGCTAGTTTAGCACCACCCAGGAGTCACGTGTAGGGAAACTAGGGTAAAGCCTACGGACGCGAGCAGCTTCGACTCCCAAAAAATATGTACATTATATCTGTACAAAGTATCTCAGACTTTATTTTTTTGCTAAGGTGATTACTATTTTTTGTTAATCAAATACCACATTATCATTAAAATATAATGGAACGCTTTAGAACTTGCATACTTACGCGAGGCAGATTAAGAATTGAAAAAAAGTGCGTTAATATTGCAAACCTACAAAATTTACAGTGGTCTAATAAAGAGCATTTAACCAAATTACACATTTATCGATTCGTTTGAACGCGAAACGATTGCCAACATTAAGTATTTCATTAATGGATGTAATCAATGATGTCTCGATTATCTTACGACCAATAAATTTGATGGGTATACTACATCGGACAAAAACATCGGAGCGTAATATCGCGGTCATAAACTTAGCCCACTTCAACTCAAATGAAATAAAACGCCGCGGCTTCCATTCACACTGGTATCCTAAAACGTTTATCGTCTGCTGACTCCTAAGATATGGTATTAGGGTCGTTAGGAATTTCGAATAGGATTTTTATATCCTAAGAGGCTACTCGTCACACGACACGACATTTCCCCCGGGTTATTGGACCATGACAATCTAAGACCTGGCTCGATAACTTTAACCAGTAAAAGCTTCGTGCACGTGGTACTCCCATAGAAGCACGGTTCTCTTGTGAAAACTGTGGGAGGAAATGTCGCGCTTCTATTGGTATGTTCAGCCATATGAAGTTGTTGTAGTTGAGGAAACATCAGTCAAGAACAAGATGCTGTGTCTATTGATGAAGAAAAAACTAGAGCCAGTGTCCTAAGTGAAAATTAGTTGAAGAAACATTGTTTCCACCAATATATTAGAACAGTTGCGGCAGTTCGGCGTTGCTCAGTTAAATAGATATGATCTAGGTGATAAAGTTTTCGAAGTTAGCAGCCAACACGTGGTACCATCTATGTTTCAACAGGAACCAAATATATTTTCAATATACAAAGTATTGTATTCTTCCAGACTATAATTTTTCTCAGTCTTAAAGTTCCTCCAGATCTGTTCAGCCCTTCTGGTTTGATTAAGTAAAAAACATTTATCCAAGCTCACGCATTTCTAATAGTAGTAAGTAAGTAAGTAAGGTTTGGTGATCTATTTTGTTATAGAATTATAATTTTCATGCATTTTTTCTTGTTCCGAATAGCCCATTTAACCGGGAAACCTTCATTTTGACGTCATCTTTTGGCTATACTGCTTTAGGTGGCCCCTTATAAATTATATTTAAATGAAACATTTCAGAATCAGATATAAATGTGGATATTTATTTTATTCGAATATCTGAATACTTTCAGATAATTTCGGTTAAAGATATTTCAATATAGGAGTATTTTAATTTAATAATACTTATATTAGAAACCATTTTTACTTTCTGTAAATTCCTCGGTACTGAGACAAATTTTGAAGTACTCTTATCTCACTCTTATAGATCATGTAGTGACGATAGTAAAGTCTTACTATTGAAGCAAATGGATTAGTATTTTCTATAATTATCCGAAATGTTTAAACCGTATATCGATACGGATATTCCCAGCATCCCTATACGGCATTAGGTAGCTGTGTGTCGTCCGAGAGAACACTCCGCTACCTACACGATCATTAAAGACTGAATAAAGGGAAAAGTATTATACCTCATTGTAGTCGTAAGTGACAATAAAACTGATGGGACAGGTTTTTTACTAGCGAAAATCTTGTATAGTCGGGTGGGGCAAATTAGATAAGGTGCCATTTTCATTAATGGTATAACTCTTACCATGAAATTGTTTACTTTATTGAAGATTCTATTGATACAAGGACTGAGCATTCAAATTCTATGTTATTCATTGTGGTTTCGCCCTGCTCAGAACAATACGAACTTTAAACTTCGCCCAAAACGATCCAAAGTTTTGGATGAAATCAGTGGTTTCTAGCTGGCGTCAATATTGAGCGAACTTATTATAAATGCAGTTATAAAGGTTTTCAGCACTTGCTCAGATAACATGGAATAAGAAATAATTAGAAGAAAGTTATAAATACTACAATTGTAAATGCTAGTCATAGAGTAAATAGATCCATATAATATTATAGGAAAAAAAAAGTATTCCTTATGAAGTTCAAAAAGCATTTAGGCCAAAAGTGTAGGTTAGGACATTTTTGTTTTCTCTCGTCAAAGTGTTACCTTTAGCCTAGAGTAAATAAACTCATACTTTGGGCCTAGATGGCATTTTTAACGTTTTTTTATAAATGCCGTTATTTAATACAGGAAGTGGCATTATTGCAACACTAATAACATCTCCGAAGACGTATCGTATTACCTAAGGTGTTAAAATTTTATCTCACTTTAAAAATAGTAACCCAATAAATTAGCGTGGACAATTTATTGTTACATTAGCATACGGATATTTCAAAACAAGCATTTTAAATTAAATTTATACCTTGATTTCGACTGATATGAAATTGATAAGGGTAATAAAACTTGAGAGTTACGTCTTCAGAAGATATTAAAGGAAACACCTCATTAAGTACCCAGAATCAAGTTATAAATTTAGGTTATATCCATAGATTAGCCTATAACTATATAACCAACTGGTTTGCTTAAATTACGTTAGAAAAAATAGAACGTGAAGCCTGAATTATAATTACAATTAATAGAAACAAGCGCGCGGGTTTACGGAGTCACAGCTATACGGCATCTCACATCCCGGCTAGGACTAAGAAGTTCTCTTACTTTTGCCATGTTTTTGGGCTGTAGAATGGTCTTCCGGCGAGCGTGTACCCACTATCTTATGATATGGGATCCTTTAAGCGTAGAGTCAAGAGATATTTATGTAGGCTGGCATGATCGCTGCGACTACCGATGGGGTTTTCTTAACTGTCGATAGTTGTTGTCGTTTTTGGGACTGCACCATGCTTACCATTAGGTGTGAGCGGTCACTGTGTCAAGTCATAATAATAAAAAAAAATATGACTGTATAAGAATTTGTTCATTCAATTTTGAGACTTTAGAAAGATTGCTTCAAATGACCACACGGATTTTAAAGCAATCATGTTATAATAAAAAATATTCCTATTGGTCATTGTCATTTATCGACTGCAATTATCATTAAGTGTTATGTAATCAATAAATATAAAAATAATTTATTTATCTATAAATATATCTTTCCATCATTACGCCGATTCCCTTTTGGATAGGCAGAGATTATTATTTATTTTTGCACACTTCTTAGTATTGAATAATAATTTGCACATTTCTTAATATTTATTTGATCTGTGTGGGTAAGTTTTTGGGCGTTCTCGGCTCTAATTAAAATATACTTAGTTTACAATATAAACTTTTTATAAACCGTTAAATATTTATAATTTATACGTATAATTATTTGTTTAAATTTTTCAATGATACAATGAAGAATTTATAATATTCAAATAAGAATGACGTACTTATTATGAGAATTCCTGTTCAGCTTCCGACATTTTTTTCACAAAGAGAAAAACGATGAGCATATTTTCGTATCAGTTATCTACAAAATCAAGTTTACACTTAATTATGAATGTGTGATAAATGTTATAATAAATTAATTTTAATTAGTCGAACCAGTTTTAATCCTGATGTTTTTCTAAGAAACACATAAACGGATCTTAATTTAAACAATATTTAAATGTGCTTTGTACCAGTTAGGTATTATTGGACGTTGAATGTGTAAAACAGCATTGTATAATGAAGTGTCATGAATTTGGAATTTAACAATTATTCACACATAAAACATCTATCTTCCTTGTTGTTTTGTATTTAAATTATCTTTTTATCGTGATTAAAGGCCCTTTTCTTTCACCTTCTTTCTCTGTAGAATGTTTCTCTTGCAATGCGCGACAGCCTTAGTATCTCAGGTATGAATAATCACTGTGATCTCAACCTTAGGGATCACATAGTGTCTGTCATCTCCGCAACATCCCGTAGACTTGGTATCCTGAACAGAATGCGACGGATTATACAAAGCCCAGGTCAGCCCTGTATGGAATATTGTTCGCGTCTCTGGGATAGTTCTGCTCAGTACTTACTTGATGCCTTGTATGATCCTAGCTTCACTAAGCATCTTGAACCGCTCTTTGCACAGAGAGTTTGTATTACGGCGAGTTTTATGAAGAGTTCTTTAACCTTGTTCCACCCTCTCCCTTCCATAAACGACCACGCGCGCAGGTTTACGGAGTCACGGCTATATGGAACTCATATCCCGGCTAGGAAAAAGAGGTTCTCTAGATCTTATTTTTGACAAGTCGTTGAGCTGTGGAATGATCTTCCGACGAACATATTTTACACCGTCCTATGACATTGGGTCCTTTGAACGTAGTGTGAAGAGGTATTTGTATACGCCGGCATGTTTACTACGATTATCGATTCTTTTTTTGTACTGTGCCATGGTTACCATCAGACGTGGCGTCACTATGTAGAGTCTATTTAAAAAAAAATCGTTAATAAATTATTTGTCACGTCTTCAAAAGAAGTTACCTGATAACGAGTGATCTAGGTTCAAAATTAACGTCACTATTTTATTACGTATAATGTTTCTTTTTTCTCTAGCTAATGTCAATAAAAATATACCAATAGACATAATTACAGTACAAAAAACTATTAAAGGAGCGATTATTTATTAAGTGTAGTAGGTGGTTAGGTAAATATATTCACATATTATTTATACTTTTAAATAAAACACTAATAAAATAAACTACAATATTTAATTACATACTAATAATAAGTAAATTTATGTGATATTTATCCACAAATCTATTTATAATAAACCTTACCAATTACCAATAAGATAAACGTAAAATATATGAACTAGAAGTAACTGAACGTTTTAATTTACGACTATAAATAAATTCAAGTTAAATTATTCAGAGCGACGTGAGCCGTCGATAATGCTTCGAATAGAATCGAATATAAATAAAACAGAACAATAGGGATTTATTTCAAGTTTGTGTTTTAACATGCGTTTAAAAACGTTCTTAATTCATTTTTGAGATATAAGCAGGGTTGTCAGATGTAAGGTTTTAAACCAAATACCCTGGTATATCAAAGAAACTTCAGGTCGAGAAAATATTTACAAATTGGATAAAAATATGTCAAGAAATATAAAAATCATATAACAAATTAGAAAACTAGTGAATTAAAGTGTTAAAACGATTTTAATCGTTTTGTTTCATACGTTTATGAATTACATGGAGCCTCAAAATATCATAATTAATTAAATATATTTATTACAACCAATGTTATTGAATGTAACCTATTCAATGTACTATTAAAAAGTTTTAAAATATATATTTTTTTATGGATGTGTATTGCGTACTATTAATAGTGTAATAATTTTATGTTTTATAATCGATTCTCTGAAGAATATTTATCATTTAACCACAGTCAACAAGCATATCTGTATAAGACATAAATATAAGGTATAATTTGTTGCTGTGCCTACAACTCCTATGAAGTGACTCATATCTATTGTTTTGTAACGCGAAAGAGTGGAACTCGCTCTCCGAATCTCTTCTTCTGTCATTCTGTAACATGGGAGACTTTTATGAGTGAATCGATACTTGTTGAGTGAGCACTCTCCACTATGTTTCACTTTTTTCTACTTTATCATTACTTAACACGCGAGATTGGCATAAAGATTAAGTTTGCTCATAAAAAACAAAAATATTCGATTATTGCTTACAATTTTGGCAACCCTGGATAGAAATAAACTATTCCGCAACGCTCGCATCGATCGTAGGAGCAATATGTTAAGGCCGAGACTTACTTTGAAGATAAATTAACAAATGATCTTGGCGCCTACCGGTGACGGCGCGCATGTCCCACCCAGACACATTGTCGCAGCTGCAGCAAATCGCAACACTAAGTGTTACGAATTTATTCGTCTTTGGTTTTTCACCGTCCGACACCGATAACAATTAATGGGTCAACCTTGAACACAAAACGATTAAAGGTCGATTATTAAACTAATTATCCATAAGCATTTAGTTACACAAGTACATTTGATGATATATTTATTCTATGAAGCCAATTGACTAAAAACTTAGAAATTATTCCAATTATTGTTATATGTTAATAGATTGAAGGTTCTGGATTGTCTTTAATTATATCGCACTATTAATAGTTTGGCTTAGTCAGATGTCTCATAAAATGGTTTCGTGTAAATGTCGCATAACATAGATTACGTTTGCTTCTATAGCAACTGTTATACGTCTTTTTTCTCAGTCACATGTCTGTAAGAGTATATATCTAATAATAAGAATATTATCTACTTACGCTATATCTCATTCGGAGTGAGCAGAGATGATTGTATATATTTTGAGCTTGAAAAACGAGACCCACGTGAAGTGGTCAAAGTTTTTGGACAAAGGAGATTTTTGTTAGAGAACAAGTGCCTTCAATATGTTTGCCTTTACTAGAACTAAAAGATATATAAATGTATCTAAAGTCGTTTTAATAGGCTATGCGGTGACAATTATTTTTATCGGTATCGGCTATTAAAAAAATGATCTAACGCTTTTCACTATTTTATATGATAAAAGGAAGTTTACTCAAAGAGATGACTTAACCAATGATGATAAATTAGTCACAGCAATTATAGTTCATTTCACAGCTTTTAGCTAAATTTCATTGGTATAAACGCAAGGTTGGATATTCATATAAAAGGAAGATTTTATATTACTCTTTATTAACCTATTTTGTCCTAGTGCCTACGAAAATGTGATTAAAATATATTTAAAATATTGTTTTAATAAAAATATAATTTAGTGTCATTAAAAAAGTTCGCAAATTTTTTCTTTTGTTTTCTACCGACAATTTAAAAGTTTATGATCATAGAAATATTATTTTATCATAAAAGATATGGAGAACTAATTGTTTATATTTTATCTAAATATTAAAGTTAGAGTCAGTGATAATTTTTATAAAATGCCAAACTAAATTGTATAATCATCGTAAGTTTCCTTAAAATGAGATTTATATTCTTATTCGCATTAAAAAAATAAATTAAACAGACTATATAAAATAAAAATTAGATTTTTTTAATACTGGCTCGCCAAAGTGACTACATAGCACCTGATGGAAAGTGCTGTGAAGTTCAAAAACGGCAACAACCGCCATTAGACGGAAACCCGTTGCTAGTCACCATTGCTATGTCGGCCCAAATATACCACGACGAAGGTATCTAAGTATATGAACAGCTGGATACACACAAGCTGAACCCGAAACGCGACAAGCCGAAGCGAGTCACTATGACGGTTTTTACACTTGTGTACTGTGGTCACGACTAGTGATGAAAATGCCCGGGAATTTTCCCAAAGTGCCCAAAACTTCCTTGCGAATATTCCCGGGAATTTACGAAATGTTCTCGGATATTTTGGGCACTTTGGGAAAATTCCCGGGCATTTTCATCACTAGTCACGACCCAGATCGGACAATTAGCCACCTCAAAAAAATACCTATCTTTTATTGAAGACTGATTTTTCATTAACCCCATTATCTTTTATTACCACCGTTTTTGAGGTCATGCGTAGACTTATTAACAATTTACAAAGTCTCTAATATTTAACAGTATTGTCCCTAATGCAATATTCATTATGAATTTAAACGCACTACTCACACGTCTTGAAACTTGACCGTCCGAGTTGACATTCGGGAGCTCGGTATAAATATGTGGGAATTTACATTTCATCAGGTCATATCCATCCTCCCATTGTTTACGCCTTACATTACAAATTCAGTTGTTACCATACAAGCCCGCGTTTAGTGGACATTCTCCATGTCGAATATTAATTCCAATAGGCAAGTAACATCAAGGAGATTATATAGGATAATGCAACATTTATTATCCACTATAAAACCATTTTCTTTATTTAAATTTGTTGCACATTACAAACAATGGATAAACAATAATAATATAATTAGTTCTAGAGCCTGAATTTTTACGAGGTGCGACAAAAACTACTACTGCCCGCTATCACAACAATTTTGTCTGTTTCATAACTAACCAATTAAGCAATTTTTTAAGACTACATTTCCCAAACTGAAATGTGTGGTCTTTATATTTGTCTTACAATATTTTTCTTCTCTAATAGGTTTTCATTCTGAAATACATGTCTTTTACAAATTCTGATATTCATAGATGTAATGGAATTAATTTTATTTATAACAAAGTAAAATAAACCATGTTATATGAGTGCTGTTTTCTAAAATAGATGTAAAATGTATGTGGGTAGATTTAGTGATAATATCAGGGCTGATCCATGAATTGCATACCGCCTGATGGTCAATGAATGTCGTGTTAACTTTTAGCGAAATCATTTTAACCTCTTCTACCGCCTCCTCGTCCTCTTCTTCGCCTTTCCTTCTCTTTCACTCCTTTCATCTTCCATTCCTTCTTTTCTCCTCGTTGCCGACCCTGTTTTGTTGATATTTTATTCTCTTTTCAATATATAAGTTAAGTATCTCCTAACGAACAAGAACCGGATAATTATGCTTACAGTAAGTTTTACAGCCACCCTCCTCTATAAGCCACGAGGTCACTGTGGGCCCCTATTCAGCTGTATTTTCTCCCGTCATTAGAATCTGTCACCCGGGTCGTGATTACGGCTTGCCCCACCCACGCTACCTACAATATGATTATAATTAAATTAGTCTCTCGCTAGTTTGTTTATATTATCAATTTGTATTAGATTTGTCTCAAATATTTCTGACATATGCCTGGGTCTGAATATCTATATATTATTATAATACGTGTAGCAAAAGCATTTACGAAAAATGTGCTGACGGAAGAGTATGCAATTTTGCACCCTTATAGTTTATATGTATAGAGAAGGAGTGCAGAATGCTAATATTGTTTATTTTTAATATTATTTGTCAATAAACTTACGGAATGTCAAACACAACCATAATAATCTTCTATAATATAAAAATTAATCGCTAAATGTCTTGATAAGCGCGAAACTCGAGAACGGCTGAACCGATTTGGCTGACTTTTTTTTTGTTGTGTTTAATGAAATCTGAGGAAGGTTATTAAGAAGAGAAAATTTTTAAAAATTCTCTGCAACTGTCTAAAAATAACACTTTTCTGTATTCTCATACAAAAAATTCGTTATAAGTAATTTTGAACTTTAATACCACACCATAAAGTTTAAATGTTGGTAGACGGGTTCCGGGAAGGCAAAACAATCGAGTGACGAATAAATATTAATGTCAGTATTTGTCAATTTTTATACATATAGCATTAAGGCCAGGTTCCTTCAAAAAATTTTCAAAAAACAGCCGTCAGGCCAATAGCTATTGACATTAAAAAAAAAACAATGTGACTTTGTTTTAGAGAAATAGGGCAGAACAAGGCCTGCCGGGACAGCTTGTTATATAATAGATATTTGTGCTGCTTTATATTATAACCAAATTCATTTATTACAGTATATTAGTTATTTTAAATTAATTATGGTCAAATTTCGACCACTGGGCGACCACTAGTCTATTTAATTCTGTGTTGTTATATTGCCATGTTAGAAAAAATTTTAATTACCGATTCCTCAGGCTCTATTTGCATGCATGTAGAATTTACGATCATTACTGTCGATATCCACTCCGACGTAGCCATGAGTTTCTTTCGGCGTTTTTTCTCAAGTAAGTCACTTACAAAATGCTAGTAGATAATCGTTAAGTTCCTTTCAAGTTGAGATCCGTATACATAGGAGTGCACCCGCGCTGCCTCCCAACCTACAACTTGCTTAATTGCTTGTCCTCTTCGTCCGGTGAAGTTGTAAAGGCTTTTTCCTGCCAGCAGCGAATCGTCCTGCCGGTTGATTTTCAGTTTTTAGGTGTTACGTATGAGTTAATTGGTATTGTCATAGTTGTTCAGAAGTGATCAGGGTGGTGGGTGGTGACTTGTCACTGCCGGCACTCGCTCGCGCGATGGTCGGTAGTGACAGGGCATGGCAGGCGGTCCTCTCCTTCACGGAGACGACAATGCAGGTGAAGGAGGCGGCGGAGCGGGATCGGGAGGCAATATCCACCCCCGACAACCCAATCCGTCGCCCAGCTCGGACTGGACGCCGGAGGAGGGCCTACGCCAACGGCCTTCCTTCGTGACCCGGACATACGCCGGGCGGCGCGCTTTGAGGGAGTGCGTCGCCCAGATCCTGGCGTGAGCGGTGTGCGATGTGTTCCCGCACACCGCTCTGATGACAATTTCAAGGAGATGAGGGGGGGTTGGCTCTCTGCACCATTCTCCCCGAAATGTGTTAGGTGCACGCGGGGGGCGGCGACTATTTAACCGTCCCCCCGCCTAGTAGGTGAGGCCTGCACAAGGCCGGACGTCGCCGGATGCCGAGGAAGATGGCTCGGCTTTGCCCTTAGCATCCGGCAGACGAGAGAAGAAACACCCCGTTGGTTTTAGTCGGGGCAGGTCCGACACACCGGGGGAGCGGCCCTCACCGCTCCCCTGAAGGTCCGTAGGGATTTCCACCGGGTTACCAAAAAAAAAAAAAAGTTGTTCAGAAGTGATAGTCTTACCATCAGCAGTATCGACAGCCAAGTTTAAAGGCTTTAAGCAAAAGGGTCTCGAATTATTATACCCTCATTAATTATATCCTCGTGTAAGCATATAAACAAAAGCCACCCAGGTCATAGTTGATCTTTAATGAATTTTTAACAAAAACAAATTAAAAATAGTATCTTTCGTGTTCGAAGGAAATGAACTCATTCTTCGAAACCGCTGACTGATGGCTCGACTGACGGGCTCGTCATTACGAGGCGTCCATTTTATGCCGACCTCGGAGGGCACTTATTGTTTTCTATAAGGCCTTGTTTATGTTCGACCCGGGAAATTTGAACGCAATGTCTGAGGTCAATCTATTATGGCGATATTGTTGTTCAGAAATTATTTTTGTTGACGATGCATGTAGTTAATGTTTATTACTTAATTATTAATTATTGTCACAAGTTTAGTAAATTCTTTTCATTTTTAATTAACATGCGAAAGCGGACGCGTCTTTTTTAAGTTTGATGAGGTTGTCACTTTTATGATTGAAGCTAAATTGTTTTAATATATCCTGAGGTATTTTAACTTTTGTCGTAGGGGCTCTGAATATTTAGTTATCTTTTTTCTTCTATACTACGTTCATTTGTAAGTATTAAGTACACTTAAAAAGCTGATTTTGACTGAAGTGATACATAGATGTCGCTCAGAAAAAACTTTCCTGTTGAATTAATATAGTAGTACGTTGTAAGAAGCATATTTTTTTATGACATGATAATGATAAAAAAATGTGTAAAGTACAATGTTCCTGTTATAATTAGGTTACACTTATGCATAGGCATTATTGAAACGTAAGCTTTGAAGAATTTTCTTACATTTCGTAATGGCCTTACGTTCTTGAAATTTTTATTGGAAGTTATAGAAACTTTTTATTGTGGTAATGTGTCTAAATAATCACGCAGCTTAAGGTTCCAATTTTAGAATTAAAAAATTAGGATAGGAGACAATATCATGTTCAGCCCATTCTTGGACTATTGTTGGGCATAGCTTTCATCTAGTAAGCGCTATTGAGTCTGGTCTTTGGCTCATCTCATCCAAACTATGCGACTTTAACTTAGGTATGTTCAAGAAATTACAAAAATTATTTCACAGAATTTTATTAAAGGAATTTCAAAGGTTAATAAAACGAATTGTTCTCAGATTATCTAGAAATGTATTACCGTCAAATCACATCACCAAGGCAACATAGAAGTGGCAAAAAGTAGTAAAAAGGCTCACATGTGGGTATGAAGATGTTGGTTTCAGCAAAACCAACACGGCCTGGCCGCAAATTGGCGGTTCGGCGGTACCGCCGCTGCATCGTGACCGCGCGCTCGCCGCGGGCCGGCGGCTCAGCTCTTAGTGCATAAGCGTAGCGATTAGCGGACAACTATTTAAATTGTTATTGTTTACATGCTGTCCTGAATATTCCCTGTCGGTAGATTTCTAGGTAACTGGATGTACTTGCACTGATCCCGAAAAGCAATGAGCCGAAGCGAATTACTATCCCTAATTGACACACTTCGGCTTATCGAATTTCGGGATTAGCTTGTATATATCCAGTTGTTCATGTGTTTATATAAGCCTTGTAATATTTAAACTGCAATGAAGACGGTAGCTGTCATTGGATTGTTATCTCTTGGAAGTCTTTACTGTTTATGGATCTTTGCGTCAGATAGAATTTTTCAAAGGGTTACAAAATAAATATTATAACAAACGTCTTGCTTATTCCATACCCTTACACGGTGAGCGAAAATAATTGGATCTGCTAAAGATTATTCGTTTGTGCATCTCTCAACAATCCGAAGACCTTTCTCCTGAATCCCGGCATGGAGTCCGCAAACAAATCAACCGAATCTCCAAGAAGATTGTAGGCCTGAGACAATCTGCACAAGGCACTGTTGACGCCAAGGTTTGTTCGTTTGAAAGGTGGGTGAAAAAGAGAAACGGCTCATCTGGAACATTTACCGAGGGCTCTCAAAGAAAATTTTTGGAGCAGTTAAAACATTAAATTTTTCCATTTAAAATGTTATATAAAAAATTCATATCCAATCGCTGACGACGAAGCGCTAAAGAATTCATTTTTTATTTACTCTGTGCTATACCTTTAATAGTTGATATAATAAGGCTGTGGTCTTATAAGTCCAGTACAATTATTTGTTCAGTAATGGTAGAAATCCATTAAATAAGCCCTTTTAGTGATGGAACAACTACAAAGACACACGCTGGAATGCGTCTTTGAATTGCATACAACCAATTTGCAGACATGAAATTACATCTTGGTTTTGTAAAGTGAACCTTTTTATTCCTTTACTTGCATATACTTGCGGAATTAATACAGGGGTACGTTCTTATACCGGTTCAAAAATACACATTTAAACGCTTCAGAAAGTCCTCCGTTCATTAAAAACATGATTACAAGCGACCAATCAATTTATAACAAAATATTTGCATACAAAATGTGAGTGCAAGTAACAATGTTGATGTTTTCGAAATCGTTTTAAAATATTGAGCAGAACTTATAACGATAAAAATTATAGAGGTTTGTTACGACAAAAAAGCTTAAAGGGTACATAAAAGTTAAGATTGTGATTTAAAAAAAATAAAGACAGAGAAAAATATTTTTGTTCACATTCCAAAATTGTGGAATTGGCGGCCAGGTTTTCTTCAGAGCTATATCATAGGATTCTTCAAGAGGGCGGTGAACGATGTCCTTCTTGGTCGGTAAAGCAGTAACAACGCTTATGTTGTAGCGGCGATCTTGTGGCCGACATGACGTCGGTTCATAGATGGGCAAAATGTAGTCAGATTAATAAAAATGATTACGATTACATTTTACGTTTTTTACCATTAATATGACTGCTTTTTGCTCATTTATGTTTTAAACACTACTGAATCCCAGATTGGATACACATTTATGATTTCTTAATATTTTAAATGGATTTAATCATGATTACAGAGCAAGAGAATTAAAATTACATTTTGCAATCGTTAATCAATAATCAGATTACATTTTGCCCATCTCTGCGTCAGTGCTTATTATTTGTGTGTCGACCTTTGGCATTCGCTACCGTTTTTTGACTACATTATACTTATTATCAGGAGCGATGTAGCCATACATACAAAAACGTAAATACAAAATTTTCATAGTGATCAACTATTTTATAGTAGTTAAAAATGTTACAGTGGAGACACTATAAGTACAGTGTAACCTCCATGTAACGTCATTCGATTTAACGACAAACTCCCTAAAGCGTCGATATCACTCCGCTTTGGTTGGTTTAGCTTGTTTCCCATATAATGATACACTCTATATAGTATTACACCCACTCTAAATAACGACAGTAATTTAATAATATAAAGAACTTTCTTTAACATCAAGATGACTCAATAACGCAAGATGTGAATAGAATAATTTAAAAAATACAGCAAAATTACTGGTGTAGCAAAAGACGTCAGACAAAAATAGCAGACTATACTCAATAGCAACCAAAAAAGAATTGTTTTTTATGTAATTACTAACACTAGTCTGAAATATTTTTTCTTTTTCTAATACAGTTTTTCCTTCCCTCCATTTAACGACAACTCTCTATAACGTCAAAATATGCACGGTCCTTTGAGGGTCGTTATTTAGAGTTTACACTGTATTTAATAACTGCATCTTCAGTCATTGGTAAAGATATGAAAGTCAATTTTTTCAAATATTAAAAAAGCGAGCCTGCCGTAAGCCTTTTGATCTGTCTCGAGAGAAAATTTATTGCCTATGAAACATTATTACCGGATAGTTTCACGGGCACGGAGTTTATTCAGCGAGGAACGTTGTGCAATTTATCGGTCAGTTTCGCTTATGGAGTGATAAAAAGCTCATTTTTATTTATTGCGATCGTGGATGTGTTGTCGCTTTACGATATTTAGTGCTTGCGTCTAATATTGTGAAATGATTGAAGTTTATTTTGAGCTATAAAGCTTTCGGTGTTCTCAGAGATTCCTGTGTATCATAAATTTCATACCGTTTACTTATTACTCGTATTTATTTTTGTCATTTAAATTACTGTATGGCCATGGCTGGGCACGGTACGTTATAATATGATATGGTATGATAAAAAAAAAGAAAAAAGTTTATTTCGTCACACAAAGTGAAAATTAAAAATTAATTAAAAATAGGCAAACAAACGGTACATCGTTGTGTGGTATTATGATATGCTATTGTATGGTCCAGGCAGTAGACTTTCGGGAGTCCGCTGCCTGGATGAGAGGGAGGCGGCGCCCCGAATCTAGCGCGCCGCCTGAGAGAGAGATATTGGGGGCGTATACTCTTTATACCCACCCCTCCCAGAGTGGAAGCCTGAATAAGTCTGTTCGCTACCCGGACGACTGGACGAATTTGGTTTCCCAGGCCTGAATGGAGAGAGTGATACCCCTAGGGTTTTTAGTCAATTGGAGTCTGATACACCGGGGTCGCTGCCCTCATAGCATTTCCTGATGATCCTATGTAGGATTTTCTCCCGGGTTACCAAAACTGATACTACTGTATGGTATGGTATTGTATGGTGGTATTAGTTGTGTCGTATATAATTTTTCTTACAATGAGTCAACAATATTTGCATCAGTTTTATCAAAGCCACTACAGGAATATTATTATGTTTTAGCTCTTGTAAGAGCAAATATACACACCTCAATCTTTGTATACATGTATTCCAATTATCTAAACATACAATATGTTCAAAGATGTTTATAGAAATAATGAGGGTCGTATGTCGAATAGCCATGAAAAGTAATTGCCTTAATCCAGTGCGATATTAACAATAGCTTGCTGTGCATTGCTGGGAATGTTCTGCCACTGAGATTTTACTGTCTCCAAACGAGCAATGTTGTTAACAGCAAAAAAACCCGCAATACGACCGTCAACGGCCTTAATTTGCATATAACGAACATAAATTCTCGTTTGTAAGAACACACTGGCACTTTTATTGTGCAGTCTTCGTTTGGAAGCAAAAAACTGATGTATATTTTTTATAACGAGATAGACCACCACAACATGGCGACCTTTGCTATACAAATATTAATACTTCGCAGTCGTGCCAGTGAGTTCATCGTTTTTTATTGGTCACGCGGCTGTATAGGCGACCCGAGAGAGGCGCGCCTTTACTGTGGGAGGTATTTTGATTATAAAGAAGATAAAATTAAACTCATTAAATACATGTTACATACATGCTTATTTAACATACTTATTGCCAATATAAAAATGTTAAGTGTAAGAGCCTTGAGAGCGGTGATCAGGGCCCGCAGATAAAGTAACTTTTTTTTATTACATACAGGCTTGCGCTTGACCTCACTCTCACCTGCTGGAAAGTGATGATGAGGCCGACGATGGAGCGCGCTCACACAGCAAATACCGATTCACTCGACGTTTGAACATTCGTTTATTGATAGCGCTTGTTAGAAAGTGCAAGTGCTTGGAGTTTAGTTAATGTCAACATCACATTTTGAAAATATGATTAAAATCTGGAGATCACATAAAGGAGGTAAAAGGCCAAATGTTGCTTAGGACGAATGTCTGTTTTCCTTTTGATGGAATGAAAGAGATATACAATAAAGTTAGTGACATTGGCATTTTCCACTGCTCTCTGCAAAGATTTCGATCGTTAATGATAAAATTGTACGTATCTTGATACTATTGTTTATAACAAAAGAAAGTCATATTTTTTTAATACATGTATTGTGAAAGGCTAGATATGTCTACAAGGATATAGGCGCACTGTCTTAGAATCCATGTGTATGTTTTTTTTTAAATTTAACGTGTGTATATCATTGGTGTATACAATGAATAAAATAAACAACAACGCGCCAATTTGCGACAGATCGTTGAAATGTATTGTTGTTCTATTTTAAACATATGTTACATTACAGGCTAAGTTTTTGCAATAAATGTGAGATTCCATTTGACGCTTGAAAATTCCAATATCATTATAATGATGGAAAAACAGAGGCAGGAAGCTATTTTCACTCCTTGGCGGTGCGTAGCAAAAATAAGAAGAATCGCTTTGTACAAGCATTTGGAATATCAACCAAATAAGGGTGCAAACTCACGTAGCGTCTTGTCACTTTTTGGTGAAAAGGGAAGGGGAGAACTCCAGAGAACAGACTTTTTTGTATCACCTAGACAAAGTGACTACTCTAAATCCATTGACCAACGATGTCATCATGCCGGCACACATATACCACGACTGAAGGTCACTAAGTATGTATATGTTTGACTGGAGGTACACAAGCTGTTATATGATAAGCCGAAGTGAGTCACTATGACAGTCTGTGCACTTATGTACTGCGACTATGACATAGTTTAAGTAATCGTCCTTATCACCTAAAAATCGCAAGACAAGCCTCTCTACGTCGGTGTACAAAACGAATGCGATGTGGGTCAGTATTGACCAAAGCGACTCCAACTGCCAGCTATATGAGCAATCTTAAATGCACCACTGCATTATTTTACGAGGGGTTATTAAAAATGTCATAAAATTGATTTACAACAGTCGGAGTGATTGCGGCATCAAAATTTCGACCATAACGCTAAAATTGTTGTGGATATTCAATGAACAGTCATTCTTTGTTAATTTTGTTCGCCGCTGAACATTTAGTGGCAGTAAATATCGCGGCTATAAAACGTTCAGAATGCTCTTAATATTTTAGCTCCTGAGTTTTTTAGTACTACAAGATATATGCATTCATTGGTAATTGCGGAAAATGTTATACATTAAATCTCGGTTCAACGCCTGCTATTTGTAAACGTTTTCTTAAAGGCACGCTTCAGACTCTCGTACCCGCTGCTGGGAAGTGATTACTTGAATCCAGAGTTTCCCTTAACGTGAATGTATATCAGAAATAACGTTACGCAAACACTTTTAGGGTAAAATAGGACATAGAGTACACACGACAGTATTATATCATTTGTGCGCTGTCTCGTGCTCAACGTGTTACTATTTGCGACATATACATATTTATTTTTCAATGTCATAAATGCGTCTTCGAGAATTTTTACAAAACTACTGGATAAGCGCCCTATTTTCGATGAAACTCCTTTGTTGTGAACTAGGGCGTAGGTAAGGTAAGTATTGCACTGGTTTTTACCCATATAAGTGGTTTGTAGTTTTACAGGCGCTGGTTAGTTTGTATTTAAGCCTTAAAATACACATGACAGAGATATAGAGACAGATAATATTCAAAAAGTCCGTTGGACGTGACGCCGACTCCGAGTCAAAAGAATAATTCACAACGATAACACCAAATAAACACAAACCACATAGATCTCTGAAAAAGTACAATAAAAGGAGCTAAAAAGCCGAAGTAACAATCTAAAAAAGTAGCTACCGAAGCAATCCCTATGCGCGTTGCTTGGCGTATCAAGGGTGAGTGTATCTGCAGAGAACCGATTAACGCCATCTAGTGATAAGTTTGCGAAAATAAAATACATATATGATGATGACATGTTAAAATAACGAAATTTATAATTATTTAAAATTTATCAATTAATTCTAATATTATGAAGTGCATTAAAACATGGAATTTAATAATTAATTAATAGTTGAATAATGAAAATTATAAAAAATTGTTATTAATAAATACGATTTATTCTAAAAATGTTGTAATTTAAACTGAGTTAGTTAAAGTATTTTCCAATTGCAGTGAATGTTAAATCGTAGCAAGGTTTTGTCTGTATAAAAGGTATCTAAAAGTACACGATTGTATCATGTATTATCCCACCGACTGTCGGTTTGTGTGACAGCTTGTTTGGATCGCGGGCAGCTTTATGAGGTTATAAATACGAGGAAATCTGTCGCACTTTGTCGTTGAATGTCTTGGTTGAGCGAAAATTTAACTTCATTAAAATTAATACGAGTTAAAAAGGTGCAAGTTAATTATTATTTCTATGTTTATCGTTTCTACATATTACTGCACACCAAGAGCCACTTCTGTATCGCTGATAAATTTTAAATAACTACCTGTAAATTATACAAATAATATTTACTTCATGTAAAGGTAAAGCCTACGGTTTCTAGCGTAAACGTCAAATGTTAGGCCGCTATAATAACGGAGTCGACAAAATATTTATTTAAAAAAATAAACCAACTTAGAAAAGTTAAAAAACCTAAATCTACTAATTGGTAGTATGCTTACTACCAATTAGTATATTAAATAAATTAAAAGTAACTTATATTGGCATTTTTATGTTATCTTAATTTTTGAAGTCAATGTCCCATATTTTACTTAAATCGGAACTGACTTTATATTGATCAAAATTATTTTATCGTTAAATTAATTCCAGTTATAAAATAATATTGCACAAAGCTTTCACACTTATTGAGTGCACGGGCTGTAGGATAAAGATTTTATTTGCCAGCGATTTGGGATTTAAGTGAAACTTGTCCTTGTTGTGGGTCGTGTGGGTGTGTATTGTTAAGATGGTCAGGACAACACCGCTCGAACAAAAACCGTGAACATTCCCTGGGCTTAACAACACTGATCATGTACAAAGCCATTGAACAAAACCCAGCCTCGAAGCAATATCGTGTTTTGTGTGTTTGTAAAATATAAAATGTTGGACATACAGCAATCTTTGTTACCGAACAAATTATTACACACGCCAAAACCTAAACTTGCTCTTTTTATAACATATAATTGTATACATTAAATAATATTTTTATACATTTAATGTACCGCATCTACTTTTGTATTTTTTTTATTCCTGAAATTAGAATTAATCAATTGAACCATTACTGATTACCTCATTATGGTCAAGTCACTTATAGCGATAATTTGAAATATACTAAAAAACATCTTGGTAGTCAAATAAAAATTAAATAATCTTATTAATAATACAATTTTTAAATGAAATATGGACAACAGACGTAACGTTGTCTATGTTGGTCCAATGGATCATCTTTTCTTTTTTTTTTGGTGTCTCGGTGGAAAATCCTGCATAGGATCATCAGGGTTGCTGTGAGGGCAGCAACCCTGGTGTGTCAGACTCCTACTGACTAAAAACCCCCGGGGTGTCCCTCTAATCGCTCCACTCGAGCCTGGGAAACCAAATTCATCCAGACGCCCGGAGAGCGAAATGCCTTGTCGAGGCTGCCTCTTTGGGAGGGGTAGGGGGAAAGAGCCCACCCTTCCAATACCTATTCCACAGGCGGCGCGCCGGACACTGCATACCGCCACCCTCTCATCCGGACAGCAGACTCCCTCAAGTCTACTGCCCGGCCCAACGGATCATCATCATCAGCCCACTCTAGTGTCACTGCTGGACATAGGCCTCTCCCAACTAGTGCCTCTAAGTTGTTTCTCTAAGTTCTTCGGCTCTTCTCATGTAATCTGTTTTGGGAGTCGAAGCTGCTCGCGTCCGTAGGCTTTACCCTAGTTTCCCTACACGTGACTCCTGGGTGGTGCTAAACGAGCAGCAGCGAGGTGGTAGGGCGTCGGTGCCCGTCTGGATCGCGACCACAGTACATGGGTGTAAAGCCCGTCATAGTAACCAGGTTCGGCTTGTCGCGTTTCGGGATCAGCTTGTGTATATCCAGTAGCTCATATACTTAGAGACCTTTAGTCGTGGTATACGAGGGCCGACATGACGATGTAGACTATCAATGGATTTTCATCCTTTGATAGTCGCTTTCCTTTTTGGACTACACTGTACTTACCATCAGGTACTCTGTGGTCACTATGTCGAGCCAGTGTAAAAAAAAAATCTTTTTAGCTATCTTTCCCAGGTCGTCGCTCCACCTTGCCAGGGGAACTCCATGCTATGCCTGCTGATTCGCGGTCTTCACTCAAGAACCCACTTGCTCCAACGACCATCGGTTCTTTGGTATATGTATACTGCCTGCCCGCTGCCACTTCAGCTTGCTAATACGAACAGCTATGTCAGCAACTGTGGCCCTATGTATAAGGAGCATACAGAGGAGAGATCAGTTGCGCTATTGGTCACTTAGGATGAAACATCTAAACGCAAAGTGGATACAGCTACTAATATATCTATCTACGCTCACCTCGCAAAGGATTTAGCGTAATGGTATATAGTCGTTTGCTACGGTGTAACACAAAATTTCATTTTAATGGTTATTATCACCCATTCGTAGAAACTGGATATTATGACTATTTAGTTATTATTTTTAAATATACTTTCCATAATCATTACTATGATGTAGGAATGGAGGATGTATGATGTAGGAGTACAATGGAACATATAATGTATATGAGTGAATGGTATTAGAACGATAAGGAACACTGTAAGAGTATGATAGAGATAGAAGGTAGAAGCGAAAGGGAGAGAAGTTTGAATGACGGTGAAAAGAAGGCATCGCGGATGTTGTGGTTTAATTATATTTTTGAAAAAACTGTATCTATGACAATAAACTGTATGATTTTGGTGAATAAACGAATTTAAATGATATCTGGCTACTTTATTTTTTCTATATCCCGAATTTTAATAAAAGTTCTGCGATTATCCTCACGCTCCGTGTTTAGTAGACTATACAAACAATTTATAAATTACGAAAAAATATGTGATGCGTAGGCGTAGTTTGAAATAGAGCCGGTTTGTAGTATACAAGGCAATAATAAAAGTCAAGCAGCATGAGTATTGCCGCTAAAATGATGCGTTTACATAAGATGTCCATCATTCATTCAATAATACTCATTTTATGTAAATTATATTCATCAGCTACCTGACTATTGTGTCATGGTAGGATTTAATTGTTATTGGCATTACACAAACATTTATTTTTTCGATATATTTTTTGTGGAATATGTAAATTAAGATAAATATGAATATTGGGATAATAGAGTTTTATGTAGCTGTGAGCTATATTCTTTTGTTATATGTTTTACATTTTATCTATCAATATATAATATATATCTATATGTAATATGCTCTAACTGACATCATAGTAGAGACTAAACTACTGAAGCTGCAACTCTTAAATATATGGATATTGATTTCTTTTATGACGCGGTGATAAAATAGAGGTTATAGGTTTGTTTGAAAATCCGTCAATTACGAATTTAGTACTATGAAATCCGATACTTAGATTTTTGGTTAAAAATAAAAATAGGTGATTTGACGTTTTTAAAAAATCAATTTCCAAGTGAGTTGTGTTCCAATTTCCAAGTGTGAGTGAAATTATGTTTAACTGGGTAAAGCCGCGTCACCACAGCTAGTAAGTGATGTGTGTCGGGCCGCGTTTTATTCAGCAGGAGTCTGGCACCGCTGGGCGCTGCTCTGATGTTCGATGATGGATTTTCACCACGTTACTAAAAAACAAGCTATTAAGTGATATTATAATTTTAGCTGTGCGCCTAAAATCTTGATTTATATCTGTTTTTTTTTTTGTAGCTCTGGTGTCCTAGTGGATACGGGACCGGTATTATTAGCAAGTATTTAAGCGCGCCTCTGCTAGTGGTCGGAGGTTCAAATTTCGGCACATAAAAAAGAGTAAATGCATGGTATCGTGTATAATGTTTTTTTTTATTGATTTAAAGTAATTTTTATGCATTTTTATTAAAATATTCGTATTTTGCATTCATTCTCTATATAAACTATAAGTGTGACAAATTTCATACTCCTTCGTCCGCACAATTTTCGCAAAAATGGGTACAAAGTTTTTGCTTCACGTATTAATGTATAGATATTACTTTTTTCACGGTACAGAAAATATTTTTAAACAAAGCAGGTTTATTATTTTTAAACAAAGCATATATCTTTTTAATTGTGTATTCTCTTGCTCTAAATTGTACACTAAAACTGTCGGGTTTATGAACCTAGATTACATATTTGTATCGGCTTCGCTTATTGATTACTTTGCTGGTAACAACAGCTATTGATAAAAGTTTATCGTCAAATTGTTTATTACGACTTTACTTGCGTTAGTAAGAATAACTGCTTAGGTACTTAAACACACGTTTTTCCGTAGCTAGTGACTTTTAGTTCCATTAAGTTTACGATCAGGATAATGATTACGCTTTTTAGAAACCTTAAATAGTTTTTAAGCACCGCCGGTCAATTAAAGAGAAAGCTTAAACTGAAAAAAGCGTAACTTAAATTAACCGTTTATCTTATCCAAAACAAGGTATACTAGTAAAGACGCACTTTAAGAGACTATAAGTTTATGAATACAAGCTTAAAAGCCATAACGATATTACCACAGTTTACATATTATACAGTGGTTCGATGCAGGCGTCTTGATAGAGCAATTGTGCGGTGTGTCACGGACGAAACGAGGGAAGGTCGAGCCCAAGCTGCAAATGGCCGGTGTGTTGGTAGCTTTGGACATAACTTTCTGGGCTGTGCAATTTTATTTATGTTTTTTTTAATTAGCATAGTAAATACGACGCGTGCTGCTAAACAGAGATGGGCAAAATTTAATCTGATTAATGATTAACGATTACAAAATGTAGTCGTAATTTTAAATTTCTTACTCTGTAATCATGATTAAAACCATTTAAAACATTAAGAAATCATAAATGTGTATGTAATCTGGGATTCTTAGTGTTTAAAACATAGATGAGCAAAATGCAGTCATATTAATAGTAAAAATCGCAAAATGTAATCGTAATCATTTTTATTAATCTGATTACATTTAGCCCCTCTATGCTGCTAAATGAATCGCGTTTAAAAAGTATGTGTGCTCATCTATTAGCTAATTTCCAATTTTTTCCACACTTAATTTTTGGCAATTGTTAAAATATAAAAAGAGTGATATTGATTTTAAATGAATAATTCACTAAATTAATTAATACCGTTTATTTGTGACAACTATAGCTATCGCGACATAGTTTAGACGACGGCGGCATTTTTCACGAGATCAAAGGTGTGTTCCTACTGGTAGTTTTTACACTATGATATTACTATGTATAACAAACAAGAGATTTCCAGTCTAATAACTTCTTGAATGAGGGCACCCATGGTGAGACAACACGTTAATTGGTGGGTTTCTTGATAAAAACTTTAGATATTATAATTTTATTATCATGAACTCCTGTCGGGTTGAATTTATGTGGATTATAATTGTTCATCTTTAGATTCGTTAGTATTGTTGTTAAGGTTTGTTTAAAAGAAGCGGTGCTTTGGTGTCGATTCTCCCTAGAGTTAATAAATTATATTTTTGATTTGGTTTATTGATTTGAATGTATTATTGCTCTAATAAAAGTGATTACTACTTTGATGGTTCAGAAGAATACTGGTATACATTGATAATGAATAAAAATATTATAAGCATTGTGGAGCCATGAAAATCATATTATATCTACAAATGATTGTTTAAGAAACTAGAAACATATCATGAGAAGAAAATATTGTAAAATCATCTAAAGTTTTACATATATGTACGGTAATGAAATCTTGAAACACGTTACGTTACGTTTATGTTAAGAAAATAATTGTTATAGAAACAATTATACCATGGTGTGCAGGTATGTTCAGAAAACTTTTAAATAAAGACTTGCTTTCTTACTGATATTATTTTTATTTATTTAGTGAAATATATAACGTTATTGTACATAACAAAGATACAACACCAATAAAGTTTTCACAAAAAACGTAAACATTATTTTACATAAATTAAAATGTATATTTACTATTAAACAATAAAAGTGGTTCAAATTATTAAATTGTATATGATGACGTTATGTTACAATGAGTTATAAGCATCGCTGATCTTTATTGTCGGCTCTAACATAATATCCAATAATGAAACATATGTCATCAATACTATGCATTGTTTGACATTAACATGGAGCCTTGGACAATGTCGGCGAAATTACATGCGGTTAATGCCGGACGCACAAATAAATATTCTCGAGTGGTGTTCGGACATTTTTTGTCGTTTTGTAAACTAACTGGCGGCCCCGATCCGCTTCGTACGGACGAAATTTTTTTAACTTCCAAGATATTCTTAATTATGTAAAGCTTCATTTTGATCTTAATTAATTGCCTAAGGAAACTAACATGTTAATTTGGATAGAAATTAATATCTAACGTCTAATGTCCAGTATAATGTAATATGTATCAAGAAATGTACATGTAAATATAAATTATGCTATTAATAAAGACCGTCTTAAAAATCTATCGAATTTTAAAAAGTAAATTTTGTTTTGGATCTACTTTGGATGACCGTATTACTCTGTAAGTGCCCTAGAAATATTTTTTTAGACATGATCAAGATTGTTAGCTTCTTTTTATTTTTAATGGATGTGAAATAAATTTCCTAAATAATTGTGAATAAAATTTTGAATTTTAGAAAAATAAGCAATCATACGGACAGACTAAAATAGCGACATTAATATATAAAGAAGACAAAGGCGATATCCACCCACGGCCGGACGAAGGGCACCGAAAATTATCATGGCCGAGTTCACATTCTGAGGCATTCCGGGGCTAATGATTTTGGAATATATCCTCCCCTTGAATGTAAACTGCTCCGCCCAGCAAATAAATTGAAACAGACCGGAGACTTTTTTATTTATGCATTAATTATTATTTTCTTTTATTAGCTGGTATACAAAAAAAGCTAGTCCCTCTTTTAAAATACTTTTATGTCTACAGTTTCTTAAGTTTTGTCATTATTTTAATTAAAATCTCTTCGCAAATGTTTGCCAATTGTAGTAAAAATATTTTGACTGACTCCAAGAAAGAATGTTTTTAAGTGGATTATCTCCTTGTAAAACTTGAAAACGAAAGTCTGTAATCAGTAAGTTTTACCTATACCTAATAAAATACGGAGAATTTTTGTAAATTCAAGACATACGAGAGTATCCGATTCACAAGGAATGAAAACAATTTCAAGGGCTCTAAATTTCCTCGACGTGTAAATTGATTCTAGTACTTGTTAAAGTTTAAAAGTTTCTTTGACTTTTCAGAAGAGAAAGTTCAACATAAGTATGTCGAGCTACCATATCTTAAAGATCTAAAAAGAAGCATATATAACTAAACGTTTGAACAAATCTACTGATATTTATGAAGGAATTAATTTAAAGATATGAGAATAATCTTCTTGTATGTTTTGTAGCTTAAATATGTTAAATAATCTTCTATAATATAATTTGTGTAAACAATATTAATAAGTTATCTGAAAAAGCCTCATCCAACGATATTATGTTAATAAAGTTCTTTAAATTCGATAACATCCAACATGTTTTGACGTTATGTGGTCACGGCACATCTAAATCTTCGCTAAACCTGTCAGAGTCACCCACATAGCGCGTTTAGAGTATGGCAGACAATAGAATTTAAATAATTTACGACTTTTTGTGCTATTTCATACTAAATATTAAATATTTGACTTACAATTATCTACAAACAAATATTGTAAATGTATCCGCTTATTGGTATAAAGTAAATCATAGCCTTGTAAAATCTAATGTTCTCCGGAAAACTTTGTAGTCATTTTTATCTTATCCCTTATAACAATTTTGTGCTCTATAAGTAAACATATTTATTTCTTATATGCAAGTCCTTTATTATAATTATACTATAAAATAGTAGTAATGAATAATACTTAAAATAAAATATTTTAATTATCCCACCAAATGTGAACATTATGGGTTAAAATTATGAAATATCGTTTTTTTAAATTAATTCTTGAGGAAGATAGTCATTCTGATAGATGTTTCGGTCATAAAATACGATAAACACACGTAAAATAGCATCAATGTTCTCCAAAAGCTCCACAGGATTCGGAATAGTGTAACAGAAGAGTCTAAAGTCTCTATAAAGGCTATTGGATTTGCTTGGTCAGAGGGCTATAGGTAGATTTTGGTGGGGTCTGCAATTTGAGAATTCTGTAGACTGACACTTTGTGTGCGTTTTATCTTATTTATACAGTAATGATGACTTCAGCATAATTAGTGAAATTTACATAAATTGACTGTCTGCTAATAAGATTAAATCCTGACCGATATTCAGTTTGGAGACGTTTCCAAGCCACGTCAAGTAGTCATGGGCTGGAGCCCCATTCAGAGAAAGTGTGCTTGCTGATTTATTCAGAAACAATCAATTATGCAGGATATATTTGGTGTGTGAATGCTAGCGCTTGCACAAACGCACCATCTTGTTCAAACTCTTCTTAACCTATTGAGACAAGGAACCGGCACAGCTAGAGAGAGGCAGAATACAATGCCTGGGAACTGATAACCGATTTCTATCATAACCCTCAACTTTCAACAACTCAACAACAACAACTTTCATCAACTTTTTTTATTTAAAATTGTTAACGGTCTCGTGGACTCGTCCTATTTGCTTAGTCAAATAGGTTTCAGGTGTCCGCATTCCAATGCAAGAGACTTTTCGCTGTTTAAGGTGCCATTCTTAAGGTCAAACTATGTTAATCATCCGGTTGGGAACTGTAAAATCAGAGAGGGAGCTTTTTTATATACTTGGATAGTATAAAATATTATGGATGGCTAAGAAACATACACGCTAATAAATAGTATCTAAATGATTACCAAGTATTCTACCATATTACAGTATAATTATATATTCTTTTATATGTGTATTTACTTGTATATACATATGTGTATGTATATGTGTATTTACTTATTATATCTATATATTATTATTGTTTTTTTGTTATATTTATATTTATTTGTATTCTTTTCTTTTTAATCTTATTATAAACAAAACTTTTTTTTACTTCTGATTTCGATATGATTCGGTAAAGGTTCGGGTTCGAAATGGGCAGTAGCCTAGTGAACCTCTCTCATACACAAAACACCTAGCAGTTTTGGGGTTATGTTCTGTTTGTGTCTATGTATTTTACTTATAATTATTTTAACTGCTTGTAATAAATAAATAAAATAAAATAAATAAATACTTTTGTTTTTCGTGCCTGTAATCTATATAATAAACGTTTTTGCGATATAGATATACTGTCCTGTGCATTTGGGCCCTTTAAACGAATGGTGAGAGAGAAAATATTAGCCTAAGTTCAATTTTGTTCTACAATGTACTTTTTTTTAAATATAAATGTACTATTTATATGTAACATATATGTGTATGTATATTTGATTGATTGTCTTTTATTGTTATTTATTAGCTTGATTTTTATTTTTGTACTAATTTTTGTGGAAACTTTGCTGGCTTATGTAACATTTTTTGTATATATGTACATATTGTTATCATTTTTATATTGCTGTATGTTTCCCTTTAAAATAAATAAATAAATAACCCTAAGCCTTTTACAATGCCTTGCTAGCTCGTCGACATGGTTACCAGGGCGTGGTCGCTGCATGCTGCACAGCTACTAAGAGTCACTGGTGAGAGTTCATGGAAACCAAAAAGCTTTATTCGTGTCTGTCATCTATAAATAGATAATGGTTGCTAATATATCATATATAAAGCTATAAAGTTATTTTGCTGTGGTGGCTGCAGGCAGAATAGAATAACACCCCCCTCATCTTGCTGAGGTGTCGTAAAAGGCGACTAAGGTATCTCTTGAACACCGCAATTCTACTAGGTGTTCAGAGATGGAAAACTCGACTAAACCTGCATCCTGCTCCCTCCAGATCGTACTGGTTCTCCTTTCCATCGGGCCTGAGGGAGCTCGGACGAGAGAGTGCTTTTCTGGCTGCGCGTCCAGTTATTCACTTAATATCTCCTGCGCAATTGACTGTTTCTGAAAACTAGACTTCGAATTTCTTAATCGGTGTTGAAACAGTCGCCGTGGCTGAAACCGGCTAGGACATCATCATCATCATAAAGCTATATGGTAAAGGTTATTAAAAATACAAAACAAAAAAAAAATGTAACTTATTATAATTTTACAAGTAGTACGTTGATGGCTTTAGGAATTAAGGAACTTCCGCTCTACAATCATTGCATGTATATCTGTAAATGATTCACATGGATTTATTATTTAATTGTTAAGTTACCGCCCAACTATATGTTAAGTGGAATGAATCAGAGCATTCGTAGAAGCTTTACCGTTCTCACGAATTTTCATACTTTGAAATTTGCCGAAAGTAAAAGATGTATTAAAGCTCTTTTTGAATTGCAAGCGTTTTTGTCTGAATTATTTTCATTAAATAACGTGAAACACCTTTTAAAGATATATGTCCAGTGATTATATCAAACGTTCAGTTTTTTAGTACAGAATTACGCATAACATGGTTACCGATGAGGGAAAGCATCGCGGATAAGCCCACATGGCATTTAATTAGAATGTCATGTGCGGTTATCAGCTGCGTTTACTGGACACGTTGGATACCAATATATAAGTATCAAATGGATACAGATACTAATGTATCCCTACTAACCTATAAGGTATATAATATGAACATATTATTATTTTTATTAAGGTTGGTAAATGACATTAGACAGTAAATTAATATAATAGATCTATAATATAAAAATGAATCGCTAAATGTCTTAATAAGCGCGAAACTCGAGAACGGCTGAACCGATTTGGCTGATTTCTTTTTTGTTGTGGTTGTTGAAGTCTGGGGAAGGTTATTACGGAGAGAAAAAAATTAAAAATTGCCTGAAACAGTCCAAAAATAACACTTTTCTGTATTATCATACAAAAAATTCGTTATAAGTCATTTTGAAATTTAATACCACACCATAAAGTTCAAGTATTAGTGAACAGGTTCCGGGAAGGCAAAACAATTGAGTGACGTATAAATATTAATGTCAATATTTGTCAATTTTTATACATATAGCATTAAGGCCAGGTTCCTTCAAACAATTTTCAAAAAACACAGCCGACAGGGTAAGCTATTAACATTAAAAAAAAACAATGTGACTTTGTTTTAGAGAAATAGGGCAGAACAAGGTCTGCCGGGATAGCTAGTTAAAAATAAATTTAAATGAACAAAAACTGCCTAATATGTTTGATTATCTGTTTTATATATCAAAGCTGTGATTTTCGAAATATCGCAAGTAAGAAAGAAATAAGAGTTCTAAATACCTATAGCCAAGGCAAAGGTAAATTTTGATAAAGGTGGGATAAAGAATAGGAATTCGTTAGCTATTTAGAAACCACATTGCGATCATTCGGTAATATAAAGTAATAGATGTCTAAATGGTTGAATTTATATTAGCCTTTTTATTTGTCGTACCATTATACTATATTAATAAACTAAAGCTCTTCACAGTAGGGTGTGCGTGCAACGCATCGATACCGGGTCAAAGGTACGCAGTTTGATACCGATGTTACACAATGCACAAAATTCTCACCTCGAATAATAGTAACAGGAGAATCGAGATGCTTGTGCTGTAAGCAAATCAAATATAACCTTTAATATTTTATTGGGATCCTGTAGTTTATTTTTTAATTCGGACTCAGGATAGTAACTTGATGGTAAGCTGCTCTGAGGAGGGATGGTCGGATATCAGCCGTGTAAGCCGTCGATCAAGTATTCTACCCGGCACCCTGAGAAAACGGATCGGTGTCGTTAGGGACCTCGCTTCCGTCAAGGCCAATGAGTTGCTCCTTGAGGGCAAGGAGGCCCTGGAGAGCGCGGGGAGCATTAAACGCGAGAACAAGTAACCGGCGTTGACAGCCCTGCAAGAAATGTATGAGATCGTCTTGTCTATCTCCGACTCCAGGTCACGACATAAAGTCAGCCTGGAGGAGACAAACATGTCTGTAGTTGTGCTTGAAACGAGTTCTGAATTTGGGGCGGCTTGTAGTGCCGCCTGATCTCGAAACGGATCTTTAGTTTGACATAGCTACGGATTGGCAGAAAAAAATATTCAGTACACATTTTATGGCTCAGATAGTTTATTGATATCTTTAATTTAAAAAAATCGTTAATTTTTGGCTGATCTTTCGATGTAAACACATTAAATTTTTGTTATTTGATTTGTTTTGCTTTCTTTGTTTTAAACCCCGATATATAACCGCTATTCTATAATTTAAATAAATAAATAAAAACATTTATTTGGCACACAACACAACAACAACACAACAAATAAAAACAGAAAACAACAAAAGTATATAACCCTGTGTTGTGATGATGCGCCAAAGGGAAGTCAGCTCAGCGAATGCTAAGTGACCAGCCGAGCCACTCAGCGCTGATTTTCAGCTGACACCCATTTATTGCGTTCTAATTTACGGTTAGATGAAGAAAATTTTTGCAACGATGCTTTAATAATACATTCAGTAGATAAAAAATATAAAGAATAGATAAGAATGCGAAAGAAACATCAATTACAGATGAAAGAAGCAAAATAAATAAAAATTGATAAAATCACTGATGAATGGAGATTTTACCACATAAGCAATCAAAATTTTAGTCGATAATAATTAATCATGCCTTTTCATTAATATAATTGTAACAGTCATGGCTTTAAGCGCAAAAGTTATTAATATCCTTCTAGTTGAATTCGATTACGAAGTTCGATCATCAGTCAGTCGTGAAGTTAATTTACTATATAATAATTATGCGAAAGTGTTTGCGCATTTTTTTCGAAGTATTCTCAAGCTGAGATTTATAGATGCCACTTTAAGTTTGTTTAGACTTTACTCAAACATTACAATTTATGTTACTCTATAAATTACATATGATTTAATAAGTCACCGATTTTGTCAACATGGACTTGGCTCTGCGAATACAATGGTTATACTCAAGTTCCTATTATATATTCAATTTTTATCAAAACGAAATTACATTTTAAGAACTTTGCTAAGCAAAGTCGAATTAGCGTCTATAAATCTCAGCTTCATTTCCTACTTTATATGTTTAGATTCGAAACACAGAATTAATATATCTACAATACAGACCATTTTGTTTTTATTCGTTTTTAATGCTCATTGCTTCTATAAACTTGTATGTATATTTCAACTTTCAAGTATTATATTAACCAATTACTAGCTTCATTTTAAACAAAATTAAGGATATTTACCTAAACTTCCGATGGATAATCATAGAGCGGTTAAATAATAGTTTAAAAATATTTTTATACTCCTTAGTGTCAATGGTACTTTTATTAATATTTAAATACAGTTGTTACGACTTGATATTCCCTCATTTCCGTTCCCCTCACTAACAATCGTTTCAACGAAAGATGCGCCGCGCGCATCCCTAGCGCAGGCGTATTTAAATTAAAAACGTAACAGCGAAAGCACACCAGCCGATACAACACGAGAAAAAACCTCATCACCACCAAATCCCAGAAAGCACCTTATCCTGTATTCAAGTCCGTTAACACCCAACACGAGAGAAATCAAACTAATTAAAAACAACTTAGTTCAATTTATAACAACAGTGATAACATTGGTTTGCCAAAAAAATTCCCTCATTCAACAATAAACTTCATAAATCTTGTCAGGCGGCGTGTATGTTTGATATGATAGCCTGATCGTATAGTTTATAGTGACTCTACCTGTGATGCTCAAGATTAAGGGTTCGAGTCTTGATACCAGCTTTACTTTTCTGTGATAAGAAAATTAGTTTGTCGCGAGTCATATGTATATATAATTTTGTATCCTAACACAGCGCAGTGTCCGCCTGATGCTAAGCATGATGCAGTCCAAAAATGACAATGACAATCAACAGTAAAAAATTCTTCCGATAGTCTCAACGATCATACCGCCCTGCACAAATATCTCTTCATGCTGCGTTTAAAGGATCCAATATTATAGAACGGTGAGACCGCGCTCGCAGGAAGATTATTCCAAAGCTCAATGACTCGGTAAAAGTAAGAGTTAGAGAACTTCTTAGTCCTAGCAGGGATGTGAGATACCGTATAGCTGTGACTCTGTAAACCTGCGCGTGTGGTTCTAGTATGGAAGGGGAAGGGTTGAACAAGGTTATATAACTCATCAGATTACTCGCCATGATACAGACGTAGAAAACGCTCAGTGAGACAATATCTCTGCGCAACTGGAGCGGGTTAAGATCATAGATGGGCAAAATGTAATCAGATTAATAAAAATGATTACGATTACATTTTACGTTTTTTACCATTTATATGACTGCATTCTGCTCATCTATGTTGTAAACACTACAGAATCCCAGATTGTGTACACATTTATTATTTCTTAATGTTTTAAATGGATTTATTCATGATTACAGAGCAAGAAAATTAAAGTTACGACTACATTTTGTAATCGTTCATCATTAATCAGATTACAATTTGCCCATCTCTGGTTAAGATCCTTAGTAACGTCTGGATCATTTACAATACGGGCATCCTTTCGCTGCAACCTATCCAGAACGTCGAGTAACTACTGGGCCATCTACTAGAACCATCCCAGAGATTTGATCGAAGAGATCGAACAGTATTTCATGCTAGGACTGACACAGACCTTATACAATAGATATAGTTGATCGGGCGTACAAATCCGTCGCACTCTGTTTAGAATACCAAGTCTACGTGAAGTTGTGGAGATGACATGCTCTATATGATATACATATATGTATGCCTTAGTCTAGTACCCATAGCACAAACGCAAACGTATTTGGGTCTAGGCCCATATGTATAGTTGCAAACGTTAAACAATATTTCAATAGAACGTTTCAGAAAACTGTAACTACATGTCAATGATACTAGAAGTTTATAACGTAAATTCAATGTTTTACCACTCTATACTATATCCAAACTGAATTTAAGACAAATACAACTGCTGTAACTACTCCGGTCTTCGATTGTAAATCAACCTCGCCGACTAATAATGAAGCCCGTTGCCGATTAGTGACCTTCCGCGAAGGACCGGACCAGTGGAAATAAAGTAATTATACCCTTGATTAATTTAAATTTTGTGCTATAAACATTAATATATAACTTATTACATTAATACATGATACGACACATGTAATCGTAGTTGGAGTTAAGGTGCGATTCGGATACTGCGACCGCTCTGTGTATGTATGCTGTTTGAGACGCCGCTTGACAGACAGCATAGACACAGTCAGTACGGAAACAAAGCCTAGTTGATGAAATAAATACCTACGCTCCATTGAAGCAATAGGGTTGTAACTTTTAATGTTTTGTCTTCATTCAGTCAATCCTTGTTACCTTTGAAAATCAGCAGGAAGCTTAAAATACGATAGCTCCGGTTTTGAAGAAGCCGAGTTCAAACAGCCGTATACTACTCAATACTCTTGTGGTATTTTAAAAAGATCGCAATGATAAATTTACACGTGAGCTATAGTCTTGATGGGGAACTCACTACTGACAGCACCGCGATATCCACTCAGAGATGGGCAAAATGTAATCTGATTAATGATCAACGATTACAAAATGTAGTCGTAATTTTAATTTTCTTGCTCTGTAGTCATGATTAAATCCATTTAAAACATTAAGAAATCATAAATGTGTCCACAATCTGGGATTTTGTAGTGTTTAAAACACAAATGAGCAAAATGCAGTCATATTAATGGTAAAAAACGTAAAATGTAATCGTTAATCATTTCCATTAATCTGATTACATTTTGCCCATCTATGGATCCACTTAGGGTTTTCGTCGATGCGTATGCTTGTGTAAGTGTGCCGTTTCGAGCGTTTATAGGTTGTTTCTGTACTGTCGATAATATTTATATTGTGGCACTACCCACGTTGCGATGTAGGTGAGACTGGACTCTTTTCTATATAAATATATGAAGAGCATCTAGGAGCAGCGACTATAAGAATCGGAAGTGTGCCTTTAGAATCGGTCGTGCAGGCTTCTCGGACATGTAATTTGGACGGAAACGTAGGAAAAAGTTAATAATTATATAGGAGTAGAAAGAAATAATAACGGCTCATTATTATCATTTATTGAAGAGGGACCGAGTCAAACCGGCGTTTCACTAATGAGCAACGCTTGGGAATATTATTTACGTGTGTGTAAATGTTTATTTTAATTGTTACGATGCGTTAGTATAAAGGTGGAGACTGACTTGTGATATTTAAGAGTAATGTATTATTGGGGGCGATCCTTCTTCTTCAATATATACATATAAGTTAATTATAATTACATAAAAAAACATATCCTGACTAATATATCATCGTAAAATCTAAACTACTGTAGCTTGAAACATGAAATTTTGACATTAGGTTCGTTTTATGACGTTGACGCCTAATAATGACGGGTTTTTTATATTTATCGCCCAGTGGGGTGAAATAGGGGTGGCAATATTGTTTGGAAACCCCTCAATAAAAAAACTGTTTCGAAATTTTGGAAAAAAAAAATCTACCAGGTTACGCTGGGTCACTACAGCTAGTCGTCAATATAATAAAAATATAACTAATCTCTATCTGTACATTGTAAAGATATGCGATTATCTATTAGTTATTAGGGGCTTTAAGTAATGCAATACAAAGCAGTGAATGAATGTTTTTTTTTTTAAGCGGACTAACTGCTGAGTGCCGGGAAAGGCATTTACAGTTCAACCGGGCTTAGGGGGCGATCACAGAAGGTGCTCAGCCAGCGAGTTTATGGGCTGGGTGGCAATGCAAGGGCAACCCTGTGGGTACGAACCTCGACTTGGACCGCCAGCCAAATAAAGTACTAACCCTACGGGTGATCTACCAGCGTTTCGGAAGTGACTACCTTGAGAAGAAACGCCGAAAGAAACTCAAGGCTGCGTCGGAGTGGAACTGCGCCTCGGTGCGAAAACCACCGGTTAGCAGCAGTTGACTGAACTATCCTTCTTCGTGCCGCCGGCGACGACGGTGTCGTGGAGTGAAATTAGTGTGTGTGTACCTCACTGTTTGATCGGTCGGTGGGAATGAATGGTTAGAATTTTTGTTTATTTATATGTTTGCCTGTGCGTTTGAGCGCGATATACTCAGAATCAGCTTAACCGATTGAGGTAAGGTTTTACTAATTTATCGTAGTAAGCTTTACTTGATATTTCGTTTTCGTTTTATTTCAATCGGCTTAAAAAATAAAAAGTTATGCCAGTTTAAAGAATCACGCCGATCATTCATTGGAAAAAACTTTACTATAAAGTAACTTTTTAGTTGATTTTGTTTTAACTAATATCTAATATATTTACGTAGTTTGTTATCTAATATGAGTATATTAGAGCAGGATGAACTCAAGTTGGATACTCTACTTGCACATAAATGCGGAGAAGAGTGGCTCGGCTGACAGAGATGGGAAATAATATGAAATTATCTTTTACTAAAGAACAATTAAAAATAAATAACACGTATTGAGAGCGAGACGACACTATAACAAAACTACGAATGCAACAGAGATACAATTAATAGTATCTATGATCCATTTTTGGTATCTCATAAAAATCCTGCATAGGACATCAGAGCTGCCGTTAGGGCGGTGGCTCCAATGTACGAAACTCCTACTGGCTAAATCCCTTGGGGAGTCCTTCTACTCGCTGCAAGCTAGGCCTAGGGGTGCATATTCCTAAACAACCCGGCGAGCGAAAAGACGTCTTCAGACCCCAACGCTGTGAAGGGTGGATGTAAAGAGCCAGGATCCTAGACATCTCTATCAGGCAGTACGTAGAACACATACGCACCGACTCCTCCTCATCCGCGCAGCACAGTCTTCCAATCTACTGCCCGGAGCCCCCCTTGGTCCCCTGGTCCCCTGTCCGCTGGTGTCCCCTGGTTTAATTAATCCCAAGTCTATCGGCACTAACTGCTGTAATGCTCGGATTGTAACATTACATGTAAATGTTAAAAGTCAATCTTTTACTGAGGTATCTTTTGTAAGTTTCATGCAGGCGAGAATGAATTGCTCACGTGAAGTGCGTGATGCGAGTTAATAATTGACACTTGGGTGTTATTGACTAATCTTTAAGTGATTATATGGTTTCGTCACGTTTCATGCGAGATACTCTTAAAAATGTTATAGCAAAAGCTTATGAATTTGTTGTAACTGATGTGATATAAGATCTTTCTAGTGAAGCAACATTTGTTGATTTTTTTGTTATAGCGATATATAAATTGTTTATTAGTGTTTTAAATCCTCTTTCAAAAAGGCTTCTGCAGCTGAATGTTGGTTTCATTTTTAACTATGGAATTGTGCTTTTTTTCGCTACACTTCGCTTAACCTAAATGAACATATTAATATATACGTATGTATGTAATAATATCAAGTAATACAATTTATAAATTTATAGAATACGCACAGTTTTAGAAACGCTCCTAAATTTTAACCCTTAGTAGCCTGATTTACGAAAGTGATTTTTTTTAATATTACTGTGTTTGCTTGAGTGTCTAGATGAATGGAAAAATAGCTAAAAAATTCACAATATTTATTTTACATATTTATTTAAAAAAACCTGGTATCAATTTTGATACTTCAGGAATAAAAACTAATAGTAATGTGAACATTCGGTTTAAAAGATTGGTATCAAAATGAAACTCTAGGTTATTAAGGGTTAAAACGCTGTTAAACATTAATTAATCCTTAATTGCTTAAGAATATACTACTTATTAGTGTTTTAAAGTATATAAAATTTAATATAGAACGACATTAGCTAACTTAAAATAAATAAAACCCTGTGACTTCAAAAACATGGGTAAAATTTTTACTATTGTTTTTGTTTAGAGAGAGAACCATGTAGCTCGCTTTTCGTTAGTCGTTTACATCGATATATCTATGACAAAATACAATTTTCCTTAAATCGTTAAGTTTATAATCATAGCTGTATCTACAAAACATCGGAAATATTTCTTAACAAGGGTAAAGAAAAAGCGCATCCTCCAACGAACATGTTGCGTTCAGCATGCAACCGCCCGAAGATGCCTCTAATTGGAATAAATCCAATTCAACTAGTCAAACGAAGTAGAAACTCCTTTTACGCATGATGAGGTAATAAAAAAGGCCGTATCCACGAAATTGTTATTGTATTCTTGAAGATCCGACTAAACAACTAATAACGAATAATTCGCTCGCCAAACAAATCACAATGGCCGCGACCAAACAAGTTTTTTTTTACAGAAATGAATCGACATATGTCGTCATATTTCTCGTGACTTATTATAACCGGTGTCAGGTAAAATGCGTTCGTAATCTATTGTTCTTTTTTTCGGAAATACAAACAGTTTTAAAATTCGATTGCTACCTGGACTCGAGTGCGGATTTTCGGAATTTTGTTTATGGAAAAAAATGGATGCTCACCGCAAACATTGTTTTTGTGCGGCTTCCTACTGATCTCGCTGAAGCAGAGATTGTCAACTTATGGTACGATTTTGTATGTATTATTTATGTTATGATCTATTGTATATTTGAGGTAATTAGGCGACTGGCAAAATGAGTTGTAACAATAATACAGAAGTGTAAACATTGTCATTGTTGTTGTGGGTGTCGACTTGTTTCGGACTGTCATGACTCGGGATCAGGCTGTGTACTACCAGTAGTTTTATATAATGATAAATGAGGGAGAATAGAGCTCTTGAGAACAACCTCCAGGGTATAAACGGTATAAACCGCATGTTAAAGCTACTCAAAATGTTAGGTCGAGTAAGTCCCACCAAACGTAGCCATGTAAGGAAACTTTTTAGACATAGCTGTGTTAAAAAGGTAAAAATAGAGCGCATTAAAGAGACCACCCCTTATACATCTAACTGCCAGTTACATAACATTTTACTACATTTATATGACCCTTTCGAAATCATAATAGTCCTCAGGAAACAACGTAACTGTTCGTTATCTTACAAAGAACTTGTTTACTTAAAAATAATTTGGACGATTTACGACACGATCATTCCCATTGTAAAACATTAATTTAACCATCCAAGAAAATAAAACTAAACAAGCCAAGTAACATAGTTACGAGTTCGCTCGTAAAGTAATATAGTTATTTCGAGTAATTACCCCCCGAATGTAAAGTAGAAACGTGAATGAAGCTAAATAAGTAAATAATAAGCACAATAAAGCCCTGCCTCCTCTAATGACAGCAAACGATCTCTATATTATTCATAGACTGTTATTATACGTTAATCGTTTCTAATTGGATCTTTTTAAATTTACTGGGAAACAGCCGTGATGATGAGCCTCCACTGATGATAAACTTGGAGTAGTATAAGAACATTTAGCGTTATATCGACAGCTTAAATTAAAGAAAAGAGTAATTTTGTTACTTTTTATATTAGATTTGCAAAATAAATGCATTTAGAAGGAATTATTTAACTAATCTAGTCCATAGTCACTGCCATATTTTTAATAAATGCACATATAAAACCTAATTATAAAATGCGACAGGATGTAACAAATTACCACGTTTTGAACAGATTTTTAAATAAATGTAAGAATCGTAGGTAAACAGTTACCACTTATAGTTAGTCGCCAATTGTAATTTGAAACGCTCGGTCATTCACTCAGCATGATGAGAAGACAACGGAGCGAGTGACAAGACGGAGCTATTGTGACAATTATTTCAGAAACGGGTTCACTATACATTTTTCGGGAGAGACCAAGAGGATTTCAATATTAACTGTTGGTGCGTGGTCCCCTCCTGGTAATATATCAGAACTCAAAAAAAGGCTGTTAAGCGGGAGCACCAGGGCAAAAATTCCGGACGGAGAAGAACACGCTTGGGTGTCAGCAACTGCAGGTGCTGCCGTGCATCATTCTTAGCCGATCTAATTCATCCACGACTAATTGGCTAGTGTCTTTGGGGATGTGGTGGATCTGAGCGATCGGTCAGCGACCCTTGAGAGGTTGGCAGTGCATTATGACGTGATTTGATGAAATACATCAGATGGTGTTGGAGGAGGTAGCGTCTCGTCCCGAGTTAGAGCACTGCGGTCATGGCGCAGCGAGGGTTTCGCAAATTGATTACAGGATCCGCAGTTTGTCAATATGCAGAAATAGCCACTCCGGGATTTTTAGCTGATAGTAGTCCAGCATTGCCCAGCGTCCCTCTATATGGGTTTATATGTTATCTATACACGTAAAAATAACTTTACCTTTTGTCATATGATCGTTTTCTAATAATTCAAATGAATTAGATTACGACCGTTTCAAAAAATGTTTGCAACCCCTTGACTTACGCCGCAGGGAATTATATAGGTAACAAAGTTTGATGTTGCAGATCTTCTCCCTATGGTGCAACCAATAACATATGCTGTTATACATCGTACATCGTTGGTTTCATTTAATATGGTTTGTTTAGGTTGTAAGGTTAGTCTTCAATGGATGTTGATCTTTTTTCAAAGGGCATAAATCTTGCATACGGGAAGGCAAGTTACGTGTAGGGACGTCATATGGTGAATGGTACGAATTTGCCTTTGTTTATGAGATTGTTTAAAAATTAAGTCTGATTTTTTATCGTTGTAAAGTTTTTACCGTGATCAATAAAGAAATTGTTAATGAGAGGTTACATGACAATGATTACTGGTTTTTATTACATTTTATGTTAGTCATTTATTGGCAGAATACATGGATTTTTTTATTCTGACTTGATACTGTGACTACACAACACGTGATACTATGGATATAATTTAGATTAAAAAACTGGATATGATTATTGAGAGCCTTATAGATAGTTGTAGCAATAAAATCGGCAAATATCTCATTTTCTTTCTTATTCTTATCTTCTAGTTATTTTCTTAGGTAGTTAATTAACTCCAAATGAACAGGATATATGATCCTGACTAAATTCGTTATGATGAGATTTTGAGAGGCTACATATTTTTCATTCTAACATTGCATTTGCCTACGCAGACCAAATAAAAAAAGTTTTGATGGAGGGTAATGTCAAAAGCATGTGGGATCGGCAAGAGTGCATGAAGGAACTAATGAATGTTAAGGAAGCTAAAATGGTTATTATGAATAGAGAGAAACGGCGTTTCCTTCTCTTTGCCTACCCAAATAGAGATTCGGCGGAATGACAGATAGATAGAACACTGCATTTGATGTGAAGTACAGCATAGTTTTAGAATCGACTAGGTAACTATTGAGGGATTGACTTATAGACCTGTCAACAGACGTTATGATCATGCCAGCCTGTTTAAATGTTTATTGATCCCTACCTTTGACATAATTTAATATCAGATGGAAAATAATGATAGCTAGGATGTTATTTTTGAATCTGATAACACGACAGATATGTGTCAGAATAAAGAGTGAAATTGTGTCTTTGAGAACGTAATTTCTCTTTCGTCTTTGTAACGCCTTTTTGCAAGTCTCAGAGTACAATACGGTTGAATTCATCTTTCACGAAAAAAAGTATGATATCATCAATAGCGTGCTATTAATGTAATGCTATCTTCTCCTCACTAGAAATTCTAGTGCTTTGAAAAGCTGCGGACGGTTCGCTGTACTACATTCAATACAGTTTTTTTAGAGGATTATTTAAAAAAGTAATACACCTAGAGACGTACGATCGAAGGTGACGGTGAAGTTAAGGGACATTGGAAAGCCTGGGATGAGCTGAAGTATGATGCGCAGGACAGGTCAGGGTGAGGATGCTCTCTGCCTAGATAAGGGTCATAAGAAAAAATGTTAACAAATTATATACAAGCGTACTTCATTTCTTATCGATACTTCGTGATTTGTGATGGCTTTTGATTTATGCTAAAATTATGTCTGTAAATTTAAATAAAACTGTTTAATTTAAATAGGATAATCGATAAGTAAATGCATAAAAGGCGCATGGAAGGAATTTCAGGTAATAATTGCAGTGGTGCAAGTTAATGGAATAATTATAATTATGAGAGGCAAAGGAGCCGGCGACCACCCGCTGGAGGCGGCGTCTTCGCCGATTGTTATGCCCAAAAAAGCAATTAAATAATGAACCACTGAGAAATTGCTTCGGACAGTGATACCAAATAAAAACCTTATATTTCAGAGTTTTAAATGCGAAGAAAATGATTTTACAGGGAACATTTTTAAAATATATTTCTTTATTTAAATCTGTGTGTGTTAAAGGAGCTGGCAACTCTATTAACAGACACCATGACATTTGAAGTATCAGGGCATTCTATTCTCAAGAGTCGCCAAGCAATTACTAATAATTGTTCAACAAGTGCGAAATAAAGAAAAAGGTGGAAACTCTATTCGTTCCCCTACGTCATCTACAATATCTGTCAATTAACACGTTTGCTGCGGCAAGGAAAGTCATAAACCTTCTCCTGGTGCGGCGGTAGGTCAAAATACACCAACCAACGACTATCCGCCAGTGCGTAGTAGGTCTTTCTCGACCCCCCAACACTAGGGTATACTAAAATGCTGTAAATTGGCGAAAACGTAACGTATGTAATTTTTTTTTGTACTGTTAGATCGACCTTGATCCCAACTTCCTTGGTTTAGCTTCGCACCGGGATCTGTCAAATATTAAACGAAAAATAAAGCAGAGAAAACAGCGGGCTGATATCGACCTGGTCCGCACTAGAAAGTGTTTTTTAGTAGTAATGGGACAGATAAAGAATAAATAAGGGATGTGGAAAATAAAACAGAACTATCGTAATAGAAAAAAAACTTGTTTAATGAAAAACTTATTAATTAATAAAAAAAGTTACATCAATGAAAAAACTTATATTGTTAGCATTAGTCTGCCTGTGAATGCTTAGTTTTAAAACACGTTTTGCAAAGGTTCTGATTGCATCTCCTGCAAAATGATTTAATTTTTTTAACTTCTTTTTTGTTTGGGTAGTATTTAAAGTTCTCCGCAGTCTCTCATAGCACCCTGCACAATTTTTTCGTTTAGCGGTCATCTCTAGAACGTGGCCACTGTCCTTCGGATTTTCTTGGTTTTCTGAATTTAAAATGTTTTTTGAGTTCTACCACATGGCTCACAGTTATGAACGAAATATTGTATGGGACCTGCGATGGGGAATTGTGTTACTCCAAATTTAACGTAAGCGAAGGATTAAAATCAACTGCGCTGTCATTTCGAAGTATCGCACAAACGACTAGCGTTAATTCGCCTCGATAGCACGCACAACACTAAATGGCGGCGCGCGCGCTCAGTGCTACAACGGGTCGCGGGCGGCCTGTTGGGAGGGTAGGCCCAAATAGACCTGTTGCCGCACTGAGCTGATGTTTTTTACCGTCTATGCGTGGTAGGTCAAAAAGAGCCTACCGTAATGTTTTGATTGGGAATACCTACAATTTTGACCACAAGCTGAAATATATATTTGTCTCTGTTGAAATCTTACAAACACCTGAGATACTCGCTCCGCATTGGCGGGAGGGACATAGTTTTGTTCGTCCGCACCAGGCGAAAGTACCGTGGTAGGACGAAATAGGCCTGTTCCGCAGCAAACGTGTTAAAGACAAATTTAAAAAAAAATCTACGATTTAATATTGTTTATGTTTTATGATATGTTCATCATGATCATAAGTCCTTAGTACTAGTGATAAGTAATGTCTTATATTCAGTTCAACTACATTTTAGTAATAACAATAACGACTTGTATAAATATTATTTTACTAAAATACTATTTCAACACGCGTTTCATAAGTTAAGGCAATAAAACTTACAACTATGGTATTTACAAAATATTTTATGGAGTTTTATTGTATTGAGTTGGCAGCACTGATTTCGAAGTGTAAAAAAATACTTCTCATTTTAATTTATATTCTGATAAGCTGAACTTTTGATTAGTTTGTTTTTTATGATATACAAATGACATTCACACAAAATAGATACGTTTGTAAACGTGGTGAGAAATTGAAATAGTGTTTTGTTGGTGTGATTTGTTACGCAAAAAAATCTATTACAATCATGCGAAAAAATGAAGGCATATCAGTGGAGAGATACTGTTTGAGTTAATCCATTTTTTATTTATCTAAATATTATATGAATATTACTATAAGGTTTTTTGATTATAAATATTTTTAACGAGTATTTGTCAGTCTAATACAATAATCATTTGTTAGATTTTTTTACACTGGCTCGACTAATTGACTATAGTGCATCTGATGGTAAGTAGTTCAAAAACGAAAGCGACTATCAAAGAACGAAAATCTATCGGGTCTCCGTCGTCATGGCGGCCCACATATACCTCGACTGAAGGATTCTAAATATATGAGTTACTGGACATACACTAGAGCCACTATGACAGTCTTTACACTCGTGTACTGTGGTCACGATCCAGTTCGGATAATTGCCCTACCAATACAAGTTCTCTTTACTGAGGCACAGTCTTTAAGTATCTTCATTTGGGGATCCAAATGGTCACTTTTATATCTGTTAAAAGCATCTATAATACATAAACCAGTTAATAAACAATTCCCAAATACATCGTTTAGTTTTTGATTGCGTGTAAAACGTTTACATAGTTGAAATCTGACCACAATGAGTACCTTTTATGGACACGAAATTTCCCATTTCAGTGTTAATTGTAGTAGAATGAACTATGGGAATATGTATTACTGACGTTGTGAAATTGAGCTGTCGGCCACGTGTATTAACAAATGGAGCCTATGAATATTAATAAAGCGTGCCGTACGATCCTCCTCTGTTCTCACTAGACTCTAATACCGGCGTCATCAAGCTTTCGTGGTCCTTAGTCAAAATGTGACTAAATAAATAATAATAATAAATAAATGTCATAAAACCACTAGACATCGTGTCGGATACCATCCGTATGTGGTGGATGTTCCTTATATCTGCACGAAAAGATTCGCTTCTACATTCATCATGCGAACGGCTATGGAGTTTAAGTCTTATGACCTTTTTTTTCTTTTTTTTTTTATACCGACTCGACACAGTGACTGCACCATACCTGATGGTAAGCATGGTGCAGTCCAAAAAACGCCAACGACTATCGAAAGGTAAGAAAAAACCCATCGGTAGTCGCAGCGATCATGCCAGCCTGCACAAATATCTCTTCACGCTACGTTTAAAAGATCCCATATCATAGGATGGTGGGAACACGCTCGCCGGAAGACCATTCCACAGCCCAACGACACGGCAAAAGAAGGAGTAAGAGAACTTCTTTGTCCTAGCCGGGATGTGAGATACCGTATAGCTGTGACACCGCAAACCCGCACGCGTGGATCTATTCAGGAAGGGAGAGGGTGGAACAAGGTTAAACAACTCTTCAGAACACTCGCCATGATACAGACGGTAGAAAACGCTCAGTGAGGCAATATCTCTGCGCAACTGAAGCGGTTCAAGATGTTTAGTCACTTCAGGATCATTCACAACGCGAACAGCAAACCTGGGAGTCTTTAAGAGAAGAATGAATAGGCATTTGTTGGGCGGACGCGGTTCATCATCGGACTCAACTTCATCTTCCACCAGGTGTGATTGAGGTCAAGCGTTCGCCTATAAATTAATAAAAAAATAATAATAATAAAGTGACACTAATAAATTAATAGGTTAATAAAAATATATGGTCATGCTATATCTCCTACGGGGTGAATAGTGATACATTAGGGTCTGTATCCACTTCGCGCTAATATGTCATGCCTAATGGGACCAGTTTACAACTGATCGCCGTTCTCAGGGCAATACACATGAGATTTCTATTAGATGCTATGCGGGTTTCCTCGTGATGTTTTTCTTCCACAGTAAGCATGTGGGGACTAAATCCGGACTTAACCTGGAAAAATTCAAAAATAAGTGCCGGGATACGAACTTGAATCACAGGCACAATAATATACTAAAAAAAAAAAAAACTTAACTACCACTAATAATAGCCACTTTTCATTAGGAGGGTTAACAGCTTGTTTGCTACTTTGAATAGTGACTATTGTTGTTTATAATCTAATACAAGGGTTATCATCGAGGTGACGTGA